>BSBK01002433.1:2925000-4205000 GCA_027943335.1 Chamaecyparis obtusa | reverse complement strand
GTCATGCTGAACTCAACATTGTCAAGGCCAACATCAGAGAGTTGATGCCTTGCACTGACTGAAGGGTCTGTACGATGTGCCTCTCCCTATGTAGCAATAGAGTGGTCAATAGGTGGATCCTCATGAGCATTGCCACTGTGGCCACGGTCTAAGTGAGAAGGATGTGGCTGAGTGTATCTGACAATACCCACATGAGATCTAACCTCTGATATGGGGATATCATGCTCTGCTGCTATAAATGCATATGCATCCAATAGATCCTTAGCCAAGCTAGTTAATGTGACATATGTCATCTCTCCTATAAGTCCCTCTAGGCTAGAAAGTGAAGGGATGCCTATTGTAGTGTACATGTCATCTATGGTCCTGCTAGAGGATGCTCCACCTGACAATCTGGAGTGTCGTTGAGACATTAGGTACTAACCAACCTAATCACTAGATATGGATGTGGCATCTACTACAATGTCCCCCACACTATCAATCACAACTCAAAGTTGGGTTCTACAAATGACATCATCTGCAACAAGACCCAATGAAGGAGCTATAACAGGTGCCCTCTGACCAACAATGGCCCTGTGTACTGGTCTCTGTCGATCAACTCAATGAAAAGAATCTCTATTAGTAAGCCTACCATGCCCCTATCCTAGATGTGCTACAAAATTAGTGTAATTAACAGCCCTCCCTAAATGAACCTCAACAAAAATCTATTATGCAAAGTACAATGGAATATGGTCATTATTTAGATAATGACCATGGGCAGCTAGAAATCATGGGTATATCAATGTTGATATAGCAGGATCCTCAAACTTGGTAACCTAATACCCCTTCACATAATTTTTATTTGCATAAGATGAGAAAACTTCCCCTTTCAAGGTCACTTTAGGCACTAAAGCATGTACCTCCTTAAGAGAAAGACTAGAGCCAACCTCTTGTCTCTTCCTCTCAAGTATGGCCTCTATAATATCTGGAACATAGGGAGTGGTACCATGAATGTCATCCCTAATGCTAATCAAGCTATTAAGGATGGACTAACATGTTCTTATAGACACTAGAGCTAAATGGATTATTTATGGATTCTTACAACCGTTCAATCTCTCTATTAGTGCATGCAAATAGTTCAGTAGGGGGAATCAGTGCATCTGCCATGTGTGATGTGCAATAATATGTCTGATAGATCTAGAATATGTATGTACCTGAAAGATTTTATTTACTATCAAATAAAGTCTACATATATGTACGTTTTCCTAATTCAATTAAAAATAAAATTAAATACTATGCACATTTCGCTACATTATTTGAAAGTAAAATCAATTAAATAAATTACATTTAAATGTAAATTACATTTTAATAGGTCTAATGGGGTCTTAAGGGGTCATATAACCTATCATAGGTCATACTAGGTCCAATTAGGTCATAAATAGGTTTAATTAGGTCTAATTGGGTGTAATTAGGTCCTAATTAGTCTAATTGGGTCTAATTATGTCATAATTGGTCTAATTGGGTCTAATTAGGTGCTAATAAGTCTTAAGGGGTCATATAACCTATTATAGGTCCTAATAGGTCTAATTAGGTCATAACAACTAATTTGGTCTAATTAGGTACTAATAGGTCTAATTAGGTGCTAATAGGTCTTAAGGGGTCATGTTACTCATAGTGGGTCTAATGGGCTCTTACGAGGTCATATAACCTATCATAGGTCCTAATAGGTCTAATTAGGACGTAATTGGTTTAATTGGGTATAATTAGGTCCTAATAGGTCTAATTAGGTCGAATTAGGTCCTAATAGGTCTAATTGGATCTATTTAGGTGCTAATTAGGTCTAATTCCATTGTAGTAGGTCTTATAGGTCTAATTAGGTTGTAATACATCGAATTGGGTCTAATTAGGTCCTAATAGGTTTTAAGGGGTCATATAACCTATCATAGGTCTTAAAATAGACCTAGATAACTAGGAATTATGATGTCCTAATAGGTCTAATTGCATCTAAGTAGGTCTAATTAGGTTCTAATAGGTCTACTTTGGTCTTAAGAGCTCATATTAAGCATATTGAGTCTAATTAGGTCTTAAAGGGTCATCGTACGAGTATATTAGGTGTTAATTAGTCTAATTTGATCTAATTACACCTAGAAGGGGTCCTATTACTCATATTACATAGATAATTAGGGCTTATTATGACTAATTTGGTCTAAGGGGTCCTATTAAGTTCATAAATATGTCCCTAATTAGGCACTATTACTATTCAATATTAGTTCCTATTACTTATATTAGGTCATATTACTCACATGTATTAAGTACATTAAATAGTATAAAATTAGGTATAATTAGGTCTTAAGTGGTACTCTTATGTCTTATTACTAAATTTAAAAAATTAGGTTATAATAGGTCAGCTATTATATCTAATTAGGTCTTAAGGAGCCCTCTTACTCATATTAAGTATACTTGGGACTAGTTACATGTCTTATTAGGTGTTAATTGGTCTTATTAGGTATAATTACGTCTTTAAGGCCCATCCTATTAATGAAATTAGGTCCTAATTTGGGTCTTATTACTCATATAGGGTCAGGTAATAGGTTAAAAATTAGGTCTTAATGGGTCACAATACTCATTAGGTCTAATTAGGTATATAATTATGTCTTCTTAGTCTTATTAGGTCTAATTAGTCTTATCTAGGTCTTATGTACATGCACATGTATACATAAAAATCTATATATATGTTCATGTGTATACATGTATATATGTGTACATGTATACATGCATATATGTGTACATGTATACATGCATATATATACATGCATACATGCACATGTGTGTGTGTGTGTGTGTGTGTGTGTATATACATGTATATATACATATATATATGTATATACATGTATATATACATATATACATGTATATGTACATATATACATGTATATGTACATATATACATGTATATGTACATATATACATGTATATGTACATATATACATGTATATGTACATATATACATGTATATGTATATATACATATATATACATATATACATGTATATGTATATATATACATGTATATATACATATATACATCTATATATATACATATATATACATGCATATATATAATAATGAAAAATCTATATATAATCAATACACATGTATATCAAAAACTTTAAATAAAGAAAAATCTATATATAATATATACACATGTGCATGTATAATGCATATACATGTATATATGCATATATACATGTATGCATGCATGTATACATGTATATGCATGCATACATGCATACATATACATGTATACATGCATGTATACATGTATATATACATATATACATGCATGTATACATGTATATATACATGTATACATGCATGTATACATGTATATATGTATATATACATATATGCATGTATATATATATGCATGTATAAATGTATATATACATTTATATATGCATATATACACATGTATATATGCATATATACACATGTATATATGCATATATACACATGTATATATGCATATATACATGTGTATATGTGCATATATGTATATATACATGTATACATGTATATATACATATATATATATGCACATATACACATGTATACATGTATATATACATATATATACATATGTATACATGTGTATATGCATATATACACATGTATACATGCATATATACATGTATATATGCACATATACTATTTATCCATCTATCAAAAACTACAAATAATAAAAATGAAATATGAAAAAACTTGAAAAATGACATTTGCAAATTTGAAAGCCATCCACAGGTTTCACTGTCACTAAAAGTGATAGTGAAAGTCACTTTCGATGATTATATTTACACCAAACTTTAACCCTAATTCATGACTTTCAATCAAAAGTCATTTGCTAAAGACTTTCGATCAAAAGTGCTTTATTCACTTCCAATCAAAAGTGACATAAGACTTTCGATCGAAATTTACTTTCAATCAAAAGTCTTATGTCTAAGGACTTTCGATGGTAAGTTTTGTACTTATGATCGAAAGTTCATCATAGTTTCTATCGAAGGTCATTAACAAATTTTTGGCCAAATTCACTTTTTGGGTTGAATTCATTCCTCCCAAAAAGTATAACCCACTATTGTGGGTTCACCCCAGTGTAACATCAACTTATCAACATAAATGAATATAGACATGTTAGCATGATAACTTGAAAACACATGAATCATCACAACATGATCACTGATCATTGATCAAAGATTTACCATTGGTAGCATAAAATAATGTCTCCTTTTACTAAAACAACTTATGTAACCATAAACCATGCTTATCGACCAACCAAATCAATTGCATTCATAATCATAGCATCAATCCATAGTTAAAAAAACATCCTACAATCACATCGACTAACTCATCATAGATTTGACACACCAATCAAATCACTCACTTCCTTCCATAGACTATTCTAGCACATCCCCAAGTCTCCCTTAAGAATTATGACTACTAGAACCACTTGAAACATAATTTTCATTCTTGTCACAAAATCAACAACACACTAAGAAAACTAGGACAATACTTAACATCAATGACAACACAATAACTAATATCTCAGTACCAAAACTATACCATCATTGTACCATCATTACTTATGCCAACACAATTATGGGTGCTAACTTTTTAGGACTATACGTTTATCCCCCATTACTTTATATAATAGTATGAGATAAGATCATGCTCATGATAAAGTAGATCAATGCATAAGAATAATCTTATTAAGGTCAAGGAGATAAAGAAACATCAAGCCCCCAAGTGGCTCAAGTCTTCATCAAATCTAAAACCAAGATAAGAGAGGCATTACTCATAAGAAAAGGAGAGAGAGAAGTATGATCACTTATCTAGTAAGGTATTGCCTTACTATGGATCAAAAAAAGGGAAAGGTGTTGCAAAAGATAGCATTAAAGGTCTTGTAAGTTGTGTTATGCTAGTTAATCCATCAAAATTGATCAGTCCTTAGGGAAAGAATTTTCTCCATAGGGATCAAATGAAAAGAAACTAAGCCTAAGGAAATAATTGTCTCCTCAGGGATCAAAGAAGGATGATCAATCCTTAAGGAAATACTTGTATTCATTAATGAATCCAATGAAAAGATAAACATAGAGAAATCATTGTTTCCTTGGCCATCCACAAGATACATTGTATTGGATCACTATGTATGTGTGTGAAAAATGTGAAACATGGAGCGGAGTGTATGCCTACATGTTAAAGAAATTGCAAATGTGTCAATGGGAGTAGTGGATTTAATGGATCATACATGCACCCATAAGAAATGTTTCCACTAAGAAAGGATAAATCAAAGGAAATTAACACATCATAAAATAGAGTAGGTAATGGGTCTACTAACCCTGGAGTGAGTATGATCATATGATAATAAATGGTATATTATAGCAAAATGAACTATTATCATCCCCTAAAGGTAGTATAAGTACAAGTACAATGGCATAATTCTATGTAAGAGTTACAAAGAAGAGTATTTTTGGGCCAAAATCATAGAGACCAAAAAAAATAGGTAGATACCATTTTGCACAATCCTTAATCATAAAACATAAAGGAACATTTATAAATAGTGGCACATGCATGAAATAACATGTAACAACACATAGAAGAATTGACATACAAATAGATGAATGTCACAACATTTAGATTCCTTTATCACCTTGCACCAATAGAGAAACAAGGGTTGTTTAAAAAATCCTACAAAAAATATAACATGTGTCACATCATAGGGGAGGCACATTGCAACAAGAAAACATCTAAAATATACCACACAAGAGGATCTAGTCAAGCATATCGCCTGCCACCCATCTTAGTCTTTAGTATGTAGGTAAGGTGGGAAACATGCAAGAGGAGAAATACCAAGAACAACATATGGAACAATATCCAATTTCAAATAAGGACTATGCTATGAAGATGGGTCACTTTTATTTTCACTAGGATTAAGAGACAATTATTGTAAAAATATAACTGGTAAATCATGATTAACATCAATAATCTCAAACATATCATCATAATCACTTTCATGAATATCATTGTTAGTTTCAATAGAAACATCAAAATCATCATCATAAAGAGTATCTTACTCATCCAAATCAATTGTAATAGAATCCAAGATACAAATAGAATTGCCATGTTTGTTCAATTTCATCTTTTTCAAGTTAACTTCCTCCTTTGGTTCAAGGATAGGTTGGTTAAAAGGATCAAAGCATCAATAGGTTCTTTGGATGAAGTGATGTTTTAGGAAGAATGGTGATGGGATCTAGCATGGAATTTATGGTGGTGGTCATGAGCATGATGATTGTGTTTGGTTTTGCTAGATATTGGGTTTGGTTTAGGATCAATCAACATTGGGTCTTTTTTTTCTTTAGGCGGAAGAATGGAAGGAACCATAGTAGGTTGAGAGATAACTGTAGACACCAAAAAATGGTCAGGTTAATCCAAGTGAGCAATCAAAGGAAAAATAAAAAATTAATTTAAGTCAAAACCAAAGAGGATTAATTAAATAAAAAAGATCATTTAATTGTGCAATTGATTTTAATCAAATTAATTGTATAGTTGAATTAAATCAAATCCAACCCATTCAAGGGGTACACATGGAAGAAATTAAATAAATCAATTAATTAATTCCTAAAATTTCTCACCTACCACATGGGAAGGAATTAAATCAACCAATAGGAATTGAGAATGGAGCTCACATGGATCAAAGCAAAATTGATTCTCAATCACTCATTTTGAAAATGAATCTGAGCCACTCATTTTGTCTCTTTGTCCCAAGCTTTGAGGAAAAAATATTTAAATTGTCTCACCATTTGAAACCATCAACTTGACCCAAAATTGACCATGGTTAAACTTACTCCACTCTCTAAACTTGGAAAAATATATAAATAGAAGCCAAAAATCAAGAGAAAATGATCCATTCTCATTTTAGCAATTACATCCTAATTATAGTCAATTTGATTTTGAAAGAATAGTTTTAAGCATTTTAGCATAACTAAGCAAAGATAGGCTATTTAGTTCATCATTTAGCATTTTTATTATCATTTTAGAGCTATCTCTAATGGATGCTAGTTGAGACAATTTCATTAGCTTCTTTAATTAGAGGTCCATGACCATGAGATGTTTATTGCTTTATAATTTCAATTCAATAGGTTTAAAGGTTAAATTAGCTTAATTTGAATTAAATCATAAAAAATAATTTCATGAAGGTATTATACATACACAAAATGGTTCCCACCATGGGGCATGAGGATTCTATTAACCAAATTTCATGTTTATTTGTTAAAATTGCATGAATTCTTGTTTGAACTCTTTGCTTTGTAGGTCAAATAGTGCGTACTAGATGAGAAATAGCGTGTACAAGGAAAATTTTGATGCCTTTACATAGTTAAATAAAGCATATATACAAATTTTTGATGCATTTACATATAGTGTTAGTGCGTAACAGTATTTTCTATCGTCTGTCTTATATTCTTTTAGTGGGTACACCCTGACCCTGCAATGCATACAAACATTGTTTGAGTGCTTGCAAGAATTTTTATCTTTTAAATGATGCTCTCTAAGATTTAATTATCAACATTTAAAAGATTCACTAGTGCGTAGGAAGATTTAAATAGCACTTAAAATATTTTTACAGTGCATACAGTAGATAGAATGATGCGTACAATAGTTTCTATAGCGCGTAGTACTGGTTATGTTAAATTTTAAATTTAGCTAGTTAAATGACTAATTTTCTATATTTTGCAGATGAAAGGACATAAAAAGGTCTGAAAACCAAAGTCTAGAGTGAACAAAGAGGATAAGAAAACGAGAAGGAGATTGAAAAAGGAGAATCTAGTTCACTTGAATAATTTTCTAGAAGATTCCAACCAAGAAGGAGAAGCCTATGAGAGGTACAACCAAGTAATTCAAGCTTATAAATCTAATTTTTTATCTCTTAATTGGATTTTTGTTCCTTAGGACTCATAAATTTTAATCAATTTGAAGAAGGAATGGAAATTTGGATCATTTTGATTTCTTCACATTTGCCTTGAATTGTGTTGAACTAACATTTTTGAGAAGAGGATGCTAAGGAGCTAGAACAATCACCACTAGGTGAGTATAAAATGAAATAAAAAATGCCCCTAGCTTTGCTAGCTTTGAAAAGGTATGCCTAAAATCTTATGCATTTTCTTAAATTGTGGAAATTTGATTTAAATTTAGCATAATTAGAGACCTATTATTATTTGTTGGATTTGGTAGTAGGCCTATTCTCTTCACTTATTTTAGTGAATCAAAATGCCAAACCTATCAAGTTCTTCAATTAAAAGAAAGGTCAAGGAATGAATAAACACTAAATAAAGCCTAATTTTCTATGGAAGAGAGTATTAGGTTATTATGCTCTTCACCTTTTAGGTGAATCAGAAAGGTCGAAGTACTCCAATCCCCTTAGATTAAAAGAGGCTTGGAAATTGAACCATGTTAACTATGTTTGGAAGTGGAAAGTAGTAGGGACATTCTCTTCACCTTTGGTGAATCAAATTCCCAAATCTACTTTTTTATTTCATTTCATTGCTTTCATGAACTTTTTAGAGATCTAGTGGGATCACCTCCTGAGAACATGCCTTAATGAGGCCGGTGAGAGGGATAGCCCAAAGTGGGATATAATTTCTTTTTCTACAATAATCCAACCCACTATAAAACAAAATGAATTCATCCTTAATAGGGTGTGTGACAAAGGAAAATCAAGAATTGAACCTCCTCAAGTAGTCCTTCGGGATTGCACAAAACTCCAATATCCTGGTGGTGGGAGGCCCCTATAATGGGGGATGAAACTTGATTTGATTTTGAACAAAACCCATACTAGCTCCTTGGTAAATTATAAATCCTACCTCATTACAACCATATTTAAAAGCCAAATTTGACTTTAGGTAGATTGGTTGAAGTGATTTCTTGTTGAAAGTCCATGAAAATGTGCTCACATATTCAAACCTTTGTGTTTAGAGGTCAAATTAAAGATAAGTGTTCTTGAGTTTTCTACTTTTGATAATACATGTTACAAGGAAGAAGCATCCATTATAATTCAATTAATCCTTTAAAAATCTTTCTAATTCAAAAGAAAAATTGCTAAGAGGGAAGAATTTCAATTGACTCAACTCTTGTTAATGCCATTTTTTACTAGATCTCATAATTGAAAATATCTCTTCAAGAAAATGACACATGTATTATTCAAGAGATTCCCTATGAATAATTCACCTTCCAAGCCCCATTTGATGAAGATCAAGGACAAGAAGAAGTAATTCCCAGCCTATTTGAAGAAAGAGTTAATCCTATGGTGGGAAATAATGATTTTTATGATTTTAACCAAGGACAAAACCATGAAAATAGATAATCATCAAAGAAATCAAAGACATGAAGAAACAACTGAAGCGAGGGATAATATGATATTCCTTGAAGTCATGGAAATTTTTTTAGAAAGGGATAAAGAAAAATATTTTCTCAATTTAGCTCAATCAGAAGTTAAACTTCCTCATGACTATGACACATCGACCTTGAAAAAGGATGAGGAAGAAAATAATCCATTAGGAGTCATGAATAAATAACTCAAGTTATTCCAAGCTCAAATCTATAGCATAAAAAAGGTAGCCAAACCAAAACCATTTTAAATTGAAGCCTTATGTCCTTTTCCTTTTGATATAAATTTGATCATGGTGTCTTTTCCTCCCAATGTGATTTTTCCAAGATATGATGTGATCGAGGTAGATCATTTTATCAACATGAAGGAGTTGGTCAAAATGTGTCTGACTATTCTTGATAAAATTAATTGTTTGGATCTATCTTATGGCTGACATGTTTGGTACATATGACTATTATATTCATAAGTGTGTTTTGGTGCAATATCTCTAGGTGCAAAGATTGGAAAAGTGTTTTCAATGTGTTGGGTGAGGTGTTAGGTTGGTGGAACATTTTAGGGCTTGAGAAATAATATTTATATCATGAAATTGAATATTTTTGTGTGTATATCATGATTATGGAGGTTTAATTAGGTTAAGGTATTCCAAAATTATCTAAGGATGGAATGTATGCATTTTAAAGGATCTGATCAAGAAAAGGTGTTTCTATTTACCATATTAATCTACTTATTGTATCCTAACAATTACAATAGGCTAAATCCCTTAACCAGGTAGATCCTAACATATATTATTGTATAAATCCTATAATAGGGTGGCACTTTATCTAGTGTTTGAAGTCCTCTAACAAGGCTAATCCTAATAGATTAAATCTCCTAACAAGGCTAGAGGTAAATCCCATAGCTGGATGGCACCTAACAATGTCTTTGTAAGGAAGGATTCTGAGCAGCCTTTTATGGAGGACACAGAAGAGGAAGAGAGGGACTCTGAGGAGTTTCTGGAGTCCAACCCAAAGAGAAATAAAAATAAAAGGAAGGTGGAGGAGTCAACCATAGATATGGATGGTGAGGATGATGCGAGTAGGGAGGAAAGTTCTAAGAAATAGGGGAAAAAAAGAATGGAGCCCATCGACAAACGTACCAAAGCCAAAAAAGATGACTAGAAAAGCCCTTGAAGATTATGACACTGATGGGAAGGATTTTGAGGAGCCTTTTATGGAGGACATGGAAGAGGAAGAGGGGGACTTTGAGGAGTTTTTTGAGTCTAGCCCAAAGAGAAATAAAAAGAAAAGGAAGGTGGAGGAGTTGACCATAGATATGGATGGTGAGGATGATGCAAGCAGGGAGGAAAGTTATAAGAAATAGGGGAAAAAAAGAATGGAACCCATCGAAAAACATACCAAAGCCAAAAAAGAGAAGAAGAAAATTGCAAAAAGGGTTGTTTTATCCTCTGATGAGGGCTCTTCCTCTTAGGAAAAGAGTAATCAGGATGACCGAGTGGACACCAACCCTGCTATGGAGGAGAGTGTGCAAACTAAAAAAAATGTGTGGGTGGAGGAGAATATCTTGCATGAGGTCACTCGGGCTATGAATAACATTGGGAAAGATGGGCATGAGAAGGATAAGGTTAACATGGAGAAGGAGAATGTGGAGAGCTCTAAGGAGAAAACAAAGGAAGGGAATAAGAGTTCTAAGAATATGAAGGGAGGGAATATGGATTTTGAAAATCTGGGATGTTTAGCTTTTTTGACTACCCTCAGTATTATGAAGAATGACATCACTACGATGAAGACCCATATTCACTAGTTGCAAAAGGAGATAGAGGTTCTTAAAAGGATGCACCTAGGGGAGAAAATGATGGGCTAGACAATTGATGATCTCACTGATATTGTTGCCAAGGCTGAGGGTCTTGCTGTTTTCAATGACAGAATTACTACCATGGAGGTCAAATTTGACAATAGTAACGGTATGACAAGGAAAATTAAAATTATGGAAAAGAGAATTGACAAGCTAGAGAAGACCATGGGGAATATTACTGAGTAGAGCTATGCTATCCTAAAAGCTTCAAATGAGCATGTAAAGATCCTGGTGGACAAGCTCGACAATGGGAAAGGAAACCATGAGGTTACGGACACTAAAGATGATCAAGGCCCTAGCAGGTGTACGAGGCCCAGGTTCAAGAAGATGGAGGATGGAAACAAGAATGAAATGGATGATCTGAAGTTGTCTGCTACAAAAATGCATATTCTTGTTGATCAGGCAACAGAACTGATGAAATGTGTTTAGATAGCATCTTGATTTCTTGCTTTCCTTTTGTTGTCCTTTGTCTTTTGGTTGTTCCTTTTGTTTAAAGACTAGTTTGTGTGGTGTTTTTTGGTGCTATTGCACTTCTACTACTGGTGCTTAAATGCCTATTCTATTCTCCTATTGTACAAGGTTTTGGGTCCTTTCAAAACCTATTTTTACGTAATCAAAACAATGTCTTTGTAAAACTCCTAACATGGCTAGTCTCCTAACAAGGCATATTTCAAAAGATTAAAAAATTTGTGAGTCTCATCTCACACATTATTTTCACCCATTTGGGTTTCCACAAGAAATATTTATGTGTTATGTGATGTATGCTTTATGGTGGTTTTATTTATTTGGTTGAATTTTTGTTTTCTTATTAATCAGTATACTTGGGAATGTTGTTAGTGAGTTAAATAAGTGAAATTTATCAGATATCTTTGATTACTGATTCACTCCACCCCCTCTCTGTAATCTAGGACCCTTAATTCTAACAATTGGTATCATATCTTTGGTTCTGTTTGTGGTGAATATTAAAATCTTGAGGTCAAGATCTAAGAATGATGAGGAAGGAAGGTCCTAAGTTCACAAGGGAGAACTAATCAGTGTGGAGTGGTAGAATGAAGCTTTATCTAAAAGGTATGGTTTACTAGCATTGGAATCATGTTGTTAATTAGTATACTACTCCTACAAGGAGTCTTAATGCATATCATCTGAGGGAATGACAAGAAAATACTATAGCTATGGAAGCCATTACAAGTACATTATCAAATGCAGAGTTTATTGATATCCAAGATATTAAAACTTCCTATGATGTGTGGGAGAAATTAAAGTTAGTATATGGTGGTGAAAAACATGTCTATAAAGATAAGGTTGACAGCCTGAAAGGAAAATATGATGACATGAGGATGATTGAAGGTGAAAACATTGAGAAGTATGGTCATAGAATCAAAGAAGTGGTTGCTACTATCAAAAGTGGTGGTGGAACTATTTAAAAGATTATGTGGTAAATAAAGTTTTGACAACCTTGTTACCTCTTTACATCATTAGGGTTTCTACTATTTAGGAGTTAAGATCTGTAGGAACTACTACTATAACTCTTGATTCATTGAATGGAAATTTGATTTTCTTTGAGCTTAGCAATTTTGATAATAGTGCTCCAAGAGTTGAAGCTGCATTTAGGGCATCTATGTCTCTTGAACCCTTGAGAAAACAAAAGGAAGTTAGTCACAATTATTCTTCTATGACAACATACTCTACTGATTATGATTCAATTTTTTTTAGGAAAATAAGTAGGAAGAGTTGGAAGCATTACTTTCTAGGAGGTTACCTAGGGGTTTCGATAAGTATGAGGTCAATCTACCTCTTAAATGTTTCTCATGTAAAAATATTGGACACATTTCTATTGGTTGTTGTTGATGAAGGTGTTACTTATAAGGAATCTAAAGGGAATGAAGAAGATGTATTTACTTTTGTTGTTGTTAAGTAAAATCCCACTGTAGATGGTGAGAAATATTTGATTTCTATCATGGATCATGCTGAAGATTGGGTAATAGACAGTAGATGTACACATCACATGACTGGTGACAAGAGTAATTTCACTTAGTTAGAAGAATGTGATGGTGGAGTAGTAAGGTTTGTTAATAACTCTTCTTGTTTAGTAAAAGGAATAGGATATGTTGCACTAATTAGAAAAAAATGCTATGATGGATTTTACTGGGTAGAAGGCCTACGATATAATTTATTGAGTGTTGTATAGTTGAATAAAAAAGGCTATCTTTTTGTGTTTAAAGGAGGTGCATGCAGGATACTTGGGAGATCTGATGATCTAATTTCTACTAGTATGTAAACTAAAGTTAACTTATTCCATCTGAGTACTACAATAAAGAGTTGTTTGATTATAAAATTTGATGATAGTTATCTGTGATATAGGAGATTTTGTCATGTTAACTTTCATAGTTTTGTCAAATTGAGTAGGTTGGAGATTGTTAGAGGTTTTCCACAACTAGTGAAACCAGATAATGTCATGTGCAAGGAGTGTCAGTTGGAAAAGTTAACTAGTTCTATTTTTATTAGTAAATAATTTTTATTTAAAGTTATTCTAGATTTAGTTCATGTTGCCTTGTGTGATCCTATGAGAACAAGGAGCTATTTGTTAGGAATGAATGCTAAATTTTTTTTCACCCATTCTATAGCAGTTGTTGCTGTATTCATGACTATGATTGTCATTGATGTCAACATAGTGTTTTACCGAAGATTTGCAGAGAAGCAGACAGTGTTTTGATTAGAGCATGTGGTATATTGGAATTGGAGATATGAAATGTTGAGGATATACTCTTTGATATGTTATATGTCTATAGTTAAGAGCACAAAAATTAATTCTTTTATTCATGAAAGTTATGAGCATTTTGGTGGAAGCAGTATTCAGGCAGTGTTCCTAAGTAGCGATTTATGGAAATCAGATGATATCTCCTAATCGGGATGAAATCTAGCTTTGCACAGTTAAAGGGAAGTTAGAGACACATTGATAGTGATTTCAATGATAGTGCAAACTTTGAAGTCACATGAGTGAAGATTTATTATATTTGGAAGCCGACAGTTTTATGTAATTTTGGTGTAGTGCATGGAATCTTTTATTTTGTAATTGTGTGCCGACTCATTTGTAATTATTTGAGTGTGGTATAAAGGAAGGAATTTTTTTCCTTTTTTTAGAGATGATGTGTGATGTGGTATGCATGAAGTGAAGAAAAGAGCTAAGTATGAGAGTGAAATTGTGAAGGAAGACATGCGAAGTTTAGAGATCTCAAATTGAGATCTGATGTAGCAGTGAGTGCAGTTTGGCATAGTCAAAGAAGAGGTAACATATTATTCTATTGAATACTACAAATATTATTTGGACAGTGAGTTCAGTGATCTTACCCTGAAGCTTTTGGGCAGTGGGTCATTCTATCTTCCATAACTCTTAACAGGGATTCAAAATCTCCTAACAGGGATTTATATGTACTGAATGTATTTCATAAGACTCCTAACAGAGTCCATCCTTTCACAAGGAATATTCATATTAGTGCATCTTTTGTGGGCATCATTCCCACCGGGGTTTACTCTATGATCAAGAGGTTCCCTAGTCAACATATCTTGTGTTATTATGTAATTTTGTATGAATATCTTTCTATGGTTGGTAATTATTTTTCTTATATGGTTTAATGATATTGAAGATGGTAAAAGTTATAATTATCTAATAACTGATTCACCCCCCCCCCCCCCCCTCTCAGTTATCTTGGTGGACTTTACTTTCTAACAATTGGTATCAGAGCTGCAAGTCCTTGAAAGAGAAGTTTAACAACTTAAGGAGATCCCTGGTGAATTTCAGGAAAGAAAGCCCTAAGTTTGATGGAGTAAATTTTGACAGCTGTAAAGAAAAGATGAAGACACATCTACTATTTTTAGGACTAGGTTATTGGTTGACTACAAAGAATGATAAGACTATCATTGAAGAAGATGATCTTGAGACATGCTCTAATGATGAGAGAGATCTATTCATGTGTAACATACTTGCAAGAGAAGCACTTTTGATAGCACTTCCAGAGAATGAATATAGTCAGGTAAAATGTTTGAAAAAGTCTCATGAATTTTGGAAAGCTTTGCACTCTACTTTTGAAGGTGATGAACATGCAAAAGAGCTAGATTACATAATTGGATATGTGCATTTGAAGATATAAGAATGTTGGAAGATGAATCTGTTAGAAGCTATATTGGTAGAATGTCAGAAATTGTTGCAGTGATAAAATCTTATGGAGGAACAAAGATAGAGAATGAAGTGATATGGAAAATTCTAAGGACATTGACTCCTGTATTTAAGAAAACAACACAAATGATTAAACAAGTTATACCTTGTACTATGAACTTTACAAGAGAGACTCTTCTTGGAAGATTGGAAGCAACAGAGATGAACCTGAGGTTATCAGGAGACTTACCTAGAATGGAGACAACATTCAATGCTCTTAGTATTCACCCTACATTGTCAAGAAGCATCAGTGTGAGCAGAGATTATGCTAGTAGTAGTAGATCTAGAAATGAAGAAGACAAGAAGATTGAAGAAGGTATTGCCTTGCTTGTGAAAAGAGAACTAGATGGTAAGAAAAATTTTAAATGTTGGACTTGTAGAGAATATGGTCATTTTGCATCTAAATGTCCTAAGAAAGTTAAGAAGTACAAAAATAATTTCAAGCCTAGAAGATCTAAGGAATGTTATTATGCTAATGATGAAGACCTTGAAGCTAGTATTGAAAGAACTTTAAGTGAAAGTGATACTGAGAATAATGATGAAATAGGATTTGTAGCAATTAAAGAAGAAAATTTTGAAACTAATGTTAAGGGAAAAAAAGCATTAGTTTCCCAACTTGAAAAGAAATTTGATTGGATTATAGATAGTGGTTGTTCACATCATATGACTAGAGATACGAAAAAGTTCATAAAGTTTAACAATTATGATGGAGTTGTTAGAGTTGGTAACAATGCACCTTGTTTAATTAAAGGTATAGGATGTATTAATCTTGATGGAAAGACTAATACTGATGATGTTTACTTTGTGGATGGATTGAAACATAATCTTTTGAGTGTTGGATAGTTAGTTGATAAGGGATATCAAGTTTGGTTTATTGAGAAAACTTGTGTGATAAAGGCTAAAGATGGAAATCTGATTGGAACAGGATCTAGAACTAGAGGTATTGTATTTCAATTGAATCTTACTGAGATGACATGTTTGATTACTAAGATTGATGACAATTGGTTATGGCATAGAAGGTTTTGTCATATAAACTTTGATAATATTGTGAAAGTGAGTACTACACTTGTAGTAAGGGATTTACCTAAAATTATGAAGCCTACTAACATGATTTGCAAAGACTATGTGATGGCTAAGCAGAAGAGAAGTTCATTTCCTAGTAAGAAGTTCACATCGGCAAAGAAGTTGGAGATTGTTCATACAGACTTGAGTGGTCCTACCAGGACTAGAGGATTCTATGGAGAAAGGTATTTTATGATTCTTGTTGATGATTTTACAAGAATGATGTGGATTGCATTTTTGAAAGAAAAATCTGAAGCATTTGATAAGTTTAAGATCATTAAGAACAAAGTTGAGAATGAATTTGGAATGAAGATTAAATGTTTGAGATCTGATAGAGGTGATGAATTTACTTCTAGAGAGTTTAACACTTTTTGTGAAGTGAATGGTATTAAGAGACAGTTTTCAACCCCTAGAACACCTGAACAAAATGGTATTGTAGAAAGAAGAAATAGATTAGTGACTGAAGCAACAAGAGCTATGTTATTTGAGAATGATTTAGCGAAGACATTTTGGAGAGAAGAAGTGAATACAACAGTATATATAATGAACAAAGTATAAATCAGAGCAGACACAGACAAGACACCTTATGAATTATGGTTTGGACATGCACCCTCAGTTAAGTATTTTAGAATTTTTGGAAGAAAATGTTATATAAAGAGAGATGATGATATTGGAAAGTTTGATCCTAGAAGTGATGAAGGTATTTTTCTTGGATATTCTTTGAAGAGAAAAGCATATAGATGTTACAATAAGAGAACTAAAACTATTGTTGAGAGTGCACATGTTAAAGTTGATGAAAAGTTCAAAATTTAGGAAAGAATGCTTGATTATGAATTTGATGAAGAAGCTCATCCTAAGCCTAACACTAAAACTACTAAATTATTTTATGAGACTAACAATGAATTATTGAATGAGAGTCATGCTGAAGAAACCAGAGAGGAATCTAGAGAAGAATCTATAGTTGAAGCAAGATCTGAGACTATGACACTGAACAGGTATTTATCAAGACATCATCCTGTTGAACAAGTTATTGGAAGTTTGGACAAAGGAATTCTGACTCAAAATAAGGTACATTTATGTTTGATTTCTCAAATTGAACCTAAATCTACTAGTGAAGCTTGTGAAGATGAACATTGGATTAATGCTATGAGAGAAGAACTAGATCAGATGGAAAAGAACAAGACATGGGAATTGGTCCCTAGACCTAAAGACAAGAATGTAATTGGAACTAAATGGGTATTCAGAAACAAGATGAATGAACAAGGAGAAGTTGTAAGAAACAAAGCAAGATTGGTATGTAAGGGATACTCATAGCAAGAAGGAATTGACTATGAAGAAACTTTTGCACCAGTAGCAAGACTTGAAGTAGTAAGAATGTTTTTGGCCTTTGCAGCTTTTAAGAAATTCAAAGTGTATCAGATGGATGTGAAGTCAGCATTTCTGAATGGAGAATTGGAAGAAGAAGTCTACATTGAGCAGCATGAAGGTTTTCCTTTGACTCAAGAAGGAGACATGGTATGTAAACTGAAGAAAGCATTATATGGACTAAAGCAAGCACCTAGAACTTGGTATGCAAGACTAGATAAGTATTTGTTAAAATTAGGATTTTCTAAAGGAACAACTAATAGCAATCTATACACAAAAGAAATTGAAAATGGTTTGTTGATTATAGTTATTTTTGTTGATGACATTATTTTTGGAAGAGAAGATGATGCTAGTGACAAATTTGCTGATGAAATGAAGACTGAATTTGAAATGAGTATGATTGGTGAGATGAAATACTTTTTGGGATTACAGATAACACAAAACAATGATGGTATCTTTGTAAGTCAGAAAAAGTACTTGAATGATTTGCTGAAAATATTTGGAATGGAGGACTATAAACTAGTTGGAACACCTATGGTAACCAGACATAAGTTATCTAGCATAGATGAAACACCGCCAGTTGAGCAGAAGAAATATAGATCCATGATTGGAGGATTGCAATGTTTGACACACACAAGACCGGATATAGCACATTTAGTTGGAATTGTAGCAAGATTTCAAGCTGAACCTAGAGAATCACATTATGCAGCAGTAAAGAGGATACTAAGATATTTAAGAGGCACAATGGACTATGAATTGTGGTATGAAAAAATTGATGATTTTACCCTATGTGCATATATAGATATTGATTAGGGAGGTAGTGTTGATGATAAGAAAAGCACCAGTGGAGAAGCATTTTTCCTTGGAGGAAGATTAGTTTCTTGGCTAAGCAAGAAGTAGAATTGTATTTCACATAGCATAGCAGAAGTAGAGTATGTAGCAGCAGCAAATAATTGTAACCAAATAATTTGGATGAAGCAGATGCTGAAGTATATTGGAATTAAATTTGTTGAACCTATTGTTATACATTGTGACAACACCAGTACAGTCAGTATGTCTAAGAATCCTATACTACATTCTAAGACAAAACATATAGAGATCAATTATCATGTTGTAAGAGAGAAAGTTGCTAAGAAAGAAGTCAGACTGGAGTACATAAGCACAAAGGAATAGATAGCAGACATATTTACAAAGCCTTTGCCTAAGGATACATTTGATTATCTGAGAGGTATGCTTGGGGTTATGCCCCAGCCTAATTTTGAGTAGCGATGTAGTTGGTTGCATCTTTCTAGTAATATATGAGCCCTATCTTTCTTTTGGATTGGATGTTGGTACTTCCTCTATGGGGGAGTATGTGTATCTGAGCTGAGTCATGAGAACTCTAGTAAATGTATTTTTCTTTTGAATAGTGTCTTTTGAAATTGAGTTGTTGTTGACATAGTGATGAAATTTCTATCATTGATGTCAATGGGGGAGAATTATGCATGAAAAACAATATGAGAGAACTGAATAGGATAACGAAGCAAGATTTGATTGATGAAGAGGATTTGAAGAAGTAGTCTTGCAGTATTGGATTTTTGGAACATTGGATGTTTTTCATCTATGTTGCCATTAATGCCAATGGGGGAGATTTTTAGGAATGAATTCTAAAGTGTTTGGCACCCATTCTATAGTAGTTTTTGTTGCATTCATGACTATGATTGTCATTGATGTCAATAGAGTGTTTTACAGAAGACTTACAGAGAAGCAAATAGTGTTTTGATTAGCACACATGGTATATTGTAGTTGGAGATATGCAATGTTGAGGATATACTCTTTGATATGTTATATGTCTATGGTTAAGAGTGTAGATAGTAATTCTTTTATTCATGAAAGTTATGAGCATTTTGGTGGAAGCAGTATTCAGGCAGTGTTCTTGAGTAGCGGTTTTTGGAAATCAGATGATATCTCCTAATCAGGATGGAATCTAGCTTTGTGCAGTTAAAGGGAAGTTAGAGACACATTGATAGTGACATGGATGATAGCACATAATTTGAAGTCGCATGAGTGAAGATTTATTGTATTTGGAAGCTGACAGTTTTATGTAATTTTGGTGTAGCATGTGGAATCTTTTATTTTGTAATTGTGTACCAACTAATTTGTAATTATTTGAGTGTGGTATAAAGGAAGGAATGTTTTTCCTTGTTTTAGAGATGATTTTTGATGCAGTATGCATGAAGTGAAGACAAGAGCTAAGTATAAGAGCGAAATTATGAAGGAAGACATGTGAAGTTCAGAGATCTAAAATTGAGATCTGATGTAGCAGTGAGTGTGGTTTGGCATAGTCAGAGAAGAGGTAAAATATTATTCTATTGAATAATACAAAAATTATTTGGATAGTGAGTTCAGTGATCTTACCCTGAAGCTATTTGGGCAGTGGGTCCTTCTGTCTTCCATAACTCTTAACAAGGTTAGAATCTTTTAACAGGGATTCAAAATCTCCTAACATGGATTTATATGTACTAAATGTATTTCATAAAACTCCTAATAGAGTCCATCCTTTCACAAGGAATATTCATATTAGTGCATCTTTTTTGGGCATCATTCCCACCGGGGTTTACTCTTTGATCAAGAGGTTCCCTAGTCAACATATCTTGTGTTATTGTGTAATTGTGTATGAATATCTTTCTATGGTTGGTAATTATTTTTCTTATATGGTTTAATGTTGTTGAAGATGGTAAAAGTTATAATTATCTAATAATTGATTCACCCCCCCCACCCCCTCTTAGTTATCTTGGTGGACTTTACTTTCTAACACTATTATGGAGATAAGTATTTTATACTTTTTGTTGATGATTTCTCTAGGATAACGTGGGTTTATTTTCTAAAAGATAAATTTGATGCATTCTATGTATTTAAGATATTCAAAGCATGAGTTGAAAGGGAAATAGGTAAGAATATAAAGTGCTTGAGATCTGATAGAGGTGGTGAGTTTACATCTTTGGAATTCATTGAGTTTTGTGAAGAACATGGAGTTAAAAGAAAAATGTCAATACCTAGAACTCCATAGGAAAATGGGATTGCAGAGAGAAGGGATTAGTCTATTACTAATGTTGCAAGAACTATGATGATCAAAAGAGATGTGATCCAAAAAAATTTGTGAGAAGTTTTGAGCCCTGATGTTTATACATTGAATTAGGTATAGGTGAAGAAGGGCACAGATAAGACTCCTTATGAGTTATGGCATGGTCATTCACCTAGTGTGAGTTATTTCAAAGTGTTTGGGAGTAGATATTACATAAAGAGATGAATATATTAGGGAGTTTGATCCTAAGAGTGATGAAGGAATATTCCTAGGATATTCTACAAGAACCAAATTCTACAAGTGTCTAAACAAGAGAACCAATAAGATGATAAAAAGTGAAAATGTGATGATTGATGAATTCTCATAATAGAATGATGGTTCCAGCAAGCAAAATTCAGGAGATGATTAGGGGATTATATATGTTCAATCGGTTGAGAAAGAAGTTGAAAATTAGAACAATGAGAATGAATTAGTTCAATCGGTAGAAGAGGCTTATATACCTAAACCGATAATACCAAGGTATGTTAACTTGAACCATTATGTTGATCAAATTATTGGTGATAAGAATACTGGTGTTTGGACTAAAAGAAAGATCAGAGAAAGTACATGTCTGATTTCTCAACATGAACCTAAATCATTGGGAGAAGCATCGAATAATGAAGAATGTGTTAAGACTATGGAAGAAGAATTGGATCAAATAAAGAGGAACAACACTTGGGTACTAGTTCTTATACCTATTGATAAGAATGTTATAGGAACTAAGTGGGTTTTCAAGAATAAGTACAATTAAGATAATGAAGTTATTAGTAATAAGGCAAGTCTTGTGGTTAAAGGATATGCTCAATAAGATGGCTTGGATTATGGAGAGAATTTTGCACCACTGGCTAGACATTAAGGAATAAGGATTTTTCTAGCCTATATATCTTATAAAGGCTTTAAAGTTTTCCAAATGGATGTCAAATCTACATTCTTGAATGGAATTATGGAAGAGGAAGTTTACATCGAACAACTTGATGGTTTTGCACTATAAAAAGATAAGGACATGGTGTGCAAATTGGATAAGGTTATTTATGGTTTGAATTAGGCACCAAGGGCATGGTATGAGAGACTCCACTCATATCTAATCAAGATCAGTTTTGTCAGAACAAGTGAGGCTAATAATGTCTACCTAAAGAGTGAGAAAGATGATAGATTGTTGATTGATGAAGTTTTTGTGGATGACATCATTTTTGGAGGAAATGATGAGATGAGCATTGCATTTACAAATGAAATGAGAATATAATTTGAGATGTCTATGTTTGGTGAGATTAGATTTTTTTTTGAATTGTAGGTATCTTAGCTCAGTGGTGGAATCTGCATCATTTAGATAAAGTATGTGATGGAAGTGTTGAAGACTTTTGGGATAGAAGATTCTAAACTAGTTGGAACTCCAATGGTGACCGAGTGTAAGATACCTAAGGAAGATAACTCTAAAAAGGTGAGTGAAACTTTATACAAATCCATAATCATTAAGTTGCATTATGTTGTTCATAGTAGGCTTGATATAGCACATGTGGTTAGGATTATTGCAAGATTTCAATCAAATCCAAAGGAATCCCATAAGGTGGTCATGAAGAGAATCTTTAGATATTTAAAAGGGACTTGTTGGTTCCCAAAACCGTAGATTGGAAATCCAAAAATACTTTATACTTTCTTTTAAGTAGATTCCTCAATTATTTTTGGCCAACAAATGGAAATGATCTTGATCAAATTCCCCTGCACTTTTGGCTCCACTAAACCAAGGCGAGTAAATCCTTACCTTAGCCTCAATCTATTTGTTGGAGGCTTTTATATAGTAGATTTAAGCTTGATAAAATCCTATGAGCTTGCCTACTCAATTCTGGGATTTTCCAAACAACTTGGCCAATAAATGGGAGTGATTGATTTGTTACCCTAACTGATGAGATTGTTACCCCAACTGATATTAAGATGATGAGAATGAACAAGGCTAACCGAGAAATGAAAGGTATGTAGAAGGATTGGATTATTTGTTATGTATTCATTGATTTCAAGCCTATTAACTTACTAATTTCAAGTTGCCATATCAATCTAAAATATGTGATGTTGAGTAAAGAAATGGTTGGTAAAGACAAAAGATGAAATAAAGAAGTGATCTTAAGTATTTGAGCTTAAATGCATAGTTATTGAGTCAGTCTTTGACAAGGTAATATTGATTTGATTATTTTACATGATTTAATGAAGTGTTATAATGATGCACAAGTCAATTATATTGGTTAGTAATAAAGGATTGAAGTTGTGAAGTGAAAGGACAAGGAAAAAGTGTATTCTACAAAGCTAGAAATGGTTGTCAATAAGTAAAGATATTGGTCGGTCATAGTTAACTAAGTAAGTGATAATAGAGTAGAAAGACTTAACCGAGTAGATGAAGTTGGATGGTTAAACAAGAAATCAATTAAAAAATGACATCAAATGATGATCTAGAGTGTTCTAGAATATTTTAAGGAAAAAAGTTAGTTAATAAAATTAATGGATCAAAAATGTTAGGTACAGATAAATGGTGAAGATTTAGTAATTGGTTTGAGATCCAAGAAAAGTTCAAGTTCCAAGGCAAAGATACAACTGGAAAGATTCATAAAACATTTTACCGAGCTACATATTTGATCAAATGGATGAGATTAAGTGGTGAATAGGATTAAGTGGAAAAATTTTCTATATAAAGGATGATCAAGATGATCATATTGTTGATGCTGAATTGTTGATTTTCTGATATCCAAAACAAATAGCTAAGTTAGTATAGAAGGGTACACCGAGCATAACAGAATTGAAGAAAAGTGTGAATCAAGTGAAGGAAAGTGATGAGATGAAGTGTGTGTGTTGATCATCCAAAAAAGAAGATTTTGAAGAAGAATGAGTAGAAAGATCTGAATAGGCAAAGGTAGTTGTATATTTTATTAGATCATTTCACTATTACTTTTGAATCATTGTAATAAAAATTCTCTTAACCGAGTGGATTTAAAAGTCCTATTTCTAAATCCTTTGTAAGGTGGCATTATAAAGAATGTTCTAAAGTCCTCTAATAAGGCCACTCATTATAGGGTGATAGATCTAGTTGGTCTTTAGTTAAAATCCCTAATAGGGTCACATCTAGAAAATGTGTTTTTAATATTTAATAGGATTGGATCGTAACTGAGATCATTTTAGAAGAGTGAATTATTTTTTGGGTGATAATTCTCGTAGTGGTTTTTACCCAAATTGGGTTTCCATGTTAAATACTGGTGTTAATAAGTGATTAATTGTTTTGCATGTTATTTACTACTTTTTTGGGGTATACTATTGTGGTTGATTGAATGTTTAAATCTGAGTATTAAGGTTAGTTACCAAAAAAGTTTTAAGGTTGCAAATTGATAAGGGACCTAAGATAACTGATTCACCACCCCCCCTCTTAGTTATCCAACATGATTATTATCCTCCTCCCCTACACTTTTGTCTATGCGGAACCAAGGTGGGGGGGGCTATACCTTAACCAAACTTCCTGGTTCAAGGCTTTTTATAAAAAATAGAAATGTTTGTGATTGACCTCTCAAGATGGCAAGTGAATTCTTGAGATAGATCAAATTGTGAGCATAACAACAACTGAATATCTAGCTGCTGAAAGAATGCTTTAACAAAAGAATAGTGTACAATAATACATTTCTTTTAATTTAAATAAAAGTGTAAGTACATGAATTATAAAATGTAAATAATATTATTGACTGGAAATTTGCTGAATGTGCTTGATGAAATCACCTTGAATCAATATTAGACTAGTGCATTTCTCCTCTATAGAGTACTATGAGGTCAATTTAAAATGATCCTACATATAACTCTATAAGATGATTTTAACAACTTACTTCTTAAGACCATCACCCCAAAGGCATCTATACACATAATAATTTAAATGTGCTATTAAATTTAGTCTTATGGATTTTAACTTCTTTACAAAAGACCCATCAAATAAAGTGAAGCCTTAACAACCAATATTCACATTGACAATCAAACTAAAACTAATTCAAACTATTGTCATAAGATATCACATTGAAGCATCTAAATGAAATAGATTATCATAGGGAACTGATCAAATTAAATGAAGACAAGTACCAATAAGAAAGAAAGGACAATTGGAATTATATTAAAATAATCATGATTAAATCTGACTGAATACAAACCATGTGATTCTTCTTCTCCAATCATATGTCTTAAAGAGAAAAGACCGAAATGCATTGTATAAAACTTAGATTCATAGGTCACCTTTGACATTAGAATAATCCCCTATATATATATGAGGATTTAATTTTCAAAATAAAAAGGCATACCCCTTCATTTAAATGACACAACTTCTCCCAACCGATAACTAAATAACTAATCTAATTGAAAATTTATTGAATAAACAAAATGTGAAAGGATTGATTACAATAAGACAATATTGAATATAAACATTTGAAAACAAAGACTAATCCCCAAGTAGTCTTCTACATTTCTTAATATGGTTTAGGTACATTCTAAAGGATGGATGTTGGCATCATGAATGATGTTATTGGTTGTGTTCTCCAACATGGTCTGGCATTCCATCTTTTAAATGGATCCTTATAACTCTAAACCATCGATAAGGGAAACATCTAAGACACTAGCAACAATACTCTGGCATATGTTCATTCATGGATCTATGTCCTCTAGATCTCTCTTCTGATACTGGCAATCCCTATTTTATAGAAACCCTAAATTTTGACTTTCCTTCTTCAAACTTCATCTGGTCAACCACACCTTGACTTCCATGTGGAAACCTTCAATTGGATTGCTTGTCCACCTGAGCACCACCTATACACCATGTCAGTTGTACCTCTACATACTTCTACATCATCATACACTAGTTGGCCTTTCCATGTGTCATGATTCAATGGTTATTCTCTTATGCTCAAGCCTCATGTTCGTGGGATCACAAACACTCATTATTTATCACCCTCAAGCCCACCAACTCACTGTCTAGTTATCTATAGGTATCATTCTTTGGAATTTGGGAATCACACTACTATGCTTCCATTCTCGATTACTTTTAGTGCCTTCAAAAAAAATAGCGCTTTATTTTTCTCAGACTCCAAGTTATTTGAAATTTTTCCTTACTTAATGAGTTATTTCACCCCTACCATGTGTTCAATCTTTTTATTTCACCCACTATCGAATAAACTTCTTCTCTATCAGCCACCTTTTCACCTTACCCAATGGTAAATTTTAGTTGACATGATGTCATTAATTAATCCCTTCTCCATTCTAAAATTAGGATTTCCCCTACTCTACCTCCAATTCTAATTATTAGCACCCCAAACTTCAATTCTCTGCATTAAAGTATGGGCCCCAATCTTCCCTTTGGCATTTTAGAATTTCACTCACTCTTCTTCTATTTCTGATGCCTTGCACCCTGAGCATCAATTATCTACATTAAAGTACTTAGTGTATCCTTAAATTTGAAATGTACCATCAACCTATCAAATTTATGATGATTTTTCCTTCTAACAATTATTATGGGCTCCACCTATCTTTTTGGAGTTTTAGGATTCACACTACTTAACTTCCATTTTTTATCATTAGCACTGGGCCTAATCTTTGCTTTGGAATTTTGGGATTTCCCTTATTGTTCTTCCAATTCCAGTTTATACAACCTCAAATGGAAATTCTCAGCACTAGAGCATTTAGTTTTTATTTGAGTTAAAAATTTCCACCACTATCAGATTTTTGATGATTTGCCTTCCTCTATCTTTTTGATGCAACATTATCTTTGAAATACGTGGCACTAGTCTTCCCTTCATAATTTTAGGATTCACACCACCTCACTTCCATTCCCAATCATCATCACTTCAAACATCAATTCTCCATAAATAGTATGTGGGACCCAATTTTCCCTTTGGAATTTTAGGATTTCACTTACTATGCCTCCATTTGTGATCACTTAATCCTCGAGAAAATATGGACTTAAACTCTTATCGCCAAAAGTAGTGCCAATATATTCATCAAGAATTAGAGGAACATGATACACATCCTAACTATTTTATCTTTCAAATAACTTATGTAGCACTTTTCTTTTGGTTGGATTACTCAACATAGTATCTTATTTGACGCATCAAGTGAAGCGGCCCCACCACTTTTTGAAGAACCTCGGTCATTGTTACTCAACCACATTTACTTATTCAAAGTTCCTTTTTGTTTGATTCTTAGGAAAAATGGATCCCAGTGGATACTTCCCTTTTTGAATATCTCCATCCATCGATATATTACATTTAAAGCTTGTTAAAAATTGCATTTCATTTGATATTGTATAATGGGCCCCACAAGAAAGTCTTATTTATGACTTGACTTATCAAATAAGTCTTCCCTCACTACCCTCTAATTTTTCTTACTTGATGACCCACTTTGTTTGATATTTTTTTTCTAATATTTTATTTTGTATTCTTCATATCAGGAAATAGTTCATTTTGTTAACCCTTATTTTGATTTATTCAAAATGCAACCTTGTTCGATATTGGAACATAGTGAGATAAACACATGTTTTTTGAAGTCATATTTCCTGCAAAAATTATTTTTGGGGTGATCACTTGTTTTTCTTAGTACTTTTCTTTTTTATTCTTCACTAAGGTGTCACTCCCTGATAATGCAAATTTTCATTAGTATAGGGCTTTGTCTTATCAACCTGTTCCAAAGGCCAAAGATCATAATTTCCCTTCCTTGTATCAATGCTATCCCTTAATAGCCCAGCTGATGGTAGATCTTCCAGAGCCAAGTCACATATAGATTATTCAATTGACATATGCTTCCTTTGACTCAACCCTGCACATCAAAAACTAGTAGTAACTATTCCCATGGCTTAACCAAAATGCATACATAAAGTATTTTTATGATTTATATACTAGGGACAACTTGATTAACATATATTTATCAAAAAATAATCTCAAAATATGTTAGATGGGAGGCAAAATCAAATTAATTTTTTTTGTTCCAACTGTGGCTCATTTTGGGAACATATGTTCATACATGAACATAGTGAGATCCTAGTTATCTCTGGACAGAAGACCAAAAGACTAAGCAGGAAAAAAAGAAGAAAAAAAATGATTCAACATCCTATTTTAAGAGATACTCCTTTTTTCTTCTAAGAGAAGAAGTTCTTAAGGTACTGGACATGCACTGATAAATCCTGAACTTCTCCTTCAATATTCCGTCAAAGATAAGAGTCCTTTCCTCTAAAGGTCCTTTCCTAAATTTAATTTGGTGGCCCCAAGACCCCCAAAAGTGAACATCATTCTTTCCTTTTTTAAAAACCTCATTATGGTCATGTAATAACAAGAAATGTCTGAATATGTCATTATTTCTTATCTCCTTATATTTCATCTCCTGAGTAAGACGTTTATAGTATCCATTGTATGCTTTGGTTTCAGGAGCCTTTATCAACCTTCGTGGAAAACTAGAGATCATTTTCCTCAAGTATTCTTCATGCTCATTTGGATAATCATTTAGAAACCTCAACATTTCATTATTCCATTTCTCCCTTTCATATTGTAATTCAGTTTTTGATCATGCACTTGTCACAGAAAAAATATTTTTTTGGTAATTTTTTGTTAATACTTATGTCCCCAATAAGAGTGGGTTACACACAACCCCTTTTTTTAATTTTATAAACTATTTATCCCTTTTGAATCATGTTCCATATTTTTTTTACCATATCCTCATTCTCAAGAAATATTTTATCTTCCTCAAATAGTAAGGGCACATACAGGAGTCCTCATCATCATAAGATAGATTTGAAAATACATTTTATTTTTTCTTGTGCTCACAATAAAAATTCTTATTCTAAAATAATGTACTTTTAAATATTGAAAATTCATATGTATCCTCACAAAATATTCTTCTTTCCTATCTTCTTGGAAACTCTCCTTTAATTCATCACATAAGAGATCACCGAGTGTGTCACAGTGCATACCTAAACTAAACACATCATCCTGAGAGTCATCATTTGCTTCACCAACTAGATACATATCAATGGTATCTCCTAAAATTTCCTCCTTGTGGACTTGCATTGATTCATTAATCATTTATTCTGGTGGATTAAGAAAAAAATTGGACTATTTTCATCAATATATTTCTGATATTCTATATCCAATGAATCTAAAATTTTCTCTAAACTGAGAAGATATTTTTCTTCATTATTACATTCACCGATATTTTTTTCCATACAAGTCTCATTATGTACAGATTCTTCTTCAACCTAATCCAGAATTTATTCTTCCATTTCATTATTCATTTTATTCTTTTCTATCTCAACACAAATGTCAACATCATTTTCATGTACGTGAGCCTTTTCATCTTGATCAAAAACTTTAGTTGCATTCAAATTTTCCCTATATTCATCATCTTCTTCTAAGATTTTGAAAAGAAATTTCAAACAAGAGTTACCTGAGATTTCCAACTCAAAAAATTTATTCATGAATTCTTTGTGCAAAGGCATGATTTCTGAAGATATTTCCTGATAAATGTTTACCATCCTTAAGAAAAAATGTGTTGCATATTCACCTTCATATTTTTACAAATTAAAAAATGCATCTAAGGGAGACATGCAATATTATTCTTCCATAGTGTAATCCTAAATTTCTTCCAAATCATTGCACATGTTCTCTTCTTCCTAAATTGCATCATGAAACACATAAAGAAACCACTACTCAAAATCTCTCCTTGATGAGATACTATGTGTAGGTAGTAAATCATATGCTTCTCTTGCATTATCTTTCAATGTCCTAACAAATAGCTTCATCATTGTATCTTTCGTACAAATTGAATTATCCTCTATGAATGTGTAGAATGCATCCAAATGCTCAAGTGTTGATTCATCATATTCTCCATGAAATTTTGGTACAAGTTGTGAGAACTTTAGGAATAGCTTATTTGGGATGCATTAAAATCTTCTAAGATCCAATGGCCCGATGTGATCAAGAATAAATGTCTTTCTCTAAAATGGCTATTTATTTTGATACATTTTGTAATAAAATTGCTATCTCTTTCAAAAAGGGAAATTTTCATTTCCTTCTAGATCTTCTCCCTCAATAGAGTCACTGATTGAGATGTTTATTGAATAGAATCGCCACCTCTCTTAGAGGAAAATAATATTTAATGCTCTAAGTTCTAATCCCCATTAGAGTATCAAAAACATCACCAGAGCTTCTAGGTAAACTTAAATGATTTATTTTATAGAAAAATCCCCATGCCAGTAGACGCACCAATATGTTGTGTGACTTAGATTTGGAAAACTGAAACTATCATGTTTAGAAAATTATCACCAGAGCTTCAAGGTAATCTTAAACACTATCTTTCATAGACAACTCCCCAGCAAAGTCACCAATCTTTTGTGTGACTCAGATGGGGAAAACTAAAACTATCAAATCTTTAGAAAATTATCAACAGAGCTTCTAGGAAAACTTCAACACTATCTTCCAAATACAACTCCATACTAGAGTTTCCAATCTATTGTGCGACTCAAATGGGGAAATCTGAAACTAACCAATCTTCAAAAAAATTTGACCAAATCTTCTAGGTAAAATTCAACACTATCTTTCATAGACAACTCCCCAATAGAGTTGCCAATCTTTTGGTTCCCAAAATTGTAGATTAGAAATCCAGAAAGACTTGCCACTTTCTTTTATGTGGATTCCTCAATTAGTTTTGGCCAATAAATGGGAATGATCACTTGATCAAATTCCCCTACACTTTTGGCTCCACTAAACCAAGGTTGGTAAACCCTTACCTCAACCTTAATCTATTTCTTAGATGCATTTATATAGCGTATTTAAGCTTGATGATATTCTATGAGCTTTCCTACTCAATTCTAGTAATTTCTAAATGACTTGGCCAACAAACATGAGTGATCGATTATGATCCTCCTCCCCTGCACTTTAGGTTGTGCATAACCAACACTAGTAGAATTTAGCAAATAAATGACTACATGACTAAAAAATTTAGTCACATGACTAAAAATTTTAGTCACATGGCTAAAACTGATCATATTCTACTAATTGTTTATAATTCACAAGTATAAATGACCAAATAAATGACTAATTTGGTCATCAGGTAGTATCGCAAGGTTAGAAAAATATAAATGACTAAATAATTAGTCACCCCTAAAAAATGACTAAATGAATGATTATTACTCCTTTATACTAACATTCAGTAATATCATAGACTTATATACTTAGAAGTTGCATTAGAACAGTAATGTTTATTCACCAATAGGATAGATTGAGGGAAGTTGGGCAGGATCCAATGCTTGAAAAAAGTAATAGAGTCTTTTGATATTGGTGCTTTCTCTACTGCTAGCTTTTCTACTGGATCTCCCATTAGTAGAATTGACATGATCTTGGAACTTGTGTTTGAAAGGGGTGGTGTCAAAATCCATCAGCTAGGGTCTTTGTTAAACCTTGAACATGAAATTATCTTTATTGAATTTGATTCATAAAATCTATTCACCTCTATACTTAGAACTTGTGTTTGAAATGGGTAGTGTTAAAAGACATCAACTAGGATCTTTCTATTCTATGTGTGCTCTCTTTTTGATAAAAACCTTGTTATGAAGTCAATGGTATGAAACAGGGTCAATGATTTTTACTGAAAAACTACAAGTTGAATCCTATAGTATTAATATCACAATTTGACTTAGAGTTTTCTAGATGAGAAAGACCAAGTTGCTTTACCAAAGGACATTATCCAATAGAGTAGCATTTGAACACAAATTTAAAAAATAAAATTAATAGAAAATATAGATTATAATAAGCAATTTTTTAAATATTAAATATATTGATTGTTATGTATTTTTTAATATTTAATAAATTATTAATTAAAATATGCTCTCTTTCTATCATTAACAAACAAATTTCTAGATACCCTCCACGTGTTTCCAAATGGTTTGAAACCAAGTCAAACATCTCCTAAACACTAGGTACACTAAAAAAGTTTTCAATCCCTCTTTGATTCAACATTAAAAGACATTTCTTTTCTATATTTCATCATTATAAAAAATATTAATAAAATGGTTTATAATCTCATCATTTCAATAATATTATTTTACAATTCAAACTTATTAAATAAATATAAAAATTATTAAGCGATAAAAACTTACCATTTAACAAAAGCTTAAGAGCACAAAAAACCCATGGGGGATTATGTGAGATACAAAAATTTAAAAAAAAGGAAAATTAATTCCTTATTCTTGTCGCACACTCATCGAGAATAATAGAAACCTAAACTAAATACAAAACAACTCTCTGTTGCGTCACCCCAGCTAGGTTTTTAGAAGATTTCAATGAATTTTCTTGCAAGTTTGAAGCTCTTATAAAGGTAAATTTTTGCTTACCTCTGCTAGAAGGAAGAATAATGCATTCAAGCTTAATCCTTTTGAATAAACAATGTAGAACTATTTTTCATTGTCTATTTGGCATTTCCACTCAAGCTCTAGGTATTTTGATGCTCGAGCTTTGATATTTTTCATGTGCAAGCAATTGAGAAAGGGCTCTTGAAGCTACAGTTTTATACCTTTCCATTTTGTTGCTAGAAAAATATGCTTACCTTTGGACTTTCATGACTTCATTTCTAATGAGTACCATTATGTTTATTCATGCTCTTTTCTACAACAATTGGATTGTGAGGCATATTTTTTGAAATCATGGAATTTGTCATAGAGTTTATAGTAACAATATTTATGTATTTCATTATACCATTTTTGTGCATATAACAGTATTGGAAAAATAATAGTGAGCTCTTTTCAGGCAATATTGGTAATCTATTCTTTTCTTCAAATTTGGTATGCTTAATCTCAATTCTTTTCATTCTTCTCAATTAGTCTTCATACCTGTAGCTTTCAAATGAAAATAGGCTAAATTGCACCAATAGTGAAAATCAGATTGTGAAAAATGGATCAAAGCTTCAAGGCTCATTTTCTCCAAATATTTCTATTTCATCTTTGAATACAACACATTCTGAGGAAAAAATTAAATTGCATTGAGGGAAGCATACTGGGAATGCTCCTGATTTCTCATCTTCTTGTAAGCATGCATTTCTGATGCAGGGGCATCCAAGGTTAAGGCAGGGGCATTCTGTGTCCTTGGTAAACTGCATGGAGTGTTTGTGTTTTGGCCAGTTTTTACTCAGTTGTAGCCTTGACCGATGGTCTCAGTCATTGAAGGAAGCTCAGTCACTGAAGGAACTTGGTAGTCTCCGGTGCTCGGTGAAATGGTTTCTTGGTCATGCCTGTGGTGCTTAGTCGATACTAGTGCTCGACAATGCTTGGCATGCTTAGTAGTTCAAATTTACTGACTGGAGTTCTGTGTGATTTTTGAGCTGACTTGGTGAATTAATTGTTGGTAGCCATTGTCTTGGGCCGACATGCAGAATTAAATGTTTGTATATATTTGTAAGCTGACTTGTATGGCATTTAATTATTTGTTTTGGGAAGTTAAGGGTTTTATCCAGCCGACTTGTGGCTGATGATTAGTATTTAAGGAGGCCTTGGGTAGATGTTTAGGGGAGATAGAGGTCAAACAAAGAGCGAAGAAAGGTTCATGACTTGGAAAACTTAGTGAGTCAGATCTGAGGTTTTGAAAGCTGGAGTCGGCAAAGTTGTGGGAAAGTTCTTGATGTTCTCGCAGATCAGATTGTAATCTGATAGTCCCATGTAGTAGAGCTAGGGGTTGCATACTTGGAGGCAAGGAGATTGCTTGAAGGCTTGTGAGGTCAAGTTCAAATTTGCCTCAAGGTTTCCATTAGCTTATGATTGTCTTCAGAGGTGAACTAGCTAAGATTGTATTGGATCTAATTGTGGATCTTGCAGAATTGTTTCATTTTGTATTTGGCCCTAACTCAGAAGGCCTTATAGCCGGGCATGTTAATGCAAATTGATTGAAACATTTGTGGTGTTGTATATTTTTTTTATTAATCCACTGTGTAATTCTTTTGGCTACAAGGTTTGGATTTCCTTCATTGGATCCACCATCCTTGACTACATAAGGTGGTATCAGAGCAAAGTTTTGTTCCTACTGGAGTGAAATTTTGATCTTGTTGAAGAAGAAGTTTGACCTATCAAGGCAGATCTTGACAAGTTGATCTTATTGGAGCAGAGATTGTGTGCAATCTAGATTGCAGATCCAAAGCATTGAACTTGTGAAATTGTACCCTAGTTGTTTACAAGGTTGCAGGTCAAGATCTAACTTGTTGCAAGTTAGAAATTATCACAAGGTGATTGGTGAGGGTTTGTTGTAGAGGGTTTCTCTTATCTTTAAGGATGCCTCTAAGAATATTGGACCCTAGAGTTATTTTAGATCTTTGTGATACTATTGAATCCAGGATCACAAAGAAGGTGAAATTAGATTTTAGATCTGAGATGGAATTGATGAAAAATGATATGGTCACCGAGATCATGACAACTGTTACTGGTATACCTCAAAATGTTGGTACTAAGGATGGCTATGAAGAAGCTACTGAATAATTTTAGACTGCTAGATCTAGTGGTGATGACTGGAGGAACAGATCTAGTGAAGAAAAAACTACTCGGTTGCCTAGATCTGCTACTCGGTTTAGTAATTACCAAATGGAAATTTATACTTTCTCTAGTACTTTGAAGCTTGACAATCTGATTGATTGGATTGGTGAACTCAAAGATTTCTTTGAGTTGGAAGAAATTGAAGATCCTCTTTAGGTGAGATTAGCACAGACAAAGTTGAAAGGACATGCTGCTCTTTGGTGGAAGGAACTACATAGAGACTGAGAAGATGAAGGTGAAACAAAGATCAATCGGTGGAGATTTATGGTGACTAAGTTGAAAGCTAAGTTCATACTAGTTGACTATGAGCTTGACTTGTTTAAGATGTTGTAGAATCTGAAGCAGAAGGAATTGTCTATTGAAGATTATACCGAGGAGTTCTATAAACTCACTATTCGGTCTAGACACCAAGAGCTTGGTAAGGAAAAGGTAGCTCGGTATGTGAATGGTTTGAGATTCAATATTCAGGATGAGCTTGGTATGCTGAAGATTGATTCTATTAAAGATTCTTATCAGTATGCACTGAAGGTAGAAGATAAGTTGAAGAGGAAACAACCTAGTAACTCCCAAGGGAAAGAAAAGATTGATCACTCGGTAAAGGAGAAATTGACTGATGCATAAGATGAACAGAAACCTGTGGAACCAAAGAAGAAGATAGGTAGAGTTATCTTTAAGGGTACTTGCTATAACTTTGGAGATGAAGGACACTATTCTTTTGAGTGTACATAGAAGAAGGTTGACCGATGAACTACTGTGATGAATGAGAACATTCAGAATGAACCTGAATCAGAGAACTTGCTACTTTGATGAACATTGCTTGGTACAAAGGATGAACCTTTTCAAAGGAGTAACTTGTTTAGGACCCGATGCAAGACTAAAGGTAAACTCTATGATGTTATTATTGATAGTGGTAGTACTGATAACCTTATTGCTAAGGACCTGGTTCAAAAACTTGGTTTGAGTAGAATGAAACATCCTTGTCCTTATAGGCTTGGCTGGTTGCAAGATGTTCATGCTTTGGAAGTCAAGGAACAATGCTTCATTGATGTTCAGGTTGGCCAGTACAAAGATCTTGTGCTTTGTGACATTGTGAAGATGAATAGTTGTGATATATTGCTCGGTAGACCTTGGTAATATGATTGCAGAGCTATTTATGACTATGTAAGAAATGTGTTTACTATTGAGAAGAATGACAGGAAGTTTTCATTGATTCCTTTGATGGATGTAATGCTTGGCAGGAGAAGCCCGGGTATTGGTAGCTGAGTTGAGGTTATGGATCTAGAGAAAATGAATGATCAGTTTGGAGAACCAACCTATACATTATCTAGAAAATACTTGAAGAGAGAGAGGAAGCTAAAGTGGAAGACTTTGCAAGTAGAAAAGGTGGAGGACTTGTATATGAAGAACCAGTTCAGGATTTATGTGTTGAATCTTGAAAGATGTTCTTCTCACATATGAACATCTTTTGGAACTTGGGGTGTCTGATGTAGGGGCATCCAAGGTTAAGGTAGGGGCATTCTATGTCCTCGGTAAACTACATGGAGTGTTTGTGTTTTGGCCAATTTTTACTCATTTGCAGCCTTGACCGATGGTCTCGATCATTGAAGGAAGCTTGGTCACTAAAGGAACTTAGTAGTCTCTGGTGCTTGATGAAATGGTTTCTTGGTCATGCCTATGGTTCTCAATCGATACTAGTGCTTGGCGATGCCTGGCATGCTCGGTAGTTTTACTGTTGCTCAGTAGTTCAGATTCACCAACTAGAGTTATGTGTGATTTGTGAGCCGACTTGGTGAATTAATTATTGGTAGCCATTGTCTTGGGCTGACATGCATAATTAAATTTTTTTATACATTTGTAAGCCGACTTGTATGGCATTTAATTATTTGTTTTGGAAAGTTAAGGGTTTCATCTACCTGACTTGTGGCTAATGATTAGTATTTAAGGAGGGCTTGGGTAAATGTTTAGGGGAGACAGAGGCAAAATAGAGAGCAAAAAAAGGTTCATGACTTGGAAAACTTAATGAGTCAGATCTGAGGTTCTGAAAGATGGAGTTGGTGAAGTTGTGGGAAAGTTCTTGATGTTCTCACAAATCAGATTGTAATTTGATAGTCCTGTGTGGCAGAGCTAGGGGTTGCATACTTGGAGACAAGGAGATTGCTTGAAGGCTTGTGAGCTCAAGTTTACCTTAGGGTTTCCATCAGCATTTGATTGTCTTCAAAGATGAACTAGATGAGATTGTATTGGATCTGATTGTGGATCTTGCAAAATTATTTCATTTTGTATTTTTCCCTAACTCGGAAGGCCTTATAGCCGGGCATGTTAATGAAAATTGATTGAAACATTTGTGGTGTTGTCTATTTTGTTGATTAATCCACTGTGTAATTCTTTTGGCTGCAAGGTTTGGATTTTCCTTCATTGGATCCACCATCCTTGACTGCATAAATTTCCACCACATAATCTTCATATGGGTCATGACTACCATTTTGAGTCATATACCCTAAAAATGATTGAGTGATATATTTGAGAAAATTGCTAGTTTTATTACTCTTTAGCAGTGGAATGTATTTAGCAGTGTCCCTGGTAAGATGGGTAGGGTATTCCATTCCCAAGAATTGCAAGCCATGATATAATCCATGTCTCACAAGAACCTTAGCTTTTCCATTATATAAAATCTACTAAAATTTTCCTAACTGTGATATATGTATCTGATGCTACTTAAATCCTTTGATTAGCTCAGGTGTTCTATATTTGGTCATTTTTTCTATTCACTTGTCTCATGACAATGTTTCTCAAAATATATGTTATTTGAATGACGCCAAGGTAAATCTTGTCATGTTATCAACAACAACTTCCATACTTTTCCATGGTTGATCATGGCATATTCATGGAACTGTCTTTGTCTTCATAGCTCTAATTGTACCTTGTATATTTTTCATGCTATAGTACCCTCCTTTCAATCTTTGAATTTCACTATCTTTTAGAAACTATGTTCATTTTCAATCAATGATACAACTCACAAGGACTTATTATCCATGGATCTCCAGTAAGCCTAATGAATCTTAAGGTTCACATCTAACTCCAAGAGAGACTTCATATTATCTGGTTGTGTTCAAACTATCACTTGTACTGGATTAGCTGCTATTGATTGTGAGAGAAAACCTCATACTCTCATTACAGACATACTTCTATGAAATATTTCAACAAGAATATCATTATATATGCTTTACTTGGTACTCTAGATACTTGTTCAATATCACTATAATACATCTATATATCATTCATGAATACATTAATTTTGATTGAATTTGGGCAATGATCAAAATGTCAAACTCTGGTTATATAGAGGATACTTCAACCATACTGCTAAAAATAATAATTGTCTTTACATAAGATTCCCTACTGAAAATGTGTATTCTTGACCATGTTCATTCATTAAAAGTTGGTAAACTTTTGAGAATGATAAAATTTATGTGTGTAGTCTTTTTGTTTGGATTGCTCAAAGATGTAGGTTTATTTTTATGTATTTTGAAATAATGCAATAGTAATTTTTTATATGAATATAACTAGCCACATTTATACCTATTTCTTGGCAATTATGCTTTTAACACATTGGATCTATTGAGATTTTTTTTATTGATAATAGACTTACACTAAAGTTTATCAACAAGACAATATGTTGTAGTCATCAAATTTAGCGAATCTTTTGTATTTGTGTGTGCTCTAAATGACATTGAATATATCAAACCTTTCTATGATTTTTGTATTGGATGATGTTGAGACAACATGATTACAATAGTGCATTCTAGTCATTTAATATCAATATTTTTACCATTTATTCTCCATTGAAGTTTTTATGTCTTTAAAATTTAGGGTGGTGGACCTTATTACCTTATTGGTAGAGCACCGGGGCCAAAGGTTGGAGTAAGCATAGGCTTATGTTTCTTCCTTGGCAATGCAATTGCAAGTGCACTGTACGTAATTTTAGATCCATTTGTTTCCTTTTTTTCTAAGAGAAATTATAATTGTCTAATGACTTTTCCCATATCCTTAAGGAAACACAATGGCCTAATAGAAACTCAACTTATTTCAATACAATGATCATCTATATAAGGATAGTGACTGTCCCCTTCAACATCTCTACGGACCTCTTTCTAACTCTATCCTCACACTTTAGAACCATTATTTCTCTTGACATCAATGGACTCTTATTCTATACATTTCCTAATATTGATTCAACCAACTAACTTCTTACCAATCCCATTTTTTAAATGTACCAAAATAATTTAATGTCCACTGTGATATTTAGTTACATCTGCAGAGAAAGTCACCCAAAGACAACCAAAACTATGTGCCCTTTTCTTTCCATCATTTGAGACATATCTAAGACCTTCCTTTACACATTCTTAAATCACTAAATTCATTCTTAACTATTCCACTGATATGATGCATATCCCAAATTGATAATTCACTAGCTTACACAGTTTGAGACAGATTTTACTATCTTCCTCCGTCAGATACATGTGCCATTTTGTGCATGGAATCTAGCAAGAATGAAGAGATAAAATACATACCCTCTTCCATTATCTAACTAAGTTTGAGGGCTTTATGAATGTGAAAAGAATTTTTCTAATTTTTTTATTCATTCATTATTTACCCTTTAGAAAGGTTTTGATGGTTTACACAAAAATAGAATATCTTTATCAAACCTTTAAGAAATTAATTGAAACAAAAATAAAAACAAAGAGGTATCATCCCTGTATCATCTCCAATGAACGTATGATCAATGTGATAAGGTTTTCTCAAGGAAAAATGTCTGCAACTAGTGCAGAGTGCACACAAAAAAAGTGTAGATTGGCCTACCCCTTTTCACAATTGAATGATGTTCCCAATTTCACTAATCCTTCAATAGGATTTTCTAAGATGTCTTTCAAAATATGTTTCAATCTCTTCTGCACAATGTAATTCCTTCTAATCGTAGTCTATTTCCAATCTTCTTTGGTTATAGTGTTCCTAGAGACACTCTTCCTTTCTCCAATCCCAACAATGGACTACTGTCTTACAATAATCCTAGACTTCCAAGGGATAAGGTATTCCTATACACTCTAAAGACTCACTTTCCTCAGTCACTAGACTTTGCAAGTCTGTAATTATGAAGAACTTAGAATTTACTCTTTCTCTGCCTTGTCTTCAACAATGTGCTTTCTTCAATTGAACTGCACAATGGATGTTGAATCATACCTCACAAGATTCTACTAGGTGTTACAACCTTACCTTACACCTTCTAAACAAGTCTCCTCACAGTCACCTAATCTCTCACTCAACCTCTAGAGTAATTGACATTGATTATGTTCTTGCACCTCCAAACTATCACAATGTCACTAGCCTAAGGGATTAGTTTAGGCTAGGATCAAATGGAATGCTTTGAGGATGGGTACACAGGCTTGTGATAGTCCTTGGTATTCTTTATTTGACTTAAAATGTGTTGTCTCACATAACAACTTGGCCTCATAACATTCTTTGACTATTGCATCACACAATTTACTCTTTTACTGGCTTCTCCAACTCTGAGGTTTAGGATTATTATTACACATTTCCTTAACTCATTTTTCACCAAGAGATATCATATTTTATTGGTGAAATCATGAGTTAGGGCCACATTTGTGCCACATATCCAAATAATGGAGTATTCAGACCCCCAGAGAAATAACATGCCCTAACTTACAAAAATAAACACTAAATCGATTAAAACTATTTTCATTAGATTCAAACCTCACCAAATAATAGGAAATGATAGTTAGTCTGTACATTCAAAAAATAACTGGTCGCACACTATGACTATTCTTAGAAATTTTCTTTGTTCTATTCATAAAAAATGTGCTTCGATAGTATCTCCCTCTAATCTAATCAACTAAACCAATTTATTACAACTTTAAAAAAATTCCCCAACCAATCCAACTACTCCAAAATCAATTGAGACCATTGGGGACAAGGAGGCAATAGTCGAGCAACTATTAAAAATGTTGCATTGACAACATTTTGTCAAAAATGACAACATTTGACAATAACTAACAATAGCAATATTGATTTTGCCCAAAAAGTGGGAAATAAACTCTAAACATCTACAAAACAAAAATATGGTCAAACATGAACCTAGAAACAACTCTGCAACCTAATACATATTATGGCATAAAACACCAAAAAGAGAGGACAATCTAGTGAGCTAAGGAATCCTTGGTTTATAAACATACCAAAGAATCCTTGTCCACACAAGATGGAACAAAAGAAACCATAGGATGGACCTAAGTCACATCCAATTATTACAATGGAAAAAAAACAAGAAAATGAGATAGAAGGTCTAGGTGCCCTTCACTACCAACCATACTGTAACACAAAGAAAAACCATATAAATATGCAAAAAACTCACTTTTATTGATATTAAACTTTGTACATCGACCCCCACACTCTGACTTTTTGGATATTTCCCCATGTATTTAAACTTGTTCCAACCATGACAACTGACTCAAGCCCCTTTAACTACCCATAAAAATAATTTATTTCTCAAAACATGATTACTATCTGAATAGGGTTAAAATTGAATCACACCTATTCAATGTAATGTATGGGGGAAATATGAGATCCACTCCTAAATCCAAATTCCCAAAGGAGAGATCCAATTTGATCAACCAAAAGGTTAATGCACAATCGAATCAATCTATGGAGAATATGAAAGAGAGAGAAAAATCTTATATTTCCCTATGGAGAATTATGCTTGAAATATGAAATAATTGAAATACAAGTACTAACCTCAAAATAGGGCAAATTTGGAAAATGCCAATTTCTGATGTCTGTGTGTACTTTCAGGAAATTCTACAACTTGATGCAGACTGGAAATTTTGAGATGAAGAAAACCCAAAAATCTTTTCTCTTTCCGATGGCAGGTAGTCTTTGACCCTCATAAAAGGTCAAAGGCTACATTCTTTATTTGAAGGTTGATTTTGACTTTGTTCATAGATCTCAGAAGTTCACCAAAAAGGGTATCCAAATCTAATCTCAGATTTGAAATTTTGCACCTGTACCTACAAGAAAAAAGGGGGTTTTGTTTGTATGGGGGGTTTTCCTTGGTCAAATCCCAATTTAGGAATTAACCTTGAAATTGAATTGAAATGTAGTATGCATAAACAAAGCAAATGAAACAATTCACCTCGCTTATGTTGAAGTCCTTGTAGAGGATTCAAATCCTCAAATCCACAAGTAGGAATGCTTCAATGGATGTAGAATGAATGTAGGATGTCTCAAATCAGTGACATTTGATCTTCAACACAAATCTTGAATAGATCTTTGCATATGAGGAGGCTTGGATGAATGTAGAAGAATGGATCTTCAAGGGGGCTCCAAAGAGATTGAATCCTTCAATGGCTAACAATGGATCTCCTTGATGGATGAATGCTTGAACACTTAAATGCTTGAAGGCTTGCTTGAATTCTTGAAGTCACTTGCTTGCACTTGAGAGCTCACTCATGAAATTTCTTGAAGATGAGATGTAAACTTGATTGAGAGATGTGATGTGAAATGAGAGAGGAAGGCCTCCTTTTATAGTGAACTAGGGCACAATCTTCTAGAGGGTCCACCTTGGAGAATTAAATCCCAATTAGGTCCTAACCTTTAGAAATATACCTAGATTAAATGAAATTTAAGGATTTACCATTCTGAAACCTGAAATGGCCTACCCGAAGGTGGGAAAACAAATATCCCCGAGACCTAACACCCAAAAATCATGGGAATTTGAAATCTAGACTAGGGGTCAGGGATGAGGTCGACTCTTCCCTAGGTCAAGGTCAAGGTTGACCTTGAATAGGTCAGGGTCAAGGTTGACTTTGACCCTCAAGGTCAACTTTGACCTTGAGGTCAAAAACCTTAAGACCCTAGCCCAGATTGCTAGGAAATGCACATATGAAGTGGAAAATGGGTGCAGAGGGAAGTAGAATAGGTGGAAAAGCCAAATACATGCAAAGACCCAATCAAGGCACTTAACATGACCTCGAACCACTTACTCGGAGAGCTAAATGCTCTTATCATGGAAGTGCTTCCATTTTAAGATGATACATTAAGCCCCCACTTTAGCAAGAGTATGGACTCAATGCAAACTCTTGGTAAAGGAGATCAGAATGAAAAGATAATCTTATCATAATCCAAGGGATAGAGAGAAACCTCAAGCCTCCAGGGACTCAAGTCTTTGTCAACTCCTAGATCATAATAAGAGAGACATCTATAGAGAGAGAAAGGTGTGATTACCTCACCCAATAAGAACTTATGTCCCATTGTGAACCATACAAGGAAATGACACAACTGGAAAGATGGAATTGAACCACCTAGTGAATGTGGCTACTCACTAGTCAACCCATCAAGGATTTACCCTTAGAAATATTCTATTCCATAAGAATAAAACCAAAAAACAAAAGAGATCCAATCTCAAGGACACCTCCAACCTTAAGGGATCAAAATATATGTATACTTGAAACTAGAGGGATCAAGAGATCCTAAAATATAAATCCATGCTTTAAGGACTAGTTACTAATCCAAAAAGGTAAAAAAAAGTATTTTGAAAAATATGTGCGTATCAAAAAGTGCATGTGAAACAGGTGAGCAGGGCATATTCCCCCATGTTAAAGTCATTGTTGACACTTTCATAGGAGCAATGGCTTTAATGGTAACATAAACAACTCCACTGATTATGTTTCCATGTCGAGATGCCCCCAGACAAAGACAAATCAAGGGAAATATCACAGAAACATATAGAGAACATAGATGGGATCTACCTACCGTGGGGTCAGTATGATCATAAGATAATATATTATTGCAAATGAATTGACATCATTCCCCAAATAAAGTAGAACTACGATCACAAAGGAGGAAAGATCACATAAGACATACAAAGGAGAATCTTTTTGGACCATGACATGGAGACCAAAAAGAATTTACTGCTACCATGTCTCGAATCCAAGCAGATTACACAAGGAAACATTTATGAACAATAGCACAATTACAACATAACATGGAACAATGCATAGAAGAATAGATATACATATAGAGGAATTTGAACAATAGTTTTGATTCCTTTATTACCTTGCACCAACTGAGTAACAAGGATCATATAAAAGAATCTAACAACATTTAGCAAACACATTATGGGAGAAGCATAGTACATTAGGAAAACACACAACAAAGCTACCACGAAGGACAAGCCAATCAAGCATGCCGCCTACTCTCCCTATCTCATTGTATATCATTTAGGGAAGGTGGGTAACTCGCAAGAGGGACTATATCCAACAAATTAGGAATGATAGCCAGTTCCAAACAAAGATCCTCTTGAGAATCACAATGTTCAACACTAGGTGTAAGAGTTAATTGTGATGAAAGCATATTAGCTAAATCAATATCAATGTCAATAGTCTCATATTCATCATTAACATCATCAGTATCATCAAGAGTATCTTCTTCATCCAAATTAATCAAAATAAGATCTAAGATACGAATACAATCATCATAATCATGCATCTTAACATCATTATTAGTAACAACTCCTTCTAACACATCATGCATAGATTTATCTAAAGAAGGTAGAGATCTTTGAAGAATAGAATTATGAGCTTTAGCATGAGCATGACACTTCTTACAACATTCATTAGCAGATCAATTACATTTTGATTTATTTGAAATAGGCTGAGAACTAGGAGGAGCAATCACAAGATCCTTCACAGGTTCTTTAGGAAGATCAATAGGATTATCAACAATAGTAGGAACAATCATAGGATCTTTGATAGGTTCTTTAGGAAGAGTGATAGAAGGAACTTGATTAACAGAACTAGAATTCATAGTTAAAGGAGGTATAGAAGGTGTAGGAAAAAGAACACAATTAAGATCCATATGAGGTATGCTTAATTCAAGAATCTTAGGATGTTTATAGGCTTGATATGAATGGAAAAGATTATCAGGTCGAGGAGGACATGAATTAGGTAATGAAGGCCAAAAGAAATCTAGAGAAACATAATCTCTAGGCCTGGGAGGTTGATATAAATATGATTAACCATCTTCATTTCTTCATCATGAATGAACTTAAGACACTTATGGATAGGTGAAGCAATAGCATGCATGGCATTTAACCAAGGCAAACCTAGCTTAACTTGAAATTGATTAGAAGTAGGAACCACAACAAAGGTAGTGTTCACAATTTTTCCATAGAGTTCAACCAATAAAGTAGTAGAACCAAATGATGGATAAAGAAAACCATTGCAAGTTTGAATCCATACATCCAATGTATCATAAGAATCACATTGTAAGCTTTTCATAAAAATATTTTCTTCAGTAATAAAATTGACTAAGGATGTAGGATCAACAAGACAACCATGAGTAGGTTTCTAAGAAATCCTAGCATAAATTTAAAGGGGACCATCAGGAGCCTTAATAGTCTCAGAGTCATCAAAGGTAATCAAAAGTTCCTGAGGTCTTTTATTCTTAGGTTGTTGTCAAGGTTTAGGTTGAGTTTTTAGTTTAGGTTTAGGTTTAGGTTTTGGTTGAGGTTGAGATTGAACTTGAGGTTGAGGGTGAGGTTGAGGTGGAGATACAAATTTACCAACATGCTCCACTTGATTAGCAACATGATTGAGATCATCCATCTTTGAATCATACACAATTTCCATAGCAGATGGTTGAGCAATGGTATTAGTATCATGCATAGGTAAATGATTCATATAGATTTGAAGGTTTTGATTAGGAGGAGAGACAAATATGTTCCCAGTACCATCAAGATTATCAATAGATAACACATTAGAGTCAATTAAGTCTTGAACCTTATGTTTTAAAGAATAACACTTCTTAGTATCATGACCACTTCTTAGATATGTTCCCACTACCATCAAGATTATCAATAGATAACACATTAGAGTCAATTAAGTCTTGAACCTTATGTTTTAAAGAATAACACTTCTTAGTATCAAAAGATTTAGATGCAATCATAGCAGGTAAAAGAGGTCAAATAGGAGGTAAATTAATCATATTAGCAGTTAACAACCTATTCATAATAGTATGCAAAGATTTAGAAAGAGGAGTAAACAAATGATTTAATTGAAAAGTAGTGGATGTAGAAGTGGCATTGTGAGATGCAACAACAACTTGATCAGCAACTGCATTCGCTTGTTTGTTTATCTTGACATAGTTGTTGAATTTTTGAAATCTTTTTGGATTAGGAGCAGCATCACTCTTATCAATTGGAATAGGAGACATTGGAGTGTTTCTCTCAAATTGACTCACTTGTAATTGATAATGATGAAGCACTGCACAAATTTGTTGAAAAGAGGTAAATTCAGTAAGCATAATCTTATCTCTAATATCCTTTTTCAAATTTGGAATAAACATACATTGAATATCAATATCAGGAACATGATAGGAAATCTGAGCATGCAAATGCTTAAATCTACCAATAAATTCAGTTAATTTCTCCTTAGCACTCTGTTTACAATGCATCAAATCAGTCAAAGACACTTGCGGGCTAATGTTGTTTTGAAATTGTTGAATAAAGGAATTAGCAAGTTTTGGAAAGGAATCAATAGAATAAGGAGGCAAGGAAAAATACCATTGTAAGGCCTTGTCATGGAAGGTTCTAGAAAATAGTTTGGCTAAAATCCTATGGTCATGAGCGTAATCACTACAAAGGATTTGGAATGTTTTAACATGATGAACAGGATCTCCTTTTCCCTTATAATTCTCAAGATGAGGCATATCACCTTGCTGAGGAACAAGAGTACAAATAATATCCAAGGATAAAGGACTTTCCATGTCACATGTAGGGATACTAAACTTGTTTTGAGCTAAGGAAGTGAGTTGTTGTTGTAAGGATGACACAATTTGAGCCAAACTAATGATTGTTGATGTTAGAAAGTAACGTCCACCAAGATAACTAAGAGGGGGGGGGGGGTGAATCAATTATCTAATAATTATAAACTTTATCATCTTCAATAGCATTAAACCATATAAGCAATATAATTACCAACCATAGAAAGATATTCATACATAATGACACAATAACACAAGATATGTTGACTAGGGAACCTCTTGATCAAAGAGTAAACCCCAGTGGGAATGATGCCCACAAAAGATGAACTAATATGAATATTCCATGTGAAAGGATGGACTCTATTAGGAGTCTTATGAAATACATTTAGTACATAAAAATACATGTTAGGAGATTTTGAATCCCTGTTAAAAGATTCTAACCCGGTTAAGAGTTATGGAAGATAGAAGGACCCACTGCCCAAACAGCTTCAATGGTAAGATCACTAAACACACTATCCAAATAATCTTTGCATCACTCAATAGAATAATATGTTACCTCTTCTCTGACTATGCCAAACCACACTCACTGCTACACCAGATCTCAATTTTAGATCTTTGTACTTCACATGTCTTCCTTCACAATTTCACTTTCACAACTTCATGTTACTACATAATTCACACTAAAACAAGGAAAAGCATTCCTTCCTTTATACCACACTCAAATAATTACAAATGAGTTGGCACACAATTACAAAATAAAATTTTTCACGCACTACACCAAAATTACATAAAACTGTCGGCTTCTAAATACAATAAATCTTCACTTGTGCGACCTCAAAGTTTACACTATCATCCACATCACTATCAATGTGTCTCTAACTTCCCTTTAACTATGCAAAACCAGATTCCATCCTGATTAGGAGATATCATCTGATTTCCACAAACCACTACTCAAGAACACTGCCTGAATACTACTTCCATCAAAATGATCATAAATTTCATGAATAAATGAATTACTATCTGTTCTCTTAACCATAGACATATAACATATCAAATAATATAACCTCAACATTGCATAGCTCCAACTGCAATATCCCACGTGCACTAATCAAAACACTGTCTACTTCTCTATGAGTCTCCAGAAGATCACTGTGTTGACATCAATAATAATCATAGTCACGAATGCAAGAACAACTGCTACAGAATGACTACCAAGAATTCATTCCTAACAATCTCCCCCATTGGCATTGATAGAAACATAGATGAAAAACATCCAATGTTCAAAAAATCCAATACTGCAACACTGTTCCTCTGAAAAACATTTTCAAGTCCTCTTCATCAATCAAATCTTGCTTTGTTATCCTATTCAGTTCTCTCCAACAAATGTCTCATATTGTTTTTCATGCATAATTCTCCCCCATTTACATCAATGATAGATATTCCATCACTAAGTCAACAACAACTCAATGTCAAAAGACACTATTTAGAAAATACATTTACTAGATTCCTCATGACTTAGCTTAGATACACATACTCCCCCATAGAGGAAGTACCAACATCCAGTCCAGAAGAAAGATAGGGCTCATATACCATTGGACGGATGCAACCAACTACATCATTACTCAAAAATACATTGGGGCATAACCCCAAGCATACCTCTTAGATACTCAAATGTATCCTTAGGCAAAGGCTTTGTAAATATGTCTGCTATCTGTTCCTTTGTGCTTATGTACTCCAGTCTGACTTCTTTCTCAGCAACTTTCTCTCTTACAACATGATACTTGATCTCTATATGCTTTGTCTTAGAATGTAATATAGGATCTTAGACATACTAACTATGCTGGTGTTGTCATAATGTATGACAACAGGCTCAAGAAACTTAATTCCAATATCTTTCAGCATTTGCTTCATCCAAATTATCTGGTTACAATTGTTTTCTGCTGCTACATACTCTACTTCTATTGTGCTCTGTGAAATACAATTTTTCTTCTTACTCAGCCAAGAAACTAATCTTCCTCCAAGGAAAAATGCTCCTCCATTGGTGCTTTTCTAATCATCAACACTACCTCCCCAATCAGCATCTGTATATGCACATAGGGTAAAATCATCAAAATTTTCATACCATAATCCATAGTCCATTGTGCCTCTTAAATATCTTAGTATCCTCTTTACTTCTGCATAATGTGATTCTCTAGGTTTAGCTTGAAATCTTGCTACCATTCCAACTGAATGTGCTATATCTGGCCTTGTGTGTGTCAAGTACTTCAATCCTCCAATCATGGATCTATATTATTCTACTCAACTGTCGGTGTTTTATCTTTGCTAGATAGTTTGTGTCCTGTAACCATAGGTGTTCCAACTGGTTTACAATCCTCCATTCCAAATCTTTTCAACAAGTCATTCAGGTACTTTGTCTAACTTACAAAGATACCATCACTATTTTGTGTTATCTGTAATCCCAAAAAGTATTGCATTTCACCAATCATACTCATTTCAAATTCTGTCTTCATTTCATCAGCAAATTTGTCACTAGCTTCATCTTCTCCTCCAAAAATAATGTCATTAACAAAAATAACTATAACCAACAAGCCATTTTCAATTTCTTTTGTGTAAAGGTTGCTATCAGTTGTACCTTTTATAAATCCCAACTTTAACAAATACTTATCCAGTCTTGCATACCAAGTTCTAGGTGCTTGCTTTAGTCCATATAATGCTTTCTTCAGTTTACATACCATGTCTCCTTCTTGAGTCAAAGGAAAACCTTCAAGCTGCTCAATGTAGACTTCTTCTTCTAATTCACCATTCAGAAATGCTGACTTCACATCCACTTTGAATTTCTTGTAAGCTGCATATGCCAAAAAAATTCTTACTACTTCAAGTCTTGCTATAGTTGCAAAAGTCTCTTCATAGTCAATTCCTTCTTGTTGTGAGTATCCCTTACATACTAGTCTTGCTTTTTTTCTTACTACTTCTCCTTGTTCATTCATCTTGTTTTTGAATACCCATTTAGTTCCAATCACATTCTTGTCTTTAGGTCTAGGAACCAATTCCCATGTCTTGTTCTTTTCAATCTGATCTAATTCTTTTATAGCATTAATCCAATGTTCATCTTCACAAGCTTCACTAGTAGATATAGGTTCAATTTGAGAAATCAAACATAAATGTACCTTATTCCAAGTCAGAACTCCTTTATCCAAACTTCCAATAACTTGTTCAATAGGATGATGTCTTGATAAATACCTATTCGGTGTCATAGTCTCAAATCTTGCTTCAACTGTAGATTCTTCTCTAGATTCCTCTCTAGTTTCTTTAGCATGACTCTCATTCAACAATTCACTGTCAGTCTCATAGAATAACTTAGTAGTTTTAGTGTTAGGCTTAGGATGAGCTTCTTCATCAGATTCATAATCAAGCATTCTTTCTCGAATTTTGAACTTCTCATCAACTTTAACATTTGCACTCTCAACAATAGTTTTAGTTCTCTTATTGTAACATTTGTATGCTTTTCTCTTCAAAAAATATCCAAGAAAAATTCCTTCATCACTTCTAGGATCAAACTTCCCAATATCATAATCTCTCTTTATATAACATTTGCTTCCAAAAATTCTAAAATACTTAACTGAGGGTGCATGTCCAAACCATAATTCATAAGGTGTCTTGTCTATGTCTGCTCTAATTTGTATTTTGTTCATTGTATATACTATTGTATTCACTACTTCTCTCTAGAATTTTTTTGCAAAATCATTCTCAAATAACATACCTCTTGCTACTTCAGTCACTAATCTATTTCTTCTTTTTGCAATACCATTTTGTTCAGGTGTTCTAGGGGCTAAAAGTTGTCTCTTAATACCATTCACTTCACAAAAAGTGTTAAACTCTCTAGAAGTAAATTCACCACCTCTATCAGATCTCAAACATTTAATCTTCATTCCAGATTCATTCTCAACTTCATTCTTAATGATGTTAAACTTATCAAATGCTTCAGATTTTTCTTTAAGAAATGCAATCCACATCATTCTTGTAAAATCATCAACAAGAATCATAAAATACATTTCTCCATAGAATCCTCTAGTCCTGGTAGGACTGCTCAAGTCTGTATGAACAATCTCCAACTTCTCTGCCAATGTGAACTCCTTTCTAGGAAATGAACTTATCTTCTACTTAGCCATCACACATTCTTTGCAAATAATGTTAGTAGGCTTCATAATTTTAGGCAAATCCCTTACTGCAAGTGTAGTACTCACTTTCACAATATTATCAAAGTTTATATGACAAAACCTTCTATGCCATAACCAACTGTCATCAATCTTAGTAATCAAACATGTCATCTCAGTAGGATTCAACTAAAATACATTACCTCTAGTTCTAGATCCAGTTCCAATCATATTTCCATCTTTATCCTTTATTACACAAGTTTTCTCAGTAAACCAAACTTGATATCCCTTATCAACTAACTATCCAACACTCAAAAGATTATGTTTCAATCCATCCACAAAGTAAACATCATCAGTATTATTCTTTCCAATAAGAGTAATAGATCCTACACCTTTAATCAAACAAGGTGCATTGTTACCAACTCTAACAACTCCTCCATCATAATTGTTAAACTTTATGAAGTTTTTCATGTCACCAGTCATATGATGTGAACAACCACTATCTATAATCCAATCAGCTTTCTTTTCAACTTGAGAAACTAGGGCTTTTTCTTCCTTAACATCAGATTCAAGATTCTCTTCTTTAATTGCTACAAATCCTATGTCATCATTATTCTCAGTATCACTTTCACTTAGAGTTCTTTCTATACTAGCTTCAAGATATTCATCATTAGCATAATAACATTCCTTAAAGCTTCTAGGTTTGAAATTATTTCTATACTTCTTAACTCTCTTAGGACATTTAGATGCAAAATGACCATATTCTTGACAAGTCCAACATTAAAAAAATTTCTTACCATCTGGTTCTCTTTTCACAAGCAAGGCAATAATCTTCTTGTCTTCTTCACTTCTATATCTATTGCTACCAGCATAATCTCCACTCACACTGATGCTTCTTAATAAAGTAGGGTGAATACTAAGAGCACCATTCTCAGTAAGTCTCCTGATAATCTCAAGTTCATTTTTGTTGCTTCCAATCTTCCAAGAAGAGTCTCTCTTGTAAAGTTCAAAGTACAAGGTATAACTTGTTCAATCATCTATGTTGTCTGCTTAAATACACGAGTCAATGTCCTCAGAATTTTCCATATCACTTCATTCTCTATCTTTGTTCCTCCACAAGATTTTATCCCTACAATAATTTCTGACATTCTACCAATATAGCTTCTAATAGAGTCATCTTCCAACATTCTTATATCTTCAAATGCACATATCCAATTATGTAATCTAACTCTGTTTGCATGTTCATCACCTTCAAAAGTAGAGTGAAAAGCTTTCCAAATTTCATGAGATTTTTTCAAACATTTTACTTGACTATATTCATTCTCCGGAAGTGCTATCGAAAGTGCTTCTCTTGCAAGTATGTTACACATGAATATTTCATCATTAGAGCATGTCTCAAGATCATCTTCTTCAATTATAGTCTTATCATTCTTTGTAATCAACTAATAACCTAGTCCTAAACATAGTAGATGTGTCTTCATCTTTTCTTTCCAGCTATCAAAATTTACTCCATCAAACTTAGGGCTTTCTTTCCTGAAATTCATCATGGATCTCCTTAAGCTGTTAAACTTTCCTTTCAAGGACCTGCTGCTCTGATACCAATTGTTAGAAAGTAAAGTCCACCAAGATAACTAAGAGAGGGGGGGGGTGTGAATCAGTTATCTGATAATTATAACTTTTATCATCTTCAACAACATTAAACCATATAAGCAATATAATTACCAACCATAGAAAGATATTCATACACAATAACACAAGATATGTTGACTAGGGAGCCTCTTGATCAAAGAGTAAACCCTGGTGGGAATGATGCCCATAAAAGATGCACTAACATGAATATTCCTTGTGAAAGGATGGACTCTATTAGGAGTCTTATGAAATACATTCAGTACATATAAATCCCTGTTAGCAGATTTTGAATCCTTGTTAAAAGATTCTAACCCGGTTAAGAGTTATGGAAGACAAAAGGACCCACTACCCAAATAGCTTCAATGATAAGATCAATGAACACACTATCCAAATAATCTTTGCATTACTCAATAGAATAATATTTTATCTCTTCTCTGACTATGCCAAACCGCACTCACTGCTACACCAGATCTCAATTTTAGATCTCTGTAGTTCGCATGTCTTCCTTCACAATTTCACTTTCACAACTTTATGTTACTGCATAATTCACACTAAAAAAAGGAAAAACATTCCTTCCTTTATACCACACTCAAATAATTACAAATGCATTGGCACACAAGAAAAAAATAAAAGTTTCCACACGCTACAACAAAATTACATAAAACTATCAGCTTCTAAATACAATAAATCTTCACTTGTGTGACCTCAAAGTTTGTGCTATCATCCACATCACTATCAATGTGTCTCTAACTTCCCTTTAATTTTGCAAAACTAGATTCCATCCCGATTAGGAGATATCATTTGATTTCCACAAACTGTTATTTCAAGAACACTGCCTGAATATTGCTTCCATCAAAATGATCATAACTTTCCTGAATAAATGAATTACTATTTGTGCTCTTAACCATAAACATATAACATATCAAATAATATAACCTCAACATCACATAGCTCTAACTACAATAACCCTCGTGCGCTAATCAAAACACTGTCTACTTCTCTGCGAGTCTCCAGAAGATCACTGTGTTGACATCAATGATGATCATAGTCATGAATGCAACAACAACTACTACAAAATGACTGCCAAGCATTCATTCCTAATAGTTGAATCATTAGAGGAAATAGGAGGAATAGCAACATTAGACACACTAGGTAAAGTGTAAGAAGCTGCAAGAATATAAGAGACAACTGGAGGAACACTAGGAACTACAATTGGAAGTGGATTGGAATAAGTAAAAGGAACATTATGATATGAAGGTTGTGATGTCGAAAGGGACATAGGAGGAACACTCATAAGAACAAAGGGAACCATCATAGTCACCAAAGGAGTATAGGTAGGAATACTAGGTAAAGGATTAGAAGGATGTTCTACACTAGTGATAGGAGGAATCAACCCTAAATCTTGAGCTTCTTGAGCTAAAGGTTTAACATTTGAATGCATGAGGTGATTAATAGCACGCAAGAGATTAACACCTTGATCACTATCATGAAGAAATTTCTTTATTTCCTCTATAGCTTGAATATAATCTTGATTATGGTTCTCTTGAATAAGCCAATTACCCATTTTATCAACTTCAGTTGAAATTTTTTGGACTTGTTCAGGTGGAACTCTTAAAGTGTCATCCTCATCATGAGATGAGTGAGAAGTTTTTTTCTCCATTGTAGGATTGGAATCATGAAGAATCAAATTATCATCCGGGACCCTAAGGAAAGGAAAGGAAGATTTGGGATCAAAGGCACCCATGAGTCTACGACTTCTTCTAACCAGAATGTTATAAGTAGGACTAGTAGTAGTAAAGCTCATAAACCAATGCAATGCAAATGAACTAAACTAAGAACACATAAAGCATGAATATTTTTGTATTTTTTAAATCTAATTAGCATGCAAGATCTAACACAAAAGAGAAATCTAATACTAAAAAGATAAAAGGAAATCTAACACCACAAAACACAATAGGGCATCCAATTCCACAAAATAAAGGAGAGTAAGTATGTCGGGTTCACCAAAATGAATGGTGATGGTGAACACACACAATAAGACAAAGGGAAATCTAACACCAAAAAGAAAGAGAGTAAGCTCGTCAGGCTCACCAAAATGAATAGGGGTAAAATGGAATCACACCTATTCAATGTAATGTATGGGGCAAATATGAGATCCACTCCTAAATCCAAATTCCCAAAGGAGAGATCCAATTTGATCAACCAAAAAGGTTAATGCACAATCGAATCAATCTATGGAGAATATAAAAGAGAGAGAAAAATCCTATATTTCCCTATGGAGAATTATGCTTGAAATCTGAAATAATTGAAATATAAGTACTAAGCTCAAAATAAAGCAAATCTAGAAAATGTCAATTTTTGATGTCTGTGTACTTTCAGGCAATTCTACAACCTATTTCAAACTGGAAATACTGAGATGAAGAAAACCCAAAAATCTTTTATCTTTCTGACGGCAGGTAGTCTTTGACCCTCATAAAAGGTCAAAGGCTACATTCTTTATTTGAAGGTTGATTTTGACTTTGTTCGTAGATCTCAGAATTTTTCCAAAAATGGTATCCAAATCTGATCTTAGATCCAAAATTCCACACCTGTACCTGCAAGAAAAAGGGGTTTTTGTTTGTATGGGGGGTTTGCCTTGGTCAAACCCCAATTTAGGAATTAACCTTGAAATTGAATTGAAATGTAGTATGCATAAACAAAGAAAATGAAACAATTCACCTCACTTATGTTGAAGTCCTTGTAGAGGATTCAAATCCTCAAATCCACAAGTAGGAATGCTTCAATGGATGTAGAATAAATGTAGGATGTCTCAAATCAATGGCATTTGATCTTTAACACCAATCTTGAATAGATCTTTGCATATGAGGAGGCTTGGATGAATGTAGAAGAATGGATTTTCAAAGGGGCTCCAAAGAGATTGAATCCTTCAATGGCTAACAATGGATTTCCTTGATGGATGAATGATTGAACACTTGAATGCTTGAAGGATTTCTTGAATGCTTGAAATCACTTGCCTGCACTTGAGAGCTTGCTCATGAAATTGCTTGAAGATGAGATGTACACTTGATTGAGAGATGTGACGTGAAAATGAGAGAGGAAGGCCTCCTTTTATAGTGAACTAGGGCACAATCTTCTAGAGGGGCCACCTTAGAGAATTAAATCCCAATTAGGTCCTAACCTTTAGAAATATACCTAGATTAAAAGCAATTTAAGGATTTACCATTTGAAACCCAAAATGGCTGACCCGGAGGTGGGAAAATAAATATCCCCGAAACCCGACACCCAAAAATCATAGGAATTTGAAATTTGGACTAGGGGTCAGGGATGAGGTCAACTCTACCCTAGGTTAGGGTTGAGGTTGACTTTGACCCTCAAGGTCAACTTTGACCTTGAGGTCAAAAACCTCAAGACCCTAGCCCAAATTGCTAGGAAATGCAGATATGAAGTGGAAAATGGGTGCAAAGGGAAGCAAAACAAGGGAAAAGCCTAATACATGCAAAGACCTGATCAAGGTGCTTAACATGACCCAGACCACTTACTCGAAGGTCTAAATTATCTTATCATGGAAGTGCTTCCATTTTAAGATGATACACTATCATGTTGTCAACTTGACAACCCTTGATTCTTTTTGTAACATGAAACTAAGTATCACCCCATTACATTAATATGGTCATTCAAGACCTTATGATTCTCAAAACAAAAAATAGACTCCCTATTCTATCTTTAGGCCTTTACATGACCCATTTGACAACACTTTCCCATCATGGCATCCCTTAACCTTCCTATTACAAATTATCATTATGAACTAATATGGCTTTAATAGCCTTCATTACATCAAAAAAGGTCATGCTTGACCTTATAGATTCAAAACCCTTATGGATTCTTCCTTTGGCCTCATGGTGGCCATTCTTCTCTAGGTTCTCCTACACCACCCCTAGCAGCAATGAGTGATACATTTATGTATTTGATCTTTTTTTGTAGTTTGTGATACAAATTTGATATCTATATGTAAAATATAGGAGAGACAGTCAAATGAGATATTAAACAACAAGTTAATGGTTTATAATATTAGCCCAAATAGTAGGGATTGAAACATGCATATAATAACACTATTGTAGCCACAACTTGCAACAAAAATTTATGGCATACAGTCAGTTTTGGGGTTACAATAATAGTATAGTGATATTTTCCCTTTAAATTACTATAATTTGTATATCAGTCTAGGGTTAAAAAATATCAACTGTCTTAAAGAGTTATCAATAATTATTTATAGACTGCATGCATATACTTTGCCTCTTGATAATGTCTCTAGGGTATCATGTGTCTTGGCAATGACAATCTGAGTATTTTCCGACCTACTCCCTATTATCATTTGTTGTTAGAAATATAAGCAACAATAGTGTATATAGGAAACATGTCATGAGACCATAAGCTTATGTTTTTTTTAGATGCTGGCCATTTTTTAAAGGGTTAATTTGAATTTTATTAACTATGTGTTACTCAAACTCTTAAGGACTGCTCCTTACTGGTAAATTTTTTATTGATGATGGTCTAGAGTGATATAGGAATAGATCAATTATATTATACATTTTAGGATTGAGAATAATTCATTCCCTTCCCATGAATTGGTTTAGCATGTTACCAATCCTCCATCTGCCTACACTGTCATCCCACTAGAGATGGTAGTGTTAGATAAATATCACCCAACAACCATAAAGCTTGCACTCTATCAAAAGGCCTATAAATTAGGAGAAATTATAAGAAATAAATTAAGTCATCAGTGCCTAGCAATAAGGATAAAATATCACTTAAAGAATAATAAATCTTAATGTAAATGGCCCCAACCCAATGACTAAAAAATAGGGACACACTTAAGTGAATATGGACTGCCACCTTATTGAAAAAAAACTCATCTTTATTAACTAAAATCATCTAAGTACTAGAGGAAAACTACACTTAGCAAATTATTCACTGAGCTTTAGTAGAGTTAGAGAGGGGATGTGACACATTCACTCCCATATAATGTATGTTTTGTTTTCAAATATAAAGGTAATTTTTGAAAATTTTATGAATATGAACTGGTAAAATAAACTAGAATAAGTCAAATTAGTTATCAATGATCGTACTATAACAAATAAAGCTAAAAGTTCATGTTTTTTTATTTGTGCATGATTGAAAGATTTTCTCATCCAATTGAGAAGAATCTGAATGCATGATTTGTTGTTTGCCTTCCCTTTCTTACTTAATACTTTTATCATTGAAATTTTGGATAAGGAATCTCATTTAGCCTTATGATATTTATCAACTTTAGTCATTTAGTTTCAAAATTCTCCTTAAACTCTAGATCTATCTATTTGAGTACAAAATCAATCAGGTCTTCACTCCTCCTTGTTCAATTCTACCAGCTTCTGAAACTGGATCAAGATTGATGCAACTAGATCATCATTAATATTTTCTATTGTAAATGTAAAAAGCTAACCATCAGACTCATCTACTTTTCAAATGTAGTAAAAAAACAATCTTTAGGTGAGGATATGAACCTTAAAAAGTAACTATAAGCTAGAGGAAGGGACCAACAATAAAGCAGAAGCATGGAACAAAATTAACCTTTTTTACTAATTCAATTTTTTAACAAAATGTGAAAAAAATAACATTAACCACTAATAAATCTCCAGAAAATTCAAAGGAATTATGCTCAAATGGCAAGGCCACGGGGTTCTCAAGATAGAGATCTAGGTTCAAATGTCCAAAAGTGGCATCTTTGTTACTGTAGTATTCTTGTAATTGAAGTCGTATGCCCATAGTTGTTATGCTCATACAAGAATTGTGAAGTCTTTTGAAGTCTCATGGAAAGCATATAGTCCTTAGTGGACAATTGTAGAGGGTGTGAGCATCAAAACAAAGCCCTGTTAATTCATCTAATTTTACTTTTTTAGACCTCTCTAGTAAAGATTGCCTTGTCTCTCAACTTACCGAAGTTAACTTGCTGGGAGTGCTTTCAATTACCACAAAGTAGGCTTCAAGTAACATCTCCAACTCTTATATATGTTCATCATTATTTTCAAAATCCATCATGCTTTCATGCTTGCTACACACTAAGCTAAAAGTCCTTTCCAAATTTGAAGAGTCTGGAGGAGAACATGCAGGAGAAACAGGGGTTGATACTGAAAAGCCAGCCCCAATAGAATTACAACCATATAAAGAGTGATCTCTAAAATATGTAGCCTCTATGTTCTCCTTCTTCTCATTCAAATCCATCTCAGCCATATCCCCATCATCATCCATAAGCTTCTATATCTCATCCCATACCTACAATAAAACTAATACTTGATAATGACCTCTAGAATTTAAACATGTCAATTTACCTCATTCCACATAAGGATATAATTATTGAAGTTTCCATTGGAAAAAATAATTAACTAACACATACCCTTATATCCATTTGGGCTAGGCTTTTGAAGTAATGGCTACTATTTAGGTTTAAAATACCACTCCAACTTAGGCATTAGGGCTTAATGATATCTTATCCTAAAAATAGAAACCTTCTTGAGTTGTGGGTGGACTCTAATTAGGAAGGAGTCTCTGGATTCTAGGCCAGTTCCTATTTGATCTAGAAATATCACCTCTTGATTGAAAACTTGATTGGGAAAAGGGAAAAGGATTGAAAAATTAATGGGAAATGGGGTGATACACAAAATTTGAACTCAGACTTTTCTTAAAATCTAAACTATAACCATAATACATATATCAAAAGGACTGACACTTTGAATCACTGATCAACATATAGGTTAATCTAGATCTCACTATTAGGGTATAGACCACAAATAGCTCAATCTATTAACAAACATACATATTCTTCATAAGGCTTGAATTTTGTTCACCTATAGGAGCAATAGGAATCATTCACTTCTCTTAGCTACCAAAACAAATTAATACTTATGAAGAATGATGAAACATAATTAGAATCAATACCCAAAATATGAGGAGAAATGGATCATCTACTTTATTATCCTCCAAAATCTAACATATAGGTTACAAAATAAGAGCTCAAAGCATCAAGGAACAAAATTGCTCACTTTTAGCCATCTTTCAAGAATCTGGAACCCCCTAAACCAATTCAAAAAATAGGTTTTATAACCCTCCTATGCCTCAAATTTGAAAATCCAAAATCCTTATTCTTAGCCCTAAAAACACTCTAAATTGGCCTAAAATTATGCCAAAGCCCCTAAACTAAAGCCCCAAATGTTGGTTATAATAAAGATGAAATCTTTTAACAATATAAACCAATATTTACTAAATTTAAATAATCCCCAAAACTACCCTGATTCTATATAAAGTCTAAACATAGATGAATTGCCTAAGTCTAAACTTATTGCTAAGTGCAAAAGGGTCGACATGACCACTCAAGAAACTTGTAAGATCATAAAAAAAACAAAGGTATCGTTGGCATTGTTAAATGAGGTGGCACTGTTGGGGTTTGAGCTCTGACATGATGTGGACTGGCTGAAGTAATGGCATTAAATGCGATGCCAGTGGACTCCAAATTCTCAAAACTTAACTTGATTCTTGATTTTTGCATCTCTTTTGTTTGTCATTTGGTGAAAAATTAGGAAAAAACACTAAGTTGTGATGAAGTTGTGCAAAAGAAATATAGCATTCTTCTTAGTTTAAATCTAGTATATTGAAGTCCTCTTCAAGTTTGAGGTCCTTTGTCATTGAGTGGACTTTGATCTTGAGGGTCGAGCTGAAGCTGTAGTGCCCCGCCCCTAATCCAATTTTATAAATGTTTTGATTATTTTAGGATGAAAGATTATATGTTAGGAAATCATTGATATTGACCCCATACTTGCATGTGTATGGTTGATATTTTTGTTTTATATTACTATTTGACGTGCCTGATGTGGTTGAGGGACGGAGTCGTAGTTACTTGCTTGCGAGATCCACACGATCGGTCGATCCCCGCCATTGTCTATTATATATTTATATATGTATGTACATGCGGGTGTTGTATGCAGGTTTACAGGTACCAGACATCGACTTCCTTGAATTGTCAAGATGAGTGTGCCCTATCGCAATATCTCAAATGGTAAGAAAGGGGAGATAACACGGGTCCAAATCCTAACCTAAGCCATATTATTGTCCTGAAATAGTGGACAAGATTATGTTATTCCTACCCTTCCTAAACTCATCCAATTGATGTGAGTTTATAACCATGTTCTTGCATATGAATGTGGGTCCTTAAGTCCTTGTGATGTTTTTTATTTTGGTTGTTGGTGTGTTTTCTATAATTAGATTATTTAATTTAATTAAATAGTGCAATTTTAATAAATTGGATCTTTGCTATTTTTAGCCATGAGAGATTATTTATTTATTTATATAGAAATTAAATTAAATGCAATTTTTGAGTGTGGTTGAAATATTTAATTAATGAGAATTAATTAAATACCTTCACCTTAGAATTATTTAATTGTAAATTTAACATATGCTCAATTGTAATGTATTTATTAATTTGAGTATTAATTGAGCATGTGGAAATTATTTTAGAGTAAATGTTTTATTTTTAATTTATTAAATGCATTAAAGTTGCACAATCAGTAATCATTTAAATTAAATTAAATGCATTAGTTAATTTTGGGTTAAAGTATTTTCAATAAAAGCATAGTGAAAATATACTTGAGTTCAACTGAAATTGAACTACAAATCAAAGTCTAAATTCATGCAAGCTTTTTAGAAAGTGGAGTTCCAAACCCTAGCATGTGGAATGGGAATTCCTACATGTAAGAGATTTGGCCATAATTTTGAGAGATAGGTTTTGGAGAGATTTTTGGCAAGGATTGGATTTTGAGGACACAGGTGGAGGAACTTTTAGCCGATAGAATAAATGGTTTTTGTGGAGAATTCAATTTTGGAAAGCTTGGAGGTTTTGGGTTTTTATCTTCAGATCTGATCTTCGTTTGAATATTTCCTTCAGTTTTGAGGTAGGGTTTGATTTTCCTTATGAGTATGTTATTTTGTGAATTTCAGAAAGATTGTGTTCTTCGTGCCTGGTTGTGTGCATGTCTGGATCTTTGCCTATGTATTTCTCTTTTTCTTTCTATTCTAGAGTTGGAATTTATGGAAATCCTTGCTGCATGCATTCAATTATGTTGAATTTTAGAATAAATTTCATTAGAGTTTGAAGTTGTGTAAATCTGGCTAAATTGTGGTAATTGGGTTTTCTTTGTTAATTGACTATTATCCTAGTTTTTCATTAAAGGAATCAATTGAGAATATATATATGTGTGATTTTTAAAAATAGAAAGATTTTTGTTATTTGAATTTATTGATATTATTATTTATTAATTTTCAGATTTAAAAATTAATTTAAAAAATAAATAAATTATTATTTATTAATTTTTGGATTTAAAAATTAATTAATTTTTTTTAAATTTAATTATTAAATTTTGGATTTATAATTGTTAAAAAAAATCAATTAATATTTATTTATTAATTAAATTTTTTTTAACAATTATAAATTCAAATTTTAATAATTAAATTAAAAAATTAATTAATTAATTTTTAAATCCGAAAATTAATAAATTATTATTATTATTTTTTTTAATTAATTTTTAAAGTCCAAAAATTAATAAATAATAATATCAATAAATTCAAATAACAAAAATCTTTCTTTTTTAAAAAATCACATATATATATTCTCAATTGATTCCTGTAATGAAAAACTAGGATAATAGTCAATTAACAAAGAAAACCCAATTACCACAATTTAGCTAGATTTACACAACTTCAAACTCTAATGAAATTTATTCTAAAATTCAACATAATTGAATGCATGCAGCAATGATTTCCATAAATTCCAACTCCAGAATAGAAAGAAAGAGATAAATACATAGGCAAAGATCTAGACATGCACACAACCAAGCACGAAGAAGACAATCTTTCTGAAATTCACAAAATAACATACTCATAAGGAAAATCAAACCCTACCTCAAAACTGAAGGAAATATTCGAATGAAGACCAGATCTGAAGATAAAAACCTAAAACCTCTAAGCTTTCCAAAATTGAATTCTCCACAAAAATCATTTATTCTACCTGCTAAAAGTTCCTCCACCTATGTCCTCAAAATCCAATCCTTGCCAAAAATCTCTCCAAAACCTATCTCTCAAAATTATGGCCAAATCTCTTACATGTAGGAATTCCCATTCCACATGCTAGGGTTTGGAACTCCATTTTCTAAAAGGCTTGCATGAATTTAGACTTTGATTTGTAGTTCAATTTCAGTTGAACTCAAGTCTATTTTCACTATGCTTTTATTGAAAATACTTTAACCCAAAATTAACTAATGCATTTAATTTAATTTAAATGATTACTGATTGTGCAACTTTAATGCATTCAATAAATTAAAAATAAAACATTTACTCTAAAATAATTTTCACATGCTCAATTAATACTCAAATTAATAAATACATTACAATTGAGCATACATTAAATTTACAATTAAATAATTCTAAGGTGAAGGTATTTAATTAATTCTCATTAATTAAATATTTCAACCACACTCAACAATTGCATTTAATTTAATTTCTATATAAATAAATAAATAATCTCTCATGGCTAAAAATAGCAAAGATCCAATTTATTAAAATTGCACTATTTAATTAAATTAAATAATCTAATTATAGAAAACACACCAACAACCAAAATCAAAAACATCACAAGGACCTAAGGACCCACATTCATATGCAAGAACATGGTTATAAACTCACATCAATTGGATGAGTTTAGGAAGGGTAGGAATAACAGAATCTTGTCCACTATTTCAGGACAATAATATGGCTTAGGTTAGGATTTGGACCCATGTTATCTCCCCTCTCTTACCATTTGAGATATTGCGATAGGGCACGCTCATCCTAACAATTCAGGGAAGTCAATGCCCGGTACCTGTAAACCTGCATACAACACCCGCATGTACATACATATATAAATATATAACAAACAATGGCGGGGATTGGCCGATCATGTGGATCTCACAAGCAAGTAACTATGACTCCGTCCCTCAACCACATCAAGCATGTCAAATAGTAATATAAAACAAACACATCAACCATACACATGCAAGTATGGGGTCAATATCAATGATTTCCTAACATATAATATTTCATCCTAAAATAATCAAAACATTTATAAAATTGGACTAGGGGTGGGGCACTATAGAAGCGGAGACTAAAAATACTAAGCTAGAGATTTCTTTGAAGCTCAGTTCTGATTGAATCAATCAGTCACAACTTTAGACCAAGCTTCAAGCTCTATATTGAGTCTACTCTATGGCTATGAGTTTATATCAAATTCTAACTGTGCCCTCATACTGTTTTCATTTTACTCTTGGGTTCTTCTTCTGTGTGATCTTAGAGATCACTAGCATGATGTACTATAGTCTCAGCCCTTGATTTGGTAATATACTGGTGTTATATTCATGACTTTGGCATTGGTTTTGACTGTAAATAGGCTCATCTATGGCATAGAACCCGACCATGAAGCTTGACATGAAATAGTGCATGCTCAACCTTTGATACTTTGATGGGCTCAAGCTTTGTTCGCATGATTTTGATTAACCTTGAGCTAAGGGCTTGGAGGGTCGTGACTGAAACTTGAGCTTTCCTGGGTTCTTTTAAAGCTCAGATGCAACTAGTCTTGTAACCATGACTTGAGGCATTATTGAGAGCTTAGTTGCATATCACGAATCTCGGCTTGAACTATTTGAAAAGCTCAAGCCATGCGCTTACAATCTTTGACACAGAACTCGACCTGGAACTATCTTGGACTCGACTGTAACTGGTCTTGAGCTGGAACTCAAAATTGAATATGAGTTCTCCCTAGATCCTATTGAGATAAGTTCATTTCTCCTTTCTCTTGTTTCTTACCTAACTGCTTAAAATTCACTGATTTATTTTTCCCTTTGTCGACAGTGACTCCTTCTCAACTTGAAACTTAATTCAACACTTTGTATGCTTTGTATAATATCTCGTTCTCACTGTCGATAGCGACTTTAGTTCTAAAAAGAAATGTTGTATGCGCTAGCACACTCCAACCATTTGTCCCCCCCTTTAGCTTGGCCTCTTAACACACCTGTCATTAACAAATATACACAGCTCCACTGATAACAGTGGTCATTACCTCATCCTCACTAGTGTAAACCACCATGCTTGGTCACTTATTGTAGTCTTGTCCTCTATTACCACTTTCTTGTTGTCATAATTTGGGATAAAACACCAGTGTTTATTTAAATCCACCCCAAGTTCAGCCTATTGAGTTTCCTTCTCCAAACAAAGGTCATGCTTGTGATTTTTATCTTTACTAGTCATTATGATGTTGATGCATTCAAATTATTATTACATCTTTATATAGCCTATCATAACTAGCATTACTGGATTTTGTTTGATACATACCAGCCATTCCATCTTCATCTCGGGCATTCTAATGCTGTTTTACTATGACTTTGATCTTGAACTTTCTTTATGTATTGTGACCACCATATCTCATAATTCTTTAAACAAAGATTAAAATATATACACAAAAACCTGAATGCAAATGATAACTAAGATTTCATACTGTCAATTTTATATGTGCTGCCATCTAGTTTAAATCATACTTAGTTGATTTTGACTGTAGAACTTGGATGAACATTCTACTTCTGTGATTAATAACCTTGCAAAAGATTCTTCTTTGTATCCAGTCCATTATATGAACATGAATCTCTCCCGATTCAATCAATGAATGACTAGTTTTTATTATCTTGCAATGTAAATAGTGAACAATGCATGATATACTTTGAAATGCTAAGTTGTAGAATGCTCTTGTCAATTTTCTTGTGAAGTTCAAGCACGGGCTCCTGACAATCACAAACACCAAAATGTAACATGATGGAGTTCAAGCACGGGCTTGTGACATCCATCAAGACACTGTGTAAACACTCTTAATACTTTGAAATACAACTCTTTAGCATTCTTTCTTTTGTCAAACAATAATATCATAACAAAATGATAAATTCTTGAAGTATTATTTTGTAGGCGCACTTTCAGTACACCATTTTTAAACTTTTAAGTCCCCTCCCATGAAGAGAAATTCTTCTAATATATTCCCAAATTTTTCTCTTCTAATAATATTTCTGTGAAAGATGAGAATCAAAGTTCTAATGTAGATTTGAGAGTTCCTATGACCCAATTCAAAGTTCATTGCCTCAGTTTAGAATTACAGATTCAAAATGAAATCCCGAAAAAGAAGCAGAATTGGAAAGTAGAATTGGAAAGCAGAATTGGAATTGACATTTTCCACAAAATAGAATTGGAATGTAGAAGTAGAAAATGGATTCCCTTGGACATTTTCCACCAAGGCACATGGGAAGTAAAGTGAAGATCTAAAAAAAATCAAGTGAAGCAAAAAATTGAAAAACTGTTATGCTTTTTTACCTCCATTTGGGATTTTCTGCAATGGGGACTAGTAAAATTGTGAATTTCTGCCAAGGCATGAACATGCCTGATTGCAAAGAGAAGTTTGATGAATTCGATTGTTTTGACAACTAAAGAAGAAAATATATCGATCTAAATGTAAGAAAGAATAAATTGAGAGAAATTTTGAGTTACGAAAAATGAAGATTCTGGTGTGCATTTCGCAGTCAATTTGGGATTTTCTACTGGGAGTAATCAGTTTGCGATTTTCCACCAAGGACCTTTGGAAACCTATTATGAGTTATCAAATAATCAAGATGATTATCGATAATTGGCTTGAAGTGTTTAAGATGATCATTTGATTTGATCAAAGTGAAGAAGAGGCTATAGCACAAAGTCTAGTTTTTGCTACGCAAATGGAGAAGCCTATGTTAATTTCTCTGCCAAGGAGAAGCTTAAATCCCAAATTTTTCCATGCCAAGCACCAATGAGATGCTAACTGAAAGAAACATAATGAACTCTGGTTAAGGCATGGTTTCTCTATGTTCTATCATGTTATAGTAGTAGCATATGTCATTTATATATCTACATTTACAGGATATCTACTGCTAGCTGCCATTCTTATACAAATTGTAGGCCTTACCAAGTATGCTGAGAGAACTATTGCACTAACATTAGCCAATAACTCTCAAATAGTTAATTCTACTAAATCAATTAATGTCTTAATGATTCATGAAGAGGAGATAGCACAGGAATTGGGGAAGATTACATTTACCCACTCTTGGGGGAGTAGCCCCTTTACTATAAGCTTCAAAATGAGAAATATAAATATACAAGCTGGAACTCTTTGCTGCAATGGAATGGTATAGTGACCATTAAAGATGTGCATGAAGATGAGAACAAAGGAGAGGGATACATGCTTTTTTTGTCTTATGCATTGTTCAAGATTTATAAATGGGGGTTCGTGGGCCTTTATTTTCATGAAGGGGCTTGGAGAAAAGCTAGGAGATTATTTCTTTATAATGACCATCTACCCAAAGATGAAGTATTTAAAGTGGTGGAAATGGAATTGAAATTCATGTATGATTTCCTATTCTTAGAGTCAAGCCTCACAACATTTAGTATGTATGGAGCATTTAGGCACTTTCTTAGTGCCTATTTCATGGTGATTGCAGGCTTTCTAATAATCAATGAAATCAAAGATAATGCATTCAATCAAACACAATGAATTATAATATATGTTCTCCTTTGTGTAATGTTTTTTTTTAATGGAAGTCTATTTGCTGTGCAGAATCATTGTATCAGACTAGGCTATGGTAAGATTGATTTTCTCAAAGATTGAGCGTCACTGTCTCCTTCAAAGTTGTGGTCAGGACTGCATGTTGAAGATGATCCAGATCTCTATTGCTTTACTACAAAAGACTAGGATGCTCCTAAAAAATTAGTACTGCAACAACCAAATTCAATAGTACAGTGTGCTAGATACTTGCTTCAAGACCAGGTCCTCTTGGGCATGGAAATTTCCTAATTTTATTTTGACTTGGTATTTTTTAAGAAAACATATCGAGGTGAAGCCTATTTTAGATATCTCAATGGATGGTCAAAACAGAGCATAACATCGACGGATTACTCAAATGCATGTTGATGACCAAATTAGATGATGTTGAATTCAAGGAGAAACATAGACATTCCAACAGTTACTTGTGAACTTCCCATGCTCACATGACGTGAGTCAAGAAGGAGCCATGGATACAAGAGGAAGGTGCTTGCTTGCATAGGAGTACTAATCCTAAAGGCAATGACTATCAAAAGAGATATAGGGATGTTGAGCCTAAACAGAGGAGGTCAAAATCAAGAAAAGTATGAATTACATAGTCCCTTGTCTCCACTAGAAGAAGTACACACAAAAGCTCAGTTGATTCCCATATGTGGAGATGTTCACAGTTAGGCTTGAGAAGAATCAATTGCAACTAAACAATCAATTAGATTGAAAGGTGAAGGAGGGACACGACAGTGATTAAGAACAAATAAGCTTGAATCATCTCCATGGAAGAGATATAGAATGGAGAATTATCAGTTTGGGAAGGAAAGATGACTTTTGGCAAACATTGACAGACGCTCTCAGAATCAAAGATATCCCTTTCTCATGGCGTAACTTTTCAATAAAAGGTTTTGATTCTTTATAACTAAAAAAAAGTATTAGTCAGAAAAAGAATCAGTTACTGAAAAGCCACATAGTGAGGATTCTTCGAAATGTTTTAATTTTAAAACCCGCTACATTAAAGAATTTAAGTTAAAGAAAGGGTTAAATTTCATAGGTGAAACATTATAGGAGTGGAGCCTAAAGGGAAGTTAAAAAGAAAAGCTTCAAGAATATCATTTCTTTAAAATGATTTGGAAAGGAATCAAAGCCAAGTGGTACATAAGAAAAGAAGCAGTTACAAAGGCAGTGGGGGGAACCGAATAGTTGTTGGGACATTATTTATTGTAAATCATTTCTCCAAAGTCGGTGTTCTTCTTTTCTACAAGAGTAGGTATTGTTAGAGTAGAGGGGAGACATCATTTATTTTTCTACATTTCATTTCATGCATTTAGGGGTTTTATATCCTAATTTTTGTAATTGATTTGGCAAAGAGATTGTGAGAAAATAAAATCAGAGTATTCTTATTTGTTGTGTTCAATAAAAAGAGAAGTTTTATTTAGAATCAGATCATTTAGTTATTACTTTTCTGATTATAATCAATCAGAGCATTGTTTTATTTAGTTTTGAGCACTTTCTTACATCTTGAGTCAGATGGCGAATGGGTTGTAGATCAGATTATTTTCATCTGTTCCTGCTGCAAAGATTAGGATGTTTAATCTTCTTTTCATTTCTGCATTTCATCTACATTATTAGCATTCATCCTACATTACCAATATCAGGGAGTCATAGGAAATGTGAATTCTTGGATTTGGCTAGGTTTAGAACTAAATTTACTACCTGAGTTAGTTCTGTCTAGGGTTGGCTTGGTTTTCCTCTTCCGTTCTCAGGTTAAGAATGTACCCAGTTAGTTTAGGAATACAAAACATTCATTGAACATCATTCATAAGGGAGATGTACCTTTCAATTAAGAGGAAATCTATTAACCTAATGATATATTATCCAATTTTTGGTATCAAAGTATTTCTCATAGATTTGGGCATTTGAGAGTTAAATTAAAAAGAACAATATGTTTACCAATAGATTTTTGGCGACTCTACTGGGGAAGAGAAAAAGAAGATTAGTGAATAATTAAGTTTCCTCAATTTTATCATTATCTTTGTTGTCTAGAGATTGGCAAATCTATTTTAATTCTCAGAATTATTGGTTAAGTAGTCTAGTGCTTTCATTTTTAGAATTTGAGGTACCTCCCCTAGGATGGAGGTTGGTGGCTCTATTGAAGAAGTTTTTCTGAAATATTCAACAATTTTGAAAGATTGGGTTCCAGCAAGAGATGAGGATGTCTCAAATATCTTTATTTTTATTCCAGGACCAGGGTTTAAAGAAAATCCAATTAGAGAGGTTACTAAAGATATGGTGGGGGATGTGAATTGGTTGAAGGCTACCTATAGCTCTATTCTCATCAAGAAGAGACCTCCCGCGCAAGAACAAAAAGAGAAAGAACATGCACGTGAAGATGAAGAATCAAATGAAAACCTAGAAGATGGTAGATATCATGATGCCTTTTAGCCACATATAGTTCCTATCTTCACACCACCTCTAGTAAATGCTGAGAAAGAGGTGAACTCTTTGGACTTCCCATTTCTATTTTTATGTAATGAAGATTTCAGCTGCATTGTTAATGAAGATGATCTCAGTTTTGAATTCAACTCCATGGTAATAGAAAGTGGTGTTCAAGATGCATTAGTTTTAGCATTACGTTATGAGAAAATTCCATCTCATGAGATGCAAAAAGAGTCTTTAAGTTCTGATTTTTCTATTGAGTACCAAGATGAAAGTGTGGCTGAAGTTGTAAAAGTTAAAAGGTTCCAGCAGTTACCATCACAAGTTTCAAAAAATAGATTATCTTGTGAAAGGGAAGTCATGCCTCAGTTCTTACTGATCATTGAAGAAAAAGATGCTCATGTAATATCTTTAGGTATTGACTTACCTTATATCCCTATTTTGAACAAAGAATTTTCAGATTTAATTTGTGAGAAGAATGATGAAGCTACCTCAGTCAATATTTATCCTAAAATCAGGGATGTATGTCCAAAATTCAAGGCTATATCATATCATGAAAATCCTTTAAATATGGAAAGTTTCAAATGTTTAAATAATAAGGATAATGAGGTGTTTCCTTTTGGAAAGTTTGATAGTTTTTTGTTTCAGTGGAAAGTTGAGAATGATCTAAAATGTTCCATACAAAAAGATGAAGGAAGGTCATAAATTTATGATGAAGTGTGGTTGTTTGGAAAGTGTTTTTGGCTTACTAATCTCCATCACTATGATAGTTTTTCTCTTAGCAATGAAGAGGTCATCAGAGAGTCTTCCTTTTGGTTCATCTTGTTGAAGCACGATCCACTTTACCGGAAAGGCTCATACTTCTCTTTGCTAGTCAATGGCCATGTGATTCATGCCTGCTCTCTTTTCTTTTAGTGAGGTCTCCTCATCCTTGTTTGTAAATAGTTTTGCCTCAACAATTTTGGCTTGCTTAGTATAGTTTTTCCCTACTTTGTGTTGCTTGTTGTTTCCCAATTTTGGTTGGCCTTTCTCCCTTCCGCCCTCCCAGCAAGAAGCTCTATGTTACCCTCTTTATGCCTTGACTCTATAGCTGAATAATAAGGCACTTGTCTTTTGCTAGAGATGTTGGATTCTTTATGTCCCTTGCAGTACATAATCCCCATTCAAATCCAGCTATAGGTACACTTTCAGTACACCATTTTTAAACTTTTAAATCACCTCCCATGAAGAGAAATTCTTCTAATATATTGCCAAATTTTTCTCTTCTACTAATATTTTTGTGAAAGATGAGAATCAAAGTTCTAATGTAGATGTGAGAGTTCCTATGACCCAATTCAAAGTTCATTACCTCAGTTCAAAATTACAAATTCAAAATGCAATACTGAAAAAGAAGCACAATTGGAATTGGCATTTTCCACAAAACAGAATTGGACTGTAGAAGCAGAAAATGGCTTCCCTTGGTCATTTTCCGCCAAGGCACATGGGAAGTAAAGTGAAGATCTGAAAAAAATCAAGTGAAGCAGAAAATTGAAAAACTACTACACTTTTCAACCTCCATTTGGGATTTTCCACAATGGGGAGTAGTCAAATTGCAAATTTCCGCCAAGGCACAAACATGCCTGATTGCAAAGAGAAGTTTGATAAAATCAATTGTTTTGACAACTAAAGAAGCAAATAGATTGATCTAAAACATAAGAAAGAATAAATTAAGAGAAATTTTGAGTTGCAAAAAATGAAGATTCTAGTGTGAATTTTGCAGTCAGTTTGGGATTTTCCGTTGGGAGCAGTCAATTTATGATTTTCCAACAAGGACCTTTGGAAACCTGTTATGAGGTATCAAATAACCAAGATGATCATCGATAATTGGCTTGAAGTGTTTAAGATGATCCTTTGATTTTATCAAAGCAAAGAAGAGGCTATAGCAAAAAATCTAGTTTTTGCTATGCAAATGGAGAAGCCTACGTTAATTTCTCTACCAAGGATAAGCTTAAATCCCAAATTCTACCATGCCAAGAAATAATGAGATGCTAAATGAAAGAAACATAATGAACTCTGGTTAAGGCATGGTTTCTCTATGTTCTATCATGTTATAGTAGTAGCATATGTCATTTATATATCTACATTTATAGGATATCTACTGCTAGCTGCCATTCTTATACAAATTGTAAGCCTTACCAACTATGCTGAGAGAACCATTGCATTGACATTAGCCAGTAACTCTCAAATAGTTAATTCTACTCAATCAATTGATGTCTTAATGAATCACAAAGAGGAGATAGCACAAAAAGTGAGGAAGATTACATTTACCCACTTTGGAGGAGTAGCCTCTTTACTATAAGCTTCAAAATGAGAAATTGAATATACAAGCTGGAACTCTTTGTTGCAATGGAATGGCATAGTGACCATTAAAGATGTGTGCGAAGATGAGAACAATGGAGAGGGCTATATGCTCTGTTTGTCTTATACATTGTTCAAGATTTAAAAATGGAGGTTTGTGGGCCTTTATTTTCATGAAGGGGCTCAGAGAAAAGCTAGGAGATTGTTTCTTTATAATGACCATCTACCCAAAGATGAAGTATTTAAAGTGGTGGTGATGGAATTGAAATTCATGTATGATTTCCTATTCTCAGAGTCAAGCCTCATAGCATTTAGTATGTATGGAGCATTTAGGTGCTTTCTCAATGCCTCTTTCCTGGTGATTACAGGCTTTCTAATAATAAATGAAATCAAAGATAATGCATTCAATTGAACACAATGAATTATAATGTATGTTCTCCTTTGTGTAACATTTTTTTTATGGAAATCTATCAGCTATGCAGAATCATTATATCTGACTAGGCTATGGTAAGGTTGATTTTATCAAAGATTGAGCATCACTGTCTCCTTCAAAGTTGTGGTTAGGACTGCATGTTGAAGATGATCTAGATCTCTATTTCTTTACTATGAAAGGCTAGGATGCTATTGAGAAATTAGTACTGCAACAACCAAATTCAACAGTACAATGTGCTAGATACTTGCTTCAAGACCAGGTCCTCTTGGGCATGGAAATTTCCTAATTTGTTTTTCATTTGGTATTTTTTAAGAAAACATATGGAGGTGAAGCCTATTTTAGATATCTCAATGCATAGTTGAAACAAAGCATAGCATCGATGGATTACTCAAATGTATGTTGATGACTGAATTAGATGATGCTAAAGCCATGGAGAAACAGAGACATTCTGATAGTTACTTGTGAAATTATCGTGCTCGCATGTCATGAGCTGAGAAGGAGCCATGGATACAAGAGGAAGGTGATTTCTTGCATAGGAGTACTAATCCTGAAGGCAATGACTATAAAAAGAGATATAGGGATGTTGAGCCTAAATAGAGGAGGTCAAAATTGAGAAAAGTACAAATTACATAATCCCCTATCTCCATTGGAAGGCATACACGTAAAAGCTTAGTTGATTCTCATATGTGAAGATGTTTGCAATTAGGCTTGAGAAGAATCAATTGTAGCTAAATAATCAATTAGATTGAAAGGTGAAGGAGGGATGCAACAAAGATTAAGAACAAATAAGCTTGAATCATCTTCATGGCAGAGATACAAAATGCAAACTTATAAGTTTGGGAAGGAAAGATGACATTTGGCAAACATTGATAGACGCTGTCAAAATTGAAGATATCCCTTTCTCATTGTGTAACATTGCAATAAAAGGTTTTGATTCTTTATAACTAAAAAATAGTATCAGTCAGAAAAAGAATCGATTACTGAAAAGCCGCATAGGGAGAATTCTTCGAAATGTTTTAATTTTAAAACTTCCTACATTAAAGCATTTAAGTTAAAGAAAAGGTTCAATTTCATAGGTGAAACATTATATGAGTGGAGCCTAAAGGTAAGTTAAAAAGAAAAGCTTCGAGAATATCATTTCTTTAAAATGATTTGGAAAGGAATCAAAGCCAAGTGGTACATAAGAAAAGAAGTAGTTACAAAGGCAGTCGGGGGAACCGAATAGTTGCTGGGACATTATTTATTGTAAATCTTTTCTCCAAAGTCGGGGTTCTTCTTTCTACAAGATTAGGTATTGTTGGAGTAGAGGGGAGACAATTTATTTTTCTACATTTTATTTCATGCATTTAGGGGTTTTATATCCTGATTTTTGTAATTGATTTGGCAAAGAGATTGCGAGCAAATAAAATCAAAGTATTCTTATTTGTTGTGTTCAATACAAAGAGAAGTTTTATTCTGAATCAGAGCATTTAGATATTACTTTTTTTATTATAATCAATCGGAGCATTGTTGTATTTATTTTTTAGCACTTTCTTGCATCTTGAGTCAGATGGTGAATGGGTTGTAGATTGGAGTATTTTCATTTGTTCCTGTTGCAAAGATTAGGATGTTTAATCTTCTTTTGATTTTTGCATTTCATTTGTATTATTAGCATTCATCCTACATTACCAATGTTGGGGAGTCATAGGAAATGTGAATTCTTGGATTTGGCTAGGTTTAGAATTGAATTTACTACCTAAGTTAGTTTTGTCTAGGGCTGGCTTGGTTTTCCTCTTCTGTTCTTAGGTTAAGAATGTACCCAGTTAGTTTAGAAATACAACAAATTCATTGAATATCATTCATAAGGGAGTTGTACCTTTCAATTCAGAGGAAATATATTAACCTAATGATAGATTATCCAACTATTGGTATCAAATTATTTCTCATAGATTTGGGCATTTGAGAGTTAAATTAAAAAGAATAATCTGTTTACCAACATGTTTGAACTCAACAATATCATATGAATAAGGAACTATTTTCATAAATACATCCTGTAGCAAAGCAAGTTCTTTGTAATTTCTTAATTCAGATTTAGATTCAAAATGAAGTTTAATATCATAGATACCAGTCATTTATCCTGATGGATATTAGCATGTATAGCAAGTCTGACTCTATTTCTAGTACTTGTGAATTATTTTTCATTGGAAGCATATGTTGTAGAATCTTTTATTGCACTTTGAAACTACATCAATTTCTCTTGACTGTGACATGTAAACCAATCGATTGAACATTGCATTTTATTTTGTTAAGCTTAAAAACTACATCACACTAATCTTGTTAGGTTAGTGAGCATGATAAACATATTAGTATATGAAAATGACAAAAAATAGTGACATTTATGAATCAATAGCAGCAAAGTTATTATGTTCACTAATCTAACAAGATTCTATTGAATCTAAAAAAGGTTTCTTATTCACAAGTACTAAGTCCCTTTTATTCAAATATCTAGTTTAAATATAAAGACAACATGCATAAGAATGACCATTAATAGTAAAAGGTTTCATGTTAAAACAAGTCCCTTTAATACTATCTTGCATGTGAATGCACATTTTCTTATTGCATTGGAATACCAGATTGATTGTTGTGTGATATTTTAGTTTCATGCATTGCTTACATCCAACTAGACCTAATATCATTTTCTCTCTCATGATGCAGGATATCCCTAAAGACACCTAAAATGAATACCTGAACAATGAACCTAAGGACCTGACAAACAACCAGCTGACAACATGCAGACAAAAAAGGTAATGCATGGGACCCTAATCATACTTCTATCATGCTTTCTATTATACAAATTGTACTCTTTTATTTGACATGAAATATGAAATATGAAAGAATACTTGTATACTACATTTAGTTTGAATGCACAATGTAATGATCAATTATGAATTTGAAAATTTGAAATATGATCAATACTTAGAGTATAAAAATAAAAATTTGATATTGAATGCAATAATGAAATGTTAATTAACATCACCTGAAAGATAGTGTTAATTGCACCCTAAAATGCAATCTTTTCCTATTTATGTTCTTTCTTTTGTATGCTATAATTTTGGGTAACATTTTTGGTGACTTTTGTTGGATGTCTATCTGGTAGACATGAACTATAGACCTTATGCCTGGGCAATATGATTAGAAGACCAGAACTCATGAATGCAACCTTTATTAAAATGAAATGCATCTAATCTAAGACTCATGTAACCTAAAGACATGGTGCTTAGACAACACTTATTGAAACTAAAGTAAACTCAAACTAACCATTAAAGAGAAGCTTGAGGTGGCCCCATTAACTAGAATCTACAATACTTCTCCATCTATTGTAGATAATTAGAAAGCATTGTTCTCTTTACAATCTGAAATGACAAAAGGGCTTGACCAGAAATTATCAAATTTTTCATGCTACCCTGACCTACTCTTTAGGACATCCCACTTGAGCACTAAATCACCCTCTTTGAATTCCTTGGGTGTAGCTTTCTTGTCAAAAGATCATTTAGTCTGATTCTACCTCAACTCCATGTTTTTCAAGGCTCCTTTCCTTTCTTCTTCAAGCTATAGCAATTCAGCATATCTTAGTTTAAGAGGATCTTCATCCTCAAACATCATCATTTGATCAGCTAGCTATAAAGCTAGAAACTCAGTTGAAATTGGCAATCTGGCCTCTTTACAAAAAACTAGAACATAGGGTGAACTCCTAATAATCTTCTTTGGTGTAATTATATCCAGCCATAAGGTAGACTTAAATTTTGAGTGCCAATCCCTCTTGTTCTCCTGCAAAGTCTTTTTGATGATCTTGAACAGGTTTTTGTTAGTAGACTCTACAAGTCCATTACCCTGAGGGTAATAGTTAGAAGTATTCAAATAAATACCATTCTTAACAGCTCACTCTTTTATAGCTGAACCAATAAAAGCTAAAACATTATTTAAAATTATTGATTGGGGAACACCAAACTTGATTATAATATCATCATAAAATTTTAGGACAGTAGATCCAATTGATTCCTTCAATGCAATGGCCTCAGTCCATCTTGTAAAATAGTCTATAGTAATCAAAATCCATTTATGACCTGCACTAGAATTAGGATTAATGGGACCTATAAAATCCACTCCCCACTTTTTAAATGGTTGATCCACAATGATTGGCTTTAATGGAAAAGCTATCAGCTAACCATCTTATCATGAAGCTCATATAAAATCTTTCTTTGATCAGCAAAATAAATGCATTTCAAAATCATACCAGAATAATCCTTTGTTGGTGTAATTAAGTATTTACTAATTACACTTTACTTAAGTTTACTTAGGATAATGCATTGCATAGTAGTTTGTCTTTGAGACACTTAGGAGTTTGCATTTCTTTTTAGCACATGGTTAGGAGAATCTCCACTTTAGGTGGTCACAGTTGTCTTCTCATACCTCTTTGTGTGTGAGATCCACCTTTAGTGCTCTTATCACATTATCATCCTAATCCAATGCACATACTTTATTGCATATTGGAGGATGATCCACCTTTGGTGGACATGTGTTTCCACCTTGTGTGGGTGATATCTTATCATCTCCTTATCATGTAGTCTTATTGCATTGCCTATATATTTAGGCACTCCTACATTGTAAAATCATCTATCTATCTATTATTCATTATTTGATCATTTGATCATATCATATTTGTCTCTCTTGTGCTATCTCTTGAGCTTCTAGATCTTGGTTTCTATTCTTTGCCTTAGGCAAATTCTTACATGGTATCAGAGCCAAAGGAGTTTTCATTGCATAGCCATTGGAGAGCGATTTATTGCTTCAACTTTTGGAGGGCCACGAACCAAATCCGGGATCAGCATTTTGTGGAAACGTTTTGAGCAAGATCGGACCTCACCATTGCATCCGGGTGGCTGTTTCCATAACTTTTGACTATAAATTTGTCTATATTAGACAAAAGTCAAAATTGAGGCAAATTTTTTTTGCAAATCGGACTTTTTAGGCCCGATCTGCAAAATTGGGTAATTATTTTGACAATTTTTCCTTCAGATCTGAATTTTATTGTAAATTATTTATTTCAGATCTGCATTATATTAAATTCTCGAATCTGCAATTCATTTTGTCAATTTTTGAAAATATATTTGGTAAAAAAAAACAATAGGCCTTTTAGGCCATTGCACTGTATTCTGTCTCAAGCATATTGTGCAGACGAATCTATCATCTACAAGCCCAAAGGTGAGAAGCACAGAGATCAAGAACGCAAGTCTCATATCCTTTTGATTATAGTGGGGGGCGGTTGCATATAAAAAGGTCTTAAGACCTTACTTCCCACCGAATGTGGGATATCTATACCTCTCACACCCACCGCACACCACTCCAAGCTGCCTCCTCCTCAGCACCGCGAGGGCTCCTCCGCTCCCCGCTCCACGCAGGACCGACCACAGCGCACCACCAGGAAAAATTCCCACATCACATCCACCGCCCCTCCTCTACCTGCGACTGCTGCTGGATCTATCCGCTCGTGGGCCTCTCTGCAGGACTGCACACAGGGAAGCGGTGCCACCTCCAAACACCCCGTCCTCCACCACCACGGGCTCTCCATACCCCCGCCACCGTCGCCCCACTCCGCGACTCCTCTGGTCCCCACCTACTAAGCGGCTCGATCCATCGCTCCCATAGCGGCTCCGCCCTCCGACCGCGGCCTCAGTCAACGCGGGCAACAACCGAGCCCTCCACCAGCGGCCCTCCTCTGTTCAGCGCTCACGCGGGCTCCTGCGGCTGGGAAGCACCGCCAAACCCTCCACCATGGTCAAACCATGAAATCCGCCGCTCTACCAGTCCACGCGGACCACGTGACACGGACAACAGTCCACCAATCACATTGCACCACGTGGCAAAGGTCGCGAAACCGGTATTTTTAAAAAAAAAAATTCAAACTTTCAGCATTTTCATTGAGTTAAAATTGACGCCCGTCTGGACGTCAAGGGGGCATTTTTTTCTCTTGTTGTGACGGCCGTTAGGACGTCAAATTTAAGCCTCTGTTCTCGTCAGCACTTCATGAGGTAAAAGTTGACGTCCTTGTGACCGTCAAATCTCGGCATTTTGCACTTCAATGACGGTCATTTAAATGTCAAATTGAATGCACTAAGTTGGGTGACGTCAGCAGCCTTCAAAATTTCACAGCCCTCACCATTTGCAGTTTGGATTTGGCAGTCTGACTTTGGAAGGCCATAACTTGGTCATACGGACTCCAAATTGAGTGCAATTTTTTTTTATTTTGACTAAAATTTTCTGAACTTTTCAGAGGTGCTATTTTTTTATGGTTTTGGATCACAGATTTTGCAAAAATTGCAGTTTTTGGTGACTGTACCTGTCTGATCCCTGTTTTTGCAACTTCAGAGGCTTCGTACGGGCTCATACGGACACATTTTCAGGTGAAATTTTTTTTGAAAGTGCATAATTTTTTGTCTACTTTCCAGATTTGATATCAGTTTGGAGAAATTATAAGTAGACATTGTACTTTCAGAAAGTGGTCTATTTTGGCCTATTGTAACACTTGTAATTGATCAGATCCTTAAGTGATCTGATGTCCTATCTTCTTGAGTCTTCTATAGCTTCATATTTGCAGTTGTAAACCTCAAAATCAAAAGTCCACTTTGATCAATTTTGTCAAGTGGCAATTGTACATGCACTAGTTATAAAGTGCCAAAATCATCATTTTTGGGGGGGTTTCTTTGATTGAGTGAATTGGGGGGGGTGTCTTGTGTGTTGGTGTCTTTCTTTTTGTGCTCTTTCCATTTCTGCATCATGGGTTCAATTGCCAAATTAACTCCACATAACTATGCTACATGGAAAGATAATGTATGGAGCAAGTTAATGCTAAAAGGTTTAAACCCTTATGTGCATGGTACACTTACAAAACCCGCTGATGATGATAATGCTGCAAAACAACTTTGGTCAACTAAAAACTATAAAGCATTAGGTGTCTTAAGAGAGAATATGTCTCAAGCAGTCATGTATCACATCAAAAACATAAATGATGCTAAAGAAGCTTGGGATAAGCTTGAAGAATTGTTTGGGAAAGTGGATGAAGACATGGGATTCAAAATTGAGACTGATCTCCTCAAATTAGATCCTAGGAACTTTGACACAATTCAAGATTATCTCAACAAAGTCAATGACTATAGAGCACAACTTGATGATTGTGGTAATTCCATGAAGGATGCGAAGTTGGTTAATCACTTGTTGAATCATCTTCCACCTGAATATGCAGCTTTTGTTTCAAGTTACAATACTCACAAGTTAACCATGGGTAGAGCCTTCACTAAGCCTTCATTTGAATCATTTTCAGAAATGTTGGTCTTAGAACAAACAAAATTAATGAGTATGGGGATTCTCAAGTCTTCAACTTCCAAGGCATTGGTGGCTAATCATGAGAGTCAAGGCAATCAAAGTCAAAAGAAGAAGAAGAATTGGAAGTCTAAGTCTCAACAACAAGGCACAACATCAACTTCCACACAACATGACACTTCTACATCATCTCCAAAGGGTGAATCTTCAAAGAAGGAGAAGCGGTTTTGTGCATATTGCAAAAAGGATGGACATGAAGAACACTTTTGTTATAAGAAGGACATTGATGAATTGAAGAATCTTCTTGCCAAGAACAACATCAAATTGCCTTCTAGGATGTCTACCTCAACCTCTTCTTCACCAAATTCAGAAAAAGATAAAGGAAAGGGTCACGCATTTGTCACTCAAAAAGGACATGCTTTATATGCTTCTTCCAGTCATGATTCGGGTAGATGGCTTCTAGATTCAGGGGCTTCTCATCATATGGCTTCTTCACAGTCCATGTTTTCATCATTTGAGCCTTGTAAAGGTCCACCTATTTTGATGGGCAATCACACTTACATGAATGTGCTTGGGAAAGGAAGTATTGAAGTTAAGGATGGACACTTCAATGATGTGTTGTGTGTTCCACACTTGACCAATAACCTTCTTTCTATCTATCAAATCACAAATGGTGCTACAAAGAAGACTGTGGAATTTACACCTGATTCAGTTTTTATCAAGGACTTGGAGAGTGGAGCAGTTATTGCTACGGGGATAGTGGATCACTCTTCTCGGTTGTACTCCTTTGCAGATTTTGTTCCTCTTGATGACAGTGATTCTTTAGACAGTGAGTCTTCAGCATATGATGATTACAGTGATGATTCAGATTTTGAGGAGAGTTTTGGCTACTTGAACTTGGGTATTCTCACTCATGATCAAGCTCTTGAGCCTTCTATTTCATCTCCTCCTATTGAGATTACTTCCACTCTTGCGCCTGATGATGCTTGCATTCACACAGCCATGGATTCGGGTGATTCAGTGCAGCAGGATATTCATTGTCTTCCAGAATTGGTTCCATGGGATGACTACTTGACAGACATTGCAGGTTTGTTTGTGGAGTCCTACATTTCAGATTTGGGAGACTTTATTGATGACATTCATCTTCTCTTTGGTGAAGATGATCCTTCTTCAGTTGTTGCGAGGGAACATGCTGACCCTCATATTCATTCTCTACTTGATCATTCCTTCGAGGGTGACATGATTGTGGATACTTTGATACAGCAGTTGGAGGAGGTCATGTTCTCTTCAGAGGAGATACTTGGATCTTTGGTACATGTTCTACATTCATCCTCAGTTGAACCTGATTTGTCTTTTTCAGCAGAGTGGCTTAGTACACATGATTTGGAGGAGGCACCTTTCAGCTTTGACATGGGGACACTTGAGCAAGTTTCAGAGATTCCATACATTTTGAGGTTTCTTCCTACAGATTGGGGAGGAGGCTTCACCTATACACCTTTGGTCTTATTTCTTCCTAAGGGGAGGCATGTTGTTCTACACTCATGGAGCAGTTTCTACATCGAGCCTAGAGCATCTACCATTGGTGTTCATTCTACATTGAGGGGGGGCTACTTGGTCTCTCTTCCACTACTTCTATCTTATGGGAGGGATATTTTCCTCACATGAGGACTTCTCTCTCATCTTCTATTATTGTATTTATCTCTCTTTTTGGGGGAGGGTTTTTCCCATGAGGTTTTCCCTCTTTCTCTGCTTTATGAGAGATTGCATTGTTCTTGCATCTTGTACATGGGTACTTAACATGGCCTAGTAGCCGGGACCCATCTTGCATTGTGAGCTTAAGTGCATTCCCCTAAGTTGCACTTAAGGGGGGGTGTTGGTGTAATTAAGTATTTACTAATTACACTTTACTTAAGTTTACTTAGGATAATGCATTGCATAGTAGTTTGTCTTTGAGACACTTAGGAGTTTGCATTTCTTTTTAGCACATGGTTAGGAGAATCTCCACTTTAGGTGGTCACAGTTGTCTTCTCATACCTCTTTGTGTGTGAGATCCACCTTTAGTGCTCTTATCACATTATCATCCTAATCCAATGCACATACTTTATTGCATATTGGAGGATGATCCACCTTTGGTGGACATGTGTTTCCACCTTGTGTGGGTGATATCTTATCATCTCCTTATCATGTAGTCTTATTGCATTGCCTATATATTTAGGCACTCCTACATTGTAAAATCATCTATCTATCTATTATTCATTATTTGATCATTTGATCATATCATATTTGTCTCTCTTGTGCTATCTCTTGAGCTTCTAGATCTTGGTTTCTATTCTTTGCCTTAGGCAAATTCTTACATCCTTCCTATAGAGAACATAATCAATCAGAACATAAGGAATAGACTGTAACCTAAAGTACCTTCTTTTAGCTTTGTCAAGATCAATTGGACATTGTCCAGTTTGTAGAAATCTAGTCATATCTGACAACCAGGTTGTTGAATCATTAATAAGTACAGAATCACCTTGGAATAAGGCAACGTCTTTAGTGGCTTCAACTTCTTCTTCTTCTTCCATCTAGGAACATAAACCTTTGCCTCTAACTAGCTTGGTTACATGGATATGTACATCATATTCCATAACTTTTGTGATCCAACCTGCTCTTTTTTCATTTACATCCTTATTCAATAGGAACTCTTTAATACTAGGATATGCAACCATCAAATGTATCTTATTCCTAGCAACCAAGTGTTTAAAATTCTTTAAATCTCTAAAAATAGAAAGTACATGCTTTTCCACAAAACTATACCTTTTTTCATAGTCATCCATTCCCTTGCCAAAAAATGCAACTGGCTGCTCCTAATTGTCCTCATTTTTCTATATCAGCATTGCTAAAACTATGTCAAAACCACCATAAACATACAAAATAAAATCCTTAGTGAAATCATGATTAATTAAAGTAGGGGTTAATGATAGGGCTTGTTTAATCTGCTCAAAACTATTATTTCCCTCATTAGTCCAGCTGAAAGGCACATTTTTATTTAGCATTGCATTCAAGGGCTTTAACAAATTTGCAATATCAGGGATAAAGCATCTTACAAAATTTATCCTTCCAATAAAACTTTGCAATCCTTTTTTTATGTTTTGGCAATGATAATTCCAAAATTGCATGGATACTTTCAGGATCAATAGTTGTACCTTCTTTTGACACTTGGTACCCTAAAAGTTTACCTTCATGGACTGCAAAAATAGACTTCTTTGGGTTGAGAGAGCTTCAAAACTCTCTGCATCTTTGTAGCACTTGTCTTAGATGATCAATATGTTGATTTGCAACCTTGTTGAAAATGGTGACATCATCTAAGTATACTAGAAAATATTTATACATAAGGTTTCTGAAAGCCATATCAATTAGTTTTTGGAATGTGGCTCCTACATTTGATAATCCAAATGACATTCTCCTATAAGCCATTGTTCCCCATTTTGTTTTAAAAGCTATTTTAAATTGCTCTGATTCTTTGACTAAAATCTATTTATAACCAGAATACCCATCTAGGAGGGAAAACCTCTTTCATCCTGAGACATACTGTAAAATTTGTTCCATAGAAGGAAGAGGGTGTCTATCTTTAAGAGATGCCCTATTAAGGTCTCTAAAGTCTACACAAAGTCTAATCTCTCCATTCTTTTTCCTTACTAGAACTGAATTAGACACCCAAGATGTGTGCTTAATAGGAAAAATTATCCACCATCCAAAAGTTTTCTCAGCTCTTTAAGCGTTAAGGCCTCTAATTTGAGATTTATTGGCCTTTGCCTTTGTCTGATTGGCCTGGAATTAGGCTCTAGTCCTATTGTATGTTGAGTTAATTGGGGATCAAATCCTTTCAAAAAAGCATAGTCCAAAGTAAAAACATTATTAAATTCTCTGAACAAAGCAATAAGAAACTCTTTTTCCTAAGGAGAGTTAATTTTACCAACCTTTAAAAACTTGTCTCTAAATATTTCAACTTCCTCATAGTAATCCTCCTTAATTAGCATGCTGGTTTTTCTCCTCTTGAACTAATCATCAAAGTTAAAAGAAGATTTCAGGTTGACTAATCCTTTAGGAAGTTTGTTAGTTTTCAGCTGTATAATTTTATCTTCCATTTGCTAATTGAGTTTGTCATTCTTAGGAGCTGAGAAGTCATCTGTTTCAGCCATGAAACTCAAAATATGGTCATCAATATTAAAAACCTACCAATTAATATCATTGTCTACAATAGATGGCCTAAACATAATCTTAATATGTGACTAATCTGAGATAACACCTTTATTTTCAGTAATTGAGACATGTGCACCAATACCAACTAACCTATCAACATGTTTATTTTTCCTTCTAGGTATAGAAATCAAGTTGAATGCATCAAAAACATCCAGAATATCAGATACTCTAGATTTATACAATTTTAGAACATCATTCTTAACAACATTAACTCCTCTCACCTAGTTAACTTTTAGTTCACTATCCCCAAATGCCCTCAAGCATTTGATTTTCCTCTTTCTTGCCCACTCTAAACCCTGAATCAGACTTTCATATTCAGCCACATTGTTAGAATATGGAAAAAATAATTTGTATGTAACATAAAATTTATCACCATCTGGTGACACTAACATAACCCCTACACCAACACCATCTTTATTCCTAGATCCATCAAAATATAAATCCCATAGCTGATTAGAAAGTTCAGATTCATAATCTTGATCTTTCATCAAATTAGGCATAAATATATTAGATTCTAAGATCATATAGTTACCAAAACTAGTATCAATCATATCATTATCCTGATCATTTCTAAATGCCCATTCATCCAACAAAATGTTAGGATATTGCTCAGTTTGTGTATTAAAGGCTGAATAGTCCTTGATCTCCTCTGAATCCATGATTGCACAACTTGCATTAATAGGACTTGGATTATAAGGTTCTATGTGATCCTTGGCTAATAAATCTGATTTTATGTTCACCTCAGTACCATATCTTGTTCTAAAATATAGGTGGGACCAATCTGAAGAAAAATAGCCATCTATTTTAGCTTTAAAGTCTCTTGAAAGACATAAGGCAAAATAAGGTGGTAAATCTATAACATAGATATCTTGAGGAATTGAGAAATTTGGACAGGAATGTAGAGTCAAACTTGCATTTTTAACAATCCCTAAGGTCTTAACTAAAGTACCATCAAGCTGGACAACTCCTATCTCAAGAGGTTCATACTTTAAATCTAACAAATCAACAATTTTATTGGGCATTACTGTGCTAGTTGCAACACTATCTACCATACAGTTGTGCACTAACTTATTTCCAATGATCAAAGAAACATAAAAATGAGGAGGTTTTGCATTTTTTGGTTTCTTACCTTCCTTTTCTATTGTTCTTTTTACATTTTCTAGCTTTTTATCTTCTGTCACTACTGGTTGCTAAACTCTAGTAGCCTTGTTTTCTTCTTTAATAGTTGATTATTGAACCTTATAAGGCTCCTTACATTCCTTTACTATTCTTTCCTACACCCTAGAAGGCTCTGAACTAGCCATAACAACCCTATAAGGTTGTTGGACAACTTGTTGTGAATTTGATGTCAACATGGACAACCCTTCTTTTAATATCTCAGCCTATCCTGGTATAGTTAGGGTTTCCCACATAGATAGAGTTAAATTCATTTTCTTCATACTATCAACAATATTATAAGTAACATCAAACTATACCTTTTGAGGAGATTTAGGAGCACTTTGATCAGCATGCCTATGATTTTGATCTTTGTTTTTTGAAGAAGGGAGATATGAAATCCAATCTTGATGTTGCAAGCAGAATAGACAGGAAAGGAAGGGTTGTTAATTCTGATGTTTTTAATCCTGCAAAGGATCTTGAAGAAGATAAAAGAGAATAATACTTATTTGTCACACTATATGGTGTTCAAAATTGATCTTCAACAATTATTCATAGAGAATAATTAATGTTCACATAGATTTTATAGACAACTCTTCAACCTTTTTGTAAATTACCATGGATAAGGAACATGCAAGTTTATGTCCTATTGCGAATGCTAAATTGGCAATTCAATTTAGTAGCAGTTCTTATTTGTAGACTAGTTTTTGTTAGTCTTGAAAATGCTTAGTAGGATTACACTTGGAAAGGGTTCACACATGGGTTATAAAAAATAGTCACATCATATAATTTCCATTAACAGGGCCATACAAGCTACTACGCAATAAGGTTAGGCCCGCCCTTCTCATTTTTCACTTTCATTGTAATGCAAAGGGACTATCCTACTCCTATCCTATCTTTGAGGCTGCTATGTGCCACTCAATTAAAGTCCCCTAATGGCTCCCTGTTCCTTGCTTTCCCATCAAAGTAGAAGGTTCCACATCTAATAAAGAGAGGCTACTAAAGCAGCAATTGGTTGATAACATCCCAAATATATAGACAAAGAGATCAACATGGGAAAATAGCTCACCGGTCTTCTCAAATAATACATCAGGATAAATTGCAATTCATAGAATTATAGAGGTTGGAAAGATAAATCTTTACACCAATTTAAATCAAATGGTTGTACATTGTAAGAATCTCACATATGAGATGGAATTCATTTATTCTAATGTTCATAGGCCTAATTCAATGGATGGGAGGAAATTATGCTTGCAGATGAAAATTTTGGATGACGATATGAATTTTAATGTAATATTGGATTTGTGGGTCATTTATCTAAACACCATGTTTGTTATATTTTTATTTTCCACCCAATAATTGGCCTACTAATTTAAGTGAAAAGTGGACTTAGTGGTAGAAGCTTATTACAGGGAGACTAAATAGATGTCTAATGGGGCTGTGGATCATTACTCAATGAAATTAGAAAATCTCCATATGGTGTTCGAGGGCCCAATAATTGGCCATTATTTTTTAGTGCAAAAGTCAAATTAGTTGAAAAGTATCATTTTAGGTTTGAACTAATGTAGTTAAAAGATTTTCCATCTCGAGAAAAAGATAAAATGAGTTTTTGTTATAACCCAAGAAATTGAGGTGTGCATGAAAAGAAGAAATAAAACACATAACAATTAAGAGTTGAACATACCTCTAGAGAAAAGAAATTCATTCAAGGAATATTGGAAAAGCCTCATATGAGGATCCCAAAAGAAGTTAGAACCCTCAAGAAGCTGACATAAGATCCTAGCTTGATTTGGAAGAAATTAGTTGGAAGGAGGATAAAAATGCATATCTCAAAAGAAATAGAAACACAAAATTCTGCTACACATGAGGATATATATAATGTTAGAACCCCTAAAATGATGTTGGAGAAGAGATTATAAAAATGCTTTACACTTTCCCTGAAACTTGGTGAAATCTTGAACACTGTAGTTTAACTACTCATGAGTGCAAGTTGTATTCTTCTAATAAAGAAGAGCGAATGCAATCCAAGTCTTTTTGAAATTGCATACCTAGGTTTATAAACAATGCAAATAATACAATACTAATGGATCCCATTATAGAAGAAGAAATACATTGTATGGTACAAATGTGTACCTTCATAGTATGATAATTCATTGAGCCATCTCTTTTTACCATGGATTTGAATGAGTGAATGAAATAATTTTAATGACATTCGTGAGACCAAGTGGTCCAAAGGATCAAAAGGCTACAACATTAACACATTTTTATATTTCTTTCTATGTTAGTTCTATTAGGAATCTTGACCAAGAAATTTGCAAACTTGTGTAGCCTTGTCTCCTTAAAAAGCTCATTTAGACTGTCCACCTTCAACGTATCTTCAAATTGCTTATAGATATCCTTATATGCAACACATCCTAATGATGAAGTGCCATTCAATTTTGATGTCTTTGGTACAGAAGACACAAGTTTTGTCCTCACTTTTCTTTGGGGGTAGTCTGTCCTACACGTTTCACATCTAAGGTGCTGAGATCCAGTTCTTAGCAATGCTATTATTATTATTTTTTAAATTTTGTTTTAAAAAAAATTACCCTTCCCCTTTATTGCAGCCTTCAAGTAGGCTTTTTCATTTTGAATTCTTTAACATAATGTTCTTTTTTTACAACCATTTTGTTTTGTCCACATTGCAATTCTAAACTTTTCTAGCACCATCTTTTTAATTCAATGTTAGCATTGGGGCATTCATGCCACTTATTGTCCCACTTGTCCATTCACTCTTTGTTTTGTTTCTTCCAAGTCTTCTTCCTAAAGTTTAGTTCCTCTTCAACAATTATTTTGGGCCAACAATGCTTTTCCACACTTTCAACATTTTTTACGATGCATCCATGCTTATCCATTTCATCAATTTTGTATTGATGCTTATCCATGCTTTCAAATTTAGGATGCATCCATGCTTATCCATGCTTTCAACAATTTTGAGGATGCATCCTCCCAACACCTCTTGATGAGGCCCAATGTTTTTAGGACTGCTAGGATTGTATGTGATATCTGTCAATCGTCTTTTCTACTCTTCAAGGAAAGAAAGCTTATTATTTATGTATGTATTTGGGATGAGGCTTATATATGTATATAACATGGCAAGTATGTCATGGCACCTTAGAAATAAGAGAATTAGTCTTTTTTATTACTACCAATGCCTTAGATACGTTCTCAATGGTAATTAAGAAATTTCTTTGAGATGTTTTTAGAGAATCTAGTGGCAATTATACACATCATGACATAAACAAATTTCAAGGAATTATACACTAACTTCTTGGTCCTTATTTCTAAGAACAAAGTTAATTATCTTGATTATTACATATTTCAATATTTCCACGTAGTTTTGTATAAAATCATATCCAAGATTACAAAAATCAAGGTGATTTGAAGTGCTAGTAGACACAATCTTTGAGAAACAAGGTCCTTTTAGGGGTAGAAAATATTGGATGGTTTTATTATAGTAGACGAAGCTTTGCATGTAAAGAAGATTAGGGAAACATATAAAACAACTGACAGTTGGTCAAGAAAGCCACCTAGAGGTAGTATTTTTGTAGAGTAGAATCAAACTAGCATGAGGGCAAGAAACACATTGAAAATGATAGAGTTGGAGATTGAGAATTAGGATAAGAAGGATATACATATAGCCCCATATCAACACCTCTAACATGGTCTTTAAAGTTTTTTATCTAGGACTTAATAGGACTAAAGTGGAGACTAAATAACCTAGAGGTGACATAACATATTAAAGATACCAAGTTTCAAGAGATCATAGTGTTTTTAACAATCGCTCAAGGATAAAATTGAAAAAAATGCAAAATACCATGGAAACAAGGCATTAGGATATTATAGCACTCAGTATGTGCAGGATCATGGTATACCAAACTATGGCCTTAAGTGGCAATGAAAAATTAGAAAATCAAGGTTAGTCAGCTTCACGTAAAAGGTTGAACATCTTATTAACCTTATGTGAAAAAGTTGTAAGAATAGAATCTGTAGGAAATTGAATTTAGTTTCTAAACTACTAGCCCTTGTTTGAAATTTTTTTTGTCTAATTGTTCAAAATTTTAGATTTCAATGCAATACTACAAAAATTTCAGGGAAAAGATAAAAAGAACATGTATGTCTAACCACCTTAATCACAATCAAATGTTGATTTATTTTCCCAAGATTCTAGATATAAGTAGTAGACTCATGCTCGGATGTGATGCATATTTTTTTGTAATTTTTGGTCAAATAAATAATTAATTATGAATTTTCTACTACAACTTTTTCAAAATAAAAAAACTCTCGTGTCTGACCACCTTAACTAATTCAAAACTTCTTTTTTTTCTTAAAGTGGCCGAAGCATAGAATGTGACGCATGTTTTAAATTTCAGAAAGGCTAAATGGTTTGAAAGTTATAGTTGTTTTTCAATCAGTATGTCAGTTATGACTTTAAAGATAACTCAATTGAAAAATAAGTAATAATTACGTACAGAACTAAAAATTTGACAGCAATTATATCGATGGAAAGCTGATAATGTTTTTAAGAAACCCTTTTTGTTTCATCGATTTCAGGTGAAAAAATAGTCGTCAGCTACATGGTCGAAGTCTCGGTATCAAGAACTATCTCCTGAAACATGCCTAAAGGGTTGACCACCCACATTGGGTAATTTTGAAGCAAATACCAAGCCTAATCGGATATCTAATAATATCGAATATCCGATAAAGCCCGCCTATTTTGAAATTTCAAATACCCCACTTTTCCCAAATTCAAGTTTCATAATAAATGTTATTTTTTAATAGTAATATTAATTGTGTTATAAATTAAGCTGTATTATTTTTATATTAACATTAATTCAAGTTTCATATTAAATTATATTTTTGTTATGTTAATATTAATTTCATTTTAAATATTAATATTAAATAATAATAGCATAGCATAAATATTATAATATAAATATTTATATTAGTATGTATTATCTTATTTGATATACAAAATGATTTCGACAAAATACCTACACAATTGATTTGAGGACAAACAGTTTCAGCCCAAATCCTCTTGAAAATATCCAGCACAGGATTTTTCTACAAACTCCTTGTAATTTTGACAATCTGACTATATTGAATAAGTAGATGTTAATGGACTTCCCCTTGATTGAATACAAACAATTAATTTTTTAACTCTCGAAAAGAAATTTCACACAGTTGAAGAACCACCATACGCTCATCATCTGTTCTAGAAACTAACTGTGGCATAAAAATTGATGTAAGAACATTTAAGGTATATTCTCCACAAAAAGGTATATGAAACCTTCAAATATACATTAAAAAGTGGAGGTGAAGGGTCAAGATGTGTGTGTGTGTGTGTCTGTGTCTATGTGTGTGTGTGTGTGTGAGAGAGAGAGAGACAGAGAGACAGAGACAGACAGAGACAGAGAGAGACAGAGAGACAAAGAGAGACAAAGAGAGAGAGAGGTCATGAGGACTTCCTAGGAGTCCTAACATGTAATAAGGGGTACTAAGACACCTAGGAAGTCCTCATTACCCATTTCCACACATTTGAATGCTCAAGTGTGTCCTAAGGGGTCCTACGACTCTTTAGGACACACTTGAGTATTCCAATGTGTCAAAAGGGGTCATGAGGACTTCCAAGGGGTCCTAGTATGCCTTATCATGCGTTAGGACTCCTAGGAAGTCCTCATGACCCCTTTTGACATATTAAAACCATCAAGTGTGTCCTAAGGGGTCATATGACCCCTTACGACACACTTGAGCATTCAAATGTGTCAATACGGGTCATGAGGAATTCCTAGGGATCCTAGTATGCCTTCTCACATGTCAGGACCCTTATGAAGTCCCCATGACATCTTTTGACACATTAGAATGCTCAAGTGTGTCCTAAGAGGTCCTACAACCACTTAGGACACACTTGAGCATTCTAATATGTCAAAAGGGGTCATGAGGACTTCCTAGGGGTCCTAGTATGCCTTATCACACATTAGGACTACTAGGAACAACTCATGACCCTATTCAACACATTAGAATGCTCAAGTGTGTCCTAAGGGATCCTACAACCCCATAGGACACACTTGAGCATTCAAAAGTTTCAAAAGAGGTCATCAAGACTTCCTAGGGGTTCTACTATGCCTTATTACATGTTAAGACACCTAGGAAGTCCCCATGACCCCTTTTGACACATTAGAACCCTCAACTATGTCCTAAGGGGTCCTACGACCCCTTAAGAAACACTTGAGCATTCAAATGTGGCAAAAGGGGTCATGAGGACTTCCCATGGGTCCTACTACACCTTATCATGTGTTAAGACCCCTAGAAAGTCCTCATGACCCCATTCAACACATTAGAACATGCAAGTGTGTCCTTAGGAGTCCTACGACCCCTTAGGACACACTTGAGCATTCCAATATGTCAAAAGGGGTCATGAGGACTTCCTAGGGGTCCTACTATGCCTCATCAAATGTTAGGACCCCTAAGAAGTTCTCATGACCCCATTCAACACATTAGAATGCTCAAGTGTATCCTAAGCGGTCCTACAACCCCTTAGGACACACTTGAGCATTCAAATGTGTGGAAAGGGGTCATGAGGACTTCCCAGGGGTCCTAGTATGCCTTATCATAGGTTAGGACCCCTAAGAAGTCCTCATGACCCCTTTCGACACATTAGAACACTCAAGTGTGTCCTAAGGGGTCGTAGGACCCCTTAGGACACACTTTAACATTCTAATGTGTCAAAAGGGGTCATCGGGACTTCCTAGGGGTCCTAGTATGCCTTATCATGCATTAGGACCCCTAAGAAGTCCTCATGACCCCTTTTGACACATTAGAATGCTCAAGTGTGTCCTAAGGGGTCCTACAACCCTTTAGGACACACTTGAGCATTCAAATGTGTCAAAAGGGGTCATGAGGACTTCCTAGGGGTCCTAGTATGCCTTATCACACGTTAGGACCCCTAGGAAGTCCCCATGACCCATTTCAACATATTCAAACACTCAAGTGTGTCCTAAGGGGTCCTACAACCCCTTAGGATACACTTGAGCATTCCAATGTGTTGAAAGGAGTCATGAGGACTTTGTATGGGTCCTAGTATGCCTTATCACATGTTAGGACCCCTAGGAAATCCCCATGACACCTTTCAAAATATTTGAATGCTCAAGTGTGTCCTAAGGGGTCCTACAACCCCTTAGGAAACACTTGTGCATTCCAATGTGTCAAAAGGGGTCATGAGGACTTCCTAGGGGTCCTAGTATGCCTTATCATGCATTAGGACCCCTAGGAAGTCCCCATGACCCCTTTCAACACATTTAAAAGCTCAAGTGTATTCTAAGGGGTCCTACAACCCCTTAGGACACACTTGAGCATTCTAATGTGTCGAAAGGGGTCATGAGGCCTTCCTAGGGGTCCTAGTATGCCTTATCATGCATTATGACCCCTAGGAAGTTCCCATGACCACTTTCGACACATTTGAACACTCAAGTGTGTCTAAGGGATCCTATGACTCTTTAGGACCCACTTGAGCATTCCAATGTGTTGAAAGGGGTCATCATGACTTCCTAGGGGTCCTAGTATGCCTTATCATGCATTAGGACCCCTAAGAAGTCCTCATGACCCCATTCGACACATTACAACACTCAAGTGTGTCCTAAGGGATCCTACGACCCCTTAGGACACACTTGAGCATTATAATGTGTTGAATGGGGTCATGAGGACATTTTAGGGGTCCTAGTACACCTTATCACACATTAGGATTCATGAGGACTTCCTAGGGTTCCTAGTACACCTAATCACAATTTAGGACCCCTAGGAAATCCTCATGACCCCTTTGGACACATTAGAACACTCAAGTGTGTCCTAAGGTGTCCTATGACCCATTAGGACACACTTGAGAATTCAAATGTGTCGAAAGGGGTCATGAAGACTTCCTAGAGGTTCTAGTAAGCCTTATCATGCTTAGGAACCCTAGGAAGTCCTAATGGCCCCTTTCAACACATTAGAACACTCAATTGCATCCTAAGGGATCGTAGGACCCCTTAGGACACAATTGAGCATTCTAATGTGTTGAAAGGGGTCATGAGGACTTCCTAGGGGTCCTAGTATCCCTTATAACATGTTAGGGCCCCTAGGAAGTCTCCATGACCCCTTTCAACAAATTAGATCACTCAAGTGTGTCCTAAGGGGTCCTATGACCCCTTAGGACACACTTGAGCATTCAAATGTATCGAAAGGGGTCATGAGGACTTCCTAAAGGTCCTAGTACGGCTTATCAACCATTAGGACCCCTAGGAAGTCCTCATGACCCTTTTAGACACATTAGAACACTCAACTATGTCCTAAGGGGTCCTACGACCTCTTAGGACACACTTGAGCATTATAATCTATTGAAAGGGGTAATGAGGACTTCCTAGGGCTCCTAGTACACCTTATCATGCATTAGGACCCCTAAGAAGTCCTCATGCTCCCTTTCGTCATAGTTGAATGCTCAAGTGTGTCATCAGGTGTCATATGACCCCTTAGGACACACTTGAGCATTCTAATGTGTCAAAAAGGGTCATGAGGACTTCCTAAGGATCGTAGTACACCTTATCATGTGTTATAGCCCCTAGGAATTCCCCATGACCCATTTCAACACATTGGAATGCTCGTGTATCCTAAGGGGTCCTACAACTCTTTAGGACACTTGAGAAATACAATGTGTTGAAAGGGGTCATGAGGACTTTCTAGGGGTCCTAGTACACCTTATCATGTGATAGGATCCCCTAGGATGTCCTCATGACCCCATTTGACACATTAGAAAGCTCAAGTGTGTCCTAAGAGGTCATAGGATTCCTTAGGACACACTTGAACCTTCTAATGTGTTGAATGGGTTCATGAGGACTTCCTAGGGTTCCAAGTATTCCCTATCACACATTAGGACCAATAGCAAGTCCTCATGACACCTTTTGACACATTAGAAGACTCAAGTGTGTCCTAAGGGGTCTTATGACTAAGGGGTCTTACAACCCCTTAGAATACACTTGAGCATTCAAATGTGTCCACAGGGGTCATGAGGACATCCTAGGAGTCCTAATATACCTTATCATGCATTAAAACCCCTATGAAGTCCCCATGAGCCCTTTCGACACATTTGAACACTCAACTATGTCCAGAGGGGTCCTACAACCCCTTAGGATACACTTGAGCATTCCAATGTGTTGAAAGGGGTCATGAGGACTTCCTAGGGGTCCTAGTACACCTTATCATGTGTTAGAATACCTTGGAAGTCCCCATGACTACTTTTGACACATTAGAACACTCAAGTGTGTCCTAAGGGGTCCTACGACCCCTTAGGAAACACTTGAGCATTCAAATGTGTTGAAAGAAGTCACAAGGACTTCATAGGGGTCCTAGTACCCTTTAACATGTGTTAGGACCCCTATGAAGTCCCCATGACACCTTTCGACACATTAGAATGCTCAAGTGTGTCCTAAGAGGTCCTACGACCCCTTAGGACACACTTAAGCATTCCAGTGTGTTGAAAGGGGTCATGGGGACTTCCTAGGGTTCCTAATGTGTGATAAGGCATACTAGGACCTCTAGGAAGTCCTCATGACCCCTTTTGACACATTTGAATACTCAAGTCTATCTTGAGGGGTCCTACCACCCCTTAGGACACACTTGAGCATTCAAATGTGTTGAAAGGGGTCATGAGCACTTCCTAGGGGTCCTAGTATGTCTTATCACATGTTAGGACCCCTAGGAAGTCCCCATGACCCCATTCGACACATTAGATTGCTCAAGTTTGTCCTAAGGGGTCCTATGGCCCCTTAGGACACACTTCAGCATTCAAATATGTCAAAAGGGTTCATGAGGACTTCCTAGGGGTCCTAGTATGTGTTATCAGGAGTTAGGACCCCTAGGAAGTCCTCATAACCCCATTTGACATATTAGAACACTTAAGTGTGTCCTAAGGGGTCCTACGACCCCTTAAGAAACACTTGAGCATTCCAATGTGTCAAAAGGGGTCATGAGGTCTTCCTAGGGATCCTAGTATGCCTTATAATGTGTTAGGACCCTTAGGATGTCCCCATGACCCCTTTCAACACATTAGAATGCTCAAGTGTGTCCTAAGAGGTCCTACAACCCCTTAGCACACACTTGAGCATTCTAATGTGTCAAAAGTGATCATGAGGACTTCCTAAAGATCCTAGTATACCTTATCATGCGTTAGGACCCCTAGAAAGTCTCGATGACTCCTTTCAATAATTTGAACACTCAAGCATGTCCTAAGGGGTCCTACAACCCCTTAGGACACACTTGAGCATTCTAATATGTTGAAAGGGGTCATGAGGACTTCCTAGGGGTCCTAGTATGCCTTATCACATGTTAGGACCACTAGGAAGTCCCCATGACCCCTTTCAACACATTAGAATGCTCAAGTGTGTCCTAAGGGGTCCTATGATTCTTTAGGACACACTTGAGCATTCTAATATGTTGAAAGGGGTCATGAGGACTTCCTTGGGGTCCTAGTACACCTTATCACGTGTTAGGACCCTTAGGAAGTCCTCATGACCACATTCGACACATTATAATGCTCAAGTATGTCCTAAGTGGTCCTTCAACACTTTAGGACACACTTGAGCATTCAAATGTGTCGAAAGAGGTCATGGAGACTTCCTAGGGGTCCTAGTATGCCTTCTCATGTGTTAGGACCCCCAGGAAGTCCCCATGACCCCTTTTGACACATTTGAATGCTCAAGTGTGTCCTAAGGGGTCCTACGACTACTAAGGAAACACCTGAGCATTCCATTATGTCGAAAGGGGTCATGAGGACTTCCTAGGGGTACTAGAACACCTTATCACATGTTAGGACCCCTAGGAAGTCCCCATGACCACTTTTGACACATTTGAATGCTCAAGTGTGTCGTAAGGGGTCCTACGACCACTTAGGACACACTTGAGCATTCCAATGTGTGTAAAGGGGTCATGAGGACTTCCTATGGGTCCTAGTACACATTATCACGTGTTAGGACCCCTAGGAAGTCCCCATGCCCTCTTTCGACATATTTGAATGCTCAAGTGTGTCCTAAGGGGTCCTATGACCCCTTAGGAAACACTTGAGCATTCAAATTTGTTGAAAGGTGTCATGAGGATGTCCTAGGGGTCCTAGTATGCCTTATCATACGTTAGGACCCCTAGGAAGTCCACATGACTGCATTCAACACATTAGAATGCTCAAGTGTGTCTTGAGGGGTCTTATGACCCTTTTGGATACACTTGAGTATTCAAATGTGTTGAAAGGGGTCATGAGGACTTCTTAGGGATCCTATTACACCTTATCACATGTTTGGACCCCTAGGAAGTCCTCATGACCCCATTCAACACATTAGAATGCTGAAGTGTTTCCTAAGGGATCCTAGTACACCTTATCACGTGTTAGGACCCCTAGGAAGTCCTCATGACCCATTTTGACACATTAGAACTCTCAAGTGTCTCCTAAGGGGTCTGAAAACCACTTAGGACACACTTGAGCATTCAAATGAATCGAAAGGGCTCATGAGGACTTCCTAGGGGTCCTAGTATGCCTTATCACATGTTAGGACCCCAAGGAAGTCCCCATGACCCCTTTGGATACATTATAATGCCAAAGTGTGTCCTAAGGGTCCTAGGACCCCTTAGGACACACTTGAGCATTCCAATGTGATGAAAGGGGTCATGAGGACTTCCTAGGGGTCCTAGTATGTCTTATCACACATTAGGACCCCTAAGAAGTCCCCATGACCACTTTCGACACATTTCAATACTCAAGTGTTTCTTAAGCCATCCTACGACCCCTTAGGACACACTTGAGCATTCTAATGTGTCCAAAAGGGTCATGAGGACTTTTGAGGGGTCCTAGTATGCCTTATCACCCACTAGGACCCCTAGGAAGTCCCCATGACCCCTTATAACATAGTTGAACACTCAAGTGTTTCCTAAGGGGTCCTACGACCTCTTAGGACACACTTGAGCATTCCAATATGTAAAATGAGGTCATGAGGCCTTCCTAGGGGTCCTAGTATGCCTTATCACATGTTAGGACCCCTAGGAAGTCCACATGACCCCTTTTGACACATCTGATCACTCAAGTGTGTCCTAAGGCATCCTAGGACTATTTAAGACACACTCTAGCAATCCAATGTGTTTAAATGGGTCATGAGGCCTTCCTAGGGGTACTAGTATGCCTTATCACATGTTATGACCCCTAGAAAGCCATCATGACCTCATTTGACACATTAGAACACTCAAGTGTGTCCTAAGGGGTCATAGGACCCCTTACGACACACTTAAGCATTCTAATGTGTTGAATGGGGTCATGAGGAATTCCTAGGGTTCCTAGTATGCCTTATCATGTGTTAGGACCCCTAGGAAATCTTCATGACCCCTTTCAACACATTAGAACACTGACATGTGTCATAAGGTGTCCTACGACCCCTTAGGACACACTTGAGCTTTCAAATGTGTCAAAAGGTGTCATGAGGACTTTCTAGGGGTCCTAGTATGCCTTATCATGCGTTACGACCCCTAGGAAGTCCTCGTGACCCCTTTCAACACATTAGAATGCTCAAGTGTGTCCTCTGGGGTCCTACGACCCCTTAGGACACACTTGAGCATTCAAATGTGTCAAAAGGGGTCATGAGCACTTCTTAGGGGTCCTAGTATGCCTTATCACATGTTAGGACCCCTAGGAAGTACCCATGACCCCTTTCAACACATTTGAATGCTCAAGTGTGTCCTAAGGGGACCTATGACTCCTTAGGACACACTTGAGCATTCTAATGTGTCAAAAAGGATCATGAGGACTACCTAGGGGTCCTAGTATGTCTTATCACGCGTTAGGACCCCTAGGAAGTCTCCATGACCCCTTTTAATAGATTAGAACCCTCAAGTGTGTCCTAAGGGGTCCTACGACTCCTTACGACACAATTGAGAATTAAAATGTGTCGAAAGGGGTCATGACAACCTCCTAGGGGTCCTAGTATGCCTTATCATGCATTAGGACCCCTAGCAAGTCATCGTGACCCCATTCGGTACATTAGAACCCTCAACTGTGTCCTAAGGGGTCATACGACCCCTTAGGATATACTTGAGCATTTACATGTGTTGAACGGGGTCATGAGGACTTCCTATGGGTCCTAGTATGCCTTATCACACGTTAGGACCCCTAGGAAGTCCCCATGACCCCATTCAAGACATTAGAATGCTCAAGTGTGTCCTAAGGGGTCCTACGACCCCTTAGGACACACTTGAACATTCAAATGTGTCAAAAGGGGTCATGAGGACTTTCTAAGGATCCTACTATGCCTTATCATGTGTAAGGACCCCTAGGAAGTCCCCATGACCCCATTCGACATATTAGAAGACTCAAGTATGTCCTCAGGGGTCCTACGACCCCTTGGGACAAATTTGAGCATTCAAATGTGTTGAAAGGGGTCATAAGGACTTCCTAGGGGTCATAGTATGCCTTATCACATGTTAGGACCCCTAAGAAGTTTTCATGACCCCATTCGTCACATTAGAATGCTCAAGTGTGTCCTAAGGTGTCTTACAACCCCTTAGGACACACTTGAGCATTCATATGTGTCGAAAGGGGTCATGAGGACTTCATAGGGGTACTAGCATGCCTTATCACATGTTATGGCCCCTAGGAAGTCCTCATCACCCCATTCGACACATTGGAATGCTCAAGTGTGTCCTAAGTTGTCCTACGACCCCTTAGGACACACTTGAGCATTCCAATGTGTCGAAAGGGGTCATGAGGTCTTCCTAGAGGTCCTAGTATACCTTATCATGTGTTAGGACCCTTAGGAAGGCCCCATGACCCCTTTCGACACATTTGAATGCTCATGTGTGTCCTAAGGGGTCCTATGACCCATTAGGACACACTTGAGCATTTGAATGTGTCAAAAGGTTTCATGGGGACTTCCTAGGTGTGCTAGTATCCCTGATCATGTGTTAGGATCCCTAGGAAGTCCCCATGACCCCTTTTAAAACATTTGAATGCTCAAGTGTGTCCTAAGGGGTCCTACGACCCCTTAGGACACACTTGAGCATTCTAATGTGTCGAAAGTGGTCATGCGGACTTCCTAGGGGTCCTAGTATGCCTTTTCACATGTTAGGACTGCTAGGAATTCCCCATGACCCTGGACCGCTAGGAAGTCCCCATAACCCCTTTTGACACATTAGAACACTCAAGTGTGTCCTAAGGGGTCCTACGACTCTTTAGGACACACTTGAGAATTCTAATGTGTCGAAAGGGGTCATGAGGACTTCTTAGGGGTCCTAGTATGCCTTATCACGTGTTAGGACCCCTAGGAACTCTTCATGACCCCATTCGACATATTAGAATGTTCAAGTGTCTCCTAAGGGGTTGTAGGACCCCTTATGACACACTTGAGCATTCAAATGTGTTGAAAGGGTTCATGAGGACTTCCTAGGGGTCCTAGTATGCCTTATCCCATGTTAGGACACTTAGGAAGTCCCCGTGACCCCTTTCAACACATTTGATCACTCAAGTGTGTCTTAAGGGGTCCTATGACTGCTTAGGCCACACTTGTGTATTCCAATGTGTCAAAGGGGTCATGAGGATTTCCTAGGGGTCCTACTATGCCTAATCACACATTAGGACCCCTAGGAAGTCACCATGACCCCTTTCAACACATTTGAATGCTCAAGTGTGTCCTAAGGGGTCCTATGACCCCTTAGGACACACTTGAGCATTCCAATGTGTCGAAAGGGGTCATGAGGACTTCCTAGGGGTCCTAGTATGCCTTATCACATGTTAGGACCCCTAGGAAGTCCCCATGACCCCTTTCGACACATTTGAATGCTCAAGTGTGTCCTAAGGGCTCCTATGACCCCTTAGGACACACTTGAGCATTCAAATATGTCGAAAGAGGTCATGAGGACTTCCTAGGGGTCCTAGTATGCCTTATCACATGTTAGGACCCCTAGGAAGTCCCCATGACCCCATTCGACACATTAGAATGCTCAAGTGTGTCCTAAGGGGTCCTATGACCCCTTAGGACACACTTGAGAAATCAAATGTGTTGAAAGGGGTCATGAGGACTTTTTAGGGCTCCTAGTATGCCTTATCACACGTTAGGACCCATAGGAAGTCCTCATAACCCCTTTCAACACATTTAAATGCTCAAGTGTGTCATAAGGGGTCGTAGGACCCCTTAAGACACACTTGAGAATTTAAATGTGTTGAAGGGGGTCATGAGGACTTCCTAGGGGTCCCAGTATGCCTTATCATGTGTTAGGACCCCTAGGAAGTTCCCATGACCCCTTTCAACATGTTAGAACAATCAAGTGTTTCCTAAGGTGTCCTACAACCCTTTAGGACACACTTGAGTATTCAAATGTGTTGAAAGTGGTCATGAGGACATCCTAGGGGTCCTAATATGCCTTATCACCCGTTAGGACCCCTATGAAGTCCCCATGACCTCTTTCGACACATTAGAATGCTCAAGTGTTTCCTAAGAGGTCCTATGACCCCTTAGGACACACTTGAACATTCTAATGTGTTAAAAGGGGTCATGAGGACTTCCTAGGGGTCCTAGTACACTTTATCACACATTAGGACCCCTAGGAAGTCCTCATGACCCCATTTGACACATTAAAGCACTCAAGTGTGTCCTAAGGGGTCCTACGACCCCTTAGGACACACTTGAGCATTCCAATGTGTCAAAAGGGGTGATGAGGACTTCCTAGGGGTCCTAAGAACCCTTGGGACACACTTGAGTATTCTAATGTTTCGAATGGGGTCATGAGGACTTCTTAGGGGTCCTAGTAGGCCTTATTATGCGTTAGGTCCCCTAAGAAGTCTTCATGACCCCTTTCATCACATTTGAATGCTCAAATGTGTCCTAAGATGTCTTGTGACCTATTAGGACACACTTGAGCATTCAAATGTGTTAGAAGGGGTCATGAGGACTTCCTAGGGGTCCTAGTACACCTTATCATACATTAGGACCCCTAAGAAGTCTCCATGACCCCTTTTGACACATTGGAATGCTCAAGTGTGTCCTAAGGGGTCCTACAACCTATTAGGACACACTTTAGCATTCCAATTTGTCGAAACGGGTCATGAGGACTTCATAGGGGTCTTAGTATGCCTTATCACACGTTAGTTCCCCTAGGAAGTCCCCATGACCCCTTTGAACATATGAGAATGCTCAAGTGTGTCCTAAGGGGTCCTACGACTCTTTAGGACACACTTGAGCATTCTAATATGTCGAAAGGGGTCATGAGGACTTCCTAGGGGTCCTAGTATGCCCTATCACATGTTAGGACCCCTAGGAAGTCCTCATGACCCCATTTGACACATTAGAATGCTCAGGTGTGTCCTAAGGGGTCCTACGACCCCTTAGGACACACTTGAGTAGTCAAATGTGTTGAAAGGGGTCATGAGGACTTCCTAGGGGTCCTCATATGCCTTATCACGTGTTAGGACCCCTAAGAAGTCCCCATGACCCCTTTCAACACATTAGAACACTCAAGTGTGTCCTAAGGGGTCCTATGACCCCTTAGGACACACTTGGGTATTCAAATGTTTCGAAAGGGTTCATGAGGACTTGCTAGTGGTCCTACTATGCCTTATCACATGTTAGGACCACTAGAAAGTCCCCATGACCCCTTTCAGCACATTTGAACACTCAAGTTTATCGTAAGGGTTCCTATGACCCCTTAGGACACACTTGAGCATTCCAATATGTCAAAATGGGTCATGAGGACTTCCTAGGGGTCCTATTATGCTTTATCACATGTTAGGACCCCTAGGAAGTCCCCATGACCCCTTTTGACACATTTGAACACTCAAGTGTGTCCTAAGGGGTCCCCTAAGGACACACTTGAGTGTTCAAATGTGTCAAAAAGGGTCATGGGGACTTTCTAGGGGTCTTAGTATGCCTTATCATGCATTAGGACCCTTAGGAAGTCCTCATGACCCCATTCGACACATTAGAATGCTCAAGTGTGTCCTAAGGGGTCCTACGACCCCTTAGGACACACTTGAGTATTCAAATGTGTTGAAAGTTGTACCAATGGATTACTTCCAAACTGTTCATCCTAGCACCGAATTTATTGCACCATTTGCTTCGGTTGGGTAGGTAAATGCTAGGCACAACCTTATTTTGACCACTGAGTCAACAGAACGTTCCAGACCACGCCAGACCAAAATGTCCCCAAGGTGCACTAAGCACGATTGGGCAGCAAAATTTTGAGGCTCATAACTTGGATCACGTGAGAGGTATCAAAGATTCATGATATGCTATAGGATGGCATTTCTGAGGCCTACAATAACCTCTCTCCATTCTGGGAGATTCAAATTTTTTTGAATTTGGCATGCTAGTCTCACTCGATGCCAAAACTTGCAGTTAGGGTTAGTTGAAAGTTGCACTAAGCATGATTGTTTAGCAAAACTATCAAGCCTCATAACTCAGACCTCATGAGAGGTATCGACAATCCTACAACATCATGTTTCTTAGGCATTCCTAGTGTATTTGCAGGGGTACAGACAAAGTACTGATATTTTTTTCAAAAGACCAATATGTTTTGATATGGCCCAAAGGGTGTTTGATTATGTAATTAGGCCAGTTTGAATTCTTTTAGCCATTGGGAGTAAAAGGTAAGTCTACAATCCTTGAAACCACTTTAATAGATATCCTTATATACCTCAAATGATGAATTACACATGTGAACACACATAGCACATAAAGTGTACACATAAATTTTCTTAAGTCATGAAGCATACATGTAGCACATAATTATAAAGCATACAACATGAATTCACTTAAGCCATGCACGTAGCCCATACACGTGAATTTAGGTTATGAATATTGTACTTGAATATACATGAATATACTTAAGGCATAAATTGTACACAAGAGTACATACACACAAGCATATTTACATACTAACAATGAATAAATGAACACATAATTAACAAATTGGATCGAATATCAAATTTCATTTGTATATCAAAATGAACAATAATTTTGTCCTCATGATTATATGTCGACATATCTAGATACAATGTGGCATACACCATCTCAAAATATGTCATATGACATCTCAAAATAAGAAGTTCAACTACAAATATTTCTAGGACATCCTATTCTACTAGTGGATCATCAAAATGGAGCCTCTTTGAAGTACTCTTTGACTCTAATGGATCCTGCATTAAAACACAAAAGTGAAACCCCAAGTTAGATTAAAATTCAGAATAATAGTCAACAATAATAAATAAAATTAAAATTAAAATTGAACTCTCATATATACCTCACCTCTCTATCTCCTCCTGCAAGCAAGAGATGTAATATATGTCCTTATAGGTAGCACAAGAATAGTGCCACCAATGATGACTCCCACCTGTATATGTTTACAAACATGAGATTGATCTACGAGTTATACTATTTAATGTTAAAAACTTGGTAGCAAATATATGTTTACAAAATAACTGAATTAACATTAAAACTTACCTATGTTGACCTTTCTTCAGGGATTGTTCACTGAGTCATTATCGATACAAAACCTTGCCGTTCTAGCTCCCTCAAACTAGGAGTGACCTACAAAAGTCAAACAAATACTTCATATTATCATAACTTGACTATATTATATATACTTGATAGAAAAATGCACACAAATAACTTTAGAAATGTACGTACCATGGGGCTATCACTCTGAATGGATATGCTTGTTGTGTGCTATAATTGTGTCACACTTTTATGAATCATTACATTCAAGAACACTCAAGAATGAGGTCTCAAAAATTGATCCATAGCTCCCTAGGCATGGAGTGCAAGGGTTTTTAAGAATGCTCTCAGCTAGAGCTATTTAGCCTATAACCTTGCTAGTAAACCATGCAATGGGAGATTCAATGAAGACAAGGGCAAGAATGTCAATATCCTCAAGAATCAAGAATGAAAATGCAATGCAATGCTATGCTAGAAATGGAAATGCAAGCTAAGCTATGAAAATGAAAGATGCAAGTATTACAAAGCCTCCTAGTTAAGCTAGATGGGTTAATCTAAAACATTAAGGAAATCTAAGCTAAGAATGCCATGATAATGCGAGAAATGAAACTATGATAACATGTAGATGCAAAAGCCAAGAATGCTCCAAATCTTCAAAAGCTCCAAAATGACCTAGAAAACCTGCAGCATAACATTAGCATAAAAACCTAAGATATGAAAATGAAGAAGAGAGCTCTCCTTTTATAAGAAATGAAAAGGAATAGACCATGGAGATTAAGAGGCAAAAGATTTAATCAATGGTGGAGACAAAAAGAAGCTTGATCCTTGTGCACAGATATCCTCCAATGAGAAAATAAGAGTTGACTTTTGTGTCCATATAAGACAAAAAATGCTTTTCTCTTTTTATAAAATAAGAATAATGCTTTATTTGTGCAACTTAGGATAAGAGAAAAAGTGGGGGCTTTTTATTTATTAAAAGGGGAGGAAATATTCCTTTTAAATAAATAAAAACTTAGGATAAGATGGTTAGCCCATAGAAAATGATCGAATAAATGACAGAACTAGGATTTGATCAAGAAAAAGCAATTTATGATTTAGCAAAAGGGGCTAATAGTCTAGATGACCATTTTTAGGTGTATACATTTGCCCCTCTTTGACTAATGTGTGATCGATCTGGGAACACATTACGTCAAAGAATAGATCAGCCAAGAAGGCAAGTAGATAGCCAAGAAGGCAAGCAAATAGCGATCTGACTCTAAAGAATGAAGTGCAGAGAGATAGCAAATCCTGCATGGTCAGCCTGGTAGCGATAGTACTGAACACTTAGGAAAGAGATAGCCAATAAGATATGATGTGTCTGCCCCCTCGAGATCGAAAGAGAAATCTGGTCGAGGGAATGCAGAAGTAAGAGAAACATGATCAAATCACTAGAAATCATAATCAAAGAAAGAGAACAGAATAACCATCAAGCAATGAAGATATGCCCCACACATGAGACACGGGGCATGAACCTATCGGTCCCTCAACCCGTAAACACCGCAGAGAGGGGATTTGAACTTGGGATTTGAAAGTGAATGAAAGACTAGAAGTTTGAAAGAGATGGGGATGAAGAGGTGAAGAATGCCCCAGTGAAGATTGAAGGATCGGGCCTCAAAAGGTCAACCAACTGCATAGAAGAAGGAGAAATGCGAATGCAGATTTCAGTTTCAATCCCAAAATGAATAGAAAATGATGGGATATGAAAGATAAGAAGTGAAAGACATGATCAGGAAGAAGCAAAAGGTGAGTGCAGTTGATTAACAAGTCCATGAAAGATGAAAGGAAAGCTCTCTCCATATGCAAGATGCAAAACTAAACTAACATGAACTTAACAATGCAAGCTACATGAAAAGTGGTTTAAATGCAAGGTTACAAAGCCAATAGACATCTAATTATCATCATCAAGCATTAGTGGTAGCATCGCAAGATCATACAATACACACTAGCATAACTATGTGGATATGAGTATGATCTATATCAGATAGAAATGTGGGAATCCCACCTAGGCATCAGAGACATATAGGTCAAGATGACTAGTGTAGTGAGATTACCTAAGTTTGATATGGTGAGATTATGTTTATATCAAGACACATGAAATTCAGGATAACTAGAAGCATGCACTCGCAAAACAGTCAAGGATAATACCTTGTAGGTCCAAATGTCAAGTGGAACAAGCATAAATGCTTAATGACAGGTAGGACCAACAAAATATACCCACAAGTAGATAAAGAAATAAAACATGTTATCATACCCTCAGTCTTCTAGCTATGCATCATCAAAAACAATCATAGGGGGAGAACACTCAGCAAAGAAATCATCATAGACAGCACACAAAGAAATACAACCAAGCAAGTCTCAGCGAGTCAAATGTTTAAGTGCGTGTGTGTAGGTCATAGAGTCAAACTTTGAGTATCGCATCTGCCAATGAGAAATATGGCATCATCTAGACTGCAAGTAGGATATCTGATAAGTGTTGAGAAACACTCGATGCTAGGGTAGTGTTGAAAAACACAGTTGGGGTGGTGTTGAAAAACACTATTTGCGAGGTGCCTAAGAAACCCAGATGCACAAAGAGACCCAAGATAAGCTTAAAACAATGTATGCCCCCTAGACTAAGACAAGAGTCAATTCCAGGCTAGGAGAGGCAAAGTGAGAAGTGGAGCGAATGAGCGCCACACAAGACTGATAGACATAGATGCAGAGGGTCTCAAGCAGCACCTGTTTCCAAGTTTTCACCACTTGATAGATTTATTGCAATTTTTTAGGACTTTTTTATAATTTTTTTGTATTTTTGCTACCAAGGCACCTGTTTCAAGGTTTTCACCAAGGCACTTTTTCAATTTTTTCAATTTTATTTTTTTTTGTATTTTTTTATTTATAGGATTTTTTCAGCATCATATATGAATTTTTTTGTAATTTTTTCAAGATCAATAAAGTATGTACAAAGAATGCCCCAGAAAGAAATGGGCATCAAGAATCTGCTTCCTCTAATGTAGAGAACTGATAGGCCCTAGGCCCAAATGCTACAACTATGATGACAGGAGGTCTCAACCAGTTCGACCAATAATAACCAGCCCTAAGCAATGTCTGAGCTAGCGGAGGATTGTTAGAATGTGATCCACATATGCCATCATGGATTTCAGCTAGCACTTTTTCTGACTCCTCTATTTCTAGACACCTAAGGAGAGTTCCGTCTAAACCCTTCCTATACAAGTCACCAGAGACAAAGGCAAAGTGTAAGGGATGGTGAAAAGAATGGCGTGGTGGATTGTCAAGAAGAATATGAGGTGGAAGACATGAAAAGATGTCAAGATTGTAGGATTTGTAAGCAGGATAGTGTAATTCATCCACTAGGAACTTCAAGCGAGATTTATGCCTTTTCATTTATAAGATGGATGTCGAAGTAACCAAGGCATTAGCAACTTTGTTCTTAGCTCTAGGAATGGGCTGACGTGTAACAAATATGAGATCATGCTTGAAGTAGTGCACCATTTTGTTGTAGAGAATCAACTTGTCATCTTTTATTTGAGAGTCATTATTTTTGAGCAAATTTTTATTTTTACTTTTCTTAGGTTTAGATACCGCCACAATGTGGTTTTTTCCATCCGACCATTGCTCTTTTCTTTTGATGTGATGACTCTGATACTTGATTGCTGATTCAATCTTTTTTGTTGCTAGTTCACTAGTGGAAGAAGTAACAGGTGTTGATGCGAGATGAAATGAAGTGACTAGTTCAATAGCATTTATGTGAGGGATGTCATCTTTGGTGACAAGAGAGGTCAAGCCTATAGGGTAAGCTCCAAAAGTAGCTAGATCTAGAGTTGTCATAGAAGGACCAACATAGTCGACCAAGGCAATACGGGGAACAAACTCATCAGACCTGACATGAGACTCATCAAATATGTCGGGTGGGTTATGAGAGGTACAAACCACATCAACATCCATATTTTTCATGGAAGAATCTTTTGGAAAAGGCTTAAGATGCTGAGAAGTAGAGATACTCATGTCATTATGTGATAGATCACCTCTTTGTAGCAGTCATGCAATGTTGCGATGTTGTCTATCATAGTGCAATGATTCTTTAGGCACATAGGTTCTAGACATAGAGGCCTCATCCATATCATTAGTAGATATACATTCTTCTCCCCAAAGAAGTGAAGTAGAAGGAAGATCATCTCCCATTTGAGCCATAGTGTGTAGTGGTGACTCATCTATATCTGTGTCTGAATTACTGAGTATGGGAGTATTTCTAGAATCCTCTCTATAGATCCACTCTTGAACAGCTTGTTCTTCTCTTTCTACTTCTAAAGGAATGGATGAAGGAACAAAAGTATCAAAGATCACCATAGCAGAAGTGGAAGGCTTCATTTGATCAGAAGGTTTCCCATATGACCTAGGAGAAACAGGTATAGAAGCAAAGGAACCCAGCGTATATTCACCCATACCAAGGCTCAACATCTTAAGTGATTTCTCAGCAGCAACTAGAGACATACTAGGATCAACAGTAGGTTCATTGTGAGGGACAAATTTTTTAGTAGCAGCAAGAGCATTAATAGCAATAGTATGGTCTCCAGGAATCACAACTTCAGTGCCATTGTATGGAAATTTAACGCACTAATGATAAGTGGAAGGAACAGCCTGCATGTCATGGATCCAAGGATGACCCAAAAGAATGTTATATGCGAGTGGGATGTCCAATACTTGGAAGTTAATATCTTTTGTGACAGGACCCACTCGAACAGGGAATGTGACAAGGCCTTTAGAAGATCTTTCCACTTCATCATAAGCTTTTATAGTAATCTTCTTCTTAGAATCCATAGCAAATTCTGACAAACCCAATTGTTGTATGACATTGAAAGAAACAATATTTAACCCTGCACCATTGTCTATCAGGACTCAGCGGACTCGGGTATTGTAGACTAGAACTTCAATGTGTAAAGCTAGATTATGTAGGTTTGCAATAGATATGTCATCTTCTGTAGAAAAGGAGAGAGATAGCAGAGATGAAATGTGGTTGACCATAGCCTGAAATTGATCTGGATCAATGTCATTGGGAACATGTGTTGTACGTAGAGCCTCATCAAGAATCTCTCTATGCGAAGGGGATAACCGAAGCAACTCAAGGATAGATATTTGTGCTGGTGTCTTTTGCAAATGTTGGACAAGATCATAGCTGGGGGTGGCTCAAGGAGCCACTTGTTTGGAAGGAAAATCTTTCTTGGGATCTTGCATAGTTTTAAGGACAATCTTGGCTTGCCCCCTAGTAATAGCATTCAGTGTCTCACTTTGGGAAGATGAACTACCATGTGTTTGCAAGACCAACTTTTGCTTACCATGATTGGCTTTATTATCATCTTGAGATCTCATCATAAGAACACTCCCAATAGGCTCTACCATGTTGATCACAGGTGTATCAAAAGTATATGTATAGTTGATCTTTGCATCATGATTCTTTTTATGTGTTTGAGAGGTTTCCCCCTTATCATGCTTAGGTAGAGGATCTTTGAAAGCTGTGTGATCAAAATTTTTAGTTAAGCCATCAGTGGAGATTGTGCCATTCTCAATGAGGTCCTGAATATCATCCTTAAGCTTAAAACAATTATCTGTCGATGGGTGAAGGTGTATAACAATTGTCTATAGGTGTATACACCTATGACTCTATCATGATGATAGGGTCTCATGACATCATCACATACCACTCTCTATCAAATAAACCATGTAAATTAAAAATGAGTACGCACAATTGAAAAGTATACATGTATGCATAAACAAACTAAATTACTTAATTACCTTTCCTTTATCAACCACTGAGACCTGCACCCCCTCACATTGCCCCCCGGTGGCAACTAGTGACACCTCCATCAGTATGTAAAAGATGATCATAAAAATTAGAAAACAATGTACATATACTATTATCATAATTTAAAAGGAAACCAATGAGTACATTAAAACATATGTATCGTGGAAGAGTCAAGACCAAATGATATGGTCAAAAGTGTGGACCCCTCCACATGTGCCATCTCCTCCTCTGTCATCAACTGAACATAAATGTAACACATAAAAAGACATAAGTGGGAAATTATTATAAGGAAATTCTACTAAAATAAGAACAATAAAATTTAAAAACAATGTAAAAAGTGAATGGTTTATCCTTACTATAACAGTGGGAGTCCATGGCACTATAGCTCCTGATGCACATCTCCACGAGCTATTCCAGTGCTTGTAGTGTGTTGTGTAGAGTCATCCCCATCGAAGCCAAAACTATATGTATCACTATCAGTCAGGGGACCAAGACAAATATTCTTGCATATAATGCAAATGTGGGCCACACAAACATGTGAGCTTGTGGAAGTGCTAGAAGCATCAAGATGAGGAGGCAATAATGTTGTGCTCTGCATAACTAGCAGATCACTCAACGCGTGAATGGCTCAAATAGTCTGTGAGCCGGCCTCAACAATAATGTCTGGATGCTGCACTGTGGGAGGTGATGAAATCTCAGGAGGGGGGATATATGTATAGGATTTCACCCATTGTGATGATGGCCTATCTTGCGGAACACACCTAAACCTACACCCTGGTTCTATCTCATACTCCAATAATCCACCCTGTGACCGAGCACAAATTCAGCATACAATTTTCTAAGAAAATAAAATGGGACATCCAAATTGTTGTGAGGTGGTCTATCAAAAACCATCCACCAACGGTCCCAAAAATTGTCACGTATTGCACTATTTGTGCACCATTTAATTGACAACTTGGTTTTTTTAGGGTCTACTTTTAGACCGGTTTTAGGATACAAAAAAAGATTGGCTATGTCATGTTTTGATATATTTAGGTTCATGATTTCATCATAATCAAGCCCATCGTCAAACTGAGCGTGCATGGAATCACGCTAAAGAAGTGTAGCATTATGTTGCTCTGTCAGTTTCTCCTTGTTTTCAATTATTATGTTCAATGTCATAAACATGGGGTGCAATGTAGGGATATTGGCGTATGTGGTTTCCAATCCTCTAAGTTCATTTAGATTATCTCCTATTAGATCTTCTAAATGAAGAGCGTTTGTGACAGGTATGTCTTCTAGAGGTGGGGGATTGTTGGGAGGTGGGTCTGGATTGTTTGCGGGATCATTAGGAAGGTTTTTTGATTCCATGTCTGATAGCAATGAAAAAAAATAGATAATTACAATGAATTTTAAAAAATAATACAAAACTCATTTCTACCCTAATTTTTATATAAAAAACTATGTATTTATATTTAAAAATAACAAAAAACAATAAAAACAATAAAAAATAGAAGCTAAACTTACTCGAGCAATTTGGGAAAAATCAGATAGGGGATGGGATGGGATATCCGAAACCTAGCTGTGTTTAACATTTTTGCAATGAAAAAACATTGAACGCGGCTGGGTACAATGATTTATATTCACTGGAAAATATCGGATATCCAATATTATCATATATTCGATAATGCCTTCAGGTTTGGCTTTTGGTTTGGCCAGGTGTACTGACACCTAGGCCTACCAAAAAGTCAACAAATCTATTTGTGCACTTTTGGACGAGTGAAAATAAGTTTTTTTCACATCGCCACTTTTTGGCATACCATGATCCTGCACATACCCCACTAGTGCATGAATTGAGCCAAGCCAAGAGTGGAAGTATAGCCCAATCAAGTGAAGAAACATATGTTCTACATATAAAATAGATTTAATTAGAATAGAAAACATGAAGGTCAAATACAATAAATTAGTGGAGAAATTAGAAAAGGCTAATTCATGGGCACCAATTTATAGAGCCAATAGAGATATAGAGCTTGTAAAGAAGAAAATTAGGTTGAAAATGTGGGAGGAAGAATATCAACATGATATGGTAGCAAATATATTAATTTAAAAGGGATGAAAGAACATGAGAAAGGAGAAGATAGTAATACGCTAGTAAGAGGCTTTATGAATTCCAACAGGTAAGAGACATTCCCTAAGGAAATATAATTGGAAGAATGGCAAGGGGAGAAAAGGGGCTAAGTAGCTTAGTAGGGAAGAGGGGTTGATTAGCAATCCACTATGCTTAGGGGAAGAAGAGAATCATAAGTGGGAAGGGTCCCATAGGGGAAAAAGAGGTATTTTGTAGAATGGAGTTGAATTGAAAGGGTTATGTAAGAATTTGCCTAAGGCAATGAATAGATGCCAAGATCTAGAAGCTCAAGAGATAGCACAAGAGAGACAAAATATGATGTGATAAAATGATCAAATAATGAATAATAGATTCAATGAATTCAATATACAATGTAGGAGTGCCTAAATATATAGGCAATGCAATAAGACTACATGATAAGGAGATGATAAGTTATCACCCACACAAGGTGGAATCACATGTCCACCAAAGGTGGATCATCCTCCAATATGCAATAAAGTATGTGCATTGGATTAGGATGATAATGTGATAAGAGCACTAAAGGTGGATCTCACACACAACAAGGTATGTGATGACAACTATCACACCTAAAGTAGAGATTCTCCTAACCATGTGCTAAAATGAAATGCAAACTCCTAAGTGTCACAAAGACAACTAATATGCAAATGCATTATCCTAAGTAAACTTAAGTAAAGTGTAATTAGTAAATACTTAATTACACCAACACCCCCCCTTAAGTGTAACTTAGGGAAATGCACTTAAGCTCACAATGCAAGATGGGTCCCAGCTACTAGGCCATGTTAGGTACCCATGTACAAAATGCAAGAACAATGCAATCTCTCATAAAGTGGAGAAAGAGGGAAAACCTCATGGGAAAAACCCTCCCCCAAAAAGAGAGATGAATACAATAATAGAATATGAGAGAGAAGACCTCATGTGAGGAAAATATCCCCCCCATAAGATAGAAGTAGTGGAAGAGAGACCAAGTAGCCCCCCCTCAATGTAGAATGAACACCAATGGTAGATGCTCCAGGCTCGATGTAGAAACTGCTCCATGAGTGTAGAACAACATTCCTCCCCTTAGGAAGAAACAAGACCAAAGGTGTATAGGTGAAGCCGCCTTCCCAATCTCTAGGAAGAAACCTCAAAATGTATGGAATCTCTGAAACCTGCTCAAGTGTCCCCATGTCAAAGCTGAAAGGTGCCTCCTCCAAATCATGTGTACTATGCCACTCTGCTGAAAAAGACAAATCAGGTTCAACTAAGGATGAATGTAGAACATGTACCAAAGATCCAAGTACCTCCTCTGAAGAGAAAGTGACCTCTTCCAACTGCTATATCAAAGTATCCACAATCATGTCACCCTTGAAAGAATGATCAAGTAGAGAATGAATATGAGGGTCAGCATGTTCCCTCACAACAACTGAAGAAGGATCATCTTCACCAAAGAGAAGATGTATGTCATCAATAAAGTCTCCCAAATCTGAAGTATAGGACTCCACAAACAAACTTGCAATGTCTGTCAAGTAGTCATCCCATGGAACCAAGTCTGGAAGACAATGAATATCCTGCTGCACTGAATCACCCAAATCTATGTGAATGCAAGCATCATTAGGTGCAAGAGTAGAAGTAATCTCAATAGGAGGAGATGAAATAGAAGGCTCAAGAACTTGATCATGAGTGAGAATACCCAAGTTCAAGTAGCCAAAACTCTCCTCAAAATCTAAATCATCACTGTAATCATCATATGCTAAAGACTCACTATCTAAAGAATCATTGTCATCAAGAGGAACAAAATCTGCAAAGGATTACAACCGAGAAGAGTGATCCACTATCCCTGTAGCAATAACTACTCCACTCTCCAAGTCCTTGATGAAAACTGAATCAGGTGTAAATTCCACAGTCTTCTTTGTAGCACCATTTGTGATTTGATAGATAGAAAGAAGGTTATTAGTCAAGTGTGGAACACACAACACATCATTGAAGTGTCCATCCTTAACTTCAATACTTCCTTTCCCAAGCACATTCATGTAAGTGTGATTGCCCATCAAAATAGGTGGACCTTTACAAGGCTCAAATGATGAAAACATGGACTATGAAGAAGCCATATGATGAGAAGCCCCTGAATCTAGAAGCCATCTACCTGAATCATGACTGGAAGAAGCATATAAAGCATGTCCTTTTTGAGTGACAAATGCGTGACCCTTTCCTTTATCTTTTTCTGAATTTGGTGAAGAAGAGGTTGAGGTAGACATCCTAGAAGGCAATTTGATGTTGTTCTTGGCAAGAAGATGCTTCAATTCATCAATGTCCTTCTTATAACAAAAGTGTTCTCCATGTCCATCTTTTTTGCAATATGCACAAAACCGCTTCTCCTTCTTTGAAGATTCACCCTTTTGAGGTGATGTAGAAGTTGCATGTTGTGTGGAAGTTGATGTTGTGCCTTCTTGTTGAGACTTAGACTTCCAATTCTTCTTCTTCTTTTGACTTTGATTGCCTTGACTCTCATGATTAGCCACCAATGCCTTGGAAATTGAAGACTTGAGAATCCCCATACTCATCAATTTTGTTTGTTATAAGACCAACATTTTTGAAAATGACTCAAATGAAGGCTTAATGAAGGCACTTCCCATAGTCAACTTGTGAGTATTGTAACTTGAAACAAAGGCTGCATATTTGGGAGGAAGATGATTCAACAAGTGACTAACCAACTTCACATCCTTTATGGGATCACCACAATCATCAAGTTGTGCTCTATAGTCATTGACTTTGGTGAGATAATCTAGAATTGTGTCAAAGTTCCTGGGATCTAATTTGAGGAGATCAGTCTCAATTTTGAATCCCATTTCCTCATCCACTTTACCAAACAATTCTTCAAGTTTTTCCCATGCTTCTTTAGTATCATTTATGTTTTTGATGTGATACATTACTGCTTGAGACATATTCTCTCTTAAGACTCCTAAAGCTTGATAATTTCTTCGTGACCATTTATCTATTGTAGTAGTATCATCAGCAGTGGGTTTTTTAATTGTACCATCCACATAAGGATTTAAACCTTGAACCATTAACTTGCTCCATACATTATCTTTCCATGTAGCATAGTTATGTGGAGTTAATTTTGCAATTGAACCCATGATGCAGAAATGAAAAGAGCACAAAAAAAGAGACACCAGCACACAAGACACCCCCCCAATTCACTCAATCAAAGAACCCCCCCCAAAATGGTGATTTTGGCACTTTATATATAGTGCATGTACAATTGCCACTTGACAAAATTGATCAAAGTGGACTTCTAATTTTGATGTTTACAACTGAAAATATGAAGCTACAGCAAACTCAAGAAGATAGGACAGTAGATCACTTAAGGATTTGATCAATTACAAGTGTTACAATGGGCCAAAATAGACCACTTTTTGAAAGTACTGTCCACTTAAAATTTCTCCAAACTGATACCAAATTTGGAAAGTAGACAAAAAATCATGCACTTTCAAAAAAAATTTCACCTGAAAATATGTCTGTATGAGCCCGTACGAAGCCTCTGAAGTTGCAAAAATAGGGATCAAACAGGTACAGTCGCCAAAAACTACAATTTCTGCAAAATCCGTGATCCAAAACTAGAAAAGAATAGCACCACTAAAAAGATCAGAAAATTTTAGCCAAAATCAAAAATAAATTCTCTCAATTTGGAGTCCGTATGACCAAGTTATGGCCTTCCAAAGTTGGACTACTAAATCCAAACTACAAATGGTGAGGGCTGCCAAATTTCTTAAACTTGCTGATGTCACCTATCAGATGAGCTTAAATTTGACGTTCAAATGACCGTCACAGTAGTGCAGAAATGCCCAATTTTGATGGTCAAACAGCCGTCAAAATTAATTGTATGAAATGCTGACGCAAACAATATGTTAAAATTGATGTCTTTTCGATCGTCACCACAATGTAAAAATTAGCCTTGATGACGGCCAAACGGCTGTCAAATTTAAGACACTAAAATTGCAAAAGGTTTGAAATTTTTTTTTAAAAAGTACCAATTTTCTCCGTGCGCTGCCACTTGTCGGTCGGGTATTGGATGGCGTCACGTTGGGGGTTTGACCACTACGTGTGCACCGGAGGTGGGAGTTTGTCCACGTGAAAGCCCCGTGCGGAGGGCTAGCTTCCCTTCGGTGGCGGAGGTGGTGGGAATGGTGGTGCCCGCGATGGTCGACCGGAGGAGGCAGGGACCAACGGAGATGGCCCGCTCGGTGGTTGCTGTAGAGAGGTGGTGGGGTTAACTGAGTGGCACGGTGCTGGGATGTGCCACCACAGAAGAGGTGTTGTGGAGTTCGTGTGAGAGTGGAGGAACCCTGATGGAGGGTTTGGCACGCGGTGGCAGGAGAGGTCTGTAGGAAGAGCGCGGCAAATCTGGCTGCGTAGAAAAAGGCGCAAGTGGCCGAGCCAGTGGTGCCTGTGCTCGGGGAGGTTGCGGATGAGAGCCACGCCACTCTGGGTGGTAGGGTGAGCGGGGATGTGGGACTTTAGTCCCACATTCACACCCTTTTGAAGATTTTGGGTTTTTATAACCCTTGACACCAAAAGCAATATAAAAGAGCTTGTTCTCTTTGGTCCAGTTACGTGGCCTCTTCCACACTGCGAGATGTGACTGCTGCTACTTGCATCCTCAGGTGCTAATGTGAACTGTACACCAATTTTGCAGATCAGGCTTAAAAGTTCTGATTTGCAAAAAAACTTTGCCTCAGATTTGACTTTTGCCTAATATAGGCAAATTTATAGTCAAAATTTATGGAAACAGCCACCCGGATGCAATGGTGAGGTTCAATCTTGCTCAAAATGCTCCCACAAAATGCTGATCCTGGATTTGGTTCGTGGCCCTCCAAAAGTTGAAGCAATCAAATGCTCTCTAATGACTATGCAATGAAGACTCCTTTTGCTCTGATACCATGTAAGAATTTGCCTAAGGCAATGAATAGATGCCAAGATCTAGAAGCTCAAGAGATAGCACAAGAGAGACAAAATATGATGTGATAAAATGATCAAATAATGAATAATAGATTCAATGAATTCAATATACAATGTAGGAGTGCCTAAATATATAGGCAATGCAATAAGACTACATGATAAGGAGATGATAAGTTATCACCCACACAAGGTGGAATCACATGTCCACCAAAGGTGGATCATCCTCCAATATGCAATAAAGTATGTGCATTGGATTAGGATGATAATGTGATAAGAGCACTAAAGGTGGATCTCACACACAACGAGGTATGTGATGACAACTATCACACCTAAAGTGGAGATTCTCCTAACCATGTGCTAAAATGAAATGCAAACTCCTAAGTGTCACAAAGACAACTAATATGCAAATGCATTATCCTAAGTAAACTTAAGTAAAGTGTAATTAGTAAATACTTAATTACACCAACAGGTTAGCAATCTCATAATTTGATAATAATGGCATAACGAAAAGGCTAAGCTCTATGAACATCACATTTCAAACTTAAGATGGGAAAAGTGAAGTGGAGTATGTCATTTGTTCATAAAATGTAATGCCAATGTTATAGGAAGGTGCAACATAGAAATGAGATATGATCTTAGTCCTACTTATGAAAAAATCAATATGCAAAATGATGACTGATGGGATGAAATAATGACCTATTTTGTTTATGTTTCTCTTATCCTTTTTTGAAATGTTATAGGGTTTATGGTGTTTTAAAGACTCTTTAATAGTTTTATGACTATTAAAGCAATATTTGATAGACATAAAACATACATACTTATATACCTTTAGAATGAATACTTGATGTTCTAAACCTTAGTTATCTTTATATTATTCTTTTTTGAGTAATTGAAGCATAATGGGTTTCCTGCAGCTGTATGATATATCTATATAATGATATATGAAGGTTAGTAAATGTATGTAATGTAGAATTTTTGCATCTCCATGTTTTGTGCTCCTAACCTTGTGCTACAAGAATAGGTCAACATGAAAGAACAACCAAGCATATACTTAATGAACTTCATCAACTCTTGGATTGAGTCATGCAACAAGTAGAGAGAAAAATAAGGACAACACTAAAGACTCAACTGATTCACCTACTTCTTAGTCAGAGCAGTTAGTGATGTTTTAATTTAAAGTAAATCTAGAGAGTGGTTGTCCTATATTTTCTCTCATGGATAAGAAAAATATTGTTTCTTTATTGTTGAGATAATTTCTATATTTTGCTTTGAATGTAATAATTGCACCCATCTATTTTGTTGGAAGTGGTTAGTTAGTTAGTTGTGAGTTTTAGTATAATAAACTGCTAAAGCCTCTTCAAAAGTTAGTTAAGCTAGAGGGGGATCAGACAACACTAGGCTGATGTAACTATTTTCAACAATATGGTTTTCAAGTTCCAAAGTATTATGTGTATGTGACTGAATGTGACCTCTAAATCAGGCACAACACAACATGGTCATTATTCACTTGATAGAATTTGGGAGAGAGTATGAAGAACTCAATCCAAATTCCATGGTGAGGTGACCTGTTGCCTCCTATGTGAATGGGGTGTTTGAATACTCTCAGAACGAGAGCCAACAGCCAGGAGACCAATTCAACAATGGAGGATTTGAAAGCAAATATGAGCAAAATGAAACTAAGCTAAGAATGAATGCAATTAATCTAGAAAACTTTGAAAGAAATATGAAATGCAGATTTTTATTTGATTTTGAAACTAAGATGATATTAGACTAAGAAAAAGTAAGCAAATTTAGTCTAAATGTGAAATGCAATTACACTAATATGAGAAATTAAACTAGATAATGCAATAAAAGAGCTTTGAAAATAATGAGATATGAGACTAAAATTTTCTATAGTAAGGATGCTCTCAAAAATTGCTCTTCTAATGAAGAAAAAGAGCCCAAATAAATAGAAGAGCCAAGAGGAGGAGGAAGAGTTTCTTGATTCGAAACTCCTGACCCTTCATATCCCTTTTGGGACAAATAAGCATGAATTACTTTATTAAAAGAATGGAAAATGCCACATGAGGACCTTTCGAATATCTCAAATTATTAATTCAAGAAAAGGTGTCCATTCAATTAACAAGAAATTAATTAATTCCTTTTTATGGGTAATTAGCTAAAGGGGGTGGATTTAATTTAATTAGAAAGCACTTAGGACTTTAGAATTAAATTAATGTATCATAGAGATAATTTAGCTAATAAAGTCAAAGAGACTTAGGAATTAATTTAGTGTTTGATTATTGAAATTTATGGTCTTTGCAACTGACATCAAGTCAAATTAAGTCAGATATGAGAGAGAAAATTGCCTAGGGAACTAGGACTTTGGTGATGTAAAATCGAGATAATGCACCAAAATTGATGAAATTAAATAAGTGCCAATTTTGGGGTATTACATTTGCCCCTCTTTGAATTGATGTGCGAACAGCGCGTTGATTCAAAGAATAGTCTGAAGTGACAGATGATGAGAATTTTCAAAGTCTAAGTTAGATTGTGAAGACAACGATCTTAGAAGAGAACCAGAATCAGGGTTAGATTGCCCCAATACCGATTGATGAAGATGCAGATTTAGGACTATCTCCGAATTAGGGTTAGATTGCCCCAATGCCCTAGAGATTTCAAGAACCATCTGCAAAATGAAGTTTGGCCCTTGAGGATCCAAGTTAGATTGCTCAGATACCTAAAAGATAGATGATAAGATAACAAGATGCGAGGCACCAAGATGCCCCAAGCAATGAAAATTGATGATTCAGATCAGACTGATTCAAGAATAGATTCGACAAGATTCAAATGATGTAATCATCCTACCCCCTCAGGAGCGAAATTGAAAGATGACATGTCAGAAAGATGATAAACAACAAGAGATTGCAGAGCAAAAGCAATTAGACTAGATTCGCGAAGCTGCAGAAGTGAAACGGAGCAAAGCAGAGGTCCTATTGACCAAGTTTGACCATAGTTGACTAAATTTGACTTGAGTTGACTTGATGAAAAGAAGCAAAGATTTGAGAACATGATGCAAAGATGAGGATCTGGCAGGAAGATGACACTAGAAGGCTGACTGCACAAGCATCCGATCCAAAAGGAGTCCAATATTTAAAACGCGATTTTGAGCCAATTAGAGATGTCAGATTTTGATTTCAATCCTGAAAAAGGATGCAGCCAAGATGAGACTGGGACAAAAGATGAGAACCTTTGATGAGCAGATCCAAAAGAAAGCAATCAAGAGAGCAACAAGAAAGCGCTCCAAATGCAAGCCTAGAATGAAAGATGCAAGTCTAAATGCAGGCCTAGGATGAACAAATGCAATCCTCCGGACTTGGCTATTGGACTCATCATATTTATCATCATTGAGTTCTTTTAAGCATGGGACAATCGCAAGATGCCATACAATTCTCCCCAACATGAGAATATGAATATGACATAAGTCTTAAATTTGTCAGAATGAGGTGTAAGCATTAAGGCACAAGAAGCCAAAATGACCTGAACACCTATTCCTTTTAATCTAGCAAGTTAACATAAGCATCAAAGCACATTTGCTAGAATGACCTGAATGTCTCTTGCAAACAAACACACCAAACATGTAGGAGTTCCTTCTTTTGCCAAAGATTGCTCGCAGTGACCCTTACATTCACTTAACAGGATGAGCGTTTACAATTTCATCAGTAGCAGAAAGAAGTCACTCAAAAGACAAGGAGAAGAACCAACCTCACCAAAGCATCCATATAAAAGGAGTCAAGGTATGCATGGCCATCCAATATGAGATGGAGGCTCTTACAGACAGACACCCCTCTTATGTAGATTTCTTGGATCATTGGAACTAAACCAGCAAGCAGAAAACAAAGAAAAGATCAAAGCAAACAAACAACCACTCAAAGAAAACAAAGCTCAACATGTCTCAAAGGAACACACATTTAGTTTTAGTTTCAGTTTAAGTTCGTGTTCAAGTGGATTGGAGTCAAATCAAAAAGATGACGTTTAAAGTCTCAACAAGATAACGACAGCGGGCAGACACAGTGAGAATCACTGGTGACTATCACGGGAGACTAAATCTCAAGAAGATATCGGGAAGCTAATGAAGTATGGGTAGGCAAACGCAGTGAGAACCACTGGTGACCAATGCTCAAAAGAGTTTCTGAAAGTGATAGGACAATGCCCCCTAGACCAGGCAGGTGCCCCCAAGTGTGAACCAGTTCCAATCCATGAAGAGTCGAGCAAAATCTCGAAGACACTGAAAGCAAGGCATTTGCTAGCAAACTAAAGCAGGAAACAAAGGAAGCAAACTAAAGCAAGAAACTAAGAGCCAAGTGATGTTGAGATGAGATGTTACTTCAGGAAAACAAGAGGCACCTGTTTACCAGGTTTTCACCATCTTGGCAAAGATTCTATTTTTGCTACCATGACGCCTGTTTACCAGGTTTTTCATCAATGGCACATTTTTCTCTTTTTCAATTTTTTTGTACTTTTCTCTTTTTTTGATTTTTTTGTATTTTTTTTTAATATTTCATTTTTTTGTATTTTTTATCTTCTGATTTTTTTGTATTTTTGAAATTTTCTATTTTTTTTGTATTATCAAGGCGCCTGTTTGCCAGGTTTTCACCAGGATAATAGATACATCAAAGCGCCTGTTTGCCAAGTTTTCACTAAGATGATCATTTTTTCAGGACATTTTGCAATTTTTAAGATTTTTTGCAATATATCAATTTTTAGGATTTTTTCAGGATCAATAAATATGTACATGAGCATACTGAGAATGTAAAATATAGAACTTCTTCAAATGAAGAGCATTGATGGGCTCTTTGAGTTTCTCTCCTTCAGTAGGAATCTCTGGAAACATAGTCATTTGTAGTAGTAGCCATCTAAGAAGTTGCAGAATCAGAACCAGATGTTGAAGCAGTAACAAGAGAGCCAACCAATAGTGTCCAATAGTCAAGAGATCCATAGTCAAGGAAAGATCACTTAAGTGAGACCCACAAATGTCCTCATGGACACACCTTAACTCTTTGTCAGATTTTCCACGCTCTAAACGCTTAGGGAGAGTACATTCTAGATTTCTCTTAGTCATGTCATTAACAATGAGGAGATATTGATATGCACTTTGGGACAAGGCAAGATGGAGTGAAGAGTGTAAAGTATGAGAGGCAAGGGTGATGGAATGGAGGGAAGCATGAGAATTTTGGAAGCTCGAATGACAACTTTGATTTTTTCTTTCTTTGGAATCCACATAACTTTTGAATTTTTTCTTCTTTACTTTGAGGTGCTTTTGATGACAATGCCTATAGAATGGATTTCGAGATCCATTTTTTATTTTATTTTCTGGCTTTTGATTGTCTTCTTCTTTTTGAGGACCTTTGCAGTCTTTTGAACACCTTTGTTTCTTTCCTTTCTTCGTAGTCACATGCCGATTAGATGGGACATGGTGACCTTGAGATATAAGTGGATTCTCATTATTTTATCTTTTATGTTGTACATCCAAGTTACTTCCAAAAGACTCAGGAATGGTGGATGAAAGAGGCTTATATGACTGGTTTAGGTGGAGAGATGGAAATGGAAGTGGATGGGCCACTTTTCTAGGAGATGAAGAGGGAAGAGAAATCGATGGGATGGGCTCAAGTGCAAATATATCAGTATCATCCTCATCATTCATGAATGCATCAGGTAGATCAAGAAAGTAATCTTCCATAGAGCGTTGTTGATTGTGAGTCATCTTAGAAGAGTCAGATAAGTTTGGAGGAATATTATGTGAGCCTAACCAAGATGGTCTATTCCAAGAGTTAGGTCCCCTTTCAGGTGGTAAGAGTGAACGAATAGGAACCATTTCAATTCTGGGTCTACCAAGATTCCATGAGATTGTAACAAGATGGGGTCTTGGATACCCATGATTTGCTGGAGTAGTAGGAGTATAGCTTGGAGTAGATGGCCTAGGAGCCATAGGAATGATCTCCATAGGAGGGTGGAAAGGATCATCATTAATAGCTTGATCTGGAGGATCATAAATTTCTCCTCTTTCTGAGTTGTTAAGACTAGCATATAAGTGCATAGCATCAACTGGTATTTCTATAGTAGCATCTGATATGGAGTCCCATTCAGCTAGAGACATAGTCAGAGGCAGACTTTCTTCATTGTTGTCATCTAACATAGGAAGTGTTTCTTCAACAGTAGGATCTTGTTCAGTAGTAGAAGTAGCAGAGTAATCTAGAATAGGCATACCCAAGAGGAGGGAAGCATCCAACAGTTGCTCCCAATCAGTATGTGTGCCATTGGAGTTGGCATCAGTAGGAGTCTGTTCAGTAGCAGAAGTAGTGGAACAATCTAGGGTAGGCATACCTTGAGGCATACCCAAGATAAGAGAAGCATCCAATAGTTTCTCCCAGTCAGTATGTGTATCATTGGAATCGACAGTAGTAGGATTTTGTTCAACAGTAGAAGTGGTAGAACAATCTAGAATAGGCATACCTTGAGGCATACCAAAGATAAGGGAAGCATCCAACAATTTCTCCCAATCAATATGTGTGCCATTAGAGGTGGTGACATATTCAGTAGTAGCTGTAGTAGTAGAAATTTGTTCAGTAGAGTGTATAAAATCCTCCTGGTGAGGACCAAAATCATGTTCCTGAAGCACTTGAGAAGGTAGATAAGACTCTTTCTGGTAGTCTAAATCAGAATTTTGAACATTCAAAGATCTTTCATGTGTCATAGGCCGAATCTGTGTTTCTTCATTAGCTAAATCCTTGCATGAGTGAAAGCTGTAGCTAGGTTGGTCAAGCTCATCGCTCTGATACCCAATACCAAATCTGTCTTCAGAAGGTTCCTCACAAGAATGTGGAGATGGAGGGAGAGTTGTCAAAGATAAGATGGACTCAATCTGATATTCCCCCATGCCAATATCTTTGATCTTCAGGGTTTTTTCTATTTCTTTTAGCTTGGCATCATAGAACTCAGTAGATTCTCTATTGGCGGGAACAAAACTATCTATCGCTTGGGTAAGCATCTTAGCAGAGAAAGTATTTAGGCTAGCACTATTGTCAATGAGGACGGGAGGGATACTCTTGGGGCCTATCATAACTTTAGTGTGTAGGGGAGGATTATGCGGGTGGCTCAGCAAGTGATTGTCTTCCTCAGAGAATGGTAAATAATGAGGCGAGGTCAAATGACCCACCATAGATTGAAACTGGTCGAGATTGAGATCTTTAGGGACATTTGCCTTGGTGAGAGCTTTATCCATAGATAGTTTTGGTCTGGATGTCGAAGGTTTGGGACCTTTGAGAACAATCTTTGCATGAGATCAAGTGATAGTGTTCGCACAAGCTAGAGACTGTGTGGAGTTATACGAGGGAGATGCAGGGCCTTGCAAGACAAAGGAAGTTTTGGGTTTAGGAGTATCCTTGCTCCCTAGAGCAATGATCATGTCACAATGAGAGATCCAAGGTTTGTTTCTAGCAAATCTGGAAGGCGGTTGAGCTTCTGTTGTAGCCTTCTCAGTGGCTTTGATCATTTGTATGTTAGAGCTGAGATTGAAAACCAACTTTGAAAATTTTGGCATGTTAGAGCTGAGATTGAAAACCAACTTTGAAGGTTTTTGATCTCCCATCTTGTTGGTAGTATTTGAGAGATCGTGAAAGAGATGATAGGTTCAAAAGGATCAATAGGTTTAATTTTAGAAAGTGACCCTTCAAAGTCTTGCTGGTCTTCAAACAATGCGTTATAATATTCTTGAAATAATAAGTCAGACTGTATCTGAAACAATGGATTGTAATACTCTTGGAATGACAAAGAATGTGAGGATTCCTCATGAAGTTCAGATTTTGCAATAGATTCAGAATGATCTATGTCTTGATTATGAGGTTTACTTTGATCTTGATCAGCATTCTGAATGGGATAAGTCTTGCCACTTTGAGTCGTGACAGTCATAAATGAAGATGTAATGAGCAAAGATTCAGGATAAAGCTAAACTCTGTCTCAAAGATAATGAAAGGAGATAAATGGCTAGAACAGCCAAGATGCAAGATGAACCTGGTACGAATTGTCAAAAAGAGATGGCTAGAATAGCCGAGATAAGACAATCGCAATGCGAGGTACAAAAGGCATAAAGAGATAAGATGAATAGATGAGAGACAACGCGAGTCAAAGCAAAGATCGATCGATTCCTAACTCAAGACAACCAGTTTCTGACAGTGAATGACAGAAAAATAGAAAAATAGATCATGGACAAAAAGGCAGATCAGATTTATGTCATTGATCAAGCACATAAGACAGCAATCAAGGAGTTCAAGCAAACAGTCTTCAAGCAATGGGCAAGGGACAAAGCAACCTTGCGCATGAACAGGAATAGTGACTTAGTATTTCTACTACCTAAGGACTCTACTTGTGTATGTTCTTGAGAATGTTTTAGCAGGCACTTAAAACACAAAAACATCCTAGCAAGTTGTCTACAAGGATATACATGGCTTTTCTAAAGGGAGTCCTCGATATACACAAGGTACGTGAGGCCCAAATCCGTAGATGAGAAGAATTAGAAATCACACAGCCGGGGGGAGACGGTAACCCAAATCTCCTCCTTCACTTCTCAAAGGTATAAAGTTCTTTGAGGCTTAGCCAAGAGTGAAATCTAACTCATTCCCAAGAGAGGTGTCTTTGGATTCACCTCCTGATATTTATACTCTGCCAGAACACAGGAGTTAAGGTCGTCCCTTGAGGTGATGAAATCCCCAAGCAGGCCTTCTAGAAAAATGAAAAGTAAGTAATTCTCTATCAAAAAGTATTGAAAAGCACTAAAGGTGGAACACTTAACGCTTAAAGCAAATATGAGGTGAGTCCACAAGGTGGAACACTTAACACCCCACATAAGCTACAAATGAGTCCACAACCTAGAAAACAAGTGAGTTCCAAAAGGCACAAAAGGGTTACCTAGTGGAACAATTAACGCTTCTTTCCTATAGACCCCTCCCCTTTAATGTGGCGCTGAGATTGCAACCACTGGGTGAAAATGAGGGGCCGGCAGATTAGCGAGTCCAATAACCCAAGATAGCAATCTAGATCAATCACAAGTAATCTAAGATTGCTAATCAATACTACTCATAAGTGCAAGAGGGTTTGAATCATGGAATATTTAACTTTCCAAGTAAACATGAAGTGAGTCCACAAAGTGGTGCATTTAACTCTTCATGTAAACAAGGAATGAATCCATGCCCTAGATTACTCAATGAGATGTTTTGATATTTGAAACCGAGAATTACTTAATGTTTAAACACAAACATTCACTTAAACACAAACTTGTATGAAAGAAAATCTATGTTCATTCATTTCCCATTAAGAGCATCAATTGAAATGTGTTCTATGAAAGCATGTAAACACTCAAGCCAAACACATGAGAGGTTCAATTTTAATCCAAAATTCAAATATTTTAGAGATTTTAAGAACTCACCTTAGGTCCAAAGATCTGCAATCCAGCATTTAGCACACATCCGAAAGTATAGAATCAAGACAAATCAATGACAAATCATAAGATATGTAACATTGCTATCTTCAAGACAGTCTTTAAAGATTGATTTATTTGACCCATAAAATCACAATATTAAAATTTCTGGAAAGAATGAAGTTTTTAGCCAACATCATTAACTACCATTTCCAAAAATTATAAGGTCTTATGATTCAATTTGGTTCCTCAACCATTAACCTTTTTAGACGGCAATTGTTCTGTCATAAATCAGATTTAAAACATCAAACCCTGCCTAGGGAATATCATATCTTTCTCAAAATGAATCCAAATGAAACCAAACCAATTTTACATTAACTATTCATGAATACAGTTTCCAAATATGTAAGTCATTTATTTTTTCCATTCATAAATCATTTTCTATGAATAAATCATTGCTTGCAACTCCAATACAGATTGTTAAAAATTAGTTTTCACTCAAATGCCCATAACTTTCACAAATCTACATAAAAATAACTCAAAGAAAAAGGGAATGAAATCTGATTCACATATCTTTCCAATGCATATTATTAGAGATCTTGATTCTTCATATTTTTTCTGTATCAGACATTTCAATCTGACTGTATTCAGAGAATCTCAAATCTGCAAATACCCACTTTCACCAAAATGATCATAACTTATTCATTTCTTTATAAAAATAAACCAAACTAAAAGCATGAGAAAGAGGATTTATCATTATATCCATCCATTACTATATTACAAGGTTTTCAGGCTGTAAATGGCCGTACAAGGTATGAAAGCAACACTAAAGCTGAAAAACCAATCAAGAATGAGGCCAGAAATTGATCTTTTCTGCCCCACGGTGGGCGCCAAAATGTATGTGACTGAATGTGACCTCTAAATCAGGCACAACACAACATGGTCATTATTCACTTGATAGAATTTGGGAAAGAGTATGAAGAACTCAATCCAAATTCCATGGTGAGGTGACCTGTTGCCTCCTATGTGAATGGGGTGTTTGAATACTCTCAGAACGAGAGCCAACAGCCAGGAGACCAATTCAACAATGGAGGATTTGAAAGCAAATATGAGCAAAATGAAACTAAGCTAAGAATGAATGCAATTAATCTAGAAAACTTTGAAAGAAATATGAAATGCAGATTTTTATTTGATTTTGAAACTAAGATGATATTAGACTAAGAACAAGTAAGCAAATTTAGTCTAAATGTGAAATGCAATTACACTAATATGAGAAATTAAACTAGATAATGCAATAAAAGAGCTTTGAAAATAATGAGATATGAGACTAAAATTTGCTATAGTAAGGATGCTCTCAAAAATTGCTCTTCTAATGAAGAAAAAGAGCCCAAATAAATAGAAGAGCCAAGAGGAGGAGGAAGAGTTTCTTGATTCGAAACTCCTGACCCTTCATATCCCTTTTGGGACAAATAAGCATGAATTACTTTATTAAAAGAATGGAAAATGCCACATGAGGACCTTTCGAATATCTCAAATTATTAATTCAAGAAAAGGTGTCCATTCAATTAACAAGAAATTAATTAATTCCTTTTTATGGGTAATTAGCTAAAGGGGGTGGATTTAATTTAATTAGAAAGCACTTAGGACTTTAGAATTAAATTAATGTATCATAGAGATAATTTAGCTAATAAAGTCAAAGAGACTTAGGAATTAATTTAGTGTTTGATTATTGCAATTTATGGTCTTTGCAACTGACATCAAGTCAAATTAAGTCAGATATGAGAGAGAAAATTGCCTAGGGAACTAGGACTTTGGTGATGTAAAATCGAGATAATGCACCAAAATTGATGAAATTAAATAAGTGCCAATTTTGGGGTATTACATTATGTGTAGTCATTTTCTAATATGAATAAAGCAATGATGATTCTGAATCTATAGTGTGTTGAAGAACTTGGATTCACTCACCCAAGGGGGCCCACTTGGTGAGTGATCCTTTTCATTTTACTATTTATTTACACTTATTGTAGTTACTGTTCAATCGCTTGTCTGCTCTTACAGCCACATGAACACAGTTCCTGTAGCCAAAGCGGGCAGAGTAGTTTCCTTCATGATAGACCTAAACTTAGTTGCTTTTCATGTTGTTTATGCTTTGGTAGATGGTAATAAGGTAGGCTTACATTCAACATCCACTTTCCAACATTAATTTTTCTCTTCCAACAGTAGTTAGTATGGCTACAATGGAGACTTAGTACATATTTTATGCAAAACCATTTCAAGTTTAAAGGAACCTTATCATAGGATGAATAGTTGCTTAGACAAGACCAATCTACGAGTTAAATAATTAAGCTAAGTTATTTATCCATTTGTAAAGGGCCGCATTTTTGGCATCATTTTCAAGGATGGTGTCAAGCTAAAAATTTATTGTAGTCATGGGGTGAGTGCACAAAGATGGGGGACCAAAAAGGGGGTATAAGATGCCACTTTTTTCCTAAAATCAGCAAACTCTAAACTTCAACAAGAAATTGAAGATAGTTAGACTCAAAATTTTAAGATGTGACAAAAAAGATAGTTGTAATACTCTGAATCTAGTTCCTAAACTACTAACTTATTTTGAAAATGGTGTAGATTAAGGCCCTCAAAAAGGGGGAGCACAAAAAGTGGTCCTATTTTTTGTCAAAAAAATAACATAGCATCTAGTGTGCTCCCCCTAAAATGTTAACTTTTTTTTTAAATTTTTTTAATCGCTCCTATGAGAAGTTAGCTAACACCATTTAGTTTATCTCAGAATTTTTTAGTAATTTTTTTATGAATGTATAATTTTTGGTGAATTTACGAAGTGCGCACATCTTGAAAACATGAAATTTCTATGTGCTCCCCCTAGAAATCATTTAAAACTAATCAAAAATTAAATTTTCTTTTTTTTAAAGTGTGTAGAATGGAGTCTAGTTTCTAAAAATGTAACTTGTTGCAAAATTTGATAAACAAGCCAAAATCTATGCCCAAAATACTACATGTTGGTTTTTAACAAAAAATGGACACACACAAAAGAAATTAGACTTGAAAAACTTAACATAATCAAAATTCAAAATAAATTATATGCTTAGATAGCTAACAAAGAGATCTACAATATCACGTCATCTAATTTTTACGTTCTTGAGCCACAAGTAAACCTGACAAGGAGCACACAGAAAAAGATGTCATTTTTTGTATGTTTGCTGGAAAATACGTCTCGGGCCTATTTCAATAGTCCAAGCCTTTGGGTTGGATCTCCAAGGCAAATCCAAGCCTTAGGATTGGTAAATTCAAATCCCTTACAAAGCGTGCATGCCCTATAGGGTGACCGCACTATTTAAATCTCTAACTTTCATAGGGCACGCACCCTATGAAAGTCATAGATTTCAATAGGGCATGCACCCTATTTAAGACATAGATTTAAATAGTGATGATAAATAGTTAGAGAGAGAGAGAGAGAGAGAGATCATCATCCAATGTTGGAGGCACACCAATGTATCATGTTAAATGCACACCATTGTCTACTTCCAAAGGTGGAGGCACACCAATGTATCATGTTAAATGCACACCATTGTCTACTTTCGGAGGTGTGGACACACACTTGTATCATGTTGAAGGCACACCATTGTCTACATCCCAAAGTGGAGGTACACAATTGTATCATGTTGAAAGCACACCATTATCTACATCCCAAGGTGTAGGCACATATTCATCTAATGCACATGCACAATAAGTTAAGATACAATTATTCATATAATTACATAATAATCAAATATGTTAATTAAAATGTTTTATTTGATACATACTTGTGGAATTGATGATGATATGTAGAAGGGGACATGAGGATCATTACCACTTCCACTACCACCACCACTGACACTCTTGCCCTGAATTTTCATCATAATCAATAGATACTAAATTAAATAGTTATTCTTTTATAAATGAAATATGATCAAAGCAATTTAATGAACTTGGAAATATTTACCTATGTGTCAATGCTAAATGTCATATTTAGAAATCTATCAGTCATCAGTCTAGGATCATCTTCCTCTCTCTCACCAGTACCATATGTGCACAAGCATCTACATGATTGACAAATATGCCCCCTCAAGGATTGACCATGGTCACCCTCAACAAAAGGAGTGGCACACTGAATGAGAGTCTATGTCAGAGCACTAATCATGCCTAGTATGTTTTCCTCTACATGTTCCTTCACAACATCAGGAATAGTAACATGATCCACCTTTGGCTTGCCAATAGGAGCCCTAGGTGTGTTAGTGTCATGATGTGCCCCCGCTCGATCAAATGATGACCCCCCTCCTCTACCCTGAGAATCTAGATAGTCAAAATAATTTGACACTTCCTTGAGTACAAACTCGCAATAGAGTTTCCTCAAGAAATATATAGGAACCTCATGATTGTTACAAGGAGGTGAATCAAAGACCATCCACCATCTCTCCCAAAAATTGTTTTTAATGTCTTCATTTAAGCACCAATGAACTGGGAACCTCCTTGTTGTAGTTCTAAGTGTATTTGTGTCCCCTAGTTTTTTAAATAGCTTGCAAATGTCATCTTTTGTGATTTTTTTCTTTTTTATGTCTACATAAGATAATTTATTTGCATAATATTGTTTTTGTTCTTCTCTTTTATCCTACAATAAATTGATTTTCCCACTAACCGAGCTTACATGGGTCAAGATTGCTTCCAATGATTTTGCAAGTCTTTCCCTTCCAAGATTTGTACCACTAGAATCTTTTAACCTAGTAATTAAATATTCTAAATCATTTTGCCCTCTTTCAATTTGGTTCATTAAATTTTGTTGTGTTCCAGGAGGAGGTTTCTCGATTGGTGGAGGCAATTGAGGTTCATTTTCTTCATTTGTTTCTTCATTCAATTCTTCATTTGGCTCTTCATGAGGAGATGAAGGGTTTGGTGGAGGATCTGGTGGAGAGTTTGGTTGAGGGAGCTTATTTATTCCTGGCAATTAAAACAACTAGATTTTAAAATCTTCATTACACAACAAATTTAAACAAAAGAAAAATTTAACAAAACAAAATGTAACAAAACTGAAATTTTAAAACAAATAAGAGGTATGAGCTGTAAAAACACTTACCTCTTCTTCCGAATCGAACTTGACGACGTCGTGGAGCCATTTGATGGATGAATGAATGAAAATAATAGATTTGGAAGCCAAAAGAAGAGTGTGTGTGTGATTTGGATGCCCTTCTTAACTACAAATGTGGGTTTGAGGAAAGCAAAATGAGTTTTCCAACCCGCAACATTAGCTAAATAGGGTTTTCTCAAAGCGTGTGCACCCTATAGGATGCACGCACTTTGTTTTGGGTTGCCCAAGCCTAAGGCTTGGGCAACCCAAGCCATAGGGTGTACACCCTCTAGGGTGCATGTCCTTTAGTGTGTATGCACTATTTGTGATGGGGGACCAAAAAGAAAAGTGGCATCTTTTTGGTCCCCCATCTTTGTGCACTCACCCCATGATTCAAGATTTTAGTTCATTTCATGTTGCCCTTATGTGTTGTAGTCAATATTTTTGAAGTCTCATTTAAGCCTAATATAGTTTATCAACATAATCTACATGTATAGAAGAAGAAGAGATACCTTAGGAAGATTCCTTCCCAATTCCCCTAACAATCAGTTAGGCAAAATCTTTGTCCAAGAAGAAGAAGAAGAAAACCCCTTTGCTGATGTTTCTCAAAACTTACCAACTTTCTCATCCTCCTCAAAAGAACTTATTGGTCTAAACATCTTTGAAGAGCCTATTGACCTAAATCCTTCTCCTTAAATCTTGGCCAACTTGCATATTCATACTCTTGATAATCTATTCAATTAAAGATCAAGTAGATAATCAACTAACCTTAGTAGTTTATCAACCAAGAAGACTATCAAGAGAACCACCAAGAGGTCCACCAATAATGGTTGCTCCTCCCACTTCTCCATTTCCTATTACTGATTAGCATGACAATAAAAACCTCAAAAATATTCCCTCTTCAGCCCTGCCTAAGTTCTATAGCTTAGTCACAAAGGATCATGATACCTTTCTCTTTGAGTTTGACATCCTTTGTAGAAGCTATGACTATACTAATAATGCTCATAAGCTTAAATTATTTCCTACAACTCTCAGGGAGTCAATATTGAGATGGTTCATGGGCCTAAAAAGAGATGTTGTACATGACTAGGATGAGATGAAGATTACATTCTTGACAAAGTAAAATGATCATTGTAGAGGAAATGATATCAGAGGGGATGACATATTCAAGGTGACACAAAAAGAGGATGAGATTTTATAGGAATACATATCTTGGTTCCTTTTTGGTCTGCAAAAGAATACTCAACATGAGCTTAATGAAGAGTCTCAAAAATTGCTCTTTTTTAGAGGAATAAATGAAGGCCGTACAAAAGTCTGGACCTAGTGGAAGAAGAGATAACTCAATCAACATGGGATGACAGAGGCAAAAAGGTATGTTACATAGCAAAAGAAAATGAATTTGAATCTGACTCAGATGATGATGTAGAAGTTGTATTTGTTACTATGAAAGATGATTATGAGGAAGAAGAAAAACATGTAGAAACATCATTGATTTCAAAAGTTAATAAAAATAATACATGGATCATTGACAGTGGTTGTACACATCACATGACTAGTGATGATGATAAATTTGATCATCTTCAGCAATACAGTGAAGGAGATATTAAGATGGGTAATGACACACCCTGTATGGTAAGAGGTAAAGGATCCCTGATGATAAATGATAAAATAAAATGTGAAAATTCTTATTGGGTAGAAGGACTAAACTATAATTTTCTAAGCGTGGCACAGCTAAACAATTCAGGTCACCGAGTTGCTTTTGAGAGAAAGAAAGTGAAAATATTTGATGGTGGATGAAAACTAGTTGGAACTGGAGCACAAACAAAAGGTAATCTATTTTATGTTGATAATGATGAGTCTTCTTGCTTGATGATGAAAAATTAAGATTCTTGGTTGTGGCATAAGAGGTTATGCCATCTGAATTTTGATAACATGATTAAGATCAGTAAAATGAAAAGAGTTAGAGGTCTACCTAACTTGTCAAATCTTGATCATGTTATGTGTCATGAATGTCAGAAAGGTAAAATGACTAAATCTAGTTTCAAAAGAAAAGATTATTCAACAAAGAAGATACTTGAGTTGGTTCATACCAACCTATGTGGTCCTATGAGAACTTAGAGTTATTATAGAGATAGATACTTTATTCTTTTTGTTGATGATTATACTAGGTTGATGACTATCATGTTCTTAAAAGAAAAAACTGAGGCATTCAAGATGTTCAAGTGGTATAAAGAAAAAGTAGAAAAAGAGACTGGTAAAGAACTGAAATGCTTAAGAGCTGATAGAGGAAGTGAATTTATCTCTGATGAATTTACTAATTTTTGTAATGAGCATGGTATTAAAAGACAGGCCTCTACACCGAGGACACCTCAGTAGAATGGCATTGCTGAAAGGAGGAATACATCAATTGTTGACTATGCAAGGACATTAATGATAGAAAAGAATGTTGCTCAGACATACTGGAGAGAAGCTGTTAGCATAGCTGTTTATGTTCTAAACCGAGTACAATTGAAGGACACTAACAAGACACCCTATGAGTTATGGTTTGGACACAAACCCACTATAAGTTATTTCAAGATTTTTGGAAACAAATGTTGTATTCTGAAAGATGAAAGAAATGGAAAGTTTGACTCAAAAGGTGATGAAGGGATATTTCTAGGATATTCCAGTAAAAGTAAAGCATACAATTTTCTAAACAAAGTTACTAATGAAATGATTGAAAGTACTAATGTTTGAGTTGATGAGTTTGATGATAAGAATGCAGAGGAAAGAAAAAAGGAACTAGAAGAATACGATAGAGTCACTTACATTGAACAACCTAAGTATCTACTGAAGCTGCAGACTGTGACAACTAGTTAGCAGGAAAACAATACCAAGGAATAGGAAAGAGAAACTGACGAGCAAGAAGGACCTACCGAGAAAAAAATGAACCTGCATAGGATGAACAAGAAAGAAGAGATCAAGTACTGGCAAGATTTGTCAGAAGACATCATCCTGAGACACAAATCATTGGAGATAGACAAGCTGGCATGTAAACAAGGAGTAAGACAAGACAAGGTACATGTCTAGTTTGTGAATATGAAATGAAGAATGTAAAAGTTGCATTAGAAAATGATGAATGGGTTAATGCAATGAAAGAGGAAATAGAACAGATAGAGAAGAACAAAATCTCGACCTTAGTACCTAGACCTAAAGATAAGAATGTTATCCATACTAAGTGGATATTCAGAAACAAGCTGAATGAAAATGCAGAGATAACAAGGAATAAAGCTAGATTAGTATGCAAGGGATATGCATAGGAGGAAGGAGTTGATTATGGTGAAATATTTACACCTGTTACTAGATTAGAAGGAGTCAGAATGTTATTTGCATATGTTGCACACAAAAAGTTCAAATTTTATCAAATGGATGTTAAGTCCGCATTTTTGAATGGGATACATGAAGAAGAAGTCTACATAGAAAAACTAGAAGGGTTCGTTGATCCAGACAAGAAAGATATGATATGTAGATTACATAAATCTTTATATGGTTTGAAGCAAGCACCTAGAGCCTAGTATGAAAGGCTACATACTTATTTGTTAAGTATTGGATTTGTTAGAACTAGTGAGAACAGCAATTTGTACATGAAAGGAGATACTGATGATACTATTTTGATTGCTAAAATATTTGTGGATGATATTATCTTTGGAGTTTAAGAACACATGTAAATCATTTTCTGATGAGATGAGAAAAGAGTTTTAAATTTCTATGTTTGGAGAGATTAAGTTCTTTCTAGGACTGCAAGTGATTCGGCAGAGTGATGGGATATTCATCACACAAACCAAATATATCAAGGAAATACTGAGAACATTTGGTATGGAAGATGCTAAACCTGTTGGAACACCGATGGCTACTAGATGTAAACTGACTAAGGAAGATTAAACTACAGAGGTGAACCAAACATTGTACCGATCTATGATTGGTAAATTAATGTATGTAGTGCATTGTAGACCAAACATAGCACATGCTGTGGGAATTGTTGCAAGATTTTTTGCAAATCCTAAGAAGTCACACATGGTTGTTACAAATATAATCTTAAGATACCTAAAGAAAACATAAGATTATAGATTATGGTATCCTAAGGAAGGCAAATTTGAACTCAAAGTCTATATCGATGTTGATTGGGCTGGAAATGTGGATGATAGAAAAAGTACCACCGAAGGAGCATTTTTCTTTAGTGAAAGACTTGTTACATGGACAAGTAAGAAGAAATCTTGCATTTCTCATTCTATAGCTAAAGAAGAATATGTTGTTGCTGCTACAAACTGTTCAAATATTGCATATATTAAGCAAGTGTTAGAAGGTATGAATAAGGTGATCACTGAGCCAGTGATTATATCTTGTGACAACACCAATGCAATAAACATTTCAAAGAATCTAGTGATGCACTCTAAAATAAAGCATATATCTATTAAGTATCACTACTTAAGAGAACAAGTACAGGAGAAGCAAGTGAAGCTATAATTTGTTACGTCTAAAGAACAATGTGTAGACATATTTACAAAGCCTCTACCGAATGATACATTTGAATACTTGAGGACTAGACTTGGGGTTTGTCCCTTGTCTATTAGTCACTAATGTGATTTGGATGTTGCATTAGCCTAATCTTATCAAAAGATCATTCATGTTGATGCATCATAGTTCACACTTTGGATCATGTCTAAGGTTGTGAAAATTTTGAAGAACTGGAATAGATTGGCATATTAGTATACCAAGATACAAAAAATGCATTAGACAATAGAGAGTTACAGGGCTACTATAGAGTTGTATGTTTATTTTTTCCTTTGGCATTGTTGTCAAAGGGAGAGATAAAATTATGAAACAATATGCACTGTTGAGAACACTGAAACATCTATCTAACAGAGAGACAAACTGAAAGAAAGGGAGACCACTGAAGATCAGTTATTGAGAATAGAAGAAGAAATCCAAGAGCTGAAAAGATCATATTTGTAGACTGTCAATGTTGCATTGGTAATGTTGTTAAGTAACATAGTGATTAAACATATTAAGCTAGGGAGAGCTTGTACAAAAATTTTCACAGAGTTGTAGAATACATGTTTGGTATGTGTATCGTATATTTCATATTACTTGAGTTGCCATCAATGCCAAAGGGAGAGATTGATGAACTACAACTAATTTAGAACCTAATTAAAGATCTCTTATTAGAGATCACCGAGTTGTTGATTAGATATGTAATATGATTAAATCAGTAATATGTTGTCATTGATGTCAACTAAGTTTGACAGCACTTATCTTATAAGTTACAATACCTAAACATCTGTAGAAAAGGAGTAAGAGATATGAAGAACAAAAATATCTACATGAGGAAGATGTATATGATAGATGAGGATAAGAAATACATTGGGTAACTTTTTGATGATTCTATGAACTTATGTTATTGACTTGATTATGTTGCATTCATCTATGATGAGGAAAAGAGATAAAAGACACAAGGCAGTGTGGTCAGTTGATGAAGCATCACAGTAGACACCGAGCAGTGTAGTGTATACCGAGCATAGTATAAACTGAGCTTGTGTTCACTGACACATTTCTTTGTTAACATAGCAAGATAAAGGAACTAAATGATTAGTTTAGCCGTTAAGGATTGATGTGTTGTAAAGTACCTTGTGATAGGAGATGGAGATAAAGTTTGTTACAAAGATCGACAAATAACAAAATTCAAGGAAGATCTAAAGGATGGAATTAAAATGTGTTACTGACACATCAATTGAGAAAGGTTTAAGTGACAAAATGGATGAAGGAGAATAAGAGGCAAAATCTAATGGAGGAGAAGAAAATGGTTTACTTTTCTATTTAAGAGACTAGGGTTTCATTGTGAAACTCATGCCAAAAGAAGGAGACTATAGAATTATCACATGAACAAGCTTCATGTATGTCTAATCAAACTGGTTAAGGAGAACTGAACTGCAGAGTTTATCGAGCATCAAAAAGCTATTACCGAGCGATAGTAAGTTATTGAATATTAATTGATATAGAATTGATATAGTGATTAGAGGATTTGAATGAGTGTAACATAGATCTGATAATCTACAATTGAAGTTGTGTTGTGATTAGATCAACTACTGTTACATTTTAACCATTATATACAGTCAAATATCTTAACCGAGTAGACTAGGAAAGTCTTTTATGTATCATTCATAGAATGAACATTGTTATCCTATCAACCCCATAGTGAATGTTGGTTGGATGATAACTATCAGTCTAAAATCCTCTAACAAGGTCACACCTCATAGTGTGTTTGTAACCTTTAATAGGGTTGGGTCTTCACCGACCTCACTTCAGAAGAGTGAACAATTTTTGGGTTGTCGGTCCTAGGTGGTTTTTCCCTTCACAGGGTTTCCACATTAAATCTTTTGTGTTATGTGTTCATTGTGGTCATTGTTTGTTATCATACTTTACATATTGCATGTTGGATTTGATTGGTAATCATTATATGTTATTGACTAGTAATCGGTAAAAGCACAGACAGTATAGTATTTTATGTTACCGAGATACAAAAGTTTAAGTAAATTGTTTTGGATTATACATTTTGATTTGGGACTGTGGATAACTGATTCACCCCCCTCTCAGTTATTCTGACATTGTATACTCCTGACTACAAAGACCATAAGATAATCTGGTTGTCCATCCCAATCCCAGCTCTCGAATAAAATGTGCATATGTGGCATAGTCCTATGGAACATCTTGTATAATGTCATACTATCTCCACACCTGTGTAATGATGAGCCTCTTGAGGACAGTAGTAGAGCATCCTATTAGCACTTGACTCTGACAGAAGTAACTAAACTAAGACTGAGCAGTCGGCCATGCCTCTACCTGTAAATATGGTCTCCAAATGAAATAGGTCATGTTGTCTAGGACACCCCTCCAGTACTTAGTGATACCCATCCGGACCTGTGTCACATATCCAAAATATACATATATGATAGGCTCCTATGACTTTCACTAACTCTAACATACTAGTTGACATATGGGAATGTGCTCCCATGCCCAAATCTGTAGAACAAGAGCACCTGAAGCAAAAGACTTGCTCTTATGATACACAATCTCATGCATCTCTAAGAACATGTATGCAAGCATGCACTAACCCCAACCCAACTTAGAAGGAGTAGCCATTAGCCATGCTACCATCGGGGCCCAGCCCATCAAGAGACCATTCTGCTGACAGTCAAACATGATGATCCCACTGATCATCCCTGTAATGATACACTCCAATCTATGGGTCTACTTGTATCTCTATAATAAAGTCTCCCATGATATAGACTGAGCCAATTGATCATCATCACCAAACAGCATCCTAAAGGCATGAAGACTAGCATTCCCTGCACTGACATAATCAGGACGAGGGCCATGAAATGGAATCTGCAATATCCTATAAATGTCCTCAGGCATAACTGTAATCTCTCCAGTGGGCAGGTGGAAAATTTGTGTCTCAGAATGAAATCTCTCGATCAATGCAGTCAGTAATCCATGGTTCACCCGAATCTCAGGTAAACGTATAAGATACTCAAATCCACATGTTGCCAGGTGCACTCTAAGAGGGTTAGCTAGTGACAAGCATAGTCTCTGGGTCATGGGATGTGATATTCAAACATGTACATTAGGATAGATGACCTGCATAGTACAGAAATAGGGTACCCTATCAGTAACTTGGTCAAAAATTAGGTTGTAAGTACAGAAATTACAAAGTTGAATACTTCAGAAGGTGCATTAAATGCTAAGGAATCAGCCTAAGAAATTAGAAAAATAAAAAATTTGACCTAAGACTAAGAAAAATAGTCATTATTTTCCATACAAGTTTTCAAACTGGTGTCAAAACTCGTATGAGTTTTTACAGCTTCCCGCATGACATTTCATGTGTACACAACAATGTTGAGGTTCTCGTATGACACTTGAGGGACCCTATAAGATGTCATATGACAGATGGCTCCCTCTCATATGAGTTTCAGATAGAACAAGGATGACACACTACAGGATGTTGAAAATTCGTACGAGTCCATTTGGACTGTTGTACGAGTTTCCAGGGTGCAAAAATTGAAAAACCTAAATATGTACGAAAAAATCCTAAAATGCTAAAAACTTGAAAAAAATGAATGCTAGAGAGGCACAGAGATCCACTTACCGAATTCTCATACTGGGGAGGTCACTGGTAGCACCAGCTGCAAAATCATGTTTTAAAATTTTCAAACTTAGGATGGCCAACTGCTTGCATAATCAACCTTCTAATCATCACATAAATCTATTATTCAACTTAACTAATTGTCTCATATCAAACTATCAAAATTTCAACTTGGTCAACTCATGGTCAAACTTAGTCAAACTTGGTCTCTAAGACCTCAGAATGATGCAGACCATGTTCTTGAACGTGTACAACCAATTCTACAATCAATTACATGCTTCTAAACCATTCAAGCTGACTTTTCTTGTCATATTTTGATTTTCATTCCAAAAGGGGCATGGTATTGCACATCAATCAAATCTATAAATCAAATCTTTCTTTTAGTAATCAAGACAACAACCACATCTAGTTGTTGATTCATCAGGAGTCCTCGTCGCTTGGGGCACATCACTTGGGCATATCAGGCTCATCAAGATCCATATCAATCTGGTATCCTAATCAATCTTGTCAATTGTATCACCTCTTCATAACCATTGGTTCAGTCATGTTATTTCCTTGGTTCTTTGTAACTAAGGGGTTTAGATTTGGCATCCTTTCGATTCCTTTGGACAATCAGGTCTGGAGTCAGGATAGTTACTTCTTCATAATCATAGGTTCAAAATCAAGCATTTTGATACTTCTTTGTAATCATTGGTACATTGTTGATATAGTTAGCATCATCTCGATTCTAGGTCAATCAAGACCTGAATCAGCATCTTCCAATCTTTCAATTAGTTTTTGTCTCATAATTGGTTAATCTTTCAGAATCATTTTCTCCATCACATAACTGAGTCCACATCTTTATCAAAAATAGACTAATCTTTGAACCGTTGCGCTTCGTACAGTAATTCAAAGAGGGGCAAAATGTAATACCCCATAAATAGGCTATAGGTTCATTAACCTCCTACATCAAATCAAACAAAATCGACATCGAAGTCCTAACCTAAGGCACATCTGCACATCAGTTCATCAAAACCCTAATTGATTATCTTAATTCTACATCAGGGAATATTCCTTGAATATTCCTAATTATCCTAATTATCTTTAATTAAATATTATTTGGCAATAAATCATATTTATCCTAACGTTGATTAATTGAATATGTTGAATATTTAATTAATTAATTTAATTTTGCCACTTAATTATTTAATTAGATTTAATTATACTTATTCCTAATTTATATTATTTAATCTTGACGATAAATCAAAAATCCTAAGAATAATTGATTAAATTCTTATTTAATTAATTAAATCCAGTTGTCAATATTTAATGATATAGTTTTTGGATAAAAGTTTGATTTAATAATTGATTAGCCCATAAATCAGTTATTTTAATTCAAAAATCAATTAAGTTGAGAATAAATCACTTTATTTTTAAATTAATTCATATTAAATCATGCACAATCAGAAAAGCAGTCAACTTTAAATCAATTATCAATTTCAATTTGTTAACTTTCTAAACTCGACATGTGATTGTGAGTTGAAAAAGTGAACTAAACTCTATTTTTGAGTCAAAAAGTGCTTTTGCATGATTTTATGAGTTGATCTATTCTTGATTTCTTGTTAACTCAAAAATCAACCTGAGTTTATCAAGAGTGATTTATGGCTTTTCTCAATGCATCCTCAATCCCTAGATTTCTATAAAATTAGGTTCAGATCTTCACAAAAGGATCCCTCAAATTTGCATCCTTACTCTGGTGAATTTGCATTTGAAGAATCAAGCTTTTGTGAACAAGGCAATTGTCAGATTTTTGTTATTATTTTTTAGGGTTCATAACATTCATTCATAGCATATCATTGTTAGATCAATTTTCATATAAATTTCATTCATCTAGATTAGATTCATATCATTTTTCATCATAATTGCATCAAAAATCCAAAAAATAGATTAATTTGCACTCATTATCATTTGCATTCAAATCCTTCGTTTAGGTGTTGCATTGTCACTGATCTTGGTCTGAATCTAAAAATAACATACTTGCACCTACTAGAAGGTAGTAAATTGCCTGGTTAGCTAGTTTCATTTATATTGCAAATTTTTTATTTGCTAACCTCTAATGTTTTACTAAAGTGTTGTGTCTCTAGCTAGGTACAATTTTCACACACACGTCTTCTTCATGCTGGCTAGAAATAACTACCTCATGTAGCTTGTGGGAACTTTTTGGAAGTGTGGACTTATCATCAAGATGTAAGCAAAATTTCTCCAACTCATCCCAAAAAAGATCTTCTTCTTCATTTTCCTTACTCTTTTGTAGGAGAAGCATAGTCTTGTCAACATAATTATCCTGATTTGTTGATAACTTGTCTATCTCATCTTGTTCAACAGGAAAGGGCAATTCATCTCAAGTCAAAATATCTTCTTTAACAACATGATAAATATCTTAAAGATCATCCTTCTTATACTTATCATCTACTACTTTTTGTTCTATGGTCTCCTTTTCTTTCTCTAACTGAAGACACTTTTCAATCTGAAGTTGATAGCCTTTCTTATACTTTTCAGTTGTAGAAGTCAGGATCCTTATCTTCTTTTCCTGATCCTAAAACTCTTTCTCATGAAACTCCTCATGAGCTTTTGATTCTCTTTCTTTCTCTTCTTGGTATTTCTCATGAAACTCTTAATGAGCTCTTAATTCCTTTTCTTTTTCCTCTTGAAATTCAATGCCTCTATCAAACATGGCTTTTATCAGATCTCTCTAGTCTTGAACCACTTTTTCATAAACATTCTTTTGAGCTTCCAACTCTCCTTCATGAACCTTCTTCTGTACTTTCAAATCTCTTTCAATCTTAGCCTCATTCTTCTTGAATTGCTCCACTAGATACTTCTTATGACCTTGCTCCTGGTGAGCCAATGTAGCCTGTTGATGTAAATAAACTTGATAAGCATGCTCTTCTAGCCACTTGTCCAGCTCTTATTCAAATTCAGATTCTTGTTGCCTCTTAATATCTTCAATCTGCATAAGCATGTCCTACAACATACTTGTAGTATCTCTAGTATTTTGTAATTCAGTATCATTTGCAGGATAATGGAAATCATATTGTGATTGCTGACCTTGAAAGGATTGAAAATGATTCTCTTGAACAAAATTCTCTTGAAATGATGGAAACCAACTCTTGATCTTTGCAACTAGCTCACTTTCCTCCGTGGAACATCAGATATGCGAAATGTGACCTTTCTAAAGTCTAAATCTTGCTAATAGCACACCAAAACTAGAAAGTAACAAAATGTAATTTAACCAGTTTGTTAAAGAATGGGTCCCATCGAGCGTGCCAAAATATATTGAGGTTTCAAAATGTCACCCTAACTCAAGCATTAGGGCTCACCAACATTTCATCCTAACAATGGAAACCTTCTCGAGCTATAGGTGGACTCTGATTGAGAAGGAATCTCTAGATTCTAGGTCGGTTCCTATTTGATTTGGAATATCACCTCCTGATTGAAACTTGATAAGAAAAGGGAAAGAGATAACTTGAAATTGAAATGAAATGGGGTGATACACCAAAACTTACTTTAGATTTATCAGGATCTTAAAATCGGCATCCATAATTACAAGCACTGAGATTCACATTTATCACTCACTATTCAGCATATAGGCTGACTAGAATCCACTATTAGGGTACTCACCACAAATAGTGAAAATATGACAACAAACATACATACTCTACAAAAGGTATGGTATTTTACAACTTGGAGGAGGAATTGGAAAATAAATCACTTCTCCTTTGTGCAAAAATAACTAAACACTTAATGAAGAATGAAAAAAAGGACTGAATCCAATACTCATAAATTGATGCAATAAGAATAACTTGCTTTATTATCCTTCCAAACTGAAAATTGGACCATGGAATGAAATGTTCACATCAGCCCTTCTTCTCCACAATTTTGAACCCCTAAAACTAAAAATCGGTCTCCATTAAGAATCCCTCCAAGACTAGATTCGAAAATCTAGGCCCCCTAAATTCACTCCAAGAAATGCTCTAATTTTTCTACAAAATAGCATCAAACATGCCACTAATTTAGCCCTAAAAACAAGCATATGTAATTCCCCAAATCCAGCCCTAAATTTTGGTTTCTAAAGATAAAATCTTTTAAAAGATATTAGCAACATAAATCAAAACCTAAAACTAAGCCCTATCTCAGCACACATAAAGCATGCCCTCAACCCTATGGTCAACATGACCCATAACTAAGCAACCACCAAATCTTTGAAAAAAACATATCCTAGCATATGAGGTGGTAGTTATAATCCCAAGGCTTAGTTGTAAATTTTGTAATATTTAATAGCATTTACGCTCCTCTACCATCAGAATTGAAAACTTATCAAAACCTAGGCATTCTTAGTTCTTGCAATGTATCTTTATGGCTGAAACTGAGCATGAAGCTTGAATTTGGCTGGTGTTTATCTAAGACCATGACTTGGGCTTTGATCTGAAGCTCAAGCCTTAGCTTTTTGGGCATGACTATTAGATCTTGGACTGTAACCTTATCTAACCATGAGCTAAAACTCAAGATTTCTTGCTAGAACTTGGTCTTTGTTATAGTAAACTCAAAGTTGAGCTTTGTTCCTTTGAAGTACGAGTTATCTTTTCTTGAAGCTCAACTGTGTTTGATATGCGAGCCATTGTAACAGTGAGCTTGGCCTTTGATTATTGAACATGAGCTTTGAGGCTTCTGAAGGCTCGGGCCTTGACTCACGGGTTTTTTCTTGAAGCTATGCTTTGATTGATGAACTTGACTTTCTTACCTATGATTGAATATCTTCATAAGGCTCAAGCTTGACTGAGAGCTCACAGGTTGTGACTGGAAACAAGCTTGGCTTTATTGGTGGTACATGGGTTCAAGCTCAAGCATGACAATGAACTCGGCTTGTGGTGGATGAGCTCAGTCTTTTACTTGTAGTTGAACTCCATATTTTGAGATAAGTATATCTATTCTCCTCTTTACTTTGCTCGAACATGTATAGATCAAAAACTGAACTGTCATTTCTTCTATGTTTGAATGTTGGAGATTTTTTTGTTGAATCATTGTGTAAAAATATAGGTCTTTCTCCTTTATTGCTTGCTTACATATCCATTGATGAAGCCTTGGATTCTCTCCCTCTTCTTGCTTTGCATAAATTTAGGGCTTTTATGCTAGAACATTACTACAATGACAACAAACTAAAGCTTTTATTGAGTACCCAGCTTTATACTTGGGTTCATTGTATCCACCAATCATATTCTTCTATTCATTTTATTGTGTCCACTTGTTCACTATGATCATTTGATATGAAAATCTATGCCCTTCCTTTTCTTGTAGTCACAATGCCTGAGTTGTTGTATGGGGTTTCACGTTTCATGCCAGTCATTTCCAATGTGATTTATCATTGTCTTAGCTATTTATCCTTTAAAATGTGCTTGATTTGAACATTGAATATTTTAATCATGTCACTTGTGTCTTTACTATTGAGCTGAGTCTTCTTAGCAATGCTTCATACCATGACCAGAATATGCTTAAACTTGAATACCAAATTTTGTCTGCCTGAAAAATGCCATAGCTGAAAAATGTGCTTAACTGGTCTTTTACTATGTTGTAGCATTTAACACAGATAAGTGCAGTCAAATTGATTTTTCTCTTTGAAATGTGAAATACAAAATAATTTGAATGTTTTGTTAATGGGGTTTGAGCACAGGCTCATGACACCCATTAACAAAATAGTGTAAACATGAATCTGAAAATAATGCAATTTCTTTAGCATTTCAGCATTGAAAATTTGAACATAAATCTCTTATATACAATGTCACCTTGTCATTTGATTAGTTCCTATAGCATTTCTTGATACTTTGAATATTTTCCAGCATATGAACAACACTTTATGGTATCTTTGTCACTAGTACTATGAACATCATACTATATTTTTTCCTCTCTAGCTGCATATACACAAGTTGTAACAAAGCATACTTATTGATAAAAACCAAGCTCCATGAACATGATACTTTGTGTTGCATTATCTATGTCTACATATGAATAAACAGACATCTTTTGATAAAAATGCATCTCCTTTGACTCTTGACTATGATGATGAATACATAGTTCATTTGAGTAATGCATTTATTATGTTTAAAAGCAACATAAAATCTAATCCACCATATTAGGTTAGTGAACATAACCAAATAATATATTTTGTAACAATCCCCTATAAGATGACATTCATACATCAGTGTTAGTGATATGTTCACTAACCTAATATGTCTTGTTGTCCTGAAAAAGGTTTCTCAACTATAAAACTAAGCCCCTTTTATTTAGATATCTGGTTTATAAATAAAACATGCATAATGATGGCCATTAATAGTAAAAGGTTTCATAAAATTATGTCCCTTTAATACTACTTTTCAGTTTATGTATACGCACATTTCCTTATTGCATTGGATACCAGATAGATATATGCAGCTCTGAAAGATTCTAATTGTTGTATGATGTTTTCATCTTCTGCATTTCTTAGATCCAATTGGCTCTAACAAATTTTCTCACCATGATGCAGGATGAACCCTAAAGACCTCCTAGAAGATGCAGACCTGAAGACTCAAATAATGGACCGGAGGACCTAGACTAGACAGACAACCAGCTCCTGATATGAAGATGACTCCTCAAGGTAATACAAAGGACATTACTCATACCTCTATCACATCTTTCTATCATGCCCTTTGCACTTTGTTTATTGACATGAAATATGAAAGAACATTTGTATATTACATTTAGTTTGAATGCACAATGTAATGATCAATTATGAATTTGGAAATTTAAAATGTGATCAATACTTAGAGTACAATAAAAATTGGTAATAACAAAATGTTAATCCACATGACCTTAAAAATAGTGCCGAATGGAAGTACCTGTATGCAACCCTTTCCTATTTGTGTCTATCATTCTGCATGTAGAAAAAAATAGGTTAACAAGTCTGTAGATGGTCATTGGATTTTATAACTATAACCATTGGCATTTTAAAAATGATTTAAAATTTCATTGTATACACTTCATCATTCTTCAACACTTTCCACAAGGCATGTTATTTTCTTCTATCTTCAACAACTTTCAAAGTTATGCACATCGTTAGTTGGGATTTTGAAACCGATCACCATCATAACCCTTTGACTATTGAGAAGTTATGCAGCAGCTAGTCGCAACCTCTTAACATGCCAATAGTTACATGCTTTACCCTTTGCAAAGTTTTGCAAACCTCCTAGCCTTCACTATTGTGAAGTTACATAGACCACCAACATAACCTCAAAACCCTTATATCCTAGTTGCCATTTTAATTGCCAAAGTCATGCCAACCGTTAGCTTAACCATGTGTGTAACTTTGCGACCTTGCTCTTTAATCATGGGCCTAACCTTACAAAGTCACACTAACTATCAGCCAAGCCATTTTATATCTTCATAACCTTCATCCCAGACCACCAACATAACCTTTGAAGTCATGCACATCGTCAACCTAACCTTTGCATATTTTTGTAACTATCAACATTGACCCTCCTTTTAGCTTGTTGAAGCTATACAAACTGTCACCCCAAACTGGTCATCATCTAACTTGTCAAAAAATTCCACATGGAACCCTCTAATTAGTCCTCTCATGCCACATTTTTAATCCACTTCAGCTCTGGCTTTCCAAAATATGTCTTTGTCAACTAATGGGTGCACCAAAGTCAATAATTGGCTCTACATCGACTTATCCCCATATGCGTGTGCCCACCACAAAAAGGCATTGTGCCTTTGGCAAGTGAATAAGTGAGTACTGACATATAAAATCATGAATGTAGAATTGTGCATCACCAATGTGGGATATGTCATATGTGTTACAAGTAGTGGTTGTCATTACACCAAAAGATCGACCTGTCAATAACCAATACAACCACTAAACTTATAGAAGACATAGGAGGCTGTTAAACCATGTCATGAATCCCGAGGGGAGCCCTAACCATTTTTCCAACAATCTCTCCCTCATTGTTACCTAAGGGGATTCAAACCTGTGACCAAGCTCTGATACCACTTGTTACAAGTAGTGGCTGTTGTTACACCAAAAGATCGACCTGTCAATGCCCAATACAACCACTAAACTTATAGAAGACATAGGAGGCTGTTAAACCATGTCATGAATCCCAAGGGGAGCATTGACCATTTTTCCAATAGTATGTGCCTTTTGTAGATACATTTGACTTCTTTACTTCTATTGATGTTCCTATTTCTGTGAGACTAAACCTGATCTACAAACTCAGAGTTGTCTAATGGAGAATTGGATTTTGGGATTCTTAAGTGTACATATGTGTGATGGCCCTGTTACAATAACACACACAACTAGCATTAACTATTCTTGTGATAAAATTGAAAATATTCCTCAAGAATTGATTGTGTCAACAATGGCTATTTCTGAGGACGTATCCTCTTAATGAGCATAGCGATATTCCAAATTTCTCTGGGAAAGCAGAACATGACAAAAAAAATATAAAAAGGAAAAAGAAAAACATGGTAAATAATGTACATTGGGTAAGAGATTTCCTTAACATCCTTAGGAGAAAAATGTTTTTAGATAATGACCATGCATTGGGAGCTCCTGAGAGTAGCCTTTTGTATCTTGCAAAATGTAAGAGTTCTAACCTCCTTTTCCAATGATAATGAAATGACCTAACCATAAGGCATCAAACTTCCCATGCTTCCCCTTGTCTTAATCCTTTGCATTCCATTTTAATACCCAATCTCCTTCGTAAAATTTTCTCTCTTTGGTGTTTTTAACATGTAGAGTTTTGAATGTTGTTGGTACTTGAAGTTCCTCTTTTGGGTATGTCTTCTCATCTTATGCAGTTTTGCAAGCTGATTCATCCTATCCTCCATGAAGTTGGCATCCTCTAATTTTTCCTCCTTGACAAATTTGTATATTGGTAGAATATTATTCAGTGGTAACCTACCCTACTTCCCATAAACTAATTCATAAGGTGCATATCATGTTGATTTCTTGATTGTATCATGTCCACCTAGAGTGCAAGAGTCAATTTTGAATCCCATGCTCTCTTATTATTACCTAACATCCTTTTGATGATCTTCATTATGTTTTTGTTACTTGACTCTACCTAACCATTTCCTTCAAGATGGTAAGGGAAAGAATAAGATGGGTCAATACCATACTTGCTATAAAAATTAGAGAACTCTTCTGGCCTAAAACACATGGCATTGTCACTAATAATCTTGTATGGAACACCAAATCTCATCAATATATTCTCAGTCAGGAATTTTATCACTACTTTTCTTGTTGTCTATCTTGTATTGTTCCTCCTCTTTGACCTTCACCTAGTTGTACCCATAGAAACCATCCATCATGGATAGTAATTCATTCCCTGTCACTTTCTACAATAATGCTTCCATGTTTGGCAATACATAGTTGTATTTAAGTGAAGACACTTTCAATTTCCTAAAGTCTACACAAAGCCTAATGTCTCCATTCTTCTTCCTAAGAGGTACTAAATTTGAAACCCATGTGGAATGTCATTTTGACCAATTCTTCTTTCATATTAGGAGCCAAAGTTGGATTTATTGGCTTTTCCTTTGCCTAAAAGGTTTGCATCAGGTTTGAGAGGTATCTCATGTTGGAAAAAATCTTCTCTACATGTTTTGAGGTTATCATATGACCAAGAAAATGCATGCCTATATTTCCTTAACAATCCTATAATATTAGCTCTGGCCTTTGGGCTCAACTTTTTGCCAATAAAAAAAATTTTAAGAGTATGTTCATTCCCCAAATTTACCTTATCTACTTCTACTATTGTGTTAGGATCTTTTTTTTCCATTTTTAAATCTCTATTCTCAAACATTCTTTCTAAAGCCACCAACCCTTTTGGGATCTTATTGGTTTTAAGTTGTATCACCTATTTTCCAAATAAAATTTTATTCTCATCTACTGTCTCAACATGAGAATTCAAGTCTATAAAGTAGTCTTCATACTATTCCTCACATGCCAGGAATTTGATAATATCTTTATCATCTTCAAAAATCTGTCAGTTGTAAATGTTGTCAGGTACTGTAGGTCTAGTCTTGATCTCAACTTGTATGATGTCTTCACAGGGAATATCATTGTGCTTCACTGCCAAGTTAGCCATAAAATTTACAAGGATATTTTTTGATCTATCTACCCAATTTATAGCAAAAGCATCAAAGCATTCTATGGAATCCCAAACCTCATTTCTATATCTTTTTAGTTTATCATTTTTAGTGACAAATTTATTTCTAACTTGAGAAATAATAAGATTCGAATCACCATAAACACAAAGAGACTTAATACCATGCTTATTTGCTATTCTAAGGCCAAGTAGCAGTGCTTCATATTCTGTAACATCAATAGTAAAATCAAAAGATAACAGAAAAGAGTACTTAAACAATTTTCCTTTTGGATAAATAAAGGCCACACCTACTCCATTTCCATCTTTACAACATGACCCATCAAAATACATTTTCTAAATCATATTCTCATTTTCTCTAGCATATATTTCAATAAGCTCGGTATTTTGTATGGAATCTTTAGAAATACTTACCTTGAAATTTTTCATGTTAGTGTGGAAAAAGCATGTCATTTGATTTGGATCTACTCCTTCAATAATATAGGAGGCCCTTGGATCCCTGTCAATTCTAACATATCTACCATTTACTAGGAGAGAAGCGTAAGATAAATCCAATTGAATATTTCCACCTACTAAATAGACCATTGACTAGATAGAAGCATCTCATAATTAGCAGGCACTTCAACTACAGTAATATCAATCTTATAAGACATTTTAGGACAAGTAGGAAATTTAAATTCAATATCTTTCATTATTCCTACAACAGGAACGGACCTATTATCCATAGCATAACATCTACCATAAGTAGTATCAACCTTCATTCTTAATTCTTTCATAACATTAGATGGCATAATATTCACTTCTACCCCCGAATCAATCATACAATTCTTGACTGGTTTATTATTAATTAATAAAGTCAAATAAAATAGATTGATTGAGAAGTACTTTTATCCACAGTAGTTCCTAAATAAATAATTGGTGGTTCTTCATTATCCTATTTTTCTTTTATATCTTCCTTAGGAACTCCTACATCAGCTAGTATTTTAAGAGTTTCATTCCTATAATCAGGGAGTTTCATAATTTCAATTAGGGGAACAATTTTTTTTACCTATGATAATGCGTGAGACATAAAATAATTGTAGTTAGAGATTTGCTTACCAGAACTATGCTTATCAGGAGGCTTAGTTAGTTTTGGAGATTGTATCTGCTCTTCCTGCATCTTTCGGGCAGTCTCCTTTCCTTTCTTTATCTCATTTGTTTTGTTAGTAAATTTTGTAAACATTCTAGCTATCTTTCCTTGGTCATTATTGACTATCCTATTTCTTAGGTGGTAATTTATATGAGCCTATTCCAATGTTGCTATAGTATATGCTCTCTTTTCTTCACCTGTCAATCTTCTAATTTTGGGGTTTTCTTCATCATCTAAAAACACCTATTGAACATTATATTGTCTCATTCTTTTATCACTCACCTCAGGCATATATTCATCCTTAGATGAATCACCATTGTCTTCTCCCCAATATGGGTCAATCAATGGAGTATTAACCATAGGTCGTTCATCATCCATTTGATTTTCTTCTTCCAAAATGTTTTATGCTATTAGGCATTGTTCAAGTGAATGAGGCAATTCACAAACCTCACACCAAGGTCCATTATCTACAAAATGATTTTCTTTCTTCAAAGGATTAGGAGTATCCCCATCCTTCCTCGAGGAAATTGTTTTCCCATCCTTCCATGTTATATTATAAGGCATATCTTGCAGCCTGTACCATTTATTTTTTAAAAATGGGCATACATTCTTGTTTGATTGAAAATTATCTTTGCCTTTGTTGACCTAGAGACTCTTTACCATATTCATCAGTTTATCCATTTTATCTTCTTCTTTGTTATGCCTAGGGGACTTTGGATTGAATAACTTGGGATCATCCCTTTTGGCAACCCTACCAGTAGCCTTCCTAATCTCATAGTGGGTTTTACTATCGAAGGTACCTAAATAAAAATCAATCAAGAATGAATCCATAGGTCTAGTATCTCTTGGAATTATATTGAGCACCTTATTAAACCTTTTATTAAACTCCATTACTGACTCATTTTGGTACTTTTATATGTTGTTCAATTCATGTGAGGCAAATGAAGTATCATTATGATCTCCAAAATACTCCATGAATTGATCCACAAAATCTTGCCAACTGGAGATAGATCTATCTAGTAATCCTTTGTACCACTCAATTGCATCTTCCTTCAAGGATTGAACAAAAAGCTTCATGAACACATCTTCATTATTTTCTTCCAATTCCTCAATAGTATTTTTTAAATTTATGCAATGACATTCAGCAGATTCTAACCCATTTCTTGAAAACTTTGGGATTGCATTTCTTACTTCATTAGATATAGGATTTGGGAATCCAATTATACTAGTGAAGTCTTGTTGCCTATATCTTTCAATCACTATAGGGGCTCTGGCATTCGTATAGTTGCCACCTCGATTATTTATCCTTGGCCTCAAATTTTGATAATTGTTATTCCTATGATTTTGACCTCTTTCATTATTATTTAGCTGATTCCCATGGTTTTGATTCATATGATTTTCAAAAGTATTGATTCCTATTATCTGGCTACCTCCAATGTCCATCATTGTTCCTCTTTCTTTCTCTACCTTCCTCAAATAGTGGGTTGGCATACCCATTGTTTAAGACTTGTTCAACATTTTTTCTATGAGGGGGATTATATTTTGGTGCTCTATCTTTGCCATTATTTCTTCTTGTTCCATCTCCCTCTTCATTTGTATGTTCAAATCTTCTCCTATCTCCCTTTGGGGTAGTAATCTGATCTCTTGTTATCCCAAGCATCTCCAATACCTCATTAGGTTTCCTTATAAGGGCCTTAGCTATCCTTTTATCTCCAAGATTTAAATTAGCCAATTCACAGAAAATCTCACCTATCCTAGTGCAATAATCTTCATCTTCTTCATTATTTTCCTCATCTTCAACATCATCTTAATGGGCATTACTTTCATTCACAATTGTATATAATGGGTTTCTATTATCTTCATCACTAGTGTGATGACTAGATTGTGGATCATCACCTTGATCTTGATGTCCCCTTTCTCTCTTTGCAAAATTTTTGGATCCAGCAAAAGTCATATCTGGATTGGATTTTTTTGCCTCTCTTGGAGTGTGTATCCAATTCAATATGGTCACCTAATCCTTCATGTAAATACCTTCTACCCCATATGTATCTAACATATATATGTCTGGGATTATTCTTTATTATCTTAACAAAATACTCCATATATCATATTAGAGTCACCACCTCAATTTTGAGGAAAATTTTGTGATAAGTCTGAGTTCTTTTCTTCTAGTAGAACCTTTAATGTAACACCAGAAATTTTGAATGATGCTTTTACAAATAACTCCCCAGTAATTTATCCAATATGTTGGTGCTCAAATTGACATATTGGATTTCCTATGGACGTGTCAATCTAATGATGGGAAACCAAAGTGATTTGGCCAACTAACGGGTTCAACCAAACATAAGGTTGGAACCTCTATAATTATGGCTCTGCAGGACCAAGGCTGGTGGGCCTATACCTGAACCAAATCTATTGGTTGAAGTATTTTTATAGAAGATAGAAAATCTATAGAACTTGGGTGTGTTCTAGAAAAAGTACCTTCATAGGGTTACTATTGCAAATTAATGATTAAAATAACTAAATTACCACAAAGAATAAGCTATTTACACAAATTAAGAGCAATTAAGCACTGTATGGATCTCTATTTAGGGATGCTAATGCAAAGCTCTCAGAAAACTTCCATTAGTGACAGTCCTAAAATGAGAATGATATGATAAACAAAGATAAGTGTTCAATTCCAAATGAAATTACAACTTAATTAGCTCTAAATTACCTTTCTAGCTCTAATTTGAAAGAGGTTTGATGTTATTCTCAAATTTGTGGATCATTATTGAGTGAATTATGCCTTACTTTTATAGATTTTGGCAAGGGTAGGGGGTGTAGTTGAGTTGATCAAGGTTAGGTGAGAGTTGAGTCCATGGTTCCACCTTTGGAGACCATTTAAATATTTTATCCTCAAAGCTTGGGACAAGAAGACAAAATAAGTGGACAAGATGCATTCTCCAAGTGAGTGATTGAGATTCGATTTAGGCTTGATCCATGTGAGCTTGGTCCTCAATTCCTATTGGTTGATTGATTTTCCTCCCATTTGGTGGTAGAGAGAAAATAGGAATTAATTAATTGAATTTATTTAATTTGTTTAGCCATGTGTACCTCTTAAATGGGTTGATTTGTTTTAAATTGAACTATACAATTAATTAGATTAATTGTAGAATTTATTGATTAATCATGATTTATTATTTTTAAATTGATTTAATGGCTTTTGATTTTCAGTTAAATTTGGATTAAGGTTTAATTGCAATTTATCTTTGATTTTAACTTGATTTGATTTAATTGCATTTAATTGTATTGATTTTTGCCTTGATTTCTCACTTAAATGATCTTGTCCAATTTTTGGTGATTACATTGGGTATTCTCTCAAGTTGGCAAGTGAATTATTGAGATGAATGTGATTGTGAACATCACAAATATAGGGTATTGAATGTTGCAAAAACTTGAATACTTTGGTTAGTTGCAAGAATGTTTGATAAAAGATGTATTAAATGAATGAATGTTGAATAGAATATCCCAAAACTTTAAATATTGAACCGAATGACTATATCCAATAATTGATAAGATCCGTACCTTGCTTATACTTGGGCAATAGAATCAATTCACTTTTAATCCTACGTAAAACCTTAGAGATAGTTTTAATAACTTGTTATTTAAAACAAGACAGTCATTTCAAGGGCTTCTATATGAATTATAATCAAAATATGAGTTTACAACTAGTTCTACTGAATTTAACCAGTGTAGGAGCACTCATGGATTGCTTAGATCAGTCCATTTAATTTTGAGTGTGTGACTCAAGTTATTTTTTGATGTGTTGAAGTTTAAGGTCATGTTGACCATAGCATGAGTACAATAGGGTCTTTGAGTTAAGTTTTAGGACCTCTTGGAAGAGGCAATCAAGGGCTAAAAGGTTGTAAAGCCTCCTAACTTGTACGAAAGGGGTGATGACATCAGCATGATATCATTAGAGTTTAGGAAAGGTTAGAACCATGTTTTGACCATGGTTAAGGTCTTAGGTGAGGTTAGATAGAAGAGAGGAAGTCATCTTCTCAAAAATGTAAAAGTTGCAAAAAAAAGATGTAAAAGTTCCATTTGCAACTTTTACAACTTTCAAAAGTTGCTCGACCAAACTGGCCAAAAGGTCTTCAATTGGTTCCAGGGTGACCTGAGGAAAACCTAAGGACCTAATAGCCTATTTAAGACCAAATTTTACCTAATTGAGAGGTTAGACACTCATTGTACAGACAGGGATTTCTGGAATCAAGTATTACTATTGTTTTGTGTGCATTTGCAAAGAATTTGGGTTATAATGAATACCAAGTGTATTAAATCTTGCACTATAGTTCATGCATGTTGTAATGTAGTTCCTTTCTTCATTATATGTGGCATTAGTTAGTATTTTTTTATTTTTGAATTTCTTTTTGTAAATACTTTTGTTTCTTCACTCTCACTGGTCTTAACCAGGTAGTTTGTAAAGATGGGGTTCTAGCTCATTTTCCTACCATGCATTTTGTACGGCCCTTTGGGAATAGTGACTAGAATCCATGTTTTTACATATGGTAGGAGTAGGGGCCATAAAATGTAGAGGAGCTATTTCTAATATATTTCCCTAGGCAAGCCAGAGGAGAGACCGACTAGGGAAGACCATAGTGAAAAGGAGATAACTTGTAGAGGAGAATAACAAATGACAAAATTCCTTTTGGAATAGTAAGATAGGAGACTTGTTGTGATATGGTGAAGAGGGAGAAGTCTCACCAATCCATAGTCTATGAGGAAACTTACCAAGTTGCAGAGGAGCCAGGAAAGCCTAAAAGGACCCTAGAAACACTCATTTTGAGCTAGGGCACTATACGGCCTATGGTGAACCCAAGACCCAAAAAATCCTTGAGGGGTAGGCATATGAGCCAAGAATCCCAAGAAAGGATTGAGGTTTTATTTGGAATGAATGGGAGTAAATCCCTAATTTCTTGGAGAAGTATACCTAATTGGGCTAGTAGCCTTTTAGGCCTATTTTGTGAAGTTTGGTGAGATCGACTTGGTTGTGAAGCTAGGTGGGACTCCTAACACCCCTAGTTGGTTGGATTAACATCTTTAAAGACATCTCCACACCTCTGTAAGGTTAGAGAAAGAAATTTTGAGATTGGAAGCCTTTAAGGTGATTCTAAGGGCTAAGGCTAGAGTAGCAAGAAAGCTTCTAGGATGAGTTTAACAGAGTGAACTTTCATGGTAGTTGGATTGGTAAGTGAGGCCAAGGGATCCTAATCAAGAAAAGATCCTATAGGTCCATAGAGGTGTAGGATAAGAACCTTATAAGTCTTGTAAGAAGACCAAAGCATGAATTAGTGAGTGATTCATCCAACCTCCCTATTAGAGTAACATTAGAGCCCCAAAAAGATTTGGTATAGCTTGGTGAATGTCTGAGTGGGAATCTAGTGGCTCAACAAGCATGGTGACCAATGTGGAATTAGCCAAGAAGGTCGAAGACCAAGACAAAGATAATAGGTTATTGAGGGAATGAATTTCCCAATTAGAGAAAGCATTGGGTGAAGTACAAATGAAGACTAAAGAAGTCAGTGATAAGCTAGATGAGAAAGAAGCTAAGGGGAAAGAGATGGTTGAGGAGGACAAGACCCCAGAACCTACCCCTATTTTGGAGAAGGAGCCTTTCTTGAATGCATTGAAAGCTATTAGTGGGAAAGCACTTGAAGGAATACCCCTATTTACTGGGAAGATGGAAGTAGATTTGGTCATGGACTGGATAGAGGGAATGGAGAACCATTTTGAGTGTGATGGATTCACTAAAGCACAAAAGGTAAAGGTGGAAAAATCAAGATTGAGAGGGTATGCATTGACATGGTGGAAGTTTGTCCACTCAGAAAGGGAAAAGGAAGGTAAGAAACCTATTTATACTTGGAAGGGAATGGTTTCCAAAGTTAGGGAGGCATACATGCCAGAAGATTATGAGATATAATTACACAAGAAGAGACAGAGCTTAAGGTAGAAGGAACTTGATGTGAATACCTATACTGAGGAATTTCATAAGCTATGCATGAGGTCAAATGTCACTGAGGATGAGAGCCTCAAGGTAGCTAGATGCCTTAAAGGTTTGAAGTTGAGCATACAAGAAGAAATGTCCCTTCTCAGTCCTAAGTTAGTTCATCAATGTTATCAACTAGCTATTAGAATTGAAGACAAGCACAAGAGGAAGCAAGATCAAACCTCAAGGAGCAAAGGTAGAGGAAGAGACCAAAGAGGTAATAGGGGTAGTTACCAAAGTAGGGGAACTAAATCAAGAATCCAGGGAGAGTCCAAAATCACTAAACATGGAAGTGAGACAACTCCTAGAGGTGGATATGGAAGAGGTAGAGGAACTCAAGGGGGTTCTAACAAAGGAAGAAGTACTGGCAGAGGTAACTCCTACTTTTCTAGCATGAAATGCTATAGTTGTGGACAAGTGGGACACCTAAATTATAGGTGCCCTAAGAAAGACTCTTCTTCAAGCCATGAGAAGAGAGTAGCATACACCCAAGAGGACACACAAAGTTTCAAATCTCTAGAGATTAGTCACATTGAATCAGAGATGGGGGAGAACTTGATGTTTAGAAGGGTTTTGATTAGGTAGCCAGACAAAGAGGAGCCAAAATAGAGAAGAGATTTGTTTAGGATTAGATGCAAGATACTTGGGAAAGTGTGAAAATTCATATTAGATTCAGGTTCCACTAATAATATCATCTTAGAGGAAGCAATAAAGAAGTTTAGCTTAGAGAAGATACCCCACACAAATCCATACAAGGTGACATGGTTGAATAAGGGACAAAGTGTCCTTGTAAATGAGTAGACATAGGTGGAGTTCTCTATTGGAGACTATAAAGAAAAGTTTCTTTGTGATATATTGTCCATGGATGCATGTCATATCCTATTAGGTAGGCCATGGCAATATGATAGAGGGGTCATTTATGATGGGAAAGAGAATGCCATCTCATTTAAGAAGAGTAGTAGGACCTTCAAAATACAGTCACTATTGGAGGAAGAAGAAACACAGTCTAAGACCCCTAGTGTCTTGTTAAGCAATGGTAATGATTTTATCAATACTTTTTAGCAAGGCGGTGAAGGGTATGCTATAGTAGTACAACCCAAAGAAAGAGAGAAGGCTATGCAGACACCTATACCAGAAGAAGTGCAAGACTTACTTGGAAAGTTTAGGAATATAATTAGTGATGGGACACCAGTAACACTCCCTTCTAAGAGGTCTATTAGCCATCAAATAGACTTCATACCAAGGGCTTCATTACCTAACAAGACAGCCTATAAGCTCACACTAGAGAAAAACTGAGAAGTGCCTAGACAGGTGCAAGAGTTGTTAGACCAAGGACTCATCAAGAAGAGTATTAGTCCTTGTGTAGTGATAGTGGTATTGGCATCAAAAAAAAGTGGTAAGTGGAGGTTATGCACTGATTCTAGGGCTATCAATAGGATTACAATCAGATATAGGTTTCCTATCCCTAGGATTGAAGACTTAATGGACTATCTAGGTGGATCTAAGTGTTTTACTAAGCTGGACCTCAAAAGTGGGTACCATCAAATCAAAATAAAGGATGGGGATGAATGTAAGATAGCCTTCAAGACTACTAAAGGGCTATATGAATGGAGGGTTATGCCATTTGGGTTTTAAAATGCTCCTAGCACATTCATGAGGTTAATGAATGAAGTGCTTAAGGATTATATTGAAAGGTTTGTGGTAGTATATCTCGATGATATACTCATTTACAACAAAACAAAAGAGGACCACCTGCATCACCTAGAAATTGTACTCAAAAGGTTACAAGAGGAGAAGTTATCCATCAATCTAGAGAAGTGTGAGTTCCTCAAGCAAGAACTTGTGTATTTGGGTTTTATAGTATCCCAAGGTACCTTGAAGATAGATCAAAGTAAGGTGGAGGTTATCTTGAATTGGCCAACACCAACAACAGCAACTGAGGTAAGGATCTTTCATGGGTTAGCTCAATTTTATAGGAAATTTATAAGGAACTTCAGTGGTATTTGTACACCAATGTTGGATACCATTAAGGTGGGATCAAGACCAATCTTAAATGGACTTTAGAAGAAGGGAACAATTTTGAAAATCTCAAGCAACAAGTGGCTACTCAACCTATCTTATTGTTACCTAGTTTTGACAATCTCTTCACATTGGAATGTGATGCAAGTGGAGTGGCAGTAGGAGTGTTAAGCCAAGAAGATAGGCCTATAGATTTCTTTAGTTAAAAGCTCAATGAAGCCAAGAAGAAGTACTTTTCTTATGATTTAGAGTTTTATGCTCTAGTTTAGTCCCTTAGGAAGTGGAGACATTATCTCTTACCTAAGGAGTTTGTAGTGTTTACCGATAATCAAGCACTTAGCTATATTAACACTCAAGAGAAGTTGAGTAATCGGCACTTGAATTGTATGGAGTACCTACAAGCCTTCACATTCACTATCAAACACAAGAAAGGATAGTGGAACAAGGTAGCAGATGCATTCAATAGAAGGATGTTGACAGTGCAAGAAGAAAAACTTCAAAGTATTGGCATAGAGAGTTTCAAGGACCTCTATAGGGATGATGAAGATTTTGCTGAAGCTTACAAGGTATGTGCTAACTTCCAAAATAATTTTCATAGTCAATTTTTAAATTATACTTTACAAAGTGGGATTTTGTTTAAGGGAAACCAATTATGTGTTCCCAATGGTTCAATAAGAGAGAATCTCATCCAAGAGAAACACAATGGCAGTCTTAGTGGCCATTTTGGCATCAACAAGACTATGGAGTTAGTACAAAGGTTTTACCATTGGCCCAAGTTACCAAGCGATGTAAGGAAATATGTGGAGAATGAAAGCCAAGGGTGGAGCTAGCAATACAATTTTGTACTAGCCTTTGCCCATTCCCAATAGGCCATGGGAATGCATTAGCATGGATTTTGTGGTAGGTTTCCCTAAGACCAAAACAAGGTTGGATAGTTTTTATGTGGTGGTGGATAGATTTAGTAAGATGAGTCATTTCATTCCTTGTAATACCACTCATGATGCAAGTTACATAGCTCAATGCTTCTTTAAGGAGATTGTGAGGATACATGGGCTACCCCTAAGTATTGTATTTGACAAGGATGTCAAGTTTATGAGTCATTTTTAGAAGACTCTATGGAGAAGACTAGGCACAAACTTATCTTTTGGGTCAGCTTACCTTCCCCAAATAGATGGTTAAATTGAAGTGATAAATAGGGTGTTAGGTAACCTACTTAGGTTCCTCACCAAGGAATATAGAAAAACATGGGATATGGTCCTTCCTCAAGCTGAGTATGCCTATAATGAAAGTGTAAATAGGACCACAAGAAGAATCCCATTTGAGATAGTATTCAGAATGCACCTAAGAGGAGTATGTGAGCTTAGGGATCTAGGAGATATGGAGAATAGGAGTGGCCATGGAGAGGATTTATCTCAAACTATGATGGAGGTATAGGAACAAGTGAAGAAAACCATAACAGAGGCAACTCACAAGTTGAAGGCCAAGGTGGATATGTCAAGAAAATATATACAATTTGCAGTTGGAAACTATGTTATGGTGCATCTTAACAAATCAATGTTGTAGAAAGGTATGCCAACTAAGTTACAAATAAAAAAGAGTGGGACCTTGTAAGGTGTTGGAAAAATATGGACACAATGCATACAAGGTGGAGCTACCAGTAGATTTGAGTATTTCACCTATGTTTAATGTCTCAAATTTGATAAAATTTAAGGGACCTCTATCAGAGATCAATCAAAATAGTGAGGAAATACTGAATGACATCAGTGCAACAGTCTTACCTCCCATAGTCAAGCCACAAGCTGAAAGGATCTTGGAATCCAAGGTAAAGAAGTCCACTAGACACTAGGTCTATATGGTACATTTGATCTAGTGGAAGAATCAACCAGAATCAGAGTCTACATGGGTAGATTAAAGTAAATTCAAGAAGCTAGGCATAGATATGTCTCTAATTTCTCATCATGTTCCATGACAATGGTGGAGAGGAGGAGAATGGTGCATGAGCAACCATGGATTTCTTAGATCAATCCATTTATTTTTTGTTTTGAGTGTGTGACAAAGGTCTTTTTTTTATGTGTTGAAGTTTAAGTTCATGTTGACCATAGCATCAATACAATAGGGTCTTTGAGTTAAGTTTTAGGACCTCTTGGAAGAGGCAATCAGGGGCTAAAAGGTTGTAAAGCCTCCTAACTTGTACCAAAGGGGTGATGACATTAGCATGATGTCATTAGAGTTTTAGAAAGATTAGAACCATATTTTTACCATGGTTAAGGTCTTAGGTGAGGTCAAATAGAAGAGAGGAAGTCATCTTCTCAAAAATGTAAAAGATGTAAAAGTTGCATTTGCAACTTTTACAACTTTCAAAAGTTGCTCAGCCAAACTGGCCAAAAGGTCTTCAACTAGTTCCAGGGTGACATAAGGGAAACCTAAGGACCTAATAGCCTATTTAAGACAAAATTTGACCTAATTTATAGGTTATACACCCATTGTATGGATAGGGATTTCTGGAATCAAGTTTTATTATTATTTTGTGTGCATTTGTAGAGAGTTTGGGTTACAGTGAATACCAAATGTATTAAATCTTGCACTGTAGTTCATGCATGTTGTAATGTAGTTCCTTTCTTCATTTTTTATGGCATTATTTTGGAGTTTTGTTACTTTTTAAGTTCTTTTTGTAAATACTTTTATTTCTTCACTATCACTGGTCTTAACTAGGGAGTTTGTAAAGATGGGGTTCTAGCTCATTTTCCCATTGTGCATTTTGTACAGACCTTTGGGAATAGTTACTAGACTCCATGTTTGGATATATGGTTGGAGTAGGGGCCCTAAAATGTAGAGGAGATATTTCTAATATCTTTCCCTAGGTGAGCCAGAGGAGAGCCTGGCTAGGGAAGACCATAGTGAAAAGGAGATAACTTGCAGAGGCAAATAGAAAATGAAAAAATTCCTTTTAGAATAGTAATATAGGAGAATTTTTGTGATATAGTGAAGAGGGAGAAGTCTCACTAATCCATAGTCTATGAGGAAACTTACCAAGTTGCAGAGGAGCCAGGAAAATCCTAAAAAGACCCTAGAAACACTCATTTTGAGCTAGGGCACTGTACGGCCTATGGTGAACCCAAGACCCCAAAAATCCTTGAGTGGTAGGCATATAAACCAAGAATCCCAAGAAAATATTTAGGGTTTCTTTGGAAGGAAAGGGAGTAAATCCATGATTTCTCGGAGAAGGAGACCTAATTCGGCTAGTAGCCTTTTAGGCCTATTTTGTGAAGTTTAGTGAGATCGACTTGGTTGTGAAGCTAGATGAGACTCCTAACACCCCTAGTTGGTTGGATTTAAGTCTTTAAAGATAACTCCACACCTCTACAAGGTTAGAGCAAGAAATTTGGAGATTGGAAGCCTTTAAGGTGATTCTAAGGGCTAAGGCTAGAATGGAAAGAAAGCTTCTAGGATGAGTTTGATAAAGTGAAATTTCATGGTAGTTGGGTTGGTAAGTTAGGCCAGGGGATCCTAATCAAGAAAATATCCTATAGGTCCATAGAGGTGTAGGATAATTACCTTATAAGTCTTGTGAGAAGACCAGAGCATCAATCGGTGAGTGATTCATCCAACCTCCCTATCCTTTTATCTGATGCTCAAACTATAAATTCAATTTCAGATTATAATAACATAAGAATTGGACAATGAAACAATCTATGAAATATATTTATCTAGGGGACTAATTAAAAATAATTGAAAACTTATGACCGCAAGTGAGAAAAACCACTTATCTTGTATTGATTTTGAAAAATAGTACATCAAAGTTCATGTTGTAGTCCTTGATCTTAATTCTATTCTATGAAAGTTCTGATATGAGATGAGAGCCCTTGTTGATTTTTGTATCCTCATTCATATGAAAATGAAAATGCAAACAAGCTTCAAATCAACATGACTCTTCATAAATAAAAACTAATCCTATGTTAACAGCTACAACTACCTGATTACATAACCAAAATCTAAAAAACATAAGCCAATCCAAATATAAGTTGTCTTCAATCCATAATTGCCCCATTAGTCTACAAATGTTCATTGGGTTTTATAACTGTGACCGTTGGTATTTAAAATATCATTTGAAATTTTATTGTATACACTTCATCATTCTTTGGCACTTTCCATGTGGAATGCTATTTGCTTCTATCTTCAACACCTTAAGTTATGCATGTCATTAGTCGGGACTTTAAAACACATCACCATCACAACCCTTTGACTTTTGAGAAGTTATGAAATAGCTAGTTGCAACCTCATAACATGCCAACGGTTACATGCTTTACCCTTTGCAAATTTCTACAAACTTCTTGGCCTTCATTATCATGAAGTTAAGTAGACTGCCAGTATAACCTCAAAACCCCTATATCCTAGCTATGATTTTAACTGTCAAAGTCACATCAATTGCTAGCTTAACCATGTGCATAACTTTGCAACCTTGCTCTTTAACCGTGGGCCTAACCTTGTGAAGTCACACTAACATTTAGCCAAGCCATTTTGTATCTTCGTAACCTTCATCCCACATCGCCAACATAACCACCAAAGTTGTGCACATCGTCAACCTGACCTTTGCATATCTTTGTAATTGTTAGCATTGACCCTCCTTTTATCCTACCAAAGCTATGAAAATTATCACCCCAAACTGGTCATCATCAAACTTGTCAAAAAATGACATGTGGCACCCTCTTATTAGTCCTATCATGCCATATCGATAGTCCACTTTAGCTCTGGCTTTCCAAAATTTGTCTTTGTCTACTACCAGGCACACCAAAGTCAATAATTAGCTCCACATTGGCTTAGTCATGTGAATTTTTTCCCTCCACAAAAAGGCATTGTGCCTTTGGCAAGTGAATAAGTGAGAGCTAACATATAAAGCATGAATTTAGTGTTGCACATCACCAATGTGAGATATGTCATCTATGCCTTTTGCAGATACATCTAACTTCTTTACTTTTGTTGATGTTCCTATTTCTGTGAGATGGAACCCAATCTACAAACTTGAAGTTGTCCAATGGAAAATTATATTTTAGGATTCTTGAGTGTACATATGTTTGATGGCCCTATTATAATGACACACATGACCAGCAGTAACTATTATTTTGATAAAATTGAAAATATTCCTCAAGAATTGATTGTGTCAACAAGGAGGATGTGATAACAAAGGGTCCTAACCAATTTTCTTCAAATTTTCCTTTCTTTTCTCTATCTTGTTGGTTTCGTGTATTTTCCCTTAGGACTAAGTTTCCCATTTGAAATTCCCTACATTTGATTTTATTATTGTAAAGGATGGTAAAACCACTTCATTTCCATACACTAGTGAAAATGGTGTAGCTTTGGCATGAGTTATAGTGTCAGTTCTGTAGGCCCACAATATCAGGTTCAATTTAATATGCCAATCCCTACCTAAATCATCAATAGTTTTCTTGGGAATCTTAAGGATGTTTTTGTTTGAAGCTTGAACTTGTCCATTTCCTTGTGGATAGTAAATGGAAGAGAAATATTGGATCATGTGGAACTTTCCACATAACTCTTGTTGGATATTGCTAATGCATTGGGGAGATTTTTGGATGCATTTAATATGCTTAATCACTACATTATCATGTTGAGTGATGTTGGAATAACTATTGTTGTCATTCATGTTTTGTCACTGATGTCAACATATGTTTCTATAGAGAGAACAGGCTGGTTGTTACAGTGTACAGATGATTCAGAACATGAAAATATAGTTGTGTATATAGGAAGGTATCTTGATCTTATATCTAAGATCACATGATGTAATATTACATATTGATGGAGTTATAGAAGATTTGGTGAAGACTGGTTACTGGACTGTGACAGTGGAAGTTGACAGAGTAAGTCTCTGTGTTTTGAGTATATCTTATAGGCAGGATGGATCTAGTGTATGCGATCTTAAGGGATGTTAGATAGCATACTAAAATATGTTTTTTTATCTTAGCAAGTCATGGGATGCATGATGACATCATTTTTGGTGTGTGTTCTAGAGGAGATCTGCTTGGGGCCAACTTCAGAATTGTAGCATGTATCATGGATTGCAAGCATAGATTATGGATGTTGGATCTTAATTATTGAATTATAATTGATGTATACTTGTAATAGATACTATGTGTATCTTAGCAAGGAGTTATATAATTATTTGTATATAGAAAAGCCTAACTACTTGACCTGATCATTTATTTGTAATAGGGTATATATGTAAGATCTTTTCTTTTGAAAAGACATATTGTTGGAATAAGGAAGGAATGTGGAAGCTACGAGCTTGTGTCTATTATATATAGAGCAGAGGATATTTTATGTACTTCATTAGAACTAATCAAGCAAAGACAATTTGTATCAGACAGTTCACAAGGATTGTGTATTTTCCTTATATACACTTGTGTTGCGAACGGTGAGTTCTAGAGGTGGACATAACCTTCTTTGGGCAGTGAGCCTACTCCTTTTTCTTTGACTCCTAACAGGGTATGTCCTCTAATAAGGACTATATACTATAATGTTTCAATAAGCTCCTAATAGGGCTAATCTTTTAACAAGGATACTATACTCTTAATACATCATTAGTAGGTGTTAATTCCCACTGGGGTTTTACCTTTAACAAGGTTTCCTCAACAACAAATATTTTGTTATTGTGTTGGCATTCATTGTGTTCATTTGATTTGGTATTGTTGCTATTCAAAGTTTAAAGTATAATAATCTATCATATAACAGATTCACACCCCCTCCCCCCTCTTAGTTATTTTGGTGGATTGTTATTCCTAACAATTGGTATTAGAGCTACTGGTCCTTAGAGAGAAAGCTTAACCGCTTAAGGTGATCTTGGAGATGGAAATCTATAGGAAGGATAGTCCAAATTTTGATCCTAAAAACTTTGACAGTTGAAATAATAAGATGAGAACTCACTTGCTAGGTTTGGGCATCAACTACTGGATGATTACAAAGAAAGAGGTAACCATGAAGACTGAGAATTAATTAGACAAAGCTACTGATGAGGAAAAGAAGATATTTTCTTATAATATGGTCACAAGGGAAGCACTGATTAGCACACTCTCTGAAGGAGAATTTACTAAGGTAAAAGATCTGGATTCAGCACACAAGATTTGGGAAATATTAGAAGTGATGTATAAAGGAGACAAGTTTACTAAGCAAGTGAAGTTACAAAACTAGAAAACAAGAATGGAAAACTTGAAAATGAAAGATGATGAAAATATTAGAGCTTATGTGCAAAGAGTCACTAAGGTTGTAATTGGAATCAAAAATTCTAGAGATAGTTATGAAGAGGAAGAAGTCATTGCAAAGATCCTTAGATCATTGACACTTGTTTACAAAACCAAAGTGCAGGCTATAGAGATATCATACCCTTGACTAAAAACTTTAGCAAAAAATGTTGATTGCAAAGCTAACTACTTTTGAAGCTACAGAAATGGGAGCTTCTTTACCTAAAGTTGAGACAGCATTTAAGGCATCTACACACAAGAAAATACTATGTGGAATTGCGAGCACCAGCAGTGATAATATAAGAGAAGACCTTGGAGAATATGTTGATTAATTAATAGGAACAAATACAAGAAGAAGAAATAAAGATAGATGAACTTTTTGCCCTGATCACTAGAAGAGAAAAGAGAGGTAAGGGTAAATTTGAAGGAAAGTTACCTTTGAAATGTTTTTCATGCCATAAGATAGGTCATTTTGCATCTAGATGTCCTACAAGAGTTCCTAAGTACAAACCTAATTTTTTCAAGACTAAGTATTCAAAAGAAAAGGAATATTATTATGCTAGTGAAGGTATCTCTGATGATGATGATTGTGATTATGAGGAGATTGGATTTATTTCTATTAAAGATGAAAAACTAGTACATGAGGAAAAACCTTTAGTATCACATGTTGATAAGAAATCTGAATGGGTTATAGATAATGGTTTCTCACATCATATGACTGGAGATAAAAAAAAGTTTTTTAAACTAAATAGGTATGATGGTGGTGTTGTAAGATTCAAAGACAATGTTCCTAAACCTATCATGGGAATGGGATCTATTTCTTTGGATGGAAAGACTAATACTGACAATGTACTACTTGTTGATGGATTTAAGCATAACTTGTTGAATGTTGGACAACTAATGTATAAAGGATATCAATTGAAATTCATTGATGGGAAATGTTTCATTAGAAGTAAGACAAGAAAGCTTATTGCAACTGGTACTAAATCTAGAGGTAATGTATTTGAGTTAAATACATCTGGAGCTTCTTATTTTGTTGTGAATATAGATGATAGTTGGTTGTGGCATATAAGGTTATGTCATGTAAACTTTAATAATATTGTGAAGGCAAGCTTAACTAATGCAGTAAGAGATCTACCAAAAATTGTAAAGCCATCTAACACTATGTGTAGAGAATGTGTTATGGCAAAGAAGACTAGAAACAGTTATAAAAGTAAATCATATATAGCAAGAGGAAAGTTGGATCTGGTACATACAGACCTATGTGGACCTACAAGGACAAGATCATACTTTGGTGAAAGGTACTTTATACTTTTTGTTGATGACTTTTCTAGAATGATGTGGATCACTTATTTGAAAGAAAAATCAAAAGCATTTGACAAATTCAAGTTATTCAAAGAAAAAGTAGAAAATGAATTGGGCTTAAAGATAAAATGTTTGAGATCAGATAGAGGATGATAATTTACTTCAGATCTATTCAATTCATATTGCAAAGAACATGGAATACAAAGACAAACATATGCTCCTAGGACTCCACAACAAAATGGGATAGCAGAGTGAAGAAACAAAAAATATTGGATGTTGCTAGGACAATGTTTCTAGGAGGGAATGTATCTCATGTACATTAGATAGAAGTTGTGAGACTATTTCTAGCCTATGTTGCACATAAAGACTTCAAAGTATATAAGATGGATGTGAAATATACATTCTTAAATGGTGATCTTGAAGAAGAAGTATACATAGAACAACCTGATGGATTTCCTTTGACCGAAGATGAAGACGTGGTCTGCAAATTAAAGAAGGCATCATATGGACTAAAGCAAGCACCAAGGGTTTGGTATGCAAGGTTGGATAAGTACTTACTTCATCTTGGATTCAGAAAAGGTAATGCTAATGGTAATTGTTATTTGAGAACTAGTGAAGATGGAATTTTAATAATAGAAGTCTTTTTTATTATATTATCTTTGGAGGCAATGATGAGATGTGTAAAGAGCTCTCTAAAGAAATGGAAAATGAGTTTGAGATTTCCATGATAGGTGAGATGAAATTATTTCTTATATTACAAATAAATTAGAGAAAGAATGGGATTTTTATTTCTTAGACCAAGTATCTTAAAGAAATGTTGAAGTTTTTTGGAATGGAAGACTGTAAACCGGCTGGCACACACATGGTGAATGGTCATAAACTGACAAATACAGTGAGACAAAGTGTTTTTCAGACCAAGTATAGATCAATGGTTAGTGGATTACAATATCTGACTCACTATAGACTAGATATTACTAATGTTGTTGGAATTGTGCCTAGATATCAGGCAGATCCTAAAGAGACACACATAGCTACAATAAAAAGGATATTTAGATATTTGAAAGGAACAATGGAATATGGCTTATGGTATGATAAAAATGATGACTTTGAACTACATGCTTATACTGATGCTGATTGGGCAAGGAATATTGATGACATAAAAAGTACTAGTGGAGGTACATTTTTCCTTGGGAAAAAGTTGGTTTCTTGGTTAAGTAATAAGAAAGATTGTATAGCTCAATCTACCGTCGAATCTAAATATGTTGTTGCTACTATTAACTGTACTCAAATTGTTTGGATGAAACAAATGTTTCTATTATCCATTATGATAACACCAATATAGTAAATATGTCAAAGAATCTTTTGATGCACTCTAAAACTAAGTATATTTCTATCAAATATCACTTCTTGAGAAACAAGGTTGCAAAAAAGAAATAAGGTTGGAATGCATTAGCACAAAAGAATAGATAGCAGACATCTTTACAAAGCCATTACTAAAAGATTCCTTTGAGTATCTAAGAGTTATGCTTGCAGTACAAGCCCCTCCTAGTGAGAATTAAATGATGTAGGAATGCATCAGTCCAAAGGTTTTCGTACCCTTATCATGTTCTGGACTTGATGTATGGATCTACTCCTCAGGGGGAGTGATCATTGAAGATAGTTGTTGAACACTATTTTTGTAAACACTTGATGAATTATGGCACCCTTTTCCATTATTGTCAAAGGGGGAAAGAGACTATGTGAAAATCCTACAGAAAAGAGACTATATGATGAAGATACTGAGAGAATACTTTTGGGTTGATGGATTTTCCCATATGTTGCCATCAATGCCAAAGGGGGAGATTATTGGATATTGCTAATACATTGGGGAGATCTTTGGATGCATTTAATATGTTTAATGTTAGGAATGAATGATAAAGTGTTTGGCACCCATTTTGTAGTAGTTTTTGTTGCATTCATGACTATGATTGTCATTGATGTCAACACAGTGTTTTACCGAAGACTTGCAGAGAAGCAGACAATGTTTTGATTAGTGCACATGGTATATTGTAGTTGCAGCTATGTGAAGTTGAGGATATACTCTTTGATATGTTATATGTCTATGGTTAAGGGCATAGATAGTAATTCTTTTATTCATGAAATTATGATCTTTTTGGTGGAAGCAGTAATTCAGGCAGTGTTCCTAAGTAGCGGTTTTTGGAAATCGGATGATATCTCCTAATCAGGATGGAATTTGGCTTTTCACAGTTGAAGGGAAGTTAGAGACACATTGATAGTGATGTGGATGATAGCACAAACTTCTAAGTCACATGAGTGAAGGTTTATTATATTTGGAAGCTGATAGTTTTATATAATTTTGGTGTAGCATGTGGAATCTTTTATTTTATAATTGTGTGTCGACTCATTTGTAATTATTTGAGTGTGCTATAAAGGAAGGAATTTTTTTCCTTGTTTTAGTGAGGATGTGTGATGTGGTATGCATGAAGTGAAGAAAAGAGCTAAGTATGAGAGTGAAATTGTGAAGGAAGACATGCAAAGTACAGAGATCTGAAATTGAGATCTGATGTAGCAGTGAGTGTGGTTTGGTATAGTCAAAGAAGAGGTAACATATTATTCTATTGAATAATGCAAGATTATTTGGAAAATGAGTTTAATGATCTTACCCTGAAGCTATTTGGGCAGTGGGTCCTTCTGTCTTCCATAACTCTTAACAGGGTTAGAATCTTTTAACATGGATTCAAAATCTCCTAACAGGGATTTATATGTATTGAATGTATTTCATAAGACTCCTAACAGAGTCCATCCTTTCATAAGGAATATTCATATTAGTGCATCTTTTTTGGGCATCATTCCCACCAGGGTTTACTCTTTGATCAAGAGGTTCCCTAGTCAACATATCTTGTGTTATTGTGTAATTGTGTATGAATATCTTTCTATGGTTGGTAATTATTTTTCTTATATGGTTTAATGCTATTGAAGATGATAAAAGTTATAATTATCTAATAACTGATTCACCCCCCCCCCCCCCCCCCCTCTCTTAGTTATCTTGGTGGACTTTACTTTCTAACATTAATCACTACATTATCCTAGTGAGTGATGTTGGAATAACTAATGTTGTCATTCATGTTTTGTCACTAATGTCAACATATATTTATATAGAGAGAACATGCTAGTTATTAAAATGTACGGAGACCGTACGGATGATTCAAAATGTGTGACCATAGTTGTGTGTATAGGAAGGTGCCTTGATCTTATATCTAAGATTGCATTAAGTAATATTTCATATTGATTGAGTTATAGAAGATTTGGTGAAGACTAGTTACTAGATTGTGACAGTGGAAGTTGACGGAGTAAGTCTCTATATTTTGAGTATATCTTACAGGTGAGATGGATCCAGTGCATGCGAGCTTAAGGGATGTTAGATAGAATACTTAAATATGATCATTTATCTTATAAAATCATTGGATGCATGATGACATCATCTATAGTGTGTGTTCTAGAGGAGATCTTCTTGGGGATGACTTCAGAATTGTAGCGTGTATCATGGATTGTGAGCATGGATTATGGAGGTTGGATCTTAATTATTGAATTATAATTAATGTATACTTATTATAGATATTGTGTGTATCTTAGCAAGGAGTTATATAATTATTTGTATATAGGAAAGCCTAATCAGTCAACCTAATCATTTATTTGTAATAGGGTATATATGTAAGGTCTTTTCTTTTGAAAAGACATATTGTTGGAATAAGGAAGGAATGTGGAAGCTATGAGCTTGTGTCTATTGTATGTAGAGAAGAGGATATTGTATGTACTTCATTGGAACTGATGAAGCAAAGATATTTTCTAGCAAACAGTTCACAAGGATTGTGTATTTTCCTTATATACACTTGTGTTGCAAACAGTGAGTTCTGGAGGTGGATGTAACCTTCTTTGGGAAGTGAGCCTACTCATTTTTCTTTGACTCCTAATAGGGATTGTCCTCTAACAAGGACTATGTAATATAATGTTTCAATAAGCTCCTATAGGGCTAATCTTTTTAAAGTATAATAATCTATCATATAACTGATTCACCCCACCCCCCTCTCAATTATATTGGTGGACTGTTATTCCTAACAACTCTTTCATATTCTTGTTTTTAAAATTCTTTCAATTTTATATTATTATGGCATGAGGAATACCATATCTACAAATGATGTGATTCAATATGAAAATGGAAATCTATTTCCTTATTGTATTAATAAGGACACAACTTCAACCCATTTTGTAAAGTACTATGTTATAGTTATAATGTATTTATGACCATTTGAAGGAGGATACATCATCCCAATCAAATCAAAACCCCATTGATAGAAAGGCCAAGGTGTAGTAAAAGTATGCAACTCTTGTGCAAGTGCATGTATTAGGTTCCCATGGAATTGACATTTTTGAGAAATCTTTACAAACTAGCATGCATCTTTCTCCATTGTTGGCCAATAGTATCCCATTCTAATAAGTTTCTTGGCTAAGGTAAACCCACTAGAGTGTGACCCAAAAATATCTTCGTGAACATCTTGTAATGAGGTCCTAGATTCCTCCCCCTCTAAACATATAAGTAATGGTATATCAAGACCTTTACGATACAATATGTTTGATATAAAGATATAACAAAAAATTTGGCATATATAGTTCCTTTTCTCATTATGAGTTTGGTTCAAGGGTAGGATATTGTCTTTGAGGTATGTGTAGATAGTACCATAGCATGGGGAATCAAGACAAATAAGTAGGCATATTATTTGGGTATTGGATTGTTCATATGCAAGTTTTACCAATTCTTCCACCAAAAATTCATATTTTTAATTATGATCAAGTACTTGTAGTAATGAAGCTAATGTTGCCATCGAACCTGCTACTTTATTTTCACCTCTTGGAATTTTTTCAAAATTGATCATCAAAAAATATTTCTTAAGATCATCTAACATCCTTTTGTAGGGCATCAATTTTTCATCTTCAGTTTGATACTCATCATTAATTTGATTAATGATCAATTAGGAATTATCATAGATTTGTAATTATGTAATTCTCCATTCTAAGGCCATCTTGATTCCAATCTCAAGAGATTCATATTCTATTGTATTATTAGGGCATGGGAATAATAGCTTGTATGACTTTGGTATTGTGAAGCCTTGAGGTGTATACAATGAACAAAATTCCTTCCCCTGAGCCATGTTGAGTGTATGACCCATCAAAGTAGAGCTTCTATGTTTGAGGTTCAAGTGTGAGAATATGTGCATCTAAGAATTCAAAACGTATAGGCTCCTCACTTTATATTGGTATTTTTTGATAACTAATCTTATATAACTTGTCCATTGATTGCTCTTTGATTTGCATATTCAATATCAAATTCACTTAGCACCATGACCCACTTTGCCAACCTTCCTATGAGAGCCAATTTACAAAGAAGATATTTTAATGGATCTATCTTATCAACTAACTTGATCTTGTGTGATAGCGTATAATGTATTAGTTTTTTGTGAAGCAAAAACCATTGCTAGACATGTTCTTTCTATAAATGTGTGGTTAAGTTCATACTTAACCAAGGTCTTGTTGATGTAATAGATGGATTTTTATTTTCCTTATTTATCTTCTTGTGCTAACAAAGCTCCCAATGATTTTTTTGTGGCTAACATGTAAAGTATCAAAGTTTATCCTTGTATTGGTGATATTAGAATGACTTCTTCAAAATTTTGAATGCTTCTTCACATTTTTCATCCCATCTAAAAATGATGTCTTTATGGAGTAACTGAGTAAAGGAATGACACTTTTTCACCAATTGGGAGATAAATCTTCTTATAGATTGGATTATTCCTTGTAGAGATCTTAATTGGATAATATTTCTAAGTGCCCACATCTCCATGATGGCTTTAACCTTTGTTGGGTCTACTTCTATCCCTTTGGCTGAAACAATATACTCTAGCAATTTTCCTAATTGAACTCCAAAGGCACACTTCTTTGGATTTAATCTTAGTTTGATTTTTTCAAATCTTGTGAATATTTTATCAAGAGTTTTTAGATGTTCCTCCCTTGAAAAATATTTTTCCAAAATATCATCCACATGGTCTTCCATAAATGAAAGCATCATGTCATGGAAAATAGTTGTCATAGCTCTTTGGTATGTTTCTCTAGTATTGTTAAGACCAAAGGGCATCACATACCAATAAAATGTTCCCTGTGCAAATGTAAAAGTGGTCTTGTCTTGGTCCTTGGGTGCTATCTTTATTTGATTATAATCAGAAAAACCATCCATGAGTGAAAAGATTGAATATCCTGTTGTGAGATCCACTATTGTATCAATATTTAGAAGAGGAAAATCTTCTTTGGGACATGCCTTGTTCAAATATCATAAATATGTGAAAAATATTATGCTTTTTTTTAGTTTTTAAATTGGTACTATATTGGAGATCTATTCTGTATAGGCAATGGGTCTAATGAAACCCGTATCCAAGAGCTTCTTCAATTATTCTTTAACTAGCAAAGCCATGTGTGGATACATCTTTCTTAATTTTTGTTTGATGGGTTTGACTCCTAGAGCTATATTAAAATGATGCATTATAAATTTTGGATTTAATCTTGGCATGTCAACATATGACCATGCAAAATTAATCTCAAATTAATTTTCAATAAATTATTCAATAAATTGTTGCATTTCTTCTTAGATAATGATGCTGCTAGGTTTATAATCTTAGGCTTTCTTCACTCCCAATGTTAACCTTTTCTATTACCTTAATCAATATATTTGATCTCTCTTCATAATGATATGGAAAATTCTCAAGATTCTCATCCTTAGGTGCCTCAATTGGATTTTTAACTTCAGATACATCATTTATTTTTACTTTTTCTTGATCTAGTATTGCTACATGGTGGTTTTCATTACTAGATCCTTGATTTTTATTATTTTATTTTATTTACTAAGAAGTTGATACTTCCCTCTTTTCTTGTCCTTTGATATGAATCTTGTATGGAATATGGTTCAACCACATTTAGGTACATGGCAAGTGAATGGTCATTCAGAAAAGACTCTATCTCATTTGGCTCATTTTGATCCCCTAAGTTCAAGATAGATATGAGGTAAAGGATCATTTGGGGGATTTAGGTCTATGAGAGTTAATGTTCTAACTTCATTATAACATAGTTCATACATTGTATCATCAAGGTCAATAGCATGTGCCTGCTCAAGATTGTCCATAGAGTTTGGATCTATTCCCTCATCACTAGAGTTATCTTGAGTTTCTTGTGGATAAAAATATTATAGGTTAAAATTAAAGCTATATCCCCCTAAGAAAGATGGTACATAAGGCTCTCATAACCATTCTTGACTTGTACTTGGAATTTCCTTTGATGTAGGTGTATAAGAATGGATAACATCTATTTCTTTGTCATGACATGACTCTACGGATAGGGAATCCCATTCCCACTTTGTTGAATCATCATCACTATAGGATTATAACTTTTCTATTTTCTAATATATACGATGAATTTTATTTTTATTAGGTTATTGTTCATGATACCCTAATCTAGTTTACTCTTGGCTAGACCTCCAAGTGAAATTGGGTTCTAATAGTCCTTCTTTTCTCTTACCAATGGGACCTTTTCTTTGATAACCCATTTTTTTAATTATTTGAAAACCTTTCCCATATTGATGTGTGGGAATACTAATGTGTTGACCCCTTTGGTTTGACTCGTCCTTATCTTTGTGTAAACAACTTAGAATTTCATTATCATCTTCTACCACCATTGATGTACTAGCCCTTACAAATTTGTCATTGTATTTTTTAGGAAGTGAAGTAGATGGTTTTCCATGCGACTTGGGAGAAATAGGTAAGTCTACCATAGATAGGGACTATTCTCCTACACCTTTGTGATGAATTTTGCATTTCTATTCAAAGTATTTCATTAAGATATCCATCTTTTGAACATGTGTTTCCTTTTCTTTTCCTTTTTTGAACTCTAAACATTTTAGTTCTTTTTCACCTTGATTAGAAAGAATTACACTAGAGGATTTTGAATTTCCCTCATTTGAAGTTAAGATTCTCACTTTCTCTTTGCCTTTGTTTGATGTGGATGAACTATCCTCTTCACCATTTGAACTAGTGAGATCTCATTTTTTTTTTCTCTTTTTCCTTATCTTGGGACGTCAACCTTACACTAGGAATTTCTTCTTTAGTTTTTTCTTGAGATGAATGTGATGCAGAAGCCTCACTATTATGGGGTACCAAAGAATCCATAACTGGCTTAACATTATTACAATATTGGAATGGATTAATATCTCCACTGATTGTTATTTCTTGTCTATGATAAGGAAACTTTACGCATTGATGATAAGTAGAAGGAACAACTTGCATTTCATGTAACCAATGCCTACCCAAAAAAATGGTATAGGTCAACTTAAGGTCTAGTACTTGGAAAATTGTCTCCTTTTCAATGGGTCCAACTTGGATTGGTCAAATGATCGTGCCTTTTCAAGATCTCTCTTTATCATCATAGGCTTTAATTGTTATTTTCCTTTTTGGATCCACTGTATTTTTAGAATAACCCAATTCTTTAACAAGGTTTAGAGTGCATATGTTCAAACCGGCACCTCCATCTATCAAGACTCTTTTGAACCTATGCTTGTGGATTAGGACTTCAATATGCAAGGGTAGATTTTGGAGATGATTCAAAGACATGTCATCTTTCTCGGATAAGGATAAGAAATTGTTAGGTATCATCATATCAACTAAGGCCTTTCCCAAAATTTCTTTGTGGGATGGTGAAAATTTTAACAACTCCAATATTGAAATTTGAGAGGGAGTCTTTTGAAGTTGATCTACCAAGTTGTATTGTTTTAAGGGAGTTAAGGCAAAATTATTTGATTTAATCTTGTTGGTTTTCCCTTGTAGGGTGACCTTTTATACTTTCCTCCTAGTTACAACATTGGCACATTTTTTTTCTTTGTTTGTCTTTCGCCACTATGACATTAATAATATTCTCAAAATCAGATATAGAATTTATGGTGTTGTCATAAGTGTGGGAAAAATTCACTTTGTCACTACCCCTATTATTGTTTTTATTAACATTAGAATATTTACCCTTCTAATGGTTCAATAAAGGTTTTTTGAAAGTCATGTGATCTTCATTATTTTTGGGTCCATCCACTTCAATGGTACCATCATCATAAGGTCTTGAATGACATGTTTCAACTTCATGCAATTATTAGTTATGTGTCCCTTATTTTGATGATTAGCACAATTTTGAGAATCATTTCACCATGATGGTTTAACTTGAGGTTTATATGGTCTAGACTCCGGTAAAGTGATGATTTTGTTCACAAGGAGAGTCTTCAAGGCTGCCTCAAGGGTTCACACACTAGGGTGAATTTCCTTCTCAGTGAATTAGATTCAGGTATGTATGATTATTTAAATTGATTGTTATCTTGAGCATTGTTATTGTTGAAATTTGTGTTGTTTGAAGAGTTCACATTGTTAGCTTGATTATTAGAACCACTAGTAAGATTAAATGGTTTTTCTTTGATGTTGTTAGCTTCCACTATTCCATCATTCACTAGGTTCTTGTTGGTATTATTCAACCAAAACTTGGGTTTTCCATTATTGTTATTGATTGATGAGTTATTATTAAAAGTAGAATATTTATTTCTTGAATACCCCTTTTTGTCTTTGTATAGCTTTAGTTTCATCCTTATTCATAAAATCATCTTCAATTTTGATCCCATTTTCAATAATTTTATCAAAGGTTGGGGGACATTGGAGTTGTAGCTTAAAATTCATCTCATTGGTCAATTTATTGATGAATATATCCATTTTTTATTTTTCAGGTACATTTCTAGGATATTTGGTAAAGATCCTTATCCTTCTCCAACATTGTAAGAAATTCAAAAAATATTCCCCATTCCTTTGCATAAATCTAACCTGGTTACTTCATGTTCAATATTGTATTAGTATTGGGTAAAAAACTTGGCAATCAATTCTTCAAAGGATATAATGTTGGGTGGAAACTTAGAAAACCATTCTATAGCTTATCCCCCTAAACTCCTAGGGAATAACCTCACTAGATAGGTAGGTTCATGAATAAATTCCATGCTCAATGTGCAAAATTCTCTCACATGATGTTGAGGATCAGAAGCACCCAAGTATTTGTCATATTTTGGAATTTGAATGTTTGGTGGAAATGGTATCATTATCAAATTCTTATCAAAAGGAAAAGGGCATATCCCTTCTAGGGTGAATATTTTTTGTGGGGTTCCCTTTTGCATTCTATAAATTTGTCTTTGAAGAGATTTAAGATGTTGTTCAAAAGGATTAGGCTCTTCTTGATTTTTTTTATGTTAGACACATCATAGTCGTGGAAATTCAGCACCTTATTGTGCTAAGGATTTGAAATATCTCTCTTTATCCCTTTCTAACAATTTCTCCATCATTTTGGTGAAATGTGGATTTCACAATGCTTCTCCCATCTTTTCCTCGGTTATTTCCTCTTGTTTTTTATCATTAGCTTTATTCTCATCATTTCTTAGAGGCCAATCATTCTCCTATATAGGCATATTGGAATATTGTGCTTGTTGATCTTGTTCTTGTTAAAAATCTATTGAATTTGGAAATGGAACTTGTGATTCTCCTTGAATTATTTGTATTTCAATATGATTGAAAGGTAATTGAAATTGATTTTCTCTTTGATGAGTTATCTCTTCTCTAAACAAAATCCCTTCGAAATCATATGTGTATTTTATAAGCCCTTGTTCTCACAGGCATAACCTCACAATCCTTCTTAAAAGTTGTTCTTTAAGATTTTGAATTACAAATTGAGGTTGTCTATGTGTTGAAGAGGTTTGAAAAACCTTAATGTTTTTGATGATTTTAGTTTGAATATCTTTAATGGGTGATTTATTCTAATGTTTTGGAGCATCAAACTCAACAAGCACAAGAACAAATATTTTTCACCTCTAAATATTATACAAAAAGGTGTATGTTCTTGGATATTTTAACAAGGCCTTCACATAAAAACACTTCAAGAAATCTACCTAAGGTCAATTTTGGATTTACATGGCTGATTAGGTAGGCTTATGGAGATTTTATTTTATCTCTCTCCTGAGAGCTTCTCACATGCATAAAAATATGATTTCGTTCAATCTAGAAGGACTACCAGAGGAAGGCTATTATGAAATGCTCTTTGTCCTTCATCCTTAATAGGAAGAAGGCATTTCATTTTATATTGGGTGGATTACCATGGCTAAAATAGTTGTATCCCACTTTGGGTTGTCCCTCTCACTGGCCTCGTTAAGGCATGTTCTCAAGAGGCAAGCCCTATAAGGCTCAAAATAAAATGCACTATTTGAAGAAAAATGAGATAAAAGATAGGTCTAGGGTTTTGATCACCCTAACAAGGATGAAAGAATATTCCTAGTACCTTTTAGTCTCCAAACACAATATACATTTTTTGTTCTTTCCTTTAAGCCTTTAATCTAATGGAACTAGGGCATTTTTGTCATTTTGATTACCTTAAAAGGTGAGAGCATAGACCTAATTGTTCACAAACAAAATGAGGCTTTTCCTATTTAGATTATGTGTTTTTTCATCACTTTGACCTTTATTTCTATTGAAAAATCCAACATAGGCCTAATAAGGTGAGAGAATAGGCCTAATACCTTCATTGACAAATAATAATAGGTATTTTTACTTGTCTAGATTTTGAACTTTGAAATGCTACAATTAGAGTAAATGACTTGAAAGAAAAGGTTTAGAACTCACACCTTATTCGAAGCTTAATGCAAATTTTTGAGTTCTAGCTCTTTAGCATCCCCTTCACAAATGTTATTTCAACATCACACAATCCAAGTGAGGAAATCCAAAGTAAATTGCAAATTTGTGAAAAATTTAGAAAGGAGAAGCATAATGATCAAGCATTGGAAGATTGTAAAAGGCTTGATAAAGATGAATAATTTTTATATAATGATCAAATGCCTTAACCTCTTCATCTAAATTTTTAATAATATTTGTATTATGAATACTTTTTGCATACCTATTTAGCCTCTTTGTTTCCTTTTCCTTGTAGTGATCAGGTGACCTATAGGCTAGCTTTCAAACCTTCTTATGTCTTTCCATCTGCAAACACTTTAGAAAAAATCAAATCTAGAAAAATTAAATTTTTAAAATAAAGACCTGCTTATACTTCTGACAGGGTGCTGAAATTTTCAGACTACACACTAAAATTTAACTACTACATGCAAATAGTTTATTAATAAGTGCTCAAATTTAAATTGCCAGCAGAAAAATTATAAGCGCAATTATTAATTTATGCACAAGCTATGAGAAATCTTAAGATAGACAGAAAAATGTTTCCATACGCTAGAAAGGAACCACATAGGTGTTGTAACAATTTTAGACAAAAGACAAAAAAAATTTGCAAGCACTGGAAATAATTTGCACAGGCGCTAATCTTTTATGTTATGGGCATTATTATTTTTCTCACATGCACTCTTGTACCTATAAAAGACAAATATGCATGTTGAATCCACTCAAAATCAAGTTAAAACATTGAAATGAGGTTGAAGCCCCACAATGGGTTCCATTTTTTTGTATATAGAATACCTTCATAGGACTTTAGCTCAATTAGAATCAATTCAAAATGGAAGATCTATACTATTTAGCAAATATGAATTGAAAATAATAAAAAACATCATATGGATCTCTAACTAAGAAGACTAAATTCATTCTCTTAGCTGCAAAAGCAATCCTAAAGTGACAATCCTTAGAATGATAGTACAAATTTAAGCTAAATGATGTGTAATTATGTTGAATTGAGGATTAATTAAGCTAAATGATTTAATATAAATGCTCCAATTGATATGATTTTTTCATTATGATGCTAAGATGAACTTAATTATGCTAAAACATGAATACAATTAGACTATAGTATAGATGCAAATGATAATGTATGATTTTATCTAATTGTGCCTCCTACTTATAGGATTTCCCAAGGGTAGGGGGTGAGTTTGATGTAAGTTGAGTTAACCCAAGGTTAGAGATAAGGTTGAGTTGTGTTTTTTGAGGTGTCTTAAATGAAGGGACAAGATTGTACCATTTAAATTCAAGGGCCAAGATAGCAAAGCCTAGTGATTAATCCATGTGCTCCAAATCCTCTTTCCTCATTGGTTGAATTGACTTTTGTCTCCATGTGGTAGGTGAGGAAAATTAGGATTTATTTATGTTAGAATAATTGAGAGGGGGGGTGAATCAGTTAAATCAATTATCCTATAGTCCCAAACTCTCAGATGTAATTTTTAAAACTTTTTCAATAATGTATGTAACTCGGTAAGATAAAATATCAATCTGCCTGTTCATTTACTGAATACTAGTAATTATCCAAACTGTGATTATTGATTAAATCAAACATGTAGTATGTAAAGTATGAGAGCAAAACAATCATAATAAATAACACATAACACAATGATTTAATGTGGAAACCCTGTTAAGGGAAAAACCACTTGGGACCAGTAATCCAAAATATTTCACTCTTCTGAAGTGAGATTGGTTAGGAGCCAACCATGTTAAAGGTTACAATGCACACTATTATGTGTGACCTAATTAAAGGATTTATTACTAACAGTTAAATTTTGACCAACATTCACTATGGGGTCAACAAGATAACAATTAACATTCAAGGAATGTCATATGGTAATACAAAGGACTATTAAGTCCACTCGGCTAAGAGATTTTGTTGCATCAATGGTTCAACTGATACAATACTGATCTAATTCAAATACAACTCAATTGCAAATATTTAGATCTATGATAAGCTCATAAACCTCATCTAATCATTAATCAATTCACTTCCTCATATTTCCCCAACTTACTTCACTCGGTGAATAGTTCTTTGACGCTCAATAATGCCTACAGCTTGGTTCTATCTATAACCAGTTTGATCAGGAATACATGAATAATGTCTTCACACAAAATCTTTTGCACTCTCTAATTGTCTGGCATGTTTCAATAATAAATCTCAAGTCTCTTATATAGACATGTAAACCATTTTCATATTAGCCATCATATTTTGCCTCTTAATCTTCTTCATCCATTTTGTTGCTTAAACCTTCCTTGGTAGATGTGTCAATAACACATTTTAATCTCTTCCATTAGATCTTCTCTAAATTTTTTCAGTCATGGATCTTATAAAAAACTTCATCATTTACCTCAAAATCATAACAATTTCCATCTCATCAATTTCAGTTGGTTGTTCTTAGCATTTAATGTTTTCATTCATACTTGGTTAATACTGAAATGTGTTAGTGATAACTAACTTGGTTATTATTGTCACTCGGTATACGCAAGACTAACTCAGTATATATAGAAATCTTCAATTACTGACCATATTCACTTGTTCAGTTTTGATATCTTCTTCATAATAGAATAATACAACATGCTCAAGTCAATAATATAATGCCATAGACTCATCAATAAGTTACCCAATGTATTCTTTATCCTTATATGTCATATCCATCTTTTCTTTATGTAGATACCTCATTTCTTCACCATTTCTTTCTTCTACAGATGTTTAGATGTTTGTAACTATCATGATAAGTATAGTCAAAACTAGTTGACATTAATGACAATATATTGACTAATTTAATCATCTTACATATCACTTTTATAGCTCAATGATCTCTAATCATTGTTCTTTCAGTTCATCAAGATATTCAATCAGTTGTAGGTTATCAATCTCTCCCTTTGGTATTGATGGAAATACAAACAATATAAAATATGCCATACACATACCAAACATGTATTCTACAACTATATAATTAAATTGTGTAGCTCGGTAAGCTCTCCCTAGCTTGATATTTAATATGTTTAATCACTACAAATAGTATTCCATGTAGAGTCTCCCTACGAATTTGATCTTTTCAACTCTTTGATTATTTCTCCTATTTCATGTTCTCATCAACTGATATTTCATATGAAGTCTTTCTCTCCCTTTGACAACAATTCCAAAGAAAATATACAACTCTACAGGAGCCAAGAAAATCTCTTTTGTTCAGTCCAGATCAAGTACCTTCATGTACTAATATACAATTATTTGTCCCAACTTCTTCAATCTTTCACAACTTTAGAAATCCTAAAGTTTGAGCTATGTGCATCAATATGATTGTTTTTGTGATAAAGTATAGGTTGATGCAACCTCCTGATCATCTTAGTGACCAATAGACAGGGGATGGACCCCTAGTCTAGTCCTTAAATACTCAAAAGTTTCCTTTGATAAGGGCTTGGTAAATATGTCAGCAAGTTGTTCTTTAGATTTCACAAATTCTAGTTTGACTTGCTTCTCTTATACTTGTTCCCTCAAATAGTGATACTTAATAGATATGTGCTTTTTTCTTTAATGCATCACCAAATTCTTTGAAATGTTTATAGCACTTGTGTTGTCACTGTATATAATCACCAATTCAATGATCACCTCATTCATTTCTTCCAACAACTATTTTATCCATCCAATATTTGAATAGTTAACAATAGCATCAACATACTCTGCTTCAGTAGTAGACTGAGAAATGCATGCTTGTTTCTTTCTTTTCCAAGTCACAAGCCTTTCTCCCAAAAATAATGCTCCACCAATTGTGCCCTTCCAGTCATCAATGTTTCCAGCCCAATCTACACTAGTGTAAACTCAGAGTTCAAAATTGTCTTCCTTTGTGTACCATAAACCATAATCTTTAGTTTTCTTCAAATATCTCAGAATCCTTTTAACTGCAACTATATGTGATTCCTTAGGATTAGCAGAAGATCTTGCTACAATCCCAACTATGTATGCTATATTAGGCCTACTATGTACCACATACATCAATTTTCCAATCATTGACCTATACAATGTCTAATTTACCTTGGTTGATTCATCATCCTTTGTCAACTTACATCCTATCACCATTGGTGTTCCTACCAGTTTTGAATCTTCCATGCTAAAAGTCTTTAACACTTCCTTTATGTATTTTGATTGAGTTATGAAAATCCCATCATTCTTTTGTATAATCTGCAATCCTTGAAAGAATTTAATCTCTCCAAACATTGAGAGCTCAAATTCTTTTCTCATCTCATTAGCAAAAGATTTGCAAATAAGATCATGTCCTCCAAAGATTATATCATCAACAAAAATTTCAGCAATCAAAATATTATCATCATCATCTCCTTTCATGTATAGATTACTATTATCACTTGTCCTTACAAAACCAATACTAATAACATAAGCATGTAATCTTTCATAGCATTCTCTCAGTGCTTGATTCACTCCATACAGTGCTTTGTGCAGTCTACATACCATGTTCTTATTTGGATCAACAAAACCTTAAGGTTGTTCAATGTAGACCTCTTCCTCAAGAATTCTATTCAGAAATGTCAATTTCACATCCATTTGATATACTTTGAATCCCTTATGTACAGCATATGCAAGTAACACTTAGAATCTTTCAAGTCTTGCTACTGGTGTAAAAGTTTCACCATAGTCTATACCTTCTTCTTGTGCATATCCCTCCCATACAAGTATTGCCTTATTTCTTGTTACCTTACCATTTTCATTCAACTTGTTTCTAAAAATCCACGTAGTATCTATCACATTTTCATTATTCGGTCTCGGCACCAATGTCCATGTCTTGTTCTTCTGAATCTTTTCAATTTCTTCATTCATAGCCTGAATCCATTCCTCATTTTCAAGTGCATCTCTAACATTCTTAGGCTCAAATTCACAAACTAAGCATGTGTTTTGTCTTAACTTACTTCATGTCATCATGCCAACTTTCTTATCTCCAATGATTTGGTCTTGTGGATGATGTCTTCTAACAAATCTTATCAGTGCTTGTTATCTCCTTTGCTCATCATTTGGTTCAGGTTCATTTTCTTGCTCAGTAGCTTCTTCATGGTTCTCGGTTTGCATTTGTTGATGCTTGGTATCATTTTCCTATCACTTGGTAGACTCATCCTGTGGCTTTGATAGAAAGTCTGGATGCTCAACATATGTAAATCTACCATAGTCTTCTAGTTCCTTCCTGGTTTCTTCATCATTCCAAACATTTATATTCTTTTCTATTTGTAGAATATCTTAGAAATATTCCTTCATCACCTTTAGAGTCAAATTTGTCATTTCTATCATCTTTCTGAATGCAACATTTGCTTCCAAAAAAATTGAAATAACTTACATTATGTGTGTAGCCAAACCATAACTCATAAGGTGTCTTGTTTGTGTCTTTCTTCAGTTGAACTTGGTTCAAGGTGTATATAGCAGTGCTAACAGCTTCTCTCTATTATTTTTGTGTAACATCTTTCTCAGTCATCAGTATTTTGGTACAATCAACAATAGATTAGTTCCTCCTTTCTGCAATACCATTCTGTTGTTGTGTCCTCGGTGCAGAAACCTATCTTTTGATTCCATGCTCATTATAGTAGTTAGTGAATTTATCAGAAATAAACTCACCTCCTCTATCAGATCTTAAGCATTTTAATTCTTTATCAGTTTCCCTTTCAACTTTAGCCTTATACCACTTGAACAATTTAAAAGCCTCAAATTTTTCTTTTAAGAACATTACTGTCATCATCCTAGAGAAGTCATCAACAAATTAAATAAAATATTTGTCACCATAATAACTTTGAGTTCTCATAAGACCACATAAGTTGGTATGTACCAACTCCAAAATACCTTAAGGTGAATAGTTTTTGCTTTTGAAACTAGATTTGGTCATTTTTCCTTTCTAACATTGATTTCACATAACATGATCATGTTTAGTTAGACTCAGTATACCTCTAACTCTTCTCTTTTTATTGATCTTAACCATGTTATCAAATTTCACATGACATAGTCTCTTATATTGGAGTTGATGAATAAACAAGCCACAGCTCCCAAGAACACCTGCATGCAAACATCTATCATAGAAAGAGAGAGAAGAAGCAAGAAGTTATGGAGGCCTGAATGCATTGATCCATGAGAGAGGAGAAATTATTCTTGATGTGCAAAAACAAATATTGCAATTCAATAATGAATAATCTGATACAAAGTTATGAAAACAAAGGAGATCAATCCTTATAAAAGGAGATCTGAAAACCTATAAAGGTAAAACCTAGGTTGCATAATAATAAGTAATAAAACAATTAATTATTATATGCCTAAATTTTAGCTTAACCATAAAGAGATAATAAGTGATTTTGTAATTAAATCAACTATGATTCAATTAATAAGCAAACACTTTATTACTCTAACACCCCCCCTTAAGATAAACTTTGGGAGAAGCTAAAAACTTAGAAAGAACTACTGAAATCAAATGGGTCCTAGAAACAAAAGGGCTAATTAGGTACCCAAGTATAAAAGAGAGTCTCTATAAAGTGGAGAAATAGAGAAAACCACATGGGAAAAACTATACTCCAAAAAGAGACAAAGACTAATCTAAAGGACTGAAGAAGCCTCCAAAACTAGGAATGTTCCAAAAAATAGGAACAAAGATGAACATGTACAACATCACTAAAGTAAGAAGCTGCAAACACTGTCAAGAAGTAACTGATGTTCTCAAGATCCTCCACTGAAATATGACCAGGTAGAGAAGACTGTAATCTACATGAGTGCCCTTAAATGACACTACTCAAATCAGGAGGTAAACAAAGGCAAATAACTGAAGTGGAAGATACAAAATACTGTAATCTACATGAGTGCCCTCAAATGACACTACTCAAATCAGGAGGCAAACAAAGGAAAACACCTAAACTCAAAAATATAGATGGCATAAAAACACCAAAAGTCTAAAGAGCTTATCAATGAAAGCTGGAAGAGTGCATCCAAAAATAGGAAAGAAAGAATGTCCATATGGTAAATGATCCATCTCACCAGAATGCATAGGTACCTAACCATTGCATCCACCTAGTACATAGAATCAAATACTAAATACATAGCTCACACTATCGAACCAACGAAGCAATAGAACCAATAGTAGAAACCCCCCCCATAATGATGACAAGGGAGTAATGACAGGTACACTAAAAAGATCATCCAATATGAACTGCATGATACTAGGAACATCGAAGGTGTAGAGAGAGTACAAACACAAATAAAAATACATGAGGCTAATGTCATTAGAGGAACACTCACATGACAAAAGTAGATGGAAAACAAAGCCAAACATCAAACCCCCTAGCACTTTATAATGGAGTGCAAGTACATAGAGCACGAACATGTGAAAGATCCCAGACATGCAATAGAATGACACTTTATCTCAGTGTGTGTGCATAAACTAATGCTACAAAAGTGAAGTATACACTACTCAAAGAAGAGCGAAGACTACTAAAATAAAAGAATAGCCTAAGATGAGCCATCACTCAAAGGGAAGAGATCCCAGGACCTAAAACAACCAAGATATCCACCAGATTGCAAAAATGCAAGAATCTAAATAAAATGTACTTGGAGCATAATCTAGAGAAATGACTCATAACATTGGAAAGCTCTCAGAACAAGATTTCCAACGATATCTCACTTTCATAAAATGGAGTCTGGATGCGCAAGATAGAGCTTCTAGAATGAAAAACTAAACATCTAGCTTTGATAGTAAAAACCACCATCAAAAAAACAAAATAAGAAATTCAAACCTCTATATCTGGATAGATCTCAGAACCATCTTTTTGAAGATATCTCATTTGCCTGATTTTGACACCGTATGCTCAAGTTATGAGCAAAAAACCATCGAGTGCTTCGGAGGGCCCAAAATGGTGTCAAAAACTTGTTGATGTATGCTAACGTCAATGACTATTGGGCCAAACTTTGAAAGCCAAATGGTCATCGCTGCATAAAAGGCCCCCGAGGCTAAAACATTCAGCCCCTAGTCATTATGACTAGGGGCCGAGACTGCATCAGCCTAGCATAAATTTGACGGCCAAAAAAAAATTGCAAAATTGCATGTGCACCTCAGGATTCGTGCCAGACTACACAACTTTTTGCCTCGATTTGTGTGCTAATTTTTTTGTCTCAATTTGCATGCCAAGTAGTAAATTTTTTTGCATTGGTTTATGTGCTAGATCAATAAAATTTCACCTCAATTTACGTGCCAAGGTTGTACAAATTCTATCTCAATTTACATGCCAAGGTTGTACGAATTTTGTCTCAATTTATGTGCCAAGGTTGTATGCCTGGCATGCAAAAAACATTGCCTCAAGAAGAAACAACATCCGAATTGGACATGCCTTATATGGATCTGGGGGTTTTTAGGTGCTGTGAGCTCAATGGCAAGGTTCATTTGGGCCCAATGTGCCTCGAGATCTGTGCCAAGACCGGTTGCAAAAAAAATTTGCCATAAATTCCAACTTTGTCCAAATTGGACAAATTTAATATCGATCTAGGGGTTCTTGGATGTTGTGAACGCAATCATGAGTTCCATTTGAAGCTAAGATGACTAAAAAAAGAGGTCCCAATAGATCTGATAGAAATCCTCTAAAAATGTAGATCTAACAAACACAGTCAAATCTCTTAGGAAGAGGACAAGGGAAAGAAGATCTCAAGCTGTAATACCATATTGGAGTTGATTAATAAACAACCCACAACTCCCAAGAACACCTGCATGTAAACACTTGTCACAGAAAGAGAGAGAAGAAGCAAGAAGCTATGGAGACCTGAACACATTGATCCATGAGAGAGGAGAAATCATTCTTGATGTGTAAAAATAAATGTTGTAATTCAATAATGAATAATCTATTACAAAGTTATGAAAACAAAGGAGATCAATCCTTATAAAAGGAGATCTTAAAACCTAAAAAGGTAAAACCTAGGTTGCATAGTAATAATTAATAAAACAATTAATTATTATATGCCTAAAGTTTAGTTTAAGCATAAAGAGATAATAAGTGACTTTGTAATTAAATCAAATATGATTCAATTAATAAGAAAACACTTTATTACTCTAACATCTTATGCCACAACCATACATCTTCATGTCTGGCCAATAAATAAGAAGTTTCAGCATTGTCAATATAGAATAGATTACCTTTTGATTTCCCACCAATACTGACCAGCTTTCCAATTCCATCATAAATTTTCACCTTCTTACTTTCAAATGCAACTCGATTACCTGAATTATTCAGTTGTGCTACACTCAACAAATTGTAGTTAAGTCCTTTTACCCAGTATGCATTATCACATCTAATCTTATCATTCAATAAGATAGATCCTTTTCCTTTCACTTGATAAGGTGTATCATTTTCCATTTTTACTGATTCTCCATTATAGTGCTCGAGATGTTCAAATTTATCCTCATCACCAGTCATGTGATGTGTACAGCCACTATCAATAATCCATGTATCTTTTTTTCTAACTTTAGATATGAGGGATGTTTCTACATACCTTTCCTCTTCTTCCAAATCATCCTTCATTGCAATAAATACCACTTCAACTTCATCATTAGTGTCGGTGTCATTGTCATTATCATCTTCTTTAACAAGGTAACATGCCTTCTTGCCTTTGTCTTTGTAGTCTTAGTTGTTTCTTATGTCATAGTCTTGGTTTCCTCTATTATTTCTTCTACCAAAATTTTCATCACCAAATCGGTCATTATCTTTGTCTTCATCTTTCCTAATAGGACATCTAGTAGCAATATGGCCAATTTCTTTACAATTAAAACAAGCTAAAGGTAACTTTCCCTTATACCTTCCTTTACCTTTTTGAAGTCTCCTAGCCATAAGTGCTTCAAGCTCATCAAGCTCATCTTCAGTGTCACTGTCACTTTCATTTCTTCTATTATACTTACAGCTAGATTTACCAATGTTTAGTGATGACATAAAACTACACTCAACACTCGGTACAACACTATTGTCATAATTATTCAGCTCAAAAGTAGTCATCTTCCCAATTAGACTATCAAGGGTAAGAGTACTATTAGGTGCGGATCTCATTTCATGAATAGAAGATATTCTAATTCATAGATAGATAGCAAGGTTCTCAATATTTTACTTACAACAATATCTTCAGAAATAATACCTCCTGCTCCTCGGATAGCCTTGACCACTTCCTTGATTTGGTTAGAGTATTGTGTGATGTTATCTCCTTCTTTCATTTTCATGTCATCAAATCTACGTCTTAAGCTTTCAGCTCTGGATTTAATTACATTTACATCACCACCATAAACTAGAGAAAGTTTGTTCCACATCTCTTTCATTTTAGTGCACACTTTGACATCTTCAAACTCAGCATTAGATAGAGCAACATCAATCTCTATCATAGTTATATTGTGTTCATGTATCTCTCTCAACTAATCAACTGTCAAAGGTCCAATAGTCAGTTGTAAGTAGCCATGGTCTAGTAGATGTAGAGCAGATTCTCCAATTCCAGATATGTGAAGCCTCATCCTACTTTTCCATGTCAAGAAGTTATCTTTGTTCAGTTTAGGCACTTCCCTTTTATACATCTTGTGATCTTTTGCTCAAGTCCTTGAAACTTTCCTCCAAGCAACCAATATGCTCTAATACCAATTGTTAGAATAACTAAGAGGGGGGGTGAATCATTTAAATCAGTTATCCTACAGTCCCAAACTCTCAGATGTACTTTTCATAACTTTTTCAACAATTTATGCAACTTGGTAAGATAAAATATCAATCTATTTATTCATTTATTGAATACCAATAATTATCCAAACTGTGATTATCGATTAAATCAAACATGCAGTATGTAAAGTATGATAGAAAAACAATCATAACAAATAACACATAACACAATAATTTAACATGGAAACCCTATTAAGGGAAAAACCACCCGGGATCGGTAACCCAAAATATTTCACTCTTCTGAAGTGAGCTTGGTTAAGATCCAACCATGTTAAAGATTATAATGCACATTGTTAGGTGTGACCTGGTGAAAGGATTTATCACTAATAGTTACCTTTTTACCAGCATTCACTATGGGGTCAACAAGATAATAATTAACATTCAAGGAATGTCATATGGTAATACAAAAGACTGTTAAGTCCATTCGGTTAAGATATTTTGTTAAATTAATGGTTAAACTGATACAGTACTGATCTGATTTAAATACAACTCAATTACAAATATTTAGATCTATGCTAAGCTCATAAACCTCATCTAATCATTAATCAATTCACTTCCTCATATTTCCCCAACTTACTTCACTTGATGAATAGTTCTTTGACACTCAGTAATGCCTGCAGCTTGATTCTATCTGTAACCAGTTTGATCAGGAATGCATGAATAATGTCTTCATGCAAAATCTTCTACAATCTCTAATTGTCCAACATGTTTCAATAATGAAACTCAAGTCTCTTATATAGACGTGTAAACCATTTTCATATCAACCATCATATTTTGCCTCTTAATCTTCTTCGTCCATTTTGTCACTTAAACCTTCCTCAACAAATGTATCAATAACACGTTTCAATCTCTTCCATTAGATCTTCTATGAATTTTGTCAGTCGTGGATCTTATAAAAAACTTCATCCTTTACCTCGAAATCATAACAATTTCTAGCTCATCAATTTCAGTCGGTTGTTCTTAGCATTTAATGTTTTCATCCATACTCGATTAATATTGAAATACATCAATGATAACTAACTCATTTATTACTATCACTCGGTATACACAAGACTGACTCGGTGTATACAGAAATCTTCAATTACTGAACACATTCACTTGTTCAGTTCTGATCTCTTCTTCATAATAGAATAATGCAACATGCTCAAGTCAACAATATAATGCCATAGACTCATCAATAAGTTATCCAATGTATTCCTTATCCTTATTTGTCATATCCATCTTTTCTTTATGTAGATGCCTCATTTCTTCACCATTTCTTTCTTCTACATATGTTTAGATATTTTTAACTATCATGATAAGTATAGTCAAAACTAGTTGACATCAATGACAACATATTGACTGATTTAATCATCTTACATATCACTTTTATAGCTCAGTGATCTCTAATCATTATTCTTTCAGTTCATCAAGATATTCAATTAGTTGTAGGTTATCAATTTATTCAAAAAATTAGTTACTTTAGCCATGTATGCAAATTAGAGGGGTTGGATTTAATTATTTAATTGAACTATATAATTAATTGATTAAAATAATTACATTGTTGTTTGATTTTTGTATTTAATTAATCCAATTGGATTGTATTTATTTAATCGATGGATTTGATAATTAATCTATGAATTTGACTTGATTTGACCACTTTGAATTTTTTTGACCAATTTTATGTGTATACAAGTGGCATGGCTCATAGACCTCCTAGGGACACTAAATCACTTGGTCTTGCTGGCCAGCAGCAAGCCAACACAACAACCATACTAGAAGATAAAAGGGGTGGACTATCATTTGACATGAGAGAAATCCTCTACAAATAATCGTAGGTGGATGAAAATACTTTTTGGAGAACATGTTGTTGACCTATAGCTTGTTGCATCCCTTGCATTATAAAAGGGATTACAAGGCCAAAAGAGAAAGAGGCTGAGAAAAATAGGGGTAGAATTAGCATGTATGTAGGAATATCTTAGGTTTTTGGGAGCTGGTGAAGAATGAATTTGTATGCCATTCCTATGAATGAGGAGTTTTATTTTGTGCAATATAGCATAGATGGCTTAGAATTGTCTCCATATAATGTATATTAGTTTTCTAAATTTAATAAATTAAGGGTTTCTTTGAATTCAATTTTTCACTCTTTACTGCAATCTGTATTGTTTATTAATTTTTCTCTCCTTCAAGGACATAGTTAAAATGCTATGTATGCATAGTAGTAGCTAATATATATGATATGTATACTTAAGTAAGAGTTACAGGCTAATACTAGAGGGATGTGTTGATTCCAAGAGTCGACATACTATGATCCCAATGATTCTTGCCTTTGATATTTATAGAAATTCGGTATAGCTTAGTATTTGACTCTATGGCTCGAGAATAGGCAATAGTCTATACATGGCTATGAATACTCTCAGTAATTTCTAAAATGTTAAATCAGTTTTACTTCTTATTATTTGTTTCAAGGGTAGTTAGTATAGAGATTCTAATGTGTAATGAATGATGCTAAAGTAGAGTTAAGCCGACACTATGGTACAACTAATCTGTTAATTTAAATGTGGAATTTGTACCTATAGGAATGTGCAATATCAAAAGCTCATTTGACATCTCACTTAGAAATATTGCATTGAAGGTTTACCCACCTGGGTCTTGCAGAGCCTAAAGTAAAGGAGGTAAATTTTGTCTCTGAGAGACCTTATGAAGTTGGCTAGTGGTCTCAAATTCTTGTTCATAGGAGAAGACTAAATCTTTAAGTGAGTTTGAGGCATCACCCAGAAACCCCAAGAAAATGGTGACTCTACTAGGGATAAGATGTATAATCTTATTAAGTGTGCCCTAGAATCCAAGCTATTGTAAGTTACCCAGTTGAACTAGAATTAAGGAATTCGAAGGAATCTAAAATTTGGGTAAGATTTTAAGGTTTATTTGTTGTAATTTAAGGAATGTATGTGTGGTTCTATTGTTGGTAAGAAGAGCCCAGAAATAAATTCAAGTTTTAAATAGATCTTTGTTATTTGAAGAACTTTTCCTATGTAGGGAGATGGTGACTTTGAAAGAATAAACCAAACAAAGTGGGCTAGGTATTGTTGGCTCACCTTGGTCACAACAAGCTAAGGCTTATGGTGCAAATTATGTATCCTCTAGGTATTTTTTGTAAATCTAAAATATTCCAAGCTTTCTCCATTAAGATTTACAAGCAAGTTGATGATTAGGCTTGTTGATTTCTTTCCTCATATGTATGATTTCAAATATGGGGAGAAAGTTGTTGTAATTGGTTTCCCCTGTGCTTTTAAAAGTATTATAAATTAATTTAGGAAACATGAATGTGTTCCCTAGGGAAGTCCCATGTTTTGGTTGAATCTTGCAACCAACACATAATCATATAACTTTGTAAGAGATTCCAAAATGAAAAACTATCAACCATTGAATCTTGAGGGTATTCCTGGATACCCTAATATTGTATTGTCTGAAGTTAGTGATAAGTTACCTAGATTCACTGGGAAAAGGGGTGAATATGCTTCAAATCACCTAAAGTGGTTCATGGAATTGCTTGAATATTATGAAATAGAGCATGAGGATGTAGTCCTGAAGTTGTTTGTTTAGTCCCTAAAAGATGAATCTAGAGAATTGTTTTCTAACCTCTTGTCGTTTGTGGGAAGAACTCATGTTGGTTTTCAATGAGAAATATAGTGAAAGGTTTAGTGAGTCTTATGTTATCAATGATTTTATGGATATCCATATTAAACAAGTTGGTCCCTAGTTTTTTTTATACACTGAATTTGTGCCTCTGATCTCAAGCTCTCTTGGTCTTGATAATCCAGTATAACAAGGGAATCATCTCAAGGTTGTGGGACCTTTTCTAACTGAGATGAGACCTCTAGGTTCTAGGCTAGTTCCTCTTGGATAGTCAACTTAGTTTTCTCTTAACTGGAAAGTAAATCTTTTGAGGGAAAGGGTTAGAAGGAGTGCATGAAAGGGAAATGACTGAAAGCAAACTACCTACTAGGTGATGCACTAAAACTAGGGTTTGGATCTCAGTATAGAGGGATGAGATAAATGGAGGAATCGGGTCTAATAAGTCACCACTCACTAGATAGGTTTGCATAAGTATTTCATAGGAAGGCTTGAACAGAAGACTCAACCTATGACCTGCAAATAAACATCCTCCTCTGCAACTAGGTGTAGGAATGAGATAAGACTGCTAGGGGCTGTAGCATACCCACAAAACATCTAAATCAGATCAGACACAGTAACACACAAAATCATAGAAAGTCAGAGGGACCAGGAACCTCAATTTCTATTGACAGCATTCATAAACTTCCATCCAATAAGAGATAACTCACATAAGAAGGCATGAGGACAACAAGAGTGTCACAAAATGCTTTGCCACATCTAAATTATCAATGAAAATTACAACTGTAGAAAGCCAAAGGGCAAGAAAATTGCCACAAATTGCTCTCTAAGAAAGAAAACCTTCCTTTTTATAATTGCTGGATTCTGAGCACTACAGGCTCCAAAAAATGTTATATACAAACTCAACTGCACGCAGGTAGGAGTCAAAAGTTAACCAGGGTATAGATTTTCCAATTTAATAACCAACCCTAGCAGTCAAATCTGATTATAAAAGATATCCCTGCAACATTAAAATTGATCAGATAAAATACCCATCCTTGTACCGCAAACAACCTGTAGACACAACAGCCTGGATTCATCAACCTCTCTACAAAATGGAATCTGTCATTACTGTTCAAATCCAATCTCATATCCTCAAAAGGATCCCAAAATGACAATCTAAATCTCTGCAAAATTCTATCCAACTGCAACCACCTCCAAAGTCATAAATCCCTAGCTACCCGCACTTGCAACATCCCCCTCAAAAGAAAGCCCCGTGAAAAACTGGTCGCACCGCCTTGAAAATATCATTGGTCGCATGATCGCATGAGCTCAAAAGCCTTCATGCGATCATGTGACAAGCCTTTGAAAACTTTCCTCTGCTGTCGCATAGACACCTGGACCCGCAAGACATCACACCTATCAAACTTTACCGCATGGCCCAACAAGAGCCGACCACACGGGCCGGACCCACGACAACACTGCCAGAAAGCACCAAAGCATCCAATGGTGGTTGCATGATCATATGGGATCAAAAGATCCCATGCAAACATGTGACCATCGTAGATTTTGAATCTATGGGGTCCTTACTACCTCTGGCCCACTGTAGGATGGACACATCACCACCAGAGGACCCACCAGCAGCTGCCACAATGCCAAAGTCCCTGCTGACCATTAGAAAGCTTGTTGCATGGTCGCATGTGGTTAGGAAGCTGCATGTGATCATGTGACTAGCATGAAACTATTACGCTGACCACCTGCTTGAACCCCATCATGACCGCTGACAGCTTGTCGCATGGTCGCATGGGATCGGAAGATCCCATGCGATCATGCGACCAACCGAAAGATGCTACCCATTGACCACTAGCGGCTTGTTGTTTGCTTGACTGTTGACTGGCCCCGCAATGACATTAGAAACTAGGACCCACCTGGTCACGATAGCGTGCTTAGGAAATATGCCACCTCACTCAAAAAATGTAGACCCACTGAGATTCTAATCCAATCATTATCACATGATCTCATGGGCTCGAAAGATTCCATGAGATTATGTGACAGTCGTCAGATCTCCACTGCACTTGCATGGCTATGAGGAACTGGGACCTGCCTAGTCAGAGTTGCGCACTTGAAGGTTGAAAACACAGAGGGTTTTCAAACTGGAGTTCAAAAACATAGAGAATTTTTGGACCGAAAGTCAAAAACATCCTAAGCCTTCAGAGAGAAGGTCAAAAACACACTGGACTTTCGACACTAAAAGGAAAGAAACACAGAGGGTTTTAACACTTGAGCATTTCTTGGAACAAACAGGATGCGGCCAAAAAGGGAGTGATAGGGAAATTTTGGGCAACAATTTTAATTTTAAATTTATAAGGGCATTGAAGAAGATTCCCGAGTTTTGTAAACCCTCAGATGCAATGGCATTAATTATTTATTTGGTGACCTTTGATAATAAAATGAGTTACAGAATAAGAAGAGAAGACCCAAAAAATTTACATGAGGCTTTCCAGATTGTTGTAACTATAGAAATGGTCTTCAGATATGAGATGATTAGAAGTCTAAAACCTAGGAATAGATCATAACATGTGGATAAGAAGCACTCCTTGGAAACTAAGGTTAATCCTTGATTGACTTGTCAGGATGATATTTTCATTTGTGTTGCTGATGTAGGGGCATTCTAGGGTACTTGGTGAATCTTCATGGTGGTGTGCTATTTTGGTTATGTGGTACTCGGTTGTAGCTTTAACCAATGGTCTCGGTTATTGAGGGAAGCTCATTCACTAAAGGAACTCAATGAGACTTCTTGTACTTGGTAGAACCGGTGCTTGGTGATGTCTATGTTGCTCGGTGTTTCTTGGCTTGGTCAGTTATTTCACTGGTGCTTGGTTGTTTCTCTGGCATTCAGTAGTTGTGGTTTACTGACTGGAGTTCTTGGTGATTTGGTTAGCTGGCTTGGTGCATTTAATGTTGGTATCTTTTTTTGTATTCTCTGATGAAGATCTGAGGCTGACATGGAGAATTAAATAATTGTAAGGCTATTTGAGAGACAACTTGTATTGCATTTAATATTTGTTTGGTAGGAGTTAATTATGTCATCCAGTCGACTTGTGGTTGAAGATTAGTATTTAAGGAGTATTTGGGTAGTTGTTTAGGAGGAAGTCTATAAGTCTAGGGTGGCAGATGAAAAGTGAAGTTGTGGAAAAGATAGTGTAGACTTGGGTCCTGTGAGATCTAGTAGATCAGATTGAATTTTGATAGTTGTGATAATAGAGCTAGTGGTTTGCATGCTTGGAGACAAGGAGATTTCTTGGTGGCTTACGAGCACAAGTTCAGATCTGCCTTAGGGTTTCCATCAATTGCTTATTGTTTTAGAAATGGACTAGCTGCAATTGGATTGGATCTTGTTGATCTTGCATAACTATTTTTGTTTATAATTGGCCCTAACTCGGAAGGCCTTACAATCAGGCATGTTAATGGAAAATCTGATTTGAGCATATCTTGTTGTGTTATTTCTGTTATGTTGGTTGTTGGCTATAATGTTGGACTGTCCTTCATTGGATCTACCATCCTTAAATGTGTCAGGTGGTATCAGAGCTAAGTTGATCTTGTTGGGCGAAGGTTGACCTAGCAAGGCTGATCTTGCAAAGTTGATCTTATTGGCAAAGAGATCGTATGATCTGAGTTGCAGATTCATGGCACTGAACTTGTGGAATCTTGACCTAGTTGTTCATTTATGGTGGCAAGCTGACCTGACTTGCATACAACTTGGAGGTTGTCACAAGGTGGTTAGTGTAGGGTTTTGTTGCCTTGGGTTTTCTTATCTTTAAGGATGCCTCTGAGAAGATTAGACCCTAGAGCAATTGTAGATCTCTGTGATGCTATGGAATCAAAGATTACAGAGAAAGTGAAATTTGATTTTAGATCTAAGATGGAGTTGATGAAGAATGACATGATCGTCGATATCATGAGAGCTATGACTGGTGTACCTTAGAATATTGGTACTAAGGATGGTTATGAGGAAGTTGTTGATGACTTTAAAGCTATTGGATCTAGTGGTGATGACCAAAGGGATAGATCTGGTGAAGATAGAACTACTCGGTTACATAGATTTGGAGCTCGGTTAAGTATGAAGATCCTCTTCGAGTGAGATTGGCACAGACAAAATTGAAAGGACATGCTGCTCTTTGGTGGAAAGAATTACAAAGAGATAGAGAAGATGAAGGTGAAATGAAGATCAATTGGTGGAGGTTGATGGTGACTAAGTTGAAAGCTAATAAGTTCATACCTACTGACTATGAGCTTGACTTGTTTAAGAAGTTGTAGAATCTGAAGTAGAAAGATCTAACTATTGAAGATTATACCAAGGAGTACTAAAAGCTTACTATTCAGTCTGGACACAAAGAACTTGGTAAGGAAAAGGTGGCTCAGTATGTGAATGGTTTGAGATTCAATATCCAAGATGAGCTTGGTATGCTGAAGATTGATCACTTGGTGAAGGAGAAACCGACTATAGAAGATGAACAAAAACCTTTAGAATTGAAGAAGATAGGTAGAGTTATCTTTAGGGGTACTTGTTATAATTGTGGTGAAGAAGGACACTGTTCTTTTGAGTGCACATAGAAGAAGCTTGGTGACCAACAAACTACTGTGGTGAATGAAAATGTTGAGAACAAACCTGAATCTGAGAACTTGTTGGTTCAGAGAACATTGCTCGGTACAAAGGAGGAACCTTGTCAAAGGAGTAATTTGTTCAGAACTCGGTGCAAGTCTAGAGGTAAACTTTGTGATGTTATTGTTGATAGTGGTAGCACTGATAACCTTGTTGCTGAGGACATGGTTCAGAAACTCGGTTTGAGCATAATGAAGCATTATTTTCCTTATATGATTAGTTGGTTGTAAGATGATCATGCTTTGAAGTGAGAGAACAATGCTTTGTTGATGTTCAGATTGGCTAGTAGAAGGATCTTGTGTTATGTGATATTGTGGAGATGAATAGTTATCATATATTGCTCGATAGACCTTGGCAATATGATTGCAGAGCTATGTATGATTGTGTCAAGAATGTGTTTACTATTGAGAAGGATGACAAGAAGTTTTCCCTGATGCCTTTGCTAGATACAACACTCGGTAGGAGAAGTCTGAGTATTGGTAGCCAAGTTGAGTTGGTAGATCCTGAAGGTATGGATGATTAGTTTGGAGAATAGACTTGTGTGTTATCAAGGAAAGACTTGAAGAGACAGAGGAAGCTGAAGTGGAAGAGTATGAAAGTTGAAAAGTTGGAGGACATGTATGTGAAGAACCAGTTCAGGGTTTATGTGTTGAATCCTAGAAGATGTTCTTCTCACATATGAACATCTTTTCAAACTTGGGGTGTTTGATGCAGGGGCATTCTAGGGTACTCGATGAATCTACATGGTGGTGTGCTATTTTGGTTCTATGGTACTCAGTTGCAACTTTAACCGATGGTCTCAATTATTGAGGGAAGCTTGGTCACTGAAGGAACTCGGTGAGACTTCTTGTGCTTGGTGACTTCTTATGCTTGGTGGAACTGGTGCTCAGTGATGCATGTGTTGCTCAGTGTTGTTCATCTTGGTCAGTTATTTCACTAGTGCTTGGTTTTTTCTCTAGCACTCGATAGTTTTGGTTTACCAATCTTGGTGATTTGGTTGGCCAACTTGATGCATTTAATGTTGGTATCTTTTATTATATTCTCCTATGTAGATCTGAGGCCGACATGGAGAATTAAATAATTGTAAGGCTATCTGAGAGCCGACTTGTATTGCATTTAATATTTGTTTGGTAGGAGTTAATTATGTCATCCAGCTAACTTGTGGCTGAAGATTAGTATTTAAGGAGTGTTTGGGTAGTTGTTTAGGAGGAAGTATGTAAGTCTGGGGTGGTAGATGAAAACTGAAGTTGTGGAAAAGATAGTGTAGACTTGGATCCTATGAGATCTAGTAGATCAGATTAAATTATCATAGTTGTGATAGTAGAGCTAGTGGTTTCCATGCTTGGAGACAAGGAGATTTCTTGGTGGCTTGCGAGCACGAGTTCAGATTTGACTTAGGGTTTCCATTAGTTGCTAATTGTTTCAAAACTAGACTAGTTGGAGTTGGATTGGATCTTGTTGATCTTGTAGAACTATTTTTGTTTGTAATTGGCCCTAACCCAGAAGGCCTTACAGTCGGGCATGTTAATGGAAAATCTGATTTGAGCATATCTTGTGTTATTTCCATTGTGTTGGTTGTTGGTTGCAAGGTTGGATTGTCCTTCATTGGATCCACCATCCTTGACTGTGTTAGTTGCACCACAAGTATATGCTAACCAAGCACTAAAAAATGCCCATGTAAATAATTATCAATCTAGTGAGGGTATATTCAGAGGAATAATTGTAGTTATGAGGAAAACTATGATAGAACGAAGTAAAGGTATTGATGAGAACTAGATTCTAGCCTAGTAGTTGTGTCAGATATATAAGGCTTTTCAATAAATCATGTCCAAAAAATGATAGATGAGCAAGCAAAAGGGTTAACTAAAGTTAAGGAGGTTCAAACATCAAAAGTCCTTGAGCTAATATGTGACAAGAACACATCAACTAAAAGAGAAATAATCCTTGATGCAAATGTGAGGATAGATGCATTTGATATGTTATGAATGATTGTTTCCTCTAGTACATAAATATCTAGTTGGGACAAAGAAAATCATCACACAAATAGATATGGAGATGGATCAATTTTTTTATAACAATAACTATAAATGTTTTAATAAACATGATTCAGAAGCACTTGAATCACCTAGATATAATAATGATGTAGTTAGTATGGGTTTTTCTTATGACATGGAGTATAATAATTTTGGCTTTTTGCATGTTACCCCAGGTGATGAAGTCAACTGTACAACTTGTCCCTTTTCTATCCCAAATGTCTTAAGAAAAGTAGAAACTGAATCCTTTGTTGTACCTAAAAATGATGTCAATTTTGAGATACTCAGATGCCTATACAATAAGGAACAAGATGTTATGTCCATTCCACCTAGATATTTAAATGATTCAGAAAATGGTTCTGATATTGGAGCTCAAGGTTTGAATAACCAACAACCCATAGGAACATTGATAAACGATATTGACTGTGACTATCATAATGCTTCTAAAGAACTGGATGATGAATATGAGGATGCAATTCTAGAAACACCTATTGCTTTCCAAATCAACAAATTGGATTTCGTATGGATTCTTATTTCTAATTATGAGAAACCCAAATGGATTTGGCGAACTGAAAAATTCCACCCTTTCTAGGATGTGAACTTCTACAATTTAGGCTCTACAAGACCAAGGTTAGTAGGCCTATACCTTAGGATATTCTAAGGCTTTTATAGTAGATTATTGTACTTCTCCTGAAATCTGATTGCTTTGAAAACTAAAACTACCTTGATCAAGTGCTTTATTTAGAATTGAAAATAAATTGTGAATTGCTCGAAATTGCTCTCATTGGGATGTTTATTGATTAATCCCAGATTATATTTGTCTGTAACCAACAATGAACCTCCAACACAATATGTCAGACTAGTGCTTTGTTATTAAGGTGAAATATATTATATCTTTATCAAATTTGTTTGTTAGTATAACTTTGGAGACAACAAATAGCCCCTCCAAGATAATTTTTTATCACTTTGATGATGCTTTAATTGATTAATAAATTTAGGCAAACAATAATCTAGTCCTATTGATTTTAACATCTCTATAGAAGCCCAAATAAGATAGAACACAAGATCGATCAATCAATACATATGTTCTAATTTTCTTGTTTAAAGTTCATCCAAAATAACCAAATCAATTGTACTATCAATCAAAGTAAATCATAGATCTAATCCAAAGAACTCAAACAAATACATAAGATAGAATAATATCACAATAATTTGAAGAATGACCGGAACTTTGATATTGCATTAAAAAAAATTCATTACCACAGGAGCATTGCTGATACATCTAACATATAATCCAAGGATTATAGAAGTTTTTTCATAAACTGGAAAAGGTTATTTTTTTATTGTCCCTTTATATAAAATTGAATCATATACATATAGACATTGATTTAGTTACATGTGAAGAGATGCAACTCTTCATTAATACTTAACAAAATTTGAAAACTTAACAGATGTTAACTAATCTAAGGTAGAATCTAAATCTTCCAAGGCTTTGTCACAATAAATGATGTGTTGTTGGTATCCCCCATTCATTTCCAGATCGACATCACTCAAAGAATCTTGAATCATTAATTTAATCTTGACAAACTGGTCCATGCTCTGGTTTGTATTCTTGAGCTCTAAGTTGTCATCCTTGCAGGCCTGAAGAGTAACATCGAGTAACCCTTGACAACTTTTCATCCATGCATCCTTACCTATGTCTTGCTCATTTTTGTCAACTCATGTTGGTAAAACATGCTTGGTTATATCCCTGAAGGCCTTAAAGTCATCTTTCATTTATGTGCCATATTCATTGTGTGTATTCAGTAAGGTTTGGATTTCTCCATGTTCATCTGCATTCGTGGCACTCATTTTTTTGGTCAGCCTCTTGGTTATCTCATCATGAGTGGTTCCCAAGGCTTTATACTCCTCCATTTGATCCCACATAGTTATCATTTTCTCTTTATCATCATATGTTATACCAGCAACCCATCATTTATCAGCTTAACTCATTCCTTCTTTGACCAATGCCATAAGCCAACTCTGATCATTTTATCGCTATAACATATAGCGATGAAAAATTGGGAATTTCTATAACTGAAACTACTCTCCACTGATAGTCTGACATCCTTCTTCTAATCATTGTGTGTTACTATTATACACTAAGTTTGCACCCTTGTTTCAAGCTCTCTTGGTCTTGATACCCTAGTATAACATGGGAATCATCTCCAGGTTGTGGGACCTATGCTAACTGAGATGAGACCTCCAGATTCTAGGCTGGTTCCTCTTGGATAATCACCTTAATTTGCTTCTAGATAGGAAAGTAAATTTTTGAGGGGAAAGGGATAGAAGGAATGCTGAAAGGGAAATGACTCGAAAAGCAAACTACCTACTAGGTGATACACCAAAAATATGGTATGAATTGCAGTATAAAGAATGAACTTAGCACACAATCTTAGGTCTAGGAGATCACAACTCACTAAATAGGCTTGCATCAATATTTTATAGAAGGGTCTGCAATAAAGAGATGCTATGCATGGAAAGAGAAAATTTCACAAGATAATAGCACTCCTAAAAACTTAGACACAAACTATAACCTGCAAACAGACAGTCACCTCTGCAATTGGGTATAGGAATGAGACAAATTGCCAGGGGTGGAAGTATACCCACAAGAGCATTCAAATCAAATCATTCTCAAGCATACACATAAACTGCAGAAAGAAAGAGGGATCAAGAACCCTAAGATATCACTGAAAGCATACATATACCCAATTCAATAAGAGAAAATTTAGACATAGAAGGTATAGGGATAGAGAAAATGTCACAAAGTACCTTTGCAATATCTGAACAATCAATGAAAGTTACAAACTGCAAAAATCAGAGGGCAAAAAAAAATGCCACAAATAAATTCTGAGAAAGAAAAAATCCTTCTTTTCAATTGTCAACTCTGAGCTTCTAAAAAGCTCCAAAAACAATATATACATCTCCCTTTACACGCAAGCAGGAGTCAAAACCTAATTAGGGTTACATATAATTTGACATAAAATAATCAACAACCCTAATTCTATCAATTATGGCCATAATTGTGTCTTGAAATATCTTGAATGATTAGATACGTGCCTTGAATGCAATTTCCATCACCAACTGTCTGCAAATTTTGAGCCACCTTGATCTATCTACCTTCCTGCAACCCAAGCTTTCCATAACTATTCTAATTTGGTACTCTTTAGATATTTGAATTTAAAAAATGATTTAAACGGTCACAGGTGGTGCTAAATTTCTTCATCCACGGCCGATATTCAAATTTCAATCTTACTTTAAAACATAGCCGTCAAATTCTCTATTTTTTACTGAGTACCGCTTACATCTCTTAACCTTAACCCAGCCTTAACCTCAGGTTTTCCTTTTTTCTCTTGGTTGTTGAATCTCTTAATGAATAGTTAACCCTAGCTCACATTTAGAGAACTAGAGATCAACTACCTCGCTCATTCACGAAATGAATTCCTTAACTCAAGCTCCTTTCAGTGAACTGGCGAACACACTTGTTTCTCTGAATCATTGAATAAAAAGAATATCCCCTTTTTGTTTACATGATCACCTGACTGAGTACATAAATCTAGGCCCATCCATGCCACTTGTCTTTCTTTTATTTTCTTTTAACCACCTCATCAGCAGACACCTCGACAACCACTGACATCGGAAGATAGCAAGAATCTTATTTTGCATCGGATGGTGGGCGCATGATCGCATGTGCTCAGAAGATTCCATGCGATCATGCGACAACTATAGATCATCATTGAATGCCACCTCACTTAAGAAATTTGGACCCACTGACAAATCCCAATTATCACCCGGCCAACCAATAAAGAACAAGCACGTCACTAGGAAAGAACCCACCTGACAAAGCCCGGAGATAAAGTAAGATCAACAGTTGGCGTATGATCGCATGGGCTTGGAATATTCCATGTGATCATATGATAGTCGTTAGATCATCATCGACTACCACCTCACTGGGCCCACTCTGACATGGCACCACTTCACCAACCTTTGACCAATAAGAAACGTACACCTTGGACCATCTAGCATAGGACCCACCTAACAACCGAACTCTGTAGGCAATGAAGATCGATGGCCATCACATGATCACAAGGAATATTCTTGGCCTATGCAATCATGCGCCAGCCATAGATCTAGATTCCTGACTTTAACCATTGAGCTGAGACCGCTAACCAAACCATAACCACTCACCAGATCGCTAGGTGTTAAGGGCTAAACCACCAGAAATAAGAGATTCCATGACTGAAGAAAGATAAAAGTGCACATGGGAAAAGAACTCTTAAGTGGCTGAACAAGTTAACGGCAAATTAGAATAGGCCTAGGGTTTTTTAGGGTTTTAAGGGTCCAACGGCTAGATTTTGAATTTAAACCTATAGACCAGAGGGCAAGAGGTTTGTAGAGACTAGGAGAACAGGTAGAAAACCATGAAATTTTGAGGTGTAACAAGATTTGCAGAATATTGGACCTCCCAACCAGTGGCCAAATTTGTATGGGGTAGGAAAATTTGGGTAACAATTACACTGATGGACCATCAGCTATTGGTGTTACTCACTTATTTTCTAGTCATTTTAAACTATTTTCTAATAGCTTGATTGGTATATCATATACTGATAGAGAACAATTTATCACCTTGACATATAGCGATGAACTTCTTATTATTATTACACTTTATACCACTTCGTCACTATATATCACACCGATGTCCCATAGGTAATTGATATTGATCATTCTCCTTTAGTCTGCCTTTATAAGTTCTCCTAATGATGTCATCAGTATGAGTCACCCTAATAGAACTATCAGACATCGGCATATCAATTTCACCTTGTTCCCACTTTATGATCCTTCACCAATGAAATCATCAGTATCTGTAATCCCAAAATTATATCTTTTATCGCTAGAGCTTCTAGTGATGTGTTCATTCTTTTCTTTTAATATCCAAATGATATTAATATACCTTCTTCTAATATACGATCAAATATCTCCTTTAGCCTTTCCTGACCATCTTGATAATGTAAGACCATACCAATCAAATCATCGTTGTACTATGTCGATATTTGAGATTTAGCATTTTAATGACCTAACTCATGTTGTTATGCTCTATAATCAATTTCTTCTACTTGGACAAGTACATAGACAAAAATGGTGGGTTTTTGGCTACCAGAGTTACTAATGTGCCTTCATGTCAGTCTCATGAACCACTTTGTGTTGACTTTCTCCATCTCCATTGATGATTTACTTCTCCTACTTATATTTGTGAAATTAAAATTTTAGAAGTGTCAACAGTGGCTCTTTCTGGGGACATATATCTATTGTGGATATAGTGAGATCCCAGTGTATCTCTGGAGAAGCGAACCATATAAAAAAAGAATGCAACAAAATAAATATATAATACCATAATATACAGAGGGTAAGAGATACTCTTGTTTGTTGTAAGAAGAAAAAACTCTTTAAGTACTAACCATGAAATGGAAGCTCTTGATCATATCCATATACATCCTACAAGTAAGATGAATCATCACCTCCTTTTCCAGTGACAATATAAGTTCCAAGCCATAAAGCTTCAAATTTCCCATGTTTCCCTTTGTCTTGATCTTTAGCATTCCATTTCAGAACCCAATCACCTTCCTGGAATTTTCTTTCCTTTGTCCTTTTATCATGTAGGAACTTGGTCTTCTGTCATGTTTTGACATTTTGTTCTTGTGCAATTCTCTTGGTCTCTTTAATTTCAATCAGTGTAGTCAATCTATCATTCATAGGATCCAATCCTTTTGATCCTTCCTCAGTGATGAATCTGTAAACTGGTAACAAATTATGTATTGTTAGTCTTGCAATCTTGCCATATACCAATTCATAAGGTGAATAACCTATAGATTTCTTGATTGTCACTCTGTCAACCCATACTACTAAATTCAACTTGGAATCCCAAGCTTTCTTGTTATTGTCTAACATCCTTCTGATAATGTTCAAAATATTTTTATTGCTTGATTCCATACGTATTACAAAATTCTACAATTTCTTTTGCTCTGAAACATGTGACATTATCAACTATGATCTTGTGTGGTAGCCCAAATCTTGATAGGATGTTTTCTGTCAAAAACTTTAGGACAACCTTTTGGGTAGATTGTTTCACAAGAATAGCCTCTACCCATTTTGTAAAATAATTAGTAGCCATTAGTATCCATCTATGCCCACCACTTGATTTCTTGGATATCTCGCCTATAAAATCAATCCCCCACATTTGAAAAGGTTCTTATGCTTGCATGGGTCTCATGGGTAGTGCGCCACTATACTTTAATTTACCGGAGAATTTTTTACATTCTTCACACTTCCTAACATACTCATAACAATCTTTAAAAATATTAGGCCAAAAATATCCCGACCTAAGACTTTTGTGAGCACTGGTCTTAGTTGAGAAATGTCCACCACACACACCCTTATGCATGTCATTAAGAATATTTCTTGCTTGATAAATATCTATATAGAACAATAATATTCCATCCATGTTCTTCCAATATAAGTCATCCTGAATTAAGACATACCTGGCTACTTGAAGCTTAATTATTCTCTTCTATCTATCTGATTTTCCTTCTTTAAAACTTATCTTTCTTAAATAATAAACAATGTCAGTGTACCAATGACAATTTTCAATGCTTACCTCATCATTGTCTTCATTTATATGCTTCACTTGGGAAGCTTCCAAGTTTGATTCTTCCATTAACTTTTCCAAACCTTTCCCTTTGACCAACTTTGTTATCTGAATGTCTATGTTGAATTCCTGCACTTGATTGATCCATCTACACCTCTTCCCAGTAGTCTCAATCTATCTAAAAATATCTTTTACAGCTGTATTTGGAACATAAGCAATAATTTGTGCCCCAACTAAGTATGGCCTAAAATATTTTACTACCTTCACAAATGCATAAGCTTGTTTTTCAATTATATCATAATTCAATTCAGAGGACTATAAACATTTTCTAAAAAATGCTATAGGTTGCTCATATCCTTCATCATTCTTTTAGAGTCATATGACTATACTGGTGTATATGACTTGATATAGTGTTTTCATTATGGCAAAAAAGTCATATGATGTTTTGGAGTCAGTTCTCATGATAAGAAGATCAGAAATTGGCTAAGTGTTGAAGATTAGACAGTGTACAGAGTGCCTGAAGGTCAGAGTGTCAGTGCATGTGCATATGAAAGAATTATGGTATGCACCCTAGAAGTTAAGTTGGTAAGACCATATTCATGCTAAGTTTAAGAGTGCATGATCAGAAGATTCAGTATGAAGAAGATATAGAGAGTTTAAGTTGCACAAACAGTGAATGCTAGAGAAGAACATAGCAAGCAGTCGACTGTTGGTATTTTGGTTAGAGACTATATTATTATGTTGTAAAGGCTATGTTCCTATTGTAATTAGGTTGTAGACATATAAATATATTTTTTTTAAATACACTTGATCCAATTCAATTGGAAGCATTGTATGTAATCGGTTATAGGCTGACCTTGTTAATTATTTTGGTATGTGCATATAAATATGAGATGCGCCCTTTGTAATATGTATGAGAGTGGAAATAGAATTAAGATAAGTAGAGAAAAAGTGAGAAAAGAGTTGTTAAGATGTATTAGAGCTTTGCAATAGGTCAAAGAATTAGTGCATCAAAGGAACTGATCTGACAAGCAGTGTCACAGCACCAGTTCATCCAGCAGATATAGTGTGTATCTGAGATCAAAAGGTTGTAGCCAGGGACAACTTTAAAGAACCCCCCCCTCCCGAAAAGTATAAAATTGTGGTGAATCACATGTGATTTGGGTGAAAAAAATTTAATAGTGTTGGTGAATTATGCGTCAATCTATGGATATTTGGTAGCGAATTTTTTAATAGTTTACACAATTTTTATAAAAAAATGGCAATTATAATTTTTGTTTTTAATAAATTTATTAATATTGATGGTGAATTATGTTTTGAAATATGGATATTGGTTGGCGAATATTTTAATAACCGATACCATTTTTATAAAAAATGGTGAAATTATTTTCCAAATAGTTGAATTAATTTATTTGTTAATTTATTTGTTATTGGAAATTTGAATACTGACACGTTGCATCGGGTCCCACAGTCCCAGTCTCATCACCCATGACTATGACGTCAGACTCAAATGATAAACATCCATTGGATTTAATATGTATCAATGACCAAAGATGAATTTTAGGTATATTGCTGGTCCTTATAACATTTACTAAAAACTATCGGTGGAAACATGACACGTGTCATGTTTCTATTGATAGTTTTCAGTAAATGTTATAAGGACCAGCAATATGCTCGAAAAGTATCATTCTTAATTTGGCATTTATTAGATAGAAATAAAGTAAAGTAATGTACTGAGTATATTACCATTTACCATAGGCGATGCGTAGAAGTAAAGCAATGTACTGAGTATATTTATTATCATATCGATTTGAAATTTGAATTAATTGTTTCTTTGATGGCTACTTTCAACTTTTACTGACAGATATGTGTAATCTATTCATTACCTCGATAGAATAATTTGTTAGAGTTAAGGCTTGAATGAAAAGTAAAACGTCATCTCATCTAAGGAATCAAGGACATTATTTTCTGACCGTTCGATGATCTTACATCAATGGTAAAGCTTCATTTCCTGCCGCCATTTTGCAGCTAAATGTACATTGCTTATTGTTTCTGTAGAGTGGGCATAGGTTTTAAGGGTTTTTATAATAAAGAATTGTTATGTCCACCTACATGGAGTGGTCCTTTAGGCCTTCATTATTCCCAAGATAGAAAATGTCTTATCATTTCCAATTTCACCTTGTGTTGCATTAAATCTAAAAGATTTGGAGATTTTTGGAGTCAAAAATTTGGACAGTTACCATTAATGTTACAATTTATTAGAGATTTAGCGGAAATGGAATGTTTTTCAATGAGGTCTTATAAATAGATCAATCTATGCTCCTTAATTTAAAATTGTGAAAGCATATTAGTCTGCGAGTGCTAGGTTTTCACTTCTCTGTGAGTGTGAAAGCATAATTGTGAGACTGAGAATGGACACTCTTGTTCATTTGAGATGCCTTTCCTTCGAGGACCAGAAGGCTTTTTTGGGTCTGGTCACAGACCCAATCCTAGCGTCTGTCACTACGGAGTTGGGAGCCTTCACCAAGGAGGCTATAAGGATTGTCCTCGGTCGTGAGTTTATTGAGAATGAAAATCGGTATAGAGTCGGGACTGACATTTCATCTCGCTTCTTGGCATCTCTATTGGACCTTGGGGGGGGAAAGGTTGATATGTTAATGCTTTTGAGAAAAAATTTCAAACAAGACTACCTCGGTGATGATGTAGCAGTTGCCGTATTTTCAGATATTGGGGTTGGAATTCCTTGGGCAAATGATTTGCCTAAGATTCTACAACCAAATGTGGTTTTTCCTAGGCAACCATTCCTACTTAACCTTGATGTCGAGCAGCTCACGTGTCATTGAAAGTGGGCACGGATTGGGATGGATTTCCTTCAAAAGTGGCACCTACTGGAGGAACCTAGGGACTATCTGTGGTTGGAAGATTTCCTGAGCATTATCCTCGCTTCAGAATTCCACACAGAAGGAAGGGAGCTGGATAGTCCATGAATCATGATACTCTCTACTTCTACTATCTACTCTCTAGTCTGAGTCACCTTGATACTAATTCTACATAGTCTAGTCTCCCTAGTAGTACCAGGGTTTTTGTAAAAAAACTTTTTGAAATGATATATATTGTAAATTTGTAATCACAATGCAGATATGTATAATGTAACTATGTTAAAAAATATAATATGAAAATGTTTTAAGAATTTTGAAGTGCTACTTCTATTCTTTTTTGTTATTATTATAAGAATCGTTAATTATATTTTACCAAATATAATATAAAAAAATTTCGTTAAATAATTAAATGTTTCCAAACTTCATCATTCAATGGCGATTGGGTAATATAGTTATAATATAGTTAATGATTAATATTCATTAGTGTATGTTAAATTATTAATATTTTAAAACCATGACAATCGTTAGATTACGATAGATGAATGGTTGAAGTTGTATTTTGGAAGTTCTATGGGTTTCAAAAAGCTTTTCTGAAAACTCGCTCTGGAAACGTGACACGTTGAAAGTTGACATGTAATGTTTTAGAAAGATTACGAATGATTACGTTACACGACGTCATGTCAAAACTCCTTACTTGCTACGAAAATGTGACACGTTGAAAGTTGACGTGTAATGTTTTAGAAAGATTACGAACATTTACGTTACACGACGTCACGTAGTATGATGTAGAAAGATTAATTTACCATTTAACAAAAGGTTTTTAACATTTACTTTTTTAAAACCTATCGACTCGTACTCGTATCAGCAGAGTTAAAAAAAACTGTTGAAAGGGAACCATGATCGAAGATTTCAAAATCAAGACTGTAATTTGTGAGAGCCTTAGCCGTTCAAACTTATATCTATCCTGATTTCAAAATTCAAAGTTTAATTTTGGGTAAGTACTAAGTTTAACTTGATTTTGAAATTTTAATTCTTGCATGTTCTATTGGGGTTTTCTTAAATTGGGGTTTTCTTCAATTGGGGTTTTCTTCAATTGGGGTTTTCTTAATTAGTTAGTTAATATCTGTGATATTATTACTATTAGTAAATATCTGTGAATCTTTGTTTTTTAATTTTTCTGAAGAAGAATGGGGAAAGTGAAAACTTAAGGCCTAGGGAAAGCAAAAGGGAAAACTATAATGGACTTCAGAAAACTAGTACAAATCCCTGGTTTCACCAATGAGTATCACGATGTTTATGATCCTGTTATCGAAGGTGAAAAGAGAGTTATAGCAATTAAACATACATTGTACAGTAAGGCAACTGGGCCAAGGAGGTTTGAATTTATAAAATTTAACGCAGCAGTAGGTGCAAAAACCAATAAAGTTGCTTCTTGGGATGTTGGTCTGGGTAACATGTTGTTACCTGAAGTTTTCCCTTGCCCAGAAATTGTCAAGATTTGTGCAGAAAATTATGATGAAGAAAAAAAATCAATTGTGAATAAACAAACTTAGGAAGAAATTTTAACAATAACCCAAGAAGAATTTGTCAGTTTTCTAAACCTAGGGTTTGAACCACAAAATTGTAATGCCAAAATCGACCTGGGAGTGCTGGCAGAGCAATATGAGGTAGTCCCGCAAGACGCAAAAGATTCATTTGTAAAGGGTCTAATAGTTGCAGAGGTAAAGGCTTCCTTGGGTGAGAACCATAAGCCTCCTTATGATTTTAAGGTTTTTGTGCCATGGGTTCAAGATACTATATCCTCGCTATCATTTTACCTGGGACTGGAAAACAATAGGGAAGTGAGTGCCAGCATTCTTCAGTTCATTTGGGATATCCATTGTCTGAATGAACCAGTAAGATATAATTTTGTTGGACACATGGTTGAATCAATGCAAGAACAATTAGCATTGATTAAAAGAGGAAATTCTAAGACATTTAGGTTCACAACCTACTTGTGCTATCTTCTGCTAGCCAAGAATGCTGCAATATTAATGAGCAATAGCAACAAGCTTGAAATTCAAAAGGAGACAGGTACTCCAAATCCAATATATAACTAGACACCTTAGATAAGATTGTATGATAACAGAAGGAATTATAGTAATTTTGTAGACTTCTTTTTGGCCCCATTGTACAAAGAAATAACAAGCACTCCAATGCCCAGATTGTCTGCTTCATGTAGGGATTGCATCCAACTTGGAAGCACAACTCAATTGGCTGACTAGTACTTAATGGAAGATTACACTGTGCTAAGGTTTTATGGATCAGAACTGCAACCCCACAAACTTCCAATGCATGTGACAGATAGGGTGTTTGCATAGAATATGTAGTACAACTAGAGAGCACAGATAGACTCTTCTCTAGCCAATTGAAGAAGAGCATATTCCCTTCCTTACCTTTCTCAATTGGAGGGTTAACATTTGAGAGAAAGGCTTTCCAAGTAGCACAATTTTTTTAAGATATTTTTCAATTTGATTTAGAGTGGTACTGGAAGTATGATCCACTCAACATCATTCAAGAAAGGCTTGTTGCTAATAAGAACTCTGCAAACTTATTTCAACATGAAAGTAAACCATTGCTAGAGAAGTTCTAAAACAAGGATAGCTGGGATGATGTTAGAAAAGAGATGGAAAAAGTTTCCATTGAGGAAAACATTTCAGTTGAACAGTTGTCATCACAAATTATGACAATAATAAATCAAGGCATTGTACAGCCTAGGATGTCCTTCAATTTCTACGACAAAGTTGCTCAGCCATCAAACATAAAAATACCAAAGAGAATAGCAGAAGCTTGTAAGGATAGAAAATGGACTAGAACAAAAATGGATGATTTTTGGAGTATGAGAAAGGCTCTTGGTGAACCAAAGACCAGTGCAGATCTAGATGACATAGTAGAGTTTAGCAAATTGTGGAATATGGAGCATCCTAACTCTGCATACGACAGCAGTGATCCAGATGATCATGATATTGATAATGCATGTACTCCACAAACTAGGAGTCACTGTGCAATCTCCGAGGACCAGAAAAAAGTATATAGAAAAGGGGTAGTCATTGTTGAAAAAATGGGTTATAAATGTGGTGGTTTGGGTCCCACAGGAGAAGGCATCTGGAATACAATTCAGACAGAAAAAATTGCTTATGATCATGGTGCAGGACTTGGCTCTAATAGTGGACCTAGTGGTAGTACTAGTGGCATTCATGGGACTGGCATTGGTAGGAGTGGGCACCTTATAGAACAAGTTCCCTCTCTAAAGAGTCTAAAGAGGCCACTAGAATCTACACAGAATCCCATACAAGAAAATAGTGTCAAGAAGCAAAAAATTTCCATTTCTAGTTCTAGTTCCAGAACAATGACATTAGATCATAAAGAAGTGTTGCCAATTTCAAGTTCAGCAAAACCCTCTAGAAGTTCAAATCCTCAAAGAGCATTAGTTAGATCAATAGCCATTGCAAGCTCTACCTCTTCTTCACCTTTCAAACATTCAAATCCTTCTGCAACACTAGATTTTCATTTCAAGGATTTCTATAATAAATTTGCAGAAACAAAAACAAAGAATAGGGAATCAAAGAAGGCATTGAAGACTGGTGCCCTTACTATAGCTACACAAGAACAACCTGCATCCAATAGGGTTTTTCCAACATATGACCCAAAGAGAGACATGATGGAGTTCATGGTTGTTATTCCACCAAACAAAGATGGAAACCCACTAGAGAGTCAGATAGATCACTCTAAATTTGAAGTTAGCACTCTCCAAATGGATTTTTCCAAAGTAAAAAATGTGGACAAAATCAATGTCTCAAAGTCTACAAACCAAGTGGTCTACAGTGCACTGCTAAAGGTGGAAAGAGAGAAAAGCAAGCTCAAGAAAAATATAGAAAAGTTATAGGTAGACATTGGCAATGAAAAAACAAAGAGGAAAGCTTCAGATAATAGTTTGAAAGAATTACAGAAAAAGATTAAAAAATTAGCAGATACAGAGCAAGGACATACTGAGGCGGTAGTGAAGGAACAGGAGCAGGAGCAAGTGAAACTAAAGGAACAGGAGCTAAAGGAACTGAGGGGAAAATTGGCACAAGAGCAGGTGAAGGAACAAGAACTGAGGGGAAAATTAGCAAAAATTATAAAAAAACTTGACGAAGAAAGAGCCAATTCAAAAAAGTTATTTAAAAATCTAGAGAGTAATGATGCCTCTCAGGCAGATAAAGCCAATCATTGGGAACAAAAAGTAGTAGAAGAGAAAAACAATTGTGAAAATATGGCAGAAGAACTAAAGAAGGTCAATTGTACAATTCAGACTTTAACAGATACTAGTCATAATTTAGTGAAGATTACAAAAGAACACATTTGGGGCCAAATATTGGCGATGTCTAATAGCTTGTATGACTAGTTTGAAATGCTTCAAAGTATGAGAGTATGTTACTTGAAGCTCCAAAACAACATTCAACAGAACATGGATGTTGTCAACAAAGAAAAGACAGCAAAAGATATTATGCAACTCTACAGTAAGAGTGATAATTATCTATCAAACAAGGGAATTAGCAACCACCTTGATGCATCAGTAAAGGTATCAAGTATCATTCGCAAATGTGAGAAGCTACAGGAAGCACAAGAATTGGATGAAAAAGCTAAGTAGAAGATCACAAAGATGGAACAAAGGAAAGCGAAAATGGAAAGTCTTGGTTTGCCTAAGGGATTTGAAGCAAATTAGTTCATTGGAAGAGAAAATTACAAAACAAGGTTGCAAGAAAAAATAAATATTGATGTACGCTTTCTCCCTACAGACATATCTCCTAATGCATTCTTGGATTTCATCAAACCAGTGAGAACTTTGAATGGACTTTTAGAATCAACAGTGCTATCAAGTCACACTTCCAAATATGAATTGCTAACGAAGTTGCAGGAGTGTGACTATACTATGAACCAAATTGTTCTGCCATCAGAGGATGTTTGGAGTGGCCTACAAAGATTGCTCTGAATTTTGAACTACTTTAAATTGTAATATATTGCAAATGAATACAAAACAAATTGTGCTTTATGATTCTATCTAATTTTCATGTTTTTCAATTCAATGTATGTTGAGTTACTCTATTTTATTCATTTATTCTTAGTTGAGTTACTCTATTATATGCTATTGGAATACAAAATTTCATTCAAGAATTTCAAATTCAAATATGAATGATCATTGATGACATGATATAAACTACACTCGACAGTAATAATACTCTTTGTTCTCAAATTTTAATGATGAAACATAATACATTCTTGCTTTTTTAAAATGAACATTGAATGATAGGATATCATATAGTAGTTAATAAGTTCAAAAAATACCTATTGGTTGCCACTGCTAATTTAACAGAAATTTCCTAAATTTGCCAATGCATCTCTGTGTCGTCATCATCATCCAATTTTGGTATTCTAGTTGCTTCATTGTTCTTTTCATTTTCGTTTGTGTCTTCTTCAAGTTCACTCTGACCTTCGCTTCTATGACTCCCAATCCCATCACTAGTGCCACTGCCAACTGTACTTGTCCCACTTGGAGTCACTGTAGGAGATTGGTTAATGGTGTTGCCCACCCCTCTTATTTTGCATCTTTTCTTCCATATTTCCATTGCTTTTTGATAAGGAAAAGTATTGACATCATACCTAGATGTGTATACCCTCAAGCATGATTCCAAATTCTTGTCTAGTTTGTTTCTTAGCTTTGATTTTAGGAAGCCCAAAGAACTAAAAACTCTCTCATCCTCCACTAAACCCAATATCATGGTTTGACATAGATCAGCAAGCTTGAAGTACTCTGAAATTTCTTCACGCAACATTGTGCTCTGTTTTAGTTCTGTCCAAAGCTTTGTTGTCGAGCCCTCTTCATGTGGGTTATGCATTAATTGATATTGATGCTTCATAGTCCTTGCAAAGGTGCCTGATTACATCTAAGAAGACCCTCATCTAATATTCCTTTGATAGTCACTCCATTGAATTCTATAGATTTGCAAAATTCCTTTATCAAAGTCAATAGCCTTTTACGATAATCTTCCTTAGAGTTGAAGGACCAATATTGAGTAAACACAATTGCCATGGCCTCAAGCAGTTGATCATATGGGAATCATGATCTTATTTCAAAGGAAACTCTATAGGCTATGTCCCTTGCATTAGTTGTTATAGACTCAATGATCTTGGTAAACTCTTCCCTTGTAACTCTTGTAGCTCGCTTCTTTGGGGCACTGTAGTACATTGGTATCTGAAATCCCCTTACACAAACACATAAATCTCCATTTTCAATGATCTTTAAATAATTATCAGGATCATCCAAATCTGTTAGTTTCTGCCAGTGATTAAATCTATCATCAGATAAATTTAGGTCAGTATGATAGAGACTATCGAGGGCTTAGCATGACATTTTACGCAAGTGAGCATATTTTGCAATATACATGGCTCTTTGCTGGGCTTTTTTCATAATTAACATCATTTCTTCTAGCATGGGAAGAAGAGATGCCAAAGTCAAAAGTGTCTCTATATTGCTTAACCTCTGAAGTAGGTCACCACATCTCTGATTTTCTGCATTGTCCCAATTTTCGTACATCAGTCCAATCAAAGATTGATATTCAAAAAATACTCGATGCGCTGGTCCATCCAAAGAGATCCATCTGGTATCAACATCTTTAAGAAGCTTGTTTCCATTGGTAATTACATCAGCAAAGTGTTGAAATTCCCTAAAACATTTGGGACTTTGACAAAAATATGCGTATAACTCTCTTACTAAATCTCCAACCTTGTTTACTAAAGGAAACTTCTTCACAACTCTAAAAGAAAGATTCATCCTATGGGCCATACAGTGAATGCCAACAACATATGGTGAACAAGAAGCCTGCATCTTTTTGCAAAGACCATTCCTTTAACCTTGCATTACTAAAGCTCCATCTGCTCCAACATAGATCAACTTCTTCGCTATTGTCAATTCATCCATAGCTCCATATTCAATTAAATGGCTCTTTACTAATTGAAATAAAGTTTTTGATGTCGCATTATCTCTCAATTTAGCAACAGTTAGTAGATGTGGTTGGCGGACATTATTCTGTATAGTATAAACATGCATGCATACCCACAGCGTATTATCTATTGTCATAACTTCATCTAAGGACAATGCAATAAAGGTTGACTCTTTTATTTTTCTTTGTACATCCTCTATTTGAACCTGCACAATACAACTTGCCCATTCCCATCCATTGTTTATCAACCAATGACTGACAGGATAGTTAGGAACTTTTAGAAAGTGTAACAAACCACTCATTTCTAAATAGTCTGTCATTGGATGCCCTCTGCTCAAAATATGGAAAACATTACTTAATTGAACAGCTTTTTCATGTTCTTCTACTTCACTTGCTTTTGCAAAAATAGCATTAATAGAACCTTGAACTTCACCAGGCTTCATCTTAAATTTCTAAAACAAATAATATTCCTCAGCATTCCTTTTATGTTGACATTGCTCCTTTGTTTTATATCTTACCACTTTTATTTCCTTTCCATCTACAGTTGAGGTTTCGTAAATCTTACCAACATGTTTCTCTATGGTGTCTAGTTTAAGTTGCAACTGCTTTTCCTTTTTATACTTCCAACTACAAATCATACGTTTGCATTCTACTAGCGGCTCACCTACAATTGGATTGTCCACGGGCTCAATGAATGGATACTTTGCTGCCCAATCAAATTTAAATCTCCTGGCCATCTCCCATTGACGATCAGTTTTTTCTTTCAATTTTCCTCTCCCTTTAGTGTTACTATTAATTGCACCATCATCACCACCGAAGTCGATTGATTCATCCTGGTACTAGTTATTTACTAGATATTCTTCTTCAAGGTCATCTTCATTAGAGATATCAAGTTCTACAACTTCATCACTAGATTTATTAGGCTCCCCAATTTGTTGAATAGACTCATGTGTAGGTTGAGATTGTACAGGTTCCTCTGATGATGTACCTTCCTCACTTTGATCAACACTGTTGCGTCTACCCCCGCCAAAGTATGAAGATATATTTTTGCATTTCATTGGCCTCTCTTGGACATCTCCACCTTCATTAGTCCTCTTCCTATTTAAATTTGACTATGACATCTCCATCAAATTAAGGCTGCAATAAAATACTACAGACTCGTAGTCGTAGTCATTTCAGTTTGCTACCAATCACAATTGTGAGCTCTAAGCTCAGAATCAACTGAATTATTATGCTACTAAGTACTAAATGAAAATCTCTCGAAGGCTCCTTCTTTTCGGCATGTTTCAATAATGAAACTCATATATCTTAAATAGACAGCTACAAATAAACTATTTTCATATTAGCCATCAAATTTTGCCTCATAATTGGCATCGTCCATTTTGGCGAATGGCCCGACCGTTACATATGATAAGAACTAATATTTGGCGAACCCCGTGTAATTTCAAGTAATCGAGTAGGCGAATAGGGTGGGAATTTGGGACCCCATTGTGTGTGATGCATGGTGAATTGGGTCCTAGGACAAATAAAAATTTCACATAGGAAAATGGGAATTTGGCGAATGATGATCCTCGAAAGAGACACTCAATTTAATCCATGGCGAATAAGAGTAAACAGTAAAGAGAAATATGGGTGAAGAACCCGACTACCAAACTAAAATTACGTAATAATAGTGGTGAATGTTTTGACCACTATATGACCATTTTATAAAATTTGGGTGAACGATCCGACCTGTATATGATCATTTTATTCACCAATTTCTATCACCCGATCGTGACATATTCGCCAATTGGTGAATATTCACCACTAAAAAAATCCCTGGTTGTAGCCTTCATCACTTGAGCAATGAGCTCTAGGATAGTGTGTCCCCACCCCTAATAGGGTTATTGTAAAAGACTCCTAACAGGGTTTGACCCTTGACAAGGTCACTGTACTAAATACAGTGTAAAGTAACTCCTAACAGGTTTAAGGATCTTCTAACAAGGATCATAAAACACTAGTATAGATTATTAGTGGGTGTCAATTCCCACCGGGGTTTTTACCTATTTGGGTTTCCCCATAACCATATTGGTGTTATGTGTTAAGTTCATGTTTCTTATTTATGTTGATGTTCATTTCAGTACTTAAGCATTCAAGTTAAGTTTAAGAAGTAAAGCAAAAAGATTAAATTAAGTGAACATTGATTCACACCCCCTCCCCTCTCAGTGTTCCCATTCCTAACCATTGGTATCAGAGCTCTGGTCCTTAGAAAATAAGTTTAATCACTTGAGGAGATCATGGACAAGATAGAAATGAAACATATGAAAAGAAATCTTGAAGCTACTCTTGAAGATTTGGACAGATCTGAAAAAGAAATTGAGGAACTAAAATAAAAAGTCAGTGATGCTCAAACAGTCATCAAAAGGCTAAGAAAAGATTTGAAAGAATGCTCTACCAGTGATTTAGGGATAATGATCAAAAAGCTCAATGAAGAAAATCCATCCCTAAAAGAACAGATTGAAGAATTGGATGATAAGTTGACTAACAATCAGGAAGTCTATGATGAACAGATCAAAGAGAACCTTCAACTGAATGAATAATTAAGGTAATAAAATAAGGAAATCTTGGAGCTAAGAAACAAAAAAGAAAGCTTGAAATCTGAATTGAAAGAGGCTAAGAATCACATTAATAAATTGCACACAAGCAAGGATCTAATTGAATCTCAGTTGTATGCTCAGAAGCTTAAAGGAGATACTAGCGACATTGGATTCAATGAAGCACAAAATCAAATTGACAACATGCGAGCAAGAATGAAAGCACTAGAAGACACCACAAATGCTAAGGAGACTGGAAGTCAAACTAAAGATCATGTTGAACCATCCAAGAATGAGCGCAAGCCAGTAGATCAAACTTGTTATGCATGTAACAAGCATGGACATATAGCAAGGAACTATACAGAGGTAAGACCTTTCAATGGTTACTATTATTCATGCAATAAATTTGGTCATAGAGCTATGAATTGTAATACAAGCTAGAAAAACAAGACTTAGCATAATCAGAGAAATCAAAATCAGTCAAATGTAAGTTCTTAGAATGTTACATGTTAGATATGTAACTATATTGGTCACTCAGCTAGACAGTGTAAAATGGTAACCCATGTCAATGGGTCGAGGAATATAAGGCCTCTAGTCATTTTTCACTCTTGTAATAAGGCTAGACACATCTCTAAGTTCTGTAGATCAAGGATGCAAAGTCAGGAAAGTCCTAAAAAGCTAGAAGAATCAATACTGGATACCGAAGAAGAAGTTAAGTTTGTGAAAGCTTCAGAAGATGTGAGCATGATTTGGTCAAAGGTGAAGAAGGATAAGGTTGATGAGCATGTATTGGATGCATCCATAGTAGATGTACCCTCTACATCTAGATGAATGGCCCTCAGGGTCATAGGGGGAGCTAATTTAGCTCTAAACCCTTGCGCAGACGATATACTCACCCTTAGAGTATGCGCCTTTGGATTTGAAATCTTGGAGATTATTTGAACCTATGTGCAAGAGTACACAACTAGATTGATTATAGAATGAAAGTTGGAAATTTTCAGTGACAACCTGGTTTATGTGGTAAGCATTAATGGCAAAATTTTTACTTTAAAGTACACAAAATCTTTTAGCTCTCATTGCATTCAAATTTAGAGTGATTAGAGAATAGAGGAGCCCTAGAATTTGATAGTAAAGGATTACAGATTGATTCACCAATGATTAGCAGTGCATTTGATCAGTCGCAGAAGCCCTAATCTGTCACGTCAATTCAGAAGTCTTTGAGATCATTTGGAAAGCAATATACAAGTAATGGCTACTCCCATTATATATGATGTGGTAGAGAAGAAGAGATATGTGTTTAAGAGGCATCCATTCAAGTCCACACTAGACGACCTAGAAGCTGCATTCTCCCGCACTCCCATGGGTGTTATGCATGTGGAAGATATTAGGGCATACATATATTGCAAGAAGGAACTAGTAGGTTTGGATAGAATAAGAGCGCACATGGAAATAATGATGAAACCTGATAAAACCTTCATGGATGAGTATGCACAGTTGGATAATCATCCTATAGTGGAATATGCTATGGCATATGAGTTCTATGAGTCAGAATGGATCAAGATCCTACTCAGCAGGATCTGTTATGACCTATTTTGGATAGGTGAAGTACCAGTTAGGATAACAGGAGATCTAATTCATGAGATGACAGGACTCTCAAGGATAGGCGTCGTTCTTCCAATAGGCAAGGATGTTAGAAACCTTGTAGAACAGGCTTGCAAATCAAGAAGTGATAGGCGTGGAATGACAATAGAGCCTATAGAGGAAAAAAACATCAAATTGATGTCCATGATACTGGGATACAGGTTCCAGCACACTAGTAGAGTAAACAGTGTGTCAGCGGCCACCATTCTAGTAGCAATAAGGTTGGTAAGAGAGAATGGAGAGTTTAATCTGTGTGAGATCTTGCATGCACAACTAATAGACAACATAAGATCCATCAAGCATGACAAGACCAAGATATTCCGGATTGGGTCTCTAATAATCTATATGTAATTCCATATTCTTGGAAAGGTGTCTAATTTGTATCTAGACAAATCTATTCCCACTATGCCACAGATATCCTTTAAGGCATCCACAGAAAGTACCCTTAAGGATTACATGGAATTGGAGTTGAAAACATTCAGAGTGAGAATGCAGATGAGGTATAGGATACCTGAAAAGATAGTTGAAAAATACAAGGATAGTATTTGTTTCATGGTAGAGATTGATACAACATGCATGGAGGTTGTTGAACCAAGAACAAAGTGGATTCATCTACTAGGATATGAATTTGAAGAGCCTATTCTAGAGGCTTATGCTCAAGTTTTGTTGTCAGCACCTAAGGACCTCAATGAACCTATATGGGGGACTTATGAAGAGAAAACAAGAGAAGTAGATGTTGTATTAAACAACATAGCAACAAAAAGAAAATTTGCCAAGGTTATTTCAGAGATTTTGAAAATTCATGGAGTATCTCAAGCAGACTTAGACAAAGCAAGGCAAGAGAAGATTGCTTTGGAAATAGAGAGTGCAACTACAGCAAAGACAAAATCTGATGATCCAAAGATGAAGAAGGTGAAAATTGAGAAATCAGATGATCAGAAGGGTAAATCTGATGTTGCCCCTCCTTCTCCCATAGTAACAATTGACCTTACTACTCCTCCTGAGTATAAGGCAATGCCTAAGAGGAAGAAAGAGATCAGCACTAGTCATCCATCCTCGCGAGCAACAAGAAGTAGGAGGAATACTCAAGCACCTCTAGAAGTAAGTTTCAAACCTAGTCTTAGTGTGTTGAGTATAAGGATTATTGATGAAGGTAGGATAGATCAAGTAGGGAAGTTCTATGGGAAGTATAGTGAAATTGACAAATCAAAAATTCATGGAATGATTGTCAAACTTATGCTGAAGTTCAAAAAGAAAGTCCTAGAACTAAAGACTATGATTCCAAATAATGTGTGGAACATCTTAGAATTCTTAAAGAGATAGGCTATTGAAGAGGATCAAAGGATAAGAGAAAATACTTTAGATGAAACCCTCCCAGTATGTTCTTTAGAGGAGAAATCTTTGTTGTTAGATCTGGTGAAGCCACATCTTAGAACCAAGTCAAGGACTTTGCATATAATCAACAAGAATTATGAATTGGTTGCTAAGGAAATAGAGAAAGCATTTGAGAAGGTTTTCAGGAACAGGCACATGTACCCACCTACTACACTTACATCTCAAGTGCCCACAAAGGAAGTCAAGGTGGTGGTGCCCACTAATGTACCTATGATAGGTCCTCAAGACTCAGTGCTTGCAGTTGAAACACATACAGAGGTAGATAAGTCTGCAGAGTCACTAAAGGATAGCACCATCATCATTGATAATGTTGAGATTGCAATGGAGGCCATAGATAAGGACTTGGAGAAGTTCAAAGAAGCCTTTGTAAGCACACAAGAGGCTGAAACACTATGCGGTGGTAACTCACTTGAGATAGAAAAAGGAAAAGAGATAGAAAAAGAAGAAGGAAAAGAAACATAAATAGAAAAAGGAGAAGAAGAAGGAAAATTAAATGAACCATCAGTTGAAATGTTAATCAAAGTAAAGCAAGAAGTAGTGGATAGCACTCCTATCACTCCACTACCCTCAGCAACATTGTTGTCAAGTTTAACACCTGACACAACTAGTTTGGATTCATGGGGAGAAGAAGACCTGATCAAGATCAGTGTCTTAGCTATGGAGAAGGCCAAGGAGAAATAGGTAATGAGGAATCCCCTCTTTGTAGAATTAGTAAATATCCTAAACAACTTGTTACGAGTAGATAAGAAAGTGTCCAAGGTACACTCTGTTGATGATGTAAGTGTAATTATTTCACAATTCATGAGTAATTTATCTAACTTGGAAGAATCAGCATCATTATTTGTAGAGGAGAAGTATATACAAAAAAGACTAAATGAGTTGGTCAGTAACTTCTCACTAGACCCTAGTTCACTCAAAGTTCAACAAGCAACTTTGAAAGAGTTTGCAACAAAAGGAAGGAAAATTATTGTTGACTGTATGAATCAAGATAAGTTGACAGCCGATCACTACAAAAAGATTCAAGAAGTGGAGGCCATGATAGAACAAGTGAGGAAATTAGTAAATGATCCCTTTACTGATGTAAACATGTGTAACAATGTATATCAGGGATAGATTGACAAAATTGAGAAGGCAGAAAAGGAGATGTCAAAGATAAGGGCTAGGTAGACTCAGCTTAGAAATGCTCTTGCACCCTCCCTGAATGTGTTGAATTAGAACATCAAGGAGATTGATGCCACCATGGTGACATATGATCAAGGTCCTAGTTCAAATTTGGAGAAGATGGAGAAACTACAATATGCCTTATGCGCCCATCTCCAAACAATCAATGCATTGATTGCATTTTGGAAGCAAGAGATCCAAAATTTATAGATTGCATACTTGGATGTACTTTCAGTGTAAGTACTTGTATAGATTCAATTTTGTAACACCTTTGTCATTAATGTCAAAGTGGGAGTATGTATAGCTATGTAAAGAAAATGTATAGTAAGAAGATATAAGGGAGATATAAGATAGAGTATGATTAAGTGTTTTTTTGCATTAAGGGACAGTCAGTCACTTTGCCATATTCCTTTGTTGCCATCAATGAAAAAGGGGAGATTGTTGGCAAGTTGACTATACTGGTGTATATGACTTGATATAGTGTTTTCATTATGGCAACAAAGTCATATGATGTTTTGGAGTCAGCGCTCATGATAAGAAGATCATAAATTGGCTAAGTGTTGAAGATTGGACAGTGTACAAAGTGCCTGAAGGTTAGAGCGTCAACGCATGTGCATACAATAGAATTATGGTATGCACCCTAGAAGTTAAGTTGGTAAGACCATATTCATGCTATGTTTAAGAGTGCATGATTAGAAGATTCAATATGAGGAAGATATAGAGAGTTTAAGTTGCACAAACAGTGAATGCCAGAGAAGAACAGAGCAAGCAGCCGACTGTTGGTATTTTGGTTAGTGGCTATATTATTATGTTGTAAAGGCTATGTGCCTATTGTAATTAGGTTTTAGACATATAAACATTTTTTTTTGTAAACACGCTTGAGCCAATTCAATTGGAAGCATTGTATGTAATCAGTTATAGGCTGACCTAGTTAATTGTTTTGGTATGCGCATATAAATATGAGATGCACCCTTTGTAATATGTATGAGAGTGGAAATAGAATTAAGATAAGTAGAGAAAAAGTGAGAAAAGAGTTGTTAAGATTTATTATATCTTTTCAAGAGGTCAAAGCATTGGCGCATCAAAGGAACTGATCTGACAAGCAATGTCACAGCACCAGTTTATCTAGCAGATATAGTGTGTATTTGAGATCAAAAGGTTGTAGCCTTCATCACTTGAGAAGTGAGCTCTAGGATAGTGTGTCCCCACCCTTAATAGGGTTATTATAAAAGACTCCTAACAAGGTTCGACCCTTGACAAGGTCATTATACTAAATACATTGTAAAGAAACTCCTAACATGGTTAAGGATCTTCTAACAAGGATCATAAAACACTAGTATAGATTATTAGTGGGTGTCAATTCCACCAGGTTTTTTACCTATTTAGATTTCCCCATAACCATATTGGTGTTATATGTTGAGTTCATGTTTCTTATTTATGTTGATGTTTATTTCAGTACTTAAGCATTCAAGTTAAGTTTAAGAAGTAAAGAAAAAAGATTAAATTAAGTGAACATTGATTCACACCCCCCCCCCCCCTCTCAGTGTTCCCATTCCTAAAAAATAGATATTGTATGAAAAGAAGAAAATAAGAATAGTTGTAAAGGTTTAGAAAAAATAGTTGACCTTAGTACTGGTACTCCCTTAATTGCCTTCTTAATTTCTGTAAAAGCTTCGAAAGCCTCATTTGTCCAAGAGAAACTCGCACCTTTTTCAACATTTTAGCAATAGGCTTGACAATTTTAGAGAAGTTAGGAATAAACCTCCTTACGAAGTTGATTGGACCAAAGAATGATTGGATGAATTTTACTATTTTGGGGATTTGAATCTTATCAATTGTAACAACTCTTTCAGGATCAATTCTTACCCCTTCTCTTGATATAATGTGTCCCAAAATATTTCCTTTAGTAACTCCAAAATGGCATTTCTTTGGATTCAAAGATATTTTGTACTCTAATGCTCACCTAAAATATGCTCTAAATGCTTACAATGATCTTCTTCCCTTTTAGAATATGTTGTAAGGTCATCCTGATACACAACTAGGATGTGATCAATCAAGCCCGCAAATTCTACATCCATAGATCTTTGAAAAGTAGCCCCTGCATTTGTTAGTCCAAAAGGCATTCTAGCATATATATAAGTTCCCCATGGAGTTATAAAATTTGTCTTATATTGTTCTTCTTCTTTTACCTTTACATGATTATATCTGGAGAAACCATCCATCATGGATAATAACTCATTACCTGTCACCTTATGTAATAAAGCTTCCATATTTGGAAGTGAATAATTATCCTTAAGTGATGACACATTTAGATTTATAAAATCCACACATAATCTTATGTCTCCATTATTCTTCTGGATAGGTACCAAATTAGAGAGACCCATGTTGAATGTCTTATTGGTTTAATTATGCCAATATCTCTCATCTTCATCAATTCCTCCTTCATTTTTGGGGCTAAAATAGAATTTATTGGCCTTTGTCTTTGTCTGAAAGGTTTAGCGTCAGGCTTCAGTAGTACTTCATGCTAAAAGAGATCTTCTTTACAGGCTTTAAGGTCATCATATGACCAAGCGAAAATATGCCTATATTTTCTCAATAGGCCTATGATGTCCTTTTTTACCTTTGATGTCATTTTTTTGCCTATAAAAACTTCTTTAGGAGAATGTTTATTTCCTATATTAACCTTTTCCACTTCATCAACAATGACATTTGCCTTCTCAGCACCTCCCTTAATATCCTTATTGTCAAATATTCTTTCTAAGGCTACCAACCCCCTAGGAATTCTATTAGTTTTGAGTTGTATAACATCTTTCCAAAACAAATTTTCCTTACCATCCTGATCTTCTACATATGTGTTCCAATCAATTAGTTGATTTTCATATTTACCTTCACATATCATAAATTGACTTATGTCTTTGTCATCCTCAAATACTTTCCAATTGCGTATTTTGTCTGGGACTGTTGGTCTAATCTTGATTTCTACTTGAGTAATATCCTCATATGGGATATCATTGTGCTTGACTACAAGGTTAGCCATAAAATCTGCAAGTATTTTTTTTGATCTATCTATCCAGTTTATGGAAAAAGCATCAAAACATTCTATTAAGTCCCAAACATCATTCCTATACTTTCTTAATCTATATTTCTTAGTAATAAACTTATTTTTAACTTGAGATACAATCAGTTCTGAATCACCATACACACTTAAACATCTTATGCTATTCTTGTTAGCTATCTTTAAATGAAGAAGAAGAGCTTCATATTCAGCTACATTATTTGTGCATTCAAAAGATAACAAAAAGGAATGTTTAAAAGGTTTTCTATTAGGAGATATAAAAACCACTCCATCACCATTTCCATCTTTTGAACAAGAACCATCGAAGTTCATTTTCCAAATATCATTTTTATGTTCATTTGCATGAATTTCAATGACCTTAGTATTTTTTAGTACATCCTTAGAAATACTTACCTTGAAATTTTACATGTCAGCATAGCAAAAACATGTCATTTGATTGGGATCCAATGACTCAATAATGTATGAAGATCTCAATTCCCTGTCAATTCTAACAATCTTGCCATTCAGTGGGATAGAAGCATAAGACAAAACTAACTGAACATTTCCACCAACCAAATTAGACCATTGTCTAGATAATAACATGCCATAATTTTGTGGGACTTCTACTACAATAATATCAATTGTATAAGGTGTTTCAGGATAAGAAGGGAATTTGAATTCAACATTCTTCATTATACCAATAACAGGGACAAATCTATTATCCATAGCATAACATTTTCCATACATAGTATCAACTTGCATTCCTAATTCTTTCATTACATCATATGACATAATTTTAACTGCTTCTCCTAAATCTAACATGCAATTTTTTACTAATTTATTATTTATCAATAAGGTCTAGTAGAAAGGATCAACTTTAGTAGGGCTCTCATTTATAGCAGTTACTAAATAAACAATTGGTGTTTCTTCATTATCGTTCTTTTCTTTTATATCATCTCTAGCAATATCAGATATTATTTTAATTGTCTCATTCCTGTAATCAATAAATTTCATAATTTCCATTAGAAGGATTGAAATCTTTACCTGAGATAATGCTTGAGACATGAAAGTATTGCAACTAGAAACTTGCTTACCAGAGCTTTGTTTACCTGTCAATTTGGTTATTTTTTATTGTGACACTTGCTCTACTTGTTTCTTTGGAGCCTCATCTTTTCCTTTCTTCATTTTACTGACTTTATTTGTAATTCTAAACATCATTGTTGTTTTCTCTTTATCAGCATAAATTGTCATGTTCCTCAAATGATAGTTACTAGGTGCTTGCTCTAAGGTTGCTATAGTATAAGCTTCCTTTTCTTCTTTTGTTAATCTCTGAATTTTGAGACTTCCTTCCTCATCTAAAAACACTTGTTGTATACCATGTTAGTTTGTTCTCCTATTATTACTATCGTAATCATAATCTTCTTCAGATGAACTAGCACTATCTCTTCCCCAATAAGGACTAGTTGATAGAGTATTTATTGTTGGTTGATCATCTTCTACTTGATAATCTTCTTGTAGGATATTATGTGTTATAAAACATTGTTCTTGAGGATGTGGCAAGTTACAAACATCACACCAAGGCTCATCATCTATGAAATGATTTCCTTTCTTCAAAGGGTGAAGATTTTTCATTTCCTTTTTGGCTAGAATTGGTTTCCCATCCTTCCAGTTTGTGTTATAAGGCATATCTTGTGGCCTATATCGATCATTCTTAATGAAGGGTTTCTCATTCCTCTTGAACTAAAAATTATCTTGGCCTTGGTTAGCTTGAAGATTTTTAATCATATTCATCATCTTATTAACCTTATCTTCTTCTTTGGTTTGCTTAGGGGCTTTTGGATTGAACAACTTTGGTTCATCCCTCTTAGTAATTCTACTAGCTACTTTCCTATCATTTTCAATAGTCATTGCTATTTTGAAAGCCTATTGCAATGATGTTGGTTTATGAGATCTTATCTCATAATTGATGTTTTTTTCAAAAGCAACTTGATAAAATTCTGAGGAAAGAATCCATTGGTCTAATATCTCTTGTAATTATATTCAATATCTTATTAAACTCTCTGATAGACTCATTCTAAAAAAATTTTACGCTAGTTAATTCATGAGAAGCAAAGGAAGTGTCATTATGTTCCCCAAATTTCTCAACAAACTAATTAACAAAATCTTTCCACCCAATAATAGATCGATCAATTAATCCCCTATACCATTTAGTAGCATCTTCTATCAAGAATTGAACAAATAGCTTCATGTACACATCCTCATTATGTTCTTCCAATTCTTCAATGGTACTTTTCAAGTTTACACAATGGACTTCTATTGATTCTATTCCATTCCTTGAAAACTTAGGAATCACATTTCTCGATTCATTTGATATAGGATTTGTAAATCCCGTAATACCATTTAAATCAGGTTGTCTATATCTCTCAGATACCATAGGGGGTCTAATATTAGCCTAGTAGGCATCCTGATGGTTTATTCTTGGTCCCCTGTTATTATAGTTATTATTATTTCTATGATCCTGATCTTTTTTATTATGATGTTGATTTATATGGTTTTGTTGAGTTGGAATACCATTTTGCTGACCTCTATTATCAAGTTTTCTCCAATGATCATCGTTATCCCTTCTTGTATTCCTATCATTTTGTTCAAATAATGGGTTGTGATATGTATTATTAAGAGGTTGCTCAGTATTCTTTTGATGAGGATGATTGTATCTTGGTACTCCCTCTTCTTGGTTTATGTTTCCATCTCTTCCATCCTTATTTTCCCCTTCAGATCCTCTTATACTTTCTAAAGGAGTTTTAATATCTTCCCTAGTTATTCCAAATCTAGCCAATACTTCATTTGGTTGTTTTTTGAATGCCTTTGCAAATTTTTTCCCTTCTGGAATAAGATTAGCAAAATCTTGGATTACCTTTTGCATTTTCTTTTCAACCTCATCTTCATCATCATTTTCATCTCCATCATTTTGGTAATTTTCCATATCTCGGTAGAAAGGATTTACAATTTCATCCTTGTTATCCTAATTTCTATAACTAGATTGGGGATCTTCACCTCCATTAAGTTGTCTTTCTGCAAATTGCTTGAGACCAGCAAACGACATCTCTGGATTAGATCTCTTAGTTTTCCTTGGTTGAGTTTTAAAATCTAATTCAATATGACTCTATTTTCTTATGCAAGGATCTCCTTCCCCACATGTATGAAACAGTCATGTGTCTTAGTTTATGACCTTTTGTTCTTTTTACAATAAAACATTGTATAGAGTATAGTAGAGTTGCCACCTTCTTCATAAAAAGGATAAAATCATACAATTGATTCCAAGTTCTATCTCCAATAGAGTCTGACTCTTTGATCACTAGAAATTCTAAATAATGTTGTCATAACAAATCCCTAGTAGAGTCACGAATTTATTGGTGCCCAAATCAATACATTTGATTTCCTATGGATTCGTATTTCTGATTATGAGAAACCCAAAGGGATTTGGCCAACTGACAAATTCCACCCTTTCTAGGATGTGAACTTCTACAATTTAGGCTATGTAGGACCAAGGCTGGTAAGACTATACCTTAGGATCTTCTAAGGCTTTTTATAGAAAATTATTGTACTTCTCCTAAAATCTAATTGCTTTGAAAACTGAAACTGCCTTGATTGTGTGCTTTATTTGGAATTGAAAATAAATTGTGAATTGCTTGAAATTTCTCTCATTAGGATGTTTATTGATTAATCCTAGATTATATATGTCTATAACCAACAATGAAACCTCTAACACAATATGTCAAACTAGTGCCTTGTTATTAAGGTGAAATATATTATATCTTTATCAAATTTATTTGTTAGTATAACTTTGGAGACAACAAATAGCCCCTCCAAGACAACTTGTTATCACTTTGTTGATGCTTTAATTGATTAAGAAATTTAGGGAAATAGTAATCTAGTCCTATTGATTTTAACTTCCCTATAGAAGCCCAATAAGATAAAACACAAGATTGATCAATAAATACATATGTTCTAATTTTCTAGTTTAAAGTTCATCCAAAATAACCAAATTAGTTGTACTATCAATCAATGTAAATCACAGATCTAATCCAAAGAACTCAAACAAAGACATACGATAGGATAATATCATGAGAATTTGAAGAATGACCAGAACTTTGATATTACATTAAAAAGTTTTCATTACCATAGGAGCATTGCTGATACATCCAACATATAATCCAAGAATTATATAAGTTTTTTCATAAACTAGAAAAAGTTGTTTTTTAAATTGTCCCTTTATCTGAAATCGACTCATATACATATAGACATTGATTCAGTTACATGTGAAGAGATGTGACTCTTCATTAATACTTAACAAAATTTAAAAACTTAACAGATGTTAACTAATTTGAGGTGGAATCTGAATCTTTCACGGCTTTGTCACAATCGATGATGTATTTTTGGTATCTCCCATTCATTCCTAGATTGACATCACTCGAATCATCTCGAAATATGAATTCCATCTTAACAAATTGGTCCATGCTCTGGTTTGTATTCTTGAGCTCTAAGTTGTCATCCTTGCAGGCTTGAAGAGCAACATCGAGTAACCTTTGATAGCTTTTGATCCATGCATCATTGCCTATGTCTTGTCCATTATTGTCAACCCATGTTGGTAAACCATGCTTGGTTATATCCCTAAAGGCCTTAAAGTCCCCTTTCATTTATGTGCCATATTCATTGTGTGCATTCAGTAAGGTTTGGATTTCTCCCTATTTGTCTACATTCATGGCACTCATTTTTTTGGTCAGCCTCTTGGTTATCTCATCATGACCAGTTCTTAAGGCTCTGTACTCCTCCATTCTATCCCACATAGCTATCATTTTCTCTTTATTATCATACGTTATACTGGCAACCCATCATTCATTCGCTTAACTCATTCCTTCTCTGACCAATGCCATAAGCCAACTATGATCATTTTATCGCTATAACATATAGCAATGAAAAATCGAGAATCGCTATGACTAAAACTGCTCTCCACCAATAGCCCGACATCCTTCTCCTAATTCTTGTGTGTTACACTGATGGACCATCAACTATCAGTGTTACTCACTTCTTTTCTAGCTATTTTAACATATTTCTCTGATAGCTTGATCGATATATCATATACTGATAGAGAACAATTTATCACCTTGACATATAGCGATGCACTTCTTATTATTATTACACTTTATACTTCTTCATCGCTATATATCACACCGATGTCCCATAGGTAATCAGTATAGATCATTCTCCTTTAGTATACCTTTATAAGTTCTCTCGATAATATCATCGATATAAGTCACCCTGATAGAATCATCAAACATTGGCATATCAATTTCACATTTTTCTTGCTTTATGATCCTTCACCGATGAAATCATCGACATCTGTAGTATCGATAATATGCCTTTTATCACTATAGCTTCTAGTGATGCGTTCATTCTTTTCTTTTAATATCCAAATGATATCGATATACCTTCTACCGATATACAATCAAATATCTCCTTTAGCCTTTCCTGACCATCCTGATAGTTTAAGACCACATCGATCAAATCATCATTGTAGCTATGCTGAAATTTGAGATTTATCATTTTAATGCCCTAACTCATGCTATTATGCTCTATAATTAATTTCTTCTACTTGGACAAGTACATAGACAAAAATGGTGGGTTTTAGGGTATCAAGGTTACTGATGTGCCTTCATGTCAATCTCATGAACCACTCTGTATTGACTTTCTCCATCTCCATTGGGTGAGTATCTAATATATTTCTTGCACACCCAAATATATAGTAACCATCTTTCACATGATATGATGATTTACTTCTCCTAGTGACATTTGTGAAATGAAAATTTTACAAGTGTCAACAAGACCTTCAGAAGAGAGAGATGCCTAAATCAGTCATTATGAACAGAGTGTGGAGTTGATTAATAGTTCTTGGAGTTGATTAATTAGACATAGTTGATTGTGTATTTAAACCCAAGATTGAGATGGTCTATCTAGAAGATGAGAATGAAGTTTTATCATTGGGTAGGTCCATGCTATGTTTTGAAAAATTTATCTGGGATGTTCCATGTGAGAAAATAGGGGATACTCACTTACAGGAGCTAGAATTGGACACATTCATATGTAACATGGATGTAAGTAGAAATGAAAGTGGACTTGTGGTAGATGTTGAAGTGCACAATGAGATCCCATGTTATAGGAATTTTACAGGATCCTCATGTAGCCACAATAATGTCATGTAGTATCATCCAGAACATGAGGTTTTCCATTTTCTCATAGATGACTACTTTGAAACAACTTGGCAGGAATGTTCTAAAGTCATTAATATGAACCATTTGCAAGAATGTCATAAAAATGGAAATGAAAGTATTGATACCATGGACTATGAATATTTAATGTTTTCTTAGCTAGAACAACAACAATGAAAATTAGAAGATAATATGGACATAGAGCAATGTTCTGCTGAGCATAATAATGTATGGTTTAAGACAATGGTAAAACCAACCCAGAACAATAGAGCTGGTATTTGGCATAAGTCAATATACACAATACAAGGGATGATGAAGATGCAAGTCCTGGTGTCAAACACATTTATCATGGTGCCAACTTGGATGTGGTAAATTTCAAGGATGTAATACCCACCCAAACTTGTGATTTGACATATTATGAGCCATTGGATAGTTGTGTGATATCGTGTGGTTGCAGTTGGATGATTTTAGTTATTTTCATGGTGATTATATATATGTTATGATGTCATTTATATTTATGGATTTACTGACCCCATATCTAATATGTTGAGGGACAAAGTCGTAGTTACTTTCTTGTGAGATCCACACTATGTAATAATCCCTAACATTGTTTGTTATATCTATGTATGCACATGTATGTATTTGTGATGACAAGTTTGCAGGTGTTGAGCGTCGACTTCCCTGAATTGTCAAGATGAGTGTGCCCTATCGCAATATCTCAATGGTAAGAGAGGGGAGATAACAAATAGGTCCAAATTCCAACCTATTCCATTAATTTTCTTGAAATAGTGGACAAGTATTTGATTTTCTACCTATTTGAATTCATCAAGTGGCGTGAATTTGTGGGCCCTTCCTTTAGGCCTAATTGTTGCAGTTTGATTCGATCGGTTTTCTTTCTTATTGCATGTTATGGAGTTTGATGATATTCTTGTATTAAAATAGATTACGAATTTAATTATGAGATTAAACAATTATACCTTATAAAATATTGGAATATTAAATATATGGATATTTAATTAATGAGAATTAATTAAATACCTATGTTTATTAAAGAGAGTTAAATAAAAATTCTAATTGTAGAAATTGGGGATTTAATTGAATATTAAATCTAGAAATTGAAATTTAATTGCATAATTAAATATAAAATAATATTTATTATTGAATTACATATTTTGAATATGCTAGGAGTTTTAATTTAATTAAAATATAAAAATCAATATTTAAATGCAAAAAGGAGTTAAGTGATTTTTAATGTTGAGTTGCATATTTTATTAATTATAATTAATCATTCACTTTTGAATGGAAAAGGTTTCATAAAAACAAAGTTGGAATTGAGTTCTAATTTCTAATGGGGAGGTGCATGTTTTCAACCTTGATTCCTAGTTTTCTTTATTAGAGTTATTTTTGGTCATTTTTAGACACATAATATTATGAGATTATAGGTTTCGGTCTGGATTTTGAAGTTAAGGAATTTTTGAAAGCTTGGAATTTTTGAAGTTTGAAGTTATTTCTTCATTGTCATATACCAGTTTGTGGATTAAGGCAGGCTTTGAAAACTCTTGTAAATCTTTCCTTTGAAAATATTATTTTCTTTATGTTTGCCAGATTTGGTTGTCGATTTTGAGTGATTGTATTATGGTTTCCATTGCTTGAGAATTTGAAAAGAAAAAGGACAATTAGGTTTGTTTTGTATGGATAAATTCTTGTTTATGTTAAAGTCTGTTAAAACCCAAGAGTTCATTTGAGAACATTAGGTAAACGTATGATTTATCTTATTAAGAGTTTGTTGAAAACTTGGTAGGAAAATTATATAGTTATTTATAGATAATTTGATTCAAAACCTATCATATTATATTTATAAATTAGTTTTTGAGTATATTATAGTTAGTTGTGTAAGTTTTATATTTGCATGTTTATAAATATATAGCTACAATTGTAGAAAATTCTTTTAAAAAAATAAAAATTAAACATTATAGAAAAGTACAGTCAAAATTTTCACCAGAACATATATATCATTTAAAAACAAATGGGTTACCCACTGCTGCATGACAGTGGTACCTCTGCTGGTAGCAACAGGGGGTGTTGTCGGTGACCTCCCATGCCACGTACATGGGGAAGTCCCCCTTTTTTATGAAGTTTTTAAATAATTTTTTTATTATTAAAGATTTTAAAATAAATTTTATTTAAATAATTAAAATTTAAATATTATTATTTTTAATTAATATTTATTAATAATAATAAATATTAATTATTGCCACCTTATTTCAAAAAATAAAATATTAATTAATATTAATATTAATATTAGTTATTATTTTATAAAGTTTTAATTAAGGAATTTATTTATATATGTATATATGCATGGTTACATAGGTATATGGATATGGTTAAACTGGTTATGTTTTTAATCAATTGGATTTTAGTTGGAAAAGTGGTTTTTTTTTAAATAATTGGAAATTGTGCTTTGATTTGATTATCTCTTATACTTTGTGGTATTGTTTATTGTTGTTATTGGGGATTTAATTAACTTTGGAATTGTATACTAGAGGCTTGCGGTTTTATTTTCTATTGTGACATGTGTGCATTGTGATGTTGATTAGCATCTTGATTCTTTTACCCAACCCTTATTCAGTCTTAAGCTCCTATTTATTGTGGACACATCGAGAGTACATATGTGGGATTATGGTTTTGAGAACCAATATTTGTTCCTTATGACTTTTTGGAACTAGATTTTGATCATTATATTGTTATATTATTTATGAGCTTAGGGTAGGTTATCTAGGTGTATAGAGGGGAAGTGGCTTGAAATGGGGGTCAGCGCTCTAAGTGGTTGCCAAGGTAACTCATTGTAAGTAACTTAATAAGTAATAACATAATACATTAAATGAGGTTTTAAAATTAATTAATAAGATGTTTGTGTTCCTCACCCATGCCTTGAGTGCTAGTACAAGATAGGATGGAAGTGGGAGAAGATGCTTGATTGAGGTTTATCATAGTTAGTATCCTTGTTTGTATGAGGGGTTACTGATGCCACATAGAGTCACTTGGGGGCTGGTGTCCAGAGAGACTACCAAGTAACTCAAGAGTTGACTCATGTGATGACACTTCTCTGCATGCATATTAGGTTTTCTACATGTGTTGGTTGCCTCTATATTAGTGTGTATTTCCTTTACATCTTAGTAGTAATTCTTGAGACAGGGATCTTTTAGGATCCCTTACTTAGGTTTCATGTTGTAATGGATTTTGTGATTGATATCTAAGTGGAGTCTGATGTTATCTCCTCGACACAGTGGGAGTGGGCCTCCGAGTTCCATGAGATCAGGTGGTAGTGATTCTTTTACCATTTCAAATTTTGATGTTCCTGCACCAGTGTTGGATGATCCTTTTAGTAGTTACATTATTAATCTTTTGAGACTTGCTTTTATCTTTCTTATGTGTATGTTTGTATCAGTGTACTAGTTGTGATACATATTCAGGATATTATATTGTATCTTATACTTGATTACTATTGCATGCCCTACGACTTGTGCAGTGGATGTTGGTTCACTATGCACTTTATATTGTTTCAATTATATCTATATGTTCACATTTATATGATGATGTACTTGTTATTCATTTTCATATGTGAGATTTTGTACTTGTAGTTATTCATAATAATCAATTATCATTTACATAATTCTACATCATGGAACCCTTGGGATTTGTAATCAGTGATTGAGTTGTCTTATGTTGTATTGCTTCCACATTTTTATTCATTATTGTTATGTAAACTCTTGATAAAAATATTATTCTGTAAACTTAGTATCATGTTTTAGGTTATTTTCTCTTGGGTTCCCTGAGGGGTATTACAAATGATGACCAAAGGTATGGGGCTGGAAAATATTGGTTTTACTTGTTTGGTATCCTTGGAAAACCTTTGTGAAAGGTGATTACTCTCCCCATTATATGTACATAATGTAAATATTGTGTGTGCTTTTTGTTGTGTGGTCTACTCCTTGGAGTCTTCATGATTATTGTGCTAACTTAAGAATTTAGTCATCTCCAACTAGAGCCATTGTTAGGATTGATGTTTGAAGTCCTAAATTTGTAATAAAATATGCAAAGGCATATGGTAAAGGGTGGCCCCATTTAATTTAAGATGTGTAGGGAAGGAATTATGTGTGTTCCTTTATGTTAAGCTTGGTTTTATATCATACTGTCTTGGTCAATTTTTGTTCCTAAATTTGCAAGTGGTGTATTTCTTTTGGCAGGGAAGGTATACCCTGTGATTCCACAAGACCATAAAAAACATAAGTAAATGAGGTTGTGGAAGGGAAGGGTGAAAAATTACATGGGATATTGTATGTCCCCGAGTTTTCACAGGAGGAATGATGAGTAGCCAAAGATAGGCATGGAATCGCGGGGTAAGAAGAAATGTGCTTGCCATGACCTTTCACTATAGATATGAAAGGAACTCAAAGATGCCAATAGAATGGTGGAGTAACGCATAACATTGGCTCAATATTTCAAAAGGAATAAACCCTCACATTTTATGAAGGTTAAAATTTTTGAGGCCAAATATAGCAAAGGTGTGGGGTGGTGCATTAATTGTCAAAGAAAAGGTATGCTCTACTATTCTATTGGGGCTTTCTAAATGTCAGGAGAGGCACAAAAGAGGCATAAGGGTGCTCATCTATTCTCTTTAGAGCTGGAAGAAATGTGTTAACCCCATGGTTTTGTGAAGATTAGAATGTAGCCTAATCAAAATGCAGTGGAAAGGTAGAAAGTGTGCTCTTGACAAGAGCATCCAAGACCCCATGTTCTCGCAGATAAGAAAAGGAACTATTGGGCATGCTAGTGGATTAGTGGGGTATACAAAATAATAAGTTCCAACACTATCAACACATGGTCAAACCTACCCAAACATGACACATCGTGCCACATAAGTAGGTAAGATGCCAAATTGATAGGGTTAATATGTTAAATGAAGCATTCATGAACCGAGGCTAAAAGTTGAGGATCCCAAGGAATGAAGTGAAATTTATAGGATAAGTTACAAGGGTTTTCCTATCAGCTAGAAGAGTGATTAATACATTCAACCATCAAAAGACCATAAGTGTCAATTCAACTTAGTTGTAACCAGGTTCCCAAGAAGATCATGATCTTTATTGTAGGATTTTATCAAGGAATGTAGCACCAGGAAGTAAACGTCAATCCATCACCATGAAGTTTAATTCTTGAAACCAAAGGATAAGGCTTCAAAAACAAATAGATAAATACCCCTTGGGGTTATACATATGTGCTCAAAAGTAAGTTTCTAAGGCCTCAATTCATCTAATGCATTGCTAGAATGAAGTTTTCCACCCAATGTTATAGTGTTGCAAGAGGTCTACAAGGATATTAGTCATAAATATTCCTTGTCTTGTGGCTACAGAGTTGTCCAAAAGTTGTGGGCTAGCTATACAGATGTCCAAATGCTTAGGTTCAAGAGCTTGGTCTCCCATTCTCTCGCAGAAGTTAATTTTCCCTCTTTACTGCTCCTTAACTTGATAAGAAGGCAAGGTTAAGTGTGAGGAATCGACTAAATGGACAAGAAATGAGGACTCGTGGGTATCCAGTACCCTCTAAGACTCGTCAAAAGCCTCTTACCTCTAGATGGTAGAGCATGAGAATTATTTGTTAAGTGCCTTCTTATGGTCACATAAGCATGCAAATCTTGTGTTTGCTACTCTGTTGCAATGCTGACCCACCAGGTGCGGTAGTGGAATAACTCATAGACCTCCCAGGAACACTAAGTCACTTGTTCTTGCTAGCTAGCGACATGCCAACACAACAACCATGCTAGAAGACAAAAGGGGGGAATATCATTTGATGTGAGAGCACTCCTCTGCAAATAACTATTAGCACTTGGAAATGCTTTTTGGAGAACATGTTGTCAGCTTGTATCTTGCTACATCCATTGTATTATAAAAGGGATTCCAAGGCCAAGAGAGAAAGAGGCTGAGAAATATGGGGGTGGAATTAGCATGTATGTAGGAATATCCTAGGATTTTTTGGAGCTGGGGAAGAATGCAATTGTATTCCATTCCTATGAATGAGGAGTTTTATTTTCTACAATATATAATAAATGGTCTAAAATTATCTCCATATAATATATATCAGTTATCTAAATTTAATAAATTAAGGGTTTCTTTGAATTCAACTTTGTACTCTTTACTACAATCTATATTGTTAATTAATTTTTCTCTGCTTCAAGCATGGAGTTAAAATGCTATGTATGAATAGCAGTAGCTAATATATATGATGTGGATACTTAAGTAAGAGTTTTAGGCTAATACTAGAGGGATGTGTCCATTCTAGGAGTCGACATACTATGATCCCAATGATTCTTTCCTTTGATATTTGTAGGAGTTCAGTATAGCTTAGGACTTGACTCTATGGTCCAAGAATAGGCACTGGTCTATACATGGTTACCAATGCTCCCAGTAATTGCTAAAATGCTAAATCAATTTTACTTCTTGTTGTTTGTTTCAAGAGTAGTTAGTTTAGAGCTTCCAATGTGTAATGAATGATGCTAAAGTAGAGTTAACCTAACTCTATGTTATAGTTAATGTATGCTCTGTTACTTTAAATGTGGAATTCATATCTATAGAATTGTGAAATATCAAACTCCCATTCAACATCTCACTTAGAAATATTGCATTGAGGTTTACCCACCTGGGTTTTGCATAGCCCAAAGAAAAGGAGGTAAATCTTGTCTCTAAGAGACCTCAATAAGTTGGCTAGTGGTATCAAATTCTTGCTCATAGGAGAAGGCTAAATTCTTAGGTGAGTTTGAGACATTACCTGGAAACCCTAACACCACCCATAGTCCATTTTTTTCTAAGTGCATTGTTCTCTTTTTAGTTTTCTCTCTTTCCCACCTTTCCCATATTGGAGAGGAATCTTAAGAGAGGAATCTTAAGACTGGAACAAACCTTCCTTACTCTACTATCCCAGAATGTGAATTTTCATTCTTCCAATCTCTCATTCCTTAGTTTGTTTCTATTATTTCTACTTCTATTTTATTACATAGGTTATCTACTTCCATTTGTTCTCTTGAAAAATTCTTCTATTTCTCTCTTTCGTGATCTCCCAAACCATTATTGAGGGAGAAATCTTCCATAATATACTAAAAATACTTATCCTACAAATATAAGGACAACTTTTTAATGTATCCAACAAGTTTTTTTGCAAGACTAACTTCCACTCTACTTTCCTTCTCAGCCAATTCCAACATTCATAAGAGTATGGACAATTTAGTAATAAGTGATCAACTGATTCTTCCTCAATTTCACAAAGAGGGCACCTTGAGGGACCTTCAAATCCATTTTTTTAAAACCAATAGGCTGTTAGTATCCTCTTTTGTATTGCTTCCCAAAGAAATATTCTTGCTTTGGGTAGACACTTCATGTCCCAACACAAAGGAATAGGAAATTCAATTTTTTTTTCCATTGTTGTAATTTTATCAAATATGCATATCCTTCCTTAACCTTATATTTTAATGCACTTGATTCTATCCAAATCATTTTGTCCTCCCCTTTCCTTACTATTTATCTTTCTTGAATTCAGTACTTCAAGTAATTCTCTTTTTTTCAGCCTCTGTTAAATGTGTCTTTTCTAAAGACTTCCAACTTCATCCTAGAGAAGGCTCCCCATTTGGAATTACTATATAATCCTTCACATATCTCCCCCATAGATTTACTAAAACTTCTTTTATCCTCATATCTCTTATGATATTATCAATGGCTCAATACCCCCATCCCCCCTCTTCACATACAAATCTTCCCAAAATAGGGCTTTTTGTCATGCTTCAATATCCCATGATAACTTGTCTACTATGAAGCTTTTAGCTTCTAAACTAAAATTCTAGACCCTAGATCCCTTCAGAGGAATTGTTATCCTAAATATATTGCTTGGGTTTGTCCCATTTAGATATTTTTTATATAGTATTTTGGCCCATTTCCTTTCTGGTTCCTTGAACATTTTCCAGACTACCTTTTCTCCTAAGGCCTTATTTTTCCAAGCTAATTTTTTAGACCTATACCCCCTTTTGATATTGATCTATAGATCATATCCCAACTAATTAATGCTAATTTCCTATCTTCTAAAACCCCTTGCTAATAAAACGCTCTTATAAAACTTTTCCATTTTCTTCTTAGCCCCTTATGAAAGAGGTAGGCATGACGTTTGATAAGAAGGAAGACCCAACAATACTAATTTCAACATGTGTAGCTCTGCCAACTGATGCAGGATCATCTCGGGTCCTTGGCAATCCCGTGTCACCAAAAAGATGTTTGAAGTTTTCTATGTTTCTCGGCTCCTTCTTTGACTGAGTTGGTTTAGTGTTGCTCATTTCCTTTGTTTACTGGTGTTGGTCAGTTATCTCTCTAGCGCTCGGTGAATTTCCCTGGCACTCGGTGATGCTTGTCTAGCGCTCGATTATCCTTGCTTACTGAGTTATTTATTTTGGATTTATGTTGAGGTCGACTCTTGCAATTAATTTTGGTCATAGATTTAATGTTGGTATCTATCATTGGGAAGCATGTGGACCTAGATCTAGTCATTCCTTTCATTGATGGTGGATTTGAAGGTTGACTTGTTCAGTAGCCTCTTGTATAAATGTAGTTATTTGGTTAGAGTTTAGGAGGTAGTTTTTAGTTAGAAGATAGAAGCTGGAAGATTAGGGATTGTTAACAGATCCTCACATGTTGGAGGACTTATGTACTTAATTGTAATATCTGGCCTAAATAGGGAAGTCCTTATAACCCAACATATATGAATCAATAAAAGTTAATATATGAAATTTTTTGCATTCTCTCTCTCACTTTTGTGTGTTTTTGCTTTCGCGTGTGATCTCTACAAGGTGGATCTAGTTAGGGTGTGCTTTTGGCCCCTCTATATCCTCCCTTGCATTAGGTGGTATCAGAGTGAGGTGAGATCTAGATCTAGGTTTGTGAATCTAGGTTTGAGGGTTCCTTCTTGTCAAAACCTAGTTGATTTGTTGTGGGGTAATATATTGCAATCTGGCCTACAATTGCAGAGGGTTTCAAGATGGTTCGTGGGAGGTGAGATATAGATCCAGGATTGGCAGACATGTTGAGACAACTTGCTGCTATATTAGAAGCTGTTGAAATAGCCCAGAGAAGAGGAAGACATCTTGAAGATGTTAGTGATGATGAAATTGAGGTAGAACAAGTTGATGTAGAACCTGCACCTATGATGGATCAAGGTGAGGAAAGATTGTTGAAGGATTTGACAAATCTGAAGTCTACACCACTCTTTAATCCTCCTAATATAGTGGGAAATTTGATTTTGATGAATTGGTGGACTGGATCACCAAGATGGAAAATTACTTTGAATATGAAAATGTACCTAAGGAAAAGAAGGTGAAAAATTGCAAGCACAAAGTTTAAGAGTCATGCATCCTTGTGGTGGGAACATCTACAGTTGGACAGAAAAAGGAAAGACAAAGACAAAATTAAGGTATGGAATAAAATGGTGAATAAATTGAAAGGAAATTTCTTACCTTGTGATTATTAGATTAACCTTGTTAGGCGAATGCAAAGTTTGAGGCAGAAAGATAGCTCGGTAAAAGAGTATACTGAGGAATTCTATAGATTAGATATCAAATCGAGACATGATGAAGATGATGTGGAAAGAATTTCTAGATACCTAAATGAATTGAGAGTTTCCATCCAAGAAGAAATCACTTTGGTCAAATTGGAGAACATTGAAGAGGCTTATCAATATGCATTGAAATCTGAGGAGAAATTAAACAAGAGACATGAGCAAAGACAAAGAGGTAGAGGTGGTAGATTCCCTAGAGGAAGAGGTAGATCTTATGGTGAAAAAAATAGATCTGAACTAGAAAAGACAACTCTAGATAAAGGCAAGACCGAGTGGAAAGGTGAAAGTTCATCTAGAGGTAGAGGCAGTAACTACCAAGGTGGTTATAACAGAGGTGGTTTTTGAGGAAATTGTTACGATTGTGGAGAAGAAGGACATAGATCATTTGAGTGTACACATGCAAGTAAAAAGGTCGGTAATAGTATAAATGCTTTGGTGAAAGAAGAGTCACCGAATGAACCTGAGAAGGAAAATAACTTGATGGTAAGGAGAGCACTTTGGAGTGAAAGTAATAAGGAAGATCTGGTAAGGAAAAGTTTTTTCAAGACCAGATGTAGAGTTTTTGATGAAGTTTGGAAGGGAATTACTAATAGTGCTAGCTTGGAGAATTTGGCATTTGAGGAAATGGTTACAAAGTTGCAGTTGAAAAGGTTGGAACATTCGAAGCCCTATCAGATTTTATGGATCAAAGATGAGCATACCCTCTTGGTAAGTGAACAATGTAATGTGAATTTGAAAATTGGAAAGTACTATGATAAGGTGTTATGTGATATCATGCCTATGGATTGTTTTCATATTTTGTTGGGTAGACCTTGGCAATATGATAGACATACTATATATGATGGGAGATTGCATAAATATATTATTTGGGTTGATGGAAGAAGACAAATCTTGTTACCTTTGATTGAAGCACATGTTAGTAATGTTTGCACATCTATGAAAGTTTTCTTGATGGAAGGAAGAAAGTTTGTTAAGGATCTGAAGAACAATGATGTATGTTTTGTTGTGATTCCTAACAAATCGAGTAAGAAAACAAAGGATAGCGTCCCTGAGGAGATCGATAAGTTGCTCACCGAGTACAAAGATATCATTTTTTATAATGTACTTGATGGTTTTCCACTGAAGAGAAGCATTGATCATTGCATAGATCTAATCCCTGGAGCTAGTTTACCGAATAAGGCACCACATCGGTTAACACCTATCAAGAATCAGGAATTGAATCAACAGATTCAAGAATTGTTGGAGAAAGGTTTAATTAGAGAAAGTTTGAGTCCTTGTGCAGTACCTATTGTATTGGCACCTAAGAAGAATGGAGAATGGTGAATGTGTATTGATTCCAAAGAAATCAACAAGATAACAGTGAAATATAGGTTTCCTATACCGAGAATGGATGACATAATGGACAGTTTGATTGGAGCAAAGTATTTTACCAAAATTGATTTGAAAAGTGGGTATCATCATATCAGAATCAGAGAAGGTGATGAATGGAAGACTACTTTCAAGACAAAAGAAGGTTTGTATGAGTGGTTGGTTATGCATTTTGGTCTAAATAATGCACCAAGTACTTTTATGAGGTTGATGAATGAAGTTTTGAAGAAATTCTTGGGTAAGTTTGTGATTGTATACCTTGATGATATTCTGATATTTAGTAAGACCATAGAAGAACATTTTTTGCATGTTAAACAAGTATTGCAGAGGTTGACAGAAGAAAAGTTGTTGATAAATTTGAAAAAGTGTTCATTCATGAAAGAGGAGATTGTGTATTTGGGATTTGTGATTTCAGTTGATGGTTTGAAGATGGACCCTGAAAAGGTTGAAGCTATTTTGAATTGGTCTACACTTGAGAATGCTAGTGAGGCAAGATCATTTCATGGTTTGACAAGTTTTTACTGAAAGTTCATTAGGAATTTCAGTTCAATTTATAATGCTATGACTGAGACTATGAGAGGAGATAAAAAAGAATTCAAGTGGACACATGGAGCTGATAAAAGTTTTGAGACTCTGAAGTAGAAGGTTGTTGAATTGCCTATTTTGGCATTACCTAATTTCAATAAGGTATTTCAAGTAGAATGTGATGCAAGTGGAAGTGCAATTGGAGCTGTGTTGAGTCAAGAAGGTAAACCTGTTGCTTTCTTTAGAGAAAAGTTGAATGATGCAAAAAGGAAATATTATGTGTATGATCAAGAATTCTATGTTATTGTTCAAGCACTGTAAATATGGAGACATTATTTGATACTGAGTGAATTTGTTTTGTATATCGATCATAAGGCTTTACAGTATTTGGATAGTCAGAATAAGTTGAATCAGAGACATATGAAATGAGTTGAATATTTGTAGAGTTATACATTTGTGATAAAACATAAGAGTGGAGTCACTAACTGAGTTGCTGATGCATTGAGTAGAGGAAGATCTTTGATGACCAAAATGAAAATTGAAGTTCTTGGTTTTGATGACATGAGAGATTCTTATGAATTTGATCCTGATTTTTCTGAGTCGTAGAGAAAGTGCAGAGTACCTATTCAAGATCAAACGATTACTAAATGGGAAGAATATTTTATTCAAGAAGATATGTTGTTTAAAGGTATTCAATTGTGTATACCGAGATGACCAATGAGAACTAATTTGATAAAGGAGAAACATAGAAGTGGTTTGGCTAGACACTTTGGTGTTGACAAGACATTGAATTTGCTCAAGGAGAAATACTTTTGGTCACAGTTGTATAAAGATGTTCATAAATTTGTGAAAAGTTGTGGAATTTGTCAAGTTGCAAAAGGAGTAAGTCAGAATACTGGATTGTATACATTGATTTCTATTCCTTAGAAACCTTGGATTGACATCAGTATGGATTTTGTTCTTGGCTTACCAAAGACAATAAGAGGTAATGATTCCATATTTGTTATTATGGATAGATTTTCTAAAATGGCACATTTTATACCTTGTAGAAAGACATTAGATGTAGTACATATAACAAATATTTTCTTTATGGAAATTGTTAGATTGCATGGATTATCGAGGAGTATTATCTCTGACCAAGATAGTAAATTTGTTGGATGCTTTTGGAAGACCCTTTGGAGAAAGTTTGGCATCGTGTTGAAATATAGTTCTACATTTCACCCACAGACCGATGGACAGATAGAAGTTGTGAATAGAAGTTTGGGAAATCTTTTGAGATGTTTAGTTGGAGACACACCGAGTAATTGGGATTATGTGTTGGCACAAGCAGAGTTTACATACAATAATTCAGTGAATAGGAGTACTAGAAAAACACCTTTTGAGATTGCAAATGGCATACAACCGAGAGGTATATATGATTTGAGGGATATTGCTGATGAAAGAAAGAGAAGTGTTGAAGGAGTAAAGTTTGTTGAATATATGAAGACATTGCATGAAGATGTGAAACATAAGTTGGAAGTAAGTAATCAGAATTACAAAGACAGAGCTGATAGATCAAGAAGACATAAGACTTTTGCAGTCGGTGATGAAGTAATGGTTCATTTGAAAAGAGGTAGATTTTCTGTTGGAACTTATGGGTAGCTGAAAATGAAGAAGTTTGGACCTTACAAGATACTGAAGAAATTTGATAGTGGAAATGCATATGAGATTGAGTTACCTAATGACATGGATATATCACCTATTTTCAACATTGTTGATTTGTATGAGTATCATGAACCTGATGAAGACATGACAGTATTGATGGATTATCCTAAGAAACATACATAAGAAGTTGATCATATTTTGGAGCAAAGAATTGGCAGAAGTACAAGAGGAAAATAGTATATGGAATATTTGGTAAAGTGGAAGAATAGAGCGATTGAAGACAGTTCATGGATTTCACAGTCTGAGTTGGATGCAACTCGAATCGTACCTATTTCATGATTTGGAGAATCATTTTCAAATAACCCCAGCTGTTTGATGCAGGAGCATCTTGGGTCCTTGGCAATCCCGTGTCACCAAAAATATGTTGAAGTTTTTTGTGTTGCTTGGTTCCTTCTTTGACTGAGTTGGTTTGGTGTTGCTCGATTTCCTTTGTTTATCAGTGTTGGTCAATTATCTCTCTAGCACTCAGTGAATTTCCTTGGTTCTCAGTGATGCTTGTCTGGCGCTCGGTTATCCTTGCTTACCGAGTTGTTTATTTTGGATTTTTGTTGAGGCCGACTCTTGCAATTAATTTTGGTCCCAAATTTAATACTGGTATCTATCATTGGAAAGTGTGTGGACCTAGATCTAGTCATTCCTTCTGTTGATGGTGGATCTGAAGGCTAACTTTTTAGGTAGCCTCTTGTATAAATGTAGTTGTTTGGTTAGAGTTTTGGAGGTAGTTTTTAGTTAGAAGATAGAGGCTGGAAGATTAGAGATTGTTGACAGATCCTCACATGTTGGAGGACTTATGTACGTAATTGTAATATCTGGCCTAAACCAGGAAGGCCTTACAACCCAACATGTATGAATCAATTGAAGTTAATATATGAAAGTTTATGCATTCTCTCTCTCACTTTTGTGTGTTGTTGCTTCTGCGTGTGATCTCTGTAAGGTGGATTTGGTTAGGGTGTGCCTTTGGCCCCTCTCTATACCCTCCCTTGCATCACCAACATTAGATAACCATTTTCCTTTTTGAGTATCCATAGTTTGATTCATCCTATTGAGTACTAAATCCCAATATTTATTTGTCATGATGTCTTTATCTAATGGTAAACCTAGATATTTTTTAGGAAACTTCCCTTTCTTAAAGCCTAAAATATTACAACTCTCCTCCTCTATTCTTGTATTTGTGTTTAGAAATAAAATATTTGATTTTTTTGAATTCACTATATGCCTAGATGCTTTCATAAAATTATTTAGCAAGGATTTATATTCCTTGGCTTCTTTTTTAGTTCCTTCCCCAAATAGTAGCGTGTAATCCACAAATTGTTGGTGTGTTAATTGTCCATTTCCTTAGTGACCTTATTTCCTTTTGATTTGTTCTATTCTTGGGCTTTAAGAACTCCTCTACCAAAGGCTTCTACCACTATAGTTAACAAGAGCAGGAAAATTGGGTTCCCTTGTCTAAGACCCCTAGATATCTCAAAGTATCTTTCTTGGGTTTTATTAACTAAAATTGACACACGAGGGCTCAAAATACAACTAAAAATCAAGTTTATCTATTGTTTAGGAAAACCAAAGGCTTCCATACATTTGTAGAGAAATCTTGAATCGACTTTATCATAAGCTTTCTTTATGTCTAATTTTATTAACATGGTAGGTTCCAAGTCATGTTGAGTCGAATGTATGGCTTTCGAAGCTATGATCACTCCATCCAAAATGGACCTACCTGGAACAAATCTTGTTTGTTCTTTTGAAATTAAGTTTGGTATAATATTCCTTACTCTATTAGTCAAGGCTTTAGAAAGAATCTTGTAAATGATATTACATAACGATATTGGTTGAAAATCATCTAGGTCTTTTGATTTATCTTTTTTGGGAATAAGAGTGATAAATGTATTATTTATTTCTTTCATATTTCTCCCTGATTTTCTCATACTTTCTATTGCCTCCCACAACCCTTCTCCTAAAAAGTGCCAACATTTCTAAAAAAAGCCAATAGGAAATCCATCCAGGCCAGGAGCCTTGTTAGGCATTTTATTGTTCTTCCAATGTCATCTTAAGAATGTTGGCTAGTAGTTCTTTTTATGCCTTAAGATCTAAGAAGTCCCAATTATTCAATGTCCTTTTGAAAAAATTAACAATCTCTATTGCAATTATTGTTGGTTCTTCTAAAATATTTCTTCTTTCATCTTTAATTCTTACAATTTTGTTTACGTTTCTCCTTTGTTTAGTACTATTATAAAAGAACTTTGAGTTCCTATCTCCTTCAGCCATCCATGTTTCCCTGGATTTTTGCTTCCAAAATATTTCTTCTTTTGTTAATAGATCCTCATATTTAATAAACAACTATTTTTATTTGTTTAATCTATCTAGATCCATCCCTTCTTTAATGAATGCTTCATTTAAACTATGAATCTCAGCTTCAATGTCCTCTTTTTCTTTAAATATTATTGAAATGCTCTCAATTTCATTGTAACATTTTATGTTTAATGTATTTCATCTTTGAAATGAAGTAATACATTTTAGATCCAATAAACTTACTCTCCTTCCACCATTTTCCACCAATCCTATAAATTCCTCATTCTGAAACCATATTTTTCAAATTTAAAGGGACAATTTCTTGGAGCTTTTTCCTCTTCTATACTTAGTTGTATTGGAAAGTGATTTGATCCTGCATTTGTCAAAATTAAGGCTTCTAATGTATTCTTAAGTTTTGTTAAATCTCCTTTAAATAGGAATTTGTCCAACCTCTCTACAATGTTGTTGAAACCTTTTCTTCTATTGTTCCAAGTGAAGTTCCCATTGTTGGTTTTTACATCCAACATATTATTGTTAATAATCCAATCTCTAAAATCCTTGAGTGCTTGTGATTCCCATTAACTACCCCCACTTTTCTTAGTTGTATTCATAATTTCATTATAGCCCCCTCCAATTATATAGTTTTCATTATTGATCTGATTCATAAATGACTCAACTATAGACCATACTTCCTTTTTTGTTTGTGCTTATGGGGCCATATATGTTAATTATAAATTTTTTTAATGAATTGTTTATGCTTCTAACCCAACCCCCAAGCCAATGTTCTTTACTTATTACCTTATCAAAATTAACTCTTTTTGGATCCCATAGTATAGCCAACCCTCCTACTGCTCCTTCTGCTCCAATACTTTCATATTTTTACATTCCTAGTTTCCTATTTAGCTTCTCCATTTCTTCCTTGTTTAGTTTAGTGTCTTGAATCATGATAACTTTTAAATTAAAGGTGGATACATAACACTTAAATAAATTTTATTTGTTAGGGGCATTTAAGCCCCTAACGTTCCACATGGTCACCTTTATTTTTCCTTGGGAAGGCACTTTTCCTTCCCTACATAAAAGATTGATGTTATTTTAGCTTGATCTTTGGCTTCTCTGACTTTCTCTCTTAGCTCATTTAGAGATTTCCTTGCTCTCTTTTTTTTTGCTTTAACACAATTGGGCTTATCCTTTTCTCTACACTTGAGTGCCAAACCCAACCTCACTGTCTCCTTTTCTTTAGTACCTTGGACCATGTGAATGTTCCACCATTTTGCCTCTTCCTCTTGATCATCCTTATCTAATTTCATAATTTTATTAATAAGTTTTAATTTTTCATTTTCCACATCTATATTTTCATCATCTTCTTCCTCACATTCTTCTATCCTATTTTGATTAATACCCATCATGTCATAAATAGCCTCTAATCCTACTGGGATTTGTTCCTCTATTACCTCCTCTTGGTTAACTTATTTCTCTATGTTGCCTTCACTATCTTGTTTCTTTTCGAGATCATTTTGTTCTTTTGGATTATTTTCATCAGTCTTGCTTTCACTTAAGTTTCCTCTGTTAGAACTAGAGACCCCACTCCTCTCTTTATAACCCTTCACATACTCCTCTTTCTCTGCATGTACCTTATCTAATATTGAAAGTTTCCCCCTCGCCTCTTCCTGGATACTTTCTAACTCCACTAATATTGATTACAATATCGGTCTCTTCTTCTTCATATCCTCACTATTCACATTTAATCTTGTAGATGCATCCTTAAGAATTTGTGCCTTCATTTCTTCTTGATTTATGACTTCAAACCCACCCTTTTCTTCATTTAGCTTTATTGATATTTCAAGATTCGTTAATGGATTGATTTTGTTACTTGTTATATAATTACTTACTGAATCCTTGTTACCAAATATTAAAGTTATCAAAGATTTTGATCTAACTTTAGTAGAGTTAATTCTACCTTGATAGAATTTTGGATCTATATTTATATTGTCTAGCTCTTCTATGATTTTTAGATGTTCTAGGGTCTTAGATTATGAATCCAACTCAACTAGTATATTAATTTCTTTAGGATCAAAGCTTGGTTCCTCAAAACCTAGAAAGATACCCAAATAACTTCCAATGACTTCAAATGCTCTTATACCTATATATTTAGAGGGTAAAAACCCTAAGCTAATATTTTTTGGCAGTTTTGAGGGTTTATAGATTTTTGGATTGAAATTTGGTACCTATTTGAGCATACGAAAACCATATCCTTTATAAATTATAGTTTTTCTACAAGAATTTTATCTCTATTTTCAGAGTTATTATAGACAATTAGAAAAAAATTACAGTCTGAGGGAAAAATACTTACCTGTGGGTGAATAAATCCTTCCACCATACCTCCAAATCTTGTCTAGGATTATACAGGCCACACCATTTTGCTAGAATCCCCATTTTCCCATATCAGTCAATTATTGGATCCATAATTTTTGAATTTAAAACCAAAGATGTTCGATATGGTTGAGGGGGTTTTCCACACTGTTGTGATCTTGGTTGTGGGGCAAATTTAACTAAAGGATATACCACCACTTTCTTCTTATAATAGCTTCGATTTTCTCTTAGCCTATGATATTAAAACCCTCGATCATGCCATGCAATTTTTTTTTTCTTGGGTATTTCCAACCCTTGTTCCCCAGTGGTATTATGTTAGCCTCTTATGCAAATTGGGGTATTTTGGTTGTGAGTGGAATTGCCCACATTACCACATTGCTTCTTGTGATCTAGGCCTTCATTGTATATATTGGCTTTATAATTTTGCTTCACCAAGGCAGAATAGTTTTCTACATTCCCCCTTTTATTGAATTCCCCCCTATCCATATTATGTTCTTAGTTAAAGGTTTTTGTAGGGAATGGTTTTTCTAAATCCTAAATTCGTAAGGTTAACAAATTTCCTATGTCCTAATGGAATCAAGTTTGCTCCAGTGGCCTAGAATTGGACAGGAGCCATGAGTGGTATTCTTGTAGCCTCCCTTTGAACCCTTCTACCCAAGACCATCTGTCATTCCACATTGACAAAATCCTTTGGTCATTTGTGAATAGGTGTATAGGTTTTAACAACTCACATATTCACATAACTTTCAGAGTAGAGATCAATTTTAAATTATTCAAGGGTTGGATAACATTTGGTTGACAAAGTTCTGCTTATTACCCACTTGCTTCCGAAAAGGATTTATGTTTGCTGTAAAAAGAAAAGATGATCTTCCCTTCTTCCATTTTTTTTCCTCTATTCACAACCTATTCAATCAAGAACTAGTTATTCACTCACAATTCAGTTTTCCTTTCTTTGTCTTGGTCAAATGTTTCAATACATTTTACAGTTGAAGTTGGATACCCTTAACAATGACCCTAAAAAGTTAAATTCAATTGTATCTTTGAAGGCTACGATTATACAAAGATTCGAGAATAGAGGAGATCAATTTTTTCCATGCACCCCACGATAACAAACTACATTTAGTTCTACAAAATATTTAAATTTAAGATTTAAGAGTTGGATTTTTTAAATACTAATGTTTAAGTTTTTAATAAGCATTCCCTAAAGGAAGGAGACATTAAAATTGAAACGCTTTCTAAAGTCATGATTTTTATTTTTCATAAAACCGATAAATAAGCACCCGCTATCCACCCAACAATATACTAACAATTTTGTGTGATTGGAATTAAATGTGAAAAAGAGAAAATTCATTTTATAAACATATGATTTGGTAATCTATATATATGAATGATGACGATTTTAAATGCAATCCAAAATTCATGGAGTTATTTTTGTTGACATGGGTAGCTCACTTCTATGTGTTCTGATTGTAGGAAGCCTCTTAGCATATAATATTTAATATTATTATATAACTTTTGGATTTTTTTTCTTATGGCAATATCATAATTATTCTTTCTATCCATTATCCTCAATGAAAAGAATAAAATAAATTATTGAGCTAATTTTTATTAAAATCTACATAAATGACCGCATCAAAGCTATTAAAATACTTAAATTAGTGAACTTTTGGGTAATTAATAGATTTTAGCCATATAAAAATTGAAAAAAAATCCAAAAAACTAAAAATTATGACAATTAATTTCAAAATATAAACAAATTAAAGTCGTGAAAATAAGTATGGAAAATTTGCGAGACATTTGAACTAACAAACATTACATAATATTACATTATAGATAATGAAACTCTTAAATTAACCAATAATCAATCTTAAAAGATGAATTTGGAAATAGGTAAAGTGAGACTCTTATTATGTAAAGAATTTTGGTTTTGATTGTGTATATGTTTTTAGCATCAACATTTTAGACCACACTCGGTGATCCATCATTAGGATGTAAGTGCATGTAGGATATGTATTTAATGAAGATGCCCTACATGTTTTTACATCTTCATTTTACATATCCTACATGCTCTTACATCCTGATGATGGATCATAGAGTGTGGTTTGAAATGTTGATTCTAAAAACATGTACACAATCAAAACCAAACATTTTTGCATAATATTCAAATAGATTGTGGAAATCTGATTTGTTTGATGAGACTCTTAGTTTAATCAATTTAAGAATTTTTTAAAAATAAGACTTATATTAACAAATTTCAATTAAAAAATTACAAACACTAACGTATAGGCCTCTATAAAAAGACTCATTTTCATAATATTGTAACAATTACACCTTCTTTTAGTGCAATTACTAGTTATTATAACCTAATATAAACTAGCAATTGCACTTAAAGAACGTGCAATGGTTACACTGATAGGAAGATATACTCAGGTAATATATTGAAGGTCGAGGAGAAAACTTTAAGTAATTTTAATCCCATGTAAGAGGACAATTAACTTAAATCTTATGTATTGATAAATTAATGGTTGTTGCATTGTGAAATGATTGATGCTCAAAATCTCCTATATTCTTGTGCAATGAAATAACCTCTCATTTTGGCATGTGAAGGCAATGATGTCACATTGGTCACTTAAAATTGAAACTATAGACATCCAAAATCTTGTTTTAGTGGAGAAATGTATTAAAAAACATGTACATGATCTATTTGGCATAAGAAACTCACTCTAGACCCACTTGTGGATCAATTGGTGAATTTGTTTAGTCTCTTTAGGGTAGATTTGTAGAACATGGAAACATCCATTGGACTACATTACAAGCACCATCAAATACAAAACTATTATATCATTGAATATCCCCTCTTTAGCCACTCCCAAATCATAAAATATTTAACCACTATTTATTATTGAATTATTCTCTATCTAATTTGCCACATGTTTCTAGTAGGATGGAATTATTGATATTGTATAAAGGGCAAAAATGTTAGTTTAATGAGAAGCAAAAACATTCATAAGGCTCAACTCCTAAGAAATGGTTGCCCTTTATTTTGCAAATAAAACATACAATGGGTATAGTGAACAATGCTTGCTTATGAAATGTTGAAGTTAGTTGAGAGGTGAATAACTAACCTAGAAAAAAACACTTAACATTGTGGAAATTATAGAGACTAAATAGAAACTCATACAAATAAGCATTCCATTTAGATATCATTTTCAACTAAATCAAAATAAGTCAAGCGTATCAAAGTAATTAATAAAATTACATTAATTTTTTTGCGCAACATTTTTTGGTTGGATATTGTGATGTTGTGAGTCATCAAGTTGAGTTGAATTCAGTAGTGAATCCATGTATGGTCATTACGTTAAAAATAAAATGCATTAAGACCATGTAAATTAGGTACTTTGTTTTGATTACTAGAAAAAATAGGTTTTAAAGGGACCCGAAACCCTTTACAGCTTAAGGATCAAAAGATCAGAAGAAGAAAGCATAACACCAAAAAAGAGGCATACAACATCGAACTGCCCATATAAGGGCTACATAGATAGCGTTAAAAAGGACATAAACCCAGACAAAAAGACAACAAGAAGCACAAAAAACCAGTAGGAACACCAGGCTAAGCATATAGAATCCCAGCTTTTTCATCCATCATTTTCTCCATCTTGGCCTGGATGTTATCCATCTTGCCAATAACACTTTTCAGCTCATCTAGGTTCTACTTAATTAGAGGGGGTTTTTTCCTTCCACGGGTTTGAGAACTAGAGCCACCACTATCTAGCAAAGGAGCACCCCTAACCTCAATATCATCCTCTGATGCATTATCCAGCAAGTTGACCAGAGCCTTGAGGTTTGTGCTGGAAGCCTTCATACTGTCCATACTATGCTGGAGGATATTGATAAGAGTATTATCAACTTTATCCATTCTTTCCTTAAATTCAACAGTAGGGGAATTAGAAGATCTCTCTTTGATAAGAGACTCCACTTTCTCTTGGAGGATGGTATTGTTAACTTCCAACTTTCTATTTTTTAAGTGGAGCCTTTTAATTTCATGAAAACACCATTTACTGAATCTAAAGGAATAAAGGGCCTCTACTTTAGTGGTCTGCAACACACCAGTAGTCACTTCTTCCCTATCATTAAAATCTTCGAAGATGAGCTTGATGGAGGACTCTCTAGCCTTTCGTTCACTGGAATCATCACTACCCTCTTGAATGTTGTCCTCAGAATCTTGAGAGATAGGCATATCATGCCTCATTCCAGCAACAAAATCATCCAGAATGGGGACCTCCTCTTTATTAAAATCCCTCTCATTCTTCTATTTCTCTGCATACTAAATAGCAGTGTCAACCAGTTCTTCCAGGTTGTGGGAATTATGCACTACAGTACCTTCTGAATTAGCCTCTTCCACAACTTTACCTTTCTCCTCCGCAATACTCTCCTGAATATTGTTGTCAGGGTTCTCAGCTTCAGCAGTGTCTTTATCCTTGGTACCCATGGCAGTGTCCTTATCCTCAGTAAACATGGGTTCAGTATCATCCCCCTGCACCTGAGAATCATCAGTACCTTGCAGGTGAGCCTCATCTTTCAACTGATCCCCCTCCCCAATCATCCCCTTGTTCTCCTCCTCCAAATTCTTGCTATTAATCTCCTCCTTATGCTCTTCATGAACAAACATAGCATCAAACTCATCAGTCTCTTCCCCCTCCTTGCCAGGGCTTTGCATCTCCTGAGTATTTTCAGAGACCTCATCATCAGAATCCTCCATCTCAGACCCCTCAAAGTAATCCTCCTCCTCAGTAGCTTTCGAGCAAATTTTCTTCGAGCTACTGCCCACATTGTCCTCCACCTTCTGCTTAGCAAACCCAACTTTAGGATTCTTAGGGCTCATTTTACTCTTTCTAGAGGAAGAAGTAGAGCTAGGGTTAGGGATGGTTCTCTTAATATGATCATAAATTAGAAGAATCAAACCCTCATGCTTAATAACCTTCTTAGGAGACCCCTTATGCTCATTTATGCTTTTAACCAAAGAGGTATGGAGATAAAAGGGTATATTAATGGTATCCTTGTACTTGAAGTGGTTAAGGAACATGAAGTGATGGGAATGAGCACGAGTGAAGTGACCGTCGAGGGTAAAATACTCCATCATAGCCTGCAAAATGTGGCACCATATCTCCTTGATTTTGACAGGATCAATGTAGCCATTAACCTTGCCTTCCGCAAAATCAACCTTTTCCTTCGCAAATTTCGGGAACTTTTTAGCCACCATGTCTGATATTTTGTGATTCCTATAAAACCTCTATCCGTCATTGGGGATTCCCATAACTTGAGCAATAATCTCCATCGTTCTCCCTTCAATGGTGATTGTATTGTTTTTCCAAAATTCAACAAATTTTTGAGTGATCTCCTTATTAAAACCATGTAATTTTCCAAAAAAGGGGTCACTCCACGTTTTTTCAGCTTCTGCCAAACCATAGCCATGTCAGCTTCCTTGAACTTATTATAATTATCTAGCTCTTCTCGCTTCAGGTCACCCCCCATGATAGATAAATTCAGTAACACAGAGCTATTTTTAGTCTTAGGGCCGTGGTGATTAAGATAGCAATCCCTGTTAATAAAGAAATTACCAGAATGCATAACCTAGAAAGTGTGCGAATTGTTGCTAATGATGTTGCTTAAAAACCCATTCCATACTTTCCCATAATTGTAGTTAGACTCTATAGTGCTTAGGCGAGTCTCATTAATAATTTCCAATCTTTCCTTCCTTATGATTGATTTTATCATAATAAATGCAAGATTTAGTGTCCTCTCTGATATCTGCCTCGCTGTCCCTAGTGATGACCCCATTAGACTTAACCCCAATGTTAGCCAAGCTGTCCACCATGGTATTACTCTCATGGTACACATGGGTTATGTAAGTACTGGTACACTTGGTAATAATTTCTTTTGCTTTGGATATAATATTATCTATAGTCCATAACAGAGGAGAATTACCTTTTAGGCAGTTAATAATATTCAGTGAATCACCCTCCAACCATATTTTTAAAAATTGAGTCTGTTGGCAAGTTGTAATCCATAGTAAGCTCCTGAAGCTTCCACCATGTGGTTATTTTGAATTCCTAGAGGAATAGCATTAGCAGCAATAACATTTCCATTACAATCCCTGATAACACTTCCACACCCCGCCGGACCAGGATTGCCTTTGGTCGCACCATTGAAATTAATCTTAATCCAACCATCAGGGGGAGCAATCCAAACACTATTTTCATGATCATTCTTCTTCCTTTGAGAGTCCCTACTGTTCCTACTATGCTGGATGCTTCTACTCAAGTTTTCCAGCATCCCACGATTAGCTTTCTCATACACCAAAGCAGGAGTACAATTTTTGTCCTTGAAAATATGGTTATTTCTTTCTTTCCATATACTCCAAGCAATATGAGGAGCAACCAACATCCATTTTTCTTTATCCTTAGCATTATCACCCGGATAATACCATTGCTGGCAGAAGTCCTGGATAGTAGAGGGGAAAATCCAGCTTAGAGCCCACTCCTACAAAAAGAAAGACCAAACCTGCTGAGAAAAAGGACAATGCAAAAAAAGGTGGTTAGTATCTTCCTCGGCCTCCTAGCATAGGCAACACCTATTCGACATGATGAATCCTCTCTTTCTGAGGTTTTCTATAGTAAGAAATTTGTTTTGAACAAAAATCCAATAGAAAATCTCAACTTTGGGTGTGAGATTCTTATTCCAGATCTTTTCCCAAAAAGGGGTTTCCTTAGGCACATCATATTGGATAGAATTAGCAAAAGCCATAGAGAATTTACCACTAGATGAGGGGCCTCATATAAGAGTATCTTCCTTGTCAGCATAGCAGCATTGAGCCAGGAGGGCTTTATCAATTTCATGGAAGACAGGATTGATCATAGCCAACTTCACCCAACAGCTACTTCTCCAATAGTCTTTTACTTTAGGACCGAAAGAAGAACATATGCTAATATCCTCAAGGTTATTAAAGATACAATTTAGGGGTTTTTCAAACAGCCAAGGATCTTTCCAAAAATTAATACTAGCTCCATTCCCCAGCTTCCATAAATTTCCTTTACTAGCTATACTTCTGGCATCATTGATATTCCTCCGAAAGACAGAGCCCTCCACTTTCTCCGAGCTGGAAAGAAATTGATCAATGGAAGGAGTATCAAAAAGGTATTTATGTTTACAAATAGTATTCCAGTCCTTAGGGTCTTCATAAATATGTCAAAGTTTCTTAGCCAACAGAGCTTTATTCATAATTTTTATTGGTCTAAGATCCATTCCCCCCATAGACTTCGATTTGCATACCTTCTCCCAAGCAATTAAGGGTATACGATTTCTTTCCTCAACCCTAGACCAAAGGAAACGTTTGAGGATACTATCAATTTTATCCGCATATTTGGAGGGCATCTTGAATAAACTCACAGCATATACCATAAGACTCTGAAGAGAAGATTTGATCAAGGTAATCTTCCCAGCCTGAGATAGAACTGCACCCTTCCAACCAACCATCTTAGTAAAAAATCTCCCCACCATCTGATTCCAAAAAGAGTCACTTATGCTAAGGCCCAAAGGCAAGCCCAGATAGGAAGAGGGGAATGAGCTTATACTGCATTCTAAGATACCAACCATTTTTCGCTACCTATCCTCCAGGGTGTTTATGAAAAATAGAGTGCTTTTAGACCAGTTAATAAGATGACCAGTACCTTTAGTATAAAGATTTAGAGCCGATTTAAAGGCTTTGGCTTCCTTGATCGTAGAGGTACCCATCGTGATGGTATCATCCACAAACTGGGCATGAGAGTAGACTAAGGGTTTAGAGGAGGGTCTTAGGCCAAGAATGATACCTTTAGAGACCAGTAACTGAAAATACCTCCCCATGCTTTCAGCCAGCAGAGTAAACAAGATTGGAGAAATAGGGTCTCCCCGTCTGAGACCTCTAGTGCTTTTGAAGAACTTGGTGGGAGATCCATTGATAAGAGCAGCAAAGGAGGCAATAGAAATCAATTGATAGATAATTTGGATGACCCTTTCATTAAAACCAAACTGTTTAAGAATCAGGCATAAAAAATTCTAGTCAACCCAATCATAGGCTTTAGCCAAATCAAGTTTAAGGATAAAACCTTGTTTGTTTCCCTTAATGGTCGAATGGATATTCTCATGGACCAACACCACCGAGTCCAGAATCTGTCTTCCTGGAACAAAACCATTCTATTAAGGAGCAATAAAAAAAGGAAGAATTTTCAAGAGCCTGGAAGTCAGAATTTTGGAGAAGATTTTATAGGAGTACTTTGTTAATATGTATGTACTCTTTGCAATATAAGAAATTGCCAAAAGACAGGGTTGTGGCAATTGAATGCCAAATTTGCTTGAAGTTTATCTTGGCTTGAATTTGCATTGAAAAATGATTGCATAGATATTTGATTGAATCAAAGAAGAATATTACTCATAAATTAAAGAGTAGAAGCATTTTAAATAATGACAGTTAGTTAAAAGTGACAACATAAAAGATGTATTATTATATAACTCACATCATAAAAATGAACAATGTTATTACTTAAACTATTAAATTAAATTACAAGTAAATCATATGTTCTTAAATAACTCAACTTTAATTTCTTTCTTGACTTTTAGGCTCTCTCTCTCTCTCTCTCTCTCTCTCTCTCTCTCTCTCTCTCTCTCTCTCTCTCTCTATTCCAGTTTTAAAGTAATCAATTTTCACCCTTTTTTAACATTTTCTTCCAATATGTTGTTATTGTCATCTAATACATAATCTATACACTAATTTTAAGTTTTGTGTCTCGTATTTCTAGGTACTTCGGAGTGGGGTGTTTTTCTTATAAAAAAAGTTTTTCCAATGTACACCTATGTTATGGTATTTACTATTTATTTTATATTTGAGTGTGCTTTTTAATTTATGTATTTTTTTAAACAATAAAATTTGTAGAGCACTCTGTTCAAAACATTTATGTAAAAATTATTTTTTATATATGCTACTCCCATTCATTATCTATACACATTATTTATAAACTTTATGTATTCTATATGATCTATCCCTAAATATTTATTACATAGTGTTATTATTGATAATTATTAAAGATTTTGCACAATAACATTGATCTTTCTAGATGAATTTAGGGGGCCACACAATAACACCAATCTTTCTAGATGAATTTGATAGCAATTATAGTAATTATGTTCAATTTTGTTATAATACAACTTCAATCTTTGGAGATGAAGTACATGTCCAAGATCTTATGTTATAAAATAAAAGGCCTTCTAGATTTATCTCGTGCACAAATTTCTTTTACATTTCTGTATTATTAAAGTTTTATCACTTTTTGTAATAGGTGAAATCTATTAGTTTTCTTAGGCTTTACACCTCTTAATTGCATTTGCTTGACAATTTAAAGTCTTTTCAACAAATTTATTTTGTACATTTCTACAAGCATGGCATTCCATGTGATGACATCTCTTTGAGACATTCTATCAAACTGTTTGCTCACCTACATTTTAGATACATGTCTACGAAGATTTAACTAAAAAATTCCTCTATCCTTTATCCTTAGATGGATGTCTATATCATCTAATCCCACAATCAAATAATATTTGGGGGACAAAATAGGGAAAGGATTAATGAGAACAAAAAGTGACAAAATCAATTATGAAAGGATGAGAAACCAACACAGCTAAACCCTGCCGAAGAGAGCCCCTCATAAGAGATCATTAAAAAATAATTTTCCAAGTGGATTTCCACAATTTATTAGATTGCCCATTGCTATTTCTGAATTCAATTGTATCAATATTTTTTTATCCAAATTTAAGATTTATCATTAAGATAATAAAGAACATAAAGAAATAAAAATAAAATTTGTTTGATTTTATTTGCTTTTAAATATATAGATGTTTTTGTAAAGTAGATATTTAAAAATAATAATAAATACATTTGTCTATGGTTAACTATAGTACTTAAAGGAACTTTATACATTCTCATTGTGCTGACCCATGATAGAGTCTACTTTCATTAATGACAGATTTGTTTACTTCAAAAACATGGATGCACAATGAGTTTCTCATATTAGATAAGCAGTTGTTTTACTAAGATTCTAAATGTTACCCATTCTAATAAAAGTGGCTCTTCCCATTTATTTTATTTTATTTTAATTGATTAAAGAAGAGGATAAAATACATAATAAAGATTATCTTGTCAATTCTTGTATGTTTGAAAGTATGGTCGTGAACCTATGCCTGTTATAAAGGGTTCAGTGAGTCTCTCAAAAAATGATAATAGATTAAGTTAAATTAAAATCTTATAAGCAATAAGATTTGTTTCATAACACAACAATGAAGAATGCCACATCAAAGTTTTATCACTTTTTTTTTTCTTGCTGGCAGCCATGATACAAAGCTACACAAAAACCTAATCCTACATATAGGTGGCTTGTTTATGGTCATTACTGTGCATGCACATAAATGTCTTCCATGTAGCCCTTTCAAGATACTAAGGAATTTCAGTAAGCTCCTTAGTTTTGGTAAAAAAAGAAAATGACATTGGGTGTGTGTTGTGAATTTTTTTTTTTTCTTATGAGATCACTGGACAACTTACTTACAATTTTCTTTCATGAAATTGTTAAAAGTTATATGATATATTTATATAATAGTTTGAATTGTGGTGTGTAAATGCTTTTGGGTGGATACTTCCATCTTTAAAGTTCCCCTTTTCCTCATACTTTCTTGAAAAAACAATTTATGTGCAACACATGACATACAAATGAGTGGATAAATTTAAGATTTACCCTAATTTAGGCCAAGTGTGATTGATATACAGTACTAAAGTAGACATTCCCATGTGCAAAGAATTTAGATATAGAATCTATAAATTTCAAACAAGAATTGTGAAATGAGAATAACAGATGTGAAAACATAAAGAAGGTTTACACCCAAAAAACTTAAAACTAAATTTCAATACAACTTACCAATACAAAGATTAATAGTTAAATGAGTTTTAATTGTCAAAGCCATTTGATACTTCAATAGATCTCTACAACACAAAGTAAAACCCACTCTGTAATGAAAGCATATGTACTAACTCAGATCTCTATTTTGAAGCCCACATTCAAATGAAACCAAATGACTCATATACTTAAGAATCCAAGCTTTATAGTACCTATTGAGGTACCTAATAATGGGAACAATAGTATGATGGGAACAATAGTATGAAGAACCAATCTCTTGTCGATTTTGTACCATTCTAAATAAAATTTTCACCTACACAAGATCACGAAACAAGACCGAAAGCGTTTAGGGCCCGTTTGGTACATGGAATATGAACCCATATTCCGGAATGACATTTTCGGATTTTGATTTTCATGTTTGTGTCCATCTTAACAAAGAGGAATTGGAATTTTGAAATTCCAATTTTGCCCAAAAAATGAGCATTCCATCTTCCATTTGAAAAGGTGGAATTAGATATTCTCATTCTAATTCCACTTTTCAAATTCTCATTTTATTTCCCGTCGGGTCTGCTTGCTCAAAAAGGAAATATTTGGCATCCGGTATATTTCAAAATCTTGTTCATTTTCTCAGTGTTTGCTATCGTATTTGTTCTCACCATTCGCTATACTTACCATTGATAGCCTCTGGAGGAAGAGTAATAGGCTACTTTTGATTTGTGAAGACAATGATCACATCATAAGACTGTGGGGAAGATGAACATTATTATCCATCCGACATAGTACAGAGTTTTCAACTCCATCATTACATATGTTTCTCTAATGGAAAGTAGGGAGAGCATACAAGGCTTTATATAGGAAAATAAAATGCAAGAAAACCATTTGAAATGCTGGCAAAATTGATTTAATCATCCACTTGAAGGAAATAAATATCTACTCGCCGAGTATAATCTCACAGCCTTTTGCACTTCACCAACAGCATGCAGGTGCTATTTGAAAAAAGAAAATATACCCAATCAGCATCTCCTGCTGTGCTTTAGCATGATAAGAGTACAATAGAAAGCCATTTGACATTTTAATACAACCACTGTACCACAAGTTTGAGCGCGAAAAATACATCTTCTAGACCGGGTTTTCCTTCCAGAATGCAGCACCCAAATGCAGAAAATGCATATTCTCAATCATCTTCTGGGTGAACCAAACAGGTTATCCCATATTCGGGAAATCATTTTCAGAATTTGTATCTTCCAGAATTGACTATATTTGTCATTTGGTATTCCTAAGGGCCCGTTTGGTAGTGCACCATTTCCAGCATTTGCCTGGAATTGACATTTGTTATTGCCCATTTTGTCTCAGTTTGGCAGTGCAATATGAAAATGGAATAGGAATGTGTTAATGCTCATTTTGGTTCAAAATGAGCATTAACATCTTCCATCTAAAAAGGTGGAATTGGGATTTGAAATTGGAATTTGAATGGAGGGAAAGCAAATTTTTAAATTTTTCATGTCTACACTTAATTTTTTAATTTTTTATTTGTGTGGGGGGATTTAATTTATATTTTATTTGTTTGGGTGGTTTGTAACTTTATTGTTTATTTGAATTTATATTCAAAAAAATTCAAATTTTTTGCTAAATTTTTTTTCGAATTTTTTGACGAATTTTTTTTCAATTTTTTGATGAATTTTTTTTCAATTTTTTTTAAAAAAAATTAAATTTTTTTTTTTTCAATTTTTTCTTGAATTTATTTTCTAAACTTTTTGTCAAATTTTGGTTGCAGTAATTGTAACTTGGTTGTCTGCCACCAACTTTCGCTGCCTCGGGATTCTATTTTAAATTCAATTTTATTAATAAAAATAAATTATTAAATTCAAAAACATTAAAACAATTCAAAAAAACAAAAAAACAAAATCATACTCAAATTCCAATTCTAGTTTCAAAAAGTGGAATCAAACGGTCCAAAAATAATTCAGAAATGAAAAACCGGATTATCAAATCCATGATTTGACCCATTCCAGCATTTGATCAAATCCATCATTTCCTAAATATTTGTTTTTCGGCAATCGCAAATATTTGTGAATGCGAGACTTGATGTTTGCGGTAGAAATCTCAGCAAGAATAGCCTATCGGCTAATTATTATAACTATTATATTTAACTATGTCCACTTTGTATCCTCCAATATAGCGGAAGTGCTAGTGAAGTGATTTCAAATAAATCAAGTAAACCCTAAACCATCTCGTCGTTGAGCATGAAAAGAGCACGAGACTATCATACGCCGACTTATTTGGCGATCCTTATCCATAAATAGGAAAGCAGAAAATTATAAAAGAATTGTAAAAATACCTATAATATAAAATTAGGTTTGACCTAATTGAGGCCTTAAAAGAGCAGTTGGGGCGAGGAAAGCGTTTGCGGAGCAGTCCGTAGCTGCCCTCCCTTGGCCTTGGCACCCATTTTTTATTTCTGTCTCTGTTAATGGTGGAGCTTAGGCCCATACTGCTTTGAAAAATCAAAATCAAAATCAAAAAAATAAAAAAACCTATCGAAAAATTCAAAACAATTCCCATTCCCTTCCTTTTCCCATCTGTTACATCCTCTCCTTGAGTTCTTCGCGGTATCGCCCCTTGGATAATTTTTAAGAGTGTATTTTTAAAGACTTTGACGGCGGCTCTGCTATTATTTTTGAAGAAGAGAAATATTATTAAAAAAAAAAGTAGGATTTAGAGGAGGAATGGCACAGGTTCAAATCCAACCCCAAGCCCTAGGTGCAACCCAGCAGCAGGCGGGCAATAATTCTTCGCTGTACGTGGGGGATCTGGAGCCCAATGTTACGGACGGTCAGCTTTACGAGCTCTTTCAGCAGATTGCTCCCGTTACCTCTGTTCGCGTTTGCAGAGATGTCACTACCAAGACTTCTCTCGGTTACGCCTATGTTAATTACGGCTCTGCTGAAAATGGTATGAATGCTCTCGCTTTTCCCTGTATTTTTAGGGTTTATCATGTTCTTAATCAGCAAGGTTTTGTTTCTCGCTTTGATTTTTCCTTTAGTATTATTTTGATCGGTAGTTTGCTGGAGCTGCCCGTCCCATGGCCTATTGGAGCACAATCTGGGTTCGAGTCCCTGGGCACATTTTGCATTATCATATTCTTTGCTCAGGCCCTAATCTCTCAGGGCACGAACTTCCCTGAGCTAGTCGACAATCTTACCAGGCATTTGAACCTGGGTTTTTATTGTGGTAACGCACTTAGTCACCCACGTATTTACCCTCGTCCTCTGTTTTTTATCATTTTCATTATTCGGTCAGGCAGGAAATATCGCACTTGGTACACGATAATGTAAAAGTGCAAGTTTGGTTTAGCAATGTGTGAAGAGATTTACATCAGACATCTTATCAAAATGTTTACTCGCTAAGCAAGCTATGCATATAGTGATTGAATATAGGTCTGAAGTGGTGTCAGCACGTTGTACTACTTTGAAATATTGGTTATGATTGTAAGGGGATTTTAAAGGTTAAATACCTAAATTTAATTCTTTATCTTTATTGATGAGTGAATATTTTAAATAGATGGTCTTGGTCTTAGCCTTTCTCGTCTGGTTGATGAGTGAATATTTTAAATAGATGGTCTTGGTCTTAGCCTTTCTCGTCTGGTATAGCTATTAGCTTTTTTAAACACTCTGCACATGATATAGTCTCTTCTCTTTGCACAGGATAAAGTTGCTTCTCTTGGTACATGATTAAGTCTCCTCTTTGCTCCTTGGCTTAGCATCTATCTTTATATTGGTGTGGCCAATGCCTGTTTATTGTAATGATAAGTCACACATCATATTCAGCAGACATTATATTTGCTATATGCTTCATACTAGTTCTAATTGAGATTAGGTTTTACCAGTGGATGATTACTTTTATTGTCCTACTCTGATATTACTGCCCAAGTAAATCTCATAGTTTTTGGGTGTGAATCGGCTTAAAAAAATGATTTTGCTTGCCAAATGGGATTTTGATGAGATAATTCTGGAGAATATTAATGAGAATGTGGAACCAAGCAAGATCCATAATTTGAGAATCAGAAGACATGCAAGGAACCAAGGGACATCAGGCAAACAAAGAGTTGAAATATGCACGGTTACCCAAAAACAAAAAATAATTGGCTCAAAAATAGTGAATTCCAGTTGGGGGTGGTTGACAGAGTGGATGAAATGTTGGAAAGGAAATGTTGGGACACAATATAGAGGGATCTTATTATTGATGTTGATTAGGACTATTTTGCATCTCTGGCCATCTACCACATTCCAAGTCACTCTGGTCAGTTATTATGGAGAATCGGAGATAGTAAGATAAGATTGTGAAACCAAGGGAGAGCCATAATTCAAAAGCAAGAATACAATCAAGAAACCAAGGGACAACAGGCAGGTGAAATATGAACAGCTCACCGCAAAATTCAAAAAATGGCACGAACATAGTGATTTTCAGTTGTGGACAGTTGGGGGAGTGGATGAATTTGGGAAGGAAATACTGAACCCAAACATTGAAAAGCAATTTAGGGGGATATAGAGTGCTTTTGTCCACACAGCAACAGAAAGTTAAATAATAAAAAGAAAGCTTCAGCCACAAGGGAATGGAATGTTCAGGAAGAGGAGGAAAGCTGGTTTTTTGGAGCAGAAAATGCAATCCTTTTTACCTGAACATTCGGAAGGTCTTAGAAAAAGATCTGAAATGCAGATAAGATGTTGAATAATAAAGAAACTGTAGTGGGACTTCCTTGTGAGCTTAAATCAACTTTCAGCGAGTTTTGTAATTTTACTGCTGTGGTCAGAATCGTAAATGTGGGAAATCTATATGTATATATTTCCCTCTAGTGTTGAATTTTTTATACTTATTTAATTCCCGTCAATCACAGGACACAACAGAAGAGAATGAAATGCAAGCCTTGGGAAACAGTTCCAAGAGCAGCAGGATGTAACTTTTTCAGCATTTCTGGACCCCTGTACTGAATAATTATTAATAAGACTAAATTTTGTGGGTTTTTTCTTTTCAGCATTGAATATGACAGAAGTTCCATGAATCCAAGGGATGGTATAAGTCATTTGCTTGAAGTTTTATTTTATTTTTCATTTTTGTTAAGCCACACTTGTCTTATATGAATAGGAGATGTGTAGACCCAATATTTCTTATCTCGCAGGAGAAATTGTTTGAATTTATTGAAGATTTATTGCTGGGCTAAGCTTTGATTACACATAGGGAGAGATGAATTTATTTAAACCTCCTTGCGCACTTCAATTGTAGGAAGTTTTTTGGCATTTTATTGAATTAAATTTTAACTTCTTTACAATAGTTTTGTATTAAAGTGGGTTGAGTCATGGGTAAAGAAAGATGGCCGAAAGGGGTTTAAATGCTATTGAGGTTAGGAAAGGTAGAAGAGGGCCAAGAGAAGACTCAAATGAAGATCTAGGAGGAATGGAAGCTTATGAGGTTAGGTTAGGTTGAGTCACAGGTAAAGAAAGATGGCCGAAAGGGGTTTTAATGCTATTGAGGTTAGGAAAGGTAGCAGAGGGCCAAGAGAAGACTCAAATGAAGATCTACAGGGGGAATGGAAGCTTAGGAGGCTAGTGTGCTCCAGACCCTTACTGGGCTAGTGTGCTTGCAGGCTTTGTGCCCTTGTTGGCCGCTGTGCTTGTGGGTTTGGACTGTTCACATCAATGCCGGAGATGAGGTCCATCATTTGTGGCCTCACCTTTTTAGCTCTTCAGCTGCTAAAATTAGTTTTCAATTTCATTTTGTGGACAAGTGCAATTTGAGGCTTGGAATGGGTATTTTTTTAGGGCCCATTTGTTTGCAGAATTGGAATTTGAGTCAAAACCTGATTATCTCAAAATCAGGTTTTAATTTCGAATTCCACCTCTTTGGTGAGAAGATGGATATGCCCATTTTGGTGGTATATTCAGGTTTTGATGGTATAACCCGATTTTGAAATGAGTGTTCCAAACAGTGGATTCAGGTCAAAACCTGATTATCATCTTCCAATTCCTGCCAGCTTCCCGCAAACAAACGGGTCCTTAAGGTTACTCTGAGTTCCTGTTCAGGGATGAGGGGGCGCATCTTTTTGTATGGATTTTTTTTGAGCCCAACTTTTAGGGGACAAAATGGCTAGTGAAAAAGGGTAAATCCAAACACATAGAAATTTTAAATATTCATTGGCTATCATCATATGTCAGAAAAAAAATGATGAATTTTGGATGGCTATTGAAAAGGGGTAAATTCAAAAACATACGAAATTTTAAATATTATGATAGTATTCATAGGCTATCATCATATATCAGAAAAATGATGGATTTTTAGAGATAATATAAGTCATTATAGTTGGTTCAGGTAATTGAAATTATAAAGGTTTGTATACAGCCCAAGTTGAATTCTGAAAATCTTGTCTAGTGAATTCAAATGTTTTTTTGCTGTAGGCAATATTTAAATGTTAATTCTATGTAATCTGTGTTTCGTTTCTTGGGCTTGATTCTCACATGAATACAATAAAACTGTCTAAAAGCCATGATACTTTTTGAAGTTATTAATTAGTGTGGCAACAAGCAATATGTCGAAGTAATTAATCTGTGTTTCCTATGCCATTAATAACATTTATCTTAGCTGGATCAATTTTAATGCCTTTCTTATACATGCGACATGACGACAACGTCTATGTAGGGATCAAGATGCACCATTGACCAAAATGAAAATATTATTATTTTTTATTCTTAATTAATTAAAATTTTTGTGAAACCTTGTTAAATAGAGGAGGGGGGGCATGAGATTCAAGACAGAAGAAAAGAAAAATAGAACCCAAGACCGCACAGAAAAAAGCAAGAACAAACAAAGAAGAATTAAAAAGAAAAACAAAAGACTATGAAAAATGGGGCAAGGAAATAATGACAAAAAAAAAGAAGTACAAATAAAAATAGGAAACTGAAAAAAAGAAAGAAAATGAAACATCGGGGCTGGAGGTCTAAAGAGCTTAGGATAGGCAAAAGAAAGGGCAAGAGGAGGGGAGGAGTGGTGGAGGTTGGGAAAACAAGGAGTGACGAAGAGAGAGAAATGTCGAGCAGGTTGTGGGAGAGAGCAATATCTGAGGTTGGTAAGTAAAGGGTACCAAGAGGAGATCAAATTCCAACCTTAATCGCAATTAAGGTTGATGGGATGCCTATTGATTTCTATGGCCTCAATGAGTTTTCTTACCGCACAACACTTCGGAAATAAATGAAATCCATGACAGAGGCCAAGGATGTTTCTACTATAAGCACATATCCCTTATATTAAAATGTTTTTAGTTTCCAGCTGAACTGACCTATACAATTAGAAAGCCATTTGCGAAGTTATAGATCTTGCTTCACGACAATTCTTCCAAATTAATGCCCTTTTTACAGAATTGGGAAAGGGATCCTTCTTGGTAACTATGTTGAAGCTTCAAAATCTCTACAAAATCCATATTTTTTATTGTCCTTTTCAATATTTTGTTTTTACTTAATTTTTTTTGCTTTTGTTGACTGGACTGTAGGTGATGGCTCGTTGTCCCCGGGATTGTTGGGGAATGCCTGTAAATCCCTTGGCTGCCCCAGGGACTTTTATCCATGCCTTGCTGTTCTGTTCCTTGCTGATTGCTTGGGAAATTGGTGTTTTGGGAACATGCTTTATTTTGTCTGAAATCTGGGTACAATTGGGGGGTATTTTGACCCATCCCTGCAACCCCAAAATATCTCCTAGAGAGGGTAGGGGCCAGAAAATGTAGGTGACGTGTCTCTGTTGTACACAGGTTTTTCATTGTAGATTTTTCTCTCACTCACAGACACAAACACACATATTTATAATTTAATTCAATTGATTATTTTTAATAGGATAAAATGTAGAAATTTCAAATCTGTCATGTTGGGTCACCCTTATTTGACTTAAAATAATTGTAACATGATTTCTAGCTTGATTTCTTTTTTTTTTTAAATCATTTATTTAAATTAATATTTCTTTGAAAGTGTATATATAGCTGCCACTATTGGAAAATGGCTGTCATCATTTGTCTAAAATCTTAGTTATTGTATCAGATGCGAGTACGAGAACCTGGTACTGATATATGAATATTTATATAATGTATAGGGGCCAGAAAATGCAGGTGATGTGTCTCTGTTGTACACAGGTTTTTCATTGTCGATTTTTCTGTCAATCACTGACACAAACACACATTTAATTCAATTGATTATTTTTAATAGGATAAAATGTAGAAATTTCAAATCTGTCATGTTGGGTCACCCTTATTTGACCTTAAAATAATTGTAACATGATTTCTAGCTTGATTTCTTTTTTTTTAAAATCATTTATTTAAATTAATATTTCTTTGAAAGTGTATATATAGCTGCCACTATTGGAAAATGGCAGTCACGATTTGTCTAAAATCTTAGTTATTGTATCAGATGCGGGTACAAGAACTTAGTACCGATATATGAATATATATATTATGTATACAAAAAATTAAAGAAATATACAAAATTGTAAAACTAAATCATTTGATAGTATGACACTTCATCATTGATCAATGCCAAATGCCAAAGATAAATTTTAAATGCCAATTGTTGCTTCAAAAATATTCAAATAAGCCATATCAATGTTATCATTTATGTCTACGTCCATGATTCCAATGAAAATCATTGCAATTACATAAGTTCATGATTCATCAATCATCAAAAGGACTATCAAAAAAATCATCTATTGGATTTTCATTTTCAAATGCTGCAAGTTCAAGATCATTTGAACTGAAAGCAGTTCCACTTTCTCTAGATGCACCATGTGTAAGTATGTCAATATTATCTCATCATCATCCATATTGGCTCTAGCAAGATCCTCAATGGTTGCATACAAGTCTGTACATTTAGGTGCTACATCCCAAAGCTTTGCTGTCCCTTCCTTGTCTTGGGGATCCTTATGTGATAGAAGACACAAACTGGAATAAATGTACACCAAGTCTCCAACTCTTTTTGCAGCCAACCGGTTACGCTTCATTGAATGGATAAAGGAGTATGTACTCCATTTTTTTTAGCAGCAGAAGAACTTCCAACCTAGAGAGAAAACCAACAAAATAAAAAATAAAAAATGCAAAATAAATTTAAGTATGTTAAGTTACTACATTCTACGATACAAGTAAAACAACGAAAAAAATTGTGAGAGGATCTTGATTGCAAGAGGTTGGAGGTACATATAATCTTGACCATGGAGGTACCACCATGTAGTAGCATCTGTTTTGGATTGGTCTTTAATAGCATAAGAAGAATGATTTCTTCTTGAGACAAATAAGACAAATTCTTTCCTAACATTTTCCTCCAATTTTGGATCTTGGAAGAGTCTAGTAAATGCCCCGCTTGTACCCATTAGCAACTTTAGAATTTCTATTGTACTACCCTCAGAATTTCTATTGTACCACCCTCAAAATTTCTATTGTACCACCCTGGGATAGAAAGTACAATGTTGCTATAGTACCTCAGAGATAGGGGATCTGCAAGGAGGTGCAACGACATGGTCATCTTGTTCGAATGATGAAGAATGATTGTTTCCACCCTTTTGGAAAAGGTTTCTACAAGATCATTCTCTTTTTTTTGTATTGCCACTTCTACTTTCTCTAACATCCTGTCCATGCTAATCTTAGACATCCTCCAAGCATAGTGCAGCTGAATCAACAAACTGAAGCATAGCACGAGCCCACCAATTGTCATCCAAGATCAATGACTTGACCTTTTGGGCCCTCTCTGAATTTGACTGCTTCCAAACACCCTATTGGTTGTTAAATAACCTTGGTTGTTAAATAACCATTTGACTCGATGCCTCTTGTACCTTCACAAGTCGTCGCATAATAATTGTATGAGATGCAAACCGGATCTTAGCAAGCTAGGATGATGTTAATAGTAAGTTAATGACGCATTAAAATATTTAAATAATACATCAATTTTTTTTATTCAATTATGTAAAACATGACCTAAATGAAAATAAATAAATTAAATTTACGTTCAACAATCCCAAACAAACTTTTGGAACTCCTCGCCTTCTTGGCGTATTACTTGCACCCACTCTATCTGGGTGCTAATTGCTTGCATCACCAAGTTGAGGGAGTGTACAATGTAGGGTGTCCAAAAAATGTGCTCATATCTTGCCTCAACCAAAGCACCTACGGTTACCCTACAATTTTTGCATTGTTCGTAATTACTTGGACCACATTCTCATGACCCACCATCTCTACAAAGTCAATGAAGATTTTGGAAATGTACTCTCCATTTTTGACTTCCCTTTCACTATCAACAACCCTCAAAAACATTGCTTCTTTGGGGGACACTGCAATAACATTTATTAATGGACAGTTTTTGCAATTTTTCCATCCATCGGAAACAATAGAAATATCTAAATTCAACCAAAGAACCTCCAATTGGTTTCAATAAGGCCTCTACAAATTTCTTCTTTCTTTGCAGAAGGTAGTACACACCTTTTCATAGCTAGGAGTTGTGAAATCAGGAGGTGTACTATTGATTGCTGACACCATGTCCTGCACTATTGATTGCTGACACCATGTCCTGCCAATATGGTGATTTCACCAAGTTGAATTTTAAACACAACGTGCAATTTTTTGTTCAGCAATATCTCTTGCTTCCATTTTAAATGCCTTGTCCAATGTACCTCTCTTGCAAGTGGGAATTTCTACTTCATCTTTGTCTTCTGTAGAGGGTATAGGCAAGAAGGGATGTTTGGAGGCTGCTACTATATTAGAGGGGTAAATTCATTGTTTTCTTCTCCAAAACTCTAAGCACTTTTTTTTCTCCTTTTGTAAGCGATTTGTTAGCATCTTCTCGTTCTCTTATGAATCCCACTATTTGTACAAGCCACAACCCTTCTTATTTGGGCCCTCACACATATTAATCTCTTTACCACCAGGGCCCAAATAGTGAAGTTTCACTTGAGAATAAGAGCTATAATATTGTATATTACAAAAATTACACTTCCAAATATATCCCCTTTCTCTTACAACTTGTGAAATCCTAGTGGCATGTCTCCATAAAGGAGATTCTTCATCAATTTTGAATTTTTGGTTTCCTTCCACATCCACTGAACTTTGACTACTAGGCATTGTTGCAATCTAAAAATAAAGAAACAAACTTGAAAAAATTCATCAAAAGCTTTTGTGGAAGCTATTTGGCACTCCATGAATGATGTCCTTTGAAAAAAACCACCTGACATTTGAGATGCCAAGATGGAGACAAAATGAGTTGATAGCAAAACAATAAGCAAAATGATGTGTTTTTAGTTGAAAGGCCCCATAAAGGGTTGTTTTAGGGTTTCGAAGAAAAAAATAAAAAACATGTTTAAAATTTTTTTTGTTCACTTTTTCTAAACTGAGCCTGCTGATTCATCCTGATGCGTTCAGATGCAGGCTGGGTGTGCATTTAAATATGTAGAAACCCTATGATAGTCATAGTAGTATCAGAACCTCACTGATATTCTTTGGTTTGGCCATCAAAACAGCCCCTTGAGTCAGTTTGCTTAACAATACCCCAGTATTTTTATCAGCACTTGTCAGTTCATTACATGTTTTGCCAATTAAATGACCTTTTTTTGAATCTCTTAAGGGTGTTCTTATAAAATTTATTCTTGTCTTTGCTGATGAAAATGCAATTTGATGGCCGTTTCTTGGTCATAGCATATGGTGAGGGAAAACTGATTTCTAAACAACTTTTTGAAATTTACGTACTTTATTATAGGTGGAACACTAAACAATTCCAAAGAGATGGCATAACTTTCATATCAGGTAAGAGTGTTTGGAAAATTTTAGCCTTGTGAAGGAAAGTTGCTGATGTGCATCCAACCCATACAAACTGAAGAGAGTTATTTCTACAGCAATAGGGCTGTTCCAACTCTATTTCTTTGCAGCCTTTTCAATGTACCCATTAGAAAGAAAACTGGGCAATTTAATTCAATCTATGGAACCTTGTCTCTATCCTTATTTCTTATCATATCTATGGACTGTTCTAGGTACCGATAGACACAAGCATAACATGTAATCACTATTTGTCTACCTTTTATTCACACCAAACTGTTTTACAGGAAATTTTTACTTTGCTTTGATACTACTTCATTAGAGCACTCAGATTAGTTCTAACATTACACCTATAGATATCACACAATTTTTCTAAAATAAGATGAAAAACTCCAAATATATGCTTAGTTTGTAGGAACATCCATAATAGCTATATCAAAATAAAGAGCTAAGACACAGTATTTGCAAGCATACAAGAATGAAGAACTTAATATTTAAATTTAGTTTGACAAAACCCTTAATGGGTGAAGACTCTAGCAAGAGTGAGCTACCTTATCTTCCCAATCTTTAGAATTCAATCACTTATATGTATGAGAAAGAGAAGAAACCATAGTTACACCGCCGTCGGGGACAGGGGGTCTCAATTTGGGAGACGACGGGGGGTAGCAGGGGTGTATATACTAACTTGGGGACATGTCTTCCCCCAAAATCCCTGTCGTTCCTGGAATGGGGATGCACTGGGGACGGGGGGACGACGTCCCCGGTGGTGCCACTATCCCACCGCCGTTCCAAAGGAGACACGGGGGCGTCCCGGCGCCCCTGTTGGGGAATTGGGAATGCCCAAGCGTCCCTCAACCCTTGAGGGGACGCCCAAAAGTCCCCCGTTACAGCAAGCCAAAAAATACAAGTTTTAATTTTTTTTTAGTTCAGGGGCATGAGGATTTATACAAAGTTTGATTTATTTAATTTCTTATGCTTTAAGTTAGATTTGTATAAATACTTTCAGGATGTTTGAGATAGGTTCCAGTTTCATAGGAGTTAAGATGGAAATTCTAGATTTTGGGGGTTTTTGAAAAATTTCAGTCTTAGCCAAATTTTAGGATCTAGGAAGCCTTCAGGAGAGTTACCTCCCACAATCCATCATGGCTTTCTAAGGTCAAACAGAAGTTGGCAAAAGGATTTTCAAAGGGTTTTACCTCGTTTTATGACAAATCACTTGGTTTCAACCCCATCTCTATGACAGACTTAGCTTAGCTCTCGCCCAAATCCCAGACAAACATGACTTCCCATGTGATATCCCCGTCAAAATAAGATTTATATAATTAAAATATAAATGAATATAATTAATAAAAAAAGAGAACAATATATAAATAATGATATAATATTATAATCATTTTATAATATCACATAATATATTACATTATAATAATAATGTTAAAGTATGAAATTTAATCAAATGATAATTAAATATTATTATATAAAACAATAAAATATAATTTTTTTATAATGATTAAAATATATAAATTGAAGTATATATAATATGCATTACATATATAATAATATTAATATTAATTAATAATAATATAATAATAATATTAATATTGATAAATGATAATATAATAAAATTAATTAAATGAAAAGACAACTTTTCCTATGACAAGGTATATAGAGAAATATTAACACTGAAAAATGGGATAATATACACGGAATTATATTTAACTAGTCTGCAAAAATCCTAATCTAGAAATAAATTAAGAAGATCCTGACAGGGGACATTACAAGTGGTATCAGAGCATGATCATGCCATCTTGTAGGAAAAAGATAAAACAAGGATGTGGACATGGATTAATCTTTATCATTCCTTCGCAAAATATAATATCATAAACCAATTTAAGCTAGGAATAGACAACCAATACATTGATAAAGCAATCCAGGAGTTCGATCACAAGAGAGGAAGACAACAAATTAAATGGCGGAGCGATAAGGAATCACATCAATCCACTAAGGAAGATAACGAATTAAATGATTATATTTGAGACATGACTAATCCGCTAAAGATCAATTGTTCGAAGCTTTGATTGCAGAATGCTAAAGTAGAATTTATAATGAATGTAAAGACAGATTCAGAACTGATCAAACAGGAGGAATCGAAATAATCTACCTACGTTTTATGACCGGTTCAAAGAGTCTTGATCCAACAAGAAAGTACAATCACCCCAAAATTTATCAATAGGGAATCACGAAAGGAAATGAGAGGATTGAGTATGCTAAAATCAGAGAATTATTTTTAAGTGGATCATCATGGATTTAGGAAGTGGATGAGCGGAAAGGATAGTGATTTCATACAGCAGACACAAGGTAATGTTGGACGCACAACAAAGTTGTATATAGGTAGAATCCCTCATTGAAGATAAATACAACGTATCTTATCAACGTTGTTAGAGATGGGCATCATCAAATCACCATGAGCAGTTACCAAGTTTCATATCAGTCGCTGCCTAGAGTTCAATTTATATATAGTATATTGGGAACTCATTACACATCAACCGTCCTTGAAGACCAAATCATCTGCAATATCATATAAGGTGTTGCCAGAATTACATCGCGGGAGATTGGAAACAAAACTTGGAAATCAAAATGGGGTCTCTATGGATGTTGGCACCCTCATAGATAGTAATGAGGATGATAAGGACATGAATGTGAGACAAATATACATCAGACACACAGGAAAAGACCAAAACGAGGAGCTGAGTTAGTGGGGTTGGAAGACAAATGAAATGATATAGTAAGGACATATAGGAAATGATATAGTATCAAATGCATTGATGAGTAGATAATTTTGGAAGCCACTAGAGAACCTTCTAGCATGACTCCATTCCGATCTAGTAAAACTGTGCCATGATACAATCCAATAAGAAATACAGGTCAGTGCTTTTGGTTAATTCCATATGTGTTTTGTAATACATGGATTATGGACTGAAATGAAAATTGCATGATAGTACATGGATAAATGAATTGAAAGGTAGAAAGTCGTATAATAAGTAGATGACGAATAGAATACATATAAATAATAGATAGAGAATAGGATGTTTGATGTGAAATGTTCAAGGAATAGAGGAGGATAAGAAGGGTAAGTACCAAATGCATGCAGAGAAAATGAGATCCTAATATTTAATTTGGTATTGATCAAGCTAGAAGATTATTAATCAATTAAAGAGAATTTGATACTCTTCACAAAAAAGAGATAAGAAAGGTGAATAGAGCATATGTATTTCTAACAACATGGAAGAATAGAAAGGAAGATACAAAATAGTATCAGAGTAAAAGCACAATCAGGTGTCACCTTTTAGGCTAACTTATTAGCACCGTTGAATTTTAGTATTTCTAACTAAAAACTAATTTTGGTCAAACATATGGTCTAGCTAGATTCATTCTAGCTAAGTTAGATACGTGCTTTAACTTTTCCAATTGAAAATATATATTAAATGCATGTTTTATACCACTTTGGGTCTAATTACCATAAAAATAAAATTATTTCAGAAAAGTGGCATTTCAATAACTCCTAATCTTTTTAATGATATTTTAAAAAAAATAAAAAAATACCCTTTTGTAGAGATCAGAGTCAAGATTATCCTCATATAGATTTTATAGTGTTTTAATCAGACATAGTTTATTGTAATTAAAAAATATTGCAAGTAGGTATTTTAACAGTCAAGGAGATGTTGATTCGGAGAAAGAAAAAAATAGTAAATCATATTGAATAAATTTGAAAAACATATGGTGCACTAGAGGAGAGAGTCCTCTTCAAGAATATATATTTCTTTTTTTGATTGGGATAGATTTGTTATGAAAAATATGTTGCAGGATGAAAACTGTCGATTTCAGTGAGTTGGAATTTGAATTGTTATAAAAGATAAAATATAAGTCAAACCAATTTTTATCTCTTCATGCACTAGCTATATATGTCATCTATGACGTATTTTTAAATTAGGGGAAAAAATGTTTATTTACATATAATTGTTTGGTGGGAACTAGACCCCTAATTTCAACATTTTTTAGCAACTGAAAAATTGTCTTTTAAAATTAAAAAAATATATCAATTATTATTCAAAAAAATTATTAAAAATATTAATCATAAACTTCATCTATTTTATCACATTTAATTAGTTTACACCATCTTTAAATTCCAAACATAAATGTCATTTTTATATTATTGAAGCTGAACAACTTTGATTTTGTTAGTCTTTTTCTTTGTAAAAGGGTGACAACTTATTGTGCTTTTACCCATCAATCTGTAGAATAAAAGCATAATTAATTATATTCTCTTGAATGATCAACTCTAGTTCATATATATATATATATATATATATATATATATATATATATATAGGTATGTGAAGAGATCTGCAACTCCTATTAACGTAACTAATATAATACAACATATATACATGCTAAAATTATCATTAAATTTTAGTATCAAAGGAGGGTCAGAGATGTTTTCAGGGAGAGGCTAGAGTAAACTCCAACCAATAGGGTTTCCCAAAATAGGGTGGGGATCAATGATCCCGAGCGCCTTGAGGGTGTCGTACCAAGAAAGGCTTAAGGGCGTGATCTGTAAACTTTGAGGGAGAACCTATTGAGGATTGGTGTCCAAGCAACCTGATTATGCCCAAGCATCCTTCTTAAACTAAAATAATGATAAGGTTAGCAAGAATGTAATGGTCATGGATAGTAAGATCCTTAATTTGTGTTAATTTGGACTAAACCCAATCAAGGGACATTACAAATGGTATTGATAACCAAAACAGAATTATATAAATATATGTACTGATACTCAGTCTATTGGTATTTGGCTAAAAAGGGAGGGTTGTGATGTTACCAAGGAGGGGCTTGTATAAGGAGGGTCAGAGATGTTTTCAAGGAGAGGCTAGAGTAAACTCCAACCAATAGGGTTTCCCAAGATAGGGAGGGGATCAACGACCCCAAGCGCCTTGAGGGCGTCGTGCCAAGAAAGGCTTAAGGGTGTGATCTGTAAACTTTGAGGGGAGAACCTATTGAGGATTGGTGCCCAAGCAACCTGATTATGCCCAAGCATCCTTCTTAAACTAAAATAATGATAAGGTTAGCAAGAATGTAATGATCATGGATAGTAAGATCCTTAATCCGTGTTAATTTGGACTAAACCCAATCAAGGGACATTACAAATGGTATTGATAACTCAAACAAAATTATATAAATATATGTACTGATACTCAGCCTATTGCTATTTGGCTAAAAAGGGAGGGTTGTGATGTTACCAAGGAGGGGCTTGTATAAATTTTAAGCAATGGATCTTTGTCCCAGGATAGGGTGAGGATCAGCGATCCTGAGCGCCTTGCGGGCATTGACCCAAGAAAGGCTTAAGGGCTTGGATCTGTAAACTTTGAGGGAATTCATTGATAGTGGTGTCTAGGCAACTTGGATAACATCAACTCCTTTCGTCTTCAGCTGAATTAGTAATAAGGATTGGATATGAGTGTTAAAGATGAACAACTAATCCTATCAGGGAACGTTACAATTGGTATTAAATCTGACAAGAGGGAACAAAGGTGCATTCAGGGAGAGGCTAGTATTCTCAAGATAGGGTAGGGATTAGCGATCCCAAGCGCCTTGTGGGCAAGTCCCAAGAAAGGCTTAAGGGCTTGGATCTGTAAAGTTTGAGGAAAACCATTGAGTTTGGTACCTAAGCAATCTGTTACATCATAAGCATTCTTCTTGACTAAGAAAAATAATAAGAGCAAAACAAAAACAAGCAGCCCGCTAAGTAGGCCACCTCGTGTGGATGCTTAACACCTACCACCGAGGCCAAGGGGGTCAGTTCCACTCTTGGGCTTAGTATGGGATTGGCTTGGGGCAATTTATCATAACTCGCATTTTCTTTGAAACTTATATATACACGTATGTACTAATGATCACTTGTGGTTGCAAGATTCTATTGAAGAGGTAAATTTTGTAAATTATTTTCTTGACCCTTGTTCATTAATAAAGAATGCATGCATTATGTGTCTACACCATGTCTACTTCGTGTCTTCATACATTCATGTGTCTACCTCATGTCTACTTCGTGTCTTCATGCACTCATGTGTCTACCTTGTGTCTACTTTGTGTTTTCATGCACTCGTTTGTTTACTTCATGTATGCTTTGTGTTTTCATGCATTAAGATGTATAGTCCATGGATCCCTTGTGTCTTCTTGCATCCAATTATATGCTTTGTAAGTTGGCTCTCCGAGAAATTATGTATAAATGATTTTTGCTTGAGGACAAGCAAAATTTGAGAGGGGTGGAGTATGATATCCCCGTCAAAATAAGATTTATATAATTAAAATTAAATGAATCTTTAATAAAAAAGAGAGAGAACAATATATAAATAATGATATAATATTATAATCATTCTATAATATCACATAATATATTACATTATAATAATAATGTTAAAGTATGAAATTTAATCAAATGATAATTAAATATTATTATATAAAACAATAAAATATAATTTTTTATAATGATTAAAATATATAAACTGAAGTATATATAATATGCATTACATATATAATAATATTAATATTAATAAATAATAACATAATAATAATATTAATATTGATAAATAATAATATAATAAAATTAATTAAATGAAAAGACACAACTTTTCTCATGACAAGGTATATAGAGAAATATTAACACCGAAAAATGGGATATAAGAAGGTCCTGACAGGGGACATTACATCCCAACAGGCCAATATCACTCAAACCTCATTTGTTAGACCTAGGAACTTGAAAACAGCCCCCAACAAAGATATAAATGTTAGATATTGGTCCTTTTGTGTTGGATATACATGTTAGATATAAGTTATATCTAACATTTATATCCAACAAAAAGGGACCAATACTTCAACACAATACTTTTACATCTTTATGTCTTATATTGTTATACATCTTTTCATAACTAGCATTTTAAGTACCACATGCATAGTATATACTATATACACCCCCCTCGTCCCCCGCTGCCGTCCCCCGGACGTCCCCAAATTAAGGCCCCTCTGTCCCCCCATCCTAGAAACTTGTCCCCTCGTCTCCCAGGGCGGTGTAACTATGCTATATACTATACGTATGGTACTTAAAATGCTAGTTATGAAAAGATGTATAAGACTATTAAGAAGTAAAATGCCAAATGCCAAATACTAAATAGTAAATACTTGAACATTGAACATTGAAGTTTTCTCAGCCCTTCACTCTTCTTCTTCTTGCTATAGTACTCAATTAGAAATGAAAATGTGAAAACAAATGAAGCTTGGAGGTCTTTTGAAGGAATGGAAGAGCATAGATGGGCCCCACATACCCTTAGGGTTTGAATAGAACCAAAGAAATAATTAAAAAATGTGTGTTTTTTTAAAAACATACTTTTTATGTTGCTGCAGTGGGGGACACACAAGCATCCCCCTCAGCGTTCCAGGGATGCCGAGACATCCCCGTGTTCCGGGCGGTGGGATCAAAACATGGTGGTGCCGCTGGGGACACCGGAATGCTGTCCCCAAGTCCTGGGTGAATCCCCGTTCCGGGAACACTCGGGATTTAGGGGGGGACATGTCTCCGGGGTACACTGGAAGAAACACTGTTTCCAACTGTTACCTTAACCCCAGAAGACAAATGACAAAATTACTTGATGGGGCAAAATTTTAACCACTGGGGTGGTTGCATAATTGTCTCTGGCATGAACCCACAGTTGTGGAAACTGACAGGCAATGACAAAATCATTTTATGCAACTGGTAGTTTTGTCTCGACTCTCCAATTACAGAAGACTGCATTTTTATATCTGTTCCTCTGTTTTCTGACCTTCCTTGGATGTTGCAGACCACAACAAAGTGTCTTCAGCACTGGGAATTGACTTGGTTTGAAACCAAATGACAAGGAAAAGATGAGTTGGAATTTGACTAAAAGTGACAGTTTTTGTAGCTGATCCAACTGCTACAAACTGATTTACAGATCACATATCACGAAGAAGAATGCCAAGCCAAGTGCCTTACCCATGGGCAGCAAAGTCTATAATGATTGTGCCATATGAAGTCTCTGCATTACTGAATCAGTTTAATGAACCACATGAATGTTGTAGGTCTTCTTTTGATATTGGTTCTTGCAGTGAACAATGAAATGGTGATTTTTGTTTTAAAGGCTTGTACTGGGTCAAGTTGAAAAATAAACCTCAAGGATTAAAAAGGCTTTGAGTACTTGGAAAGGAGCAATTGGGGATTGTTATTATCATCCCCCAAAAGGACAGATAACCAAATGATAATTACTAATGGCATTTTTTTGGTTTTTTCTCAATTATTCTGTTTCTTCAAAGTATAAGATTTTTTAAGAACACGTTCTAAAAGGGAATATGGGGAAACTCATTACAATCATACAGTTTTATGATTGCATCACAGTGATGGTCATTTGTGGTTGTAGAATCTGTGCACAGTTTTGTGGCCATGGGAATGATCTGCCAGTTGTGCATAGTGTAATTTTGTTGCTTCAGGAATCACATTTTGCTAGGCTTTAGTACCATGGTGGCCCATTATATGCAAATGTTCTTCAGTTCAGTTTGAATTTGTAATACATGATTGTTTTTCCAGTAAATTTGGGTTTTTCATGTTGTAACTTGTCCTTCAAAGTTGTCAAACATCAATAATATGAAGCTGAGTCTGTTTTCTGCAGCTGGTAAGGCCATAGAGGCACTGAATTTTACTCCTATTAATGGAAGGCCTATTCGAATAATGTATTCACACCGTGATCCTAGCATACGCAAGAGTGGAGCAGCAAATATATTTATCAAGGTAATAAACTTTGTTATCTACTTTGTATTGCCTTGTATGAAGGTGAAAATTATTTCCTAAGCCTGTTTATGTTGATGATTTGTGTTAAATTTGGGTATGTTAAAGGAAGTGAAATATGTGAAACTTATTGTCAACTTTTCCATCTGTATGCAAATCACACTTATCTGACTCTTTAAAACTACATGGCATTGTTATCTACAGAACCTTGATAAAGCGATAGACAACAAGGCTCTGCATGATACTTTCTCAAATTTTGGACCTATTCTTTCTTGCAAGATTGCAACAGATGCATCAGGGCAATCTAAAGGATATGGATTTGTGCAATTTGAACAAGACGATGCAGCACAGAACGCCATAGATAAACTGAATGGGATGCTTTTGAATGGCAAACAAGTATTTGTTGGACCATTTGTGAGAAAGCAGGAACGCGAGCAAGCAAATGGGAAAGTTAAGTTCAATAATGTTTTTGTTAAAAACTTATCAGAATCAACGACTGATGAGGATTTGAGGAGAAGCTTTGGAGAGTATGGATCAATTACAAGTGTGGTAGTTATGAGGGATTCAGAAGGAAAGTCAAGAAGCTTTGGGTTTGTGAATTTTGAAAATGCAGATGATGCAGCAAAAGCTGTTGAATTTCTCAATGGTAAGAAAGTTGAAGACAAGGAGTGGTATGTTGGCAAAGCACAGAAGAAGTCTGAGAGAGAGTCTGAGTTGAAAGGGAAATATGAACAGCTGCTAAAAGAGAGGATTGAGAAACTTCAAGGGGTCAATCTTTATTTAAAGAATCTGGATGATAGCATTGATGATGAGAAGTTGAGAGAACTGTTTTCTGTGTATGGTAACATCACTTCTTGCAAGGTATGACATCTTTAAATAAATGAATTCAGATAAATGTTGAAGTATCTATTTTTATGTTACTTTTGCCTGCATTTTTTGTGTAGAGCTACTAAATTTATTTTATTTTTGAAATTATTTAGGTAATGAGAGATCCCCATGGGCAGAGTAGGGGCTCTGGTTTTGTGGCCTTCTCAACTCCTGACGAAGCATCTCGAGCTGTAAGTAATGACTTTTCTCGAGCTGATGTAAATGTTTATTAAATATTTTGAACTACTGAAACTTGCCTTCTGATATCATTTGTCTTAAGATTGTAAGTTTCTGTATGTAGCTTGCAGAAATGAATGGGAAAATAGTAGTCAGCAAGCCACTCTATGTTGCGCTGGCTCAGCGCAAAGAAGAGAGAAGAGCAAGGTTACAGGTACTTCTTTTCATTCTTATTTTGAGGAGTAACCTAGATTTTATGGTATCGAACTTGATTCCCATGCTGTTTTGCAGTTTCCAAATTTTGAAACCAATTCAGCAAGATAGATCCATATTCAATTCTTGTAATCTTACGTTTTATCTGCAAGATTTTGGAAATTCACTAAAAGTCAAAGTCAGGTAGTCCAAACAAGATAACTATATATATAAACTCAAGAATCATTAAGTAACACATTATGACAGTTTTACAACATAAGACATTTAGTATGGAGTTATGTGCAAGTATAGGAAAGAATGGTGATGAGGATATAGGGGGTGGGAGGGTATTATAGTTGGTAGATTAGTTTGTTAAGTCTGGGTGGGAATTTAGGAATCATAGGGTTCCCAGTTTGCTTTGCTAATATATAAAGGATACCAATAAACTATGTGTTTATTACTGGAATGTGTTTGGTTACTCAAAATGTTGCTGTAATTAGTATGACTTTGTGAATTATTGATTCACAATGTCTGTTTGGTTGGTTGGAATTATTAGTAGTCCGTCAGTGGGCATGCCATACTAATTTGGGAACTCTTGATTGTTTTATGCAGGCGCAGTTCTCACAAATGCGAAATCCGGTTGGTGTGGCACAAGCTATGCCAACTCGTCTTCCTATTTACCCTCCTGGAGGTCCTGGTCTAAGCCAACCAATGTTCTATGGACAGGGACCACCTACACTAATGCCACCTCAAGTAAATAAGATATTATTTTATATTTTTTGATATATTTGCTGCCAATGCCTTTAATCTGTGCTAATCAATTCGGAGTTCATTTTGATACCTTGCAAATTCCTCTGAATGTGCTTGTCTTAAAGGAAAGGATATGCGTCAAGCTTTGTTTGGTGACCGACCTGAAATAAAAAGCTCAACATTAATCAGCTTTTATTTGTTATGTTCTTATATAAGAACAAATTGTCTCCTTTCTAGCATGTCATGCTTGGAAAACCATTCCAAATTTTTGCAAGTTCCTCATCCAGGATTATTTTGGTTGGTAGTTTATGATGTGATGCCAATTTTGTTGCAGGCTGCTGGATTTGGTTATCAGCAGCAGCTTGTCCCTGGCATGAGGCCAGGAAATGCACCTATTCCAAATTTCTATCTTCCTCTGGTTCAGCCACAACAAGGACAACGATCTAATGTTAGGCGGACTGGAGCTGCACCCATACAACAGCAGCAGCAGCAGCAGATGCCACTTATACCTCAACAGGTAAAACACTTTATCTGTATTTTTTAATCATTGTACATCAATGTTGGTTCTTAACTTCCTTTATCTAGTTTACATGTATCATAAATTTTCTTCTCCTGTGATTATTTGAACAGATGCTACCTCGGAATAATCGCATTTATCGTTATCTGCCTGGAAGGAATGTTAATGACATGCATTTGCCTGGAGTAGCTGGAGGGATGCTTCCTGTTCCACTAGACATGGGTGGTATTCCTTTACGTGGTACTGAGTCAGCTATGGCACAGCCCATACCCATTGGTACTTTGGCTTCGGCTCTTGCAAATGCAAGTCCTGAGCAACAGAGGACGGTAAAGATCAGGATCCTTTGTTTCAGTAAAACCTTGCTCTGTACAAATTCATGTTATGCTTAGACAGTTTGGATGTTATTACTGCTGTGTTTTATATTTGTATAATTTTATTACACTTTTTTCTAACACACATGGATGCCATTTGCAGATGCTTGGAGAAAGTCTGTACCCTTTGGTGGATCAGTTGGAACATGATCATGCAGCAAAAGTTACTGGAATGCTTCTGGAAATGGACCAGCCTGAGGTTCTCCATCTGCTAGAATCTCCTGATGCCTTGAAGGCTAAGGTTGCAGAAGCCATGGATGTTCTGAGAAATGTTGCACAAGCTCAGGCGACTGCTCCAGCTGATCAACTTGCAGCTTTATCTATAAGTGAACCTCTTGTTTCTTGAGGCAATGAAACCCCTCATAGTTTACCTTTTCAAGTTTGGATTGAGTTTTTGCTACTGTACCGGATAATTAACTAGAGAAACACAGGAAAGTTACAATGACATGTTAACATGAGGTTTTGTTTTGGCTTGTGAAGTTTGAAGCAGACTAATAGACATGTAACCTCTATATTGTTCTTCAGCTTCGAGGTTCTGTTTTGGCATGTGTGGATTTTGGATTAGATCATTATTAGAGAACAAGCAACCTATATATAATTTTCTAACTTGAAGGTTTTGTTTTGACATGTGGATTTTGAAGTAAATCATTATTAGAGAACAAGATGACTTCATATTTTTTGTTAACTAAGCTCAGAGAACAGCTCTGTCTTACATTTTTTCTTGATTTGAGAGGTGTTGTGTTTAATTGTTGGCAATTTTATTAAGATGCTTTAATTGCTAGTACAAATATTTGATATGGTGGCTTATCATGTGCATGACTACTTGTTCTGACAATATTTTGTGTTCGTTACTGGTTGTGAACAGCAATTTATTAATGTTTGTATGATTTAATCCTATGTATTGTTAGTAGAAAACACAGTGACCTCTACCATGAAATGGACTATTATTAGGAGAACACGAGACCCATGTATTTATTGTTCTTTAACTTCTAAATTTTGTTTTTTGTTTTGGTGCGTGACAAGTTTGGAATATCTTACGGAACATGGGACATATATATTCCTTCTGAGAGGTTATATTTATATTGATTTGTCTTACGACTGTCTTTTTAAGATGCTTTAATTTGCAAATAAACATTTGATATGTGGGTTTTGTTCATGGTGCATTGGCTAGACCCTCTCCAAAAATTTCGGATTGTATATCTGCTGCCATAAGTTTTCCATTGCCGGTACTGTTTTTTACAAGAATGCTTTGGAAGAAACTGTTTATTGTGCATGGCTTCTTGTCCTGTCAATAATGTGTATTTGGTATTTGTTATGATCAACAATTTATGAATTCTTGTATGATTTAATCCTAACAGTAGTTAGTGGAGAGCAAGTGTCCAACCATGAAGTGGACTGTTATTAGAGAATAAGTGACCCAGGTATCTTATGTAAATGTGACACTAATTCTGATCTGAGAGGTTATATTTAAATTGTTTTGTCTTAAGACTTGTTTTTCAAGATGCCTGACGTGGACATTTGATACGTTGGTTTTTTGCAAAGTGATTTGGTTAGACACTGTCCAAAATTCCTGATTTGTATATACGGGCATAAGTTTTCCACAGTTCTTTTAGTATCTACAAGAATGTCTCGGAAGAAATTGTCTTTCAAATCAACATATTAGGAAGAGAAATGGTTTGTTATTTGTTATTGATACTCTGCTTACACAATTTAATGTTACTGTAAATCAATCTTGATCAAACAAGGACCTGGTTAATATATGTTTTTATTTGGTCTTGTATTCCAATTTGTTCTGGTCAGGTTGCTTACGGTAATGATTCAAATCTAGACATTGCCATGCATGAATACGTAGGAGGCATATAACAGGTGATGCGTTCACCGAGAGGGACAACCTAGCAAAGTGTTGTTTTCCTTCTTCCTAATATATATATATATTGCTTCATGCATGAGTAAGTAGTAGGCATAACATTTCTGACGCTACTGAGAGAGTTAACCTTGTTATCGTGCAAAACGTGTTTTATGAAGTAGTAGGCATAACATTTCTGACGCTACTGAGAGAGTTACCTTGTTTTCGTGCAAGATGTGTTTTTTTGTGGCAATTTAGAAAGTTCACAGGATTCTAGTTTTTGTTGGTTATTGGTGTAATTTTCCATTAGAGCTTTGTAAACAATAACAATTGAAAAAGATATCCATCAGATGAAGCGAGCGTCTTCAGGTATCCTACCAGTGGTATCTGTAGATTACGTAACAATTATCATCTATATCATGTTTGTCTGGAGATTTCTCTCTCAGGAGTAACGTTTGTTCATTTAATGAAATATGGAGAACACCCAGATCTGATAATGTTTGTACGTTATTATCATTATTGAAACACTATGACAACTATTTTGTATGCTTGTTTCACGCAAATCATGTTGTTTCCGTGACAATTTTTTTTGGGTTCAAACTAAGGAAAATATTCACACGTCACTTGATTGTGATCTTCCTGGTTATAGTAGTTTGAAGTTAGGAAATCATTGGCTGTAATGCAACTATGTTTGTGCCCGTGATAATGTGACAGGAGTGCAAATTAAGGAAGCTATTGTCTCACGTATTTGTCATATCCTGGTTCTAGGCGTGCAAATTCAAAAAGTGCAGATCTGTTTTAGTAGATAGACAATTATAGGGTATTTTGGTTAAAAATTGAATGTCATTGTTCCTTCGGAGCACGATTGGGATATTTACGGAAAAAGATAAGTCCATAGTATGGGAGAGGACCCACTTAGAGCATGATCCAATATTTGTGATAGTATTTGTGGATTTAATATTTACAGTTGTTGATTTAATGTTCAATATTGTTGATTTTATATTTAATATTGCATCAATAGTAATTTTTAAGTTCTTTTTGATTACGGATGTGAACAAAAAATAAGTACATTTATTGCTGGTGATGATTATTTATAATTGAAAAATAAGTAATTTTAAAGTCGTTATTGATGATGATTATTCATAATTAAATGAAATGTATTCTTTGGTTTTAAAAAGTAACATATCATGTGACGTCATAAAAAGACACCAATAAACATTATTTAGTGGACAGATATTGGTCTCCTTTTTTGAGGGCTGTTTTGGGTACTTCGGCAAAAAGCATGCAAAGGTGCATCATATTTGATGATGTGGCTCTGAAATTTTGGTTATAATTAGGGGACTTGCACACTAAGCTGTTTCGAAACTTCTACAAGATTCATCTTTTAATGAGTTTATAAGACCAAATATTAAATAGTTAGTATAAATTATTTTTCAAAAATATATATTTTTTCATCATATACTTATTTATCTTTTGGTGAGTTTATAGCTCTCTTTAAAGTTTAAAATGAGGATCAAAACTTTCAATGAAATTTTAAACAAAATTTAAATGTTAAAATTCACTCTTAAATAGCTAGACTTGGTTGAATTAGAATTTTAAAAGTTTGTTAAGTTTTGAATTCACTCTTACATAACTAGACTTGGTTGAATTAGAATTTTAAAAGTTTGTTAAGTTTTGAATTGTATTGCCCTTAACCTTTTTTATTCGACTAAAATTGTATTGCTCTTACCTTTTGTTTTGTTTTGAACTATATTGTCCTTACTTTTTTTGGTCCCCTTGAGACTTGTACATATGATATATTGTCGCTCGACATTTATTTCTCGAGCAAAACTTTAACATTCCAACTCCAATCCTTCCTTTGCACATTGTATGGTAAGCTATCTTTGACTTTATCTACTCATATAACTTCACATCAAGCTCACCTCTCTCACTTCATCCTTGAACTTCACACTTAAATTTTCCATTCCCATGTATTCTTTCATTCCTCTTAACTCTTTTCATACATAATTCAATGTTCCCGCTTCTTTCTTTCTTTTTTATCTCTACAACCTTGCCCCATAATGATAATATTAAAATATCTCTATCTTATTATTTTCCCTCAACTTTATTATGACTTGGCCCCATAATGATTTTTAAAAAATATCTCTATCTTATTATTCTTCCCTCAACTTTATTATGACTTTTTTTTTACAATTACTGAACCTTTAACTTATTTTGCTAGCCCTATCCTTATAATTTGGATATTCTTATTTCTTTCTATATTATTTCCTTCACTACTTTTTTATATTTCTTTCTTGAATCATTTCTAATTTATTCTACCCTTTTAATACATTGGGTTATTGATTTATCACTTATTCCAAGGGTCATTGATACTATTGATTTATCTTCTAGAAAGTTTTTTCATTAGATCAAAAAGGATACTGAATAATCTCTCACTAAACTATAGATGTCTTTTGAGTCATGTTTCACTTTAAGTTAAATTAGGATATACATGAGTATGTGTATAAGTGAATTAGGACAATTGGTGGTTGGGAACAAAATAAATAGATCAAGGTTGTCTGATCAAATAAAATCGTATATTAGATAGATGTTAAAAATTTAAAATAATAAAATTTGATTAGGGAAGAATACGAGTTATTGGTCATGTTTAATAGACACGCACCCTATACTCTTCTAATCTATTTTTGAGTCACGTTTCACTTTAACTTAAATCATAATATATGTGTATGTGTGTATAGATGAATTAGGACACTATATAATTAGGAACAAAAGAAATAGATGAAGGTTGGTTGATCAAATAAAATTGGATGCAGATAGTTGAAAAAATTAAAAAATTTTAAAAAAATTGATTAGGGGATGAGTTTTAGCTATCACCCACGTTTTAATAGTTGTACACTCTATGCACACCTAATCATTAATTACTTAACTTTAAAGAAACTAAAAGATGGCAACTAAAAGTTAGTTAATAAATATAAATGTATTAATAGCCACCCGCTTGCAACCCTAGTAATGGATATTTTTTTGACAACTATTGGGACATTTGTGCATAAGTTTTAACAAGTTTGAACTAATATCGAGACATTTGTGTATAAGTATTGGCAATTTTGAGGTAGTTATGATGCTTATTGGGGTTTCTTTAAGTAGGTATCAACGACACTTTGAAATGACCAACGTGTGTCATTACTATCTAGAAGTCAAAACAATAACTATAAGCAGCTAACTTGCATCCATAGACAACAAAAAAACCCGTTGAAAGTCGATTCATCTAAAATATGAATGTGCAAAGTTAACTATGACAACTATTAATAAACTTCCCCTAATAAAAGCATATAGTTGGAAAAAAAATTGAAAATATTATTGAACAAACTGATGAAAATACAGAAGACACTATTACATTCATGTAAATAACATGAATGAAAAGGAAAACTAATGATACCAATTTTTTTTCAATGGTAAGAAAAATTTAATAAATATGAATATGGATGTTCTTTTCAAGGAGTTTCCTCCTAAAAGATATGTTGTCCAAAACAAAATGGAGTTACATTTTAAAAGAAATTAGAATGACTTTTTAAGGAAATAGCTCTTTGAAAACACAGTTATGTGCAAAGCTATCCATGTGAAGGGATATATATTCCATTTTAGAGTAGTTAGGGATTGATAATAAAGAGATATAAGTTGGTTTAATAGAACAAACATTAATTGAAAAATTACAAGAAGTGTTAGGATCTATATAAATCAAGTCAATTGAATGCATATACTATTTCTATTAAAAATTATCTCATAGAAGACAAATAAAAATAATTCTACAATAATGTATTTAAAAAAACTATTCAAAGATATATTGTGAAGAGTAGATGAAAGTAGAAAATAATTACATCAATATTTGTAAGTTTCTTTATAAAGATAAAATTCCAGATGTAAAGAAATAAGCAACTCCCATGCTCTATAGGAAAAACACTATGCAAGTAATTGATGAAAATAGCACAAAATTTTCTAATCCAAATCATTTCATATATAACATTGTATTTTTGAAGTATTCAAGCAAGAATATTTTAAGATTAAGATTTTTCAAAAGATATTTGAGAAGGTATGACCATTTTTTATACATATAAATGAAATATGTGAGACTTATTGTTGTTGAAATAATGTTGAATTCCATCTCTACATCTTTAGTCATTTTAAAAAGTCTAAACAATAATTAATTCAAACTTAGTCATGTTGATGAATTCAATGTGTAATATATAATTAAGGGACTTGTCCAGTAAGTTGCTTTGAAACTTTTACAAGATTCATCTTTTAGTGAGTTTATTTTTTTAAAATATTAAATAGTTAGTATAAGTTATTTTTTAAAAATATTTTTTCTTATCATATACTTCTTATTTATCTTTTGGTGAGTTTATACTCCTCTCTAAAGTTTAAAATGAGAATCCAAACTTTCAATGAAATTTAAGATAATTTAAATGTTACTTATAAATTCACTCTTCCACTACTAGACTTGGTTGAATTAGAATTTAAAAAGTTTATTAAGTTTTGAAATGTATTGCCCTTAACTTTTCCTAATTCAAATAAATTGTATTGCCCTTAACTTTTCTGATACGAATCAGGTCTTAGAGTTTGTTTTATTTTGAACTATATTGCCTTTACCTTTTTTGATTCCCTCGATACTTTTACATAGTATTGGTCCTCCATATTTATTTTTATTTCTCTAGCAAAACTATGACATTCCAACTCCATCGATCCATTACCACACTATTCACATTTCCTTCCATTGGACATTGTATGGTAAGCTATCTTTGACTTTACCCATTTATATAACTTCACATCAAGCTTCCCTCTCTCACTTTATCCTTGAACTTTACACTTCCATTTCCCATTCCCATGTATTCTTTCATTCCTCTCAACCCTTTTCATACATAATTCAATGTTCCCATTTTTTTCTTTCTTTTTTATCTCTACAACCTTGCCCCCATAATGATTTTTTAAAATATCTCTATCTTATCATTCTTCCCTTGATTTTATTATGACTTCTTTTATTGTACCAAAACTTCACTCATTCTGGTAGCTCTATCCTTATAATTTGGATATTCTTATTTCTTTCCATATTATCCCCTTGTACTACTTCTTTATACTTCTTTCTTGAATCATCTCTAATTTATTCTAACCTTTTAATACATTAGGTTATCAATTTATCAAATTTTCTAAGGGTCATTGTTACCATTGATTTCTCCTACAAAGATTTTTCATTGGATCTAAAGGAATACCAAGTAATATCTCTCACTAAACTATAGATTTTCTTTTGAGTCATGTTTCACTTTAACTTAAATCAGGATATACACGTATGTGTGTATAGGTGAATTGGGACAATTTGTGGTCGGGAACAAAAGAAATAGATCAAGGTTGCCTAAACAAATAAAATTGGATATTAGACAAATGTAAAAAATAAAAATAAAATAAAATTTGATTAGGGGAAGAATACGAGTTATTGGTCATGTTTAATAGATCCACACTCTATGCGCTCCTGATATATTTCTGAGTCATGTTTCACTTTAACTTAAATATGAATATATATGCATATGCGTGTATAGATGAACTAGGGAACTATATGATTATGAACAAAATAAATATATGAAGGTTGGTTGATCAAATAAAATTGGATGCAGATAGATGAAAAAATAAAAATAAAAAATAGAATCTGATTAGGGGATGAGTTCCAGCTATCGCCCACATTTTAATAGCTGTGCACTCTACACACACCTAATGAATGATTACGTTAATATTTGTAAGTTTATTTATAAAGATAAAATTCCATAAGATGTAAAGAAATAAGAACCTCCCATGTTGTTTCTTTAGAAAAAACACTATGCAAGTAATTGATGAAAATAAAAACAAATTTTTCTAATCCAAAACATTTCATCTATAACATAGTATTTTTGAAGTATTCAAGCAAGAATATTTTTCGATTAAGTTTTTTCAAAAGATATTTGAGAAGGTATGACCTTTTTTATACATATAAATGAAATATGTGAGACTTATTGTTGTTGAAATAATGTTGAATGCCATATACATCTTCAGTCATTTTTAAAAGTCTTAACAATATTTAATTCAAACATAGTCATGTTGATGAATTCAATGTGTACTATATAAAATATGTAAATTATGAAAGTTTGGAGAAATTTGACATTTAAAATATTGATGTCAATTACTATCAAAGCATCTACATTCCCTTTCCAATTATTAACATATTCTTATACTACTGCGATTGTTTCCTTGAAACTTATTTGCCCACAAAGTAGTGACAACCCCTCAATGGTTCTTTCTAAATGGTGCCGCACCAATAAAGATTTGCTAGGCTATCACCGCCCTACTATTCTAAAGGGAATTCGAATACAGTAGGCATTGAACCGACTGAACCGCCCGCATCTACCTCTGCCCCTTTTTTATATATGCGGCTAATCTCTCCTCCCACCCAATACCACATTAACAATTGGAGAGATTGCAATTAGATCACAATCTTCCTCTGTGTTTGAGAGGGGAAACTCCCTTGTATGATGGGTGTATTTGTAGTTTTTGTGTACTTTTCATTTGAAAGTACAAAAAGGAGACAAAATGAAACTAAAATAAATGGATAAGAGAAACCCTAACAGTAAACATTCAAATACCATTTGAGATTTACAATGCATAATGATTATAAAGGGGTTTTAAGCACAAAATGTAATGATGACAAAATAAGGATAATGAACCTTGTAATACAAAAAGATAGACTATTTCAACACATTCAAATCAAGATACCAAGAAATGAGTGTATTTCTTACATCAATTACATATATTAGAGAAACCATTAGATTCCACCAATACATAAAGAGATTACCAACTGTATACACTAAAAAGTGACTTGATGAATTAATTAAATATTTATTATTTAATTAATATTGACTTGATGAATTAATTAAATATTTATTATTTAATTAATATTTATTTTCTCTATTTATTAAATAAATTATTCAATTTATTTGATAAATTCATTATAGTTTATTCTCCTATCCCAAGTCTTCTAAATAGTCCTATTAAAGTGATTTAATCAATTACATAATCACTAAATATGACTAAGTCCCCTAGTACACCTCATCCACCTAGTCACCTGACACATCACCTTGGCTAAAATAATTAATTATTATTAATTATTAATAACTCATTATCCTCACCCACACATGTCCTATTTTAAGGGCTATGTGGCCCCATAAGACTTGGTCTCATGACCACATGTCTTCCCCTACACTAAGTCAAGAAGCCAATCCTATTCCTAAGGAGTTTCTCAAGCCACCTCAAAGAGTTCAAGGTGACTCATGGGACACTTGTACCAAGAGTCCTCATGAGGAAAAAGTCCTTCCTTCTTCCTCTCGTTGGTCTTTGTGAGACACTTGACATGTGTCTTTCCCTTCCACCTTCTTCTCTTCCATTCTAATGTAGGAGGAACATCCTCCCTATTCTTCCTCTCACATTCCAACTGCATCCCCCTTTCTCGCAACCCCCTCAACCAAGTCAATCATAGCTCTAGGATCTTCCATCTTTCAATCTCCACCCTTGGATTGTGCCACCTAGGCTTGAGCCCTCCAAAAATTTATAAAAGGAGCCTCATGTCCCCTTTGTGAGCTAATAGGCAATAGTGATTTCAAGCATACAAGCATACAAGCACTCAAGCATCCAAAAACATCAAAAGTCATCAAGCATTTCCATATCATTTCATCCATTAGTTTGCATAATCAAGCTTAGACCATTTTGCATATATTCACTCAAATCTCCACACTTTGAGAGCATCTTGGGAAGGAGCTTCATTTGGAAATCTGAGAGCTCAACACCTCCAAGAAATCAAGGCTAGGAGGATAATGGAGACAAGCTACAATGGGTGAGTGAAGGTAAATGTATTTTAGTTCTTCATTTGATCATTTTGTAATCTTCATTGGGTAGCATTTAGATTGTTATTTTAATTTAGTTTAGTTAATATTTTATTTAGAATAGTTTACATCTAAATTTGCATACATTTTTGGCACTCACCATGGGGCCTCCCCACGAAAATTAACATTCAATTTTTCAATTTTTCGTGTGGAAAATTCTACAGTATTTTTTTGCGCATTCATCCACAATACCTGCATATACATCCATTCCTGCTACGCATCCATTTTGCTTCCACCAGTCATTTTTTGTCTTTTCACTTTCTGATCTTTCTGTGCAATTGTTTCATTATTCTGTGCTTTCATCACATTCTGTTGTGCATCAGTTTCTGCTGCACATTCATTCCATCCCACTGCACAAACATTCACTGCTTCTGCGCATCCATCCTTTTTGCGCATTACCTTTTTGTGTCTGCGCATCCATTTTCTGTTTCTGTGCATCCATTATTTTTAGTGTTAAATTTTAGTTTTTCTAATCATTTTATTTTAGCTAATCCTCTTAACAGGTTTTTGTTTGTTTTGGTAGATTTTAGGCTATTTTATAGGTCGTAAATCTGAAGACCCCATTCTTACATTGATTAACAATTTTATTTGCAGGTTCCTAGGGGTTTGCAAAATAAACCATAACTTTTGTTTGGGCTTAAAATGTGACATGTTTTTCAAATTCATGTGTTTTCTTTAGTTTAGCAAATTGTCTATTGTGTCTTGCTTCTATAGCTTAATTGTAATCCCAGATTATAACAACGTATCCTCTCCCATCGCCATTTGTGGATCTTGGGTGTAAGAGAAACTGTTATAATCTTTAGAGGGCAGTCTTTGGTGGGAAAAGAGGTACTCACTCTAAGGAACGACCCAACCAGTAATAGGCTAAAGCCAAGCCCTTCCAAACTGGTATATAAAAAATGCCATTGTGATTAGTCTCGCAGTGGACATGTGTGAATTTGTTGTGGCAACTAAAATATCCTCTAGTACCCTAGTGGTGCATTAAAGTCCCTACATTTTTAAGGTGAAAACTTTACTTTGGAAGGATTGGGAGAGCCCCCTTAGTTGGGAAAATGAATTGATCACAACCACTTGAACAAATGTCCTTACTACAAACTTTTGTGTAGTAGCCAAAAATCCTCGATTTGCTGGCTCAAGGGGTCACCCAAGCCCATGAAGACACCCCACATTACTCATGGTTCATAGTAGAGATAGCAATTCTTTGGGAAGTAACGACCCATTGAATTTGGAACTTGGTGTGCCAGAGAAGTGAGTGCACTATAAGGAGGAGCTTGTGCCTCCAAGTTCCTAGGCTGTCCGCTGTGGATTTGTGTGGCTGGATTTTATCCAAGTGGGGATTCAATAGATATTGTCCTTGCCAACCTTAGGAATTGTAAGCGTGTTTGTGCATTCATACTAGATTAAATTAGATTAAATCATTTATATTTTGCGTGTGTGTTTATGCATTGTACTTTGCCAAAAACAATCACCTGAAAAACTAGAAAATTAAAAAAAATTGCAAGTCAAACCATTGGAAAACCAAAACCTGCACATTTACCACTTTCTGTTGTGCATCTGTTCAATGCCACTGTGCTTTTGTTACTGTCATAATGCATCTATCCAGAATTGCTGTGATTTATCTTATACTGTTGTGCATATACCTGACTGTCTTGCGCATTTGTTTCTGCACATATACAACAACGAGCATTTGTACGAACCTTAGGATTTTCAAAATCACATTTTCAAATACACATTTTAGTCTTCAGTACGATTCTAGAAAAAACATTCAATTTTTACGGACCTTTGATCTTCAGTTTGACCATTTTCACCCAAATTCATCATCTTTCTTTCATCAAAAATCTTTAAAATCATTCAATATCTTCAAAATTTTCCAATTAGTGTTGAATCATTACCTTACTTATTAGATTTTGATCATTGTGAGTTATCATATCAAGATTTATCATCCTCAATCAACAAACTTACCTAGGTTATTATCTTTTGATTCTCTTTGTCATATCATAGTGAGATCCATACCTCCAAACTTAGATAATCAAATTGTTATACTTATCTCAACACTTTTAGGTTCATTTCTACATCTATCTAATCAAATACATCCCAAAACTTTCATCAAAGTCTTCCATCCCAACATCATCTTTCACATTTTATAGTTAAAACTTGATCTCAGAAACTCAAACAAATCATTGATCTAGAATCTATAGACAAGATGGAAGGAGACAAAAACAATGAGGAAAACCCTTGGTCTGGAGTTCCTAAGAAAACTTCAATTTTTACATCAAATTAAGAACCCACAGATCAGGATCTAAGAGATGCCATGCAAGATGCAAGGTTCTATAATATCATGGAAAGACTCTTAGACATGGATAAAGAGATGTATTTCCCCATGCTTGCTCAATAAGGAGCAAAACTACCAAGTGATTTTGATGTCTCCACTCTTAAAGAACCACCAATCACAAACAATCAAGAAATCCCTAGTGGTTCTCAAGAGACACATGCTCATGGAGAAAAGGAAAACACTCAACAACATAGTGCTTCCCAAAACACTCAAGGACATACATTATCTTTAGATCCCGTTCTACAAAAAATCCAGATGCTTCAACAACAAATCCATGACATTCAAACTGGATCATCAACCAAGAAGTACTCCTTAGATGATATATGTCCTTATCCTTTTGATAAACATTTAGCAATGATTCCATTCCCTCCTCATTTTGAGGTACCTAAATTTGACAAATACAAAGGGAATTCAGATCCACAAGACCACATCCATGAGTTTTGTGCTGCTTGTATTGAAGTCGCTCACAATGACACTTATCTTATGTGACTATTTCCATGTAGTTTAGGAGGACAAGCCATGGAATGGTTCTCCAAACTACCCCCAGGTATCAAATCTTTTAATGAACTTATTGACAAGTTTATGACTTATTACTCATATAACATCAAACATGAAGTCACTATGCTTGATCTTTGCAATGCACAACAAAAGAATGGAGAACCTTTCCTTACTTTTTGGCAAAGATGGCGTCAATTATTTTCCAAGTATCCATGAACAATTCTTGAACAAGAAAAGATGGATATCTTTGTGCATAACCTTACACAAGAAATGAGCTATAGGTTGCAATTGCAATGTCCTCCAAACTTTAACAAGCTCATAGAAAATGGAATCAAAATTGAGGAAGCTATGGTTAGAAAAGGTGAGATTAAGCTTTACTCCAAGGACAATGTTGGATCTTCAAATTCAAATCCCAAAAACAACAACAATGACAAGTCTAAATTTTGGAACAAAAACAAGAATATCGTCAATGATGGGATTGTTGATGATCGACATGTTAAACCAACACAACCCCTTTTGAATCTCACAAGAAAAGCCAATGCTACTCAACCTACTTATAGCAATCAATCTGCAACTTAGAATACCAACAATAATTCATCAAATTTGAGATTACCTTTTATGCCATGTAGACGAACTTTTACTCCTTTGGGTGAATCTCTTGAATCTGCATTAAGGAAGTTGATCACAAAGAAACTCATTACACTTCCTGAAACTAGAGATTTTGAACCTAGGGTGAAACCTTCTTGGTGGAATGATAACGATTATTATGAATTTCATAGAGGGAAAGGTCACAAAACCAATGATTGCCAAAGAATTAAACATGCAATACACGACTTGATTGAAAGTGGTGAAATAAGTGTTGATGGACATACCTCAAATGAGTCACATACGACTTTTAAAGATCCACTTCCCAAACATGAGAAAGGAAGTTCTTCCAATGCTAAAAGTGATAATCAAGCCAACTACAATACCGCATCTTATAAGTATGTAAATCACATTTATGAATGTCATCCTTCCCAATACTATGTCAATGTGATTACTATAAAGGAAAAGTCTGAGAGTCAACTAGTTAATGTTACAACTCGAGCCCAATCTAAGGTTACTCTTCAAGGTGTCTCATATAAACCTAGCACCTCTCAAAACAAGTCTATCTATGTTCCAAAGTCTACGCCAAATGTTTCTAATCAATATAATCTTTTGGATCAATTGAAGAAAACACCAGCCCAAATATCTATACTAGAGCTTTTGCGTCTATCACCATCTCATAAAGATATTCTTGAGAAAGCTCTCCTAGAAACTCATGTTCCTACAAATCTAGATCAAGATCAATTTCAAGTTATGGTGGGACATTTGACAACTCCACATTACCTTTCTTTTACTGAGCATGATGATCTAGCCATTAATCACCCACATAATGCTCCACTCCATATAGAAGTCCTTGTACAAAATCATAAAATCAAGAGAGTACTAATAGATGGAGGAGTTGGCTTGAATATATGCACTTTGAAATTAGTCCTTGCATTGGGATTTTCTGAAACTACTGTAGATCCGAAGAAGAAAATCACAATTAAAGCTTATGATGAAGAAGAGAGGTCATCCAAGGGATATGTTATTCTTCCTATCAAAGTAGGTCCTACAGTCAAAGATGTACTTTGTCAAGTTCTTGGTATGGATCTCGCACATAAAATCCTTTTGGGGAGACCTTGGATTCATTCTATGCAAGCTGTGTCCTCCACTTATCATTAGTGTTTGAAGTTCCCACATAATGGTCAAGAAATAACTATCAAAGGAGATCCAAATCCTTTTTCATACTGCAACACTGTGAAGACAACACCTGAATCTTTGGTACCCTATAATTGTGCTAGATCTTCTGCAACAACACCCATTGATCCAAGTAATATAGCATCAACTTCTAAATCTAATGGGATCAAGATAGACATAAAATAAAAAAGTATGGGAGAATACACTTTGGGTCAAACCTTTTGTATCACATAATTACCTTTATCTCCTAGGTCATATGGAAAATCCTTGATTACCAAACAACAATCAGAATCCCCTTCTACACTTGTTTATGTCACATTTATAAGTGGGGGCACTATATCACAAGAAGAAACTAAGCATAATGCTAACCATTTGCTTAAACTTCACAAGAATGAAGATGTAAAACGTGAATATATATCACTTGATGTATATGGTAAAGGATATACTTTGTTGCAAAAGATGGGATACCAAGGTAGTGGACCTATAGGGTTGTAGAGAGGAGTTATAAAGCCAATTCTGAAAACTCCAAACTACCAAAGAGATACTATAGGGTTAGGATATAAAGGAGAAGGGCCAAAAGAACCTAAAGGAAAATAGAAGATCACACCTTTCCATGAGACATCTAAAGCTCCTACATTACAGTTCCAAAAACATGGCATGTATGTGGATCCAAAAAAGCAGAGGATATCAACATAAATCATCAATAGACTTAGAGATCATGATGATGATGATTCCGAATCTAATTATTATGAATGTGATTCATTATATGACTATACTGAAGAGGTAGGAGTTGATGTTGTCCATACCTATAGTAACGACTATCATGAGGGGGAGAGCTCAAGGATTTTTCAAAGAGTGACAAGTTAACTTTTCCTGGTCTTATGCTGATATGCCTGGGCTAGATCCTAATCTTATTATGCATCACTTGTCTATTACACCAGGAATTAAGCCAGTTAAATAAAAACTCAGAAAGATGCATCCTCATAATGCACTTATGGTTAAAGCAGAATTAAAGAAGCTTCTAGATGTTGGCTTCATTTGAGCCATTGATTATGCTGAGTGGATTTCTAATATTGTACCAGTATCCAAGCCAAACAAGTCTATCAGGATTTGTATAGATTTTTGAGATCTTAATAAGGATTGTCCCAAAGATGATTTTCCATTGCCTAACATTGATATAATAGTTGATTTGGCAGCTGGACATGAGATGTTATCTCTAATGGATGGTGTTTCTAGCTATAACCAGATAAAGATTGCGCCAGAAGACCAAGAGAAGACTACTTTTACATGTACACGGGGCACATATTGTTGGAATATGATGCCTTTTGGGCTCAAGAATGCTGGTGCAACTTATCAGAGGGCTATGATGACAATCTTTCATGACATGATGCATACTATAATGGAAGATTATGTTGATGATATTCTAGCAAAATCTAGAAACATAGATGGTCATTTAAGAGTGCTGGATAGAATATTCACCTGGATGGAAAAGTACCAAATTAGACTCAATCCAAAGAAGTGTGCATTTGGGGTCACATCGGGAAAACTGTTAGGCTATATTGTCTTAGCTAAAGGTATAGAGGTTGATCCGAAAAAAGTTAAGGCAATCATGGAGATGGCTTCTCCTACAAATATCAATTAGTTAAGATCTTTACAAGGACACCTCCAATCAATCAAAAGATTTGTTTCATAACTAGTGGACATAAGTAATCCTTTTCAACACCTATTACATAAAGACATCTTATTCAAGTGGGATGATAAGTGTGAGGAAGCCTTCACTAAGATCAAGCAACATTTAGCAAATCCTCCAACTCTTATGTCACTGATTCTAGGCAAGCCACTCTTGCTCTACATTTCAGCTACATAAGTCTCACTAGATGCTCTTTTGGCCCAATAGGATCAAGAAGGAAAATAAAAGGCTAATATATTATATCAGTCGCACCCTTGTGGGATATGAACTAAACTATTATCCAATTGAAAGAGCATGTCTAGCGGTAGTCTTTGCTTCATAGAAATGGTGACATTATATGTTGTCTCATTCTATCAAGCTTGTTGCAAAGATCGATCCTTTGAAGTATCTTTTGAGCAAGACAACATTAATGAGAAGATTGGCTAAGTGGGTTATGTTACTTAGTGAATTTGATATTGAGTACGTGGATAGGAAGGCCATCAAAGGACAAGTCATTGTAGATCAATTAGCTGAGGCACCAATGACAGATGATCAACCTATACATACAAAATTTCTAGATGCACATATCCTGACATTATCTACATAGACATGGAAGCTGTACTTTGATGGATCCTATACTCAACGTGGTTCAGGAGCTAGAGTGCTATTTGTTACACTGCAAGGATATACAATACCAAAGCCTTACAAGATACTTTTTCCTTGTACAAATAATGTAGCTGAATATGAAGGCTTGATGATTGGATTAAAGATGGCTCTATAATGGAAAGTCACTGAATTGAATGTCTATGGAGACTCTCAGTTGATTATCAATCAAGTTAATAATGAATACTAGACCAAGAATGACAAGTTTTTACCATATAAACATATGGTGGATGAGTTTAAGCAATATTTTTCAATCATCACCTTTGAGAAAATTCCAAGGCATGATAAAAAAGCTGTAGATGCTATGGCTATAATTACTTCTCTATTTGATGCAGAGGATACAAAGGCCCATTTTGAGTTCTTAGTGGAATCTTTGACTTATCCCGTGTATGATGATCTCGTTACAAGTATCATATGTCACATTATTGGACAAGATTCCCTAATTTATGGAAAGATATATTCCTACCCGAAAGACAACATTCCACCTAACTTATCCCAAAACCAAAAACAAACCTTTTTATGCCAAGCCTCCCATTATATCCTAATATCTGACACCCTGTATTGGTGAGGTCTTGACGGTACTCTCTTATGATGTCTTGAACATGATGAAGCTCAAGTTGCCTTATGAGACATTCATGAGGGTATTTGTGGGACACATTCGAGTGGTCCTTGGATAAGAAGCTCATGTGTATGGGTTACTATTGGCCTACTATGGAGACATATTACTTTCATTTTTCTAGGAAATGCAAGAAGTGTCAAATACATGGGAATATTATTCATGCACTAGCACAACAACTCTATCCTTTTACAACCACATTGCCATTCAGTCAATGGGGACTCGACCTTCTGGATGCAATTCACCCTCCATCTTCGAAGCCATAAGTACATTATCACTGCAACTGAGTATTTTACCAAGTGGATTGAAGTTGTTCCATTAATCACTACTACTGGAAAACAAATATCCATGTTTGTCCTTAATTATATCATTTGTAGATATGGTATCCCTATGCATCTTATTACGGATCATGGGAAGCAATTCCAAAATCAAGACATGGATGAATTATGTGAGAAGTTCCACACCACACACCACTATTCCACCATTTATTATCTCTAGGGTAATGGCCAAGCTGAGGCATCTTATAAAATCATTGTCAAGATCCTTCAAAAGATTGTCAATGACGCTGGCTGTGATTGGCATGTCCAGTTGAATCCCGCCTTATGGGCTTATCACACTTCCATTCGTACTCCCACTAGAGCCACACCGTATTCCCTTGTCTATGGTATTGAAGCTATTCTACCCCTCGAGGTCAAGTTACCTTCTCTTCGTGTATCCCTAAAAGATTTAATTCTAGATGAAGAGTATAGAGTTGCACGACTAACTGAATTGAAATTGCTGGATGAACATCGTTAGAGAGCCTATGGTCATTTGAAAGTCTATCAATAGAGCATGTCTCGTTAGTACAACATTAAACTGAAACCTAGAGACTTTCAGGTAGGTGATCTAGTCCTTCGTGAGAATCTCAAAAATCAGTAGCATCGTGAGAAGAAGGGCAAGTTTGAACCCAGCTAGTTAGGTCCTTTTGTGATTACAACAGTATATGGCTCTGGGGCTTATTAGTTATATACATCTGAAGGAGATCTCTTGGATGAGCATCTTAACAACATGCACCTCAAAAAGTTCTATTCTTGAAATCCCAATGCAAGGGATATGCATATATATAAAATCAAAAACACAAAAAAATTCATAAAAACTCAAAAATACAAAAAAATAAAAATAAAAATACAAAAAAATCAAAAGCAAATTGCATTAAAAATATGTGGTGAAAACTTGGAAATAGGCACCATTTGTGACAAGCTAGCTCCTCTCTCTATTATGATTCTTCTAGCGTGTTGTCCCATTGTATATACCCATAATAAAATGACTAATCAGTCACCATTCCCACCATGTATATATCATAATAAAATGGCCAGTTCATAGCATCCTATCCACTGTAAAATCCCACCACCTCTCTCTATTAGGATTCTTCTAGTGTGTTATCCTATTATATATACCCATAATAAAATGACTAATCAGTCACCATTCCTGCCATGTATATATCATAATAAAATGGCCAGTTCATAGCATCCTATCCATTGTAAAATCCCACCATAGCTTGGTCTTTTGTCTTGGTCTTCATCCTAGTATTGTTGTGTCATTCTTCATCCATAATAAGTCAGTCCATCACCTAGATGGGGGCACATCCTTGACCTAGTTTAGGAAGTGGATCTATGATAGTCACGACTCTTAGAGGATAGAATGGAGTATTTTTCACTAGACAAGCAAACACAATCAAACATTTTTACACAATGATATCTTCATAATGATTAGTAACCTGTGATCAATCTTTCAAACATGACCGCTCATCTGTGCATTTCAAATGGCTATACATCAAACAAATTGATCAATACATCCAACACTATCTTTTGGCAAAGAAATGTATATTCATGGTAGGCATGTTAGAATGTTTTGTTGTAGATTATGCACTCATATGTGGATTTCATTGTTATCATGTTTCCTGTGCTATTTCAGGATATCTTTGACATGAGTTTGAAACTCCCATTTATCATTGATTAGAATGGCTGGGATGGGGCATGATATTTTCTTTGATTGTTGTTTGTGGGATATTTTTTGATGAAGTCACATGAACAAGTAATTGGGGTGTCTGTGCGTAAGTGCCTTCATCAATTTCATAGTCATTAACACATACAATTCATGTTGTTATGAAAATGTTATTAATGGCAATATGCCACACATACCTCAACTCCAAATATTTGTTCCCTGATGGAGGGGAGAATGTTCATGTTGGACATTTGCCAGAAAGCTAGATTGGTGTCTGTATGTTTGTCATTGATGACAACATATGATAAGAAGCATGCATGGAAGCCTGATGAAGAGAGCCTTCAACATATGTTGCATGCACATATTATCAGCATGATATCATAGACGCAGAGGTTGATTCTGAGTAAAGACAATAATACAATTATGTATATCAGTGAGTATTCCTGACAGGTCCTAGGAACAGTTCTGTATATTATTGGACATACAATTGCAGTAGAGCCTTGCACCTATTTATGTTTGAATGTTGACCTCTAATTCCACCATAGACATGACATAGTCATTTCTCAATGATCGAATTATGACAACGAATATGAATTATTCACTTCGCAATCTCGATTGAATCGACCTCTCGCCTCCTATCTAGGTGAGGTGTTTGAATTACTCTCATATTCGAGAGCCCAACAACTGTAGACCAATCACTAAAATGGAGGATTTTCAAAGCTAAGCATGAAAGTAATTGAATTTAAGCTAGAAATGAGAATGCAAATTAAGCTGTAAACTTGAAAGAAATATGATAATGCAAATTTAATCTAAGAATGAGAATGCAGATTTTAATCTAAGAAGCTTGAAATGCAATGAAAATTAGACTAAGAACTTGATAAAAAAACTAAATTAAAGATGAGAATGCAATTATACTAGAAATGGAAATTATTCTAACTATGCAATGAAAAGCTTGAAAGCATGAGAAAATTGAGACAACAATTCGCTATAGTTTTGGTACTCTAAAATTCCCTCCTTCAAATGAGAAAAGAGGTTCATAATATAGAAGAGCTCGGGAGAAGGATGAAGAGATTCTTGGAAAGAAACGACTGACTCTTCATCTCCATGGAGGAAGGTGAGACAAATTGGAGGAATTCTTTAATAAAATAAATAAAATATTTCCACATATGGGTGACTCTTCGAATAATTTTGAATAATTAAATTCAAGTGGGATATTTCATTTAGAGAATTAAAGAATTATTAATTCCTTTGATGTGTATTAGCTAAAGGGGGTGGAATTAATTTAATTTAAAGCACTAGGACTTTAGAATTAAATTAATTAATCATAGGGATTATTTAGCCAATAAATGTCGAATATTTAGGAATTAAATATAGTGTATGATTAATGCAAATTTAGGAATTTTTTGCATTTGACACCAAGTCAAATAAAGTCAATTAGGAGACATAATTTCCTAGTACAATAGGTCTTTGATGATATAGAAATTTGGAGAAATGCACCAAAATTGATTAAAATTCTAAGGTGCCAATTTTGGGTAATTACATTTTGCCCCTCTTTGAATTGATGTGTGAGCAACATGTTGATTCAAAGAATAGTTTGATGTGACAGATGATAAGGTTTCAAGATTATCTCTAGAACATAGCTTAACCCTTAGAAGTCAAGGTTAGATTGCCAAGACATCGATCAGATCAAGATGTAGAACCAACTTCAGAATGAAACATGATTCTTTGAAGTCTAAGTTAGATTGCGAAGACAAAGGTCAGATTACCATTTGAGAGAAGGACTATCCCTAGAATGAGGCTTAATCTTTAGGAGTCAGGGTTAGATTGCCCCAATACCTATTGATTAAATGATAACTGATGTAGATTTAGGACTATCTCCAAAATGAAGCTTAGTCCTCTGAGACCCGGGTTAGATTGCCTAGATAACGGTCATAAAGAGTTTTCGAGAGCCATCTCCAGAACAAAGCTTGAGTTTCAAGAATTAGGGTTAGATTGCCCCAATACCTAATGAGATTTTGAGAACCATCTCCAAAATGAAGCTTGATCCTCAAGGATTCAAGTTAGATTGCTCAGATACCTAACAAATAGAAGACAAGATGACAAGGTGTGAGGCCCAAAGATGCCCCTAGTGAAGAGATGCCCCAAGTGATGATGACTTCAAATCAGACTAATTCAAGAATGATTCAACAAGATTCAATGATGCAATCATCCTGCCCCCTCGGGAGCAAAATCAAAAGATGACACGTCAGAAAGATGATTGATAGAAAAATGTTGTAGATAGATATAAGATCATAGATCCAAAGGAACTCAGAACAGATTAAAGAAGCATTGAGAGGATGCAGAAGCAATTTGGAGTGATTTGGGGGTCTTGTTGACCAAGTTTGACCATAGTTGACTAGATTTGACTAGAGTTGACTTTTGATGAAAACATTGAAGATCTCAAGAAAATGATGATGAGATAAGATTCTAGCAAGAAAATAACACTAGAAGGTTGACTGCACAAGCGTCCGATCCCAATGGTCCCATAATTTTAAAATGTAATTTTGAGCTATCTAGAGATATCAAATTTTAATTTCGATCCCAAAAATGGATTCAGAATGGTCGATTTAGCCAAGGGTGAAGTTTTCATGCAAAATGAAGCACTTTTGAAAATTAGGTCAAAAGCTATATAAGGCCCAAAGGGGTCATTTTCAATTCATTATTCACTTTTGTCTTCTAGCGAATTTGAGAGCTCTGATAGAGATGGAGAACATGCTAGTGCATTCACATTGATTTTAGCACTCCCAATGACACAACTGACCACCAGAGTATGACACACTTGTAAGTAGTCAAACAACCATCTTGCATTTCAAGTTTTTTAACACTTTTTAGGAGATTTAGGCTAGATTTAATGCTTATTTTAGGTCAAATTAGGAGTTTCACATCAAATCTCACATGAGGGAATAGTTTCCTCACATGGGCCTAGGTTGCCCCTCACACGAGAGGTCGATTTCCTTGCATAGGTTAGGGCTTCTTCGCACGTGGCATCTTCGTGAGATCACATGAGGTGCACAACAATGCCACGCGAGAGTTCATCCCTAGTGATGAACTCTCACGTGAACAAAGATCTTGTCTCGCATGACAGAGAAATTTCATGTGGGAGAAGAGTTTTCATGCGCGGGAATCTGTTGCAACTTTGTAGAGTCTTCATCCAATTTTTCATAAAATCAGCCAATTAGAGTGTCCAAGAGTCATGTTTAGGATAGATGCATAGCCTCACTTCTTGTTATTGCTTTGAAAAACCATCATGTTTGAGATACTGATTGAATGTCATCACTTTCTTTGCAGGTTGACTTCCCAGATATTACATTCTAGTTTCACCACCTGATCATCAGTGAGCTAGTGCAGAGATTGAGCGATGCTGAGGGTTCCCACATTGATGGGCTGGGATTATCTTACTTGCATGATATACTTGACATTTAGGTAAATCACGGTCTATTAGGTGCACTGGTTGAGCGTTTCCACTCAGAGATGAACACCTTCCACTTGTTGATGGGGGAGATGACCGTCACTCCTAAGGATATATACAGGATTCTGAGGATACCATTCCATGGGGCTTGCATTGAGTATGAGATTCAACCAAGAGTGGACACACTGGCACTGAGGGCCATCTTTCAAGATGAGCTGGTGATGGGCCGAACTATCTCGTGGGAGGACCTGATCAGCCGATATGGAGCTGGACACAGATTAGTGGTTGTCTTAGCATCGTTTCTGAGTTATTACCTAGTACTAGATCAAGGACAACATGGATCAGAGTGCGACTGGGGGGCACATGCTACAACGGATGCTAGATAGGCCAGCTGTGAGGTTTGGATGTGGTGAGTGCATGCTCACATAGATGTACCATGAGATGCATAAGATCATGTATTGGAGTGCATGGACCATGGCCATAGGTGTTTTTGTCTTTCAAATATGGGCTTGGGAGCATCTCCCCATATGTAGGCCAGTATTTCATGATACTCAATAGCCCTTAGAGCTGTATATTTACAGGTATGCATGCCCCATGACTCAGCCATCGCTGGGTAAGACAAAGCAGTGGCGAGAGTAGCTAGATAACATGGTTGTAGTTATATGGAGACCATGGGTAGATATTGAGGTATGGGATGATGCTCAACATGAGTCAGCACACATGTTCTTCTCGCATCCTTTGATCGGGCATACCATTTCTATCATTGAGCGCTTCCTACTCACACAAGTCTTACATCAGTTTGGGAGACTGTAGGATGTCTCCCAAGAGTATTGTACTTATGCCCAATTCATTGATGAGACAAAGAAGGGATGGTAATTGAGACTAGACTAGGGTAGGTGCATGATTGATGCATGGATACCACCAGCTTAGTGGGATTATTTAGTAGGTGTGACCATTGCAAGGATGACACCTGCATACATAGATCACATTTTGGCACACCCATATCCTAGGTTCATAGATTCGGCTGGCATGGGCCATTAAGTACAACACGTGGCTTAGTAGCAGCTTGCACAATAATAGTAGGTACTAGCACATCAGCAATAGGTACCAACATAATAGAAGATACCACAACAACAACCTACACAATAACAGGTTGCTCAGCAGCAGCAGCAGAGGGTATTGAGATTGAGGAGTGGGCAGACTCCCATTCCTCTGAGACAGATGGGGTCAGATATAGGTGTAGGTAGCAATGGAGCCCAAGATAGGTCCACTAGGTAGAGGATAGGTGACACCTCTCAGTAGCTGCCTCGTGACAAGGGGGCACAGGGTGATGACATTGACATGTAGGATCAAACAACACAAGATCCACCTATGGGAGGGTAGGTTACACAATTACAGGAGGTTCTCTGGAAGAGCCGAGAGAGGATCTGACAGGTGCAGAGGGAGAGAGATGACTTCCATACATAGGTCATCATACAAGAGACCGAGTAGCAGATCAAGATCGAGAGATAAGAGGGTTACATGATGCATTAGCTAGGGCACAACTAGAGGTCAAATATGAGGCTGCACAATTAGCATATTATTATGCAGCGTATGTGGGTGTAGTGACGGATTTAGTGGAGTAGGTTTCACCATTTTTAGAGTATGCTGGAGCACGAGCCATTCCACAGGGACCACCTCTATAGGCACCACCATAGGGACCACTTCCACCACCTCCTCCAAGTGGTGATGGACATAGTTAGATTTAGGACATTGATGATACATTGATGTATTGCCCCATTTTTGATAGATAGTGCTTGAGTAGTACCATTCTTTTGATTGTAGTGACATTGATCAATTGATATATATATATATATATATATATATATATATATATATATATATATGAGCTCAACTTTTGATATCATTGTACTTGTGTGTATATTTCTTTTATATTGATGTTTATGAGATGTTTCCTATTTGATTAGATGTATGGATTAGATATGAGATGATTCCTTTATGGATATGCAAATGAATGTGCACATGTTTTTATTGATATATGAATATGCAATGTGAAATGCAATGATAGATGGTAGATGAATAAATGTAATGTATGATTTGATTTATGCTTATAATGGATGCACATGTAAAGGAATATGTAGATGTAGAATGTATGCATATGAGTTTATGGATAATGCACTTTGTGAATGCAATGAAAATGAAATGTATATGGTACTAATCACCTCATGAAGGAATTTGCAATACATAATAGGTACTAACCAAAATAATGTTTGAAGATCGAGAATGAGGATTAGACACTTGTGTAACCAAGGTGAACCTGGGACAAAAGATGAGAACCCTTGACAAATGAATCTAGAAGAAGACAATGAAAAGAGCACCAAAACACTGTCTCAATGCAAGCCTAGAATGAAAATGCAAGCCTAAACTAGGTGCAAACCCTAGGACTTGGTTGTTGGACCCATTAGGTTACCATCATAGATTTTTTAGTAACACACACTCGTAGGATGCCATACAACCCTCACTGGCATTGCAATCATGAGAATATGAATATGACATTAGTCTTAGATTTGTCAGAATGAGGTGTAAGCATTAAGGTACAAGAAGCCAGAATAACCTGAACACCTATTCCTTTTGATTTAGCAAGTTAACATAAGCATCAAAGCATAGTTGCTAGAATGACTTGAATGTTGCTTGTGTACAAACACACCAGACATGCAGGAGTTTCTTCCTTTTGCTGAGTGAATGATAAGCATATCAAGGTGCTTGTAGTGACCCTTACATTCACTTAGTAGGATGAGCATTTGCAATTTCACTTGTAGCAACAAGAAGTCACTCAAACAGACAAGGAGAAGAACCAACCTCACCAAAGTTTCCATATAAAAGGAGTCAAGGTACACATGGCCACCCAACATGAGATGAAGGTTCTCATAGTGGACACCCCTCTTATATGAATCCTTTGGATCATTGGAACTAAACCAACAAATAGAAAGCAGAGAAAAGATCATGCCCCCAATCTTTGCATCTCTCAATCAAGACAAACATCTTAGATTCACTCGAGGGGAAATGATAAAGCAACAAAACAAGCACTCGAAATAAAAGCTCAGCATACTTTAGAGAATTACAAAGCTAGTTTTCAATTTAAGCAGATTGATGTCAGATCAGAAGTATACAACGTTCAGAGTGAGAACCACTAGTGAGAACCAGTGGTGACTGACATGAGAGACATAATCTCAAAGAGATATCAGAGCGCTAACCAAGTATCAACAGGCAAACATAGTGAGAACCACTGGTGACTGATACAAGGAAGATTCTTGAAAGAGATAACTAAGAATGAATGAAACATCAGTAGGAAGATGCAGTGAGAACCACTAGTGATTGATGTATGGGAGATCCTCAAGGAGAGAGATCTCAATAATATCTAGGCATCAGTAGGCAGACACAATCAGAACCATTGGTGACTGATGCAAGAGAAAATCCTCTAAAAATGATAGGACAATGCCCCCTAGAGAAGGAAGGTGCCCCCAAGTGTGACCAGTTTCAATCCATGTAGAGTCAAGCATAATCTTAAGAGTAACTAAAAGCAAGTGCATGAGCTAGCAAACTAAAGTAGGGAACAAACTAAAGCAATAAACAAACTAAAGCATGAAAGTGAGAAAGAAAACTAAAGCAAAAAAGAAAGAGCCAAGTGGTGCTGCAATAGGTATAGCATTGGGGAACAAGAGGTGCCTGTTTACCAGGTTTTCACCATCTTGGCAGAGATTCTATTTTTGCTACCATGATGCCTGTTTGTCAGGTTTTCATCAATGACACATTTTTGTCTTTTTCAGATTTTTGTAGCTTTCTCTTTTTTATTTTTTTTTGTATTTTTTATTTTTTGTATTTTTTTTTTGAGTATTATCAAGGTGCCTATTTACCAAGTTTTTACCAAGATAATAGATACATCAAAGCACCTGTTTACCAGGTTTTCACTAAGATGATCATTTTTTCAAGGCATTTTATAATTTTAGGATTTTTTTAGAATATAGTATGTACATGAGCATATAGAGAATATCTCAGCTCTAGAATCTCTTCAAGTGCAGAGTGTTGATCGGCTCTTTGAGCTATTCTCCTTCAGTAGTAGATAGTTGATAAGCACCATACCCAAATGCTGTAGTGATAACATATGGACCAAGCTAGTTTGGTTCAAACTCTCAGGATGAGATCACCCACTTGGAATTCCCTTTGTCTAACTTTCTTATTGTAGCTTTTAGACATTCTTTTTTGGTATTCTTTTAGATGATCGAATGCCACTTGCTGATGTTCATCTAGTAACTCGAGCTCTTGTAGCTGGGATATTCTAATGTCTTCATCAGTAATGAGGTTCTTCAAAGAGACTCATAATGTAGGAATCTTGACTTCAATAGGAAACACAACATCCACACCATAAACTAAGGCAAAGGGCATGGCCCCTGTTGGTGTTCAATGCTTGTTCTATAGGCCCATAAAGCCAGATTAATCTGGAGGTGCCAATCTCTACTAGATTTGTGAACTGTTCTATGCAGGATCTTGAGAATTATCTTGTTGAAAGCTTCTGCCAGTCCATTACCCTGGGGATAATAGATCGAGGACCAATGCTAAATGATTCTGAACATAGTAAATAACTCCTTTAGATCTTTGTTCTTGAACTACCCCCCATTATCAATGATTATTAAGGAGGGTACACCATATCTATAGATGATGTAATTCAGTATAAATTTGGCTATAGATTTTCCATCAGCTATGGTTAGAGGCACTACCTCAACCCACTTAGTAAAATAATTGGTAGCTGTGATAATGAACTTGTGTCCTCTTGAAGAAGATGGATGGATCTAACCCACCAAATCAAAGGCCCATTTTTGAAATGGCTAGAAACTGATGAATGGAATGAACTCCTTGGCAGGAGTGTGGATCAGATTTCCATGGAGCTGGCACTATTTGCAAGATTTGGCATATTGTGTAGCTTCCTTTTCCATATTCAGCCAGTAGTAAACAACTCTAATAAGTTTACAAGCCAATGTCAGACCGCTTGAATGAGAACCACAGATGCCTTCATGCACCTCAGCTAACACATGTTTGGACTAGTTGGGCTTTAGATACCTAAGGAGGGTATTGTCTAGACCTTGCCTACACAAGTCATTAGCTAAAATGACATAATGTGAAGCATTGTGGATTAGGTGGCATTTTTCATTTTGGGTATAAGTGTCTGGAATAATTTGGTCTCAGAGGTAGAAGTAAATATGATGGTAGTGGGATGAATCATGTCCAATGACTGAAAAGATCATCCTAGATTTAGGATTATTGTAGCCTGGGTAGTATAACGTTTCCACTAAGAACTCATGTTTGAAGTCAATTTCTAGCATTTTTAACAAAGAGGCAAGAGTAGCCATGACATCCACTACTTTATTATTTGCTCTTGGAATCTGCTGGAAACTGATATGTGCAAAGAATTTTCTTAGGTCATCGACCATCCATTTATAAGGCACCAATTTTTCATCCTTGGTTTGATAGATATCATTAACTTGATTGATGACCAATTGTGAGTCTCCAAAGACCTTAAGTTCATCCATGTGCCATTCAACAACTATCTTCATGCCATTGATTAAAGCTTCATACTTTGCAGTGTTGTTTGTACAAGGAAACAATATTTTGTAAGATTTTGGTAGAGAGCATCTTTATGGTGTAATGAATAATATCCTAGCACCTGACCCCTGCAGGGTAAATGAGCCATCAAAGAACATAGTCCATGTTTGATGTGTAAGAAGCATTATGGACTCATCTGGAAACTCAACACTCAATGGTTGATAATATGTTATAGGTGCTTCAGCCAGTTGATTTGCAATAGCTTTCCCTTTAATAGCTTTCCTCTCTACATACTCAATGTCAAACTCACTGAGTATCATGACCCATTTTTCTAATCTACCTGTAAGGGAAACTTTGCTGAGTAAGTACTTTAATGGATCAATTTTAGCAATAAGTCTTGTAGTGTGCGCAAGCATATAGTGCCGTAGTTTCTGTGAAGCAAATACCACTTCTAGACAAGCTTTTTCAATGATAGAATAGTTCATCTCATAAGAGACTAGAGTTCTACTGATATAGTATATAGCTCTTTCTTTATTATTCTGATCCTCTTGAGCTAGTAGTACACCCAGAGATGTGTCCGTGGCTGAAATGTAGAGGATGAGTGGCTTCCCATGAATAGGAGGCATCAAGATTGGTGGATTAGCAAGGTATTGTTTGATTTTTTGGAATCCTTTCTTACATTCTTCATTCCATTCATAGGTCACACCTTTATGCAAAGTCTTGGTGAATGGTTGTGACTTATCAACCAATTGTGCAATGAAGCACATAATGGATTGTATTCTACCTTGAAGTCCTCTCATCTGACTGATGTTATTTGGTGGAGGCATGTCCATGATAGCTTGAACTTTCTTAGGATCCACCTCTATGCCTTTATCAGATATGATATAACCCAAAATTTTTCTAGAAGTGACACCGAATGCACACTTTTTTGGGTTGAGCCTCAGACTGAATTGCTCCATTTAATCTAGCATAGGACCTAGATCTACAAGATGTGTTTTCCATTGCATTCTTTTAGTCAAACTGTCATCTACATAATCTTCCATTGTTTTGTGCTTCATGTCATGAAAGATGGTTGTAACAACTCTTTGATATGTAGCTTCGACATTTTTAAGTCCAAAGGGCATGACATTCCAACAGAATATTCCCCAAGCACATGTGAAGGCTATCTTTTCTTGGTCTTCTGGCATAATCTTTATCTGATTATAACCAAAAAAACCATCCATTAGAGAGTACATTTGGTAGCTAGTTGTCATGTCCACTATCATGTCAATATTAGGTAATGGAAAATCATCTTTAGGACATGCTTTATTCAGGTCTCTAAAGTCTGTGCACACATGGATAGATTTATCATGCTTGGTAACTGGAACAATATTAGAGATCTACTTTGCATAGTCAATAGCTCTGATGAAACCATCTTTGAGAAGTTTTTCTAATTTAGCTTTGACCAAAAGTGCCACATGTGGATGCATCTTTTGAAGCTTTTGTTTGACAAGTTTAATGCTAGGTGCAATAGATAGATGATGCATGATTAGATTGGGATACAATCTAGGCATATCAGAGTAAGTCCATGCAAAATTGATTTTCTTGCTTCGAAAGAAACTGGTGAAGTCTTCTTTTTCTTTTGTAGATAATAACTGTGCCAAATGAATAATTTGAGGGGTAGCTTCTATGCCCAAATTTATTGGTCAGGTCGGCTCAATCAACACTGATGATCTCTCTTGGAAATGACTCAGAAGTGTATCAAGTATCTCATCCTTAGGTGCCTTAGAGAAGTTTTCACCCTTGGATACGTCTTTTATTTTTACTTTTTTTGGCTTTGACACTGCCATAATGTGGTTTTCACTATCAGAGTGCCTATTCTTTTTTCTTTTAATTTGGTGACTAAGTTACTTGATATCAGCTTCGGTCATGTTGACATTGCTTTTACTAGTGGAAAACATTACAGGCTTGATAGTGTTGAGATAACATACCAAAGTGTAGTCATTCTAGAACATAAGGACTTCACTAGATGGAGAGGGAGAGCTCCGATTGATAAGTTTGGGATGGCAGAGTGAAAGAGTAGTGGTGGGTTCAAGTGCGTTCATAGTATAGTCATCAAAAGTGTGAATGAGCAAGTTAAGACCTAAAGCAATCACATCCAAAGGTGTGTTTGATTCCTGCTAAGACCTCACATTGGAAGTAGAGGGTATGTTAGCATTAGTAAATTCACACTCGGTTTTCCTAACACTAGACCCTTCACCTACTTTGAGAAGGTTTTCATACACATGAACATCATCTATATCTTTGTCAAAAGTTGCATTAGACAGAGAGTCAAACTTATACTCATGCGAGTTAGTGATGCTTGATATGAGAATGCCATCAATACTGGCTGTACCATCTAACTCATTTTTATCTCTTGTGGTATTAATGGTTTGCTGAAGTTGATCTTGTTCAAACTGCTCTTGGAAAGATGATGGTATGTATTGTTTACCCTAAAAACTAGGATTGTCAGTTTGCATTTCTCTCCATTGGTCATGTGTGTGTGGATGTACTGAAGTAGTGCCATCTGAATCACTATCAGTCTCTACCAGATGGATAGGTATAATAGGTTCATCTGGTTCTATAAAGAGTGCAAAAAAATCCAGAGGGATAGGATAGGGAAAGATATCCTTGTCAGAGTTGTTCTCTAATTTATCAGCTGAAGCAGTGTCTTCAGGTTCTGGCTGGCATTCTGGTTCTGGTACAAATTTGTTAATCCCTAAATGAAATAGGATCTTCTTGAAGCTGAGACTTGTGGTGTCTTTGGTCTTATGACCTATGGCTTCAATTGGTTTGAGCAAGCCATTATCATTCACTCCTATAGGACCAATTCCTTTGTAACCAAAGCGCTTCATGATCTTGAAGGCTTCATTGTATGGTTCTTGTTCTAAGTCATGAGAAGGAGTGATTTGTTTAGATGTTTCTTTTCCTTTGTAAAGCTAAGCTGTAATAGCTCTTTCCTCATCCTCATCTTCTAGTGGTGTTTTGGCCTTGACAAAGGCACCATCATAGACTATTTGGGGAGAACAAGTAGAAGGTTTTTTCTTCTAAGAGGGTCTCTCGTAGGAACACGGAGATGAAGGTAGAGATTCTAATGATAAAATAGGTTCAATTTGATACCCTCCCATGCCAGTATCCTTAAGCTTCAGAGTATATTTCATTTCTTTGAGTTTGGCATCATAGAATTTAGTAGACTCTCTATTAGTTGGGACAAAACTATCTACAGATTATGTGAGGGTATTGCGAGAATAGTTTGTATTGGTAGGCACTGTCACTTTTGCACCATGGAACATGAACTTGATACATTGATGGTACATAGATGGGACCACCTACATTTCATGAATCCATGGTCTTCCTAATAGTATATTGTAGGCAAGGGGAATGTCTAGAACTTGACAAATAACATCCCTCTCAATAGGTCCAACCCAGATTGGCAGCACAACCAAACCTTTAGATTTTCTTTCCTCTTCATCATATGCCTTGATAGTGATTTTCTTGCGGGCATCTATGCAATCTTCATCATAACCTAATTGAGTAAGCAACTTAGTAAAGAAAATATTAAGGCCAACAACATTGTCAATAAGGACACAGTGGACATGCTTTGGAGCTATCATGACTTCTGTATGCAAAGGAGCATTGTGTGGATGGCTCAGCAAGTGGTCATCTTCTTCAGAAAAGGAAAAATAATGGGGTGAGGTTAGGTGACCCACCATGGATTGAAACTGATCTAGATCCAAATATTTTGGGACATTTGCCTCGGTGAGGGCTTTATCAAGCATCTCCCTATGAGCACGTGAGATCTTCAACAACACACAGATAGTGATATGAGCGTTGGTATGTTGTAGCTGGTCTAGAATGCTATAATTACCTATGCTAGGCATAGGGACTAATTTCAAATTTTTGTTAGCAGGGACAAAATCAACTTTATCTATACGTTGCTTCAGAGTGGATGTAGAAGGGTCAGGACCCTTAATGGTGATTTTCACACGAGAGCGAGTAATGACGTTTGGGCAATCCTGAGACAATTTAGGTTTGGAAGAATGAGACCTAGGGCCTTGCAAGACAAATAAGGTCTTAGGCTTAGGAGCATCCCCACTCCCCTTGATGGTAATCACATTGCAGTACTCAACCTCAGTAGGTTCAATCATGTTAATGACATTGTCATTGGTAGTGTACGTGTAGTTAACCTTGGCATTGGTATTCTTAGTCTTGGAAGATTCACCCTTCTCGTGAGGAGGAAAAGGATCTTTGAATGCTTGGTGATCTGAATTCTTGTTATGGCTGTCCACAACAATTTCACCATTGTCAATTAGATCTTAGATCTTATGGTGTAGCTGGAGACAAGTAGAAGTTTTATGACCATTGTTTTGGTGATAATCACGGTATGTGTTGTCGTTCCACCAATGAGGTTGCAGTTGCAGATCATAGAGACACTTTTCCAAAGGAGAAAGTATCTAGTTTTGCATGATAGTCTTGTAAAACACATCAATTGGTTCTCCTAAGGAAGTGAACTCACGCTTGAGTTGAGAGGACCAAGGCTTGTTTTTAGCAAATCTCAAAGGCTGCTAAGTGTCTGTTGCAACCTTTTTAGTAGCTTTGATCACCTGTATACTAGAGGAAATATTGAAAATAGATTTCACAAGCTTCAAGGTCACATTGTCAACCACTCCATCATTCACAATATCTCTATTCTTGTTGACAAACTTCCCTTTATCTTTGTTTGAGGACCCATGTTTGTTATCCTTTTGCAAAGTCAACTCTCCTTTCTTGATCATAAATGCTTCTATTTGCACAACTTGCTTAATCATGGTATTGAAGGTTAGGGGACCTTGTAATTGTACTTGATACCCAAAATCTAGGACAAGATTGTCCAAAAAGATGTCAAGCCTTTCAGACTCTGGTAGCTTGCGAGGATACTTTGTACATAGTTGTCTCCATCTCTGGAGAAATGTTAGGAAAGGTTCCCCTTGTCCTTGTTTCAAATTGCAAAGGTCTCAAATGTTGACCGTATGCTAGATATTATGTGAATAATGTTGGAGAAATAGATTAGCAATTTTTTTGAAAGTCTTAATGCCAATGGGCAATCGAGAAAACCACTCCATAGAAGGTCCACCCAAGATACTAGGAAAGAGATGCATGAGGTATGTTTGGTCATTTATGAATTCCATAGATAAACTACCAAACTCTCTCAAGTGATCTTCGGGATTAGTAGTACCCAAGTATTTGTTGTATTTAGGTATCTCTACACCTTCGAGAAAAGGTGGCATGTGAAGACGCTTATCGAAGAAGAAAGGACATATGCTTTCCATTGTGAACTATTGTACAGGTTTATCCTTATCCTTTGCAAGTTGGATAATTTGGTATTGCATTTCTTGGATCATCTTTTGTAACTTAGCGGTCTCATTTTCTTCTTCTTTGGCCACAAGCGTCTCAACTTGGTAGTCTGGGGGTAATTTGGCCCCTTGTTTGGCCAGCTCAAAAAAGTATTTCTCCTTCTCTTCTAGAAGGAGGATCTCCATCATCTTGATAAGAATCTTGTTGGCTTTCACCGCATCTATGTCATTTTGGGTTATTACCTCATCGTCATTACCAAGAATCTCATAAATGCTTGGGGCTTGATCTTGATTCTGGTCATGTGGAGGAGGACGATAGTGATATGGTTGCTAGTCGTGTTGAGATTTATTCTAGGATTATTGTAGATTCTGATCATAACATTGATCATTTCAAGATTGACCATGACACTGGTCATTTTGGGATTTCTCATGAGTTTTTCTATATTCACCATGTGGGAAATGAAATAGGTCTCCCATCTTGTCAATGTGAGATTGTGTAGCGTGTCTAGACTCAATAAAATGATATGAATGATGCCGAAAGGGCATGACTAAGGTAATCTTTGGCACATTAACAAGATCAAAAGGGTCGGTAGGTTCAAAAGGGTCGATAGGTTTGACAAGGTTGATAGGTTTGATAAGGATAATAGGGCTAATCCGATGAAGTGGCCTTCCAAAGTTACGAAACAATGGGTTGTTCTATTCTTGAAATAATAAGTCAGATTGTGCTTGAAACAATGTATTATAAAACTCCTAGAACAATGGCGATGATGATTGAGATGGGATGTCTTTCAAGGTACTCAATGAAGAGGAACTTGAGGATCCCTCAAAACACTCAGATTGGATAATAGGTTCAGAACAACCTCTTCCTTGATTACGAGATCTACCTCTACCTTGTCCAATACCACAAATGGGGAATGTGTTGCCACTTTTAGTCGTAACAGACATAGAAAAAGATTAAGTAACAAGAGAGGACTTGGGATTATGCTAAAACTCTATCTCTAGGAATAGCAAAAAGGAGAGTAAGGCTAGAACAACCAAGATGTGAAATGCACCCGACATGAATCGTCAAGAGTATGGCTAGAACAACTAAGATGTGACTATCTTGTCGCAAGGTATTAAAAGCACAACAAGATAAGAAAAATAAGATAGAGACAATACAAGTTTAAGAAATAATCATTTGGTTCACAGCTCAAGACAATTAGTTTCAGGTAGTGGACAACATGAGAACAGGCAAACAGACCTCAGACAAAAATTAGATCAGGCAAAAAGTTAACCAATCAATGGGAAATAGCTTGCTATTTTGAAAATCACGGTATAGTCTCATTTGAGGAATTGCTGGTGCATACAAGGAAATGCCAAAATGCATGTGAGAAAGTGCTATCTCATGTGAGGAAATGCTCTAGAAAGTGAAATCTCGCACGGGAAAAGGTCAAAGTTTTGACAGATCGACATAGTTTTTGAGGTAAAAGTTAGATTTTGAGACACAGTGTGGACTGTTCTCTGACAAAATTTCCAGTTCTCAGATAGTTTAAATCAGCAATCTCAGTTTGAATGTTGCAAGCAATATTTAGAAGTACGAAGTTTTAGATCAAGCAATTGTGATGCAAGTAGTCACAAATAGTTCTACCAAGGACAAAGCAACTTGGAAAAATAATGAGAGTCTTTGTTTAATCATGATGGATAGTTTAAGACTTGAAACAATCACTTAGTTATCCCTAAAAAGAAAATGGTAGAGAAGACAAAATCCGTGCCTCACAACTTATGCGCATGCATTCACCTCACACAGCCATGTCACCCCCTAGAGGGCGCCTGTGGTTTTGGTGTTTCCAAGGACTCAATAATATATGTTCAAAGGTTACCCTTGAAGCAGGGTCTAGTGTCACATACCACCTTCAAATGTCTAGGTGCATGCCTATGGTGAGAATCTATGGGAGAGATTCTTCCCCCTCCCTATGCAAAGATTATGTTTCCTTTCAGAGGTGATCTAGGAAGGAAACTAAATAAGAATGTGTTTAGTGGGATTCTATTCACACTAACCTTTGATGCCTTTGATACAAGGTTGAGGCCTCAGAGCCACACCAACACCTGCAAGTCATACACCCCCGCAAGCAGGACTAGGAGTGGCACCGCTGAGTACAACAGACAGAGCTTTCTCAAGATGATAGTCAAAATCAAGAGAAAGAAGTTAACATGGATTTGGAGTCTTTAGAATCAACAAAGATTTCTTTATTATAGTGAGGTGGAATCATCGACAGTAGGTGTGTACTCACTTGGGTCATTCCTGGAGGTTCAACTTTCGATAGGCCCTCTAAAGGTGACACAAACTTGGCTCAGATTCAAGGGTCAAATTTTCTGATTATCTCAAAGAGAGAAGAGCATACTTCTCTACCTCTTCACCTTACCCAAACACATCAAACATATTCATCACTGAGCTAGTTCCTCTTCAACCAATCCACAAGCTTTTGGGTTTATGGTTCTCTCAAAGAGAGAAGAGCATAATCCCCTAACAAGTAGACGTGCTAAAGATTCACTACCTTTCCTTGCTTCCCTAGGTATCTATCATGCTAGAAAATTTTTGGTCTCAGATTCATCCATGGGCATCACTTCCATGTAATGAGGAGCCTATTACCCTATCCTTCTATCAAGACTCTTAAGAAATTTTAACAAGGCCCTAGTTATACTATGTGAGTAAAGATAGTAAACAAGCACAATGTTTTAAGATAATCTTTGACAACCATCCTGCAAGCAAACCATTAGAAAGTTTTATGTCTTGGTCAAGTGTCCTACAACCCACTGTTATGCTATCATAAAAATAGAGATATATAAAAATCATAGCAAACAACAAACGTTAGAAATTTGCAACAGGAAACATAGAAAATGAATTTTTTTTAAGAACACTGATGGAAAGGCTCGTGTGCAGAAGTGCACTGCTGCACATGAGAAAGTGTAGGACCCTACGTGAGATTGTGCTTTTTCACATGAGAAAGTGATAATGAAAGAACAACTTTGTGTGGCATAGTGAGAAAGCTCGCGCAAGAATCAGTACACATTGAAGTACAAACATATGGCAGAGTGGAGAATTTTCAAAAAAAAGTTCAAGATTAATGAGGCTAGAAATCAATTTTCTACCCCACGATGGGTGCCAAAATGTTTATGTCTAAATGTTGACCTTTAATTCAGCCATAGACATGATATAGTCATTTCCCAATGATTGAATTATGACAACGAATATGAATTATTCACTTTGCAATCTCGATTGAATCGACTTGTCGCCTCCTATTTAGGTGGGGTGTTTGAATTACTCTCAAATTTGAGAGCCCAACAACCATAGACCAATCACTAAAATGGAGGATTTTCAAAGCTAAGCATGAAAGCAATTGAATTTAAGCTAGAAATGAGATTGCAAATTAAGCTGTAAACTTGAAAGAAATATGATAATGCAAATTTAATCTAAGAATGAGAATGTAGATTTTAATCTAAGAAGCTTGAAATGCAATGAAAATTAGACTAAGAACTTGATAAAAAAACTAAATTAAAGATGAGAATGCAATTATACTAGAAATGGAAATTATTCTAAATATGCAATGAAAAGCTTGAAAGAATGAGAAAATTGAGACAACAATTTGCTATAGTTTTGGTACTCTAAAATTGCCTCCTTCAAATGAGAAAAAGAGGTTCATAATATAGAAGAGCCCGAGAGAAGGATGAAGAGTTTCTTGGAAAGAAACGACTGACTCTTCATCTCCATGGAGGAAGGTGAGACAAATTGGAGGAATTATTAATAAAATAAATAAAATATTTCCACATATGGGTGACTCTTCGAATAATTTTGAATAATTAAATTCAAGTGGGATATTTCATTTAGAGAATTAAGAATTCTTAATTCCTTCGATGTGTATTAGCTAAAGGGGGTGGAATTAGTTTAATTTAAAGCACTAGGACTTTAGAATTAAATTAATTAATCATAGGGATTATTTAGCCAATAAATGTTGAATATTTAGGAATTAAATATAGTGTAAGATTAATACAAATTTAGGGTTTTTTTGCATTTGACACCAAGTCAAATAAAGTCAATTAGGAGACAGAATTGCCTAGTACAATAGGTCTTTGATGATATAGAAATTTGGAGAAATGCACCAAAATTAATTAAAATTGTAAGGTGCCAATTTTGGGGTATTACAACACCTTTATACTTATGTTGTAGACATATGTATGATGTTATGTTCATGAATGTAGAGTCAGATATTTAGTACAGGCTGAGTTATGAAGTTTCCAGTTGATAATAACAGTTTCTTGAGTTTATCTGGAAGAGCCAACATAGTTTATATGATTACAGTAGTTGCACCTATCATCTCAGTATGCATGCTTGGATTTGTATTAAGAGAAGAGTTAAGAAGATTCTTTTAAGAGCACATGATGTAATTTGACATGACGAGAAAGTATCATTTAAATTTCTAGAGCCGACAGTGTGAAGAGTCGTGTCTACTCATATGGAGTTGAGCAATCTTAATTTATGTTATATGCTTAGTAGAGCTGACTGAGGTGTTATTGGAGAGTTGTATTATTTCTCTAATATGATTTCAAGATGGTTCTAATAGACCAACTTGATTATATCTTTTAGAGGAAAGATATTTATAGTCAGTCATTTGTGATTGCTAAGCATGGTTCAAAGATATATGTAAAGAGAAGAGTAGAGAGTGGGAAGTGTTGAGTCATCAATAGAAGGTCTATGTGACCAAGTAAAGAGTATATGCTATTCACTAGAACTAATCCAAACAATAGGTCTACATGTAGTTCACTAAGATCTAGATATAGTGTGTATCTGTTAAATAGAAGGTTGCAGCCTTCATCTCTTTGAGCAGTGAGCTCTCAAACAGTGCGTCCTCACCCCTAACAGGGTTAATTGTAAAAGACTCCTAATAGGGTCTAACCCTTGACCAAGTCATTGTACTAAATGCATTGTAAAGATCAACTCCTAACAGTGTTGTAAGCTCTTCTAACATGGATCATAATACACTACTGTAGATTATTAGTGGGTGTCAATTCCCACCAGGGTTTTTACCTATTTGGGTTTCCTTGTAACTAGAATTGTTGTGTTTTGTTAAGTGTTCTCATATTGTGTTTATGGTTAATGTTCTTATATACTTAATTGGATAAAGAATTGAATCTTGTAGATAACTAATTCAACCCCCCTCTTAGTTATTTCTTGGGACTATTCCTAACAATTGGTATTAGAGTGAAGTGCCTTAGAAATTTTAACAAATTGAGGTTGATCAGATGACATTCTTTAGAAAAGAAATTCCTAAGTTTGATGGAGAGAACTATCTAGACTGGAAGAACAAAATGATGACGCATTTTCAGTGCATTGCCTTTGAGATTTTTGAAGTAGCTACCAAAGAAGTTGAGATTCCTTCACTACTTGATCTTGCAAAAGAAGATGCAACCTTGAAGCAAAAGGAGATGTTAACTTCAAATACTATTGCCAAAGAAGCCCTTATCAGTGCCCTATGTGATAGTGAGTTTTCAGAGATCAAGAAAATGGACAAAGCCTATAAGATATGGAAATACTTAGAAGACATGTTTGAAGGAGATATTCAAGCTAAGAATGCATGTAGAAAATCATGGAAGAAAAGATACAATACATTAGAGATGCTACCTAATGATAATGTCAGAGCCTATAATCAAAGGATTAATGAAGCAGTTTCAGGAATCAGAAACAATGGTGGAGAAATCTTAGAAGAAGATATAATGGACAAACTAATGACTACCCTGACTCCTGAATATGACAACAAGATATGCATCCTAGATGAAACTATGCAGTCCACAAAAGACTTTAAAAGTGAGACTCTAATTAGAAAACTTTCAGCCTTCGAGATATCAAGATTGAAGTTTGAACCTAAAAGTGAAACAACATTCAAAGCTTTAGTACATGGTGAATAGAGGTAAAATGGAATCACCTCTATTTAATGTAATGTATGGGGGAAATATGAGATCCACTTCTAAGTCCAAATTCCCAAAGGAGAGATCCAAATTGATCAACCAAAAGGTTAATACACAATCGAATCAATCTATGGAGAATATGAAAGAGGAAGAAAACCTTATATTTCCCTATAATGGAATTGTGCTTGAAATTTGAAATAATTGAATTGCAAATACTAACCTCAAAATAGGGCAAATTTGGAAAATGTCAATTTTTGATGTCTGTGTGTACTTTTGGGCAATTCTGCAACTTATTTTGTACTGAAAATGCCGAGACAAAGAAAACCCAGAAATCTTTTATCTTTTTGACAACAGGTAGTCTTTGACCCTTATAAAAGGTCAAAGGCTACATTCTTATTCTGAAGGTCGATTTTGACTTTGTTTACAAATCTCAGAAGTTTGCCGAAAAGGGTATCCAAATCCAGTCTCAGATATGAAATTCCACACCTGCACCTACAAAAAAAAGGGGTTTTGTTGTTTGTATGGGGGGTTTGCCTTGGTCAAACCCCAATTTAGAAATTAACATTGAAATTGAATTGAATTGTAATGTGCACAAACAAAGCAAATGAAACAATTCACCTTGCTTATGTTGAAGTCCTTGTAGAGGATTCAAATCCACAAATCCATACGTAGGTATGCTCTAATGGATGTAGAATGAATATAGGATGTCTCAAATCAATGACATTTGATCTTCAACACCAATCTTGAATAGATCTTTGCATATGAGGAGGCTTGGATGAATGTAGAAGGATGGATCTTCAAGGGGGCTCCAAAGAGATTGAATCCTTCAATAGCTAACTGTTACCCCAATTTCCATGTACATGCAAATTTGGTTAAAACCTATTCCAAAATCTCTATTTTCACCCTGCCAGGCATCCTTGAAAATTTCATGGGTTTATCTGTTCCCCCTGGTCTCTGCAACTATTTTTAGGTCCCTGGCTAGGTGAAAAGTCCTTAAAAAATTCATAAATATAGCCGTTGGGTCAAATAAACCCCTAAAGTCCTAGCCTTTATTCTATTCAGTCATTACCTTTGTGGTCACTTAAGTTCCATCAATTTCCATGTGCACAATTTAATCCTTTAGTCACCAAATCTCTGATTCTCAGCAGTCAAAGCTCTAACATTTAGGGATCTTGCGAGTGGTTACCTTTTGAGTTGGCAGTCTCTGCTTAGTGGCTAAAATCAAGATTCTTCATCTGACAATTGTCGCATGATCTCATGGGCTCAAAATATTCCATGAGATCTTGTGATGAATGTCGATCTTCCAAGTTTGTAGTGCTTCAAGCTTGTGTGGGTCCATTGCCACATCATCCTATGTGGAAGCTCCTGATTGGATGAAAGGTTGTGAGGTGTAACCTTGTCAGAGTGGGCTGACAGACTGTGTTCAGATGATCCTATGGTTGGTGCATAATCTCATGGGTTGTGTCAGAGCCATGAGATCATGTGTCGACTGTCGATTTCACTTTGTTGTCAGAGCCTTGTGGGTGGGTCCTCGTTTGCTCATCTTCTATTGGTCCACATAGCGATGACTAGGATGTGCCAGTGGGGCCATGTCAGAGTCTCTACAGGGATGTTAGAAGGATGAAGATCGACGACTAGTGTATCTTCATGAAGGGGTTTTCTGACACATGCGATCATGCACTTGCCATTCAATCTACCAAGTGTTTAGGTCCTATCAGTGGGTCCAGTGCCAGGTCAAGGTGACGTGCTAAATTTTCATTGGTTGAAGTAAAGAGAAAATTTGTGGGACCATGTTGCCAGATATGCTGACTTGCTCAAATGTGATTGGTTGCTGCGTGCTGATGAAGACTTCCAAGTGGACCGATGTGTCAGTGAGGTCATGACTTAATGAAGATCTATGGCAGGCATATGATCTGAAGGAATATTCAGTAGTCATGAGATTATGCACCTACCGTTAGATTGGAATCTCAGTTTGAGTGGGTCCGTTGTTAGGTCTTGCTAAAGTGTTTTGCTAATGGGGCGGTCAGCGTGAATGAAGGATTGCCAAGTGGTGAATGGGCCCAGGGTTAGAAAACATTAAACAAATCAGTGACTAAAGGGTTATCTCATGTTCGCCAGACTTAACTAGGGTTGGTTAAAATAATTAGCAGTCTTGCGACCAATGAGAAAAAGATAACCCATGGTGAACTTGAGGTTAATTCTATAGACGAACGGTTCCTGGGTAAATAAGAAGATCTAACAGTCATGTTTTAAAAGGAGATTGAGATTTAAATGTCAGTCGTTGATGGAGGAAAAGTATGGTGCCACCTGCTAGCTGTTAATATTTAAATTCAAATTTATTTCTTTGCAGGGTTTTGGCTAGGTTTTGATGCAATAGTCATTTGTGACAGAGTGGGTAGATAGAATTTATGTCTTCAGGACATTTATAATAAAAGGAGGATGATGAGGAGGTCTAAGCGGTCATCTTTGGTCATTTCTTGTTTTTTGAGAGTACCAAATCAGTGCATTCATGGCAGGCCAATTTGCAGAGAGGTGGATGAGTCCGGGTTGCTTGTCTGCAGGCTAATTGTAAGTACAGGGAGGGGCACTCAAAGAAATATCTGATCAGTTGAGATATTTGCAAAAATAACATTTATGATCAGACTTGATTGATTTAGGGTTTGTTATTGTATTGTAAAATCTTGTAACCCTAGTTAGGTTAATTTTTGACTCCTACTTGCGTGCAGTGAGATGTATATATTATATTTTTGGAGCTTTTGAGCTCAGAGTTGGACAATTGTAGAAAAATTTCACTTTTCTTAAGGGTCATTTGTGGTATCAATTCTACCCTCTGGCTTATACAGTTGTAAATCTTTCATTGATAATTAGAACATTGCAGAAGTATTTTGTGACAATTCTTCATGTCCCTATGCTTCCTTGTCTGAATGATCTCTTATTGGATTAAAGTATATGATGTTTTCAGTGATATCTTAGGGTTCTTGATCCCTCTTACTTTCTATAATTGTGTGTGTTATTATGTTTGATCTAATTTAGATGTTTTTGTGGGTATACTTCAGCCCCCTAACAGTCTTGTCTCAATCCTACACTGAGTTGTAGAAGTGAATGTCTGCTTGCAGGTCATAAGTTGTGTCTAATGTTTAGGCCCTCCTATGAAATAGTTATGCAAGCCTATTTAGTAAGTTGTGACCTACTAGACCTAAGCCTTTCATTGATTCCATTCCTCTATACTAAGATCCAAACCCTAATTTTGGTGTATCTTCTAGTAGGTAGTTTGCTTTCAAGTCATTTCCCTTTCCAAGCATTCCTTTTATCCCTTTCCCTCAAAAGATTTACTTTTCATGTCTAGAAGCAAATTAAGGTGATTATCCAAGAGGAACCAACCTAGAACCTGGAGGTCTCATCTCAGTTAGCATAGGTCCCACAACTTGGAGATGATTCCCATGTTATACTAGGTTATCAAGACTACGAGAGCTTGAAACAAGGGTGCAAACTTAGTGTATAACACTAACAATGGATCTTCTTGATGGATGAAGGCTAAAACACTTGAATGCTTGAAGACTTGCTTGAATTCTTGATTGAGAGATGTGATGTGAAAATGAGAGAGGAAGGCCTCCTTTTATAGTGAACTACGACACAAATCTCTAGAGAAGGCCGACATTGGTGAATTAAATCCAAATTAACCTTAACCCTTAGAAATGGAACCCTATTAAATGCAATTTAAAGATTTACCATTCTGAAACCTGAAATGGCCGACTTGGAGGTGGGAAAAAGAATCTTTTTGAAACTCGATGCCCGAAAGTCAGAAAAACTTGAAATTTGAACTGGGGGTCAGGGATGAGGTTGACTCTACCCTAGGTCAGGGTTGAGGTCAACTTTGACCCTCCAGGTCGACTTTGACCTTGAGGTCAAAAACCTTAGGACCCCAGCATAGAATGCCAGGAAATGCAGATATGAAGTGAAAAATGTGTGCAGAGGGAAGCAGAATAGGGGGAAAAGCCAAATACATGCAAAGAACCAATCAAGGTGCTTAACATGACCCTAGACCACTTACTCGGAAGGCTAAATTATCTTATCATGGAATTGCTTCCATTTTAAGATTATACACATGGTAAGAAATCCTTGAACACCACTGGTAATTTTGATGATGATAATGAAGAGAAAATAGTAGATGATTTCATTGCAATGATTTTTAAAAGAGAAAAGAAAGGAAAAGGAAAATATGAAGGTCAGTTACCTTTCAAATGCTTTTCATGTAATAAGATTGGTCATTTTTCATCCTAATGTCCTACAAGAGTTAAGAAGTTAAAAAAATAACTACAAGCTTAAGTATACAAAGGAATGTTACTATGCTGAAGATGGAGTATCAGATGAAGAATCAGTTGAGGTGGAAATTGGATTCATTGCTCTTGAAGATGAAAAGAATACACAAGAATTAGCACTGATTTCACAAGAAGATATCAGGACAGATTGGATCATTGACAGTAGTTTCTCACATCACATGATATGAGACAAAGATAGATTTGTTCATTTGGATAGGTACAAAGGAGGCATGGTTAGATTTAGAGATAACACTCCTAAACCCATCATTGGTAGAGGAGCCATTACCTTGGATGGAAAGAACAACATTGATGATGTTCTATATTTTGATGGTTTGCAGCATAACCTACTGAGTGTTGGACAGTTGCTTAACAAAGGTTACCGGTTGGAGTTCAAAGACAACACGTGCATTATTAACAACAACGAAGGAGAAATGATTGCATCAAGATCAAAGACTAAAGGTAATGTTTTTCAGCTTAATCCAAAAGCAAGTTGTTTTGTTTCTAAAGTAGATGACAGTTGGCTATAGCACAAGAGGCTATGTCATATCAATTTTGATAACATAGTAAAGATAAGTAATGTGAAGGTAGTAAGAGATCTTCCTAGCATTGCAAAACTAATTGATGCAATATGTAGGGAATGGGTGATGGGAAAGCATGTAAGAAATTCATTCAGAAGAAAACACAACTTAGTAGAGAACAAGTTGGATCTGATACATACAGACCTATGTGGACCAACTCAAACATGATCATACTATGGTGAAAGGTATTTCATTTTATTTGTTGATGATTATTCTAGAATGACATGGGTTACATTCTTAAAGGATAAATCATAAGCCTTTGAAAAGTTCAAAATATTCAAAGATAAGGTTGAAAATGAGTCTGGATTGAAGATCAAATGTCTAAGATCAGATAGAGGAGGTGAATCCTCCTCTGATAGATTTTATGAGTATTGCAAAGAACATGGGATAAAGAGACAACTAAGTTCCCCTAGAACCCTTCAGTAAAATGGAATTGCAGAGAGAAGGAATAGGATCATTCTTGACATAGCACACACCATGTAGTCAATACAACAGTCTACACTATCAATAGAATTTAATTGAGGCTAGGTGCGGACAAGACACCTTATGAGCTATAGTTTGGGAATGTACCTCTAATGAAATACTTTAGAATCTTTGGAAGCAAGTGCTACATCAAGAGAGATGAAGCCATTGGAAAATTTGATGCAAGAAGTGATGAAGGTATTTTTCTTCATTACTCTACTAAAAGAAAATTTGATAGATGTTTTAATCTTATATTGAAGAAGATCTTTGAAAGTGATCATGTTAAGATTGATGAAAAGTTTATGATTCAAGAGAGATACCATGATTATGCACCTATGATTGAAGAAGAACCTAGACCTACTAGTAGTGAAGCAATTTTTGAAGAACTATTTGACAACATTGATGTGTTATTCAATGACCTTGAAACTAGTGAAGAAGAATCTCAAAAATTTGATGAGAAGGTCACTCCCAATGTTCCAAAATTTACATCAAGATATCATTCAAAGAAATACATCATTGGAGATCAGAGAAGTAAATTCATGACAATATCAAAAGCAAAAATTTCCACAGCAAATGAAGAGGTATGTTTACTATCACAGATTGAACCCTTAAGTGTTGAATACGCATGTAATGATTTAGATTGGCATGAAGCAATGAATGAAGAGCTAGATCAGATAATTAAGAATGATACATGGGAATTGGTCCTTAGGCCTAATGATAAGATTGTGATTGGTAAAAAGTGGATATTCAAAAATAAGATGAATGAAGATGGAATAGTAGTAAGAAACAAAGCTGGATTAGTATGTAAAGGGTATGCACAAAGAGAAGGAATTGATTATTTAGATACATTTGCACCTATAAGAAGATTGGAAGCCATAAAGTTATTTCTAGCTTATGCTACATACAAAAACTTTAAGGTATATCAAATGGATGTTAAGCTAGCATTCCTAAATGGGGAGTTGAAGGAAGAAGTTTACATAGAGTAGCCTGAAGGAATCACCTTATCAGACATACTTGATATGGTATATAGATTGAAGAAAGCCCTTTATGGACTTAAGAAAGCCCCTAGAGCATGGTATGAAAGACTTGATGGTTACTTGATAAGATTGGATTCAAGAAAGGAGTAGCAGATTGTAACTTATTCATAAGAGAGACATCTAATGGACTATTATTAGTTTCTATATTTTTTTATGACATTATATTTGGTGGTAATGATAAACTTAGTGTAGATTTTGCTAAAGAGATGTAGAGTGAATTTGAAATGAGCATGATTGGTCCTATCAAGTACTTTTTGGGATTGAATGTGCATCAGACAGACAAAGGTATATTCATAAATTAGACTAAGTATGTGAAAGAGATCTTGAAGACATTAAAGATGGATGATTGCAAGCCAGTAAGTACCCCTATGATAACTAGATGCAAGCTTTCAAAAGAAGATGATTCACCAGCAGTAGACATAACCTTGTATAAATCTATGATTGGAAAACTTATATATCTTACTCAAACTAGACCAGACATTTCCAATGTAGTTGGTATTGTTGGAAGATTTGTAGTAGAACCTAAGAAAAGTCATCTCATGGCAGTAAAAAGAATATTTATATACTTGAATGGAACCTTAGACTATGGTTTATGGTATCCTAATTCAGAGAATGTAAAGCTTCATGTATATAAAAATGCAGATTGGGTAGGATACATGGATGATATAAAGAGTACCTCTAGAGGAGTTGTATTCCTTCAAGATAGACTTGTTACTTGGACAAGTAAAAAGAAGAATTGTATCTCTCAGTCAACAACAGAAGAAAAATATGTTGCAGCAGGATTGAATTGTTCTAAAATTGTGTGGGTCAAGAAGATGATAAAAGATTTTGGCATTCAGATTGACTACCCTATTGTTATTCATTGTGATAACACTAGCACTATTAATATGTCAAAGAACCCTATGATGGATGCAAAGAAAAAACATATTGAGATAATGTATCACTTCCTAAGAGGGAAAGTAGTAGAGAAAGAAGTAATGGTGGATTATGTGAGTACAACAGATCAGCTAGTAGACATATTCACAAAGCCATTACCTAAGGATACTTTTGAGTATCTCAAGGAGAAGTTGGGAGTAATTCCCTTCCCTAAATCTAATTAGAGATAGCAGGAGTGCATCAGTCCTCAGTGACTGATGAAAGGTTGACTACTCTACCTCATGAGTAGTACCAGTGCTTAATGTTTTTGGTGCCCTTTTCCATTAATGTCAAAGGGGGAGTAATATACAGTCATGAAAAACATAAAAATAAGGAATATACAATAATTAAAAACAAGTAGAAAGGGGGAGTAAAAAATAGTCATATGACGCAGTACAGTTGAGGGAATGGAGAATATTGAAGAATGTTGTAGTAGTTGGAGGATACTTCCTTGGGGGATTTTTTTTTGAGGAAATGGAGAATGTTATATAAGAATTGATCATTTGGATTGGTGGTGTTTTTCATTCCATATGTTGCCATCAATGCCAAAGGGGGAGATTATTGGAGATTTTCTAGCAAGCCAGATTGATGTTTGTATGTTTGTCAATGACAACATATGATAAGCAACATGCATGGAAGCCTGATGAAGAGATCCTTCAACATATGTTGCATGGATATGTTATCAACATGATATCATAGACACAAAGGTTGATTCTGAGTAAAGATAGTAATATAGGTATGTATATCAGTGAGTATTCTTGACAAGTCCTAGGAACAACTCTGTATGTTATTGGACATATGGTTGTAGTAGATCCTTGCACCTTTATACTTATGTTGTAGACATATGTCTGATGTTATGTTCATGAATGCAAATTCAGATATGTAGTACAGGTTGAGTTATGAAGTCTCCAGTTGATAGTCACAATTTCCTAAGTTTATTTGGAAGAGCCGACATAGTTTATATGATTGTGGTAGTTGCACCTATCATTTCGGTATGCACGCTTGGATGTTTATTAAGAGAAGAGTTAAGAAGATTTTGTTAAGAGTGCATGATGTGATTCGGCATGAGGAGAAAGTATCAGTTAAATTGCTAGAACTGATAGTGTGAAGAGTTGCATCTACTCATATGGAGTTGAGCGATCTTAATTTATGTTGTGTGCTTAGTAGAGATGATTGTGGTGTTATTGGAGAGTTGTATTATTTCTCTAATATGATTTCAAGATGGTTCTAATAGGCTAACTTGATTATGTCATTTAGAGGAAAGATATTTATAGGAAGTCATTTGTGATTGCTAAGCATGGTTCTAAGATATATGTAAAGAGAAGAGTAGAGAGTGCGAAGTGTTAAGCCATCAGCAAAAGGTCTATGTGACCAAGTAAAGAGTATATGCTATTCATTGGGATTGATCCAGATATTAGGTCTACGCACAACTCACCAATATCTAGATATAGTGTGTATCTATTAAATAGAAGGTTGCAACCTCACCCATTTGAGCAGTGAGCTCTCAGATAGTGCGTCCTCACCCCTAACAGGGTTAATTGTAAAAGACTCCTAATAGGGTCCAATCCTTGACCAGGTCACTATACTAAATGCATTGTAAAGATAAACTCCTAACAAGGTTGTAAGGTCTTCTAACATGGATCATAATACACTAGTGCAGATTATTAGTGGGTGTCAATTCCCATCGGGGTTTTTACCTATTTGGTTTTCCCCGTAACCAAAATTGTTGTGTTGTGTTAAGTGTTCTCATATTGTGTTTATGGTTAATGTTCTTATATAATTAATTGGATAAATAATTGAATCTTGTAGATAACTGATTCACCCCCCTCTTAGTTATCTCTTGGGACTATTCCTAATAGTTCCTTTTCTGTTATGCAAACGAAACTCAGGTCATCTCAGTTTAATTATACCTAGATGCTTGTCAAGTTTTCTATATTAAACTCCATGAAAGAAGTGCTCATGTCATCCTGGTCTAATTATACCATGATACTTGCATTTCTTTGCAACATAATGAGCTCAATGATGATAATCAAATTCCAGTTATTATGAAGTTCTAAGATGTTTCATGAAGTTCTAGAGATATTCATGTTTCATATTTCATTTGGCATTATGCTTAGATGAATCATGTTGCATATCAGTGCTCCTTTTATAGGGATTTGTAGGTTATCTTTCTTATCAGGTTATCTGTTCTCTTTGTCCATTCTTCTTGTGTCAAATACATTTTTATTTAAATTGAGAACATTTGGATAATAAAAATACAAATTTTATCTTGCATTTTTTTTTTCATATTCCATCTTCATTATCACAATTCATCACCTTGCATAATTCATTATGAATGTGTCATTTTCATTAGGTTTGTTCATTTGTATGTCACCATTGTATATTAAAATACATGCTTTTGATAATTTAAAGTAACATTTCATCATAACTATCATCTTATCACATTTTTATCTATCATGTTCTAGGTTATTACATTTTATCTTATTTTATCATATTAGAATTTGTCCAACTCTTTTGTGATTTCCATTACATACAATATCATTAATCATATCAAATTATTATCCATTACATGCATTTTCATCTGTTCATTTATTATCCATTATTTACATTGTCATATTCATCATTGTTTATACATCATTGCATTAGTCACACATAGTATTACATACAAAACATTTAGGAAATTCATTTATATAAACATCACCATCACATGCTAGATCATTAACCATTGTGCATCCAAAAGAATGTAAACCATTTGCATTTATAGAACATTAGTACTATGCATATCAAAGTAAATCATCACATCCTGCATATGTTAGTATGCACATGCATATATAATCATCAAAGCAAATCATAATAGAACTACATCATGCATATAGAGTCCATCACATAGAATCCATAAAAACAAATAAAATGTCCAAATGTCCGATGATATCTCATAAAATGATAATGTGTCCAAGTGTGTCCATTGAGTCATAAACATAATGAAAAATATTGATACAATGGTGATATAAGTGTATACAATATGACTACGAGCCACTACCTCTAGAATCAGCCTATTGTTGTCTGTGTGATGCAATAACTCTTAGTGCTATTGGATCTCCTGAACCTGTGGGAGGTCTCAAAAGATGTGATGATGCTCCTTCTCTATCAGTCGACCCATGCCTATGATGCACCACTGTCCTGACTACATAGGATCTATCTATGAAACTCCTGATCCATTGATATCTAGGCACAACCTATCTATAGGTGTCCTTCTAGTAGGTGATCTCCCTACTGGCCTGTACCATCACACGTAAGCTATCTGCATGAGGTCCTAATGCCTCTATTGTATGAAGCTCATCTGATAAAGCTCGGCCTCCCCTAGTCACTCTATGGAAATGTCTCGCTCATGTCTAATCACTACCATATCACTCTCTAGTCTCTCCACCCATCTCTCCAGTCCTAGGGTCTGCCTATACCTGTGTCATTGCTAGTTTGACTAGAAATGCATCAATGTCCACATCCTCCTCCTCAGCATCATGCCTCTATAAGTATGGATCTTGACCCCCAATATCCATCTCTTCCTACTCATCCTAGCCACCAACATCAGGCATCTACATATCCTATCTAGCTATGTCAAGCATTTGCTCATCTTATATTTCCTGTACCTACCCACCTTGGACCAGTCTCTCCTGATTAAGTACATCCTCTACATCATCCTATCTTGCCTGTATTAGTACCTATACCTATATAGCTGGATCCACCTGTATAGGGGAAACTACTAGTATCTATAGTGGGGCACCTGCAGGCATCTATGCTGGTGGCTGTCATCACACCTATCTCATAGGGGGTAGCATCAACCCTCATGATCACACACCTCCACCTCTCATCCGAGGCCCAAGTCTATCACCCCTACCTCCATCAGGACCACCATCACCACCATCACCTCTATCATCACCTCTACTCCTCCCTTGACCTCTCCTATCATGGCCTCATTGCTTGTCTTGACATCTATCTACATCATCCCTCACTAGTGGCCTCTTTGTTGGGTCAGTTAATCTAGGGAATGGATGACTCCTGAGCTATCTCTCATAGTCTAATGTCATCCATGGGTCTATGACCCCCTTTCTCATGGACCATGCCTAAAATGGCATGTCTAAAAACTCCTATCTCGCTATTTCAAAGGACACCATTGATCCCCAGTATTGTCTCTCCTGATGGGTATAGGAAAACTCTGTCACCCCTAGATCCTGCCAAACTGTCACAGGACCCAGTGAACCATTTGCCTCTCTATAATGTAGGGATTCCTCCCTATCGACCATCAGGACTCATGTTAGAAAGTAAAGTCCACTAAGATAACTGAGAGGGTGGGGGGGTGAATCAGTTATCAGATAATTATAACTTTTATCATCTTCAACATCATTAAAACATATAAGCAATATAATTACCAACCATAGAAAGATATTCATACATAATAACACAATGACACAAGATATGTTGACTAGGGAACCTCTTGATCAAAGAGTAAACCCTAGTGGGAATGATGCCAACAAAAGATACACTACTATGAATATTCCTTGTGAAAGGATGGACTCTATTAGGAGTCTTATGAAATACATTTAGTACATATGAATCCCTATTAAAAGATTCTAACCTTGTTAAGAGTTATGGAAGACAGAAGGACCCACTGCTCAAACAGCTTCAGGGTAAGATCACTGAACACACTGTCTAAATAATCTTTGCATTAATCAACTAAATAATATGTTACCTCTTCTCTGACTATGCCAAACCGCACTCACTGTTACATCAGATCTTTGTACTTCGCATGTCTTCCTTCACAAATTCGCTTTCATACTTAGCTCTTTTCTTCACTTCATGCATACACCATCACACAAAACCACTACTTCCATATCACAAATACACACACAAAAAATGAAATACATTACTTCCTTTATACCACACTCAAATAATTACAAATGAATCGACATACAATTATAATATAAAAGTTTCCACATGCTACACCAAAATTACACAAAACTGTCAGCTTCCGAATACAATAAATCTTCACTCGTGTGACCTCAAAGTCTGTGCTATCATCCAAGTCACTATCAATGTGTCTTCAACTTCCCTTTAACTATGCAAAACTAAATTCCATCCTGATTAAGAGATATCATTTGATTTCCACAAACCGCTACTCAAGAACACTGCCTAAATACTGCTTCCACCAAAATGCTCATAACTTCCATGAATAAATGAATTACTATTTGCACTCTTAACCATAGATATATAACATATAAAAGAGTATATCCTCAACATCACATAGCTCCAACTACAATAACCCATGTGCGCTAATCCAAACTCTGTCTTCTTCTCTACAAGTCTTCGGTATGTCACTGTGTTGACATCAATGATAATCATAGTCATGAATGCAACAAAAAATGCTATAGAATGGCTGCCAAACATTTAGCATTCATTCCTAACAATCTCCCCCATTGGCATTGATGGCAACATAGATGAAAAACATCCAATGTTCCAAAAATCCAATACTGCAACACTGCTTCTTCAAATCCTCTTCATCAATCAAATCTTGCTTTGTTATCCTAATCAGTTCTCTCCAACAGATGTTCTAGATTGTTTTTCATGTATACTTCTCCCCCATTGACATCAATGATAGAAATTTTATCATTATGTCAACAACAACTCAATGTAAAAAGACACTTTTTAGAAAATACATTTACTAGAGTCCTCATGACTCAGCTCAGATACACATACTCCCCCATAGAGGAAGTACCAAACATCTAGTCTAGAAGAAATATAAGGCTCATATACCACTGGACATATGCAACCAACTACATCACTTTTAAAAAGAAGGCTAGGGCATAACCCCAAGCATACCTCTCAGATACTCAAATGTATCCTTAGGCAAAGGATTTGTGAATATATTTGCTATCTGCTCCTTTGTACTTATGTACTCAAGTCTGACTTCTTTCTCTCTTACAACATGATACTTAATCTCTATATGCTTTGTCTTAGAATGTAATATAGGATTCTTAGACATACTAACTATGCTAGTGTTGTCACAATGTATGACAACAGGTTCAAAAAGTTTTATTCCAATATCCTTCAACGTTTGCTTCATCCAAATTTTATGGTTACAATTGTTTGCTACTGCTACATATTCTACTTCTTCTATGCTTTATGAGATACAATTTTGCTTCTTGCTTAGCCAAGAAACTAATCTTCCTCAATGGAAAAATGCTCCACCACTGGTGCTTTTCTTATCATCAACACTACCTCCCCAGTCAGCATCTGTATATGCACATAGGGTAAAATCATTAGATTTTTCATACCATAGTCCATAGTCCATTGTACCTCTTAAATATCTCAGTATCCTCTTTACTGCTACATAATGTGATTCTCTAGGTTCAGCTTGAAATCTTGCTACAATTCCAATTGAATGTGCTATATTAGGTCTTGTATGAGTCGAATACTGCAATCCTCCAATCATAGATCTATATTTCTTCTGTTCTACTACAAGAGTCTCATCTATGCTAGATAAATTATGTCTAGTCACCATGGGTGTTCCAATTGGTTTACAATTCTCCATTCTAAATCTTTTCAACAAGTCATTCAAGTACTTTGTCTGACTTACAAAGATACCATCATTGTTTTGTGTTATCTATAATCTAAAAAAATATTTCATTTCACCAATCATACTCATTTCAAATTCAGTCTTCATTTCATCAGCAAATTTGTCACTAGCTTCATCTTCTCCTCCAAAGATAATGTCATCAACAAAATAACTATAACTAACAAACCATTTTCAATTTCTTTTGTGTACAGATTGCTATCAGCTGTTTGTTTTGTAAATCCCAATTTTAACAAATACTTATCCAGTCTTGCATACCAAGTTCTAGGTGCTTGTTTAAGTCCATATAAAGCTTTCTTCAATTTACATACCATTTCTCCTTCTTGAGTTAAGGGAGAACCTTCAGGCTACTCAATGTAGACTTCTTCTTCCAATTCTCCATTCAGAAATGCGACTTCACATCCATCTGATATACTTTGAATTTCTTGTAAGCTGCATAAGCCAAAAACATTCTTACCACTTCAATTCTTGCAATAGGTGCAAAGGCTTCTTCATAGTCAATTCCTTCTAGCTGTGAGTAACCCTTACATACCAATCTTGCTTTGTTTCTTACTACTTCTCCTTGTTCATTCATCTTGTTTCTGAATACCCATTTAGTTCCAATAACATTCTTGTCTTTAGGTCTAGGGACCAATTCCCATGTCTTGTTCTTTTCAATCTGATCTAGTTCTTCTTTCATAGCATTAGTCCAACTTTCATCTTCACGAGCTTCATTAGTAGTCTTAGGTTCAATTTGAGAAATCAAACATAACTATTCTTGTACCTTATTTCGAGTTAGAACTCCTCTTTTGATGCTCCTAATAATCTATCCAATAGGATGATTTCTTAACAAACTCTTGCTAGGTGTCACTATCTCAAATCTCTCTTCAGATGTAGGTTCTTCAATGACTTCAATGTGGCTTTCATTTAATAAATCACTGTCAGTTTCATAAAATAATTCAGTAGATCCAGTGTTAGGTTTAGGATGAGCTTCTTCATCTGATTCATAATCAAGGATTCTTTCCTAAATTTTGAATTTTTCATCAACTTTAACATTTGCGCTTTCAACAATAGTATTAGTTCTTTTATTGAAACATCTATATGCTTTTCTTTTCAAAGAATATCCAAGAAATATACCTTCATCCCTTCTAGGATCAAAATTTCCAATATCATCATCTCTCTTTATATAACATTTGCTTCCAGAAATTCTAAAATACTTAATTGAGGGTGCATGTCCAAACCATAATTCATAAGGTGTCTTGTCTGTGTCTTCTCTGACTTGTACTTTGTTCATTGTATACACTACTATGTTCACTGCTTCTCTCTAGAATATCTTTTCCAAATCATTTTCAAATAACATAGCTCTTGCTACTTCAGTCATTGATATGTTCCTTCTTTCTACAATGCCATTTTGTTCAGGTGTTCTAGGGGCTGAATACTATCTCTTAATGCCATTATCTTCACAAAAGGTGTTAAACTCTCTAGAAGTAAATTCTCCACCTCTATTAGATCTCAAACATTTAATCTTCATTCCAAATTCATTCTCAACTTTATTCTTAACAATCTTAAACTTATCAAATGCTTTAGATTTTTCTTTAAGAAATGCTATCCACACCATTCTTGTAAAATCATCAATAAGAATCATAAAATACCTTTCTCCATAGAATCCTCTAGTCCTGGTAGGACCGCTCAAATCTATATGAACAATCTCCAGCTTCTCTGTAGATGTAAACTTTTTAATGGGAAAAGAACTTCTCTTTTGTTTAGCCATTACACATTCTTTGCAAATCATGTTAGTAGGCTTCATAATTTTAGGCAAATCTCTTACTGCAAGTGTAGTACTTACTTTCACAATGTTATCAAAGTTTATATGACAAAACCTTCTATGCCATAACCAACTATCATCAATCTCAGTAGGATTCAACTGAAATACACTACCTCTAGTTCTAGATCCAGTTCCAATCATATTTCCATCTTTATCCTTTATCACACAAGTTTTTTCAATAAACCAAACTTGATATCCCTTATCAAATAACTATCCAACACTCAAAAGATTATGTTTCAATCCATCCACAAAATAAACATCATCAGTATTAGTCTTTCCATCAAGAGTAATAGATCCTATACCTTTAATCAAACAAGGTTCATTATTTCCAACTCTAACAACTCCTCCATCATATTCATTCAACTTTATGAACTTTTTCATGTCTCTAGTCATATGATGTGAACAACCACTATCTATAATCCAATTAGCTTTCTTTTCAACTTGAGAAACTAAAGATTTTTCTTCCTAAACATCAATTTCAGGATTCTCTTTTTTAATTGCTACAAATCCTATTTCATCATTATTCTCAGTATCACTTTCACTTAAAGTTCTTTCTATAATAGCTTCAAGATCTTCATCATTAGCATAATAACATTCCTTAGATCTTCTAGGTTTGAAATTATTTCTATAATTTTTAACTCTCTTAGGACATTTAGATGCAAAATGACCATATTCTTGACAAGTCCAACATTTAAATATTTTCTTACCGTCTAGTTCTCTTTTCACAAGCAAGGCAATACCTTCTTCAATCTTCTTGTCTTCTTCATTTCTAGTTCTACTACTACCAGCATAATCTCTGCTTACACTGATGCTTCTTGGCAAAGTAGGGTGAACACTAAGAGCACTGAATGTTGTCTCCAATCTAGGTAAGTCTCCTGATAATCTCAGGTTCAAATCCATTGCTTCCAATCTTCCAAGAAGAGTCTCTCTTGTGAATTTTGTTGTACAAGGTATGACTTGTTCAATCATCTATGTTGTCTTCTTAAATACAGGAGTCAATGTCCTCAGAATTTTCCATATCAATTCATTCTCTATCTTTGTTCCTCCACAAGATTTTATACCTATAATAATTTCTGACATTCTACCAATATAACTTCTAATAGATTCATCTTCCAACATTCTTATATCTTTAAATGCACATATCCAATTATGTAATCTAACTCTTTTTGCATGTTCATCACCTTCAAAAGTAGAGTGTAAAGCATTCCAAATTTTATGAGATTTTTTCAAATATTTTACCTGACTGTACTCATTCTCCGAAAGTGCTGTCAAAAGTGCTTCTCTTGCAAGTATGTTACACATGAATAGATCTCTCTGATCCACAATACATGTTTCAAGATTGTCCTCTTCAATGATAGTCTTATCATTCTTTGTAATCAACCAATAGCCTAGTCCTAAACATAGTAGATGTGTATTCATATTTTCTTTCCAGCTGTCAAAATTTACTCCATCAAAATTAGGGCTTTCTTTCCTAAAATTCACCATGGATCTCCTTAAGCAGTTAAACTTCTTTTTCAAGGACCTGCTGCTTTGATACCAATTGTTAGAAAGTAAAGTCCACCAAGATAACTGAGAGGGGGGGGGGGGTGAATTAGTTATTAGATAATTATAAATTTTATCATCTTCAATAGAATTAAACCATATAAGCAATATAATTACCAACCATAGAAAGATATTCATACACAATAACACAATGACACAAAATATGTTGACTATGGAACCTCTTGATCAAAGAGTAAACCCTAGTGGGAATGAGGCCCACAAAAGATGCACTAATATGAATATTCCTTGTGAAAGGATGGACTCTATTAGGAGTCTTATGAAATACATTTAGTACATATGAATCCCTGTTAGGAGATTTTGAATCCCTGTTAAAAGATTCTAACCCTGTTAAGAGTTATAGAAGACAGAAGGACCCACTGCTCAAACAGCTTCAGGGTAAGATCATTGAACACACTATCCAAATAATCTTTTCATTACTCAATAGAATAATATGTTACCTCTTCTCTGACTATGCCAAATCCCACTCACTATTACATTAGATCTCAATTTTAGATCTCTGTACTTCGCATGTCTTCCTTCACAAATTCGCTTTCATACTTAGCTCTTTTCTTCACTTCATGCATACACGATCACACACAACGACTACTTCCATATCAAAACTACACATAAAAATAAGGAAATAAATTCCTTCCTTTATACCACACTCAAATAATTACAAATGAGTCCGCATACAATTACAATATAAAAGTTTCCACACGCTACACCAAAATTACACAAAATTGTCAGCTTCCAAATACAATAAATCTTCACTCTTGCAACCTCAAAGTCTGCACTATCATCCATGTCACTATAAATGTGTCTTCAACTTCCCTTTAACTACACAAAACTAGATTCCATCCTGATTAGGAGATATCATCCAATTTCCACAAACCGCTACTTAGGAACACTGCCTGAATACTGCTTCCACCAAAATGCTCATAACTTCCATGAATAAATGAATTACTATCTGCACTCTTAACCATAGACATATAACATATCAAAGAGTATATCCTCAACATTTCATAGCTCCAACTGTAATAACCCATGTGCGCTAATCCAAACTCTATCTACTTCTCTACAAGTCTTTGGTAAGTCACTATGTTGACATCAATGACAATCATAGTCATGAATGCAACAACAACTGCTACATAATGACTACCAAACATTTAGCATTCATTCCTAACAACTCAAAGAAGTATCTGAGATGATGCTCATCCTCCCATGGCTCACACCTAAGGTAGGGTCTCCAGATCATAGAATCAATGGTATCAAATGTGTAGCGCCAAAACTCCAAACGTCCCAGCTTATGCTGAGACTGGATAGATGCATAGAGGAAGATATATGGCTAGCCTACACCTTAGAATCTCATAGCTATTAGCCGTGTAAGTAGACAAAGCCTCCAATAGCCCCAGCCAACACAACAAGAAGTGGCTCATAGAAATCAACCATGTCCTCCCAGCTGATCTCCGAATCATCAATGTCGTCATCTCCAAAAATTGCTCTGTACTCAGCTAGACCACCATGCCGATCATACTATACTAAATCTCCTGTGATGGGAAGCCATAGGATATGATAAACATCCTCTGATGTAACTATCATCTCTCCTATGGGGAGATGGAAGGTACTCATCTCCGAGTGCCATCTCTTAGTGAGTGCAGTCAACATGCTCTGATTCACCTGAATCTTAGGCATATAAATGATGTGGTACAGTCTTGTCACTCTAATCAATAGTCTGTCCATCTCTGACAGTGCCGACCTTAGATTCTAAGTCATGGGATATCTCTCCCATGACATCAGAGTGTTTGTAATATCCTCCTATCATAATCATCACATAATCAATCTATTAGATTTCAAAAAAATTGATCTATTTATCTATCCTATCCTATCAATCAAATACATGTTTATCACATGTCCCAATAGATAATTCTATCAATTATCTATAATCAGGAAGGTTAACTAGTGACCATGATACGATGTTACCTATCTTGACTTAGTCAATCAACATTCAATGCCGATAGATCATATCAGCCTTTTGATATCAAGTTTGACCTAAATTACACTCTTATTATCTATATTCTATCATCTAACATGAATGCGTAGCATAGACAAGTGTTTGCACATAACCCACTTCCATTTGTGCCAATTTAACATTTGTGCAACTAATCTAGACATTTGCATAGGCACATGTGACAAATGCGCCAAACAATTGTTTGCACACATTTAATTCATAAATGTGCCATCATATTTTCTTCTAGAACAAATGTGCAGGTACCCCCAACGTATGCACAGAACTAGAAGTTTGTTGCGCAAACGTTACCAGTTGTTGTGCATACATGTGCTGCAACTACGCATTTGTTCTTCGCCTAAGAACTAAAATTTTTCTATCCTAAACCTATGGTTCAATCTACCCTAAACATGCTAAAATTTAATTGAAACATGTAGAAAATCACAAATTAACAAAGCGGGATGAATCACCTATCGACTCTCTTGAATCTGGTGGCCTCTGGAAGCACCTGACCCTCTTGAATCGATGATCTGATAGTGGATATGACATCTTCTTAGGTTTGCTCTTCTCTCTCTTAAGCTCCAATCTCCAAATGACACATGTGCACAATGACCCTATTGTGGACCCCTTGGTTCTATATATAGCCTATGAACCCATTTTTCTTGATGTGTGGACCCTACCTATCAACTTCTTTCCGATTCACACCGTTTTCACCCATATTTCTTCCAATTCTTTTTTCGTGAGATTGATTGTCAAGGATTAAAATAATAATAATAATAAAATAAAATAAAATAATTTTTTGTCAATCAATCTTTTGAGGGGGCATGCATAGGTTGTCTGTGACATTGTCTGGGGCAAGGGCAAAAATGCTTGAATTTTTCTGTATTTTTTTTCTTTGAAACAATGTGACCAACACATTATTTCAAAGAGGGGAAAAATGTATACACTAAAAAGTGACTTCATTAATTAATTAAATATTTATTATTTAATTAATATTGAGTTGATGAATTAATTAAATATTTATTATTTAATTAATATTTATTTCCTCTATTTATTAAATAAATTATTCAATTTATTTGATAAATTCACTATAGTTTATTCTCCTATCCCAAGTCTTCTAAATAGTCCTATTAAAGTGATTTAATAAATTACACAATCACTAAATATGACTAAGTCCCATAGTACACCTCATCCACCTAGTCACCCAACACATCACCTTGGCTAAAATAATTAATTATTATTAATTATTAATAACTCATTATCCTCACCCACACATGTCCTATTTTTAAGGGCTATGTGGCCTCATAAGACTTGGTCTCATGACCACATGTCTTCCCACTAAGTCAAGAAGCCAATCCTATTCCTAAGGAGCTTCTCAAGCCACCTCAAAGAGTTCAAGGTGACTCATGGGATACTTGTACCAAGAGTCCTCATGAGGAAAATGTCCTTCCTTCTTCCTCTCATTGGTCTTTGTGAGACACTTGACATGTGTCTTTCCCTTCCACCTTCTTCTCTTCCATGTCAATGTAGGAGGAACATCCTCCCTATTCTTCCTCTCACATTCCAACTACATCCCCCTTTATCTCAACCCCTTCAACCAAGTCAATCATAGGTCTAGGATCTTCCACCTTTCAATCTCCACCCTTGGATTGTGCCACCTAGGCTTGAGCCCCCCAAAAATCTATAAAAGGAGCCTCATTTCCCCTTTGTGAGCTAATATGCAATAGTGATTTAAAGCATACAAGAACTCAAGCATCCAAAAATATCAAAAGTCATCAAGCATTTCCATATCATTTCATCCATTAGTTTGCATAATCAAGCTTAGGCCATTTTGAATATATTCACTCAAATCTCCACACTTTGAGAGCATCTTGAGAAGGAGATTCATTTGGAAATATGAGAGCTCAACACCTCCAAGAAATCAAGGCTAGGAGGACAATAGAGACAAGCTACAATGGGTGAGTGAAGGTAAATTTGTTTTAGTTCTTCATTTGATCATTTTTGTAATCTTCATTGGGTAGCATTTAGATTTTTATTTTAATTTAGTTTAGTTAATATTTCATTTAGAATAGTTTACATCTAAATTTTCATACACCAACTTAACATATGAGAAATCAACAATAATAACTCAGTAGCACATCTAGACATACAAATCAAATGCATTGTTCACTATGATTTTGAAAATATACAAGTTCAAAAACCCTTAGGTACAAAGTATGAACATAAAAGTTCTCCAAAATTTTCTTAAAAAAATTCTCTAGAGTTTCCCCTTCATAAAATTCTCTCCTTACATTACAAATTTGCTTGTATTTATAGACATTCCCAGAGTAACTACTTAAGTAACTACATAGGATAACTACCAAAAATAGTTACTCAGGATAAGTACCTAAGTCAACACTTGAAGTAATTACATATTTGATGATAAGTTAGGATTTGCCTAAATTTTACAAACACAAAGTCTAAACACTAACTTTATTTATAATAAGTGACATAAAATACTTTTACAAATAGGACAACTTGAAAAGATAAAACAAATTATTCATTTTGTTGAGGTGAGAGCTTGTCTTCTTCCAAATTGCGAGCTAATTGTTTAACAAGAACTTATGCTTCAAGTACATGTACCACATCCACACAACATCCTTTCCCTATGAAAACTCTTAGTCTTTCTAAATACTTTGATCTTTTCATAATCTTATGAAATCATATGACACCTCCTACTTCATTACTCATAACACTTTCAGTTGCGTTTGATACATCTACTGGTATCTCTTTTCACCTTACAAGAGATGAAAGATCAACCCCTCATTGAAAAGAAGACCAAAGTATTCACTCTTACAAAAACATTCTATCCATTGTTGGTTTTCCTTAGAAGGAACTTGTCTTGTGCTTCACATGCCTACAACTGATCATTTTTGATGTAGAAACTTCCAAAGGTCATAACTTTTGACTCAGTTCTCAGTTTTTGCTGAATTTTTTTAGGTGCATGCTTTAGGAGATGGCATATGTTTTTCCAATTGATCTCAGATCAATCAGGGTTTGTTTTGGCACATTTTTGAGAGCTTAAAGTTTCATTTAGGGCTTTGAAATCAACTTTTAGTGTTTTTTTTTTCTAGTTTTTAGAAAGTTCTGTTTTGTACTAAATCTGAAATTATGTTTCTAATCTCAGATATTAGTTGGCAATTCATTCTAACTTAGTTGAGGGCATTTTTAGGCAAAAGCTCAGCTTTTTAGGCATTCTTTTGAAAATTACCAAAAAATGGCAAAAAAATAACTATGGGAAAAATTGCCAAAAAGGGTAATTTTTGGATTTCTTGAGTTTTTGGATTTTTGGTTATTTAAGAGTTTGCAGAGAATTGTAGAAGCAGTAAGCGATGAATGGAAAATATTGAAGGTTCAAAATTTGTGCTTATTTGTCTTGTAATTGAGTTTTATTATTAACAGAGAGTTGTGTGCTAGATCAATTTTGACTTACATCTTCCTACAAAGTTTATATTGATGGATTCTTTCAATTTTGATTTGACATTGAAATTTATTCCACATATTGATATTTAACAACAATTGGGTATTTTTTATGGAGATGTGCATTTAATAATCATAAATAGACTTCACAAAAAATTGAGCACTGAGAGGACCCACATTCACCTTTTTATGCTGTGTCATTTATGCTATAATGCCAAACTATACTTTCCCAATGTTAATTTCTTATAACCCAACTATAGATTAATTGCACAATAAATTCACAGAATAGAAACTCTATCTAATTTATAACACTCAATATTTTGGGTTAATTAACAAGAAATAATAGTGAAAGAAAAAAGAAATAACATAAGCCATTCACAAAAAATAATAACACATATACCTAGGAAACACTAGGGTGGGAAAAAACCTATAAATGTTGGATCTTCTATTCATACTAATAACAAACTTTCTCTTTGAAAAATTCAATACAAGTTTGCTACAACAATCTTACTTATATAGATCCCAACTACTTTACTTAGCTTGCAAGAAAGAAATTTCTTTCCTTTCTTTCTTTGAATTTAAATCATATATGAAATCACTCTTGGTTTTACTCAATCTCACAAACTTAGAAATATTCTTTTAAAGAATAAAAAATAAAGCTGTAGCTAAATATCCAACTTGAGTTACTTTAAAGCAAATCCACTCCACCTTTTGATTTGAATAGAAAATCAACACTCCCTCTTAGTGAGGAAGGTGTTCTTCACAACACCCAACTTATCCTTGAAGAACACAAACTTATTCTTCATCAAAGCCTTTGTTATGATGTATGCTATCTATTCATCTATAGGAATGTACTAGAGTTTTATTGTCCCCTTCTCCACACAATGTCTGATGAAATGGTACTTGATCTCAATGTGCTTTGACTGGTCATGAAGCACTAGATTCTCAGAGAGTTTGATACAACTCTGATTATCACAATAAATGATTGTAAGATATAGCTTCTCATCAAAGAGCATGTCTAGAAGCTTTCAAAGTTAGATAACCTCACATGTAGCCATAGTGGCTACCATATTATTAGCCTCTATAGAACTTAGTGCAACTAAATTTTGTTTCTTGCTATACCAAGAGAGTGATCTTGACGCCAAACTGAAACTGCACCTTGAAGTGCTCTTCCTGTTAGTTGTATTGCTTGCCCAATCTGCATCAGTAAACCCCTCAAGCTTCACTCCATCCCACTAAAAATACTTCAACCCATAGTTAACTATGCCTTAGAGATATCTCAAAACATGCTTTGCAACTATCTAGCTCACATGTTTAGGTTCCACCATTAACAAACTAAGAGAGTTCATTGCAAAATAAATGCTTGGCCTAGTGTTGACTAAATACATAAGAGAGCCTATCAACTATTTGCATAAAGTCAGGTCCATTTCCTCTAATATGGAAGCATCAATCTTCTTCTAGTTGGTCACAAGTGGTGTGGACATGGGCTTAAAGTTCTCCATCTTGAATTTCTTCAAGATATCAATTAATTATTTCCCTTGTCCAAGGAAGATCTCTCCCTCTTTCTGCCATGACTCTAATCCTAGAAAGTAGTGCATCAACCCCAAGTCCTTCATCTCAAACTCTCTTGCAAGATCCTTCTTATAGTGTGTTATAGCTCCTCTAACCCTATGGGAAATAAGTCATCAACATACAAAAATAGTATGAGAAGTTCACCCTTCACCTGGACATAGTACAAGTTTGAGTATGCATCACTCTTGATGAAGCTCACACTCTATAAGTAAATATTAATACATGAATACCACACCTTGAGAGCCTTCTTGAGTCCATGTAGTGCTCTTTTTAACCTGTAAACATGAGAATCCCTCTCATGTGCTTCAAATCCTTCTGGTTGTTGTATAAAAATATCTTCCTCAATTGCTCCATTAAGAAACACTATTTTAACATCCATTTGGTGAATCTTCCAACCCATGTGTGTAGCTACAAAAATGATAACTCTTATGGATGAGTACCTAGCTACTTGAGAGAAAGTCTTATCATATTCAATTCCTTCCTTTTGAAAAAACCCTTATCCACAAAAGGATCTTTGAACATTTCCACACTACCATCTAAAACATGCTCAATCTTATACAACCATCTCAAGTCCACCACAAACTTATCTTTTGGTCATGGTATTACCTCCCACACACTATTGTTTATGATTGACAAATAATCTTCCACCATAGAATCCTTCCATACTTTGTGCTTGGATGCCTCTTGAAAGATAGAAGGGCTCTACTTTAATTAGTTCACTCAAAAGTGCCACATACTCGGAATAACATTTGGGAGCCTTTCTCTGTCTGACTAAATCTTGTGGATCACCAACATATTCTTGGTCCTCTCTAAAAGTCTTCTTAGCTGACCTATTTCTCCTCTTCTCTATAATAGGAATATGAGGCTGAGGAATTATTTATTCCTCCTGATCATCTTATTCAACTTGCTTAATTTTCTCTCTATTTTGTGTGACTGAATTTTAAGGAATTTTTTTTGCCTTAATCATGGATGATTTCTCCTCCTCATTCATTAAGCTACTAGACTTTTGAAGAGCCTTCTCCTCCTCAAAATTCACATCTCTATGAACAACTATTTTCCTGAGGGAAGGAATGTAAACCTAATAAGCCTTAGAAGTTTCACTATACCCAACAAGGATTCCCTTCTCTATAGTTGATTCTAAATTGGTTGTTTTGTCCATAGGAATGTGACAATACATAAGGCATCCAAATATGTGAATGTTCCCCAAATCTTGTTTCTTATCACTGATTGCCTCTTATGGAGTAAATTTACTCAACACTTTGTGAGGGATCCTATTTTGTAAATACACAACTGTATTACAAGCTTCTTTCCATAAAAACCAAGGTAGGTCTTGATCATGAAGCATGGTGTTGGTTGATCCAACTATATCTCTCTTCTTCCACTCAACAACACCATTCTATTTAGGATTTTATGAAAACTATCAACTCTTTCTTGATACCTTCCTGAGCACAAAAATATTTGAAAGCATTCAAGGTATACTTGCCTCCATTATAAAACCTTAATATCTTGATCTTCCTCCTTGTCCGGTTCTCCACAAGAGCCTTAAACACTTTGAACCTACTAGAAGAGATCATCTTTGTTCTTCATGATATATATCCACATCTTCTAGGAAAAATCATCAATGAAAGTAACATAATACTCATAACCATTCAAGGATTCTATAGACATAGGCCCACACACATTTGAGTGTATAAGATCCAAAATCCCTTCAGATCTACTATTGCTACTTGGAAAATTAGTCTTGGAATATTTCCCAAGAGCGCTAACCTTGCACACCTTATTCTTTTTTTTCTTCTTCATCTTAGGTAGCCTTGTCACTATTTCCTTGAGCACATTAAGAGCTACATGGTGAAGATGAGCCATGTTCTTGTGCCACAATTCTCCTTGCCCTCTATAGTTCCTTACCAATGCATATGCTAGCTCAAACTGTAATTGAAACAAGCTATCATGCATGAATCCAATTACTTTTGTAACTTTGGAATCCTTGGGATGAATATAGACTTTTCCCCTCTCAAAGGTCATGATGCAACCCTTGTCTTTGAAAGTAGAAATTGAGATTAAATTATTTGTCATGCTAGGGACATACAACACATCCTCCACCAATAAGGGTTTTCCAGACTCCCTCTTAAACTTGATAATGCCAACACCAGTTGCATGGTACTTAGCATTCTCTTCAAGCTTAATATATAAATCTAGATTCTTCTCCTCCAACTTTGTGAAAGATTCTCTAACTCCTATCATGTGGCAATAAGCCCCATTGTCAATATCCCATACACTATTGGCAACTGAACTTGAGAGACATGTAATGAGCGAAAACTCATTCTCAAATCATGATGTAAACTTGTCCACCTAGACCATAGCAACAACTTGCTTCTTCTTCTTGTCCTTATTTTTCTTATTTAGAAATTGACTAGCATAGTGAAGATGGAAATAACAAACATTTTATCTTTCTCAGATCTTTCTTCTTCCCACTCTTGGAAGAAGTACCTTTTATTTTCCCTTTATTAGACTCTTGCCTACCATTGCTTGCAAGAGCAATATTTTCTTTGTCTTGACCCTTCTTTTTTTGGTCTCCTCGATGAGCACCTTTATAGATTTCCTCATGAAAAAAATTATCCCAAAGCTTCACCCAATTAGGTAGCTGATCTTTTCTGACTACACACTTTACAAATACTTCCCAGCTCTTCGAAAAACCACTCAAAGATATACACAACAACTCATCTTCATCAATCATCTCTCTAATAATATCTAACTTATCTCTGAGTTGTGTCATCTTGGATAAGTAAGAGGTCACACTCTCACCTTTGGACATCTTGGTATTATGCAATTTGTCCTTGAGCATCATCTTACAACTCTGGTAATCACTATGATAAAGTCTTGTAATTGTTTCCCACATCTCTTTGGCAGTATCTTTCCCCAATAGATGAGGAATTAAATGATTTCTTAATCCATCAAGAATGATCCTTTGAGCCATGGCCTCCTTGACTTCATGAGAATGCAAATAAACATGATCATTTATTGGTATTGTCACATCTGTACTAGCATAGATCCACAACCTATTCTCCTTGAGAACATATATAATTTAAGCCTTCCACTGTAAGAAGTTAGACACACCCTCAAGCCTGTCCTCATATCAAACATTGGTTTCCATAGGCACAAAAGAAACTAGAGATGAAAATTTAATATTTTTAAAAAGAAAATATGCATCACAAATCTTGGCTACAAATTAATTGCACAATAAATTATAGAATAGAAACTCTATTTGATTTATAAAAATCAATGCTCTAGGTTAATTAACAACAAATAATAGCAAAAGCAAAAATAAATAATATAAGTCATTCACAAGAGAGATGATACTACATATATACCCATGAAACCCTTGTGTGGTAAAAAAATTGCAAATGTTGGATCTTCTATTCAATTTAACAACACAATTTATCTTCACAAAATACAATACAAGTTTGCTACAACAATCTTACAACTAGTAGCTACGCACTTTTGTGCGTGCAACAATGAGTCAATAGGAGTTTTGATTTTGAAGAAAATGATATGTTTTGCAGAATGTCAAGAGTAGATAATTATTGGTAAGTAGAAATAATTTGGAGAATGATATATAACAATCCTTAGCTCATGAGGTTTTGTTGCAAATTATATGTCTTCATATTTGTGTAAACATTATGAGTGGTTTATTGCATAATATTGATATAAATTAAATGATATATGAAACATAAAATAACATTCATTCTTGTGAAAGAAAAAATATAAAATCTGAGAACAAGCTGCCATATAAATGAAAATAGAGTTACAAAAAAGAGTTAACAAACTGATGAAATCAAACTACAAATAAATCTACAAATTTTTTTTAACAAACAACTGAAATCAAACTGCAAATAAATCTACAAAAAAGAGGTAACAAACAACTAAAATCCAACTCTATTTAAGTATATTAATGTTATGAAAAAATCTAGTACAAACTTGATGAAGGATAATGTTGCAAATTTAAATTTTTTAAATCCAAATATTCATAAAACTTAGGAAATCCCTCATATGCCACAATTTTCACTGCTAGAAAATTTGTGGCAGGTAGAACATAAGATTATGAAATTGAAACTGTGAATTATTTTTTCAAATTACAATAATCATGTCCTAATTTTTTTGCTATTAAATACTCTGGAAAAGATGTTGTAGCACAACTTTAGTTTAATCTACAAAACAAAATACATTCATATTAAATGAAAAACATCTTTTAGTAATGCAATGCCATAGTTTTGACTGTATTACTAATTTATATTGAAAAATCAAACATAAATAACATAATACATTTGGGGTGAACCCACAATAGTGGGCAACAATTTTTTGGAGGAAGCAATTCCTCTCAAAAATTGTGAAGTAGGTGGATTTAGTCGGGTACTTTTGATAGAAAGTACCCAAAAGTTTCAATCGCAAGTAACTTACTTTTGATTGAAAGTAAGTTATGATCAAAAGTATTATAATTACTTTCAATTGAAACTAACTAGATTTTAATTGAAAGTAAGATGTTAAGGTTTGGGTGGGGTTTTAACCCCACCAAAACCATCATTTTCACAATTGTAGTCTAGGTTTTTACATCTAATATTTAATATTTTTTGAGGGAATCACATAGGTGATTATACTTTATAATTGTAATCATTAATCCTTATGTAAGCTAGGTAGCCTATTAGATTTAGGGAATGATTAAGCAGCATAAGTAGAGAATCTAGATCATTGATCTTGATCTAGGAGGTTGATTTATTGTCTATATAAGATGAGATCTTAAACCCTAAAATGTATTATGCATGTGTATGAATGGAATGAAGGGGATCTCATATACAAAACATAGAACTATTTTGATATAGGTAGAGATCAATCAGTGTGACCGAGCAAAGCAGTGAAGGGCATAAAATAGATATATTTGATTGAGGAGATCAAACAAGTATTAGAAGGAGAAGATCTGTTATCAATAATCATAGTGCAAACTGAAGGATCAGGTACTAAGACATTTTTGCAAGTGAATCAAGGTAAATCTCTTGATAGCGTGGTCCTCATAGGCCTATGTAAATCTCTTAACCGAGTGCTTACTTTGTTGTAAGTTCTTAAATACTTTAACCAAGGTAGATTGTATAAGTCTGTAAGCTCTTAATAGGGAAGACCCCTCACAGGGTAGGTCATTAGTTTATGATCAAATTTTGTAGCCCTAACATGCAAAATTTAATACTGCAGTAGTGAAGATTTGTGGGTGTCATCCCCACCCTAGTTTTACCTTTCAAGGGTTTCTGGGTAACCAAAATCTTTGTGTTATGTTTCAATTTCATGGATGAAGATTAGATTGTTAGTTCTATTTTAGTATTGAATTTGATGTTTATGATAAGTAAGTTGAATTTATGTCAAAGTGGAATTAATAGTATATATCTGATTCACCTCCCCTTAGTATCTCACTTTCCCATATTAGATTTCCAACAATTGGTATTTGAGTTATGTCTCTTAAAGAAGTCTAATCACTTACGAGTTAAGGTATTGGAGATGGAAGTTTATAAGTTGGGAAAGATCATAGAGAATTAGAAGATTGACATTCAACTTGCACTACACTATCTTGAAGCAGCCAGAGGTGAATTGAAGAAATCCTTAAGAAGGAAAGAATTGGCAATTCAATAGAATTATACACTATATCAAGAAGAGGATACTAAAGGTCCATTTGAAAATGGAAATCCCACTAAAAGCAATGTAGCTACAATAGATTTGTTAGAGAAAAACAACATACTGGATGGAGATATCAGAAATCTAAAGAGAGAACATGCAAGTCAATTAGTAAGATTATGTGAAGTAATTGAAAAGAAAAAGAAAGCTAAAAAAGACAAGACAATGGTTGAAGAAGAAAAAAGAAAAATTTTTATAAGACTTGATGAAAGGAAATGTGACATGAAAAGGCTAAAAAATAATCAATTGGATATGGTGAATCAACTGCTACTTTCCAATCAAGAGTTGAGAAGGAAAGATATGGAAATCACAAATCTAAGATTAGAAAATAGTCAACTGAAGAATGAATTGAGATATGAAAAGGAACTCAATGAAAGGATGAACAAGCCAAATGAAGCTGTGAAATACTTTGAAGAACTATTAAGGTCACCAAGAAGATCCAATGATACTTCTAGACTTGGACATGATGAGAACTTGACATCCATTGAAGAAGGAGAATCATCAAAAAGTGGAGAACACAAGAATGCAAAGTCAAAGAACAAGAAACCCACATGCCATCATTGTGGAAAGCATCTACAGAAGAAAGAATGATAAGTCTAGTCCTAAAGAAAATTTTAATGAAAATTGTTTTAATTATAAGAAACATGGACATCATGCACATGAATGCAGGACAAAAGTCAGTAATCCACCTACTACACCTAGATTTCAAGGATATTATTTTAACTATCAAAAATATGGTCATACAGCACAAGAATGTAGATCCAAAGCTAAGTGAACATCCAATAAGAAGAATAAAGCACCTAGGAAAGGTAACACATTCAATTGGGACTACAACACATGGTATAGTTGTCATTATTGTAGAGAGTATGGTGATATTAGAGTAAACTATTTGAAGACACATTTTAGAGGTAAATCCAAGAGTTGGATGAGTGAAAGTCTGGTCTATTACAAATACCACAAGATTGGTCATATAAAAAGAGACTGCTGAGCACATGCATAGAGAAATGAACAATTTAGAAATGAAGAAACTATTGAACAAATAAGGAACTAGATGAATAGGACATGGAAAAATAAAGAAGAAGCAAGTAGTAGAGGAGCCAGTGAACCTGAGGTCACCCAATCCAATGGATCAGGTGATCACACTACATCAAACTAAGAAAAGAAGGTATGTGAGGAGCTGAATTTTCTAATGATTTATTTTACATCAGTTCTTGACATATGATATGTTAAAGTCTATATCTGCATAAATTAAGATGCATTAGGATAGATCTGAGAAAGAAGTTATATTGCACATTTGATGTGGAGCATCAGTATTTAATTACATAGTGACCAAGTCACTCAGTGTATGCTGAGCTCCTATGATAGCTGAGATGTGATATCTACTGAGAAGAAACTAAATGGTAGTATTGATTGAGTCGACATGAAAAGGATGATACAATTGTAATCACCTACCCAATATATAGATCATTTAATGAAGCCCTAATCTGACTAGTTGGTGTCTATAAAGCTAAATGTTACCATTTATTCTCATTTCAGCTAGTGATTTGAGAACTTGTAGAGTGATTTCAAGGAGATTAACAAAGAGCTATTTGTGCTAAGTGAAATTTGCAAAGATCTTTGCAATGTGCCATCATAAAACATCAAAGGACTATTGGAACAAGGTATTACCGAGTAACTTGAATTCATAATTTGAACCCTAGATTTCCAAGATATGACATCTACCTCATCTACTGCAATTAAGAATCAAGGAAAGGAATTTTTGAATGTTCAACTTGTAAGGAATGATGTATGAAAACCACATAAATTTCAAGCATTTCGGGAAAGTGCGGTGAAGGGAGATCTCATAGGTGCCCTGTCATTGATTTTGCCAAAATTCTTAATGATCAATGATGTACGCTCATGCTACATATGTAAAATTGGAGAAATAGGAGATTATGAGCTAAGGGAGGCATATAAAAAGTTATGAAACAATGGAGTGTTGAAGGTTGAACATCAAAAAATTATCAAGAAAGGGTTAGTGCATGCCCTTTATTTCTTGTGAAATTTTAAGGTTGAATGGATTAAAATTGTGTTAAGAAGAATTCATGACATGAAGATATGACTAGAGGATGGTTCGGTCAAGATTACTAAGGAGATGATACACCGAGTCACCAGTTACCCTAGTCTAACATGAAAGAAAATAATGAGATGCCAGAGAAAAGAAATAATACAAAAAAACACTCAGGGAGTGTGGAATAAGAGAGGGATGACTATATCCACTATCACTGATCCAAAAATAGATTTTGTAGTGAGAGTGATTATTCAAAAATTCTACCAATCTAGCAGGTTAGACAATGTTCCCTATATTATGGTTGATCAAGCATGGAAGATGGTGAAGAAAGATCACACTTATGATCTTGCTGAGCTATAGTTGACCCAGCTTGTCAAGAATGTTACTTCAATAAGAAAAGCCAAGAATTCAATGTGTAAGTTTAGTTCTCTACTCACTTATTTATTCTTCTATGTTCAGAATAGTTTCCCTACAATTGGAGATGTTGTATGGAATAAGGACCGACGAGTCACCCAACAGATAAATGAGTTTGTTGATCAGTTAGGAGAGAATTTTGAAAGTGTTATGGATAGTTAAATTTAAAAAGAAAATGAGAAAGAGGATTAGGATCCCTATATCTCTAGTAGAGAAGCACTACAATGACATATGCTTCCTAGTGGATACCAACTATACATATGATTAGGGTGTTATATCGAGAATATCATGGTTTAGGCCATTACCTTATGAGGTTAATATAGACAAGATAATAACAACCATACCTACTTTATTAGCTAAGGATATTGATAGGAAAGCTAAACCTTTTAGGACTAATGAGGAAGCTAAGTCTAAGATAACTATGGGATTAAAGTTGACAACCATGGAGAGAAAGAGGAAGAAACTAGTTAAGATCCTATAAAAGATGCTAGGAGAAGGAGAAGAGGAAAATGCACCTCTTGAGCTACCACAAGGGCTAGGATAAGATAAGACTAGTGAGTCTGAAGGAAGTGATGCAGATGATATTGAAATTATAAAGAAGGAAAAGAATGCATCAGTTGCCAAGTCTAGAAATTTTTTTTTATAGAAACAAAAGCCCACTCCTCCTACAATACTTAGATAGAGAACTAGTGCAACTTCTATTGTCATAGTTGCCAAGCCCCATAAAAAGACACCCACATTAGGAAAACAAAAACTAGTTCAAACTAAGGCTATGCCGAGTAATCTCAGGAAGAAACTGAGAAGAAAGTTAGTCTTGAAGAAAGATGATGATGATGAAGAGACAAATGAAGATGAGAATACAAAGGTGAAACTATCATCACAAAGATGTTAATTGACTATAGATGAAATATGCCATAATATCAAGAGCACTGCTAGATTAGCATGCTTTAAGGAAATAAAATTTGAAAAGCCAAACAATGAGGACAAAGAGAAAGTAGAAGAGGCAATGCTAGAGATGACATGCATGTTCAAGATGACACCTTTATAGCTGGGGAATCTCACCCCTAAAGAGCTATACAAAAGAATTGATTAGAAATGGTAGTATGCCATGATGACATAAAAATAAATAAGGGAGAGTATACTAGCTCAGGTCATGCCAGATCTATCCCTAGAGTATATAAAGAAATATATGGAGCAGTACAGGAATAGGTTTGTACCCACGCTCGAGGCCTATTCTATTTTACAATATAAGGTTGAAGATATTGTTCAACAAAGCACTAGGTTGTGGAAGATTATTTTTGGAATGATAATTGAGAAGACTTCACAACCGGGTGAAGGTACATCTAGTAAAGTGGAGCTAGATAATAAGGAAGACATTAATGAACCTCAGAATCAAGAGGAAGTAGACAGACATAATGATGAAGTGAGTGGATCACAAGATGTGATCACAATTGTGGATATCACTGAGGATACCCCAATCAAAGCTAACATATTAACTAAGGAAGAAATTAAGAGTCAAATACTTGCTGAGGTAGCCTCAGATCAATTTCTACCAAGGACCAATCATATTTTAATTTAGGTACATGAATATCCAAGGATTGAGAGTACATCAACTATGGATACTACACCTATAAGCTCTCTTATGGTCACAATTGAACCACAAGTCTCACAGAGAGTATCAGTGTTGAGAAACTGGACAAGCCAACAATAAAAATAGATAGTGCATTTGGCGAGGAAGGTAAGAAAGAAAGAGGAGAGGAAGACAAATATGCATTAGTAATAGGAAGTCCTCATGTGGAGGAAAAGAAGAAAATAGAGGAGGCAACTGAGAAAAATCCAAAGCCTAAGGAATAGGAGGCCATTAAAGATCTTCTACAAATGCTGAGTGGGAATACAACTAAGAAGAAAAAGGAGAAATCTATAGGAACATAGGTTACACTCAATGAAGTTATAGTGATTCCTAAGTGGGACAATGATAACTTAACTTATGAGAAAATGAAAATCTTGCAAGATCTTTTGAAGAAGAAAAGAAAGGAAGAAGAGTTAAGAAGAGAGCATCAACAAAAACAAGTTTTGCATGAAATTAAAGGTATATTTATTGAAGCTTTTGAAATGGATGATGTGAATGAAACTACACCTATCTTGGATCAACTAGTTAAAATTGTTAAGAAGGTGAATAGTGATGATAGTGAGGAAAATGAAAAACTCATGCAATGGTCTGAGAGAAAGTTTGAGACCAAGGTACTTGAAAAGGTCTCCACCAAAATTGTAGTAAAGCAGGTAGAACTTTCTACCTTAGTGACTAATTTAGAGGAAGTTGTGTAGAATGTTCATTCTCTATACAAGAAATTATGTAATGTGTAAGACTTCACTAAGGATAATTAAGAGTTTATTGACAAACTACAACTAGACTTGAAGTCTACCGGTCATTCACTGAGCATGGATGCAAGCTCCAACTCCATTCACTTCACCGGATTACTACATGCACAAGGAAGATTAGCCATGGCTAATGATGGGTGAATAAGAGTGAAGATAATTTCTATACAAACATTATTAAAATCTCATATGGAGGTTATGCAGAGGGAGTTAGCAATGAAAAAGGAGTTAGTACAGAGAGATCCTCATCTCTCTATTGCCGAGAGCTTAGTTGATCTAGTTGCCCAGCTAGAAATAAAGATACAGGTTTTGGAGTTTTTCAGGTCAGGATGGGACAATGCATTAGGTATGATAATGCAACTTCATAAACCATTTTTGGATAAGTATTTTCTCACCCCTACACCCCAACAACTTCAAGTGACAAAAACAAGGGGAAATGACACGCCATGACAGTGATACAAATAACAGGAAATGTCATGAGAATTACAAGAATAAAGGAGAAATGAAATGAAATGACACATACAAAAAATATAGCAAGGAATGAATATCAAGGTATGATTTAGGCATGCCATACTATTTTGTAATGTATATATTCAGTTGCATGTTAAAGAGTCTTATGTATATATATATATATATATATATATATATATATATACATATATATATATATATATACATATATATATATATATATATACATATATATATATATATATATACATATATATATGTATGTATGTATGTATATATATATATATATATGTATATATATATATATATATATGTATATATATATATATATATGTATATATATATATATATATATATATATATATATATATATATATATATATATATATATATATATATATATATATATATATATATATATATATATTATATATATATATATATATATATATATATATATATATATATGTAGAATCTTTTGAAGATGGAGTCAAAGTCTTAGGGGGATTATTCATATTACTAAGTACTCTTATTGTAATGTAAATGTCATGAAAAAATGTTTTTGCCACTAATGTCAAAGGGGGAGATTGTTGATCCCTAAGTTATGTTGTCCATTAGTGTCTAGCACTTAGTCATTTTCTAGGCAATATTGGTCGATCATCACTACGACCGGGCCATCTTTTAAAGGATGATTCATGTATAAACTTGTATATTTATCGAGAAGTAGTTATTGCTGAGAAAGTCAGAGGTCACTGAGTACTTTAGTATTAGCTGATCAATTTATGCCGAGTTGTATGGAAGTGTTAGTGCCAAGCACCTGTATATGAAGAACAGTTAATGCCAAGTATTAGAGAATTCATATGTCGAGCAAGCCAGATTTGACATATGTGTTTATAATGGCACAAACACTTAGGTAAACCATTTTGGATGACATCTATACAATATTTAATATTTTTTGAGGGAATCACAAAGGTGATTATGCCTTATAATTGTAATCATTAATCCCTATGTAAGCTAGGTAGCCTATTAGATTTAGGGAATGCTTAAGCAACATAAGTAGAGAATCTAGATCGTTGATCTTGATCTAGGAGGTTGATTTGTTGTCTATATAAGATGAGATCTTAAACCTTAAAAAATAGTATGCATGTGTATGAATGGAATGAAGGGGATCTCATATATAAAATAGAGAAGTATTTTGATATAGGTAGAGATCAGTCAGAGTGACCGAGCAAAGAAGTGAAAGGAAGAACAAAGATATATTTGATTGAGGAGATCAAATAAGTATTGGAAGGAGAAGATTTGTTATTAGAAATCATAGTGAAAATTGAAGGATTAGGTACTGAGACATTTTATCAAGTGAATTAGGGTAAATCTCTTAACAAAGTGGTCCTCACAGGCCTATGTAAATCTCTTAACCGAGTGCTTACTTTGTTGTAAGTTTTAAATCCTTTAACCAAGCTAGATTGTATAAGTCTATAAGCTATTCATAGGGTATACCCCTCACATGGTAGATCATTAGTTTATGATCAAATTTTGTAGCCCTAACATGCAAACTTTAATACTGCAGTAGTGAAGATTTGTGGGTGTCATCCCCACCCTAGTTTTACCTTTCAAGGGTTTCTAGGTAACCAAAATATTTGTGTTATGTTTCAATTTCATGGATGAAGATTAGATTGTTAGATCTATTTTAGTATTGAATTTGATGTTTATGATAAGTAAGTTGAATTTATGTCAAAGTAGAATTAATAGTAGCTATTTGATTCACTCCCCTCTCAGTATCTCACTTTCCCATATTAGATTTCCAACAATATGTACATGTGTATATGTGAATATATACATATGTATGTATATATACATATACATGTATATATACATATACATGTATATATATATATATATATATATATATATATATATATTTATATATATGTATATTTATATATGTGCATATATACATATGTATGTATATATGCACACACACACACATATACACATATACATATACATATACATATACATACATACATACATACATACATACATACATATGTACATACATATATATATATGTACATACATATATATATATGTACATACATATATATATATGTACATACATATATATATGTATGTATGCACATATATGTATATACATGCATATATATATACATATACATGTATATATATCTATATGTATGTGTGTGTATATATATATATATATATATATATATATATATATGTGCATGTATACAAATATGTATATGCACATGTATATATATATATATATGTATATGTATGGATATATACATTATATATATACATATATGTATGCATGTATATATGTGTAAACACACACACACACACATATATACATGTGTACATGTATGTATGTGCACATGTATATATGCATGTGTGTGTATGTATATGTAGTGCACATTTATTTACATTTAAATGTAATTTATGTAATGATTTTAGTTCAATAATGTAGCAAACTATACTTTAATTTTATTTTTAATTAAATTAGGAAAACATATATGTAGGCCTTCATTTGATAGTAAATAACATCTTTTAGGTACACATATATAGATATAGATATTATTAGACATCATGGTAGATGCAAAGATTCCCCCTGATGAACTATTTGCACAGATTAATAGGAAAATTGAATGATTGTAAGATTCCATAAATAGTCCAACTAGCTCTAGTGTCTATAAGAGCACATGTTAGTCCATACTTTCTATCTTGATTAGTGTCAGAGATTACATTCATGGTACTACTCCCTATGCACCATATGTTATAGAGGCCATACTTGAGAGGAAGAGACAAGAGGTTGGCTGCAGTCTTTCTCTTAAGTAGGTACAAGCTTTAGTGCCTAAAGAAACCCTAAAAATGGAACCTTTCCCCATCTTATGTGGACTTATAATATATAAAGGGATATCAGGTTACCAGGTGTCAAGATACTGCTATATTAAGATTGACATACCCACAGTTTCTATCTTCCCATGGTCATTATCCAAATAATGACCAGATTCCATTGTATTTTGCATAATAGATTTTTCTTGAGGTTAGTTTAGGGAGGGCCATTAATTACACTGATTTGCATGGAAGACTTGCTGATAGAGATTATTTTCATCGAGTTGATCGCTAGGGGCTAGTACACAAGGCCATTGTTGGTTAGAGGACACCTTTTATAGCTCCTTCATTGGGTCCTGTGGTAGATGATGTTGTTCATAGCACCCAATTTTGAGGTGCAATTGATAGTATGGGGGATATTGTAGTAGTTGCCACATCCATATCTAGTGATCAGGTTGGTGACTATTTGATGTCTTGATGACACTCTATATCATCAGGTGGAGCATCCTCTAGCAGGACCTCACATGACATGTATAATGCAACAGGCATCCCTTCACTTTCCAGCCTAGAGGGACTTACAAGAGAGATGAAACGAGTCACATTGACTAGTTTGGCTGAGGATCTTCTAGATGCATATGCATTTATAGAAATAGATCATGATATCCCCATATTGAATGTTAGAGCTCATGTGGGTACTATTATATATGCTCAGCCACATCCTTCTCATAAGCCAGAGTTGTTATCTCTATTGAGCATTAAAGGTTTTCATTAGTATCAAAGGTTATCAAAGATATCAATCAGTTACCTATATTATCCTAGTCGGTAAAAGTGAGCATCATGAGGTAGTTAGTTTACTCTTTACACCGGGCAAAAAAATAGCTTTACCGAGCATCAGACACCGACACTGAGTGATAGTAAATACCGAGCATCAGTATAATCACCAAGTAGTTTATATAGTATTTATTGAGGATCACAGGAAAATGGCATAGCAATCAAGAATGACACATTCTTCTATGCAAATGGTTACAATGAAATCATAAAACATTTTACCAAGATCAAGGATCATTTATTGTTGAGATACGATGAAGATATTTTGTAAATGTTAGATCTAGGTTATTTTTATACACCATTGATCCTAAGGTTTTCTCTAAGATATTGTAACCTAATTTTGTTAAGAGACATAAAGTAGTATGCTATATAATTATATGTTTACACCATTTAGTTGTGAACTGATGTATGAGTGAAGAAGCACTTTAAGCACTAGCAACCTTCAAGATTATCAGTTGACAGACATAGCTGAACAATATTTAGAGATAATCAGATTGAGTAGAATCATAGCAGGCTAATCGAGTAGTTTAGAGCAAAGATTCACACAGTATAAGGTGATATATATTCAATACTTTATTGATTTGTATCAGATAATTTGAGTTGTCATTAACAGATAGTTACCGATTGCTTTCTAATAATTGTAATAGAGTTTTCATAAAATCTCCTAACAGAGTAGACTTGATAGTCTTTTTGTAAATCTCTTAACTGAGTGCACACTCAAGTAGTGTTGCTAAAATCCTATCACTAGGTAGATCTAGCTAATCTAATATGTTACTCCTAACAGGGTAAGATCACCAGAAGTGATCAAAACTTGTAGCCCTAACAGGAAAACCTTTTCTATCTATAGTAGTGAATAATTTGTGGGAGTCATCCCCACCACAATTTTTAGCTTCTAACAAGGGTCTTTGCATTACCAAAATACTTGTGTTATGAGACTGTTATATTGTTGATTTCATGTTATTTACCTTTACAAGTTGAATGGATGAATGATATATGCATTTGATACAATTTATTTTGGAAGGTTACATTGTTTACTATTTTAGATCTGAAATATTGAAGTGTTAAAGTTTTTGAGGGCACTAATTCACCCTTGCCCTCTCAGTACCCTATCTCTCCTAATTCCAACAATTGGTATTAGAGCTTAGTTCTCTTATTAGACAATTTAACTACTGAAGAGTAAAGATCTAAGCCATGGAGAGGTATAAGTTAGATAAGACTATGGAAAATCAAAAGATTCAAATGCAAATGTTTGTTGAAAAGTATAAGCAAGCTAAGGAAGGATTGAAGAAATTAATGGTTGAAAGGAAGAACCTAGCTATTTTGCAAAATGAGATTGGCTACCATGAAGAAGAAATTGATGTTATATTTGACCACATTGGATCTAGTTCAGGGAGTATTTCTGATGGATTTGAAAGTATAATCTCTAACTTGTCTAAAAAGAATCAGCACCTAATTGAACAAGTGAAAGCACTGCAAATCAGTCAAGAATCTTAGATGGTGAGAATGGTAGAAATAATGAACAATGCTAGATAGGATGAACAAGAAAGAAATCTAGCTATTGAAGACTGAAGATAGACAACTGAACAACTACAAGATAAAGAGAGTAAGATACAAAGACTCACCGATTGTCACTTTCAAGTATCTAATCAGATGATGATCATGAATTAAGAAGTCAACCGAGTAAATGGAGAATTGTCTAGAAGACTTGAAGATGTTGCAATACTCAGAGAAGAGAATGAAAAATTGAGAAATGAAATAAAGACACAAAAACAACATAATGAGATGATGAGGCTAGTTGAGAACAATTCCAAGAAGATTGATGATTTTATGATTAATCAAAGAAGATTTAGAAGCAAAGTTGGACTAGGCTATATTGGCGAAGGAGAATCATCACAACAAGCTGAATAGGTCAACAAAAATCAAAATTAGAGACCTAAAGTGTTGACATGTTATCATTGTGGAAAACTAGGACATACTTCGAATGTGTGTAGAAGCAGAGCATAAGGTAAACCTCCTATCACTCCTAAATTCAATGGATATTGTTATTTTTGTGGGAAGTATGGACACCAAGCTTATGAATGTAGAGCTAAATAGAATGCTAACAATACTACTATAGAGAAGCTATGTTATACTTGTAATAAGCATGGACACACTGCACGAGAGTGTAAGGAAAAAATGAAGCAAGTATGGACTCCTAAGCAGAAGACACAACGCAAGCCTTATCAATTGAAGAGACAAGGTAATTCTTATGTTTGGGATTAAAACACATGGACTAACTATGCTGCATGCAGTAGATATGGGCAGATTGCAGAAAATTGTAATAGGAAAAGATGGGTTGGACAATCAAGAAGCTGGACAAGCACTGGAATGGTATGTTTGCATTGTCATAAAGTTGGTCACCTAAGCAAGGACTACAGAGACCAAGCACCAGAGGAAGGTCATGTATTTGAGAGTGGAAACACTATAACAGATATAATGAAAATCAGAAACACTATGTGGAGAAAAGCATCTAATGAGAATGCTGAGTCAAGCAATGCTGTCGGTGAAACCTCATCCACTGGATTGGGTGATATCCATACCTCCACCTAAGGTGATATAGGTATGTATGGGATTGACATTTTCAAATAATCATATCTTACATACAGTTCCTTATATATGATGTGTAAATACCAAATCTGCATGAATAAAGATGCATTATGGTTTATATGTTTTGAGATGATAAAGTCACATAGTTGGTAAGAGTTAGACCGAGCGTTAGTTACCCATTGGTAATCACTATTCAAGGTTAACTGGATGTTAGTATCAACCAAGAAAAGATTTCATGTGTTAACTGAGCTGCTGATAATCTATAGTCATCACCGAGCTGACAACTATCATGAACATTAAGGTAGGTCAAGCATTTATTGTATAAAGTTTGAGTGGGAATATCAAAAAATTCTATAAATACATGGAAGATTGAGTTTATTTTCACAAAGCAATTGAGAAGAGTGAAGATTTCACAGAGAGAGTTCAAGCTAAAGATTTTTTAGAAGGATTCAAAGCTACTATAGATCAAACTAACAACATTCTTCATTGATTCTGAGTAAGTTTATTTGCTATCGAACACCTTCTTAACTTACTTTTTCTGAAACCCTAAATCAAGCTATGGCATCGACATCGACTACAAGAAAATCACATAGTGTTGAGGAAGAGATAAAATTGATAGTTACAACAAATTTTGATGAACCTAAGTACAAACCACACCCTAAAATTGCATCTCAAATGGATTCAGTGGGTGCTTTTTCAAGCATCCCACCTAGGGTTTTGTTAACATAAGACATACGTTCATACATTCACTATAAGATTGGGGAAGTAGGAGATTTTGAGACTATTGTTGCATTTCAACAATTGTGTGGCAACGATGGAAAGTTGAAACCAAAATTTAACCAGATTGAGAAAATAGGTTTGTCGTGCACTATACATTTTCTGCAAAAAATTAAGATAGAATGGATTAGAATTGTATTGAGTTGGTACCATGATGGGAAGTTCTGGTTGGATAAACTAGTTGTGGTCACAAAGAAAATGATAAGTAGGGTTATTGGTTATCCTACAACTGACAAAGCAAAAGCTTTTCAGAGCTCATCCCAAGCTGATGTTGAAAAAATACTGGAGCAACATGGGATGGTCGTGCACTAAAGATATCTATAATAAAAGACCCAATAGTAAAATTTGCATCACATGTAATTTGGTAAAAAATATTTCAATCGAGCAGATTAAACAACGTACCCTGTAGTGCAGTCAACATGACATACAAACTAATAAAGAAAGATCACCAGGTAGATCTTGCAAAAGTATTGTTGACACAATTAAAGGAGAACATGAAGACAATAAGGTCACAAAAGACAAACACGTGTAATCTTGGTTCACTCCTTGTTTGTTTGTTTTTCTATCTACAAAAGTACTTTCTAGGAGTTGGTAAAATGAACTGGACAATAGATAAACCAATCATTGTATAGATTTCTGAGTTGATGAATAGTTTAGGAGATGATATGAACAAAGTTTTAGATGAATATTTTAAAGATTTTAGAGCTAAGATGAATCCGAGAAGTAGGATTTTGAATGAATTGGTTGAGAAATTTTAGATGGATATTTGTTTTCTGGTAGACATCGACCACACTATGATAAAAGTAGTAGAACCTAGAATAAAGTGGCTAGCACCAATGGGCTATGAAATGAATTATGATTTCAGTCTAAAATCAATCACAACACTGCTAGCACTACCAAAGGACACAAAGGCTGCAAGGTTTGGAACCTTTGAAGAAGCAAAGTCAAGAATTAAAACTAGTCATGTCATCGGTAAGATGACTAGGAAAGCAAAGAAAATGAAGAAATTTTTGTCTGAGAAATTTGGAGATGTTTTTGACTCATTAGAGGAGTCACCGGTTGAAGCAAAAATTGAAGGTCAGTTAATGTTGGCTAACAAACCATATATGACAGTGAGGAAATCAAGTTAGAAAAGAGGAAGATTCCATACTAGTTCCTCCCACTAAAGCTCAAAAGAAGAGGCAGTTACCAGTGTAGACAGGTGCATGAACAAGGTCAATAACTAGAGCCTCACCTCAGAAAAAGGGAGCCAAGAAGATAACTAAGCCTAGGGAAGCTACACCGACAAAGACCTATACTAAAAGAAACAATAAGGTTGAAGCTGCAGCACCAAAGAAAAGGAGATGATTAGTAAGGAATATAGAAGACCTTGAGGATGAAGAACATGAAGATGATCAAAATCAATTCAAGGTGTTCATCAATAAGGTAAGATCAATTGATGAGATTATTGAAGATATAATTGAGAATGGAGATTTTGCAGATCCAGAACTCAACAGATTTGACAAGATGTCAAATGAAGACCAAACCAAAATTGAGGAGGCAGTAATCAAAATGATGATAAAATTTAAAAGGGTTCCATTAGAATTTGAACTCTCACTACTGAAGGAATTGGATGATAGAATAAATCAGAAATGGGCTTATGCACTAGACACCGAGAAGAAAATGAGAGAGCGATCTCTAGTCCAGACAACTCCACATCTAAGCCTTGTAGAAATTGATGAACACATGTCAACTTATCATCAAAGATTCAAAGTGAAAAAGCGAGCTATGTAAATGAGACTGATGTAGATGAGACTGGTCATCTCTTATGGAATTCAATTTTAAAAGCCAAAGAGCAAGTTGAGAAAAATGCATTTATAAATCTGTCTAGGAAGAGACAAAATTCCAAAGGTAAAGGTATCTATATTGATGACACTATAAATAAGAAGTTAAAAGACACATATGTATTGGTCACCAAGGTAATTGATACTACAATTGCACAAGAAATTAAGGATAGTTCACATGATGCACCAAATCTAGTAGAGAACCAAGTTAAGCAAAAAAATGATGATGTTGTACTCATTGAAGACATCACTAATGGTCATCCTGATGACAAAGATGACAATGATGATGTGAACATTGAACCAGATCATACACAGGATGAAGCACAAGCTACTGAGTGTGCAGTTACATCATTACTGGGTGAGCTTCCTATTCTAGCAAAAGTAGTTGAAATTCTTTCACAGGAACAAACCGAAGGCTCAAACCCCAAGCAACCTAAAGACACAATAGGGGAACACGACACGGAGATACCTGCAGAGACAAATGAGCCTAAAAGAAAAGAGGCCACTAAAAAAGAAACAAAGGCACAAGAAGATCCTGAGGCAACTAATGATACTCCACCTGATACCACATTTGAGGCTCCACCTCATTCAATTGACACACAGGTTATCGAGGAGCAAAAGAAGGAAGATAGTGTGTCAACCGGGCATACCACTCTGAGGGAAGAAGACAAAGCTATTGTCACTGTTGCCAAGAAGTCACCACTTGCACTAGAGAAGAAGAAGAAAGGAAAAGGGCCGGTCACCCTAGATGAAGTTATTGTGATTCCCGAGTGTGACCTGAGGACCCTTAGCCTTGAAGAACTAAGAAAATATGGGGAGCTATGTACAAGAAAAGCAACACAAGAAAATTTGAAACAAGAGAACAAAAGCAAGGAGATATTAGAGAATGTAAGGGATATCTTACAACAGGTAGTACCTAAAGTGAACATTTATGAAGATACCCCTATTATGGATCAACTTGCAACACTTACCAAGAAGATAAATGCCCCAAATATTGATGCTGACAAGAGAACTGAAGAGAGGAACAAGTCTAAGATTAAAGATAAACTTGCTGAGAGAATCAATCAAGAAGTGGAAATTAACAAGGTAAAACTTTCAGAGGTAATAACTGAGATTCAGTTTATTACTAATTCCATATGTCAAATCTTGTTGAAGCTATGCACTGTCAGAACATTCACTGCTAAGATTAGTGAAAAGATTAAACAATTTGAGAATGAAATCATAGTCAGTGCAAATGCAGCTACAACTAAGCCAAGAGATTTTTCAAAGCATATACTCAGAGTTCAAGAACTCAAGCGGTTGATAGAAGATCTCAAGAACCAAGAAGAACGGATCAATGATCAGGTTATTGAGTTGCAGCTAGAACTCCTTCCATACTTGAAAATTTTTGAGAAACATATTGTCAGGGCACAAATGCTTGTTGCAACACTAGAGATTTCTGTGTTGGATAACATTTTTGATATGCATGCACAAGTCAGTCTTGAGCACATTGCTCTCACCAACTTGAAAGAGGAATGGGAAAACCTCTTGGAGTCATTGAAGAAAAGCCATCAACACATTTTTGACAAGTTGTAAGTATACTTTTGTTTTGTATTTGGCATTACTATCAAAAAGGGGGAAAAAATGTATATAGAAGATGAAGATAAAGGGGGATAACATGTTTATGCCAAATATGTAACTTTTTGCTAAGTATACTACACATTACCAGAGCATGCACTAAGGGGGAATATATAGAAATTTTTTTGATAAGGATATATGTATATGGCAGAGATATAAGTTTTGAGACATAAGGTCTATATACATTCAAGTTTTGATACTAATGCCAAAGAGGGAGATTGTTATCTCTATTGAGAATTAAAGGTTGTCATTAGTATCAAAGGTTATCAAAGATATCGGTCGGTTACCTATACTATCCTAGTTGATAAAAGTGAGCATCATGAGCTAGTCAGTTTACTCTTTACACTAGGTACATAACAACTTTACCGAGCATCAAACACTGGCACTGAGTGACAGTAAACACTAAGCGTCAGTATAATCACCAAGAAATTTATACAGTGTTTACCAAGGATCATAGGAAAATGACGTAGCAATCAGGAATGACATATTCTTCTATGCAAATAGCTACAATAGAATCAAATTTTTTTTTACCAAGATCAAGGATCATTTATTGTTGAGATACGATGAAGATCTTTTGTAAATGTTAGATCTAGGTTATTTTTATACCCCGTTGATCTTAGGGTTTTCTCTAAGATATTATAACCTAATTTTGTTAAGTGACATAAAGCAGTATGCTATATAATTGTATGTTTACACCATTTTGTTGTGAATTGATGTATGAGAAAAGAAGAACTTGAAGCACTAGCAAACCTTCAAGATTATCAGTTGACAGATAGAGATGAACAATATTTAGAGATAATCAGATTGCTAATTGAGCAGTTCAGAGTAGAGATTCACATAGTATAAGGTGATATATATTTAGTACTTTATTGATCTATATTAGACAAGTTGAGTTTTCATTATAAGATAATTACCTATTTCTTTCTAATCATTGTAATATAGTTTTGGTAAAATCTCCTAATAGAGTAGACTTGACAGTCTTTTTGTAAATCTCTTAACCGAGTGCACACTAAAGTAGTGTTGCTAAAGTCCTATCACTAGGTAGATCTAGCTGATCTAATATGTTACTCCTAATAGGGTAAGATCACCATAAGTGATCAAAACTTGTAGCCCTAACAAGAAAACCTTTTCTATCTATAGTAGTGAAGAATTTGTGGGTGTCATCCCCACTGTAGTTTTACCCTTCTAACAAGGGTTTCTGTGTTACCAAAATACTTGTGTTATGGGACTGTTATATTGTTGATTTCATGTTATTTACCTTTACAAGTTGAATGGATGAATGATATATGCAGTTGATACAAGTTATTTTGGAAGGTTACATTTTTTACTATTTCAGATTTGAAAGATTAAAGTGTTAAAGTTTTTGAGGGCACTAATTCACCCCTCCTCTGTCAGTACCCTATCTCTCCTAATTCCAACAAGACCATGGCCATAGTGGAAGATCCCATGAGGATCCACCTACTAACCACTCTATTGCTGTAGAGGGAGAGGCACAACATACAAAACCTTTAGTGAGTGCAAGGCACTAGTTCTCTAATGTTGGCTTTGAGGATGTTGACTTCAACATGACCGCTATGGGTTACCTAGATTTTTTGACACATGATGATATGACTTACATGCCATCTCATTTGGTTAATCAGTTACAATCATCATTAGAGGGATGTGTGCTGACTAATAATGTTGTAGATGCAGAGTTGAGCTTAGACCAAGTGTAAAAAAATCTTGATATCTTGGTTGATATGATCGAGGCTAGGGAGTCTGAGTACTATTAAGTGCCACCATCTACACAGGTATAAATCTTATTTTTAATGTTAGAATTTAAGTTAAATTTTCAATATTTCATGGCATGTAAATTTACTTTTCTTTTTAATTTTCAAAATTTCAATACATGATATATATACATATATATGATGTTTTTTCTCTAGCAGGAGATGCCTCTTGTTACTCCTTTGAGGATTGATCGTGTACATCATTGGGACTCACTTGATGATGACATCAATAGTGGACAAGTGATTTTTTAATTTATCAATGTGTACATGTATTTAATTTACACACTTTATAACATGTTTTATTGTAATATTTTATCAAATTTAAAAAGATGTACATATATAAATTTATATCACTTTCTCTTTAGGGATCTACACATCCTTCACAACATGATAGTCACTTTGGGGACTTCTTAGCGAGGATTCATCATGATGATTCCTAGGCACTTTTATATTTGATCTAGACATATTACATGTATTTTATGTTATATTTCCTCTCTAGACTCTGAACGATTGACATACATGGGTGACCCCACAATAGTGGGTTACACTTTTTTAGACATGTTGATTTTTGCTTAAATAACACATTTTTAATAAAATATGATGATTTAAGCCTTGATAGGTTCCATTAGAAGGATTTAATTACAAATGGTTAGATCAAAGCCTCTTAGATAAAAAAAAAACATTGATATAACATCTATACTCCTCATTCATACCTATAATGGAGTCTCCTTCGCACCTATTAAAATGCTGACAAAAAATCACTTTGAATTTGTCTTTTGGAAAATCAAATGAATCCATTTGATAAAAATATCTATGTAGTAAGGTACTACTGAGAAAAATCTTTCCAATGATTATAATGTTAATACATATTAATTTTATTATGACTTTGTATTTCTAGTTTTACTAAACATAGATATTTCACCGTATGTCTACCTCTATATTTGATGCTTATGGAAAAATAGTAAATGAGAGAAATAAAATTCTAAAAAAAATATATGCCCTAGGTATTGAAGTTATCTTTCTATCAAAAAAAATAAAAATGAAATTGGACAAATACACGACAAGTTATAAGCTATGTAGTCAAGGCATGTCAAAATTACGGTTTAGTCAACTTCAAACGTTAATAAAATATGAAATAATCATGATGATGTCATAAAAAAAATTGCATGCCCTCCATATAGATGTTTAAAAACTAAATTCAAAATAATCACATTGATATCTATTTTAGAAATAAAGTTATGCTCTATGAAAACAATGTAACTCTTTGAAAATGACGTTTTCAGCAACATACCATTTTTCGTGGGAGAAAGAAAAAACCATTCAAATCAATTCAAAAATAAAAATAAAAAATATATTTAGAATCTAGACAAAAAATCCTAAAAGACTCTAATTTACTTCATCTTTTTATTTCAAATGGTTTAACAACAATATGCATTTGAATTTGATTTTTTTTTTCAAAATGTAGAGTTTAGTGTCCGTTTAGGCAAAAAAGTGTAACCCATTATTGTGGGTTCACCCACTGTATTGTACTTTGGTATTATTTGATTTGTAGAATTTTGATCTATGTTTGACATGATTGACATATGTTTCATGTTTATAGTACTTGATCTGTATGTTTTAAACATACTTGATCTATGATTTATGTTTCACATGTTATATACTTTCACTCTATACATGTGTGATGTTTACATACTATCAATCTATGTGTTTAATATATACATGTTTGATGATCCAAGTTATATGTTTGATGATCCAAGTTATATGTTTGATGATCTAAGTTATATGTAAGTTTATTCTATGAATGATGTTTGACATGCTATATAATTGAGATCTCTGTTTGATGATCTTACTTATATTTACATTTGACATGTACTTTATATTTAATGTTCATGATTTAAGTTAAATATGTTTGATGATCTAAGTTATATTATGTTTGACATCTAGATGATATAAAGCATTCCCTTTTAAGACATGGTCAATTAGTAAACAACAATAATTTGACTAGACTCTTAAAACACTTGTGTCCTAATGTAATCAACTATAAAAATAAAGTATCCTAATTAAGTATTGCAACATGCATAATACACATTCATATTCCAACTAGATAAGTATCCACATGACCTAATTAATCAACTAGATAAAAATAAAGTATTACAACATGCATGATACACATTCATATTCCTGGATAAGTAATAAATAATCTCCTTAAGATATTTTTTAGTTATTATAAATTTTAGAAAATTGCTCCCTTCACTACGGGCACCGATAGGGAAGAATAGAGCTAAGAAAACCTCCAGTCTCACCCGTGACAAATTTAGTACAAACCATATTTCATGTGTGATTTAGTCCACATCAAGTGGTTTAGTTCACTCTTGGAGAACATTTAATATTCTCTCTTGGTCATCAGTATCAAGTCTCGACTTACAAATGCCATGTCTTGTCATTGGATGAAGAGATAGGACATTGGCAATTACAAGATGGCTATACTAATAAACCTATTGTTAGGTTGATAATTAATAAAATGAATCCCATGTTTAAGTATTTTGATTTTCTTCAAATATATTTCTTGCACAATAACTGAACTTGCATAGACAAGTTCAACAACATATATAGATGTGAAATTAACCATAAACACATGTATAATTCCATCACAAGTTGGACCTCAATTATAATAAATTAAACACAAATACAATACTAACCTGTGGGAAACATAATTCCATCACTTGTTTCATTATTTGTTAGCTTCATCATCTCCTTGGAACAACGTAATAAATACTAACTAACACCTTCCACATTTTTAGGCTCTACTATTACAACAAAAACATGTCCTGCAAAATATGTTTTTAATTTGACCTATAAATATAAATTAAATAGACTTGTATATTTACTAGATATATGTACCATGTAAATTGAATAGTAAATAAGAAAATGTGTACATTCTCGCTATTTATGGATTGAGTTTATGAATCCTTTAAATTTATATATACATGTACCAATTTTGATCAAACCTGAAATATGGTCATAATTGGTAAAAATTAATGGAATGTCATCAAATCTTTCATCCTCAACTTCATCATTTGTATTAGTAACATCTAGTGGAACCAAATTCCATTCACTAACATATCCACATTTTTGGTTGATACATTCACCATAGTTTTTAGAAATGAATTCATATCAAAAGCATGAGTAATATCTAGTATACAATGACAACACATTACTATCTATACTCATAACTAAATGCAGGGATCTTATTTTTCTACCCTCTTGCACCCATGGATTGATCTTCTATCAAAACCTAAACAAGACACATGTAAAAATTTAAGACAAGTTAAAATCATATATATACATGTTCTTCAATGATAAAAAAATTTAGTGTACACAAATTCAAATTGAAACAAGTGATGTTGCATTTATACCTTATATCTCCCAGAATACTCTGAACGGTATGAATCGATCCAATCATGATGAAGTGTTATCCTGATTTGGCACCACAAAAGACATCTTGCACCACTCAACTACATCATGATTATTATTTATATGATATCCCTGATAGTCCAGTTGATACTTTCTAAAATCATGTTTGATACAAGCTTATACACCATCATGCTCTTCCTTTCCATGTTCACTCTCAAAGAAACTCCAAATATGTGGTATCTTTTAGTATCGATGATATCTACATAATGCATAAAATGGGCTTGCTGATTTAAATTGTGCTACACATCCATATGACCAAACAAAATGCTTTTCATTTTTGATGCCTTCATTTTCCAAATATCTAAAAAAAGTCTTAAAGAAATGCTCAACAAAATGTATGTCATGCTCTTTATCATCACTAATGTAAAAGTGATATTATTTCTTTATGACCCATGCTTGATATGTACTTTCAACACCATCCAAACCTAATTGTGCATGTTGATAAGACACATGTACCATGATAATGACCTTCTTTGTATAGTAGTATTATGCTTGAAGCTATTTTTGAGAAACAAAAGAGTAATTATCTGCAAAGTCAATAATCAATAAAATTGTTCAAACTAGAAAAGTTTCTTTTAGTATTTGCAACTATTTTGCTTTCCATTTAGCAAAAAAACATGACGTATATATGGTTGAATCAATTTACAAAAATCCTCCATAAATGGTGCAACAAGTATCTCCTCATTTACATATACCAACCTTGTTGAATCTTTCCCAACTTTTTTTCAGACTTTATGTACTTGTAACTCTTATATTTTACCATCCTTGTCATGTCAGTATCTTCAAGTCTCAAAGGAAATTTAGCCAAATCCCCACATGTTTGACAAGTTCCTCTTATGCAATCTATTTCAGGTATTTCATGATCAATTGATTTGTTACATAAGATTGATGCTATGAATTGGCTTGGATGTTTAGGAAAAGCATTTTGAGAACCACCACTTTCTTCTATCATCTTTCTAAACCCTTGATAATAGAGATCAAATTCAATATGATATCGAAAACAACAAGTTTCAAAAGATTTATTTATCTTTACAAAATATGGCTTTAATCTTTTAAACATTGTTTGTCAAATCTTAATATTAGGATTTGAATTACAAAAAGAGATATACAATTCATGTTGTGTGGTGTCCAACCAATGTTTTGTGTGCTAGAAATATTCCTTAGGCCCAATCCTCTTCTTGATGACATCTCTTGTATTTGGTGAAGGACAAGTACGATCAGTCCAAAATGTTGTAACCAAGTTCCTAACTGTTTCCTTAATCCTATCAGAGTGAGGAGCTCTACACATTAGTGCCCAATTACCTTCCAATGTAGTATCACCCAAATTGATTCCCCTTTTCAAATAATGTGCTATTATCTTCCTAGTGTACCCTATATGAGATGAAAGTGAAGAAATATTTCTTTTTTGGGACATATTTTTATTTAAAATATATGTCAATATCACTCTTCTTGAAATGGACTTATTGTTAATCTCTATTGAACATTCAAGGTTGTCATTAGTATCAAAGGATAGTAAACAGGTCGGTCGGTTACTTATATTAAGTTAGTTAGTAACTTGAAGCAAGATAGAATAGTTGGTAAAGCCTTTACACCAAACATCACACAGTTAACCAAGCATCAGCGACACCGACACCGACAGTTAGTAAACATCGAGTAGATTATACAGTGTTTACCGATGATCACAAAAAATGGCATAGTAATCAGAAATGACACATTATTCTATGCAGACAGTTACAATAGATCGTAAAATGGTTTACCGAGATCGAGGAGCATTTATTGTAAAAGATATTCATTAAATGCAATGATTATCTTATTTGTATTAGTTGATCTAGTTTATTTTGCACCGTAGATCTTAGGGTTATGATTATTCTTTGTAACCTAATTTTTTCTTAAGTGGCAAAATAGAACACTATATATTGTATATGTTCGCACCATTTTATGGGGTTGTTGAACTGATATATATGAATCACAGAGCACTTGAAGAAATTGCCTATCTTTATGACAATCAGTTTACTGAGTAGAACATAGTACAGAGGATATCAGTTTGAGCAGAATCAGAGAAGGCTATCGAGCAGAATAGAGTAGAGAATCATCACAGATAAGGTGATATTTTGATGAGCATTTATAGATCTATTTTAGACTGTAACGCCCCATCAGGGAACCCAAAAGAAACTAACCTAGAACATGCTACTAAGTTTGGTGAACAATTTTTTTTTCTAAAGTTATCAAACAAGATAAACAATTACATGAAGCAATAACCATTATCTCACATAACACACATCGTAAACATAGGTTACAACTCTAATGGGTCCCATGACATAGTATTACTTACTAACATACACATAAAATTACATCAACAAATGATTTTATAAAATAAATACAACAATTACATCGCAATATTTACATTTCATGAATAATCATTAATTCTAATAAACATACATCCACTGCACATGTCGCAAGGTATGCATTAATCATTCTAACAACTAAATTACAATATCCAGATTAGGTATCACATGTGATACTCTAATACAAGATTTACAATCAAGAATAAGTACATAAGAACATCAATAAAGAAGTAACATAAGGAATCCATCTGAAAAGACACCATCAAGCACTGGTACCAAGATGTCAAATCTCAAATGGTAAAGAATCACTACCACCCGTCTGTGTAGAACCACAAAGGTCTACCCCACCGTGCTGAGGAGATAACATTGGACCCCAATCAGATAATCAAATCAAACCAGGAAACACTACTAGGAAAGGAATCTTGAAAGCTTACTAACTCAAAGTCAACAAAGGTAGTGAAAGGTATGACTCAATAATCTAGAGGCAACCAACCATGTAGAATAACTAGACTATGTGTAGGAAGGTGTCATCATGTACGTCTAACCCTTGAGTCTCATCTTGGTAATCTCTCTAGATCTCAGCACTCAAGTGACCATACACGGAATCAATGACTTCTCGTATTGATGAAGCCATTAACTATGCTAGAACACACACCTCAAAAGGTGGCAAGCATCATCTCATCCTCATCTCAGTCTATACTAGCACTCAAGCATGGGAGAGGAAAACTATCTTATTAGGTTCATTTGTTTCCCTTAATTTAATTAGGTTATCACTTGTTTACAATTACTTACAATAAGTGATCCATAGTGGCCACTTGAGGGCCCTGACACTTATTGCAAGCCACCTCCTAACACATATCTAGGTAAACTACCCTAGGCTCAAAGATCTCTCCTAGATCAAATCAAAGATAAAATGGATAGTCTCACATCCAGAATCATCATAGAAACTAGGATTGACTACATAAACATAATCACTAAATTCACATAATACAACAAGAGCCTATAAGGTCACCTAGAACATAAACAATTCACACTCACGCCAAACATGATAACCAACATGATCAAAAGACAATTCCCAGGCCTCTGTCTTTCCTAGGTCATCTAGATCCCATAACATTGATAACCCATACATACAAGAAAGATAAAAATCATACTGTGAAAAAAAATAGCCAATTTCAGTAGTCAATAATACATGTACAAATGAGAAGGAAAATCATACGTTTACAACATTGAGTAAAAGTCCAATTTGACCATAATAAAGCAATACACAATATTCTTTACACTTAAACTAGATTGAATAGACAATCATAATTTATTCAATTGACTAAACCTAATTAGTTACCCATAGGACACAAGGTATATTTTCCAATAAGGCAATATTTATTTAAATAAATAATAAATAAAATAAAAGAGCAATTAATAAATACTATTAAACATCCAAGTTTAATTTCCACAAAAAAAAGATTTGTTAATAAAATTTATTACACTAATTAATAAGTTCATTATTAACAAAATAAAAAAATTAATTAATAAATTCATTACTAACAAATTATAATTATTAAATTTATTAAAATAAAAATTTAATATAACTTTTTCTTAATAAAATATATTTCATAAAATAAAATTTTATAAAACATATTTTATAAACCAAATTCAATATATATAAAAACCGAAAAAAGAAATAACATTAACAACTTGGGGGGGGGGGGGGGGGGTCCCTGCGAACCCCACACCCCGTGCCCTACACCGTAGCCCTTCGCAGTTATGTGTAGGCCGGCCCGCGTAGCAGTGGTACTGCTACGTTAGTACCACTGCCGTAGCAGTTGGTACTGTCGTAGTAGTGCTCTGCTACGGCCACCGTGCCCAAAGGGAATGGGGAAGGTGGTGGCCCCACTTCCCTTTATACATTGTTTAGCATTTTTTTTTAATTAATATTTTTTCATATATTACAAACATTTTTCAAAAAGTGCGACAGTCGAGATGACAGGGGGGTATGCTATCGAAACCCATGCCCTCCCTCCTGTTATTAATTAAATTTATTTTTTTGAAAAGTAATTTTTTTGTCAATACATCACTTCTTTGAATACACATATTTAAAAATAAAATAAAATAAAGTAAAACTAGCTCATTTGACCAAGAAGGATATATATATATATATATATATATATATATATATATATATATATATATATATATATATATATATATATATATATATATATATATATATATATATATATATATATATATATATATATATATTTTAAATGCTAATTTTGAGATTCTAAAGGGAATATTCTTTCCAATGGCTTTTTCCAGAAATGAAAAAAACACACAGGCTTGGAAAATTTTCCAGAATAGGAAATTTTTCATAAATTTCATTTTGTCCTATTCTATTTGTTAATTAGTTTGTATTCTAATGCAATACAAATTTTCAACAAAGCATGCTAATATTATTAACTGGTGTAAAATATTCTTACTATCATTTTTTACAGGGAAGGTATTTTTTTTTGCCCAGAATTCATTTTTTTCAAACAAAAATCATTTTCCTTCCCAACTCATTTATTGAATTTCATTTCTCTATAGTCTAACTATACCAGATTTGATTTTTTGTTTTATGAGAGTTCTAGGTTGAATTTTTCCCAAAAATTTTGCCAGCATTTCCCTACTGTGCCAAGTAATAATAAAATACAGAAAAAGCTTTTCTAATAGCTTTTAGAATCCTAAAAATGAAAGCTTAACCAAAATTACTAATTTAGCCTTTAGATTCAACAGGCAAAGCATATTACTTAATTTCTACAGATAATAATACTGGAAAAACTCATCAAAACCCTACCTCAATTCCAATGCTATAAATTTGATGTAGAATTGCTTGTAGGATGCTGAATCTCTCAAATCTGATAATGTAGAAGCTCAATCCTGCAACTCTGAATCACAGCTTTGTAGAATTCCAATTCTAGATGCACACACACTTCACCTAGAAAAATTCACACACCAAATTCTCAAGAACACAAGAAAGCACAAAATATTCCAAAAATGCTCTCTCTCCCCAAAATTGAAAATTCCAAAAAAAAAAAACCCACTTCCTGCAAAATGAATGCAAATTTTCCCCAAATAGAAAATCAAACCCACCTATCATGCAAACCCTAATGAGTCACTAGAAAACTCCTACTCAAACTCCTCTTTTTTTTGAGTTGAGGAAAAATTTCAATTAATAATTATAAAATATATTATTTATGCTCAACTCCCATAGAATTCTTTTACAAGTCACTTTATGAAATCAAATTTCACATAAATAAATAAAGCACATGCAATATGAAATTTCACATTTAAATTATTTAATAATTTATAACACAATTAAAACATGCACTAATTCTTCAACAATTTAATAAAAATGTATTAAATCAAAATTTAGCATAATTAATTAATTAAATTCAAATATTCTCATATTTGATTTTTAATTAATTAATAATTATTCAATGACATAAGAAATACTTTAATCAATTATTTTTCCACTATATTATTAATTAAAATAACCTTAGCAAAATAATTAAATCAAAGCAATATTTTAGTAACATTCATGCATCATACAATCTCAAAAGACGGGATCCACGAATTAGGTCAACTTGACCAAACTCGAGCAAGATAGTCAACGAATACTTTATCCAACAATTAGGATAAATAGGCTAAGGATTGGGTTTTGGGTCCATCTGTCATCTCCCCTCTTTACCATTGAGATGAGTATTTTATGGGCACGCTCATTCCTGCCAATTCAGGGAAGACGATGCCCTGTACCTGCAAACCTATCATCACAAAACAAAGCATGTACATACAACATATAACAAGAAATGATAGGGTACAGTCAGTCGTGTGGATCTCAACAAAGTGAGTAACTACACCTCCGCCCTCTACCATAAAGACACATAATACAGATACATACATATGAACACCATACACATGCTAGTATGGGGTAAGTATATCATAAACAAATTGAAACATGAAACATCACATCATAATAACATAATCATCTAAATATGAAATCACATAACATCATAGCATAAACATAATCCAGATAAATTCACAATCACTGAAACAATATCCATAAATGCACACAACAATGTGGCCTAAAAGAGTACGGCACTGAAAAACTGAAAGCAAAAATATGGAGGTACTACATAGACAATTGAGTTGTCAACTAGTAGATAGTTACCTATTACTTTCTAACAATTGTGATAGAGTTTTTGTATAAATCTCTTAACAGAGTAGACTTAACAGTCTCTGTAGATCTAGTACACACTTCAATTAGTGTTGTTAAATCCTATAAATAGGTAGATCTAGCTGATCTAATATGTTACTCCTAACAGGGTAAGATCACCAGAAGTGATCAAAACTTGTAGCCGTAATAGGCAAACCTTTTCTATTTGCAGTAGTGAAGAATTTGTGGGTGTCATCCCCACCGTAATTTTTACCTTCTTACAAGGGTTTCTGCGTTACCAAAATACTTGTGTTATGTGGTTGTCATATTGATTTCATGTTGTTTACTTTCTTAAGTTAACTAGATGATTGACTTATGCAATTAGATTCAAGTTATTTTGATCGGTTATCATAGTATTCAGTTATAGATCAGAAATGTTTCTACAAGTAAAGTTTTGAAGGCACTGATTCACCTCTCAGTACCTATCTCTCCTAATTCCAACACTTATCTATAGATCTAGTTATTTTTCCAATGGAATGCAAACCTTCTTTAACACTTTCAATAGTATTTTTTTGTACGGTACATGATTTTGTCTTTTTCAAACTTGCATCTACACCCAACAATTTTAATGGCTCTTTTAACTCATCTTTAAGAAGTGTAATTGATAATAGTTAGGTTTTTGATTATCAAATTGTACAATTATTTTCTTAGACTTTTTATTCAATTCCCTCTTCGTAGTATTTATAGGTTGTTTAGCATAATCTCTCAATTTTTCCACATCCATTTTAATTAAATGATCTATGATTTTATGACTAATTTTTATCTTCAACTGTTGGGGTAGACTAACATTCTCATCTGTTGCTTGTACTTTAGCTGTAAAAATAAAATAAAATCTCTTAATAGCTCATCTTAAGGGGACCTTGATGAAATAAGTAGAAATGGGCTCATGTCAAAGGGAATAATTAATAAACTAATGAGAGAGACACATAATTATTTGACCTTGGGATGACCCTCCTCAAAAGTCCATTACTTCAACTTGGGATGCCCCTTGTCCAACATTTTCTTCATCAAAGGCTATGTACACAACAAAAATAATAGTCTTAAGGGGAAAGACCCAAAATGCATATTCACCAAAAAGAGACTAATCGAGACAGTGAGAGAGAGTCAGGGAGATATATATATATATATATATATATATATATATATATATATATATATATATATATATATATATATATATATATATATATATATATATATATATATATATATATATATATATATATATATATATATATATATATATATATATACACCTTGTTTCCTATGATAATATCTTTCCCGTGCTTCTTCACGTAGTCTTTGTTCAATCTCTTTTGAATAATATCATGTACTCTTATTTATCCTTCTCTTTTTATTTCCCATCACTTTAATTGTTCCAGTAAATTTTGACAAAATTCAAAAAAATACAATTTCAAAAGTCTTCCTTCTCCAAAATGTGAATTATTTTGTAGCTTTCGAATTAAAAAGACAAGAAAATATATATTTATTTATATGTAATCGTTATTAATCCAAACGACACCAAATTGGCTGACATAGGTTTTTATAGAATGTCATTTATAACTTTCTATTGAAAGTCAAGACTTTCTATCAAAAGTAATTTGCTAAATGGCTTAACCCACATCAAACCATTAAATTAATTTTGATAGAAGGTACTTTCAATTGAAAGTACTTATTTTTGATTGAAATTACTTTCTATCGAAAGTCCCCGAGTAGGGACAATTTGTAGAGTTTTACAAAATTCTGAACATTTCATGGCTTTAGGGCTCAATTGTAGGGCTCAAATGGAACAATAAGGATACATCCTTTTTCATAGAACAAGTACTCCAATCGAGCTTTCTAACGATTATAGATTTGACAATTTTTGAGTTTATTATGTATATGTTTTTTGACGTTAATCAAATGTAGGTTTTTTATGAAATATAAACCTCTAAGTTTGACATTCAATGATAAATAGTAGAAAATAGATTTTTTTTTTGAAAAATAATAGTGCTCTCCATCTTCGAGTCTACTTTCTATCAAAAAATAATAATTTAAAATTAGATAAATACACGACAAGTTATAAGCTATGTAGTCAAGGTATGTCAAAATTACAGTTTAGTCAACTTCAAACATTAATAAAATATGCAATAATCGTGATAATATCATCAAACCAATTGCATGCCCTCTGTATGGATGTTACAAAACTAAATTTAAAGACACATTGATATCTATTTTAGAAAAAAATGTTATGCTCTATGAAAACATTCTAACTCTTTGAAAATGACATTTTAGCAACATATAAGTTTTCGTAGGAGAAAGGAAAAAAATTCAAATCAATTCCAAAATAAAAATAAAAATATATTTAGAATCTAGACAAAAAATCCTAAAAGACTCTAATTTACTTCATCTTCCGATTTCAAATGGTTTAACGACAATATGCATCCAAATCTGAAAGTGTTTTTCAAAATGTAGAGTTCAGTGTCTGTTCAGGAAAAAAAGTGTAACCCAATATTGTGGTTTCACCAATCTATAACCTATGTTTTGTGGATTTGTTATGTCACTTGTATCCCATCAGTGATTGATTATTCCTAATTAAAAGAAATCCATTGAAGCAAAATCTTGACTGATCATTTTCTCTTTACCAAAATCCCTCTTTTAACTCAATACAATAGAGTTTGTTTGAAAAGAGGATGAAGAAAAAGAAATGACACCATAACAACCATGAATCCTAGAATATTTGAAAACTTTGATTTTAAATTAAATTTGAAATAAAATTACTTATTAAAATTAAAAAAGTAATAGATATTTCATCATTGTATTCAACTTTCACTTTTATATTTGCTACTATAGTTAAGAAAAAAGATAGGAAAGAAATAAAAAAAGACTTCATTGCTACTCCTTTGAATGAAAATAACCCCCCATGAATTACATGTCTAAACATGCAACTTACAGAAAAATAGAATTTCCAGAAAACTCATGCAACACATCTAAATATTCACTAATGGATTGTCTCTAAATAATATTAATTTAAAATTCCTTCACTTCACACCGATATGCTTTCGAACCCGCATCAAATGCCTAAACAACCTCAATGGCTTAAACTGGAAAAAAAATTAAAATTAGAAAAAAAGACCAAAAATACAGAGAAAAGCAATATGCAAAAGACAAAAACATTGCCGATCTCTAAATTCTTAAAACCTTAGGTAGGAAGATTGCATGGCATATAATCATAACAACTTTTCATGGGTAATTCACCCTAAATTATAATTTGAATATATAATATGCTAACTTATTGTAACTTTTTTGTGAAGGGTGAATCTGCAAACATTCTAAAGGTAGGGAAATTTGCAAAGCATTCCAAAGGTAGGGGAGCTACATTATCTCCAACATTCTTCAACAATTGAATAATAACAGAACGAATTCAATCCATGAAATTAAAAAAAAATTCAACACAAAAACTAAAACCTAAACCTACCTTTTTCTTTTTCCTTCTAAATTTAGAGTTTAGAAGAAGCCTCTAAATATACCAATCCAAAAGCAGAAAACATTTTCATAAAACAATATGGAGAGGCGATCTAGGGAAGATGAAAATGAATTTTTTTCTACATTTCATTTTAGAAAATTGAAATCAGTATGTTCTTGTTTACCGAAATGGAAAATTCAGTAATTTTAATGTTTTATATAATCTTGGGCAATCTATGTTTGTAATACAAGGGTAATAATGATGATCAATAAGAGCCATAGACCTAAGGCTGGAGGAAACTATTCTATAGGTCGAAGGCGATGAGCATTTGGATATCACCAAACTTTGAAGATTATGACATAGTATTAAGATCACAGCAAATGCATCGACACTTAGATCGACCTCTTCAAGAAAGACAACATGTTAAAAGTTGAGGGAAACCCTAAAACCATCTAGAGGCACCCTTGTTCAAATCCTAAAATCCTTCAGATACAGAGATTTACATGTCACATATAAAAAGAGTGGCTCCAATACCTCTATCTAAGCTCCACTACTTTTTAAATCTATGCACTTCATACCAAAATGAGAAATCCACATAAGCTACTTGTTTAATATCCTACTTTTAAATCTATCACAATTGTTCAGCTCAATACTTTTGAGGTGACAATGCTGCGAAAGAATTATCTTGTCAATTATATTTTGGGCTCGAGAAACTTTAGATGAAACCTTTCTCTTTAAAGGATTAACACCAACAGAATCAAAAAAATCATGAGAAAACTTGAGATGGCTTAACTTAGTCCACGAGCCAAACCATTTTTGAGAAATCGCAGAAAACCAAATGATTTCATTTAAAAGGAGTCTCGTTAAAATCTTAGAATAGTACAGGTCCAGATGGAAATTCATGAGAATTATGTCACCCATTAAACATGAAAATATGAGAAGAGTAGGGTGTAGGGATTTCTATCTAATAGGCATAGGCAACATCATTTTCTAAAACTAGTTGCCTAGCTGAGATTTTGAGAGCCAGTACTGTTCTTAATGCTTTTAAATAGAAACTATCTGAAGAAACATTCTCCACAATTGGACGTACATGCTAATAGAGGAAATAGAAACTTTGAGAATGAAATTCATGCATTCATGCAAACTATTGATCCTACTCAGTCACCATAACACTGGAGAGCTGGTTCCATGTAATATTGCATGCCATATCAAAGGTAAGTTGTTTTTTCTTTATAAAAATTGAAGTTTTTTTCATAGTCGGATATGAAAAACAGGAAGAGAGCTGACAAAAATCTAGTAGAAGAAAATCATTTCTAGGAGCAAAGCTCCCAGACAAAGCCTATAGGATTAAAAATAGAGGCCAATTTCTTACTTAGCTTACAAGAAAAAAAATCTCTCCTTGCTTTCTTTGACTTTAAATTATATATAAAATCACTCTTAGCCTCAACCTCACAAATTAAAAAATATTATTTTAAAGAATAAAAAATAAAGTTGTTGATAAATATTCAACTTAAGTTGCTTTAAAACAACTCTACTCCACCTTTCCAGCTAGACAAAAAATGAACACCCAATTAGATGGGTTACAAAATTGGCAAATCAGAATGTAGATATAATTATGTTTTAAATGATGGTATCCGTATTCCTTCTAAATTAAGAAGTTGGGATGAATTGAATAGTCTCTTCTCTAGAGTGCTTCATTAATTTGCAAATTTTGAGAGCTTCCTTGCAAAACCCATATAGAGCACATTCTGCAATCATTTCATTTCAGATAACATCTCTGTCAAAAACTTAATGTGTTTTCTCCCCATAACACATACATGTCGATGTGGGCAGTTGCAATTACATCTGATAAAAATTCCATTCCTTTTGCATATGCATTGTCAATTCAAAGATCTTCCTAGCACAATCTATTATAGACGCATTCTATTCTGCACTCATTTCAATGCATTCCTTGAGCTACTCTCAAACAATTCAGATTGTCTATGATTGCACATTTTACATGCATGTCTAGAATAGCTTTGATGGACTATTCGAAGCTTTCATATTATCACAGGTAGAAAGAAATGCAAGCTTTAATGAGTTTTCTAGTGCTATTTTTATAAAAGATGATTAAAGGTGGTGGAATTTAGTTCTATCTTCAACAACCTTCTCTATTAGTAATAAAGTATGCTTTGATGTTTGTGTCTATCCAAGCATCTCACTCCATCTCCATCTCCATCTCCATTGCTATTGCTTCTTTCTTTGTGGAGAAACTTTTGAATGTTGTTAAAATTACATAACATTCTTCCTTTCCGTGTTTTGAACAATTTAAGCAATAATATTAGTCATTTTCATTCCAGTGTTGAATGACTAATATATATATATATATATATATATATATATATATATATATATATATATATATATATATATATATATATATATATATATATATATATATATATATATATATATATATATATATATATAGAAAGAAGCCTATCGGTCTTTAGCCAAGTTGATAAGTTGTTGATTAGTTTCAGTTTCTTCATCGCTCATTTGTGCTACTTCTAAATTCACCATTCTTGTAACTACAAACTAATAAGTCACCCTTGTTTGCATTCAGATTGTCTTTCGTAACTTCATATTTTTTGAATAAAAAAGTTATTCTTTTTGCGAAGCTCGCCCAATTTTATCTCACAAAATTATTTTTCTCATAAATTGAGCCCATCGAGCTTTGCATAGATTTTATCAATAGATTGCATTGCAACTTATTGTTAAGAGCATTATTTAAGCCATAGTTTAAGATCATTAGAAACTCTAAAAATTAATTTTTTAACTTCTTACAAGCTTTATAAAATACTACAATTATTTATAGAAATGATTCATTAAGTTTTTTCACCATTTCACTACTATAGAGTTACAAAAGTTAAAGAGATAAATTTTGGACTAGGTTCTGGGTGCTAGTTTATATGTTGTCATTAGTGTCACACATACAGTCAGTAAAGGAAACAAATAGGCTAGTCGGTCAACACTCTAAGTATAGTAACCGAGTAGAGAACAAGGTAGAATATCATAGTAATCAAATGCAGTCTTGATCAAACACTCATACCGAGCTAGATGATTACCAAGCACTGAGTACAGTTATAATCGAGCATTCATATATACCAAGAGTCAGTAATTTACCGAGTGATGAATGCAGTGTATACCGAGAAATACAGGAAGGACATAAAAGTTTGTAATGACACAAAATACAAGGTAAATGGTTTACATCGAGCTAGAAAATGGTTTACAAAGATTGAGGTGAAGATTAAATGCGGATATAATCATTTAATGATTAATGATCCCTATATAATGATGTTTTAGGTTATTCATTTGGATCGTAGATCTTAAGTTTTCTAGATGATGCTTAGGTCAAAATCTTTTGATATAAGAATTGTCAAGATGTCATTTTTACAAGTACCACACATGAAGTAGTGGCCAATACAGACATGTGAAAATCAGACAAGGTTGTGAAGTTAGAATTTTTGACAGAGCATTCAAGGTTTGCTTCAATATCAGATCAGAAGGCTATCAAGCATAATTTAGAGAAGAAATCTATCATAGCAAGGTGATAACAGCTAAGTACTTATCAGATTTGAAATCAGACAAAGTTAGTTTCTATATACAGATCAATTCTACTGTTACTTTCTAACAATTGTGGTAGACTTAAATCTCTTAACAAAGTAGACCTAACAAGTCTTTTTGTAAATCTCTTAACTGAGTGCACATTTAACAATGTTGTTTAAATCTTTTAACCAGGTAGATGATCACAACTCTTTATTGTTACTCCTAACATGGTAAGATCATTAGAAGTGATCAAACATTGTAGCCTTAACTGACAAAATTTATTACTGCCGCCAGTGAAGCTTTATGGGTGTCATTCACATTGCAGTTTTTACCTTCTAACAAGGGTTTCTACAATACCAAAATACTTGTGTATTGGGTGGCTGCAAGAAGTTGAGTCCCACTTTTGGCCAAAAAGTGGAAGTGTTTTCTCTATTTTTCAAAATTTCTGTCAATTGATGTCAAAATTTGAGGCACTTAAAGATTGAATCTTGAAAATTTTTAGTAAAATAAAATTTAGTGTTTGGAGTGCAGTTTTCAAATATGTAATTTATTTCAATACCCACATGGTATAAATTGAATTTTAGTATGCATGTTTAAAAACCAATTTTTCAAAATGCCTGTTTTAGGACCACCCCTCACACTGTACAACCAACCTTTTTTGAAGTAAATGAATGTATTTTTGTGAATCCTTTTGGGAAAAGGTACCTAACACACTGAAGATTGATGAGAATATTTTATCTTATTTTTTTATTAAATATTTTTTTTTATTAATTTTTAATTGACTATAAAGTATATTTTCAAAACCTCTCGTGTACGACCACCATAATTTGATGATAACTTCACTTTTTTCAATTTTTTTTAATTTGAAGGAAATCCTATGTAGATGATGTCATAAAACTCATTTTTCAAAAAATGTAAAATTAAAAAAGTTATTAAAGTTTTAGTTAACCTTAGTATTTCAAGTTTAGGTACCACGTTGGCTTAATAAATATTGTAAAAATATTAAAATTTATCATATCACTATAAAATTTATATTTTTATAATCTGCACAATAAGAGCTAAAATAGATTTTTGTTTTATCAAAAAATTCATTCGGGAAGGTGTCAAAAAAATTATGGCAAGGCATAAATTTTATACTGAAATGCCTTAGCCATATTTTTGTAGGGCCAAGCATAGGCTTGGTCCCACCAAGCCTGTCCCAAACTAAAAACCAAACCAATAGGTATAGTTCCCACTCATAGTTTTACAAAATGGGCGCCCATTTTTTTAAACTTAAAAAATAGGTGCCTATTTTGTGAAATTACAAAACGAGTGCCCATTTCACTTAAAATCGGGTGCCCATTTCATTTAAATAATGATCACCTATTTCATAAAGAGTCGTTGCAACCCAAAATCAGGACAGTGGGCCTAATCTCAATGATTGATGAATTTTTAATCCTTTTTTTTACGATTCATACCAGACAACAAAATATTTGGATCAACATTCTCTTCCTTTGTCTTATTTTGGATTTTACATTCAAAAAGAATTATTTGAACTCGAATCTTGGTGCAAAAATGGGATCAAACCAACGCAAAAAGAGGCTAAGGCAGGTTTTGATAGCTGAGGAGGTTGCAACAAATAGAGAGGAGGCAAAATGAGAATGAGAAAGAAGAGAAAGACTTTGTTTACTGAATAATGTTGGAGCATCGAGTTCAACAATTATTTCAGAAGAGGAAAATGAAGACACCATAATGGATGCAATGGTTGAAGAAAAAAATTTAGGTGCATCTTCTAATCTAGTATTAGATGCAGGTATGTCTTCACATCCAAATGTAAGTTATTCTAATAGAGAAGTTCATGAATTGCTAGAAGCATGTTACAATTTAAATGATTTAAATTTTATTCTTGAAAATAGATTAACAAATTTAATTTCACATCAAATTCCACAAATTATTAATGTTAATCATAGTGATAAAGCAACTAAAAGTCAAACTTCAAATGAAACTGAAAATCAAACACCAATTCAAATTGAAATCAACAATGTGGATGTAGACATAGAAACACTGATTGAGAAAGACACATATTTGAATGATAATGAAATAAATGAACAATTTCAAATAAAAAATGACCTGTTAGACAATCTACGTGGTTTGGTTTCATGGAGATAGATTATGACACACATGAGCAAATTGTTTAGACAATTTTTTTATAATAAGAAATTTGGATTTCAATGTCAATTAATGTTACAATTAATTAAAATGTCTCAAATGTGAAAAGTGATGAAGAGGTTAGGCATTTACGTGAAATTCAAGAAGAAGGATGAGTCTCTAAAATAAGTTGTATCAATTGTTGCTAGTGCCTTTGACACAATTGGAAAGAAAAGTCATTCTAAAGATAGTAATGCGGCACGACGAGCAATAACAACAGCTTTAGTAAATAAAATTACTACTGATAAAAGAATGATTTTAAACATAAATGAATATCTTAATATTCATCATAAAACTTTAACAAGAGCTGTAAAGAGAAGAGATAACTTTGAAAGTGATCTGGCAAACCATTTATGGACCTTCAGTGGCAGACTCCCGAGGTCTGACATGAAACTTACTGGTGAAGTTAAAACTTTGATTGAAAATTTTTGGCATGGTAATACAAGAGTATCCCCTAAGGCTAGAGATGTTTTTAAATTAAGAGTTAGTTCAAAAGTTCATGATCCACATCCAAAACACCTTTTAGATATGACTCAAATAAAATTGTATAAAATTTTTGTGGATGATATGGTGTTAACTATTAATATTAGTCAAAGATCTTTTAAAAAATGTAAACCATGGTATGTAAGCATTAACAAAGAAAGAATCACTTGTTGTTGCAAAAATCATGTTCAATTTTGTTATCATTATGATATTTTTTGATCTATACGTTCTACTATGCATACTAATGAAATGGTGCAAGAATGGGGTATAAATATACCACCTCAAACTATAAAGGAGTTTATATCAATTTTTTTTTGTAACCAACCTAATGAGCAATTTTATCTTTTGAATGCATGTGTTTCTAGTGTATGTGATGTATGTGGCAATCTTACATTATTAGATGAATGTTTGCATGAAAATATTTCATTTGATTTTGGACAACAATTAGTTGATGTACAAAGATTTAAAACTGTTGAGTATCCATTGAAGGATGGCAAACGTTAGAAAATGGTGTGACCTAATAACTAAAAAACTTAGTGTTAATGCTTTTATGAATGAATTCAAGAGTAAGGTCATACCTAAATATGTGAAACACTCTCAAAATTCTAGATGGCTTGATGGACAATTTTGCATATGCAAGAATACATTTCTAATTGGTAGTATACTTTCAGTCGTTGAATTTGCAAAGAATTACATGCTTGCACAACAAGATGAGATCCAACCACAATATTATAATTCAGTGCAAGTAACAATTTTTGTTCATATTATCTATAGGCATGCACTTGATAGTACAAAAGAGGATCAAAAAATATTGAGAGAGTACCATTTATATATGAGTGATAATAAGTTACACTCATCAGAGTTTTTCCAGTATTTCTTTAAGACTTTTTATGAAAACTTAAGGGAGAGAGAAATTTATATAACACAATATCTAATATGTCAGATAATTGCATAGGGCAATTCAAGAATGCTAGAATGTTTTATTGGTTGAGTAGGACACATAAAAAAATAAATATCCAACATATTTGGAGTTTTTTTGAGGTTGGACATGAGAAGAGAGAACATGATGGTGCCGGTGCATGTGTTAAGAGAGCCCTTTGTAGAGAGCAACTCAAATTTGAGGAAAAATCAAAATTTAAAGATGCACGTGCAATTGTTGAATGGTGTAACACAAATTTCTCTACAGGATCAAGTCAAAACTCTATAATTAGACATTTTTTTTCTAGCTAGTTGAAGAGAAGAATATCCTTTCAAGATATGATTGTAATACAATTAGCAGATCAGCTAAATGACATTCATTTAGGAGTTCTAATTCTAAAAATTGGACTATATGGACTAGGGAGCTTGCATGTTTTTGTCAATTTTGTGTTGTAGGTGAATGGGAAGAATGCGAGAATACATAATGGGTTGAAGAGTGACAACGAAAATCCTTAACACCTAGTGAGACACAAGATGAAGATGATACAATAAATGAAGACCTGGATTGTGCCTTTGCATCAAAAGATTATGATCATGTTTTCAATCTCATACAACCTAGTAATTTAATTCAATTTATTGTAAAACTTTAAATTATATTAGTTACATGTGTATGTCATATAATTTATGATTATATTTGAATTATAAACCTTTAAATAAGTTTTATTTGTGCATGTACTTAATTTTGTTTTGTAGGACATGTGTATGCTATTGTTGCACCTAAGGATAATGAAGAACATACATAGTATTGGTTAGCTCAATGTGTAGAACCTAAGAAAAAGTTGATATGTCATCAAGTAGATGATGTTGATTTCCAGTATCCAATTGGGTTTGTTGTGGTAGTTGGCACATGGCTATGCAAATACCTAACAAGAAGGAATGGTTTACCGACTTTTGAAGACTACCAATCATAAAATAAGATTATGCACTATTCCCATTTGGTCGTGGCAACAAATATCAAGTTGGAAAGATACAAAGGGAGACCTGCTAATAAAGTATTATGGACACTTTCAATGTAAGAGCATGAGGCAACCATAGACACATTGCAGAAAAGAGAGGATGCTGATGGTACATTAGGTTGAATCAAATTTATACATGTAGGTTTTTGTTTAGTTTGTCATGTATTTTTATATGTTTTTCTAAATATAAATATCTATGTCTTCTTTGAAGTGTCATAATTTATAATTTAGAGATATAGATTTGAAATAAATCAAAATTGACTTTAAATGAACTTGTATAAATTCTAACATTTCAACATTTATTTTTATGATGCAGGATGTCTAGAAGAACATAGGCATGAGCTATTTATGCAATACAATACACTCTTGTATTCGTCCAATTTTGGTTTTGTAATTTAAGTTCATGAACTTACTTTTATGAATGTATCCAATTTTGTTTTAAATATTTAAGCTAAATTCATAGTTCCATATTCACCTAATTTTGTTCTAAATATTAAACTATGCATATTGATCAGATTATGTTCACTTAATAGATTATAATAGATTTATTTGTGCATCCATAAATTACTTGTAACATTGATATTATTCTTGTCAATTACATGAAATAATCTAGATCTCATTGAACTATCTATAGATGGTTTTTAATTTAGTTAATTATCAAAGTCAATATTAAGTTTGTAACATCCATATTGTTCTTGTCAATTACATGTATTAATAGATCTCATTGTTAGATAGATGGTTTTTTTTATAGTTAATCAAAGTGTTCATATTACTTGTAATGTATCTAGATATTGTTCTTCTCAATTATACATGAATTAATATATCTCATTGTTAGATAGATGGTTTTTTTAGGATATTGATAAATTTAATTACAATTGATATTAAAAATGATCATATTACATAAGCTCATATATATCTACATTCAAACCACTGTTTGAAAAAATCATGAAATAGGATTAAAAGTCGATGAATAAGATAAATAACATAACAAGTCCTAAAATAATTTACATGTATCATAATGTCCATCATATCAACTCATGATATATATACAATAACAAAACAAAGTCCTACTCTAAAAATAAGTTCAAGAACAATATATGATAACAAGTGGACTAGTATGTAATGCAAGTCCTACTCTAACAACAAGTAAAAATAATATGACAAGAAGTCATCATAACACAAGTCCAAATAATCATCATCATAACACAAGTCCAAATAGTCATCATAATCTAACTCTACTCATCTAGCTAATCTACAGTTCTCTTCACTCCATGTGAATAGGACTGCAATTCATCAACATGCTCTGTCTGGTCTTGAGTACCCTCAGTGGGACATGAAGGTCCTCCCCCAACCACATCAAAAGTGGATGCAACCAAGTCCTATAAAAACATTTAAAGTACAAATTTTTAATAATTAGGTGTAAAAGATCTAGATACACAATGTACATTGAAAAATTACTTTTAATCATGACCTCAAAGGATAATGTCGATGGTTGCATTTGGCTTAATCTTGTAGCCATGCCAAGACTCATGGTGGTGTCAACCTGAACAACATATATAAAGCATGAATAAAACTTATAGTACATATACATAAATTATAAAGTATATATAACTTGACTATAAATTTATGGAATATAAAAATATGTACATTACCTATGTGTGACATGTAGCTAATGTCACCGATGAGTCATGACGTAAATGTGATTATGAAACATGAGACAATCCAAAATCCTACAATTGCAAAAAAATAAGTGTGAATAAAAGTTGTACATAAATTAGTAAGATATAAACACTTAAAATTAATAGAAAGTTAAACATACTACAGGTATATGTAGCCAACTCTCGGTGACTAATGGGGTAGAGAATGAAGGAATGCCAATTTCATTGGTACATGAGAGACCCTACACAATCACAAAAATATGTCAAACACATTATCAATTAAAGTTTACATGTATCAAGATCAAAGTGCATACCGTGAATGGAGCACTGAGATGTCTAGGTGTCGATGTCATATGATGACAAATAATGAATGATGGAGGGTCAACCCTCCTATGTTCACCAAAAAATCCACATGTTATGGTTCATAATTGTATAAATATGAAATTTAATATTGCACTATATAAATTATAATTAAATTTACCTATGCAGGATGATCATCGTCTGCATTGAGAAAATCAACATATGATGAGATATCATCTCTGACATCACCATGTGCGCCACCATCATCATCAATATATCCACCATGGGCAACATGGGTAGCATTAGGATTAGTCTGGGGACCCCTACATATACCCCCACAACTCATGCAAATATGTGCTATGCCGGGGTCAGCCCTCGCCTGAGTCAAGTGCTGTAACAAATTGCCTGTAAGGGCACTCAAAGAACCGAGAGATGACTGCACTGCTCGATGATGGATTGGTGCAGGAACTATAGGAGAAGGAAGAGGAACAAGGGGCTCATTTCACACATGATTTATAGTTCTATGACTCAATTTGGCCCTTGCCCTATCCTGTGGCATACCCCAACCAACCCCTTGGAATGCTCTCATGTCAAAATAATTGGGTTTCCTACCCAATTAAAATTCATCCTATTATTTAAAAAAAATAAAGTAGGACCTCATGATTAGTGTGTGGTGGATGGTCAAATACCATCCACCACCACTCCCAAAAATTCTCTACTATATCGGGGTGTCTACACCATCTAATAGAAATATGTGGCTTCTTGCCAAGTATCTGCTCACTTGTTGTAGGGTTCAAAAAATAGCGTGCCATATTAGTTTTTATAATTTTTAAATTATTAACCTCTTTATAAGAGAGACCGTCAACATGATATACACGCATACTCTCCCTCCATGACTCAAAACTATCAATCTCAGAGTCTAATGTGTGTATGGAATCTACTATGCCTTGCATGCTATCTGCAAGGTGAAATAGCTAGGCTGATGGATAGGGATCATTCCTAATAATATTTATATCTCTCATTATTGCCTCTACATTTATCCTAATATTATCTCTTAACTCTATAGGTGGAGGTGGAGGTGGAGGAGGTGGTGGTGTTGCATCCTGACCTATACACTTAGCAATATGAAAATCATCCATATTGCCAATCTGCATACATATAAAAACATGATAATTTATAATTAACATACTGTAAATTACATTTTACCTTACAAAGAATGACTTAAATAATTAAAAATTAAGAGAGAGAGAGAGAGAGACTTAAATAAAAATTTAATTTGATGAAGGGTGCTCCCCTTAATACCACAAACACTTAACATAAATAGAGAAACAACAACAATAATATGCAAGAATAGAAAATTGGCTTCTTATTATCTCCACAAATGTGGAATTACAAACTTTCAGAATTACAATATGCAAAGCGAAATGGGCATTTCCTTACAATATTCTATAGGACAAAGCCTCGAGTCAATACCCAGATCTACTACCCAGCACTGCCCTAGACAACACTATGGGCCTTCTTTATATAGGCAATTTCCATTGCCCGAGAAGGTTCTAAAAATTTAGCCCTTAGGGCCGACCAAACTTAGAATTATTTTATTTTACAATTTATTACATCAAAGTTGGCTCAAAATGAGTTTTGAAACCCAAACAGAAATTTTGAAAAAAAATTATTTTTTGCCATTTCAGGTGACCCAACTTCCGAAGACCATAAGTCATCACCCATTGACCTGATTGGCTATTATAACCCCATTCTGGAAATGCCATGAAGTGCTGTACAGGCTTGATTGGTGGCAAAGTGCCTATCAACCAAATTTTCAACCTCATCTGGGGCCTCTAAAGCTTTCAAAATTGAGTTCGAATTTTTTGTACCCTGCTGCCAATACCAAAAATCTTCAATATCTAAAAACTAGACCTGATCTAGCCATGAAACTTTGCTGGCAGGCTGATATGATTGAGATGAACCTCCACATGTAAAATTAGAACATTCTGAGATCGTAAGACCAACTTCCTAAAAATAGAAAGTTTCCATAAATAGCAACTCTGCACAAGATAGCCCTTATTGAATACAAAAATAGAAATATTTTTGGGTGATGCAAGATTTCTCTTACACCTAGGATGCTCCTGCATCAGACACCCAGGGTAACTTGAGAAGTGACCGTGTCACGACTCAGGTGTGCAGATGAACACCAAGATGGTTAACCTCCTCCTTTGTTAGCCATGATGAATCTTCAATAGGTCATCCTTTCCATTTGACCAAATACTCTTTATATGTCCTGTTCCTTGTGCTTCTATGAACATGACTGTCCAGTATGTCTTTAATCTCCTTGATATCTGAACTGGTTGTTGGAATACTCCACTATGCTACTACAACCTTATCTTCAACACCTCCTTCATGATACTTTATCAAATCTGAAATGTTAAACACTGGTGAAATATTCAGCTCACTAGGCAATTCTACCTCATATGCATTTCTCGAATCATGCTTCTTTAATATCTTACATGGTCCAAATTTTTTCATTTTCAGCTTGTTATATGTACCAACTGAAAATCACTCCTTCCGCAAATGAACCATGACTTCATCCCCAACTTGAAATTCCTTATGCCTCTTTTTCTCATCTGCCTTAGCCTTATACTGTGCATTCATCTTGGTAATATGCTTCCTCACCTCCTCATGGATGTTCTTCAAGTGTTCTACAAAATTCTCATCTTCAGCACTACTTATTTCTCCTTTATCTATCTTTCTCAATTCAGATGCATTTCTTGGACTACTCCCATATACAATCTGGAATGGTGATTTACTGGTGCTCCTATTGACAGAATTATTGTATGCAAATTCTGCTTGTGGTAAAATCAAATCCCATCCTGTTGGCTTATCTCCAACCAAACATCTCAGTAGATTTTCCAAACTTCTATTCACCACCTCTGTCTATCCATCAGTCTGTAGATGATGTGATGAACTGAACTTCAAATTTATCTTCAACTTCTTCCACAATGTCTGCCAAAAATATCCAACAAACTTAGTATCTCGATTTGAAACTATGGTCTTTGGAAAACCATGTAGTCTCACCACTTCTCTGAAAAATAATTTTGCTACATGAACAACATCATGAGTCTTCTTGTAGGGAATGAAATGTGCCATCTTTGAAAATCTGTCAACCACCATAAAAACTGAATCATGTCCCCATTGTGTCCTCGGTAAACCAAGAACAAAGTCCATACTGATATCCTCCCAAGGCTTCTCTGGTATAGGCAATGACTGATACAACCCTATATTCTGCTTCACTCCTTTCACCATCTGACATACTCTACAACTCTGTACAAACTTCTTCACATCTTGCTGCAATTGTGGCCAATAATAATTTTCACTAACCAAAGCAAGGGTTTTATCACGACTAAAATGTCTCACCAATCCTCCACTATGCTTCTCCTTGATGAGATTCTCCCTCATAGAACTTCGTGGAATGCACAACTGACTCCCTCTGAATAGCATATCATCCTGGATGATGAAATCCAACCATTTCATCCTATCTAGAGTAACAGGTTCTGTACAAGTTTTTCAAGCTTCACCAAAATCAGGATCCTCTGGATACAAATTCTTGAGTTCCTTAAACCCAACCACCTCAATCTGCATCTCTGTCAGCAATAGTTGCCTTCTACTAAGAGCATCTACAACCTTGTTAGACTTTCCACTTCTGTGTTTCAAAATAAATGTATAGCTTTGCAAAAACTCAACCCATTTCAAATGCCTCTGATTCAACTTTCCTTGACTATTCAAATATTGCAAAGCTTGATGATCAGTATACAAAAAAAACTCCTTAGGAAGTAGATAGTGTCTCCACTTCTGTAATGCCTGAACTATAGCATAAAATTCTTGATCATAGATAGAATATTTTCTCTTGGTATCATTTAACTTCTCACTAAAATAAGCAACAGGTTTACCTTCTTGGCTCATAACATCTCCTATTGTAGTACCACTAGCATCACAATCTACTTGAAACACCTTATTAAAATCTGGAAGTGCTAAAATAGGTTGTTCTATAACTTTTTGTTTCAACAATTGAAAACTCTTTTCTGCCCTATTAGTCCACTTAAACTCTTTTCTATCCCCTCTCATTGTTTCAGTCAAGGGTCCACAAATACTGCTAAAATTTCTGATAAACTTTTTGTAAAAGCTAGCCAAACCATGAAAAGATCTTACCTCAGTAGCACTCCTTGGAGTAGGCCATTCAAGGATAGCCTGTACCTTCTCTGGGTCCATTTTTAGACCTTCTGCTAAAATTACAAATCCCAAATACACTAACTCTTTCTTCACAAAACTGCACTTCTTCAAATTAATCAACAATTTCTCATTTCTCAATTTCTCAAACACCATACAAATATGCATCATATGTTCCTCTAATGTCTTGCTAAAAATCAAAATATCATCTAGGTAAACAATGACAAACTTACCTAGAAATTATTTCAAAACCTTGTTCATGAGCCGCATGAAAGTGCTCGGTGCATTGGTTAGCCCAAAAAACATGACTAACCACTCATAGATTCCTTCCTTTGTCTTGAAGATAGTATTCCATTCATCTCCTTCTTTAATCTAAATCTAGTGATATCCACTCTTCAGATCTATCTTTGAGAAATACACAGCTCCACTCAAACAATCCATAATATCATCTATTCATAGCAATGGAAACCTATACTTGATTGTGATCTTATTTATTACTCTAGAATCTGTACACATCCTCCACTCTCCATTCTTTTTTGGTGCTAATACTGCTGGTACAGCACAGGGACTCAGACTCTCTCAAATCAACCCCTTCTACAATAACTCATGTACTTGTCTATTGAACTCTTCACTTTCTACTGGTGGCAATCTGTGTGCTGCCTTGTTTGGAAAATTGGCTCTTAGAATCAAATCCATCTGATGACTGATCTTCCTTACTGGTGATAATCCATCAGGTACATTATCAGATACAATATCCTGAAACTCATTCAACAAATCTGCTACCTCTACAGGTACATCCTCTACTTCTTCTTTACCAAATTTTGGAATTAAAGCAAAACACACATGCTCATGTCTCATATCATCTAGAAATTTTCTTCCATCAACAAATGTTATTCTTGCATTACCACATACCTTTTCTTCAGTCTCCTTCAATGACTTTAGCTTATGTCACACTCCATCCTTTGTCAGGGAATAGGTATTCGCACGACCATCGTGTACAAGACATCTATCAAACTGCCACAGTCTACCCAATAAAATATGACATGCATCCATAGAGATGATATCACATAGTACCTCATCTTGGTACCCACCAATTTTGAACTTTACCAGGCACTGTTCACTGACCATGACCTTGTGGTCATCCTGCACCCAGGCAATCTGATATGGATGTGGGTGTTTCTATCTCTTGAGCTTCAACTTTGTCACCATCTCTTCTGACACCAAATTGTCAGTGCTTCCACTATCGATAATCACATCACATCATTTACTCTCACACTTGCATCGAGTACGAAACAGGCTCCTCCTTTGTTCAGGTTTGTTCTCACCACTCAGCAAGACTCTTCTATTAATTAGCATTTCTCCTCTTTCAGCATCTTTAGAATTTGATGATCTAGCATCTTCGTCTATATGTGCAACTCTGGCCTGACCTTCATTTCTCCTGTCTGTTCTGCCTTAGCACTGAGGACATGCAAATGCCCTATGACCTTCTTCTTCACAGTGAAAACATGTTCCATGAAAGCCTCCTCTTCCAGATCCTTGTCCTCTTCCTCTTCCTCTCTGATCTCTATTACTCTGATCTTGGAAATGATTGGAATTATTTCCTCTCTAATTTTGACTGCTACTGGCCTCATCATTCTTTTTCAGATCTTCATTTCAGCCACCATATGACCGTCCGCCATCTCTTCCACCATGACCTCTTCAATTTTGTCTGCTCTCAAACTTTTTGTTTAGCTTTTCCTATACTTTTAGGGCAAACTGGTATGCCTCCTCAATACTATTTATTCAAACTAGATTCAACTCCTCCTAAATGCTTGGCCTTAACCCATTAAGGTATCGGGTAACTTTCTCCTTATCAGCATCTGCATGGCCTGTTCTGATGAGGAGTTGATAGAACTCCTCTGTATACTCCTGAACAGATCTTCCTGCTTGCTTCAAACTTTGCATTTTCTTTAGTAGGTCAAGCTCATAATCAACAGGAATGAACTGTTGCTTCAATTTATCCACCATCCGATCCCATCTTGTGATTTTATCTTTCCCTCTTCTATTTCACTCCAACTGAATTACTTGCCACCGGATCTTCGCATGACCTTTCAATCTGGCTTTCCCAAATTTGACCCTATCAGGATCCTCAACATCTTCATACTCAAAATATTGCTCACATTCATTGATCCAGTCGATCAATTCTTCTGGGTTAAGAGATCCAAAAAATGTAGGAACCTCAATCTTAGGTTTTTTCTCAATCTTACAAATTGCCCAAAAAAGTCTTTCTTCCTCTTGGTTCACAATTTCAGCTTCTCCTTCTTGATATTCTTCTCCAGTTTTATCCTTGCTTTTATCTCTAACATTAAGATTCATTCCTCTGCAAATCTCTTCTTGCAATGCTTGCACTTGTCTCTGCAGCTCTCTAACCTCAGGTGTCACAGCACTAGCTCTTCATGGAGGCATTTTTATGATGTGCACTGAAACCCTAACCATAGTCCTGGTGCAAACTACCTCATAGTCGATGATCTGTTTACACACTCAAGAAATCCTACTCTGATACCACCTGATGAAGGGTGCTCCCCTTAATACCACAAACACTTAACAGAAATAGAGAAACAACAACAATAATATGCAAGAACATAAAATTGGCTTCTTATTATCTCCACAAATGTGGAATTACAAACTTTCAGAATTACAATATGCAAAGCCACATGGGCATTCCCTTACAATATTCTGTAGGACAAAGCCTTGAGTCGATACCCAGATCTAATACCCAGAACTGCCCTAGACAACACTACGGGCCTTCTTTATATAGGAAATTTCCACCTCCTGAGAAGGTTCTAGAAATTTAGCCCTTAGGGCCGACCAAACTTAGAAATATTTTATTTTACAATTTATTACATCAAAGTCAGCTCAAAATGAGTTATGAAACCCAAACAGAAATTTTGAAGAAAAATTATTTTCTGCCATTTCAGGTGACCCAACTTCCGAAGACCATAAGTCATCACCCATTGACCCAATTGGTTATTATAACCCCATTCTGAAAATGCCACAAAGCGCTCTACAAGCTTGATTGGTAGAAAAGCACTCATCACCCAAATTTTTAACCTCATTTGGGGCCTCTAAAGCCTTCAAAATTGAGTTCAAAGTTTCTGTACCCTGCTGCCAATACCAAAAATCTTCAATATCTTCAAAACTAGACCTGATCTAGCCATGAAACTTTACTGGCAGGCTGATATGACTGAGATGAACCTCCACATGTAAAATTAGAACATTCCAAGATCATAAGACCAACTTCTTAAAAATAGCAAGTTTCCATAAATAGCAACTCTGCACAAGATAGCCCTTATTGAATACAAAAATAGAAATATTTTTGGGTGATGCAAGATTGTTCTTACACCCAGGATGCTCCTGCATCAGACACCCAAGGTAATTTGAGAAGTGACCCTGTCATGACTCAGGTGTGCAGAGGAAAACCAAGACAATTAACCTCCTCCTTTGTTAGCCATGATGAATCTTCAATAGGTCATCCTTTCCATTTGACCAAATACTCTTCATATGTCATGTTCCTTGTGCTTCTACGAACATGACAGTCCAGTATGTCTTCAATCTCCTTGATATCTGAACTAGTTGCTAGAATACTCCACTGTGCTGCTGCAACCTCATCTTCAACACCTCCTTCATGATACTCTATCAAATCTAAAATGTTAAATACTGGTGAAATATTCAGCTCACTAGGCAATTCTACCTCATATGCATTTCCCAAATCATGCTTCTTCAATATCTTACATGGTCCAAACTTCTACATTTTCAGCTTGTTATATGTACCAACCAAAAATCGCTCCTTCCGCAAATGAACCATGACTTCATCGCCAACTTGAAATTCCTTATGCCTCCTTTTCTCATCTACCTTAGCTTTATACTGTGCATTCATCTTGGTAATATGCTTCCTCACCTCCTCATGGATGTTCTTCAAGTGTTCTGCAAAATCCTTAGCTTCAGCACTACTTATTTCTCCTTTATCTATCTTTCTCAATTCAGATGCATTTCTTGGACTACTTCCATATACAATCTGGAATGGTGATTTACCAGTGCTCCTATTGACAAAATTATTGTATGCAAATTCTACCTGTTGTAAAATCAAATCCCATCCTGTTGGCTTATCTCCAACCAAACATCTCAGCAGATTTCCCAAACTTCTATTCACCACCTCTGTCTATCCATCAGTCTGTGGATGATGTGATGAACTGAACTTCAAATCTATCTTCAACTTCTTCCACAATGTCCGCCAAAAATATCCAACAAACTTAGTATCTCGATCTGAAACTATGGTCTTTCGCAAACCATGTAGTCTTACCACTTCTCTGAAAAATAATTCTGCTACATGAATAGCATCATGAGTCTTCTTGCAGGGAATGAAATGTGCCATCTTTGAAAATCTGTCAACCACCACAAAAATTGAATCATGTCCCCACTGTGTCCTTGGTAAACCAAGAACAAAGTCCATACTGATATCCTCCCAAGGCTTCTCTGGTATAGGCAATGGCTGATACAACCCTATATTCTACTTCACTCCTTTCACCATCTGAAATACTGTGCAACTCTGTACAAACTTCTTCACATCTTGCTGCAATTGTGGCCAATAATAATTTTCACTAACCAAAGCAAGAGTTTTATCATGACCAAAATATCCCGCCAATCCTCCACTATGCTTCTCCTTGATGAGATTCTTCCTCATAGAACTTTGTGAAATGCACAGCTGACTCCCTCTGAATAACATATCATCTTGGATGATGAAATCCAACTATTTCATCCTGTCTAGAGTAACAAGTTCTGTACAAGCTTTCCGAGCTTCACCAAAATTAGGATCCTCTGGCTATAAATTCTTGAGTTCCTTGAACCCAACCACCTCAATCTGCATCTCTGTCAGCAATAGTTGCCTTCTGCTAAGAGCATCTGCAACCCTGTTAGACTTTCCACTTCTGTGTTTCAAAACAAATGTATAGCTCTGCAAAAACTCAACCCATTTCAAATGCCTTTGATTCAACTTTCCTTGACTATTCAAATATTGCAAAGCTTGATGATCAGTATACAAAACAAACTCCTTAGGAAGTAGATAGTGTCTCCACTTCTGTAATGCCTGAACTATAGCATAAAATTCCTGATCATAGACATAATATTTTCTCTTGGCATCATTTAACTTCTCACTGAAATAAGCAATAAGTTTACCTTCTTGGCTCATAACAACTCCTATTACAGTACCACTAGCATTACAATCTACTTGAAACACCTTATTAAAATCTGGAAGTGCTAAAATAGGTTGTTTTGTAACTTTTTGTTTCAACAATTGAAAACTCTTTTCTACCCTATTAGTCCACTTAAACTCTTTTCTATCCCCTCTCATTATTTCAGTCAAGGGTCCACAAATACTACTAAAATTTTTGATAAAATTTCTGTAAAAGCTAGCCAAACCATGAAAAGATCTTACCTCAGTAGCACTCCTTGGAGTAGGCCATTCAAGGATAGCCTGTACCTTCTCTGGGTTCATTTTTAGACCTTCTGCTGAAACTAAAAATCCTAAATACACTAACTCTTTCTTCACAAAACAACACTTCTTCAAATTAATAAACAATTTCTCATCTCTCAATTTCTCTAACACTATATGAATATGCATCATATGTTCCTCTAATGTCTTGCGAAAAATCAAAATATCATCTAGGTAAACAATAACAAACTTACCTAAAAATTATTTCAAAACCTCGTTCATGAGCTGCATGAAAGTGGTCGGTGCATTGGTTAGCCCAAAAGGCATGACTAACCACTCATACAGTCCTTCCTTTATCTTGAAGGCAGTCTTCCATTCATCTCCTTCTCTGATCTGAATCTAGTGATATCCACTCTTCAGATCTATCTTTGAGAAAGACACAGCTCCACTCAAACAATCCATAATATCATCCATTCGTGGCAATAGAAACCTATACTTGATTGTGATCTTGTTAATTGCTCTAGAATCTATACACATCCTCCACTCTCCATTCTTCTTTGGTGCTAATACTGCTGGTACAGCACAGGGACTCAGACTCTCTCGAATCAACCCCTTCTACAATAACTCATCTACTTGTCTGTTCAACTCTTCACTTTCTGCTGGTGTCATTCTTTGTGCTGCCTTGTTTGGCAAACTGGCTCTTGGAATCAAATCCATCTGATGACTGATCTTCCTTATCGGTGGTAATCCATCAGGTACATTATCAGATACAATATCTTGAAACTCATTCAACAAATCTGCAACCTCTACAGGTACATCCTCTACTTCTTCTTTACCAACTTTTGAAATTAAAGCAAAACACACATGCTCATGCCTCATACCATCTACGAATTTTCTTCCATCAACAAATGTTATTCTTGCATTACCACATACCTTTTCTTCGGTCTCCTTCAATGGCTTTAGCTTATGTCGCACTCCATCTTTTGTCAGGGAATAGGTATTCACACGACCATCATGTACAACACATCTATCAAACTGCCACAGTCTACCCAATAACATATGACATGCATCCATAGAGATGATATCACATAGTACCTCATCTTGGTACCCACCAATCTTGAACTTTACCAGGCACTGTTCACTGACCATGACCTTGTGGTCATCCTACACCTAGGCAATTCGATATGGATGTGGGTGTTTCTGTCTCTTGAGCTTCAACTTTGTCACCATCTCTTCTGACACCAAATTGTCAGTGCTTCCACTATCAATAATCACATCACAACATTTACCCTCACACTTGCATCGATTGCGAAACAGGCTCCTCCTTTGTTCAGGTTTGTTCTCACCACTTAGCAAGACTCTTCTATTAATTAATGTTTCTCCTCTTTCAGCATCTTCAAAAATTTGATGATCTAGCATCTTCATCTACATGTGCAACTCTGGCCTGACCTTCATTTCTCTTATCTTTTTTGCCTTGGCACCAAGTACATTCAAATTCCCTATGACCTTTTTCTCCATAGTGAAAACATGTTCCACGGAAGCCTCCTCTTCCAGATCCTTGTCCTCTTCCTCTTCCTCTCCGATCTCTATTACTCTGATCCTGAAAATGATTGAAATTATTTCCTCTCTGATTTTGACAGCTACTGGCCTCATCCTTCTTTTTCAGATCTTCATTTGGGCCACCATATGACCGTTTGCCAGATCTTCCACCATGACCTCTTCCATTTTGTCTGCTCTCAAACTTCTTGCTCAACTTTTCTTCTACTTTTAGGGAAAACTGGTATGCCTCGTCAATACTATTCATTCGAACTAGATTCAACTCCTCTTGAATGCTTGGCCTTGTATCAAGAAACTTTCTCCTTTTCAGTGTCTGCATGGCCTGTTCTGATGAGGAGTCGATAGAACTCCTCTGTATACTCCTGAACAGATCTTCCTGCTTGCTTCAAACTTTGCATTTTCTTTAGTAGGTCAAGCTCATAATCAATAGGAATGAACTGTCACTTCAATTTATCCACCATCCGATCCCATCTTGTGATTTTATCTTTCCCTCTTCTATTTTGCTCCAACTAAATTTCTTGCCACCAGATCTTCGCATGACTTTTCAATCTGGCTTTTGCAAATTTGACCCTATCAGGATCCTCAACATCTTCATACTCAAAATATTCCTCACATTCATTGATCTAGTCGATCAATTCCTCTGGGTTAAGATTTTCAAAAAATGTAGGAACCTCAATCTTAGGTCTTTTCCCAATCTTGGAAATTGCCCCAAAAAGTCTTTCTTCCTCCTGGTTCACAATTTTAGCTTCTCCTTCTTGATATTCTTCTTCGGCTTCATCCTCACTTTCATCTCTGACATTAAGATTCATTCCTCTGTGAATCTCTTTTTGCAATGCTTGCACTTGTCTCTATAGCTCTCTAACCTCAGGTGTCACAGCACCAGCTCTTTCACCACGTTCTCTTCATGGAGACATTTTCGTGATGCGCGCTGAAACCTTAACCACGGTCCTGGTGCAAACTGCCTCATAGTCGGTGATCTATTTACACACTCAAGAACTCCTACTCTAATACCACTTGATGAAGGGTGCTCCCCTTAATACCACAAACACTTAACAGAAATAGAGAAACAACAACAATAATATGCAAGAACAAAAAATTAGCTTCTTATTATCTCCACAAATGTGGAATTACAAACTTTCAAAATTACAATATGCAAAGCTACATGGGCATTCCCTTACAATATTCTATAGGACAAAGCCTCGAGTCAATACCCAGATCTACTACCTAGAACTGCCCTAGACAACACTACGGACCTTCTTTATATAGGTAATTTCCACCGCCGAAGAAGGTTCTAGAAATTTAGCCCTTACGGCTGACCAAACTTAGAATTATTTTATTTTACAATTTATTACATCAAAGTTAGCTCAAAATGAGTTTTGAAACCCAAACAAAAATTTTGAAGAAAAATTATTTTCTGCCATTTTAGGTGACCCAACTTTCGAAGACCATAAGTCATCACCCGTTGACCTGATTGGCTATTATAACCCCATTCTGGAAATGCCACGAAGCGCTCTACAGGCATGACCAATTGCAAAGTGCTCATCACCCAAATTTTCAACCTCATCCAGGGCCTCTAAAGCCTTCAAAACTGAGTTCGAAGTTTCTGTACCCTACTGCCAATATCAAAAATCTTTAATATCTTCAAAACTAGACCTGATCTAGCCATGAAACTTTGCTGGCAGGCTGATATGACTGAGATGAACCTCCACATGTAAAATTAGAACATTTCAAGATCGTAAGACCAACTTACTAAAAATAGCAAGTTTCCATAAATAGCAACTCTACACAAGATAGCCCTTATTGAATACAAAAATAGAAATATTTTTGGGTGATGCAATATTTCTCTTACACCTAAGATGCTCCTGCATCAGACACCCAGGGTAATTTGAGAAGTGACCCTGTTAGGACTCAGGTGTGTAGAGGAAAACTAAGATGGTTAACCTCCTCCTTTGTTAGCCATGATGAATCTTCAATAGGTCATCCTTTCCATTTGACCAAATACTCTTCATATGTCCTGTTCCTTGTGCTTGTACCAACATGACTATCCAGTATGTCTTCAATCTCCTTGATATCTGAACTGGTTGCTGGAATACTCTACTGTGCTGCTACAACCTCATCTTAAACACCTCCTTCATGATACTCTATCAAATTTGAAATGTTAAACACTGGTGAAATATTCAGCTCACTAGGCAATTGTACCTCATATGCATTTTCTGAATCATGCTTCTTCAATATCTTACATGGTCCAAACTTCTTCATTTTCAGCTTGTTATATGTACCAACCAGAAATCACTCCTTCCACAAATGAACCTTGACTTCATTGCCAACTTGAAATTCCTTATGCCTCCTTTTCTCATCTGCCTTAGCCTTATACTGTGCATTCATCTTGGTAATATGCTTCCTCACCTCTTCATAGATGTTCTTCAAGTGTTCTACAAAATCTTCAGCTTTAGCACTACTTATTTCTCCTTTATCTATCTTTATCAATTCAGATGCATTTCTGGGACTACTTCCTTATACAATTTGGAATGGTGATTTACCATTGCTCCTATTGACAGAATTATTGTATGCAAATTCTGCCTGTGGTAAAATCAAATCCCTTTCTATTGGCTTATCTCCAACCAAACATCTCAGCAGATTTCTCAAACTTCTATTCACAACCTCTGTCTGTCCATAAGTCTGTGGATGATGTGATGAACTAAACTTCAAATCTATCTTCAACTTCTTCCACAATGTCCGCCAAAAATATCCAACAAACTTAGTATCTTGATCTGAAACTATGGTGTTTGGAAAACCATGTAGTCTCACCACTTCTCTGAAAAATAATTCTGCTACATGAACAACATCATGAGTCTTCTTGCAGGAAATGAAATGTGCCATCTTCAAAAATCTGTCAACCACCACAAAACCTGAATCATGTCCCCGCTGTGTCCTTGGTAAACCAAGAACAAAGTCCATACTGATATCCTCCCAAGGCTTCTCTGGTATAGGCAATGGCTGATACAACCCTGTATTCTGCTTCACTCCTTTCACCATCTGACATACTCTGCAACTCTATACAAACTTCTTTACATCTTGTTGCAATTGTGGCCAATAATAATTTTCACTAACTAAAGCAAGGGTTTTATCACGACCAAAATGTCTCACCAATCCTCCACTACGCTTCTCCTTGATGAGATTCTCCCTCATAGAACTTCATGGAATGCACACCTGACTCACTTTGAATAGCATATCATCTTGGATGATGAAATCCAACCATTTCATCCTGTCTAGAGTAACAGGTTCTGTACAAGCTTTCCAAGCTTCACCAAAATCAGGATCATCTGGATACAAATTCTTGAGTTCCTTGAACCCAACCACCTCAATCTACATCTCTATCAGCAATAGTTGCCTTTTGCTAAGAGCATCTGCAACTTTGTTAGACTTTCCACTTCTGTGTTTCAAAACAAATGTATAGCTCTGCAAAAACTCAACCCATTTCAAATGCCTCTGATTCAACTTTCCTTGACTATTCAAATATTACAAAGCTTGATGATCAGTATACAAAACAAACTCCTTAGGAAGTAGATAGTGTCTCCACTTCTGTAATGCTTGAACTATAGCATAAAATTTCTGATCATAGACAAAAAATTTTCTCCTGGCATCATTTAACTTCTCACTGAAATAAGCAAGAGGTTTACCTTCTTGGCTCATAACAGCTCCTATATCAATACCAGTAGCATCACAATCTACTTGAAACACCTTATTAAAATCTGGAAGTGCTAAAATAGGTTGTTCTGTAACTTTTTATTTCAACAATTAAAAATTCTTTTCTACCCTATTAGTCCACTTAAACTCTTTTCTATCCCCTCTCATTGTTTCAGTCAAGGGTCCACAAATACTACTAAATTTTTTGATAAACTTTCTGTAAAAGCTAGCCAAACCATGAAAAGATCTTACCTCAGTAGCACTCCTTGGAGTAGGCCATTCAAGGATAGCCTGTACCTTCTCTGGGTTCATTTTTAGACCTTCTACTGAAACTACAAATCCCAAATACACTAATTCTTTCTTCACAAAACTACACTTCTTCAAATTAATCAACAATTTCTCATCTCTCAATTTCTCAAACACCATACGAATATGGATCATATGTTCCTCTAATGTCTTGCTAAAAATCAAAATATCATCTAGGTAAACAATGACAAACTTACCCAAAAATTATTTTAGAACCTCGTTCATGAGCCGCATGAAAGTGCTCGGTGCATTGGTTAGCCCAAAAGGCATGACTAACCACTCATATAGTCTTTCCTTTGTCTTGAAGGTAGTCTTCCATTCATCTCCTTCTCTGATCCGAATCTGGTGATATCCACTCTTCAGATCTATCTTTGAGAAATACACAGCTCCACTCAAACAATCCATAATATCATCCATTCGTGGCAATGGAAACCTATACTTGATTGTGATCTTGTTAATTGCTCTGGAATCTATACACATCATCCACTCTCCATTCTTCTTTATTGCTAATACCACTAGTACAACACAGGGACTCAGACTCTCTCGAATCGACTCCTTCTGCAATAACTCATGTACTTATTTGTTCAACTCTTCACTTTTTGCTGGTGTCATTCTGTGTGCTACCTTGTTTGGCAAACTGGCTCCTGGAATCAAATCCATCTGATGATTGATCTTCCTTACTGATGGTAATCCATCAGGTACATTATCAGATACAATATCCTGAAACTCATTCAACAAATCTGCTACCTCTACAGGTACATCCTCTACTTCTTTACCAACTTTTGGAATTATAGCAAAACACACATGCTCATGCCTCATACCATGTAAGAATTTTCTTCCATCAACAAATGTTATTCTTGCATTACCACATACCTTTTCTTTAGTCTCCTTTAATGGCTTTAGCTTATGTCGCACTCCATCCTTTGTCAGGGAATAGGTATTCGCATGACCATCGTGTACAACACATCTGTCAAACTGCCATGACCTACCCAATAACATATGACATGCATCCATAGAGATGATATCACATAGTACCTCATCTTGGTACCCACCAATCTTGAGCTTTACCAGGCACTGTCCACTGACCATGACCTTGTGGTCATCCTACACCTAGGCAATCCGATATGGATGTCGGTGTTTCTATCTCTTGAGATTCAACTTTGTCATCATCTCTTCTAACACCAAATTGTTAGTGCTTCCACTATCGATAATCACATCACAGTATTTACCCTCACACTTGCATCGAGTGCGAAACAGGCTCCTCCTTTGTTCAGGTTCGTTCTCACCACTCAGCAAGACTCTTCTATTAATTAGCATTTCTCCTCTTTCAGCATCTTCAAAAATTTGATGATCGAGCATCTTCATCTACATGTGCAACTCTGGCCTGGCCTTCATTTCTCATGTCTATTCTGCCTTGGTGCTGAGGACATTCAAATGCCCTATGACCTTCTTCTCCACAGTGAAAACATGTTCCACGGAAGCCTCCTCTTCCAGATCTTTTTCCTCTTCCTCTTCCTCTCAGATCTCTATTACTCTGATCTTGGAAATGATTGGAATTATTTCCTCTCTGATTCTGACTACTACTGGCCTCATCCTTCTTTTTTGGATCTTCATTCCGGCCACCATATGACCGTCCGCTAGATCTTCCACCACGACCTCTTCTATTTTGTCTACTCTCAAACTTCTTGTTTTGCTTTTCCTCTACTTTTAGGGAAAACTAGTATGCCTCCTCAATACTGTTCATTCGAACTAGATTCAAATCATCCTGAATGCTTAGCCTTAACCCATTAAGGTATCAGGCAACTTTCTCCTTATCAGCGTCTGCATGGCCTGTTCTGATGAGGAGTCGATAGAACTCCTCTGTAGACTCTTGAACAGATCTTCTTGCTTGCTTCAAACTTTGGATTTTCTTTAGTAGGTCAAGCTCATAATCAATAGGAATGAACTGTTGCTTCAATTTATCCACCATTTGATCCCATGTTGTGATTTTATCTTTCCCTCTTCTATTTCGCTCCAACTAAATTTTTTGCCACTAGATCTTTGCATGACCTTTCAATCTGGCCTTCACAAATTTGACCCTATCAAGATCCTCAACATCTTCGTACTCAAAATATTCTTCACATTCATTGATCTAGTCGATTAATTCCTCTGGGTTAAGATTTACAGAAAATGTAGGAACCTCAATCTTAGGTCTTTTCCCAATCTTGGAAATTGCCTGAAAAAGTCTTTCTTCCTCCTGGTTCACAATTTCAGCTTCTCCTTCTTGATATTCTTCTTCAGCTTCATCCTCGCTTTCATCTCTGACATTAAGATTCATTCCTCTATGAATCTCTTCTTGCAATGCTCGCACTTGTCTCTATAGCTCTCTAACCTCAGGTGTCACAGCACCAGCTCTTCCGCCATGTTCTCTTGGTGGAGGCATTTTCATGATGCGCGCTGAAACCCTAACCATAGTCCTGGTGCAAACTGCCTCACAGTCTGGTATCTGTTTACACACTCAAGAACTCCAGCTCTGATACCACTTGATGAAGAGTGCTCCCCTTAATACCACAAACACTTAACATAAATAGAGAAACAACAACAATAATATGCAAGAACAGAAAATTGGCTTCTTATTATCTCCACAAATGTGGAATTACAAACTTTCAGAATTACAATATGCAAAGCCACATGGGCATTCCCTTACAATATTCTGTAGGATAAAGCCTCAAGTCAATACCCAGATCTACTACCCAGAATTGCCCTAGACAACACTACGAGCCTTCTTTATATAGGCAATTTCCACCGCTCAAGAAGGTTCTAGAAATTTAGCCCTTAGGGCCGACCAAACTTAGAATTATTTTATTTTACAATTTATTACATCAAAGTTGGCTCAAAATGAGTTTTGAAACCCAAACAAAAATTTTGAAGAAAAATTATTTTCTGCCATTTCAGGTGACCCAACTTTTGAAGATCGTAAGTCATCACCCGTTGACCCGATTGGCTATTATAACCCCATTCTGGAAACACCACGAAGCGCTCTATAGGCTTAACTAGTGGTAAAGCGCATGTCACCCAAATTTTCAACCTCATCCGGGGCCTCTAAAGCCTTCAAAACTGAGTTCAAAGTTTCTGTACCCTACTGGCAATACCAAAAATCTTCAATATCTTCAAAACTAGACCTGATCTAGCCATGAAACTTTGCTGGCAGACTGTTATGACTGAGATGAACCTCCACATATAAAATTAGAACATTCCAAGATCGTAAGACCAACTTACTAAAAATAGCAAGTTTCCATAAATAGCAACTCTGCACAAGATAGCCCTTATTGAATACAAAAATAGAAATATTTTTGGGTGATGCAAGATTGCTCTTACACCTAGGTTGCTCCTGCATCAACTTAAATAATTAAAACTTGAGAGAGAGAGAGAGAGAGAGAGAGAGAGAGAGAGAGAGAGAGAGAGAGAGAGAGAGAGAGAGAGACTTAAATAAAAATTTAATTACATGTCATAATTTAAAAATTAATATATAAGGTATTTACATTTACAAGTTACAAAGACAATGAAGACAAATGTTTAAATGTTGTTTTTAAAGAATGTACAACTACTTGGTTGAAAAAAGATTCGAAGGTTTTTGATATTTTTAAAACTCTATGTTTCAAAATGTTTTGGTTCAAGGAACATGTTTTAACATTTTTTAGAGAGCTCGATAGGAGAGAGAGAAAAGAGGAGAGAGAGAGAGAGAGAGAGAGAGAGAGAGAGAGAGAGAGAGAGAGAGAGAGAGAGAGAGAGAGAGAAAGAGGAGAGAGAAAGAGGAGAGAGAAAAGAGAGTTAGAGAAGAGAGAGAGAGAGGAGAGAAAGATGAGAGAGAAAGAGAAGAGAGAGAGGAGAGAGAAATAGTTATGTTTAAAAATATTTTTTCTACCTATGGTTTGTTATTTTATTTACACATGTATAAATTTATGTTTTGGTTTTCTACTTAGGGTTTCACAATTTAATTTTGTCTAGGTTAACATTTTTGTTTTACTACGTAGGGTTAAATTAAAAGTTTTAACTGTTTTCTACTTTGGTATGCTAATTTACAAAGTAAATTAAAATTAAAAGGAACTACTTGAAACATCAAATTAAATTAAATTTATACAACAATTTTGAAAACAACATTAAACTTTGTTTTTAATTAAAAATAACTTGAAATTACATTTTTTAATGACAAAAATCATTAAAAATAATTAAAAACAATAGTGCGTACCAAGAATATGAAAAAAAATGGCAGAGGGGGTTGGCAGGAGAAGCAAAAACAGGCACTTGAGCTCTGCTAAAATTGATCCCATTTTTGACAGTGAAAATGACAAACAAAACAATAAAAAATAAAAAATAAATAGATTTCCAAAATGGGCACCCAATTTTTACATATTGGGCACCCGTTTTGTAAAAATCGGGCGCCCATTTTGCTTTGGGTGCCTGATCCAAAATGGGCTCCTGATTTTTAAATGGGCACCCCATTTTTGAATATGGATTGGGCTCCCAAACCTAAACGGGCACCCGATTTGTAAAAATCAGTTGCCTATTTCTTATTGAATTTTTTTTCCCAAGCGGACTTCCGCGGAAGTGGTACCCAACTTTCAACATTCACCCTATTATGTATGAAGTTTCATGGATGTTTACATGTTAGATTAGAAATCATTTCTAATTTTTAGTAATGTTATAAATGGATGAAAAGATAACATGTTAGTTGGTTAATGAATTCAATTGTTATAAGGATTCAGTTGAAAAAGTTTGAGGTTACTGATTCACCCCTCCCCTCTCAGTAACTCACCTTTCCATAATCTTAACAATTGTTATCAAAGCTAGTTCGCTTGTTGAAGAAGTTTAATCACTAAAGAGGAAAAGATCTTAAAGATGAAAATGTATAAGCTTGATAAGATAATTGAAAATCAGAAATTAGAGATGCAGATTCTCATGGAACAGTTTAAGGACATTAAGGAACAATTGAGAGAGTCATTGATCAAAAGGAAGGAATTGACATTTTGGCATAATGAGACTGATTATCAGGAAGAAGAGATAGAGGAATTATATAAAGGATTTGGAAGCATATTTGATGCATCTGAAGGAACTATATTAGATCTATCTGAAAATAATCAACACTTTATCGAACAAGTGAAATAAATACAAATTAGACAAGAGACTTAAATGGTAAGAATGATTGACATCATGGACAACATAAGACAAGCTGAACAAGAAAGGAATATGGATATTGAAGATAGAAGACACATGACTAAAAAGTTAGAAGAGAAATAATTTGAAATACTACTTGGATTACTGAGCATCACTTTGAAATTTCCAATTAGATGGTTGTCATAAGTCAGGAAGTCAACCGAGTAAACAATAAACTCGCTAGAAAATTGAAAGACATTGGTGAATTAAGGGAAGATAATAAAAGACTAAAGAATGAAGTGAAGATGCAACAACAACATAATGAGATAAAGAAAACTGAAGAAAGTACCAAAAGGATGGATAAAATCCTAAATAGTCAGAGAAGATTGGAAAACACTAGTGGTTTAGGCTATACCAAGCATGGAGAGTCATCAAAAAAAGCTGAACAAAAGAATGCTTATGCAAATCCAAGGCCAAAGAAGCTCTCACGCTATCACCATGGAAAACCAGGTCACACATCAAATATCTACAGAAGCAAAGCAAAATGTTTCCTAACTCTACTCCAAGATTTGAGGGTTAATGTTATAATTGCAACAAGTATGAACATCAAGCATATGAGTGTAGATCAAAGGTAAATAAGTTACCTAAGAGACACTACATGGAAAATAACTGTCACACTTGTAACATGCATGAACATATGTCACAGGAATGCAAGACAATGATGAAATAAGTCTGGAAACTGAAAAGACAAAACAACACCCACTACTACATTTGAACTCATTTTTCTACCAAAATTTTTGACCATCAATTAAAAAGGTTTAGGTTGGTCAGATTATAGAAGGAAAACTTTCTTTTTTTTAATCCATGCCCATGTTGGTCAAACTTTCGACCAATACCATGCAGGTTGAAATTTTGACCAACATGGGCATAACTTTAAAAAGAAAAAAGATTTTGTATCTCATTTCATTATTTGGTTTTAACTTGGAGCACGTGAAGGAGCTAAAGCCTATGATTGTATTAACTATTATTTGGTGAGAGTTTTAGGAGGACCGCCTATGAGGGTTGCCACTGTTATTTGGTGTAAAAAGAGGACCACCTGCGAGGGTTACCACTATTATTTGGTGTAAAAGGAGGACCACTTGCGAGGGTTTCCACTATTATTTTGGTGTAAAAGGAGGACCTCCTATGAGGGTTGCCACTGTTATTTGGTGTAAAAGGAGGACCGCCTGTAAGGATTTCCTTACTCTGCATTTGTCTAGCATTGTTTTATGCATCTATGCTATTGGTACTTGTTGGTTACCTACTTAGGGCCCGTGAGCAATGTGCTAGGGTATCATGTATTGTGTATTTGTTGGAAAATTTTTTATCACTATTTATATACATTTGATTCAAACTCAGTGACTCAGCAAAAACTTGCAAAACCCTAAATTTATGAATGCTAAACCTGAAGCACAAAAAATAACCCCCCATTTTTTTACAAACTAGTGTTAGGTTTATAATTGCTATAGATCCTTCAATATTGATCATGTTCTTTGTATTTGTGTTGTCTTTTGTCAACATTTATAACAACATCGATAATCACTTCACTACCTTTTGTAGTTATTTTGAGTTAGTTTCTATGTTCTATAACATTGTTCTTTGCTCCTTTCAATGATTGTCCTCTTGAAAGATTCTTAAATGCCTTGATGACTATCAATAAATGATCCTTGTAGCACTGCACCATTGATTCATGCTTTTGATTTCTACCACTATCCTTTAGCATGTCCTTTATATTGTTTTGATCCAATTCATGGATAACATATCACTATTTTTTACAATTGAGTGTCCTTTATATAGAGCTTTGTCATTGAAGTGCCTTCTTATGCACTTTATCTTCAATGTTGTCATAGACATGAATAGACACCTTTTATATTATTTCTAACTATTTCTATGCATAGAATCACTACCATTATTTTATTTATTGTAGTTTAATTAAGAAGCCATTTGTTATTTGTGATAGTGAAAACATCAATTCACTGTCATGAATGATGAATGCCTACTCAATAAAATTACAAACATGTTGGGTTCAAACCTTGTGGCAGCCTATTTTACCCTACATGTTGTGGTATTTGATGTTATGAGCATTTTTATCATCTGTAAGAATAGTCATAGACCTACATAGTGAAAAAACATGTTAGATTAAAAAAATTCAGAATTGAATGGATACCGATGATAGATTTTTTGTTTTTCCTCTAATATTTCTTATAATTTAAAACTAATTTAATTCCATGTGAAAGAAAACTATATATTTGTTGAAGTTTTTATATTAGATGACTTGGCATCTTGAGATTCAATACCATTTTCCTCATCTCTTGTAAGCATTTATGGGGTAGCAGAATGACTTCTAGACAAACCAAGTAAAAGGAGTTGGAGATGTAGCCATCCAACCTTGGGGTTCATCATTGAGGAAATGATGGATCCCTATTCCTTTCATATACTTTTTTTTTTTCAGATGTATATTTTCCTTTTATATTGCATTGAATTAGTTACTCCCATGACTTGTGTGGGACACTATAATTTTGACATTTATGAACAAAGAAAGTAATTTCCTATCCAAAGTTGAGTGATTTTTCTATCTTGTAAACACTTGCAATGAATCTATTATTCTTTTGACAACATCTCTTTCTGGTAAAGAACACTTAGTAGAATTAAATATATACCTTTTCATTTTCTATTTTAAAATCTTTTTCAACTCCACCTAATTGAGATGAAAGAAAAATAGGAAACATGAAGAACATACATATCCAAGAACTTCCACTACATGGGTAATGTAAAATCTAAAAATAAGCTCAAGGAATATCATGTATACCAAATAATGCTCATATCAAAGTGTGATAAGTAACCAGAACATGAAGTACCGAGAACAATCACAATGATCAATAACTACATACTCTCTCACAATATGTCACTATCATCCCAAATAATTAATTATGAAATGAAAGAAACCATAAAATGAAGATAAAAAACCTATAAACCATAACCAATCCTTCTACCAACACCTCAAATAAGAAACACTATTTCAAGTATGATCTCCTCCAAAACACCCTAAATGAAAAGCCATTACGACACCCAAATAGAATGACTATTCCAAGGACTATCATTTATAAAATTCATCACAAGCTAGCATCTAAGTTGGAAGCACATTCCATCAAATAGAATGATGATTCAAAGGACTATCATTTATATAATTGTTCATCCAAGTAATCTTTATAAAGAGAGATGTCTTCCATGACAATATCTCTCTTATACTTCCACCAGGCCACTTCTAGATTTGCTTGCACCTAAGAATTCTTACACTTATGTGACTTTGTCCCTGTTCCATCCCTTGCTTGCAATAAATTCTCCTACCACTCAACTTAGATCACACATAAGGGATATGTATCAAGTCGATCATATCAACCCATATGTGAAAGCATCCTCGGTCATTTTGGCTCAAGTTATTGCAAGTGGCATAAACTTGTGCATGCTAAGACAGACTTACACCCAATATCATGGCAATTTATCCATCTTACAACTACACCTTGGCTTGTTGGACGTGCACTAACCTACTTGATTTTCATTTGATGGATTTTTCTTTCAATTCATTTTCATTCATTCTTGAATTGATCCAATGTATGAGTGCTTCTTATGTGAAATTCTAGAAACTATCACTTATAAAAGTTTTAAGTATATATGCAGGCTAGGTGTACATAGGCCATCTTATATCATGGGAAAGGACCATTTTGATTCAATAATTTCTCTTTTTTAAATTGTATGAAAAATGATTCATATTTTCATCAAATACTCTTAAAAGTTAAGAAATTACTAAATTTGTTATAATCTGCTACTTAATTAATCAAGTGATAGTTAATAGGAAGGAAATTGATGAAGGGTGCTCCCCTTAATACCACAAACACATAACAGAAATAGAGAAACAACAACAATTTTCAAGAATAGAAAATGGGCTTCTTATTATCTCCACAAATGTGGAATTACAAATTTCAGAATTACAATATGCAAAGCCACATGGGCATTTTCCCTTACAATATTTTGTAGGACAAAGCCTCAAATCATTACCTAGATCTACCCCAAATTGTTCCGAACTACCTAAGACAACACTACAACCTTCCTTATATAGGCAATTTTCCACCACCTGGGAAGGTTCCAAAATTTTAGCCAATAAGGCTGACCAAATTTAGAATTATTTTATTTTATAATTTATTACATCAGATTTGGCTCAAAATGACTTTTGAAACCCAAACAAATTTTTTGAAGGAAAATCATTTTCTGCCATTTCAGGTGACCCAACTTCCAGAGACCATAAATCATCACCCGTTGACCCAATTGACTATTATGACCCCATTTCAAAAAGGGCACAAAGCACTCTACAATGCCTGACTAGAACAAGCTCTAGTAAGCTGAAGTTTCGACCTCATCCGGGGCCTCTAGAGCCTTCAAAACTGAGTTCAAAGTTTCTGTACCCTGCTGCCAATACCAAAATTTTTCAATATCTTCAAAACTAGACTTGATCTAGCAATGAAACTTTACTGGCAGGTTGATACGACCAAAATGAACCTCCAAGGAAGAAAATAGACCATTCTGAGCTCAAATGGAAAGCTTACCAAAAATAGTAAATTTCCATAAATAGTAGCTCTGCACAAGATAGCCCTTATTGAAAAGAAACCAGGAATATTTTTGGGTGATGCAAGATTGCTCTTACACCCAGGATGCTCCTGCATTAGAAATTCTACATAAAACACAATAAAAAATTAGAAATTCAAATTGAGACACTAGATTTTCTAATGGAAAATCTTGGAGTGGGAAAAAACTCTAGTCCATTTTCTTTCTTTTTCTTCTAGTATGGCAGTTGCTGTTCACCAATGGCCAGGGCTCTTCTTTTGATTGAATGTGAAGCATTTCAGGCTATCCAAGATCTCTTCTTATTCTTTTTCCTTCCAATTTAGATTAGGCTACAAAATAGGAGCTCTAGGAGTTTAGATGGTCATTTATTTTATTTTCAGCAACTCCTGCTCAATTGTAGGTGCCAAAGACTTTTACTCTATCCTTATAGGACATCTCATATCAGAACAATATTTTAGCAATTTTCTCCTAAAATTTATAGTGAAATCTCCTTGATCTAATCTAGTACAAAATCTAAAACTAATAAATGAGATTGCTACTTCTACACACCATACAATTTATTATGAGGGGGTATGACATGTAAGTAAAATATTGGAAAACAAACTAAACCTTTCTTTTTTGATCTCAAAAGTTGGAGGATGAGACTAAAAGTAATTTACCTTACCATTGATATTTCTATTTATATAGCTAAATTATAACATGAATTAAACTGGAATACCTTCCACTAATTAAAACAAAGTGCAATGGATTCACACAACAGTAATGAATGTAAACTATTTTCAAGTAATGAAAATGTAAATTCATTGGTAATCTGTTAGTCATTGCTCATGAGGGTACAGTCTGGCTATTCTATTGAAATTTTTTTATTTTTATGGTTGATATGGATCCAAATGATTGCTAGGGTATGATGTTGCATGTCATTGGAGTTATGAATAGTTTTTTATAGGTTTGAAAGCATTTTTGGGTCCTTTGGACGTGACTATCCCTGTACAGTCAGGGTATACACTAGTTAGATTAGATAGATGCAAAGATTGGATTTAAGATTGTTTCCTTTTTGTGCATAGTGATTATGTTAGAATGGTTATTTTTTATCAATTTGAATCCATTCATGAGTGTCTAAGGGTGTAGAGGAAGTTGGTGTGTTGAAACACAACCAACAGTGACTGTTCCTGCATAGTGCACCAATGAAATACCATGAGGATAGGGTAATGAGATAGTACTTAATGTTTTCCATGAATGGAAGGGAGTTGTGAAGGATGGATTGTTATTATGTTATGTGTTTCAAATTTTCTTGAATATAGGGTAGACAATGAAGTGGAAGAACATTCTCAGATTGCTTGGATAGCCCGGTTTAAGGGTCACTAGAATATTTCGTCAATGATGATAGCATTCATTACAGTTGCAGGAAATATTGTAATTGCCCAAATGCTATTTCATAATTCTCTTAGGGCTCATTTGGACCACGACATATCGGCCACTATTCCTGAATTACGAATTTAGAATTTGAAATCCATTGTTTGTGGTCGACATGCACGGATGGAATTGGAATTTCAGTATGCCAATTTTGAAAAAAAAATGGGCATACGATCTTTCACTTGAAAAAGTGGAATTGGAATATCGGGCTCACATGTCGATTTTCAAATGCCAATTTTGAAAAGGTCATCGGGTCTGCGTGGGTGTTGTTATAATTTTTGACATCCACTTTTTATACCAATGTTTTCACATCCAACGACATTATTTCCTTTGTCTGCATGATTATCGTGCTGGAAACCCTAACCCCTGGTCTTCTATGCTTACAAGAGCTTGTTCATTTCAGCTGTAACCACCAACACCTGGTCTTTTGTGCTTACAAGAGCTTGTTCATTTCGGCTACAATCACCAATTTCTCAGAATCCCCACTGGTTCAGAGAGGTAAGTATTACATTGTTCGAATCATTATCTAGTTGTAAATTGTGTCTTCATACTTGAAGAGAGTCGAATGATATGCAAACTTTTAAGATGACAGTTAAAATTTTATTATTGTGCATTATTAATACATAAAATGTTTCTTTATTCCTACAAGGTTAGTCTTTGTTTCTCCATTAAAATGCATTTCCATTTTGTTTACTGATTTCTGATATAACCCACGGGCTTCGAGGGCACTAAGAATGGAAAGGAAAAGTTAGATAAAAAAAGAGAAAGGTACCAAGGAGAAAAAAAAATTACAATGTCAAGGGATCATGGAAGTAGGAAACCCATTAGTGCAATAGCCAGATTTTGATACCACTAGCCACAGATAGTTAGCATGACCCAAATTACAGTGTAACCCAAATACTAAGAGTGCAATCTACGCTTGTACCACACTAATTTGAAAGTAATCTGTGAGAACCCTCACCAATGATTTTAAAATAGGTTTTGAAATTCCTTAGGGTCCAAATAAAGATGAGACATTGGAAGTGAACAACAACATAAGCATTGTATATTAATATTTAATGGGTGTTCCAGTTATGCAACCAGTCAATGTTTGGGTGGACATCTACAACAATTGACAGCATCTTTCCCTCCTGCTGTTACACCGATATCTAGAACTCAAATGTTCAATCAACAAGACCTATAATTAATTTGACTCTCTGTATGTCTAATTACATGAACTGAACTAAACCTCCATTGTGAAGAAAAACTTATAACTTTGCTAGTATCTTGAGCTAAGTTTCATAATCAGTACTGCACATAATAAGTTGCAATCCAAGAAACCTAAGGAAAAAATCTTTTCCACTAAAAATAAACATGGCTTCCTACCCATAAATTCCAAATTGATCATTTCAATTTCAATCATTACAATTGAGAAACATCCTACCCATAAAAATAGCTATGCTGTGAGTAGGAATGACAACCATCCTAATAGAAATTCATTTTCAAACAACATTTGAAGGGCATATATATCCCTTTTCCCCAACTTCAATCAAAGCATAGGAGGCAAGGTACTATTTATATTCAAATAAAGGTTTCTAAAGCATTTTCTACATACCCAATTCAAGCATATCCTTCTACCAAGGTGTTGCATTGTTCTACATTACTTTGAGGTATTTTGTCAAACAGTTCACATGCCTTATCTATGCTTTCCCATTTTCATTCAAATTTCCTATATCAATGCGTAGAGAATAGAGATGCTATAAAATTTGGTTGAGCTGCCACTGAGCATATCTCCCTCCTACTTGCAATTATTTTATCTCCTCTCTGACTTCATCCCCCCCTTTTTGTTAAATCTTCACTTACATGTCCCAAAGCCAACTTGAAATGGAAAACACATAGCTGGAGAAACTTAAAGGTGACTTTTGATTTTTGCCCAAATAAATTTAACAACAGTGACAGTACTCAACTTTGCAGATCCTTGAGCTGCTTTGTTATGCTCTTCATTCCTCCCTGAATCTACAACTCCTTTGTGCTTTCTCTTCTTCTTCATGAACTTGCAACTCCCTCACTTCTACTTGAATATTTCCTTGCAGTCCCTTGTGTCCTCCACCAATGTTTTTCTATCCTTTATGCTTTGATGGAACTCCATCACTAGTTCCAATGCCCTTATTTCTGCACAAGCAGAGGGGAATGCCATCAAAGACCATTACACACAATTACAAGCAATGCTCAAGAAATATTTTCCATATTCCTAGCTTAACACTGTGATGTTCATATGATTCTTGCAATAACTAAAGAGCTTCTTGGTCTTATTTTATACTAATGAGGAAGGTGTTTTCTATCCCTTATGTAATTGCCACTTGAATATATTGGTATTGAACCATGCAAATGCTTTTCTTCTTGATAATGTCCTCATTTGTTCAAGAAGAAAAGCATTTGCATGGTTCAATACACAAGTGGCCATTACACAAGGGACAATCACTATGAGATGTCAAAAATAATATCATTGCGAATGTCAAAAACAAGGTAATCACGTAGACGAAAGAAATAATGCTGTTGGATGTGAAAATGTTGGTATAAAATGTGGATGTCAAAAATTATAATAACACCCACGCGGACCTGACGACATTTCAAAATTGGCATTTGGAAACTGGAATGCGAGCCTGATATTCCAATTCCACCTTTTCAAGTGGAAGATGATATGTACATTATCATGTTGTGTTTATAGTGATTGTCCTTATTCAAGTGGAAATTACACAAGGGATAATCACTGTGAGATGTCCTCATTTGTGACAAGGATAGTCACACATGAGGACATCTCACAGTGACTGTCCCTTATGTAATTTCCACTTGAATGTATTTCTATTCAATGACATTAATGCTTTTCTTCTTCAACAAATAAGGACAGTCACTCTAAAGACAACATGATAATGTACACTCACTGCAACTGTACATTATCATGTTGTCTTTACAGTGACTGTCCTCATTCAAGTGGCAATTACACAAGGGACAATCACTATGAGAACTTCTCATTTTGTGAAATTACACAAGGTACTTTCTTGTCAACATATGTTGTATACTGAACTTGCAACTCTATTCTCTGATTATGCATTATAGTTGGGTGTTTTCTTATGTTGTTTCGTGATTGTTTTGTTGGTATTTTTAGGTAATTCAATGGATCTTATTGATGATATTGATGATGATGATGATATTGAAATGGAAGGAGAGATTATGAGGAGGAGAAGAGTCCTGCCTGTTGTTGTAGTTGTTCTTGCCACCCTTGTCGTGGCCATAGGGGAGTGTATGAAAGAAGGTAGTCAAAATATGCGTAAGCACACGAGAGATGCAATTCCTTTTTATAAGCATGTTATCAACTCCAATGAGATGGATTTCCATGACCAAATATGCATGACTAGAAAATCTTTCTTCAAACTAGCCAATATTTTAAGGCAAAAAGGAAGCATCAAAGATACATAATTCCTCACATTAGAAGAACAATTAGTCATGTTCCTCCATGCTCTTGGCCACAATCTGAGGAATCGTAAGATTGCCCATAACTTTGGGCACTCTGGAGAGACGGTAAGATGATACTTCCATAAGGTCTTAAGGGCTATCTTGGCGCTCCATTCGGATTATTTTATACCCCCTAGTCTAAACACTCCTCCGAAAATTAGTGGGAAGGCCCGTTTTGATCCATACTTCAAGGTATATCTCCCAGTGGTTTAAGTTTGTTTAGAGTTGTAATCCTATTATTGCATCTTCATTAGACCTATGATTTATCTGACTACAGGACTGTGTGGGAGCAATGGATGGATCCCATATACTAGTCACTGTCGATATCAACCTGCAAGCTAAATATCGTGATAGAAAAGGCAACTTGTCGCAAAATGTTATGGGAGTGTGTTCATTTGATTATAAGTTTCAATACATCCTTGCTGGTTGGGAAGGGTCTGCTGCAGATAGCCATGTTCTAGCTTTGGCTCTATCTAGAGCCGATCCATTGGTAGTTCCCCTAGGTTTGTAAAATATGATTATATTATTGAAGCATACGAAAAATAAGACAATGTTATGACAATGACATTTTGTTTTGTTTAGGTAAATATTATTTGGTCGATGCTGGATATCCAAACATACCAAGATTTCTCGCACCTTATCAGTGCACATACTACCACCTAAAGGAGTTTTCAAGAGCAAACCCAATAAACACTCCACAAGAGTTGTTTAATCATCGACACTCCTCACTTAGGAATGTAATAGAGCGTACATTTGGGATTTTGAAGTAGTGTTTTCCTATATTGAAGCATGCGACGTCTTATCAAATCAAGACACAAACATATATTGTTCTGGCATGTTGCATAATTCACAACTTCATTACGATAGAGGATGGCCTTCCATCTAAGGTAGAATTTGAAGAGGAAGATGGTCGTGATGGGATAGATGTACTAGTGCTTGAGACATATGGGTTGAGCTAGCATGAAAGAGATGATTGGGCCAATTTTTGAGATGAAATAGCAAGAAGGATGTGGGAAGACTATAGATCCCGATCTTAGTTGGTTGAATAACTATTATGGCAGTGTTTAAACTAATGTCAGATTTTATAAATTTCACAAACTGATACTATACATTGATAAAAGCTGTTATGCCATATTTAGTATTGTCATGTTATATTCAATTTTGCTATATTTTATATTTAATGTTGCTATATTTTATATTTAATGTTGTCATGTTATATTTAATATTGTCATGTTATGTTTAATGCTGCTATATTTAATGTTGTCATGTTATATTTAATATTGTCATGTTATGTTTAATGCTGCTATATTTAATGTTCTCATGTTATTTTTAATATTGTCATGTTATGTTTAATGTTGCTATATTTAATGTTTACATAAGGTATGTCTAGGGATGTCCCAAATGAGGAGAGTCACTGTGAGATATCCTTATTTGTGACAAGGATAGTCACACATGCGGACAGTCACTGTAAAGACAACATGATAATGTACACTCACTGTAAGATGTCCTCATTTGTGACTATCCTTATAGTGAGTGTACATTATCATGTTGTCTTTACAGTGATTGTCCTCATTTGTGACTGTCCTTACAGTGAGTGTACATTATCATGTTGCCTTTAGAGTGACTGTCCTCATTTGTGACTATCCTTACAGTGAGTGTACATTATCATGTTGCCTTTAGAGTGACTGCCCTCATTTGTGACTATCCTTACAGTGAGTGTACATTATCATGTTTCCTTTAGAGTGACTGTCCTCATTTGTGACTATCCTTACAGTGAGTGTACATTATCATGTTGTCTTTAGAGTGACTATCCTCATTTGTGACTATCCTTACAGTGAGTGTACATTATCATGTTGTCTGTGCATTAGGTATGTCTATGGATGGTGATGTTCAAGTTGTCCAGCCAACTTCTTCCAAGAAGGTGTTCTGGACAAAAGAAATGGAACGCAAGTTGCTAGACTTGCTACAGGAGCAAGTGCAGCTTGGAAAGAAACCCAAAGGGGGTTTCAAGAAAGAGGCTTGGACAACCATAGAAAGGAGGTTCAATAATGAGATGAAAATGAACCTATCAAAGGAAAACTTCAAGAACAAGCTAAAAACTTGGAAACAAGGGTATAGACTTATGAAAGACTTGAGGAATACAAGTGGCTTAGCCTAGAATGAGACTACCTAAACTATGGATGTTGATGATAGTGTTTGGGAGGAGTTGTTGAAGGTAAAATGGTCTTCAAATCTCTTTTTAAGTTGAATATATCTTTTTAAATAATGAAGGACCAATAATGAATTGAATTGTTATGCCATGATACAGAGAAAGGAATTTAAAAATGCCAGAATGTATAAGAGGCAGCCATTTTAGTACTATAATGAATTATCCTCTATTGTTGGGAATGACATAGCTGAGGGCACTGTAGCTGCAACAACTCAAGAGATGGAGGAGGATTTCATTGATGATGATGTTTTCAGTTATCATGGTATGGATAATGCCTATTTTGAGACTACTGCTGATTTGGCTAATGATGGTAATGAATATGTTGATACACCTGTATCGAACCAATCTACTACAAGTGGCAATGATAACCCTTCAACATCATTAGGGAGGCCAAAGAGGAGGAGGGGAACATTGGTAGGTTCCTCGGATTTGATTTGTGAAATGATCAAAGATCTATTTGTAGACATTACAACAGGCCTTGCACAGCCTCTGAGAGTGGACAAAGCATCTAGTTTGAGAAGTGAGGTAGCGAAGTTGCATAAAGCACTTAAAGCAATCCCTGGCCTTCACGACTCTACTATAATTGAAGCATACGAAAAGTTAATGCATGATCCACAATCAGATGCACTGTTCTTGACAATGGATGAAGGGGAGAGAATCCAGTATATAATATTGAAGTTTGGACTTTAGTTGACCGATGTTTATTAGGTCTTCTATTTAAAATCAAAACTAATGTTTGTGAAATGTTTCTTTTTGATACCAGTTTTCTGCTATGGATTAATTTGTATTCTCTACATTATCTTTGGATTAATTTGTATTCTCTACATTATCATGTTGTCTTTAGAGTGACTGCCCTCATTTGTTGAAGAAGGGACAGTTTCAACTGGTCTCCTCTATAGTTGTTACACCTGGTATGTTCTTCTTTGTAGATGCTACTGTGTGCTAGGGAACTTCTTAGAACTGTTGGTATATTCTTAGAAATTATTACACCTGGGATATTCTTCTCTGTAGATGCTACTGTGTGCCGTGGTTCAAATGGGCCCATAAATGTGGTTGAATAGAAATACATTTAAGTGGCAATTACATATATTATAATGTATCTATCTAGTCCTCATGACTGCTCATGACAGTACAAGTGATGTTTTTTTGGGGGTGGGGAAAGGTTCGAGACTTTCAACTGTATGAAGAATCCTTTCTACCTAATACAAAAATGCACCCCATAAAACATCTGATTGGTTCAAGTATCTTTGAACTATTTGGGTCTGTTGACAACACTAGACCAGTGTCTATAGAATGATTAATTTCATGCAAGACAATGGCTCTATCTGACAGAGAGTCCATGCTAGGCTTCATGACTTGATGCATTTTACGTTGCCTTTGGGTGAAGATAGGGAATTGTAACTAGTATCAGTACTGAACATGCTTTTACTAGAACTGCTTGTGCTAATGAATCATAGCAAAATTACCTTTGTCCTCATTGAAATACATGTTGCATATATATATATATATATATATATATATATATATATATATATATATATATATATATATATATATATATATATATATATATATATATATATATATATATATATATATATATATATATATATATATATATATATATATATATATATATATATATATATATATATATATATATATATTGACATGCACATATGTGTTTCTCAATCATGAATTGGGTGTTTTCTTGTCAAGCATCAATTTGGTCTCTAGGAATTGTGCACTCTCTCTTACTTTTGAAAAAGCATTTGAGCACTGTGCTAACTAATGAAAACTCCCTGTTTTGAGGCCCATAAACTGATGTTTTTACAGAATCTTGACCATAAAAAAAAGAGAGTGATGAAACTCAATCCTCTTTGAATGAGGTCCCACCTACTCTACTTTTGGGTCACCGCACTATATAATGAAAGTGCTCATTATTGGCCATTTCCTTCACTGTTGTTTAGGATATGCTCAAGAGACCTACTGCCATTTTTTGGATACTGTCCACAACAACACCCAAATCAAGGGGAGCAGTATGCAGCACAAGGGGATGGGAATAATATGAAAAAGAGTGAATTTAGTACAATGAGGAGGACAACAAAGACCAGTTCTGGGCGTGTTTTTTCTTTTGCAAGATATTCTCTTGAAATAAAGAATGACCAGAGGCAAAGAAGTTGGTAAAGTAAAAGAAGATGCCTTTAAAGGGTAAAACAACAAATATAAGATTTTATAATACCATTTTGAATATGATTTTTTCTATTACAAATTAGAAGTATTAGGCTTGTCATGTTCATCTTTTTCTTCATTTTCTACAAACTCCATTTGAAAAGGAACACACCCTTCCTCCATGAGATAACTTTTCCACCAATCCACTTCTGAAGCATTCACAAACCCTATCCACTTTTGGAGAAAGGCTATATTTCTTGCAATAATGGGCCTTCAAGCTTCCAAAGTTAGTTTATCCCTCATAGATAGGATCACAAGTTTTACAATGTCTGACCCAGAAGAAAGAGCATAATTATTCTCATTTGCATAGTCCACTAGATATGGGACCATGAGAGTGTTGTTTTATTCTTATATGAGAGCAAGAAGCTAAGATAAGGAACAAAAATTGTGGCTTCAACTAAACCATTATATATCTCTTTCGAAGAGCTATATAACAAGGGTGTTTAGGAATACATACAATATTGAATGCTTGGAGCAAGGAAAAAGATGAAATGGATACACTAGTGATAGATAACAAGGTGTTGACATTTTGGTTTGCCATGGGAGACAAAGTGAAAAGATGTATGGTATGTGAGGCAAATTCATCTTCTACCATGAAGTCCCTAGGTATTACATTTTTACGATGCCTTCTCTATATTGTAATTGTTGCCCAAATTTTCCCTGTCATTCTTTTTCGGCCACAGCCCTGTTTTCCAAGTGAAATGCTCAAATGTCAAAAACACAGTGTGTTTTTGACCTCCTCTTTGTAGGCTCAGGATGTTTTCTACCTTTTTGGTCTGAAAACCCAGTGTGTTTTTGATCTCCTCTCTGAAGGTTCGGTGTGTTTTTGACATTCGTTCAAAAACCCTCTATGTTTTCAACATTCGTTCGAAAACCCTCTATGTTTTTGACACCCCTTATGTGTTTTCAACCCTAAGTGTGCAACTCTGATTAGGCAGGTCCCAGTGCCTAAGGCTGTGCCAGTGTGACAAAGTTCTGACAGTTGTCACATGATCGCATGGGATCTCCCGATCCCATGAGATCACATGACAACCATTGATGCAGTTTCAGTGATCGGTGGCCAATATTTGGTGGTGGTTAGTGGCTAACCTCATGTGGTTGGTCACATGATCACATGGGCTCTTTTGAGCCCATGGTGACCATGCGACAAGCCGTTAGCAGTTTCAGTGGGTCTAGTTTTTTTTTAGCAAGGTGGCGGTTAGCAGGGGTCGGTGGACAGTGCCTCCAGCGGTCATTAGTTAGCATCATACAGTTGGTCACATGATTGCATGGGCGCTTTCAAGCCCATGTGACCATGCGACAAAACATCAAGAGTTTCAGTGGTGGTGGTTCACGGTTCGACAGTTAACAACATACAGTTGGTCGCATGATCACATGTGGTCTCTTAACCGCATGAGATCATGCAACAAGTAGTCTTGCGGGCCTAGGTCTCTTCATTGCATAGGTGTGATGAAGATCAATGGTTATTGTATGATCTCATGGGATCTTCCGATCCCATGCGATCATGCGACAACCGTCCGATGGGAATCGAGAGGTTGTAGTGGGATCCGATATGGCAGGGGTTGCCGAGGTGTTGCTAGTGTGGTGGCTAGAATGAATAGAAGGATAACATGTGGCAGAGTGGGCCTGAGGTGGTAAGGAAAGCACGGTTGCACGGTTAGCATGTTTTGCATGGTCACCAAGTGAACTCGGGGTTAAGAAAAGTTCAGGCGACTTGGTGACAAGAGGAGATTTGAACCCAAGGTGGAGCTGGGGTTATTTTTGCAGTGCGATCGTAAGCCTGAGCATTTGTGGAAAGTGGAGGCAGATTTTCTAAGGGTTGTCACATGATCGCATGAAGGCCTTTCAGCTCATGCGATCATGTGACCGCTAACTTTTCAAGGCAATGTGGTCGTGGGTCCAGCCGTGTGGTCGGCTCCTGTTGGGCCATGTGGCAGGGTTTTGCAAGTATGATGTTTGGTGGGTCCCGAGTGATGCTTATGTGGTGGTAGGGAAAATTTTCAAAAAGCTTGTCGCATGAAGGCCTTTCAGCTCATGCGATCATGTGACCAATGCTTGTCAAAGAGATGTAGCCTATTTTGGCAGACTCTCTTCCAAGGTAGCAACTATTTAATTGGTCATGTTTTTTATCTTGACAAGCGTGGATCATTCAGGTTTTTTAAAAACTCATACAAAAGTTAGCAATTGAATGTACTTCATTGGTGTACTACAAAAGCACAAAGTAGTTGTATGTTCTATGTATGTAGTGTCTACAGACAAAAACAAGAGTTCGGGCATGACAGAGTGTCAAAGACTCATCAGACTAAATTATAACATTGTATCTGCATTATGTAAAATGAGAAAGCCTCATTCAAGTTGTAACACTATATCTACATTATGTAAAATGAGGAATGCCTCATTCAAATTATGTAAATTTTATATCAGCTCATGATTTTGTGGGGCTAGACCGGAGGTTTTCTCCACCCGGCTCTTTCCTACCGGTGCTCCTATTGAGCTGGGTTGGCAACATTTTGTAAAAAAATAAATAATAAAATAAATGACTTGTTTATAAATTTGTGTATTTTGGGTCTACACAATTTTACAAATTTTATAAATTTTATATTTTATTTGTGTATTTTGGGTATACAAATTTTATAAATTTTATATTTTATTTTGGGTCTGTAAATTTTATAAAAAATTATACAAAATGTTACAATTTTTATAAACTTATAAACATAATTTTATTTCAAAATATTATAAAATATTCAAAATCGCATACAATAAAAATAAAATAAGTATTCAAAAATAAAATAAAATATTATAATAATTTTTTTTTGGGTCTATAAATTTTATAAAAAAGTTATACAAAATGTTACAATTTTTATAAACTTATAAACATAATTTTATTTCAAAATATTATAAATATTCAAAATCGCATACAAATAAAATAAAATAAAATAAGTATTCAAAAATAAATAAAATATTATAATAATATTTTATTGCAAAAATAAAATAAATATTCAAAAACATGAAAAAATATGAAAAACATCATAACATTTGAAAAAATCGCAAATTGTTACAAATAAATTAATAAAATAAATTCTCATTCAGTCAATAGTCCAATTCCAAAATGCATAGCCAAACGCAGAAAATAGATCTTCTCAGTCATCTTCCAGGTGGTCCAAACGGGTCGAACACATATTTCGGATATCATTTTGAGGATATGGATATTCCAGATTTGCAACATATTCCAGAATTGACCATATTTGACATTCCATATGCATGGTCCAAATGGGCCCTTATATAATACTATATACCACTACCATTATGCCATTCTTTTAAATGAGAAGTAAGGAATGGAAAATCAAGGATTAAATTATCTTAGTAGCAAGTATGGTGATAACTTAGGCATTCAATACATGTCACCTTTGAAATTGTGTGCAGTGATTTTGCATCATAAAAATTTATATGGTTTTCATTAAAGAGTCATACTTATTCCTTTTTATTCTTTCTTGAGCCATCTGCACTTTGATATAGCTCTCAACATATACCATTCATATTTTATTTTTTTGCCAAGCACATTTGATCTATTAAGCTTGTCAACCCACTGGGTATATGCTCTTGGGTCTCAGATTATACATTTGATGTAGCACTTGTACAGAGAAAAGGGAAGTTTATACATATGTAAGGCTTCTAAAACCAATACGTTTTCAAGACTTTGACAATATATCCCATAATCATGTACTCTCTACAAGGCACTATCTCCTAAACTATTACTCATTAGGTGAAATGAGTAGTTTCTTATTTTGATTTTCATAAGATTTTGAGAAATTTCCAATGGTTCCCATGATGTTTGACAACTTGTAGGGAAAATGAAAGTGTAATTTTAGGCTTTCTGTGGAGTTGTCTCTTACATGTATCTGATTTTATCCTAGAGAAATTTAGAGTGGTTAAAAAGATGAAATCATACTTGAGCTTATCTTCATATATGAAATCTGTCATAGGGGTAAAGATATGTATATTTGTATTACTAAGTAAATTCTCATGAAGGTCAATTATGTCCACCATCATTTGTTCAATTTTTAACAATTCTCTCTTGTATTTTTTTTTGTTGATCCCATGTAACACTTTAGAAAAGAGTGTACAAACCAATCTACTTTCCTAGGCATGTGATAAATTGGAATTCTATAGTTTTTAATTTGACTATTGCAACCAGGGTTAATGTACTTATAATGTAGCACATTATGCTTATGGGTGTTTACTTTTCTAGAGAAATTTTACAAATACCGGGGAGTATGGATTCACTTTTATGATTGGTGTAATAGATACTTATGCAATCATTTTCCCTATGCAAGTTGCATCTCCCAAAGAAAGGCCATCTGGATGCTTTAGGGGAAATAATTTGTACTAGGTATGGAATCACCTCCACTAAAATTCCAAATTCTGATGTGTTATTATCTTCAATTGCAAGTTTCTTTTGCAAAAATATATTGTATATCTTTATAGACTAGACAATGTGATTGTACAACTCCAAAATATATTCTCTATAATCTCTAATTACAAATTGAAGTAAAGTCTTCCTTGTATAAAATTCCAACCCTTGTCTACTAATTACAATACGCACCTTTATAGTTCACATGACTTCCCTAGGGATCTGTTAGAACTAAAATAAATTTGTTATATGCTAGTTGGCCAACACAAACATTTGTGAATTATATCCAGATAGTAGCAGACTATATATAGGCAACAATGAATTAGATGTAATTGCATCAACTTCACATTCTTGATTTACTTTAGCATCAAGAATAATATCCATAGATTCAGTAATCTAGTGAGGAGATTTGTGTAACTAGCAAAATAATAATAACTCAAAATACTTATCCTTTTGAATATTTCATGGTCTAGTGAGCATGATTTGTGTGTGTATTTGTAAATCTTGTATAATCTTATAATATATATATATATATGTATATATATATATATATTGTATATATATATATATATACATATAATATATGTATATATATATATATGTATATATTATATATGTATATATATATATATATGTATATATATATATATGTATAATATATATATTTATATATATATTATATTATATATTTATATATATATGTATATATATATATGTATATATATATATATGTATATATATATATATGTATAGTACATATATATATATATACATATATATGTATATATATACATATAGATATATATACATATATATATATACACACACACACATATATATATGTATACTACAATATATATATATATGTATATATATATGTATATATATAATGTATATATATATATACATATATATATATATATATAGTATATATATACTATGTATATATATATATGTATATATATATATATATATAATATATATATATATATATATATATATATATATATATATATATATATATATATATATATATAAATATATATATATATATATATATTATATATAATATACAAGATACTACTAATGTTTGTATGTTTACATTTTGTATATTTATAGCCTGTGAAGAAAGTCCACACCTGACAATATGAACCCAGAACAAAATATTGAGACAATTGCTAGGTTGTGGTTTCAGTTCCAAAGAAAAGACGTTGATAAATGTAATTGTCCTTGCAAAAAGTGTAAGGGCTTAAAGAATCAAAAAATTCTAATCAAAACAACCTAGAGTCATTGTAGGCAATATGGTCACATTGAAGGGGGGAATGATTTTCATTGATTGGTGAATGTGGATTTCCAATTGGAGGAACATGGAGGTGTGAATATCTAAGCCGATGATCGGGCTCCCATGGAAGAAGATGATCCTATGGCAGAGAACACAATTGAAGATGACGGCATTGGCATAACTGATAATGTGTCAGAGGACATGATTGAAGAAGATGGTATTGGCGTAGCTGATCAAGATGATTATGATGAACATACTAGTGCATCTGATAATGATGATGAAGATGGTCTTGATATAGCTATACTTCAAAAGGCATACAAGTCCCTATACCAAGGCTCCCAAAAAACTCTTCTCTCCGCTATAGTGTTGTTGGTGAACTTTAAGGTTATGAATGGTTTATCCAATGTAGCAATGTCACGTATGCTAAGGTATGCCATTTTTGTCATCTTTAATGTTAGCATACCATTACGATTCATTATATTAACAATTCATATTTTTTTTGTAGGTTGATAGGTGAGTTTTTTTTACCACCATAAAACATTCTGCCTCGTTCATACCGAGAATTATCTACCATTATGAATCAAATTGGAATGAAGTATCAGACAATACATGCATGTCCCAATGATCACATTCTATATCATAAACAACATGAATTTGCAACAGAATGCCCTGATTGTCATATTAGTAGATATCGGTAAAATCAAATAACAAAAAAGGTGCCTCACAAGACTCTTTGGTACATTCCATTATTCCACGTCTTCAATGACTATTCAGGTGCACTAGCTTGGCACAATTTATGGATTACCATGCATGCAATAGAAGTCAAGATGATATTATGTGAATGCCTAGATGGTTTTGCATTTAAAGACATAGAAACAACATGGCCACACTTTAAAGAAGAACCTCATAATCTCAAGATTTCAGTGGCAGTGGATAGTGTCAATCCATTTGGAGATATGAGATTTTTACTCAGTGTGGCTTCTTTTTGTTATTAGCAATAATATTCCTCCTTGGATGTCCATAAAGAGGGAGCACATAATGTTGTTAATGATTATACCAAGTATTTTTTCATTTAATAGTTATGTAAATTAATTTATAAACACCGCATCAAGATGGTCATAATAATTATGTAATGTTTTTGTTCATTCAACTAGGTAAGTACTGAGTTAAAGATATGAATGGGTATATTGAGCCCCTTATTGATGAGTTGTTGATTTTATAGAATGAGATCACTATGTATGACATCTCTAGACCAACAAGACAAAGAAAATTTCATTTCCATGCAATGCTTATATGGACAATACATGATGCCCCTAGGCTAACTCATTTTGTGGTATGTTATATATTTATGTTAAGGTCACATATTTTTGGTATGTTCTAGTGCTTACACATTATTGTTGTATGTTTAAGTTGCGCATGATAATTGTACATGTTCCAATTGTACGATATCTTTTAGGTCTTCAGACAAAGGGTAAATTCACATGTCCAATTTGTGGTCCCAAGATGAAATCTTGTCATTTAGGAAGTTTAGGAAAGTAAGTGTTCGATGAGTTTAGGCACTTTCTCCATAATAATCATAAGTATCGAACTATCAAAAAATATCTTTTAATGGGAAAGAAGAGACAACATCAAGACCACAAAGAATGACACCTCATCTATGGAAGTTGGAATACAATAGACTAAATCACTGAGGTAATGTCATTCCATCTGATGATTTTTGTTTGAAATTTATATTTTGATATTGTCTTTTATTTACTAATGATGTTATTGATGCTTGTGAAGGTCATCAAGGCATCAATGACCAACTTCTTAGAGGAATAAAAAGTTATCCTAGTCAATTTAGTAGGTTGTCGTACTACAAGGATCTCCCAATCATGCATTTGTTTGATGCTATGCATATTGGAAAGAATGTAACAGAGATACTATGGAAAATATTGGATGGAAGGCGTGACAAAGAAAAAATTGCCAAAATTTGTAATGACATTCATGAATCCAATCATGCGCTAAAAACTTTCATTGAATCAAATAGCAATGGAGACTACATAAATACGAGTGCCTTCCTTGGTTATTAACTGAGCAACAAAGTGATGCATTAAAAGAAGTCATAAAAAAAAAAATTTCCAACAGGATTTGCTACAAATATAAGCAATCTTGTATCAAAGAAAGGTGATTTTGGGCAAGGGTTGAAAACACATGATTGGCATACCTTTGGCAAGGTAAATCATGTTCTCTATTTACAATATATTTATAAAATTGCATGTACTTTTTATTGTATTATTTTACAATATATTGAAAAGATCATTTTTAATCATTGCAGTACATCCTACCTCTATCCCTCCAGACCAGTTTGACAATAGTGTTAAACAAGTTATATATGATCTTGGAGAATACATGAGGTTAGAATGTTATTTCTTAGACTTGTACAGATATTATATTTATGAATTGCTTTACTTTTTATGTAATTTATTGTATATTTTTATCTAAAATCTTGTTTATATGTTCTCGCGAGTTGAATCTCTTTTAGGTGGTTATCATCTAAAGAAATTGATAAAAAAGATGTAAAATATCAAAAGAGAAAAATTCCCCAGCTTATGTGTTAAATGAAAAAGTGGTCTACCTCCAACTTTTTTCAATGCTCAAGAACACTACCTCATACATCAAGTTGAGGAGATTGAATTGTGTGGACCTATACAACTAGGTCAATGTGGATGGTTGAGAAGCACTCAAAATTTATGAAGGGCTTGGTTCGACAAAGAGCACATCTGAGGGTTCTATGGTGGAGGGATATATGGTATACTAGCCATGGTGTACAGTAGTGAATATCCTCTCAAGTTTGCAACAAATATCCATGTAGATCGCATTTGGGATCCCAACTCTATTAACAAATTTGAAGGGGAGTACTTGATGGGGAAAGGTAGATTGAGGAAAGTGAGAGGTAATTATATGATGTTATTGTAGTTTATTAATTCTTATAGATCTTCAATATAAGTTATTTCTAAGCGGTCTATTTGTTTTCTTTATAGTTGGTCATGAGTGGGATGCACTACATTTGTATATTGCAAACAATCTTGATTGGATGATGGTATGGATTCAAAAATCTCAAGAAAATGGTCGCTCATTAACATGGGATGGTGTTGCATCATTGGTTAAATAAGCTCATTGTAATGGAGATCCCAATGTTACGCCAATGGTACTTGATCTAGCATATGGTTTAAGAGGTAGAAAGGTGTGTATAAGTTTACTAACCATGACCCATAAGTTTAATATCAGCTCATTGATCGATGCAAATAATCTTGACATGTTTGACTAATTGTAGATCAAACATCACAAATCTATGTACTACCATGGCCATAAATTTTGCATAAAAAAGTTAGATGACACGAAGAAAACTTGTGATTGTGGGATACGTGCAGTCTTTGAGGTCACTAATATTTCATCTAGAAATGACACACATCCTCTATAATCTGAAAATCGATACTATGATATTTTGGATGATATACTTGAGTGTGACTTTAATTCATTCAAATTAGTTCTATTTTTTGTCAAATGTTACAGGCTACGACTGAATCAAAATGATCCTGATAGGACTATTATTGAACATGATAGTGGATTTACAATGATTAATACAATGATAGTGGATTTACAATGATTTACAATGATTAATAGTTGATGAGACAACTCCCATCATTGACCAACTTGAAAAAATTACCAGGCACATAAATTCTCCTAATGTTGATGTTGAGAATAAAATTGAAAAGAGAGCAGAGTCTAAAATTCAATTCAAAATAGCAAAGAAAATTAGCCAAGCCGTGGCCATTCATAAGGTGAAGTTATCTAAAACTATAACTAAAATTGAAACTCTCATTCAATAGATACTCACCACTTTAAAGAAGCTTTACACTACCAACTCCTTCACTTGAGAGATACAAGAAAATCTCAAGAAATTAGATGATGATTTGCAGAAGAGTGCAAAAAGCTTAATCACAGAACCCAATACATTTATAACACACTATGCAAAGGTCAAGCATATACATGGGTTAAGAAATGAGCTCAGAAGAGAATAAGACAAGATAAAGGATGAAACAAATGAGCTTCAAGAAGAGTTGTTACCACACATTGAGGTGATGGAGAGGCGTGTCAAGAAAGCCAAGGATCTAGTAGCTACTCTCGAGATATCATTTGTAGATCACATATTTGACATGCATGCACAAGTTGGTTTGGAGCATATTGCCTTAGACAATTTGAAAGAGGAATAAAAAAATCTCTTAACCAACTTGAAGAAAACCCATAAAAATATTTTTGATAAGATGTAAGTATATACTGTTTTGGCATTATTACTAAAAAAGTGAGAAGATATGTATACTTACTGAGGCATATAGATAGGGGGAGTTTATATTTTTGAGTATACAGTTTTGAAGTTTTGAAATTTTGATTGAGGTATACATATGTGTTTTTGTTAGTAATTCCAAAGGGGAAGAATGTTAGGTTATATGTTGTCATTAGTGTCACACATAAAGTTGGTAAAGGAAGAAAATAGGCTAGTTGGTCATCACTTTAAGTATAGTAACCAAGAAGAGCACACGATGAAATATCATATTAATCAAATACAATCTTGACTGAGTACTCATATCGAGCCAGATGATTACCGAGCACCAAGTATAGTTATAATCGAGCATTAATATATACCGAGCGTCAGTAATTTACCGAGTGGTGAATGAAGTGTATACTGAGCAATACATAAAGGACATAAAAGTTTGTAATGGTACAAAATACAAGGTAAAGAGTTTACACTGAGCTAGAAAACAATTTACAAAGAATGAGGTGAAGGTTAAATGTATATGGAATCATTTAATGATTGATAATCCCTATGTAATGATGTTTTAGGTTATTCATTTGGATCGCAAATCTTAGGTTTTCTAGATGATGCCATAACCCTAATTAGGTCAAAATATTTTGATATAAGAATAGTCAAGATGTCATTTTCATAAGTACCACACATGATGATGCAGTCAAGGATGGTGGATCCAATGAAGGATAGTCCAAACCTTGCAGCCAATAGAATTACACAGTAGAATACTCAACACAATAGATAACACCATAAATGTTTCAAGTAATTTACATTAACATGCCCGGCTATAAGGCCTTTCGGGTTAGGGCCAATTACAATATGAAACAATTCTACAAGATCCACAACCAGATTCAATACAATCTTAGCTAGTTCAGCTCTAAAGACAATCAGAAGCTGATGGAAAACCTAAGGCAGATCTAAATTTGAGCTCGCAAGCCTCCAAGAAATCTCCTTGTTCCCAAGTATGCAAACCCCTAGCTCTGCTACAAATATCTATCAGATTACAATCTGATCTGCAAGAGCATCAAGAAATTTTCCACAACTTTTCTCTCCAGCTTCACATCTAAATTCCAGATTTGCTAATTTGTTTTAACTCCTGAGCTCCCCTAATTCTACCCTAAACATCTACCCAAGCCCTCCTTAAATACTAATCATCAGCCACAAGTCAGCTGGATGAAACCCTTAACTCCCAAAATAAATAATTAAATGCCATACAAGTCAGCTTACAAATGTATAAAAACATTTAATTCTACATGTTGGCCCAAGATAATGGCTACCAATAATTAATTCACCAAGTCAGCTCAACAAATCACACAAAACTCTAGTCAGTAAGTTAGAACTACCGAGCGACAGTAAAATTATCGAGCACACTAGGCATCGCTAAGCACCAGTGTCGACTAAGCATTGCAGGCATGACTGAGCAACAATTTCACTGAGTGTCAAAGACTACTGAGTTCCTTCAGTGATCGAGCTTCCTTCAATGATCGAGACCATCGGTCAAGGCTGCAATTGAGTAACACCGGCCTCAATACTAACACTCCATGCAGTTTTACCAAGGACATAGAATGCCCCTGCCTAAACCTTGGATGCCCTTGCATCACATGAGGTAGATGCCAATATAGACATCTAAAAATTAAATAGGGTTGTGAAGTTATAATTTTTGTTAGAGCATTCAAGGAGTAAATCAATATCAGATCAAAAGGCCACCGAGAATAATTTAGAGAAGAAATATATCACAAAAAGGTGATAACAGCTAAGTACTTATCATATTTGAAATTAGGCAAAGTTAGTTTCTATATATAGATCACTTCTACTATTACTTTCCAACAATTGTGGTAGACTTAAATCTCTTAACAAAGTAGACCTAACAAGTCTTTTTGTAAATCTCTTAACTGAGTGCACACTTAAATAATGCTACTTAAATCCTTTAACCAGGTAGATCCTCATAGATCTTTATTGTTACTCCAAATAGGGTAAGATCATCAGAAGTGATTAAATATTGTATCCTTAATTGACAAACTTTATTACTATAGTTAGTGAAGCTTTTTGGGTGTCATCACCACCACAATTTTTACCTTCTAACAAGGGTTTCTGTGATACCAAAATACTTTTTTATCATGTACGAAGTTTCATGGATGTTTACATGTTAGATTAGAAATCATTTCTTATTTTTAGTAATGTTATGAATGGATGAAAAAATAACATGTCAATTGGTTAATGAATCAAATTGTTATAAGGATTCAGTTTGAAAAAGTTTTTGAGGTTACTGATTCACCCCTCCCCTCTCAACAACTCACCTTTTCATAATCCCAACACCGGGGATATATTTCCAGCTATTAAATTTGACCCAAACCACAAATACATCTAATCGTAGGTGTGTATGTTTGAGTTTAGATAGTTTTAAATTTTACAGTAGATCAAGGTTATTAGTAGTGAATGTTGTATCCTAGCATGCTTATCTATTTATTTTAGTACATAAATTATTTTGGAATACATGATGCATATAATCATATGCATTTCAAACAATGGGATATATCATATACTATACTAGAATTTAAAACATATCATAATTACATTGTCATAATTCTCAGTTATTTTTGTTGGAATTAAATAACATTGGAATTGTCAAATTCCAAGTATATGATAAATTTGGAAGTTTTAAATCTAGAAAATGGTTTGAACCTTTTGATTCACCTACAATTCACCTAGAATTCATAATGAGAAGATGGAAAATGCTGTTTGCATATGGATTTCAAAACATAATTATAAATCTTGCTTTACCCCCAATTCCCATTTAAGTGGAATTGGAATTGATTTTCCAATTCCACCTATTTAGATGGAAGATTCAAATGATGGTTTTTGGGGTAAATGGGAATTAAAATATCCCTATTCCAATTTCATGTTATGAACACAAACATCGAAAATGTCAATTATGGGATTTGACAATCCCAATTCCAGTCTAATTCCAATAAACAAACATGCCCTTATTGTTTTTATTTTTTGAACATATGTTTAGTCTATCACACTAATATTGACCTTCCTTGGGTTTAGGTGCTTAAGGATTTATTAATCTACAACTCTAAGATTCAACAAACTACATCATTATTATGGGTAATCAAATCCTAATTGTCATCATACATAGATATGTAGCCTAATAAAGGAAGTAAGCCAAACCCATCAAATTATGTGTGTACACTAACTCTATTTCTGAGGATATATTAAGGGTCTTTGTTACAATTCAACATACCAATAGTTAAATTGAAGACTGCTAATTGTAATACCCCCAAAATGGGCTTCAGTACCATTGACCTCCTATATTCATGAATTGATCACAATTGACCTGAAAGTCCTCACCTAAGGCACATCTCCACATCAAATCATCAAAACCCTAATCGATCCTAGTTTAATTCTGCATCAGGGAATATTCCTAAATATTCCTAATTTATCCTAATTATCTCTAATTAAATATTATTTGGTAATAAATGATATTATTTTATCCAGTGTTTGATTAATTGAATATGATAAATATTTAATTAATTAAATTATATTCAACCACTTAATTAATTTAATTAGATTTAATTAACATTATTCCTAATTAATATTGTTTATTTGACAATAAATCACAATTTCTAAAAATAATTGATTGAATATTTATTTAATTGATTAAAATCAAATTGTCAAATTTAATGATTTAATTTTGGATAAAGTTTGATTAAATAATTGATTAACACATAAATCAATTATTTTTACTCAAAAATAAGTTAAGTTGAGAATAAAACACATGGAAATAAAATAAACAAAATAATTATCTATGCAAAAATTAGAAGATCAGTTAAACTTTAAATCAATTAATTGATTCTTTTTGTTAATTTTCTAAACTCAACATGTGATTGTGAGTTGAAAATTAGATTGGAGTGATCTCAAATTCCAATTTTGAGTTAAAAGCTGATTTGCATGATTTTACTAGATAGCTGTTTCTGATTTCTTGATAACTCACCAATCAATTTGAGTTGATCAAGGAGTGATTTTTGGCTTTTTCATGAGTTCTCAAACCCTAGATTTCTATATAAGTAGGCCTTAGTCCTTCACATCTTTCATCTTTCAATTGCTAGAATTATCATGCAATCTAGAGAATAACAACACTACACTGTCGAATTCTTGAGAATTGTGCAAACTTTTGGGAGATCAATTGCTAACATTGCTTTTATTATTTTTGCATTCATAGCTAGATTCAATTCATTGTTTTAGAGTTTTTAGGTAATTTCCATATCTTTCATCATTATTTTGCATAGAAAATATCAAAAATATAGACTAAATCTTGCATCCATTTCATTAGATTTTGCATTCAAATCCTTCATTTAGATGTTGCATTGTCATTATTCTCTATCAAAATCTAAGAATACCATACTCGCATCTACTAGAAGGTAGTAAATCACTTGGTTAATGATATTTTTCTGTCATTAATCAATAATATTTTACTGGTGTGTTGTGTCTCATAAATATGTACAATTTTCGCACACACAATAGTTATTGAGATAAGATAAATATTTATTTCTTTTATTAAAGACCAAGTTATGCTTCAATCATTTCCTCTTTGGAGAGGTGTCCATTCTAATATTTTTGATATTAATTAATAGAATAATAAGGGTGTTGACCCTTACAAAACCATAATCCATACGTGTCAAAAGAGATCAATAACACATTAATAGTTAAGGTGACATGTATGTTACAAGTTTAGGCCATTAATAAAACACTAACAAAAAAGTTACCAACCCACCTTAAGAGTGGGTGGAAAACTCACCCATAGGGTGGGGAGAAGATAGAGATTACATAATGAATTTTTCCTATACTATTATACAACTGTCTATGAAATACTATCACTAGGATCCCCACCATAAGAGGGAGCAAGTGGTGAAATCCCATTAGGGAGACAATCAAAACAAGGGGAAAAGTACTAAGAAGGATGGAAATTTTTAACTGAAGATTGGAGAAAATAAGGAGTAGTATACATAGAAGGGTCAACATGGCTTGAGGGGACTGTGCTAGTAGTAGGAGGAGGCACATGAGTTATAGAGGTTGCAACATTAGAATCCTCTAGATCTACAATAGGAGCATCATCTTGAGGGGAGTTATCATTAGTTTGTGATTTTTCATTAGAGGAAGAATCAGAAGCTTGGAAAATCAAATGTTCATAATTACATTCCTTCCACTAAGTGGAAGTGCCTTTACATTGCAAGATAGAACAATTTGTTTCTAGAGGACGAGTAGAGAAGTGCTTGCAACATTGAAATAGGAGGGCCCCATCATGTATTGATTGGGTCCAAGACCTATTCCCACCACGAGAACTACATCTCAAGGGATATGTTTGGAAATGTCAATGTCAACTAGAATGCGTGCATAGGTGGATATACCCATGACATATGTGGCATCATCCACCTTTAAAAAATGACCAATAGAGTTATCGATGATGTCAAAACATGAGTTTTCCTAGAAATAAAGGGAAGATAAGGAAGATGAATCCACATAAGATGCACACAAAGAGGTTTAGTTTGGGGTTAAAGGAGAGTTCCTAGGGTTTGGACAAAAGAGAGTGATTCCCCAATCCCATGACTTGATCATCACCAAATTATATTCCTTAGAGGAAGGGAAAAAAGTAATAAAAATCCCTTAGCATAAGGGAAAAGATCAATATTATTTAAAAACATAGGTCTCCAAGAGTCTGTTACCCAATGATTCAATTCAAGAAGAGAATGATAAAAACTAACAAATCTATAGATAAATCCACAATGTTGATAGTATATCACATTTTTCTCCATGTCGCGGCCATAAACCACCACTAGGGAGGTCTCACGACAAGCTAGAGGTCTAGGTTTACCTCTGGAGGAAGAGTTGCATCATATATGACAACACACGTGAAAATGTATCCACCAATAGGAACAAAAATATTTAAATAGGGGGCCTCTCATTAAAAGCCTTACTAGCGGAGACATCCCATGAACCACCCATTGGAACAGAGGCACCCATTCTATTATTTTAAAATCATCTATTTATGTTATTATAACTCATGATTGAGGTTGATGTACAATGCATATTTTATATGAGTATTTTATGGTTTGAAGATACACCATTCTTTCCTATCCTTTCTTCTTAAAGGAACCCTCTCATTCTTCTGAATATCTTTTTTTGATTGGGAATATATATTATTCATCAATAGAAATGAAATTTATATTTCAAGTATTTCATATTATAGTATTAGCTTGTAAACTAAAAATCTAAATCCAAATAACCAATTCCTGTTCCTCAAAGGAATGAAAAAGAGATAAAAAATCCCCCAGCACAAGGGAAAATATCAATGTTACCTAAAACCACAGGTCTCCAAGATTTTTTTACTGAGCGATGTAGGTTAGGAAGAGAAAGCCAGAAAACAACAAATCTACAAGCTAACCCACTTTCTCATCACTAAATAACATTCCTTAGAGGATGGAAAAAAGAGTAATAAAAAATGTCTTAGCACAAGGTAAAATATCAATATTACCTAAAACAACAAGTCTCCAAGAGTTCATTACCCAATGATGCATGCCATGAAGAGAAGGTCAAAAAGCTATAAAATCTACACACTAACGCACAATGTTGGAAGTATTCTAAATTTTCATCCACTTTGCAACAACATACCACCACTGGGGAGGTCTTGGCACAAGCTAGAAGTTTAGGTTTCACCCTTAGAGGAAGAGTTGCAACAAATCTTGCAACACAAGCAAAACTTACCAGGAATAGAAAAAGGCTTTGGAGCCCCCCCATTCACAACCTTACCAATAGAGGCATACCCTGAACCACCAATTGGAACAGAGGCATCCATTCTTTTATTTTGAAATCAAATATTTATATTATTATAAGTCATGATTGAGGTTTTTGTACAATGTACATTTCATATGAGTATTTGATGGTTTTAAGATACGATGCTCTTTTCTACCCTTTCTTCTTGAAGGAACCATCTTCTTCTTGTAAATATATTCTTTTTGATTGGTAATATGAATTTTCATTAATAGAAAAGAAATTTACATTTCAAGTACGTCATAGTATAAAAGTAACCAATAAAATCTAAATCTACATTTAGAAACCACCCCTACCACCAAAAACCTAAAATGAAAAAACTCTGAACACCATGCCATCGAATAAAAAGAAAATGGCATAACATTTACAGATTAATCTAGTAAACTATATCTTTAAACATACTAGCCAAACACCAACCAAGATCACTACCTTCCATAAAGACCAAAACTTAACACCCAGTACCACGACCATATAAGAAACAAATTATATAGAAATAAAAAAGATGAAGTAATATACAAATGGGTAAATCACTTCCTTTTTTCATGTATTGCACATTTTGGAAGGAAGAGGCCCCATTAGGTTCAAGAGGAGAGTCAAACATTAAGTGGGACAATGATCCTTCTCTAAAATATTTGATTATGAAAAAGGAAATGATGAAATAAAGTAATGTAAATGATTAATTAGGTAAGTTGTTGAAAAAATGTAAATAATAGATTGATATGGATAGATAGTGAATTGAAATGTAGAGAAACAAAAACTAGAAATAAGAGCTAACCTATGGCTGAAATATGGGCTCATAATTTAGGGTACATGATGATAATGGCAATATGTACTTGGGACATGATGATAATAGTGACTTGTCCATGGTGTTTTTGTTTGAATTTTTCAGGGATCATTCAACAGTTCCCAACTTTTCTAGATCTTGTTTGATGACTTTGTAACCTATTCCTGAACACATAAAAATAGGGAAAAAAGTAAATGATTGATTCACCTTGCATAAACCCTCATGGATGGATGTAGAAATTTCTCATACCCATGAAGATTCTTTAATTCACTTTAAATCCAAAGAGTTGACCTTGGAATGTGATTTAGATTCAAGGATTCCCTTACAAATTCATATATTTATGAGTTACACTCCTAGATCTTAAATGTAGATATGGTTGAAAATCACTTGCAATGAAGGGGAATAAATGTGAATGAAAGTGTCTTATTTCTTAATTGAGAATTCCTCTACTTGGCCATCATGGGAGAGAAACTTGTTTCAATAGGTGAAAATTTCATTTGAATTGAATGATCTTGAAGAATCAGAGACTTGGAGAAACTTGATCTTGGATGCTTGCCTTCAAATATTGAAGAATCCAATTGCTCAATTTCTCTTGATTGCTTGAAAACTTGACTTAAAATGATTGAGTATGGTTATGATATGAAAAATGAGGAGATATAAGGTGTTTTTATACTTATTCCATCATTTTAGGATTAAAAAATGGTCTAGGTTGACCAAAAAATAAATCTCACACAAAGACCTCGAAATCATGTTCTGGGCCAAATTTGGGCCTCGATCCTCAGGAACATGTCGCCATTGGTGACATGTCTAATTAAGAGTGCACCAAAATTTAAATGGGAGGTTAGGATAATTGAAAAGGTACAAGAAAAGATGAATTAGGTTTATAAGATCAAGCATAATGGGTATTCAAACCTCAAAATCACCAAATGAGGTCTAATAGGTCCTAACAAAGTATTTGATCATGATTGCTAACTCTTTAGGATGATACATTTAGCCCCCACTTTAGTGGGAGTATGAGATAAACTCATGATAATGGTAAAGTAGATCAATGCATAAGAAAAAAATTACCAAGGTTAGGGAGAAAAAGAAACATCAAGCCCCTAAGCGACTCAAGTCCTCATCAAATCCAAAACCGAGATAAAAGAGGCATTGCTCGAAAGAGAGAGGCTTGAACACTAGCCTAGTAAGGTATTGAATTACTATGGATCACACAAAAAGAAAAAATCACAAATAATGGTATTGAAAGTATAGAAAGCTATGTTATGCTATTCAACCCATCAAAGAGGATCAGTCCTTAAGGAAATAATTATCTCCATTAAGGGATATTAAAGGGAAATTAGGCCTAAGGAAAGTATTGTCTCCAAAGGAATCAAAGAAAGAAAGAATAGTTCTTAATAAAGTATTGTCTCCATTAAGGGATCAAAGAAAAAGGAAGACCAATCCATAAGGAAAGAATTGTCTCCATTAAGGGATCCAATGAAAAAATAAACACAAGGAAAACATTGTCTCCTTGGCTATCCACAAGGGAAATCATATTAAATCATTGTGTATGTGTGTGAAAAATGTGAACAAGGAGTGGTGTATATGCCCCCCATATTAAAGCAATTACAAATTCCTTAATGAGAGCAATGGGTTTAACATGCACCTAAAATAAATATTTCCACTATGAGATGCCCCCAAGAGAGGACATAGAAAGGGAACTAAACCAATGAAAAAGGGAAACAAGGGGATCTATTATCTCATGAATATATATGATCACCAAGATGATTGATGTTATGTTCTCCCAGAAATAGTAAAATGAGAAGAAGATCACATAAGATTCACAAAGAAGAGTCTTTTTTGGTCGACATCATAGAGACCAAAAAGAATAGGTAGCTACCATTTTGAATCATTCCCAATTAGACAATACAAAGGCACATTTATGAACAATGTGACATGCATGACATAACATGTAACAACATATAGAATAAATGAGATAAAAATAGAGGAATATCACAATAGATAATTTCCTTTATCTCTTTGTGCCAATAAAACAACAAGGGTCATCTAAATAAATCTAAATAAACATATTTCGAGAAGCACATCAAGGGGGAAGCACATTACAATAAAGAAACACAAAGAGTCCACAACATAATAGGAGCTAGTCAAGCATATCACCTATCCCACTATCTTAGTTTACAGTGATTAGGGAAGGTGGGAAAAATGTAAGAGGAACACCATATAAAATGTTAGATAGAGCAATAACCACTTCTAAACAAGGACCATGCTATAAATAGGTTACTTTGTTCATCACTAGGACTAAGAGATAATTTTTCTAAAGATATAAATGGAAAATCATGATTAACATTAATAAGATCATACATATAATTAGAATCACTAGCATAAATATCATCATTAGTTGTATTAGAAACATTGAAAGCATCATCATCAAGAGTGTCCTTCATCCAATTTAATTGTAATAGAATCTGAGATACAAATAGAATTATCATGTTTGTTCAATTTCATATTTTTAAAATTAACTCTCTCCTTTGGCTCAAGCATAGGTTGGTCAATGGTAATCAAAGCATTGGTAGGGGTTTTATGTGAAGAGAGGTTTTAGAAAGAACGTTGATAGAATCTAGCACAATGTTTATAGTGGCAATCACAAGAACAAGGGTTATGATTGGTTTTGCTATAAATTTGGTTTGGTTAAGAATCAATCAACATCAGGTTATTTTGTTGTTGAGAGATGCTATTAGCTAAATATTTATAAGATATAGGAGGCAAAAAATAAGTGTATATAGTTGGTGCAAGTTGTGTATGGAGAAGTCTAGGTCTAGGACAAGGAGATGGAACATCCTTAGGGTTGATAAGATCACAAATATTCTGGATTTTATATTTTTGATATGATCAAAAGATATTATCTTTGTGGGATTGAGTTGGTCAAGGCAAAAAATACCAAAAGAAATAAAGGTAAAAAAACTCTCAAGTTATTGAAGGATGATAGAGACTATGGTTAATAGTGATGATTTATTTGCTATGGGGAAAATTCAAACAATTATGGATAGGAGAGACTACAAATTTTATGTAAGCAAGCCACAAAAGACCAAGTTTGAATTGAAATTGGTCAGAAGTTGGGATGACAAAACATGTGACATCTAGATTTTTAGTACCAACTTCTATAAAAAAATGTAAGAGAACTATGGGAAGGAAAGATGAAACCATTATTAGTTTGGATCATAACATCAAATTTTTCATAAAAATAACATTGCAATTGTATTTTGTAAAGATTCTCTTTAGTTATCACATTCACCATGCAATTAGGATCAATAAGAACACCATGAGAATTGATATTAACCTTTGCAATAATGTAAAGAGGACCGTTAGGTACTCTATTATTTCACTAGGGTCAAAGGTAGTGTAAAAATTAGGTTCAGGTTTGGGTTTAGGTTGAGATTTAGATTGATCAATGAGATTGAAAATATTATTGGCCTCAAAGCACTTATCATTATAGTAAAAAACATGGGTGGAAGAAGGCAAAGATTGGGTAGACTCAACAGTATTGGTCAAATGAGATGGAAAATGATTGGTATAGATTGTAAGTTTGGGTTGGGAGGAGCTACAAATTTGTTTCCTTGATCATTAATACCCTCAAAAAATATAGTATTAGAATCAATGAGGTCTTGAATAACATATTTTAGTATCATGACCAAGTTGATGATGGTATAGGAAAAAAGACTTGTGATCAAAGAATTTGGGAAAAGGTTTGGATGTGTCAATCAGTTTAATAGGAGGAAGATTTAACACTTTAGAATTACTCAAATTCAACATCACATTATGCAAAGATTCAAAAATCTGAATAAAATTACCACGTCTAAAAATAAATGATAAAAGAGCCACACCTTTAGATGATGCTACTACTTTGTCTCAAAATCGTGGGATGAATTATTGATCTTAATGAAGTTATTTTTTTTTTGAAACTTTTAATAGGATTGAGATGTGACATCAATCTTATTAATCAAAGCCATTTGAGTGGTTCTCTCAAACTAACTAACTTGAATCTGATAATTATGAAGCATTGCACACAATTGAGTAAAATATGAAAATTCAAAAAGAAAAATCTTATCTCTAATGTCTTTAATTTGTAAATTAGAAATGAAAAAATATTGCACATCAATATCAGACAAAGGATAAGAAATTTGAGTATGCAAATGCTTAAATCTACTAATGAAATTAGTCACTTTTTCTTTAACACCTTGTTTACAATGCTTTAAATCAGTCAAAGACATCTTAGGGCCAATATTATTTTAAAATTATTGGATGAAAGTGTTAGCAATATTTTGAAAGTATTAAATAGAATATGGAGGAAAAGAACAATATCATTGCAAGGATTTATCTCGAAAAGTCCTAGAAAAAAATATATCAGTAAACCTATGATCATGAGAGAAATCACTACATAATTTTTGAAAGGTTTTAACAGGGGTCAAAGGATCACCTTTACCATTATAATTCTCTAGGTGAGGAATTTCCATGTATTGAGGAATAACAATATAGATGATATCCAAGGACAAAGGACCAATAATGTCACAAGTAGGAATATTGAATTTGGATTGGGCCATGAAAGGAATTTGTTGTTGCAAAGAAGAAACAGTTTGAGCCAAGCCATTGAAAAAGTGGTAGGATATAAATGTGAAAGTTTTGGACCATTATGAGAAATGGAAGGAATAGTGAAATATGAAAAAGGAACACTATTGTAAGTGGGCATTGATGAATGTAAAGAAACATATGGAACACTTGAATAAATAGTGATAGTAATAGGACTAAGAATGCTAACATGTGTAGGATTGATATTTTGAATGGAAGTAGTGATAATGGGTAGAGCATAAGTGGACACACTAGGAATGAAGGTAGAGAAAGTCATGAAGGTCTCACCACTAGTAGTAGGTTGAATCAAACCTAACTCTTGGACATAATTAGGCCTGATATTTTCATCAATGAGATGAAAAATACTACACTATATTTTAACACCATGTTCATCATTATGAATTATCTTCCTAAAACCCTCTACAATAGATATGACCTTAGGATTAGAGTTTTCTTGTTCCAATCATTGCTCAATTTTTTTAAATTCATGGAAAAGTTTTTGAACTTGCACGAGAGGTATTCTTAAGGCTTCACCTTCATCATGAGAATAGTGGTAAGAGTTTTTATATATAATAAGATTAATATCATTGATATCTATGTTGATCCCATTTGTATTCTTTGGAAAAATAGAGGACTTGAGATCAAAGGAACCCATAAGTCTACATATTCTCCTAATTGGAATGTTATAGGTAGGACTCAAGGTAATAAAACTCATGCACAAGAGAATGAAAGAAATATATATCTAATTAAAATATAGAGTTTGAAATGGATATGAAATTCAACAAACAAAATAGAAAATTTAATGACAAATCACATCTAACCATCAAATATAGAAATACCTAATGTAAAGCATGTAATGTAGATCTAAATGAGAAAATAGGATCAAGCTACCAAAATTATAAGTATGTATGAAGAGTCGAGTTCACCAAAAATGTATAGAAAGGAAAAGATGAAGTAATGTACGGATGGCTAAACCACTTTACATTTTTGTGTATTACACATTTTAGAAGGAAGATGCCCCACTAGGTTAGAGAGAAGACTCACACACTAAGTGGGAAAATGATCCTTCTCTAAAATATGTGATTATGAAAATTGAAATGATGAAATAAAATAATGTAAATGATTAACTAGGTATGTTGTTGAAAAAATGTAAATAATAGACGGATACAAAGAAACAATGAACTGAAATATACAAAAACATAAACTAGAAAGAAGATCTAACCTGTGACTAAATTTTGGGCTTAGAATGTAGGGTACATGATGAAAATGGAAACATGTACCTAGGACATGATGACAATGGCAACTTGTCCCAAGTGTTTTTATTTGAAATTTTCAGGGATCATTTGACAGTTCCCAATCTTTGTAGAACTTGTCTGATAGCTTTGTAATCTCTTCCTACACACATAAAAATGAGGAAAAGGTTACATAAAGGGGGTTTCCTTGTTCAAACCCCTATTTAGTAATAAAACTTGAAAATTAAATGAAATTTCTTAAAGGAAAGTATGTAAAAAGGTAAATGATTGATTCACCTTGCATACATCCTCATGGACGGATGTAGAAATCACTCATACCTATGAAGATGCTTGAATGCACTTTAAATCCAAAGAGTTGACCTTAGAATGAAATGTAGAATCAAGGATTCCCTCACAATACATATATCTATGAATTCCAATCCCATATCTTGAATGTAGATATACTTGAAAATTACTTGGAATGAAGGAGAAGGAATGTGAATGGAAGGATCTTCTTGCTTGATTGAGATTTACTCTACTTAGCCATCATGGGAGAGAAAATTTCTTCAATTAGAGAATATTTCCTTTGACTTGAATTACCTTGAAGAATTAGAGACATGGAGAAAATTGACCTTGGATGCTTTCCTTCAAATTTTGAATCCAATTACTCAATTGTTGTTGATTGCATGAAAAATTGATTGCAAATTCTTGATTATGGCCATGATATGAAAAATGAGGAGATATAAGGTGTTTTTATACTCATTCCATCATTTTAGGAATAAAAAATGATCAAGGCCAACCATAAAACTAAATCTCCCTTAAATACCTAATATAGGGCTTTGGGCCAAATTTGGGCCTCAATCCTCAGGGACATTTTGCCATTGGTGCCATGTCCCATGGATAATGGACCAAGATTTAAATGGGAGGTTGAGATAAGTGAAAAGGTGTGAGAAAAGAGGAATCAACCAAGATCAAGCATAATGGACATTTACACCTTGGAATCAACAAAATGGGGTCTAATAGGTCCTAATAAAGCATCCAATCAGGGGTGCTAACTTTTTAGGATGGTACAAAAATAAAGAAACCCATGTACAAATTTTAAGATTTATGTAGAAGAAAAAATTACTTTTTCCTTGTCTTTCTTATATGGTCATTAACCTAGTAATCTTCTAGCCTAAATTTGAACCTTTTACCACTAGCTTTCTCCCTCTCCATTCTATCCTTCACATGCTCCATGGATCTCTCTGGCATCCAATAATTACTTCAATAACTCCCACCCAATTTGGCCAAGCTTCATCAGTACAAGCTTCCTTGTTATTGAAGGTGCTCCAAACTAGGAATGATAGTAACAAAGGTCCAACACACAAAGAACCACACTCAACTCAACCATTTCCATAATAATTGTAATCTCACCACACCACTCTAGTTTCACATACTCTTTCAAGCACACACTGCCTCTTCCTTTGAGACCAATTACAAAGCCCAAGCAAGGAATGTAAAGGTTATATCAATATTGGAGTGATGCCTATGCTCTAAATTCATGAACTTCTCTCTTAAAATTAAGTCCAAAATCTACCAAAAGATGGGCTCATCAATCTTAAAAATTCTCTTCAAGTGTTTCCCTTTAATCTTCCCATAAAAGAATTATTGTTTTTTAATGAAAAAAAGTGTAAAATTGGCCTCCATAGCCCATCTTACGCCTCCACTTCTCTCTCTTCACTTTCCCACTAACTAAACTATGTCCAAACCTACAAAATGGGGAATTTAACCTGCACTAAGTATATGAAAAGTGTCATCCAATCACATATAATAATAACTATGATCTCTACTATCGTACGCCAAATATAGCTCCACACCATTAATGCCATAGTAGTCCTCGAATATCTCATCACCCGCTTCATTATTTAATAATACCCTTGCCTTTGACAATGTGTTCACAATATTATTTCCACTTTTTTTATTATGAGAAATTTTATATAGCTTTAAAATATGCCAATAATAGTGTTTATCCTTTTCATATACTTATTTACATACTATAGATACATTTTCCCTATAGCGATTGCATTGAAAATTATTAATGAGTCCCCTTCCTTATATAAGCAAGAGACATTTAATTTTTTAGCTATCACCACTGCATTGAGAGTGTCTTGAGATTCTACCTTATTATTCATCCCATCATAGAGATGTTTTGCATCAATTTTGAAGAGGTTCCCATTCCAATATCTAGCCATGAATTATAACCCACATGGACTTGAATTCCCTTTACACACTCCATCAAAATTCACCTTTTTCCACCCAAGATCAGAGGGCTCCCATACCTCCTTCAAAACACATTTCTCAATTAGATTAACTCAACTACACCCATTAAGGATCCCTTCTTATGAATACCTTAAGATTATATATATGAAAGTTTAATTTTTTTCATGATTATATTTCTTCATATGTTTCATTATATAATTCTAGCCTTAGTTCCCTTTAGGAGTGTGAAGTTTGAAATATTCTATAGTTAAGCCTCATCATATTATATAATATGTTTTTAACATACTCACAACAATATTACCAATGGAAGACATTTTGTTGAATGTATACACCCACATTCAAATGCAAATATAGGATTGCTCAAAAAATATTCAAGTAGCAGTTTCTATAATAATAGTAAATTTTTTTTACCAAGATGAATTAAATCAAGGGAAAACATACTAGTATGTGTGGGCTAGGGGAAACCCTATATGGGTGTTTGATGGTCTTCATTGGGTGGGAACTTTCTATGTTCTATGGATAATTTTATTAGGTGCAAGGGTAGCACATTTTGTAGATTAGTTTTTTTGTTTTTGTTTTCTCTTCTTTTCCTCCTTGGCACATTGGAAGGGTTTGGAGGTGACCTCTGGTCATGTTTAAGTCTTGGGTCTTTCTAGTTTTGGTTAGTATTTTCCCTTGTGATTTTGGTGTAGATTGAAACTCCATCATTTTATTCATGATTTTTAGTATTTTTTCCATTGTAGAGAGGCACTTCTCCAATTGGATTGTGGGTTCCCAACTTCATCTTTATAAGAAAATGTCTTGTAGCATTTGAAATTTGTTTTTTTATCTAGAAATGGTTCTTTTTTTGGGAAGAGTTTCCCCAAAATTGAAAAAATTGAATTGCTATTTGGAGAGATGTTAGGATCATCCTATCCTAGAAATCCAACTGAAAATAGTCTTGGAGGATGAGACCTATTTGTGTAATCATGCCCTTATTTGAAAATTTATGGCACATTGAGTCTCTATGCTAGCTTTGGAATCTTGGGCATGGTGAGTCTGGAACCTTAATGGATATATGGAGATAATGATGGATACAAATAAGTACTTTCTAGTTATTTTCCTTTGTATGACCAATAGGTACAAAGACTTTAAAGTAGGCCTACATTTTTATAATTAGGTAGGGGTTTTCATCAAGCCTTGATATATAAGGGTCAACTTGTTAGAATGTGAGGTTGATGTGGTGTTTTCATTAATATTGTTATTGATGTCAACATATCTTCTATGGATGTATTGGTTTTTGTATTGACATGCTGGCTTATCATTTATTTCTTACTGAAAAAGTATGTATTTTAGTTGGTGCTTTCACCAATGGTTCATGTAGTGTGCTCATGGAAATTCTAGTTTTATCCTCTCTAGATGTGTTTTTGGTGCCAACTTTGTGATGTAGCATGCTTCATATTTCTATTGGAATTGAGTGCTTTGGAGAGAGTGTTTTGGTCTAAATCTTGGAGTTTTGTTTTGGTCAAGGTGGTCCTCATTCATTTCCTTCCATGACAAGAATGGTATGGTATGACATATTCCAAATATAGTATCTGACCCGTTGGATCTTGGTGTGGTGTACATATTTAAGAATACAACAAGTAGAAGAAAAAAATAAGAGTACACATATATGAAGTGACTAAGAATTCATGTAGAATGAGATCCATGTTCTTACATAATACTCTAAAGATCTTATAGGTGGATTCTATATCTATTTTATATCTTTTATGTATCAACAGTGAGCCTTTGTCTATCAACATTGAGCCTTTGTGTATCATTAGTGAGCTTGTGTATAAGTAGTGAGCCCTTTTCATATCTAGTAGTGAGCCTTTGTACAAATCACCTTTTGAGGTCACCCTAACAAGTGTTGTTCATATTCATGAGAATTATCTTCTTTGTGGTTTTCCTTAATTGGGTTTTCCATATAAAATCTGGTGTTCTTTGTTTCAGTGTTCTTGTGTTATTCATGCATATCTTTACTGTGGATGTTAGTCATTCTTTACCAATAAATATTAAGTTTGTATCATTAATGTTTAAGTGTTTACTGATAGAGGAAAAGTTTTGTTTGTTTGTGTGGGAATAATTGATTCACCCCCCTTAGTTATTCAATCTATTCAACAATTGGTATAAGAGTGAGGTCCCTTGTAGTCTGAGCTTAATCTCTTGATAGAGATCTTGAAGGTTGAACAAATGGAAGGAGGTTTATACTTTGAGGAAGATTGGCATATAATATTGAGTGGTATTGAAGACATTGAATTTGAGAATGAAGAATTAAAATAGAGTTTGATGGAGGAAAATGCCTATATTGTGAAACTAAAAGTGTAGATTAGTAAATTCAAATCAAGGCACAAGGAAGTTAGTAGAGAGTTGAAAGAATAAAAGGATAAAATATTGGTGTTGGAACTAGAGCTAGCTGAATTAAGGAAAATAGGAGGTTGTGATGCAAATCATATAGAAAATAGAAAGGAAGGTCTCATTGAGACTAAATCAAGGTATAAAATGAAAGATGCTTAGATTAGAATATTTGAACTGGAGAAGGAATTGGATGAATGGAAAGTGATAGAAAGAAAATTTCAATGGAATGATGAAGAAAAATGCAGAAAAAAATGAATTGTTGGAAATGGAACTAACAAAGCTAAAGACTAAAACATGTGAGAAAAACTCTATCCTAGATAAGATGTTGCATCTACTAGAAGAAAGCAAAGAGGATGCTGTATCTATTGGTGAATGTTTGAGTCAGAATGACAAAGGTAAAGGCATGGCAATTGAGAAAGAAATGAAGGTGAAGACTTCAAGAAAAGTCAGGAATCAAAACCCTTTTGTGAAGGGATCACATATAAAGAAATTAAATGCTCAAAGGTAATTATAATTGAATGGTTATTGTTATATATAAAATAATTTTGGTCATAAGGTAGTAAACTAAAGGATGAGAAAAGGGAATGAATGCAGTAAATGTCATAATTTTGGTCATGAAGAAAGTAAATGCACGAGACATGTTTAGGTTCAAGAAAAATGAAGTGTTATGAATAAGATATTTCATGGAAATTGTTATGTTTTTCATAATTATGGTCACAAATCTAGTTGATACATAGATAAGTTGTTAATATCTTAGATAGAAGAATATTAGATGCTTTAAGTGTAGAAAGTCAAGTCACTATGCTAGATCATGCAAGTTTGAAGCTACAATGAAAAGTATTGATTGTGATAAGAAGATAGCCGAATCAAGTGAATCTTAGAAGCATAGTCTAGAATGGATGAAGAAATATGTTGATATAGAGGTTTTGGTGGTACTGGATCCTGGTACTAGTCCTACTAACAAATGAGCAGGAGGTTGTGGCATAGGGGGAGTATTGAACAAATAAAATTTTTACACCTCCCTTGGAAAATTGGTTACAACTAGATTGTCACCAAAGAATTAACGAAGATAATATTATTTAAATTAAAGATATTCCTATTGATCAACCATTTTACATATAGTTGAAATAATTTGTGATTGAATCTAATGCTTGGAGGGAATACTTCTTATCCCTTCAGGAGAGATTGAGTGGTATTTCAATAGTTATCGATACTGTATTAGTAAGGCAGTTTATTGGAGGTTCCTCTTTGAAACAAAAAGTATTTTGTTTATTGTCTAAATTCAAAAGGAGGGAAATAAGTTAGAAAGGTAAGGAGGCTGTTATAGTCTTGGTGAGGATGAAGATGCTAGAAGAAAATAGAGTATTGTAGAAAAATCAGAGTATGAGGGAACATAAGAAGAAATAGGAGATAAATACAAAAAAATTGAGAGTAAAATATTTTGATATCTCCGGGAGAAAGTGTTACATTCTAAGATATGAAGATAATTTTGGGAAGTTTGATAGTAGAGATGATGAAGGAATATTGTTAGGATATTTGAATAGAAGTAAGGTGTACCAATGTTTTAATAAGAGACTAAACAAAATTGTGGAAAGTACAAATGTGAAGGTTGATGAAGACTTTCAAAAGGTTCTTGAAAGGCCTATCAAGTATGATTTTTATGGAGAAAATATGATAAAGGAAGATGATATTCCATCAATACTGACATATTCTATTAAGAGATTGAGATATGTACAAAAATATCATTTAGAGAATCAAATCATTAGAGACAAGAAAATAGGAGTTATCACCAGAATTAGGGCAACACAAGATCATACTTTATTGTGCTTACTTTTTGAAATTGAACCAAAATATGTAGCAGAGGCTTATAATGATTAGAGTTGGGTCAGTACTATGAAGGAAGAGCTTGTGCCTAGATTGAAAGACAAAAATGTGATAGGTGCAAAATGGGTGTAATAGAACAAGCTTGATGAGAATGGAAAAGTTGTAAGGAATAAGGAAATATTAATATGTAAAGGATATTCACAGATTGAAGGAGTCAAATTTGAGAATACCTATGCTCTTGTTTCTAGAATGGAGGCTATTAGGATATTCTTGGCATTTGCAACATTCAAAGGATTCAAGTTTTATCAAATGGATGTCAAGTCAACATTCCTTAATGGTGAACTAAAAGAAGAGGTATACATTGAAAAACCAAAAGGGTTCATATTAGATATGGATCTTGATGCAGTTTATAGGCTAAAGAAGGATTTATATGGATTGAAGCAGGAACCCAGGGCCTGGTATGGAAAATTGGACAAATATTTGATCAGTCAAGGTTTCAGAAAGGATGGGATGACAACAATCTATACTTCAAGGTAAGTTCAAAGAAAATTATGAATGTTGTCTTTGTTGATGATATCATCTTTGAAGGCAATGATGAGCTGTACAAGAATTTTTCTAAAGAGAAGCAAAAGGAGTTTGAAATATCAATCATAGGAGAGTTAAATTTCTTTCTTGGATTGCAAAATGACCAAAATAATAAAAGTATTTTTATCTCTCAATCAAAATATGTGAAAGAGTTTCTAAATAAGTTTGGTTTTGACAATTCAAAACCTTTTTATACTCCTATTTTTACCAACAACAAGTTGACTAAGGAGGATAACTCACCAAAAGTAGATGAGACTATGTAAAGATCTATAATTGGAGGATTATTGCACTTGAATGCTACCAGACTAGATATCATGTATGCTATTCATCTAGAAACTATATTTCTACAAGAATTGAAAGAGTCACATGTGATGGATGTAAAGAGGATTTTTATGTACTTGAAAAGAAAAAAAGATATGGGATTTTGGTACTTGAGAGAGTCAAATTTTTCATTGAAAAGATATACAGATGGTAGATTGGGCTAGTTGTATGGACAATAGAAGGAGACCAGTGGTGGAGCTTACTTTCTTGGATCTTAGTTGGTTGCTTAGTCGAGAAAGAAATATGAGTCTGTAACGTTATGAACCACTAAACTAGAGTATATTGGAGCATCCTTCTATTACACTCAAGTATTATGGATGAAACCAACCTTGAAGGATATAGGAATTAGTTTTCCTAAAAAAATTCCTATCACGTGTGATAATACCAACACCATCAGTATATCAAAGAATCTAGTGACGCATTGTAGGATAAAAAACATTGATCACTTTATCAAGGAAAAGGTTGAAGAAGGAGCCATGGAGATGGAGTATGTACCTACAAATGAAAATAGAGATGACATATTCACTAAACCTTTATACAAAGATACTTTATGCATCTTTCCCCTTCCTAGTGAAAATCAAGTACACCAGTGTGTGTGCATTGATCAAGTGGCTTGCATATCTATACTTTATTGGATTGGTGCTTGGAGGATTCTTGTTAGGGGGAGAAATGTCTTTCTAACATGGGGAGTTTGTTTCTACCCTTGGTCATTATTGTCAAAGGGGGAGAGAGATTTGAAGATGTTCTAGAGAGTTACTATTTATATTTTATTTTGACAAAAGTTAGTTTTGTGTTTTACTTTGTTATTGATGAATGTTACCATCAATAAAATGGGGGAGATTATTAGAATGTGAGGTTGATGTGGTGTTTTCATTAATCTACTTGTCATTGATGTTAATATTGTTGGAAATATAGATGCAGTAATTGAGAGGGGGGGTGAATTAGTTAACCACAAAAATATTGCCACTAATCCCTTAAATATCTTAACAAATTATTTACTGTGCCACTCGATAAATATACAGAGAAATGCTAAAACTTGATCTTTGAAGTGTGTAATAATTAAACTGTTCTTAAGCATTCATCACTGATTAACTTACATGAATAAATAAAATAACATGAACACAAGAGACACCAGATTTACCGTGGAAACCCAATATGGGAAAAACCACCAATGTAACTAGTTACTATTTTTCACTCTTCTGAAGTGATGCCCGATTAGAAGCCAACCCGGTAAAAGGTTACAAAACACACTATTAGGTGTGACCTTGTTAGAGGATTTAATCACCTTGCTAGGAGTGGCCTTGTAAGAGGTCTTGAAACAATTCAATAGAATTATCACCTTGTTAGAGGATTTACAAAATGGTTGTTAAACCAACTCGGTTAAGAGATTTTGATATCATTGCTACAATTGTAAGAGAGTAACAATGAAATGACCTGCAACTAAATTGCTGAATATAGATCTCTGTTCTGCTTCACTAGATCCTTACTGATCAAATAAATCTTTGCTACTCCTCAAGGATATCTAACCATCCTTCAAAATTTGCACGTACCTTTCTTCAAAATGATTTTTGCATGTTGTATATGTTCTATTCACCACTTGACCTTCTATATATATGCCATTCTAATTAACATTTAGATTGTCAATTCGGCACTAATAATTATTATAACAGTCAGCTTAGATAAACAAACTGTAATAACAAAATCCTTTGAAAGGCCGACCATGCTCGGTAAACATTAATCTTGAAAAGACTTCCTTCGGTGACCGAGTGAGCTCGGTAACCACAGTGAATTCTGCAACATCCTTCGGAGATCGAGAGAGCTCGGTAACCACTACTTTTCCTTCGATAACCAAGGAGGCTCAGTTAACACTATTTCCCTGTCATGTTTCCTTTTGACACCTGAGAGATCTCGGTAGACACTAAAAACCACCTAGCTGACCAACTGAGCTCGGTAGACACTGAGAACCGCTTAGCTGACTGACTGAACTCGGTAGACACTGAGAACTGCTTAGCTAACCGATTGAACTCGGTAGACATTGAGAATGATAATTGATATGACATTTGTGTGACATCAAAGACAACACATAGCTAATCCAACAATGTCCTTCAGACAATTGTATCCAACAAATATATCTTCTATGGATGTATTAGTTATTATACCGACATGTTATCTTATCAGTTATTGCTTATTGGTGAGTATGTGTTTCATTTGATTCATTCACCAATTGTTCATGTAGTGTGCTCAAGATAGTTTTCATTCAATTCTATTTGGATGTGTTTTTAGTTTGATCTTTTTGATGAATTGTGCTTCATATTTCTATTGGAATTGAGTGTTTTGGAGAGAGTTTTTTGGTTCAAATCTTGGCATGTTTTTTTGGATGATGCACTTCTCATTCATTTCCTTACACCATAGGAATGGTATGGTGAGACCTATTTCAAATATCGTATCCGGCCTATTGGATCTTAGTGTGGTGTATATATTGAAGAATACAAGTAGAAGAAAATAAGAAGAATACATATATATGAATTGACTATGAATTCATGAAAAAAATAGATCTGTGTTCTTATAGAATAGTCTGAAGATCTTAGAGGTGTATTATATATCTATTCATATATTTTGTGTATTGATAGTGAGCCTTCATTTATCAGTAGTGAGCCTTCATGTATTAGCAATGGGCTCGTGTATTGACAATGAGCCCTTTTCATATATGAAATTGAGCCTTTGAATAAATCACCTTTTGGTGTCACCCTAGAAGGTGTTTTATATTCATGAGAATCAACTTCTCTATGGTTTTTCCTAGTTGGGTTTTACACACAAAATATGGTGTTCTCTATTTCAGTGTTCCTATGTTATTCATGAATATCTTTATTATGGATGTTGTGTACTAGAATTTGTACCTTCATAGGGTTAGTATTGAAAATAATTTAATAAAATAACTAAATTACCACAAAGGAAGAGCTATTTTAACAAATAAAGACAATTAAGCACTCTATGGATCTCAAGCTAGGGATGTTAATGGTGAAGCTCTTAGCAAGCCTCTATTAATGATAATCCTAGAATGAGAAAAAATGATAAAGAAAGCTAAAATATTCAATTTCAAATTGAAATGATTGATTAACTTCTAAATTTTCCTTTCTAGCTCAAAATATCAAGAGGTTAGATGCAATTCTCAGATTTGTGGATTAATTGTGAGTGAATTATCCCTTGCTTATATAGGATTTGGCAAGGGTAGGGAGTGTAGTTGGATTTGATCAAGGTTGAGTTGGGGTTAAGTCTTTGGTTCCACCCTTTGGAGACAATTTAAATCGATTGTCCTCAAAGCTTGGGACAATAAGACAAGATGAGTGGACAAGATGCTCTTTTCAATTGAGTGATTGAGATTCATTTTGGCTTGATCCATGTGAGCTCTTTCCTTAAATCCTATTGCTTGAGGCTTTTTCCTCCCATGTGGTGTTGAGAGAAAATAGGACTTAATTAATTGAATTTAATTAATTTGTTTAGCCATGTGTACACCTTGAGTGGGTTGATTTGATTTTAAATTGAACTATCAAGTAATTTGATTAATTGCACATTGATTTAATTTATCATGATTTGATTGATTTAACTTGAATTTATGGCTTTGATTTTTAATTAAATTGAATTAAAGCTTAAATTGAATTTTGATTGGCTAAATGCATGTTTTGATTTAATTGTCTTGATTTCTCCTTAGTTTTGACTTGATTAATCATATGAATGATCTTGTCCACTTTTTGGTGATTACAAATACCCCTCTTTGAGTTGACATACGAAGCGTGTCGATTCAAAGAATGTTCTTATCCAACTTGATAAAAGGTCTTGGTTTCGTTGATGGTCGATCTTGATGTTCGATATAAGATGAAGATTTTGATGATAGGATTGATGTAGTTCTAATTGATTTGATATCTTTGATGGTTGATTCGATGATAGATTTCCTAATATGGTACCCAATTTGATTTGTTTTGATGTTTGATGCCCCTTTCAATTGATTAACAAAAAATTTCCTGTTAAAAGATTGCGCTCTTATTTGATGATCATGCCCCTGATTCGATGATGTTGCTATCATTCTTGATCAATGATGTTGCTGTCATTCTTGATTATCCAAGTGTATGCCCCCTCAGAAATGAAATGAAATTTGATAGATGTTTTGAAAAAGTTGACAATTTAGGTCAGTTTGCGTTGATTAAGTCAAATTATAATGAATTTCAATTTAATTTCCAATAATATTTTTGTGTTTGTGTGATGAAAAATACCCCTGATTTGGCTGATTTGGTGAAAAATTTGAGTTCCCGAGTGTTTTCTGGTCAAAGATTCCCTTTTTAGGTTAAAAGGGCCTATATAAAGGGGTAAAAAGTCACTTTCGCTATTCATTTTCACTTTTACAATTGAATTTTTTCTTTGACCTTCTCTGAGTTATTTGAGATGGTGATCACAATTTGTGAGCACAAGTTCAAGCGTGGGCGATGGTTTCAGCGGCCACTGACCTACGGACCTCCAGTGAGTGTCTGATCCTCTTAGATTTTAAATGTATGCATTTGTTTTCAAAAAAATTTAAATTTTTATAGAAAAGACACTCTTTTTTTGCAATTTACTTCTAAAATAGCACGTTTACTCATTTTTTAGCACTTTTACGCATTAAAATAGCACGTTCACGAAGTGGAATTACGCTTTTACACCCCTGTTCTAGGGCACAAAACACATTTGATTTTAACTTTAGTGTGTTTGAATTTCATTACGCTTTTGACCTTTATTGGCGTGTTTAAATTTTAAAATAGTGCTTTTGATTTGTTTTAGTGTGTATGCTTCAAACAAAATGTTTGATAAATTGGATGTCACTTTTAATCTTTTAAATAACACTTTTGCATTTTAGCACATTTAAGCAATTAAACAATGCTTTTACCCTGGTAGGATATTTTTTTAGATGCCTTAGTCATTTTTCTGAATTACTCAACGTCATCGATCAGTTGATTGGAATAGGTGATAAACCTGATTTGGTAGTTGTTAGGCCATTTTTCTGTCATAGAAAAATCTTATGAGAATCACCTATTTTCCTTGCAGGTTTCTTCATTTGCCTCCTGCCCTGTGTTCTCCATGTTGTCACCTTGCTTTGGTCCAAATTGCATGTGCTGAATTGCAAAATTCAGAGAGATATTCAAGTTTTAGGGTCTGCAGGAAACGTAATTTCACAATCTGCCTAAGTGTCGAAAACCCACAGTGTTTCTGAAAGTCCATGATGTTTTTAGTTTGTGTGTTTTTGACCTTCGATGTTTTCGACCCTGTGCTTCCTATTTTGTGCACTTGTCTTCTGGTGTCAAAAACTCTGTGTGTTTTCGGTCTCTCTCTCTGTATCAAAAATCTTGTGTGTTTTTTACCTTGGTCTGAACTGTGCAGGTGTGATGTCTGGTGGGGCCCAATCCTTGCAAGCTCTATGTCATTGATTCTCTAGGTTTTCTAGCAGTTACATCTCCTATCCGGTGACCTGGCGATTATGTTGTCGTGTTATCTCTAGATATCTGGTGGTTAGTGGCTAGCATCTAGTGACTCGGTGGGCAGTTTGTTGCATTGTCACTGAATGCTTAGCCGTCTTATGGATTTGTCACATGATCACAAGGGCCAATTTCATGGCTTGTGATCATGTGACTAGTTGACACGTGTCTACGGTGGTGAGGTGGTGATCAATTGGTGTGCCCAGTTCTTCTCGATTGCCCTATGTGGTTAAGCTCGGACAAGATCAGTGGGTTGTCGTATGTTCGCGTGGAAAAGATGCAAGATGTTTAGCCTTTGCACTTTTGCGACAGCCATTGGTTTTTTCTATGTGGGCGTGATAGGTGGCTCCTCCTAATTGGTCGTCGCATGGCTGCATGTCAGACTTTTCTGACATGCGATCATGCAACCACCTGCCACCTATCCGCGTGGTCTGAGCTTCTCAATAGTTTTTAGTTGCCTAGCGATTGGTCTTATTCTGGTGACCTGGTGACTTGCGGTCTTCTCTCAGTCACTAAATCCTAGTGGTTAAGTCCCTAGCATTTGGCGACTTGGCTGGTGGTTAAGTTTTCCATAGTTGCGATGTTGCTAGATGGTGGGCCCGGTATTTCTTAAGTGGAATAACATGTAGAAGAGATCTACGGTGGCCACATGATCATGAGGAATATTCCTCCCCTTTGCGATCATGCGACCACTGTCCAATCTTCCCAAAGGTGTAAAGACTTTTCAGGTGGTGGGTCCATTTGCCAAGGTGTGCTGAGGTGGATACATGAGGTGGGTCCGATACTTAGGGGCAGGCAACGGTTGCAGTGTTGGTGGGTTGTCGCATGATCGCGTAGCCCATCTCCATGCTATGTGATCATGTGACAACTATTGAGATCTCGCAGTTGTGGAGTTAGCCTGAGGTGCCTGGATGAGTTAGAGTTGCAAAGCCTGGGAAAGATAAAGATCTAATGGTAGGGATATAAAGTTGATCTCCATTCAAATCGTGATCGCTGATGAGTTGGGTGCCAAGGATGTAGCCATTTGATTTCGAATTCAAATTTTTTGAGGGTTTCCAGCAACCAGAAAGGACTAGTTTTAAATGTTTTAGCAGCCTAATTAGATCTATTTGGTGTTGCAATGTGGTCCAGGGTCTATGCGGTTAATTGCAAAAGTTGATTTGGTACCTGGTGAAGGATAGTCTTGGCTCAAGGTGTATTTGCAGTGAATTTTGTGACCATTTCTAGCAGGTTGGGTGGGTGAAACCCTAGCCCTAGCTATCCATAGCTTGTTGCATTCTCTTTGAGAATTCCAAGGTAGCTAGGGGTATATGTAGTCGAGTTTTTGACTTTGTAAGGGTTCCTTCTTCTACAAATTTTTGAGGAGAATTGGTTCCATGTGAAGGGTCTTCTTCCTGTAGATTTCTCCTTCTCTCTGCATATAGGCTATTTTTCTTTCTCTTACTGGTTCAGAGAATACAATGCATGTTGTAACAAATTTGTCTTATGTATGAGAAGTGAATATATTCTTACTGTTATCGAGCTATCTCCATTTGAATTCTGAGTCCATTAATCATACATCAAGGGTGTTTGATTTGTCTGTTTGCATTGCCTAAGTGTTTGCAAGTGGAGTTGTCTTCGCAGAGATAATTGGTTCAGGGTTAGTATTCTTGTATGTATGAGTTGAAATATCAAAGATAGGTCATGCTTGTCTTCTAGTGGATGCTGGTCAATGTATTCTTTGTTTATAGGTCTCTTCTAAGGGGAGGGTTAAAATCCTTTGATGGATAATAACATGCTTGAATGCACAGGTGGGTGTTAAGTTGAGGTTTGGTCATGATATGTGATTGATGTCAGGCATCAACACATTGAGCATATTGTGTTCTTGCTTCATAGCTTTCTTTTGCAATAGGGTATTTGACTTTGTGGCCCATTGGACAAGGCACTGGTCTATCAAAGACTTAGGGTATCTTAGGGGTCCCTTCAAACTCATCTTTAAAATCATTTCATTTCTATCCCACCCTTTCCCTTTACTATTGTTAGTGTAGGTCTCTAGTTTTCATACTCACTCCATGCAAGTAGGGCTATTGCATGAGATATTGGTTTCATTGAGGTACAGGATACCTAGGAGTTTGAGAACCATTCCACATTAATTTGTCTGTAGGCCTTTGGTTTGTCATGAGGTGTCTTGAATGTGCAGATAAGGCAATACCCGCCTGAGTGAATGTGGAGCTCAAAGAAGAAGGAGGATTTCTCTCTATCCTCATCAATTGGTTTGTTTTCCTTGTCAAACTTGAGTGTCTAACTGAGATCTAAGCCCAACTATTTGCTTCAAGTTTGGTCCTGCAAGGAGAAGATCCAACAGTAGTGAGTTGTAAGATGTCAATTTGAGTTAAGCCTAGTTTGAATGTTTGATCATCAATCTAAATTTAGATGATGGATGACGATGAATTTTTCGTCCTCTCTAAATAGAATCAATAAAATTTATTGTGGTTTGATATTTGTAAATATTTGATTGACTTAAGATAATTCAAATGATAATTGATTTTAAATTTGATTTAATTGAACTTGTTTTTTGCAGGCAATGCTTAAGTCACTAGGTGTTCATGGTTCATACCCATTGCCGTTTAGTATGATAGATGATCTGAGCGGTCAGGATCAGAGAGAGATCAACTGATGTGGATTGTCTTTCCTTCTAGTTCTACCTTGATTCTGAGTGAATTGGGGATTGATTACTACTATGGCTGAGAGGTGGCACTCAAACCATAATACTTTCCATTTTCCTATGGGTGAGATGACCATCACCCCTGTGGATGTGTACCTACTCTTGCATATTCTGACTCGAGGAGAGTTGGTATTTTATGATTAGGTCTATGATGGTGCAACATGTCGATGGGTCTTTTAGGATCCTACTATTGGTGATGATCACATTTAGTGGTCTTAGTTTCACTCTTTTCTAGTTTTGCCAGCGGTTCTTGGCACATTGATTATAGGGTTCCTCCTTCCTGATAGATAGGGTCATGGATTTGTGGTTAGATGGGGTCCTATTATGGAGGACTTGTTGGCTCATCATCAATGGTTCAATTGGGGATCATGTGTCTTAGTGCAACTCTATCATGAGTTACATACTATTATGTTTAGGCACTCCTCCACTCTCTCAAGAGGAGGTATATTACTTCAGCTTTGGACATGGGAGCATCTTCCAGTGACATGACCTATTGTAGTGTGACATTGAGTTCTAGGTTGACCATTTGCCTAGATGTATGAGGGGATGGTAGTGCAAACCCATATGGGGAAGTCAGATTACTGGCGCTGCATGATTGATGATATGGATCAAGTTGTCTGACGGCCTTATCTGGGTTGTGAGTTGTGGCTAGAGGATTATGGTAAGCTTCCATATATGTTCTATCCTTGTTGGATGATTCACCATACCACTTATATCATAGAGAGATTTTTCTTTTGAAGGGTACTACGATAGTATGGCAAGACATAGGGTATTCCCCAGGGTGTTGCAATGTATGCTCGGGTTCAGGCCAAGAGATCACTATGGGGTCCTATTGTGGATTTTAGGACATCTTGTTAGGAGATACAAGATCTTGGTTATTTTCCATGGGCCATGAGGGAGGATTTCATTGATGCAGGGATGACAGATGATTATGTAGATTGGTTTGGTCAGAACCTATTTCCGTGGTTCATAGATCTAGCTGAGCGGGCACCCGGTATTGATGAGGAGTTTGATGGTGGTGGACATGATAGTGGAGATGATGGAAATGATGGGGATGGTGGTAGGGGTGGGGGTAGGATTTGAGCATGGTGTGGATGATGGGGTCATCAAGTAGCTAGAGTAGGGAGAGTTATGATGCCAATTATTGTTGTTGCTCCCATTCCTCCTAGGGGTGGTGGTTAGGTGAGGGGTTGTGGCATTGATAGGGAATTACATCAAGTTTTTGAGGATCTAGAAGGTAGTTAGGATCACTATAGGGCTAGGCATCAGAGGAAGATGGATGCCCATGCAACATAGGCATTATTAGATCATGCATAGGGCCAGTCAGCACAGGCTCCTCCACTGGCTCCTTCAGTTGTTCCACAGGCTCCTCCAACATAGGCACCTACTTCTACTTTTTCTTCTATTTATTCTTCAATGCCATCTTCTTCTTCTTTTCCATATTCTTCTTCTCATCCATCTTCTTCTTCTTTTGTTCCATCATTATCTATTCCATCTTCTTCCATGCCTTCTTCTTCTTCCATGCCATCTTCGTCTATGCCTCCACCACAGACTTCTGCTTAACAGGCTCCTAGCATAGCTACACCAGAGGTTTGAGCTTTAGAATTAGAGATGTCTGAGGTTAGATAGGAGGTTAGGCAGTTGAGTTCTATGATGCAGGCCTTTATGGCAGCGATGAGTCAACATGGGTTGCAACCAAGCTTGAGTCATCCTCCTGATAGTGCTCCTGGTCCTGATGGTGATGGCGCTGGTGGTTCAGCCAGTTGATTTATGATTTGAGATGATTCATTTCATTCTTTTGTTGATGTATATGATCTCTTTCTTTTTATATATCAAGACATTGGACTCTGTTGTATCTTTTGATTTAGTTGATGTTTGTTTATGTTGATACTCTGATACTTTGATAGACTTTGATTATCTTGATGTTGCATTATATGACCGCACCATGGACTCTGATACTTGTTTGATTTTATGATGATGATACCATAGACTTTGATACTCATTTTTGATATATTTACTATATATGATGTCATGATGTGTTGGATCTCCTTTTCAGGTGTTTTGGTATGATATGCAGATTTATATGGTTCTATCTTCTATATGCTTTGTTTTATGCTTTTTAGAATGCAGTTTTTGATATGGATGCACATGTTCTATTGATGCTTAAATGGTTGTCTTATGTATGACACAGAATAGATGAATAGATGCAATATGATCTTAATGATGCAATTTAATGATTAATGATATTATAGATGCAATTGATATATAGATGTGTTATATGGATAAGGGAATGGTTAATGCTATGTAATGATTTAATGGATAATAGATGTATTTATTTTGGTATATGGATGCAATGGATTTTATGGTATGCAAATGTGATGGCCCTATATTGATATAATGATCATGGGTACTTAATGATTGATGTTATATGTGATATAGATGAATGATGTTGCAATGCAATGATATCTAATGAGCTTAACTAAATAATCCCATGTGCAATGTTTTTGAATGTACTAAATGCTATGCACCTAATGATGAATTAAAAATGATTTTAATGGATGTAATGAACATTAACTAATGCAATGCACTTAGTGGATTGACATGAATGATTAAAATAATGCATCCTAAATGAAATGAACTTTAAAAGGAATGCAATCTAATGCAATGAACTTAATAAAAAATGTTTTAAAGGATGAATGCAACCTAATGCACTTAATGAATTGAACTCTATGCAAGATATGAATGAGGAATGCATCTTAATGCAATTAATGTTATGAAGATGATTCAAACTATATGGAATGAATTTAGATTAAAATGAATACAACTTAATGCAAGCTAACATGAATCTAACAAATGCTCATGAACTAATGGAATGCACCTTTGTTTTTTATTGTTTTTTATTTCCAACACACTCGATCACATGTAGTTTTTGGTGTTCACTTGATTTTTGATTTGACCACACCCCCTTTCTCTTTTCCTCTTACAATTTAAATTTTTAGGCTAAGAAAGGAAAAATACATTAAATGCATTTAATGTAGGATGTATGCAACTAGCTATCATTATTCAAAAATTTGGAGCTTATATTCATCATTGAGCAGTTTTTGGAATCCCCATTTTAGTACAACCATCACTAGTTCAACCAAGATGATATGAATACTTTTTTCACCTCTTTTGTTGCTTTCCCATCTCTTTTTGGTATGACTGTCAGTGATTGAGTCCAATCATGAGAGTGCAAATACTGATTTTGTTAGATTCTATGTTGCAAGTGGATTTTGGTATTATGACATTGAACATCAAAATATCCAAGGTATCCTTTTGCATAAACAAACAAAAATCTCAGTTTTATACTATGTACAAGTCCTCGATGATTCTTTGATCATCACGTCCATAGAAAAATAACACATTTTTTTAAAACCTTGATTTTAAGACTGTTATTCAGAAATCCATAAAATATCATACTTTCATCATAGCTTGTCTAGTTTAAAAACTTTCATCAATTCGCTAGAAAGACATGATTTCATCAATCAAGTCAACACTTTAGAAGTTTTTTTGCAATGTTTTTCAAATCCATATTTCAAGTGTAGTTCCATCCATTTCATACTTTTAATCCTGATAAAGGTAGGGTCATGTAAGATCTTAGATCAAATTTTGTGTTTGGTTCAAATTAGATTAGAATGAAGATTTGATTAAGTGCTTTACTTGCATTTTTGATGAATTGATTCGATGATTGGTCAAAGTTTTCTTTTGATGAATCCTTCCTCCTTTAGAGTAGATTTCCCCCATTTTGAAATGATTTCAATGTTGGACTTAGGAAAATTTGTAGATTAGGTGACCAAAATCTTTAGGTACTTGCAAATGCAACTATGGGGTTTTATTATCCAATATGTACAAATACTAGCAAATGCAATATTTACAAGGATGAATGCTATGTATGCAACTGACTTGGATTTTCAATGGTGCCTATTTACTAGGTTTTCATCGATTGAATGGATCTTGCTTTCTTTTTCTATTTTTAAAGTTTTTTCCTTTTTTTGCTATCAAGGCGCCTATTTGCTAGGTTTTCACCAAGGCACTTTTTCTCTTTTTTGATTCTTTTTCTTTTTTCATATCATCAAGGGCCCTATTTGCTAGGTTTTCACCAAGAAAACATCTTTTTGAGGATCATATATGAATGTTTTTGGCTTTCTTCATGCTCAATTTTCCACTATTTTTTATCTTTTCTACATTTCTGATTTATTTTCTCTTTTCTATTTTTCAAATGTTTTTGGTATTTTAAAGATCTCTTATGACTATGTACAATAAATAGGATGCTTTCCATCTAATTTTTTGATACTCTTTTTCTTTATCCTCTTTCATTTGCTTCATGTGTAGAACCTTTTGAGATGAATTCTATTGATAGGTTCTTGTAACTCCTCTCCATCACAATCAGCTAACTTATAGGTGCCGGTCCCAAAAGATGAAGTGATCACAAAAGGTCCTAACTAGTTTTCTTCCCATTTTCCTTTATTTTATCTATCTAATTGATTCTTAGGATTCTCTCACAAAACTAAGTCACCTATTTGGAATGTTTTTGACTTGATGTTCTTGTTATAAGTCCTTGACATTTGGTTTTGATATACTTTCAAGTGATCAAATGCTTGTTGCTATTTCTCATCTAGCAGTTCTAGTTCATGCAACCTAGAAACTCTATAATCTTCCTCACTTATCAAACCATATAGAGACACCCTTAAGGATAGAAGTTCTATCTCTAAAGGTAAAACTGCTTATGTTCCAAAGACTAAGGAAAATGGCGTAGCTCTTGTTGGCATTCTGATACTTGTCCTATAAGCCCATAAGGTCAGATTTATTTTTATATGCCAATCTCTACTTTAATTGGCCACTGTTCTCTTCAATATCTTCAAGATGTTTTTATTCATTGCTTCGGCTTGTCCATTACCTTGGGGGTAATATATTGATGATGAGTGATGGATCATTTGAAACTTTGTGCATAACTCCTTTAGGTCCTTGTTTTTGAAGTGCTTTGCATTATCTGTTATGATGGCATGAGGTATGCCATATCTACATATTATGTGATTTAGGATAAATAAGGATATCTACTTTCCTATTATAGTTGATAAGGGTACATATTCCACCCATTTGGTAAAGTACTCTATTGCTATGATAATATATTTATGACCATTTGAAGATGGTGGATAAATCATTCTTATTAAATCTAGACCCCATTGATAAAATGACCAAGGTTTTGTCATATGATGGAGCTCTTGTGTGGGCACATGTATCAAGTTTCCATGATATTGACACTTTCTACAAGTTTTAGTAAAGTGACAAGTGTCTTTTTCCATTGTAGGCCAAAAATATCCTATCCTAAGAAGTCTAGATAGAATGCTTCTTAGATGTCTTGATCCATCGTAAGAGTCTATTCTATCTCTAGACTCTTACGCATGAATCACCTTGGTATGGAGACATTTACACTTACCTAAAAGATCAAATCCTACCCATTGACCAAACCAGGAACCAAAAGAAAAGCTTTATCTAACAAGCCACTCATTATACCCTAATATCCGACACATTGTATCATAAGATTCTAGACAGAATGCTTCTTAGATGTCTTGATCCTTGAGTGCTATCTTTATCTTATTATAGCCACTGAAACCATCCATAAGAGAGAACATGGAATTTCCTATTGTTAGATCTACTATTACATCAATACTTGGTAATAGAAATTCATCCTTAGGGCATGCAAGATTTAGATCCCTAAAATCCATGCAAATTCTAATGGACTTGTCTGCTTTTGAAACTGGCACTATGTTTGAAATCCATTGGGCATAATCAATGACTCTTATAAACCCAACTTTTAGCAATTTTTCTAACTCCACTTTCACAAGTAAAGCTATGTGTGGATGCATCTTTCTCAATTTTTGCTTGACTGGTCTTGCTCCTTCTTTTATGTTTAAGTGATGCATGATTAAATTTGGGTCTAATCCTGGCATATCATCATAAGACCATGCAAAATTTATTTTCTTTTCCTTGAAAATTTTGATGAATTCTTTTCTTTCCTCACTAGATAAAGATGCTACTAAGTGTATGATCATTGGTTCTGATTCTGATCCAATGTTCACCTTTTTTGTGGGTTCAATCAAGATAGGATATCTTTCCTCATAATTCTTAGGTAAAGTATCCAAACTCCCTTCCTTAGGCACCTCAATTTGGTTTTCACCTTTGGAATCATTCTTATTTCTTTCTCTTTTTGATCTAATGCTGCCACAATGTGGTTTTCAACATTAGATTCTTTCCAATTTTTAATTTTTTTTGTTTTTTCCATTTTTTATTAAATGAGGAGTTTGGATACCTTCCTTTACCTCTTCTTTGTAATATTCCATGGTAGAAGAAGGTTCAACCACATTTAAGTATTGGGACACCAAGTTGTCATTCAAAAAGGTTGGGAGTATGGTAGGTTCAATGGAATCCCATTCAATTAATTCTGGGTAAATGAGGGTCAAAGGATCAATGTTTTGATTTAAGCCAGTAGGGTTTAAGGAAAAGACTTCATTGGAAGGTTTGAACATTATATCACTTAAGTCTATAACACGTGCCTCTTCGAGATGATCTAGAAAAATAGGGTCAAAATCCTCCTCACTAGAATCCACTAGGGTTTCTATTGGATAAAAATCTCATGGGTTAAACCTAATGTTAGATTCTTCCATAGTAGGTCTCCATGATGGTACGTAGGGTTCTCCTACCCACTGTTTCATTTCAATTTCTTAAGTTGGTACATTATCTAGGACCACTTGGCTTGATCTTGAAGCTTGATTTTGACTTGATTTTGTAATTGATTTCTTCCCTTTTCTAGGAGTGTAAGTATGAATGACATCAATACCTTTATCTTGAAATGATTCATTAGACAAAGTATCCCATTCCCATTCATTTGATTCTTCATCACTATGTGACTCTAATTGTAATATTTGATCATAGACTTTAGGATAGTTCTTTTGAGTATACCCTAATTCTAGGTAGCCTAATCCTATCTTCTCTTTGTTGTCTCTCCATGTCATTTCAATGGGTTCAAGGAGTCCTTAATTTCTTATTCCTAAAGGTCCTTGTCCTTTATATCCCATTTTTTTGCATAATTTGAAATCCCTTCCCATATTGATGTGTGGAAATGCTTATATTTTGTATGCATTTCTCATGGGTACTTGATTCTTCATCTTTGTATAACTAGTTTAGTATTTCATTGTCCTCTTCCTCCATGAATGATGATGTATTAGCCCTCACAAAGTGATCATTGTATTTATGAGGAAAATTAGATGGCTTTCTATATGACCTTGGAGACAAGGGTAGGTCCATCATGGATAAGGAGTATTCACTGACTCCCTTTTATTTGATTTTACATTGTTTCTCACAGTTCATCATGTAGTCCATTTTTTGGTAATGAGCCTCCTTAGTGTAAATTTGAATAGATCTATCTTGGTCTTCTTTCTTTTTCTCAAGAGTACTCTCCTCACTAACATTTTCTTTCCCTTTTGTCGATGTAGCTAGGTTAGGGGGATTTTGGCCATTTTCAACAATAACTTCTTCTTTTTCTTCTTTTTCCTTTCCCTTCAAAGATGGGAGATCTTTAGAGCTTTGACCTTGCTCTATTCTTATGGGTATAGATCCTTTTTCATTATGTGGGACTAGAGAATCATCGATAGGATTTAAGTTATTACAATATTGGAGGGGGTTTGAGTCCCCTCTTACCATGATTTCCTGCCCCAGATAAGGGAATTTAAGACATTGGTGATATGTAGAAGGCATGACTTTCATTTCATGAATCCATAGTCTCCCTAGTAAGATATTGTAAGTCAACTTTAGGTCTAGGACTTGAAAAATGGTTTCTTTTTGCATTGGGCCAACTCTAATAGGAAGTACTATGACACCCTTAGAAGCTCTTTCTTTGTCATCATAGGCTTTTATAGTTATCTTTTTCTTTGGGTCAATAGCCTCCTCAAAAAATCCTAAGGCTTTCACCAAGTTTAGTTTACAAATATTTAGGTTGGCCCCTCCATCAATAAGGACTCTTATTACCCTATGCTCATGAATTATAACCTCTATATGCAAAGGCAAGTTTTGGGGATGATTCAATGACATGTCATCTTGCCTGGAGAAAGATAGGAAATGAGGAGCAATAAGATGTCCCAACATATTTTGAAATTTATCTACCTCCAGATTTAGAGGTACCTTTGTCTCCACCAAGGTCTTTTCCAAAATTTCTTTGTGAGTTGGTGAGAGTTTGAGTAATTCCAAAATAGAGATTTGAGTAGGGGTTTTTTGTAATTGATCTACCAAATTATATTGTTTTGATGATGAAGATGAAACTTGATTTGGTAGGATAATTATTGGAGCATTCATAGGTAGAGTAATCTTTGAAGCTTTCCCCCTGGTCACAACATTAGATGTTGCTTCTCTTGGCTTCTCTTTTACCACAATAACATTTATGGTGCTTTTATCACCACTTAAAGCATTAATTGTGTTATCATAAGTATGAGAAAAGTTGACTTTCTCATTACCCCTTTTATTATTTTGGTTAGTGTTGGATGACTCACCCTTCTCATGATTTAGAAAGGGATTTTTGAAGGCCGTATGATCTTAATTATTTTGGGGCCCTTCAACCTTGATTTTCCCATCATCAATTAAGTATTGCACCAAATGTTTTAACTTCATGCATTCATTGGTCTTATGACCCTTATTTCAATGATACTCACAATGGTGAGAATCATTCCACCAATTTGGTTTAATTTGGGGTTCATAGGGCCTTAACTTGGGTAGAGTAATGATCTTATTGGCTACCAAAGTCCTTAATGCATTCTCCAATGGTTCACCTAAGAAGGTGAATTTTATCTTTTGATAAGTGGAAAAGAAGGGTTTAGGCTTGTTTCCATTAGCATTATTGAATGGATTATTATTAGAATTGTTGTTGTTGTTGGAATCAACATTATTAAAAGGAGCTTTATTCATTTGATTCACATTGTATGTTGAATTTTCTCCACTTAATAAGTTAAATGGGGTAGCCTTCAAGGTGTGGGCTTCCACACCCCATCATTCACAAGATTTTTGTTGTTATTTTTCAACCATAGCTTAGGTTTTTCATTGTGATTATTGGCCCCTTTATTGTTGGTATAAATAGATATATAATGATTATTACTAGTATTGGTGTAGGGTTTGTTATCTTTGAACAATTTGATTTCACCCATTTTGACCAATACATCTTCAATCCTAATCCCATTCTCAATAAGTTTTTCAAATGTAGGGGGACATTGAAGTTGGAGCCTATAGTTCATCTCCATATTTACATTATTCATAAATATCTCCATCTTCTCCTTTTCAGGGATACTTCATGGGTACCTTGCAAAAATAGTCCTCCACCTTTGAAGGAACCCTAAGAAAGATTCACCATCCTTTTGTTTTGTATTACATAGTTTTAGCATGGTAATCTCACATTCAATATTGTAGGAGTAATGAGTTACAAATTTAGAGGCTAATTCCTCAAAAGTCTTGATCCCTTGTGGAAGGTTAGAGAACCATTCCATGGCTTGCCCTCCCAAAATTCTCAAAAAAAGTCTCATTAAGTACGCGGGGTTATGTATAAATTCAATACTTAGAGTGCACAAATCTCTAAGGTGATCCAGTGGGTCTGATTTACCCATGTATTTATCATATTTAGGAAAAAATGTATTGATAGGAAAAGGTGCCATGACTAAGCTTTTGTCGAATGGGAATGGACACAAAGCTTTAATAGAGAAAGGTTTAGGCTCAACAATCTTTTTCATTAAGGCTATTTGAGTTTGGAACATTTTTAGTTTTTGAGTCATAGCATACATTAGGTTTTCATCTTCTTTTCTTTTCTTGAGTTGATCCACATCATAGTCATGTGGGAGCTTTACCCCTGCTTGGGCTAGATTTAGGAAAAAATTCTCCCTATCTCTATCTATGAGTTTGTCCATGAATTCAAGAAAAATGGTATCTTGAGATGCTCTATTAGCCCTTTCTTCAATGGTTTCTTTAGGCTCATGATTAGCGTTATTGATGTTTTCATTGTTTCCTCGGTTGTAATTGTGAAATGCGGAATTTTGATCCATTGATTCACATATTTTTTCAAATAAATTTGGGAGACTATCCCCTTGGTCATGATCGTTAAAAATACTTTGATGTTCAAATTCAAGGACCTCATTTGCAATGCAAGCGTGATCTTCTCTTAAAGATAATTTGAGTTTGTGAGAACATGTAGAAATTGACATTCAACAAAGTTTAATTTCAAATCGATCCTCAAGTTGGTAATTGTTGATTTTTATTGAAGAGATTAAGAATATAAGATGAGCTTTGTAATGGATATCTCTTTCAATTGTTCTATTTATTTTTCAAACACAAAAATCAAAAGTACACTTGTTCTTTTTAACCCTCTACACAATAAGTGTTTGAATTTGTAGGGCATTGTCATGGGTTTTTGCATAAAAAGACACTTCAAGCAATCTACCTAGCTCAAGATTTGGTTCGTAAACATGGCTCTATAAGGTAGTATTTTCTAAGTTAACAAGGTTTTAATCAATATTCCATTCAAAATGGATACTAACTTTCATCCTCCAAGTATATTAAGAGGCTTCCCACCACCGGTATGTCAGAGTTTTGCTCAATCCCAAAGGCCTACTCGAGGAAGTTCAAAAATCTAAACCCTTTTATCACACAACCCATTAAGGATGCATGTATTTATTTTTATAGTGGGTTGGATAATCATAGAAAAGGCGATTGTATCCCACTTTGGGCTATCCCTCTCACTGGCCTCATTAAGGAAAATATCAAGAGGTGAGCCCAACTATTGATCTAGCATGTTCATTTGAAAGCAATAAAGTGGAATGAAGAAATAGGTTGTGGGAGTTTGATTCACCAAAAAGGTGAAGATAATATCCCTCTCTACTTCTCAATTCCCAAATTTTTTTAACAAGGTTCATTTATCAAACCCACTAACTAATGAGAATCGAGTATTTCTACTCTTTTCTAAAAACAAGGGGTTGTTCAAATTTAGTGCTTCATTTACCTAGCCTTTATTTTAATCAAGGAGTTCAACACTTTTGGCATTTTGATTCACTTGAAAAGTGAAGAGCATAGGCCTAATGTCTAATTCCTCAAACAATAATAGGCTATTTTTGTTAGGAATGGGAACACTAAGAGGGGGGGGGGGTTGAATCAATGTTCACTGTATTTTATCTTTTAACTTTAATATTTATATTGAACTTAAATGCTTAAGTACTGAATCAAATATTCACATAAACATGAAACATGAAATCAACACATGACACCAATATGGTTACAGGGAAACCCAAATAGGTAAAAACCTCGGTGGGAATTGACACCCACTAATATTTTGTACTAGTGTTTTGTGATCCTTGTTAGAAGATCCTTAACCCTGTTAGGAGTTGCTTTACAATGCTTTAAGTATAGTAGACCTTGTCAAGGGTCAGACCCTGTTAGGAGTCTTTTACAATAGTCCCTGTTAGGGGAGTGAATGCACTATCCTAGAGCTCACTGCTCAAGTGGTGAAGGCTACAACCTTCTGATCTCAGATACACATTATATCTGCTGGATGAACTATCATTGTGACATTGCTTGTCAGATCAGTTCCTTTGATGCACTGATGCTTTAACCTCTAGCAAAGCTCTAATACATATTATAGTGTCTTTGCACACTTCTCCTCTACTTATCACAACTCTCTATCAACTTCCATCCTGAATACAATGGGCACATCTTATATTTATATGCGCATACAAAATAAACAACTAGGTCGACCCTTAAACCTATTACATACAATGCTTCCAAATGAATTGGTTTAAGCATGTTTACAATAAATTAAGTATACATGTTGGCAACCTAATTATAATAGGTGCATATCCTTTACAACATTAGAATATAGTCACAACTCAAAATGATAACTGTTGGCTGCTTACTCTGTTCTTCACTGGCACACACTGGCTGTGCAACTTGAACTTACTATATCTTTCTCATACTTGCACATCTGATCATGTGCTCATAGAATAAGCATGAATATAGTCTAACCAACTTAACTTCCAGGGCACACACCATAATTCTACCATACACATGTACGCAGATGCTCTGAGTTGTAGGAACTTTGTACACTATCTAGTCTTCAACACTTAACTAATTTCTAATCTTCTCATCAAGTGCGTTGACTCCAAACTACTATATGACTTTGTTGCCATAATGAAAACACTATATTAAGTCATATACATCAATATAGCCAACTTGCCAATAGTTTTTAATTACTAGATTTTGAAAACAACAAAGCCACAATTTAAGTAAAAAAATGACTAAGTTTAGGCTTACCTTCAAACGAAGCTAGCAAAGGCTAGAGGCATTTTTGATTGATTTTTCATTTTTAATGCTCACCTAGTGGTGATCTTTCCTTTCTAATGTGCTTTTCTTCCAACAAGTTAGTCAACACAACTAGCAAAAATGAAGAAAACAAGATAAAATCGAATCTAAAGCCTTATTTGTCAAATTTAAGAAAAAACTTGATCAAGGTGAATAAATCCAATTCAATGAAACAATTTTTTTCTTATATGCTTCTACAACTTTTAGATAATGTTCATGTACCTTGTTTTCTTGCTGAGAATCCTCAAGAACTAGCTTAATGTGAGCAATGTTCTCCTCTTTGATCTTGTTTATTAAAGCTTTTCCTTCTTGATTGAATTTTCTCTCTAGTTTTTTTACTCTTTTATGACCAGTCATCCTGCAAATAGAGAGAAAACATTTTCTGATAGTCACATTCTATTTATTTTCAATTTAAGCAAAAGTGCTACTGAATCTATCGAAAGTGCTATTTAAATGCTCAAACGCACTAGAGATTTAATTGAAGTGCTAAAGAAAATAGTTAAAAGTGCAGAAACAGAGAGAAAAAGCAGTAAAATCCTGTGTAAAGGCATAAAAAACACTGCAATAGTGCTGGATAATGGATCAAACACACTGCCTAGTCAAGGAAAAAGTGCTGAGAGAATAAAGACAAAATATATAAAGAATGAAATGTGCAAAAACTATGTAAAGGGGCAACAATTTATCATCAAGGCACTGTTTTAGGTATCAAATGCACTGGAGAACCTATCAAAAGTGCTATAGAAATGATCATACGTGCTATTTCACTTGTCAAATAGAGAGTTATACATGCCAAAAAATTGAAAATATAAAATTTTCCATATTTTTAGAAAAGTGAAGCCTAATGCCCCACAAGGGGTGCCATTTTTTGTATTAGAATTTGTACCTTCATAGGGTTAGTATTGCAAATAATTGAATAAAATAACTAAATTACCACAAGAAGAGCTATTTTAACAAATAAAGATAATTAAGCACTCTATGGATCTTTAGCTAGGGATGTTAATTGTGAAGCTCTCATCAAGCCTCCATTAATGATAGTCCTAGAATGAGAATAAATGATAAAGAAAGCTAAAATGTTCAATTCCAAATTGAATTGCTTGATTAACTTCTAAATTTTCCTTTCTAACTCAAAATCTCAAGAGGTTAGATACAAATCTCATATTTGTGGATTAATTATGAGTGAATTATACCTTACTTTTATAGGATTTGGCAAGGGTAGGGAGTGTAGTTGGATTCGATCAAGGTTGAGTTGGGGTTAAGTCTTTGGTTCCACCCTTTGGAGATAATTTAAATGGATTGTCCTCAAAGCTTGGGACAAGAAGATAAGATGAGTGGACAAGATGCTCTTTTCAATTGAGTGATTGAGATTCATTTTGGCTTGATCCATGTGAGCTCTTTCCTTAAATCCTATTGCTTGAGGCTTTTTCTTCCCATGTGGTGTTGAGAGAACATAGGAATTAATTAATTTAATTTAATTAATTTGTTTAGCCATGTGTACCCCTTGAGTGGGTTGATTTAATTTTAAATTGAACTATACAATTAATTTGATTAATTGCACATTGATTTAATTTATCATGATTTGATTAATTTAACTTGAATTTATGGTTTTGATTTTTAATTAAATTGAATTAAAGCTTGATTTTGATTTTGATTGGCTAAATGCCTATTTTGATTCAATTTCCTTGATTTCACCTTAGTTTTGCCTTGATTAATCATATGAATGATCCTGTCCACTTTTCGGTGATCACAAATGTTTTCTATGTTTAACCAACAAATCTTAAGTTTGCATTATTAGTGTTTAAATGTTTACTGACAAAGGAAAAGTTTTGTTTTTTTGTGTGAGAATAACTAATTCACCCCCCCTCAGTTACTTGACCTATTCAATAATACTCTACTAAGGAGATTACCTAAAGATTCCCTATTTAGGTCAATCTCCCTAGTCTCCCTATCAAGTTTTGGTGGAGTGATACTCTACACAACTACTCTCCTACTTGGAAACTAGTTAGCTCTATGATACAAACTCAAGTTGAGAAAATAATCTCTTATGCTTGAATTTGTGTTGAAATTGATTGAAATAACCTTTACTAGATTTTATGGAGATTCCTTGGTTCCTCTTCATGGATTCAACAACTAGACTGTAAAATGATTCCTTCCAAATGTTATATTCATCATGAGTATGAGAATTTATTAATGAAATACCCTCAATATGATCTAGTAGATATGGTAGCTAATGTTTCTTCAAGTTTTACTCGATCAATAAGGAGAAGGATCCTATGGTTGAGGGGGGTGAAAATAAGGAGGGATTCTTTCTAGTCAGGCCTCTTGATATGAGAAGATGACTAAAGATAACTTTTAAGGATATGAAAAATGATAATACTTTTAATTAATTTGATACTTTTAATAATTTAGCCCAAGATGAGGGGATTCTGCTTGGGTTTTCCTTTTTTGTTGGGTCTTCAGAAGTACTTTTTCCAAAGGATGGTGGGATTGGTAATAAGAACTTTTCTTTGATAGATACATAGAATGGGAAGATGAATATAGAATACACCTATTTTTTGGAACTCTTTTTTGGAGAGATGATACTGACATGGATGATTAGGTTTCACCTCTTGTGAAAGATACTTTGGATCTTGTTAAGAATAATTAAGCATCTCACTCATTTTTTGCATCAGAACATGCCTTAAGATGTGTCCTTTAAAGAGGTCTTCAAGGGTGGGATGTAAAAAATACTAGGTGAGGGTCAAGTTAATTAGCAAGATACTAGTGGAATTTACGTCAATGAAGACCATTGACTCACATTTCCCCCATTCTCACAAATGATCATCCTATTATAGAATTTAAGGGGTATGAATATAAGCCATAGATAAAAGGAGACTTGTAACTTGATTGACTGTAATTCATTGTATATTATTCTTATTTAGGAAACCATGTTGAATGTGGATATTTTGTTAAATATAGATCCTAGAATCTAGTCTTGACACTTGTGTTGGGGCTTATGGTAGTCATGGAGGCATTTCTTATTTTTTAAACCCAAAGAATATCATTCCTCTATGTTGGATTTTGATTCATTCTTCTAATTTAATAAGGTTGCTTCTAGCTTGGACTCTAGTAAAACTTTGTCCAAGCTCACTAATGTTTCTACTCCTTTATTTCTTGAATAAGTTTCAACTCTGGTATCACATCAAATTTGTTTGTTCCTTGATGCCTCTTCTCCCTTGGATTGTAATTGCATATTTAATGAAAATTTCTAGTTAAATGAGAAAAGTGGAGGCCTAGCTAGGTTGGAATCTTTTTCTAATCTTCTTAGAGATATTATTAATCTTTTTAGCTTAATTTATATGAAACCAAACAATGATATGTTTACTTTCAATAACAAAATAAGTGGAGTAAAGGCTATATTATAAATGCTACATAGATTTATTTTATTTTTCTATTGGATGAATAATAAGTCAACTACCAACTTAGAGATATTAGATTGGTGGAGTTTTGATCATTTAACAATTAAAATCTCATCAATTTTTTTAGGGATTCCAAAAAAACCACTTTTAAGATTTAACTTATGTAGTTATATGATCTCTCTCTTCAAGGCCTTGTGACTAAATAGTAGTAAGAAGGGAAACCTTCTTATGGAAGGGCTATGCATTTTTTCATTAAGAGATTATATTGTGTGAAATATAATCTCAAGAAGTAGAATAGGTAATTCTTTGGAAACCTTCACATCAACAAAATGTCAACTCAACCTTGCCTTGATTCTATCACCTGTTTGATTTGTAATAAATGTTTGACCTTGAAACTAGGAAGATAGGAATAAATTGTCAGTAAGGAACTAGAAGAATGAGAGCTTTAAGATGATATTATTCGAAGAAAAAATCACAAATTTATTTGCCTCATAAATAAGTGTTGTGTGTGAAAATTGTACCTAGTTGTGGACACAACACTTCAGTAAAACATTAGAGGTTAGCAAATCAAAGAAATCTGTAAATAAATGAAACTAAGCTAACTAGGTGATTTACTACCTTCTAGTGGGTGCAAGTATGGTATTCTTAGATTAGACCGAGATCAGTGACAATGCAACACCTAAACAAAGGATTTAAAATGATGAAAGCAATGAAATATGAATGCAAATTAATCTTTTTTTTTTTTGGTTTTTCTATGCAAGGTGATGAAAAACTGAAATGAAACTAGTCTAGAATGAATGAAATTGATATGAAATGAATCTAACAATGATATGCTATGGTATTAAAGCTAAATGAATGATATGATCAAAACAATAACAAAAATCTCACAATCGCCTGTCGCAAGAGCTTGATTCTTCATATGCAAATTCGCTAGAGTAAGTATGCAAATTCCAGGGATGATTGATTGAAAGCTTGAGAGATTTTTTGTGAAGAGCTAAGCCTTGTTTTCATAGAAATCCAGGGCTTGAGGATGCATTAAGAAAAGCCATAAATCACTCTTGATAAACTTAGGTTGATTTTTGAGTTAACAAGAAATTAAGAATAAATAAACTCATAAAATCATGCAAAAGTAATTTTTATCTCAAAATAGAGTTTAGTTCTCTTTTTCAACTCATCATCAGATGTTGAGTTTAGAAAGTTAACAAATTGAAATTGAAAATTGATTTAAAGTTAATTGCTTTTCTGATTGTACATGATTTAATATGAATTAATTTAATAAATAAAGTGGTTTATTTTCCACTTAACTGATTTTGAATTAAAACAATTGATTTATGGGTTAATCAATTATTAAATCAAACTTTATTCCAATTAAATCATTAAATTTGACAACTTTGATTTTAAATCAATTAAATAAATAATCAGTTGATTGTTTGTAGGAATTTTGATTTATTGTCAAAATAAAAACAATATTAATTAGGAATAAATGTAATTAAATCTAATTAAATAATTAAGTGGAAGAATTAAATTAATTAATTAAATATTCATCATATTCAATTAATCAACTTTAGGATAAATAATGACATTTATTGCCAAATAATATTCAATTAAAGATAATTATGATAAATTAGGAATATTCAAGGAATATTCCCCGATGCATAATTAATATAATCAATTAGGTTTTTGATAAAATGATGTGCATATGTGCCTTAGTTTAGGACTTTAATGTTGATTTTGATCGAATTGTTGATGTAAGAGGTTAATGAACCTATAGCCCATTTTTGGGGTATTACATTTTGCCCCTCTTTGAATTACTGTGCGAAGCACAATGGTTCAAAGATTAATCTATTTTTGATGTTTGAAACTAATTTGAGAGATGAACCAATTTTGAGATAGAAACTGATTGAAAGATTGAAAAAAGATGACTTAGGTCTTGGTTGACCAAGAATCGTGATGATGTTAACTATAGCAACAATGAACCGATGATTACTAAAAAGTATCAAAATGCCTAATTCTGAACCCTATGATTACGAAGTAGTGAGTGACCAGATTCTAGACCTGACTATTAAAAGGAATTGTAATTGGTATCACATCTTAATCCTTCAATTACGGAGAACCAAGGAAATAACACTAATGAACCGATGGTTACGAAAAGCTGATACAATTTACAAGATGGATTAGGATACCAAATTGATATGGATCTCGATGAATCTGATATGCCCCAAGTTATATGCCCCTAGTGATGAGGTTTTTTGATGAATCAACAACTAGACGTGGTTGTTGTCTTGATTATTGAGGAAAGATTTGATTTACAAACTTGATTGATGTGCAATACCATGCCCCCTTCGGGATGAAAATTGATATCTAACAAGAAAAGTTAGTGTTAAATGGTTTAGAAGCATGTTAATTGATTTTGGAAGTGGTTATACACGTTCGAGTAGGCATTCTCTATTGTTTGGAGGTCCTGGAGACCAAGTTTGACTAGGTTTGACCATGAGTTGACCATGGGTGACCAAGCTAAAATTTTAATAGTTTGATGTTAGATAATCAGTTAAGTTGAATTCTGGATTTCTGTGATGATTGAAGGTCGATTATGCAAGCAGTCGGTCGTCCTAGGTCCAAAAATTTTAAATCATGACTTTGACAAAGTAAATGATCTCAGATTTTGATTTTGATCCCGAAAGGATTCTGCTTGCTATTTAGTTGGAGGGACCTTCATACAATGCTTAGTCCTTGTGTCATGTTTAGCATAGTTTTGAAGAATTGTTTGAGTGTCAAGCTGATTTGGGCAATCGTGAGATAAATGTAATCATGCAAAAAGCAAAATGAGATGCAAACCTAAGACCTAGGACCTAGTCACTGATCACGTGTTAGTCATTTTCATCATTGAATTTTTATTAGGTAACCGAATAAATCAATACAACATCCACTAGTTAGGAAACTATGAATATATGAATATTGATTTGTATGCACAAGAATCAATACAACGCCCACTAGCTAGACAACCATGGACATATGAATATTGATTTTGTTTTTAGAATGTCAGATTAGATATAAGCACCAAGGCACAAATGCTAGGATGAACTGAATATCATGTCCATTTTGATATAGTAATTTTTATAAGCATCAAAACATAGATGTCATGATGACCTAAATACACCTTGTAGAACAAACACATCAAGCAATCAAGAGATCATTCTAAATCCAGTGTGAATTACCCGTAGTGACCCTTTATCATTCACATCCTTAGTTAAGATTGCATTTCACAGTAGGAGTAAGAACTTTCTCAAAAAGACAATAGTTAGATCAGACTTCCTTGAATTTTTTAGGTATCAATGGTCAAGGTACGCATGGCCATCCAATACGAGATAGAGGCTCTTACATACAAACACCATTTCAATCTAGAATTTCCAAAGTTGTTAGATTTTCACATACAAGCAAAAAACAAAGAAAATATTATGCCCCCAGTCATCACTCTCTAAATCCTATAAAAGGACATCACCGAAGAGCTCGAAGGGACACAATATGCAAAAATCTCAATGTGAATTAGTAAGCATACAAGGAGATAAAAGCATGTAAAAGCATAGATTATTTTCAATTTGTGTTGATGTTTGATTTCATTGTTGTAGATGCAAAATCCTTTCTGGAGAGGAGACTGATTGACTGACTCAGATGTAGCTTCAAAGGACTTTGACTAGATATGACTCGTCTGAGATACTAAGGACTATAGGATATGACTTTGATTGCCCCCAAGTTTGAACATTGATAGGATATAGACGTTTGAGCTGATTGGTGCACAGATTGACTTTATTGAAAATAGTAATGTGGAAACAAACTAGGAGATATGTACGAACTAAAGTAGGATTGAAAGTTGGGATAGACCAAGATTGCATTGATAGATGGAGCATTTTGAAACAAGTGGCACCCATTTCTAGGTTTTCACTATCTTGGTAGAGATTTTATTTTTGCTACCAAGGTGCCTATTTCCAAGTTTTCACCAAGACACTTTTTCATTTTCCGTTGGCTTGGATTAATTTCATTTTGATTTGCAAAAGTTATGATCATTTTAGTGAAGACTGGTTAGAACCTGATTTTATGAAATCTAACTAATGTTTTTATTAGTACATGCACATATGACATGATATAGATCCTAAATTTATATTTTTGGAAAGGTATTTGAGTTAGTTTTCATTTTCCATTGGTTTGAATTAATTTCATCTTGATTTGCAAAAGTTATGATTGATTTAGTGCAGTCTGGTCAGAATATAATTTTTTATGACAATAGGTTTTTCGATTATCAAATGACATATTATCTTTGACTAACCTGATTTTCTACCACATGGGGTTGACAAGTTGTGTTTCTTTTTTGATGGATTTTTATAACAGTGGGTTGCATGTACAAGAATAGGTAAGGTTTTCATAATAGTGGTTTGCAGGTGTAGGTGTAGGTACGTCCTGTGGGTACAAAAGATAGAAGACAAATGCTCAAAAATTGCTAAAATAGGTAAAAATCTACTAAGTGCATTGCGAGGAACTCAAGTATTCTATTCAATCTGATAACACTTTGATTTGGATATAAAACAAACTCTCTTGTGTCAAGCTCGAGTACCTTAAAATAGCTTTCATAATTCACACTTCAGTTTTGGGCTATAAAATGAACATAGATTTGCTTTTTGCATATCTGTTACACATATTAAATAGGCCCTATGAACACTATTTATGGATGATCTTGAGATATTGGGCTTCATTCTCTTGTTCATGCATGCAAAGCTCTTCTTGATGACAGATCCCCTTGTAGGTAGGGAGGACACTGTGATTATTTCAAGTTCCACTTGGTTTGGTCCTCAGCTTTTGATAGATGTGTTTCCTCTCCAGAGAGATCGATAGACCATAGTTGTTGACATCACAAATCTTGGTGAGATAATTTCAGTTTTAGTGTGTCAGATTAATCTATCTACTTTGTTTTGGGTAAAAGTGATAAGGTTAAAGGATTATGCTCTACTCCCATTTTGGGTAGTATTAGAAACTCAAATCCTTGGATCTAGACCAAGTCCCCATGTGGTATCTTTTGTGAGTCACCTTTAGAGAGGGTTAACCATAGTGGACATTCCCTTTATTGGGTCAACCATGTGGATGGAACCTCAAGCGGTAATAGCCATTTTCACCATGGTAGTAACAGTCACTATATAAATGTCCTTGTGGAGGAAATTTTCATAGGTGTGGTCTCTTGCTGGGCTATCAAATCTCCCTAGTAGCTCCTGATTGATTAAATTCTTAGACTGTGTCAAAACCCCGATGTGCCTAGATTGGAGTTCACCCTCTTGAGATCATAAAAGTTGCAGAGTTAGACCATTACTACAAACCTTAGCGAGGCCAATTTTTCATTTTCTAGGACTATGTGCGTTATTGAAAAACTTTTGAGAACATACACAATTAGCATTCCTAGGGATTAGCACAATAAGTCACTATTGCTCGTTCATGCACAAGGTTGCTTTTGCCCTTTTTCATTGTTTTGAGACAATTGCTTGCTTCCCTTTGCTTGTTGTTCTGTGTGTTTGTTGTTTATTTGGTCCTTTGAAAATGAACAATCCCGACCTATTACACAGATTTGCAAACTTGAGCAGAGGATATCTTACAAACAATCTCAAACTAAAAATTGAAAAATTATAAATCTGAAGCAAAAATCCTTTCTGGTGTCAAAAGTCATCCTAAAATTTTAAAACTCATATCAAAGCTAAAGTTAAAGTTTTCAGAAGCCTTTAAAATTTGTCACTAATCTAGTTTTTTGCAGCCTATTTCTAAATTCTATCAAAATATTCAGTGTTGGCAATAGAGCAGAAACTAGAAAGAATTCAATCATTTACCTAAAGTGGTCTCTTGAGTCTGATTTAGCCTTCTGATCTGTCGATTTGAATCCCATGTGATCTTGTGTCAAAATCTTGTCAAAACCATCTTCAACTCAATCTTCAAACAAAAATGGCTAAGTGTTATGATCTCATGTCTGCCATCTTTTGGGCATCTACCCATACTACTAGGGCACAGTATCCTTCATTTACATCCAATCTATCTTCAATCAATCCAATCTTGACAAGGTTGCATCATTCGATCTTCTTGAATCAAATCATTCCTTAGTTTTCTTCATCTTGCTCTTTTGTTTCACCTGAGGTTAATAGTGGAAACTAGAGCTTCATCATGAAAATAAAGAGAACAACCCAAAATCTCTTCAAAGACATCTTCTGTGATTGCTTAGACCATTCATCAATCCTATGACACTAGTAAATTTGGAGAAGACACTCTTGGTAATTTATTCTTGAAAGGTGGTTACATCACCCCTCTTGCATCAATTCACATAGGTAATCAACCAACCCCTCTTGTATCAATTCATGGAAGCTATCAAGCAACTCCTCATCGATCAATCCTTGGTAGTTCTCTTAACAACACTATGTATCAAGGAGGAGGGACAAACCATTGTTCCCAAGGACATCAATCACAACATGGTGCAGATCAAGAACCCACACCTTCTAAAATTGCTCGATATCAAAATGATGACGACTTGAAGTGAGTGGAAATACCTAAATACGATAAGTATGATGGAAACTCTGATCCTCAAGATCATATCAGAGAATTCTGTACTCAATCTATGGAGTTCATGCATGAACCAACCTACCTAATGCATCTTTTCCCTTGATTTTTGGGAGGGTTAGCTATTCATTGGTTCTAAAAAATGCCCCCTACTATCAAAACTTTTGAGGAGTTAATCAAACTATTCTATCAACAATACTCCTACAACATCCAACATCCGATCACTATGATCAACATCTGCAATCTGAAACAGAACTCAGGAGAACCATTCCTAACTTTTCTCAAACGATGGAGGAAGAGTTTTCTCTATATGCTAGACCCATTCCAAAAACTGAGAAGCTAGAAATTTTCATCAATAATCTTGTTCTAGAACTCAACTACCATTTGCAAATGCAAAATCATACATCCTTTGATAAAATGGTAGAAAATGCAATCAAAATTGAGAAAGTACTTGTGCAAAAAGGAGACATATCACTTCAAAAGGAAAATTATGAAAATGGATCTAATTCTAAAGACAAAGGCAAAAACTAGAACAAGAATAAGGGCATTGTCATAGATGGCATTATTGATACTATCTATGCCCCATGTAAGACACTCACTTTCAATCTCACTGTTGGCACCCAAGCCATCAAAGCTTCTGAAGCTAAAGCAATAGAATCTAACAAGAAGACATTTGACTATAAAACTTGGGCTACATATCCTAAACGTAAGTTTACTCCTCTTGGAGAATCCTTGGAATCTGCCATGAAGACTCTATTGGCAACACCATCATCACCTTGCCTAAAAGGTATTTGATCTTGAACCTAAACCAAAATGGTGGAGAGAGAAATATTTTTGTGACTTCCATTGCAATAAGGGTCATAAGACTAATAACTGCATACACCTGAAACACATCATACAAGATAAAATTGATAATGGAGAAATTGTAATTGACAATCATAGAAGAAATAATGATCATACAACATTCACAGAGCCATTTCTGAAACATGGTCAAGGAGATTCATCTTCTCAGCCTAATGTGGGTGCTAAAGTCAATTATGCCTACTCTGGAAACAATGTTGTTATCAATATGGTTGAAACATGCCTATCTGAGTGTTGCAATGTCATCACAATTATAAGAAAAGATAGAGAAAATCAATCAAAAAATGTAGTTACTCGACGACAAGCTCAGGCACATCTGTAAGGATAAATCCCAAATTCATCCAATGTCCCTAAGATACCTTTCAATATTTCATTTTCTTCTAAATAGAAGGCTACCTCTAAATCATCAAATCCTAAAGACACGAGGCCAACATTATATAGTATTATCCAACAACTCTAGCATACAAATGCAAAAATCTCCATGTTTGAGTTGCTTCGGATATCTCTAGCTCATAGAGCCATTCTAGACAAAGCTCTACTTGGATCCAACATTCCTGACAACCTTGATTTAGAAAAATTCCAAAATATGGTTGCTCATCTCACGTCTCCACATTATATCTCCTTTTTAGAGGAAGATGATAATTCCTTGAGTCATCCACATAATTAGCCCTTGCACATTGAAGTCTTGATCCAAAACCATCATGTCAAATGTGTGTTGATAGATGGAGGTGTTGGTCTCAACATTTGTTCTTATAGCTTAATCACACAATTGGGATTATCAGAAGCTATCATTGACCCTAAGAAGAAGATAACTATCAAGGCATATGATGAACAAGAAAGGTCTTCCAAAGGCACGATTGTCTTACCTATCAAAATAGGTCCTATCATCAGAGATATCATGTGTCAAGTTCTTGACCTACATTTGGCTTACAATATTCTTCTAGGAAGAACTTGGATACATGAAATGTGAGCTATTCCTTCCATGTACCATCAATGTGTGAAATTTCCTTATTAAGGAGTAGAGGTGATGATTCTAGCTGACCTATAGACAACTTGCAATGCATTGAAAGATAGTGCTGATAAACTTGTTCCTTATAATAGAGAATCTTCCACTCAGCAGCTAGACATTGCATCAACATCCAAAATGAAACAAATTGCTAAAGAAGTCAAAATCAAAGACAATGGTATGGTAGAATACATAATGGAACCTATTTTATCTCTCACATCTCTCCCATTGTCCCCTAAATATTATGGACAACCTTTTGAAAAAGTGAAACCTACAGCTAAAGAATCCCAGGTCATACTCAATGGAAGGTTTGTCATAGAACAAGTATCTAAACAAGAGTTTGAGGAAGAAGAAGACATGCTTGAAAGGTTATACAAGGATGAGCCTCAATCCCAATCAGTCTAGAAATGTGACTCCACTTTAAGAAAAATTCCTCATAAGTCATACAGACCAAGGGACAAATTGATCACAAAAATGGGATATACTGGAAAAGGACCTCTAAGACTACAAGGTAAGGGTCTTCTATCACCTCTTGACCACCATGGTTGAACCAAAAAGTTTAAAATAGGTCTAGGATATAAGAAGAAGCCTTTCTATCTTAGGAAGAACTCCCCACATGTCTTAGAATAGATTGAGCCATCCACGACAAATCAACTAAAGGAAATAACAACTGAACAATCTAATAGTGATGATTCAGACACCACTGATGAGCTCATTCCTTATGAGCATTTTCCTAAAGAAATAAAAGACCTCCTTGAAGTTGAAGATGATCCAGTTAAAAGAATCAATGTAGTAGAAACACAAGAACCTACTATAGAACAAGAGACAGTTGCACCACAAGAACTAGCTGATCTCGAAGGAAATCAAACAGACAAAGAAGAAGGTGGTAGTTATTTTGAAACATATTCCCATGAGTATAAATTCAAATCAAAATCTGAGGGAACCCTTCTTGGGGTATTCATCTTGACTTTAGACACATTCTCAGATTTCCTAGAGGCATAGATGAGGAATCAAATGACTATGAATGGGGAGCCATTCCAGAGGAAGATAAGCTTATCATAGAAAAACATATTGATGTTGTTCACCAATATGTACCTAAACCCAATGTAAGTCTAGAGTGAGATAATGAACTTAATGAGTTTGATCCACCGATGGCTGAAGTGGACTCCCATAATGACATTGAGCCTATTCATGAATTGAACATTTTGAGTTGTAATATCACCTTCAAACTTGAGAGTCAAGTTAGGACGAATGATGACAGATCCATATCTATAAACATTATTTCCCAATCTTTCATCGCTTTGACTATCCAACATCCCAAACTTCTTGACCAAACCTCCACGAATCTGAGCCAAGGTATCTATACCTTTCCAAATGACTATGCCCTTGCTTGCTACCTCAATGCAGTTGAGCCTATGATGACTTCCATTAGTGAACCAAGCATTAGCATGATGGAGTCAGACATCAAGTATCTTAGTCAAAAGAATAGAAATAAAAATAAAAAGAAAAGGAGTTTTGAGGTTGAAAAGCACTTTGTGGCAGTCTCAAAACCTACAAAAGTAAAAATAAAAGACATATCTAAAGGTGAAAACCTATCTAAGGTGCCTAAGGATGAGATATTTGATGTCCTTCTGAGTCATTTATAGGATAGATCTACAGTTCTAATTCAGCCCACTCAATCCATCAACTTGGGAACAATAGAAGAACCACATTTGATCAATGTAGCACAATCCTTATCAGAAGAAGAAAAGCAAAATTTACCACATTCTTAACAGAAAAGAAGATCAACTTTGCATGGAAATATTCAGATATGCTAGGGTTGGATCCTGATCTTATAATGCACCATTTATCTATATCTCCAGGGGTCAAACCTATTAAGCAAAAATTAAGAAAGATGCATCCACATATTGCACTCTTGCTCAAAGCTAAATTAGAGAAACTACTAAAAGCTGGATTCATCCGTGTTATTGACTATGCTAAATGGATCTCTAATATTGTACCTATTTCTAAACTAGATAAATCAATCAGAGTGTGCACATATTTCTAAGATGTAAACAAAGCATACCCTAAGGATAATTTTCTATTACCTAATATTGATATGATAGTGGACATGACTACGGGCTTTGAGATGTATTCTTTGATGGATGGTTTTTCTGGATACAACCAAATAAAAATTGCTCCAAAAGATCAAGAGAAAACTTCTTTCACATGTGCGTGAGGTACCTTCTATTAGAATGTCATGCCATTTAGGCTTAAGAATGCTGGTGCTAGAAATGTGTGTGTGAAAATTGTACCTAGCTATGGACACAACATTTCAGTAAAACATTAGAGGTTAGAAAATCAAAGAAATCTATAAATAAATGAAACTAAGCTAACAAGGTGATTTAATGCCTTATAGTAGGTTCAAGTATGATATTGTCAGATTAGACCGAGATCAATGACAATGCAACACCTAAACGAAGGATATAAAATAATGAAAGCAATAAAATATGAATGCAAATTAATCTTTTTTTTTTTGGTTTTTCTATGCAAGATGATGAAAAACTAATATGAAACTAGTCTAGAATGAATGAAATTGATATGCAATGAATCTAACAATGATATGCTATGATATGAAAGATAAATGAATGCTATGATCAAAACAATAATAAAAATCTCACAATCACCTGTCGCAAGAGCTTGATTCTTCATATGCAAATTCGCTAGAGTAAGTATGCAAATTCCAGGGATGATTGATTGAAAGCTTGATGGATTTTTTGTGAAGAGCCGAGCTTTGTTTTTATAGAAATCCAAGGCTTGAGGATGCATTGAGAAATGACATAAATCACTCTTGATAAACTCAGGTTGATTTTTGAGTAAACAATAAATTAAGAATAAATAAACTCATAAAATCATGCAAAAATAGTTTTTATCTCAAAATAGAGTTTAGTTCTCTTTTTCAACTCATCATCAGATGTTGAGTTTAGAAACTTAACAAATTGAAATTGAAAATTGATTTAATGTTAATTGCTTTTCTGATTACGCATGATTTAATATGAATTAATTTAAAAAATAAAGTAAGTTATTTTCCACTTAACTAATTTTGAATTAAAACAATTGATTTATGGGTTAATCAATTATTAAATCAAACTTTATTCTAATTAAATCATTAAATTTGACAACTTTGATTTTAAATCAATTAAATAAATATTCAATTGATTGTTTGTAGGAATTTTGATTTATTGTCAAAATAAAAACAATATTAATTAGGAATAAGTGCAATTAAATCTAATTAAATAATTAAGTGGAAGAATTAAATTAATTAATTAAATATTCATCATATTCAATTAATCAACTTTAGGATAAATAATGACATTTATCACCAAATAATATTCAATTAAAGATAATTATGATAAATTAGGAATATTCAAGGAATATTCCCCAATGCAGAATTAAGGTAATCAATTAAGTTTTTGATAAACTGATGCGCGAATGTGCCTTAGGTTAGGACTTTAATGTCAATTTTGATTGAATTGTTGATGTAAGAGGTTAATGAACTTATAGCCCATTTTTGGGGTATTACAAGTGTTAGTTGGGAGAATTTGAGAAAGAGGGGTTTCTAGGGTTCTTCTATCTATGTTCTTTGTTTTAATAGTGAAGAATGTATTTTATTCATCTTCTTTAAATGTTCATACTATAGGGTAATCTAGAATTGATGGTGGGGGTGTGGCATTATTATCATGCTCATGTCATTCCTTTAATTAAATTTTGGGGAAGTATAGGTAGACCTCTAGCTAAAATATATTTTCTTTAGGTTTCCTAGACCATCAACCCAACTTTCATTATTTAGAATCTTTGTTTGGAAATAATTGTAGGATATTTCAAGACTATAAAACGGTGGAGGTTCATTTGTGGCTTAAGATTATCAAGAGGATTCAAGAGACTATTTCTAAAAAATGTAAACTTTTAGTGATAGTGGATCCTAATGATGTTGATGTTATTAGGAATTTAAATTTAGGGTATTGCACACTTGGTGTCTCTTCTTGTAGGAGACCTCACCAAGATAGGAAAAAGATTCATCAAGTGGGGATATGTATCCCCCTACTATAAGAAATTGGAAGGTTAATATTGACGGTTATTCTAGGGAGAATCATTGACATGTGAGTATTGGTGACATTCGTAGAGGTGATGGTCATGCCATGTTATTTTTCTCTTTTAGAATAATAAAACATTATTAAAAATTTAATGGAGGATCTTGTTAATATGATTTAGATAAACAAAGGGGGGGGGGTGAATCAGTTGTTCTCAGGTCTAGATGTACTAATTAAACATTCAAATACTTCAACAAACTCAGATCTAATGACCAACTCAACTGGGTCTCTAAAGAATATATATCAGAAAATATATAACATGCATTCCACTATACAATAGTATTTAACTTGCAAAATATCAAAACATTCATAACAAAACATTCAAACAAGTATGACACCAAGATTTATAGTGGAAACCCAATTTGGGAAAAACCACTTTGTAACATGTTACTGATATTTTCACTCTTTGGTATTGCTTACCTGAGACTCTGCATCTGATGTAGGTGTGTTACTTGCCTCTCCTTCTTCTGAATAGACAAAAGATCTATAATCTTCAGGCTCTCTCTTGCCTTCTTGATCATTTTCCTTTTCATATTCATCAACTCTCACATTTTCACTTTCCACAATTTTGTTAGTGTTAGAATTCAAACACTTTTAAGCTTTATAATTAGTGGAATAGCCTAAGAATATGCCTTCATCACTTTTAGCATCAAAATTTCCATTTCTATTATCCTTCAGTATATAGAATTTACTCCCAAAGACTCTAAAGTATTTCAAATTAGGTGCATATCCATGCCATAATTCATAAGGTGTAACATTTGTACCTTTCTTGATTTGTACTTAGTTCAAGGTATAAATAGTTGTACTTACAGATTCTCTCCAATATTTCTATGCAATATTCTTCTCAATCATAAGTGTCCTTGCACAATCCATAATAGACATGTTTCTCCTCTTAGCTATACCATTCTATGGAGGTGTTCTGGGTGCAGACATTTGTCTCTTGATTCCTCTATCATTGCAGAACAGATTGAAATCATTTGATATAAACTCTCCACCTCGATCAAATCTCATACATTTTAGGCTTCTACCAATTTCTTTTTCAACCTTAGCCAAATACCACTTAAACAACTGAAATGCATCAGATTTTTCTTTCAAAAACATTATAGTCATCATTCTAGTGTAATCATCAACAAACAAAATAAAATACCTAGCACCACAATAGCTTTGTATTCCCATAGGTCCACAAAGGTCAGCATGAACTAAATCCAAAATGTTCTCAGAATTAAATGTCTTGCTCTTGAAACTAGACTTTGTCATTTCTCCCAACTGAAACTGTTTACACATCACATTATCAGGTTTCTTCAATCTCAGCAAACCTCTAACTTTCTTCTTTTTACTTATATTTACCATATTGTCAAAGTTAACATGACATAGCTTCTTATGCCATAACCATACATCATCAAATTGTGCAAACAAACATATCTCTTTAGATAGATCTAGATGGAACAAATTAACTTTAGTCTACTCACCACTTTCAATTAGTTTACCAATAGCATCAAATATTTTAGCTTTTCTATGATGAAATTCCACTCGGTAACTAGTGCTATTAAGTTGTTCAACACTCAAAAAATTATAGTTAAAGACCTTCAACCCAATAAGAGTTTTCACAAGTGATCTTATCAGTTAGCTTAATTGATCCTTTACCTCTCACAAGACATGGTGCATCATTACCAAACTTAATACTTCTACCTTTGTAATGATCTAGGGCTTCAAATTTACTTTTATCACTAGTCATGTGATGTGAGAAACCACTATAAATAATCCATTTATCACCTTTTCTCACATAAGAAATAAGTGCAATTTTCTCATCCTCATTAGAATCATCTTTCATATCAACATAAACTACTTCAATATCAAAATTATCACTGTCAATATCAGTTTCCTCTTCTACAATGTAACAAGATTTCTTACCTTTTTCCTTGTAATCTTTATACCTTCGGTGATCTATGTTATCTCTCTTATCTTTTTACTTGCTTTCTCTATCCTCATCCTTGTCATTCCTGTCAAGACACCTTACAGCAATATGGCCAACTTTGTTACATGAAAAACATATTATAGGAAGTTTATCTTTGTATTTTCCTTTTCCTCTCTTCAATCTTCTAGCCACGAGTGCTTCAAGATCATCCAGTTCCTCATCAGAAGTGTCACTTTCACTTCCACTTTCACTTTCACTTTTCACACATTTATCTTTATCTCTTTTAGATTTATGCAAAACCATTTGTGACTTGAATGCAAATTCAACATTAGGAATAGTGTATTTATCATAGTTAGACAACTCAAAAGTAGTAAGCTTACCAACAAGGCTTTCTAGAGTTAGAACATTACCAGGGTTACATCTTGATTTTTGAATTGCTAAAACTCTAATAGAATATATAGGAAGTAGAGTTATTAATACCTTTCCAATGACAGTATCATAATTAATGATTCCATTAGCTCCTCTAATAGAATTCACTATTTATTTGATTCTTCCACAATACTGAGCAGTATTCTCACCTTCTTGCATTTTCATTTCATCAAACTTATCTCTTAAGCTTTCAACTTTTGCCCTCAGTACATTTGTATCACCACCATAGATGGTTGCAAGAGTATCACACATTTCCTTTGTAGTAGTGTATTCCTTGATGTATTCAAATTTAGTATATCTTAAGGTAGATGCAATCTCCAACATTGCTTGATTGTGTTCTTGTTTTGTTTTCATCTCCTTGACAGTCATAGGTGCACCAGGTGAAACATAGTCATGTTCAACATAGTATTTTGTTGAATCACCAATACCAACTAGATGCAATTTCATTAGACTTTTCCATGCAGGGAAGTTCTCCTTGTTCAACTTTGGTACCTCCTTTTTATACATCTTGATCATTAGCTTCAAGTACCTTAAAAAATTTTCTTTGTAAGCACCAAAAACTCTAATACTAATTGTTAATATGATTTAGAACAATAGAGAGGGGGGTGAATCAGTTATTCTCAGGTCCAGATGTACCAATTGAACATTCAAATACTTCAACAAACTCAAATGTAATCACCAACTCAACTCGGTCTCTAAAGAATACATATCAGAAAACATATAACATGCAGTCCACTATCCAATAGTATTTAACTTGTAGAATATCAAAACATCCATAAAAAAAAATTCAAACAAGTATGCCACCAGGATTTATAGTGGAAACCCAATTTGGGAAAAACTACTTTGTAACTTGTTACTAGTATTTTCACTCTTCTGAAGTGAGCTCGGTGAAAAGCCAACCTTGTTAAAGGTTTAAAAATGCACTATTAGGTGTGACCCTGTTAAAGGATTTCAATCACCCTGTTAGGAGTGGATTGGTTAAAGGACTTGAGTACATTCCATTAGAATTCTAGCTTGATTAAAGGATTTATCAATGACTGTTAGGTCAACTTTGATCAAATGATTTTGACTATTATAATGGTTAGAAAGTACCAATAGTTTCCAATCTATAAAATATACAACTCACTTTGTAGATATCAAATCCAATTTGCACATATATGCTAATTTACTGACTGAGTGTCATTTCCATTTCCATCTCTAATTTTCTCAGAATTCGCTTCAAGAAATCACAAATCTGATCTTCACCTTCAGTCTTTTGCTTAGACTTATCAGTCAATAACATCAACAACACCAACATACTATGTAACCTCACCATTAGGTTTCCTTTATACCTCTCCTGATAGATAGATCCGTCTTTTACCTTTTAATCTCCTCCATTGATATTAGGTTAGGTAAGATCCAATGGATCCTTCCAACATTTAAGTCCTTCATACATCCTTCTAGAAACATCTTCAATCTCCTCATTGAATCCATAATAAATTTATATACCATGCATTAAATTCTCCATTCAATCAATTAATAAAGTCAACATGATTTACATAACCCAAGAATTCAACTGAGTCGGCTGGAAATATGAATTCTTCCTCCAAATGTAAATTACTGATGCTCGGTCATACTATGTAACTCGATCATCTCTACAAATTATCTTCCTCATCTAACACTATCTTTCTCAGTAATCTCCTATCACTCGACATAGATTGATGTTCGGTCAACACTAGAGTTAATTGACATATACTAGCACTTGGTTAACACTAACATCACTCAGTTTAAACTAGATTTCTTCACTTTTGCTCGGTTAAGCCTACTTCTTTAGTCTTTCTTATTACCTAGATAAACAATACATTATCCAATCATAGTGCCAAATAATCAAGTACTCATTGAAGTATTAAATAACTCAACCTTTCCTTAGGTGCTATTGTTATTTCCCTTTCTCTAATCCTTTTCAACAACCAATAGATATAGTACTTTCTTAGATAACAACTATCTTACCAATTAAGGTTTGACATCAATGACGATACAATAATTGTTTCAATTACAGTTTCCAACACTCTCCCTCTTTGGCATTGATGTCAACACCACATGAATACCACATGATTTACCAACCAATCCAAACTTTTTCATTGCATCAAAAATATTTATAATATCCTTAGCTTCATTCTAATTCTCAATAACTTAGCCTTTCTTGACTATTTACACAGTAACTCCCTTTGAATCTTTTTCTGTATCTCTCTCTCTTTGATTGTATTCTCTTGATGTATTCATCTCTGAAATCTCTCCCTCTTTGATAAAAATGACAAAGCAGCAACTAGAACTTACATCATTCATATGTAAATGTCATCTTGTTAGTTCAGTAATAGTATTTCTCCCTCTGTCATCTTTCTTATGACTGATTACCAACTTTTCTATTCTTTTCACAACTCTAGGCAGCTCCTAAAGTGTGACATTTCCTACATCAATTTGTCAGATATTCTGTGCAAAACATTTGATGCAGTGCTTCTAGCTTGACTAGGAAACCTCAGTTAGGGGAAGCACCCCTAATTTACCTGTTAGATATTCATGAGCATCCTTAGGTAAAGCTTTTGTGAATATGTCTGCTAGTTGTTCCTTTGTGTTCACATATTCCATTCTCACTTCTTTTTTCTATACCAATTCTCTTAAGTAATGATACTTAATGGCAATGCATTTGGTCTTTGTATGCATTACAGGGTTCTTTAATATGTTAATGGCACTTGTGTTATTACAGAAGATAACAATAGGTTCAGTAATTTCTTCTTTCATTCCTTTCAATAATTGTAGCCAAGACTCTGCATCCAGTGCAAGTGTGTTACTTGCCTCTCCTTCTTCTATATAGACAAAAGATCTATAATCTTTAGGTTCTCTCTTGCCTTATTGATCATTTTTCTCTACATATTCATCAACTCTCACATTTTCACTTTCCACAATTTTGTTAGTGTTAGAATTCAAACAGTTATAAGCTTTACTCTTAGTGGAATAACCTAGGAATATGCTTTCATCACTTTTAGCATCAAACTTTCCATTTCTATTATCCTTCAATATATAGAATTTACTCCCAAAGATTCTAAAGTATTTTACATTAGGTGCATATCCATGCCATAATTCATAGGGTGTAACATTTGTACCTTTATTTGTACTCGGTACAAGATATAAATAGTTGTACTTGTAGCTTCTCTCCAATATTTCTATGCAATATTCTTCTCAATCATCATGTCCTTGTACAATCCATAATAGACCTATTTCTCCTCTTAACTATACCATTCTATGGAGGTGTTCTAGGTGCAGACATATGTCTCTTGATTCCTCTATCATTGCAGAACAGATTGAACTCATTTGATATAAACTCTCCACCTCGGTTAAATCTTAGACATTTAAGGCTTCTACCTAATTATTTTTCAACCTTAGCCAAATACCACTTAAACAACTGAAATGCATCAGATTTTTCTTTCAAAAACATTACATTCATCATTCTAGTGTAATCATCAACAAACATAATAAAATACCCAGCACCATAATAAATTTGTATTCCCATAGGTCCACAAAGGTCAGTATGAACTAAATCCAAAATGTTCTCGGAAGTAAATGTCTTGCTCTTGAAACTAGACTTTGTCATTTTTCCCAACTGACATTATTTACACATCACATTCTCAAGTTTCTTCAATCTTGGAAAACCTCTAACTTTCTTCTATTTACTTATATTTACTAGATTGTCAAAGTTAACATGACATAGCCTCTTATGCCATAATCATACATCATCAAATTGTGCAAACAAACATGTCTCTTCAAATCGATCTAGATAGAAAAAATTACCTTTAGTCTGCTCACCACTTCCAATTAGTTTACCATTAGCATCAAATATTTTAGCCTTTCTGTGATGAAATCCCACTCGGTAACCAGTGCTATTAAGCTATGCAAAACTCAACAAATTATAGTTAAGACCTTCAACCCAATAAGCATTTTCACAAGTGATCTTATTAGTTAGCTTAATTGATCCTTTACCTCTCATAGGAAATGGTGCATCATTACCAAACTTAACACTTCTACCTTTGTAATGATCTAGGGCTTCAAATTTACTATAATCACCAGTCACGTGATGTGAGCAACCACTATCAATAATCCATTTATCACCTTTTCTCACATAAGAAATAAGTACAATTTTCTCATCCTCATTAAAATAATCTTTCATAGCAACATAAACTACTTGAATAGCAAAATTATCACTGTGAGTATTAGTTTCCTATTCTACAATGTAATAGGATTTCTTACCTTTTTCCTTGTAATCTTTGTACCTTCGGTGATCTTTGTTATCTCTCTTTTCTTTGTACTTTCTTTCTCTATCCTCATCCTTGTCATTCTTGTCAGGACACCTTGCAGCAATATGGCCAACTTTGTTACATGAAGAACACATTATAAGAAGTTTACCTTTGTATTTTCCTTTTCCTCTCTTCAATCTTCTAGCCATGAGTGCTTCAAGATCATCCAGCTCCTCATCAGAAGTGTCACTGTCATTTCCACTTTCACTTTCACTTTTCACAAATTTATCTTTCTCTCTTTTAGATTTATGCAAAACCATTTGTGACTTGAATGAATATTCAACATTAGGAACAATGTAGTTATCATAATTAGATAGTTCAAAAGTAGGAAGCTTACCAACAAGGCTTTCCAGAGTCAGAACATTACCAGGGTTACATCTTGATTCTTGAATTGCCAAAATTCTGATTGCTTATATAGGAAGCAAAGTTCTTAATACCTTTCCATTGACAGTCTCATAATCAATGATTCCATTAACTAATCTAATAGAATTCACTATTTATTTGATTCTTCCACAATACTGAGCAATATTCTCACCTTCTTACATTTTCATTTCATCAAACTTACCTCTCAAGCTTTCAAATTTTTCCCTCAGTACATTTGTATCACCACCATAGATGGTTACTAGATTATCCCACATTTCCCTTGCAATAGTGTAGTCCTTGATGTCTTCAAATTCATAATAGCTTAAGGCAGATGCAATCTCCAACATTGCTTGATTATGTTCCTATTTTGTTTTCATCTCCTCGGTAGCCATAGGTGCAACAGGTGCAACATAGTCATGTTCAACATAGTATTTCACTGAATCACTAATACCAGCTAGATAGAGTTTCATCAGACTTTTCCATGCAGGGAAGTTATCCTTGTTCAACTTCAGTACCTCCTTTTTATACATCTTGATCATTAGCTTCAAGTACCTTTAAAAAATTTCTTTGTAAGCACTAACAAATTTGATACCAATTATTAATATGATTTAGAACAATAGAGAGGGAGGTGAATCATTTGTTCTTAGTTTAATATGTACCAATTGAACATTCAAATACTTCAACAAACTCAGAGATCTAATCAATAACTCAACTTGGTCTCTAAAGAATATATATCAAAAAATATATAACAGGTAGTCCACTGTCCAATAGTATTCTAACTTGCATAATATCAAAACATTCATAACAAAACATTCAAACAAGTATGACACCAGGATTTATAGTGGAAACCCAATTAGGGAAAAACTACTTTGTAACATGTTATTGATATTTTCACTCTTCTGAAGTGTGCTCAGTGAAAAGACAATCTTGCTAAAGGTTTACAAACACACTATTAGGTGTGACCCTGTTAAAGGATTTCAATCACCCTATTAGGAGTGGCCTGGTTAGAGGACTTGAGTACATTCCATTAGAATGTAACCTTGATTAAAGGATTTATCAATGACTATTAGGTCAACCTTGATTAAAGGATTTTGACTATTACAATGGTTAGAAAGTAGCGTTAGTTTTTGATCTATAAAACATACAACTCACTTTGTAGATATTAGATCCAATTCGCATATATATGCTGATTTATTGACTGAGTATCATTTCCATCTCCATCTCTGATCTTCTCAGAATTTTCTTCAAGAAATCACAACTCTAATCTTCACCTTCAATACCGACATGCTCTTTAACCTCACCATTAGGTTTCCTTTATACCTCCCCTGATAGATAGATCTATCTTTTGCCTCTTAATCTCCTTCATAGATCTTAGATTAGGTTAGATCCAATGGATCCTTCCAACATTTAAGTCCTTCATACATCCTTCTAGAAACATCTTAAATCTCATCATTGAATCCATAATAAATTGATTTACCATGCATTAAATTCTCCATTTAATCAATTAATAAAGTCAACATGAATTACATAACCCAATAATTCAACTAAGTCTGCTAGAAATTTGAATTCTTCCTCCAAATGTAAATTACTGATGCTCTGTCAATACTGTGTTCATCTCCTCAGTCATCACTATGTAACTCGGTCATATCTACAAACTGTCTTCCTTGGCTAACACTGTCTTGCTTGGTAATTTCATGTTGCTCGACATAAATTGATGTTCGATCAACACTAGATTTACTCAACATATACTAGTGCTCGGTTGACACTAACATCACTTGACTTAAACTATATTTCTTCACTTTTTCTTGGTTAAGCTTACTTCTTCAGTCTTTCTTCCTACTTAGATAAATAATACATTATCTCATCATAGTGCCAAAGAATCAAGTACTCATTAAAGTATCAAATAAATCAACCTTTCCTTAGGTTCTATTTTTATTTCCCTTGCTCTAATCTTTTTCATCAACCAATAGATATAGTACTTTCTTAGAGAGAAATTGTCTTACTAGTTAAGGTTTGACATCAATGAGAATACAACAATTGTTTCAATTACAGTTTCCAACATATCTTTCTATCTGTAAGAAACTAAGAGAGGGTGTTCTCTTAGTTGGAAGAGGATTATTTGTGAGTTTGATTCATAGATTTTTGTGGACATGCTAAATGATGAAAGGTTGGATTGAGTTAATTGGTAGTTAGCCTTAGTGGCTAAACAGATCCTAAACCTATGTTTCTCTTTGGATTATATTTCTAGGGAGTGGAATAAAGTGGAAAATTCCTTGGCTAGGTCGGCTGCTAAGAACTTGGATCAGATGGGATTATCTCCAAAGTATTCAAAGACAATGGTAAAATTGATCATGGAAGATAGAAAATTGTAATGGTTCTTTTCTGGGTTTCTCTCTTTCTAACTTCTTCTAGATGATTATGTTGGTTCTTTTAGTGAGCCTAAGGAATTTTGATTCACATTCTTTGATTTCTCTTTAATAAAGTACTACCTCCTTTTTCTTCAAACAAAAAAATAGTAACTATTTTCTATATGTTTGATAAGAAATTTAATAATATGGAAAGGTGCAAACTAAATTCTATACCAAACTTATTTATTTGCCCAACCAATTTTCTCCTTCTCATATTCATCTGGTGATGATGTGATTAGGGAATTCTTAGTTTCTATTATTTTGAATGATCAAGTCACTCATAAAATCATAGCTTTTGGATAGCTGTAAAATATAGGTCACTATGTTAGATCTATAAAATTATTTTGTTGTAAAATAACATATGGCTAAAACATATAATATTGATGTAGAGTAGAAACATCTATGGAATTTGTGTAATTTATCCACTTATTTATCTAACCCCCCCTTAATTTTTATTAGTTCTTTTGTATGGAGTTTAATTTTTATGCCTCACATTATTTTACCATTTATTCATGTACAATGGTGAAATGAGTGAGAGGTAATGTAATAGGTAATGAATTACTTCTCCATTTCATTGATTGCACATAAGGAATGAAGAATACCTCCAATAAGATCAAGAGGTGAATCAAGAACTAATTGGAAACAAGATCTATCCTTCCTTAAGTAATATAATGAATAAAATACTAATGGTTAAGTGATTTAATTGATCTATTAGAAAGGACACCAAAAAATTTCTAAAAAATTGATCGTAATAGATAGATAATGACCCAAAATAGATAGAAACAAAAATTAGATGATGAAACAGACTTGTGACAGAAACATGAGTAGAAAATGGCTAGGATAGGTTGAGTTTGGAAACATGTGCTTGAGACAGGTCGAGTTTGGAGATGTGTCCTTGATGTTTTTGGCTGAAACTTTCACATAAATTACAACTGTACTAGTTCTTTCTAGATCTGATTTGATAGCTCTGTGCCATTTTCCTACACACAAATTAAATTGGAAAAATGTTGTGGAGAGGGGTTTACCTTGGTCGAACCCATTTAGAAATAAAACTTATAAGGAAAATATATTTGCATAAAGGAAAGTAAATAGAAAGGCACATGATAGATTCACCTTGCATAAACCCTCATGGATGGATGTAGAAATCTCTCATACCCATGAAGATATTTTAAATCCAAAGAGTGGACCTTGAAAGGCAATGTAGAATCAAGGATATCTTCATAGATACATAGATCTATGATTTCTACTCCTATATCTTGAATCTAGATATTCTTGATGATCACATGCAAAGAGGAAATAAAAGGTAGATGAAAGAATTCTTGCCTAATTTGAGAATTATTCTACTTAGACATCATGGGATGATAAATTGCATCAAATAGAGAATATTTCCTTTGATTTTACTGATCTTGAAGAACTAGAGACTTGTATATCTTGATCTTGGATGCTTGACTTCAAATATTGAATCTAATTTCTATTTATTTTTTGAAATCTTGATAGCTTGATTGGAAAAAAATCTTGCATATAGTTTATGGATACAAAATGCGGAGTGATAAGGGGTTATTATACTAAGTCCATAATTTTGGGATTCAAATCTAATCCTATATGAACACAAATGAAAATATCAAAATAGGACCCTGGCATCGAGCCTTGTGGAAAGTTTGAGCCCCAAAACCTAGGGACATGTCACCATTGGTGACACGTCCTAGGAAAAATAGGCTCAAATTTTAGGGGGATCTTGAGGAGAGAGAATAGGAGTGGGAGAAGAAAAGGAAAATTTCTAGGATCATGTATAACATGCATTTAGACCTTAAAATTACCAAAATGGGGCCTTATAGGCTCTAAAGAATTCAATTTGTTATTCCTAAGAGTCCCAGATCATTGGGGGGAGGGGGTGAATCAGTAATCAAAGACATCTAATATATTTTACTTCTTTAACTCAATAAAAACATTCACAAGTATACCAATTGATAATAAAATGAAAACTCAACCAAATAAACACAACCACCATAAAGCATACAATACATAACACACATTTCTCCTGTGGAAACCTAAATAGGTTAAAACCATGTGTTAGACGAGACTCATAAATTTTGTACTATTCTAAAGTATCCTCTATTAGGAGCTTAACCCTATTAGGATTTTTACAAAGACACTGCTAGGTACCGCCCAATTATGGGATTTATGTATAACACTATTAGGAGCTTTACTTTGTTAGAAAAATACTTGTTAGAGGACTTCAGACACTAGCTAAAGTTCCACCATGTTAGAGAATTTATACAATAAGATATATTAGGATCTACCTAGTTAAGGGATTTAGCCTATTGTAACTATTAGGATACAACAAGTAGATTGATATGGTAAATAGAAATACCTTTTCTTGATCAGATCCTTTGAAATGCATATATTATGTCCTTAGATAACTCTAGAATACCATGGCTTGATCGCACCTCCACAATCATGATCTACACACACAAATCTTTGATTTCATGATATAAATGTTACAACTCAAGCCCTAAAAAATTCAACCAACATAACACCTCATCCAATACATTGAAAATAATTTTCCAATCTTTGGTCCTAGAGAGATCACACCAAAACATATATCCCAATAAAATAAACATCTTTACCAAATATGTTGACCACATGATAGATCCAAATAATTAATTTTATCAAGAATGGTCAAACACATTTTGAACAGCTCCATCTGGATAAAATGATCTACATCGATTAATGTAACATTGACTCAACACCATAAATGAATATAGACACATTAACATAGCAAATAGAACAAACATGAATCATCACAATACAATCACCGATCATTGATTAAAGATTTACCATTGGTAGCTCAAGAACATTGTCTCCTTTTACTAAAACAACTTTTGTAACCATAAACAATGGTTACCGATCAACAAAATTAGTTGTGGTCATAATCATAGCATCAATCCATAGTCAAAAAAATTATCCTACAATCACATCAACTAACTCATCATAGATTTGACACACTGATAAAATCACTCATTTCCTACCATAGACTTTTCTTGCAGTTGCCTTGTCATACTTTAATCATTCATTTCTTACTCAAATCATTCTTTTAATAGTTGTGTAAATATCCAAGTCTCGCTTATGAGTCACAACTATTGGAACTACTTGAAACACATTGTTCATCATTCTCACAAACTTGGCAACACACGAAGAACACTAGGTCAATACTTGACATTAATGACAATACAAGAACTGATCATCTCAGTATGAAATATGTACCATCATTGTGACATCATTAGTTATGCCAAAAATAGCCCCCTTTGGTATTGATGGCAACACAATAATCAAAACATGACATGGACTAACACAAATAACTTAGAAACAAAAATATTTCCAAATTTGTCTCTGAATCTTCAATCTTGAAATATTTTTTCTTCTCTTCCCTTTGACTCTTTCTAATACTTCTCCCCCTTTAACAACAATTCTAAATATTTCACACCATAGATCACTACAAAACTTGAAGGATCTGTATCACCAACTTCTCCCCCTAAAGAGTGGCCCCTTATTACATCAATCCAACAAAGATCTTCAATACAAAGCATTGGACTAATCTAATAACATCACTTTAATTATACTTAGGTAGGGGAAGAAAACCCAACTTTCCTCTTAGATACTCAAATGTATCCTTTGGTAGTGGCTTAGTAAATATGTCTGCAACCTACTCCTTAGTTGGTACATACTCCAACTGTACTTATTTTTCTTGAGTTTTCTCTCTAAGAAAATGGTACTTAATTGCAATATGCTTAGTCTTAGAGTGCATCATAGGGATCTTGGATATGTTAATAGCACTATTATTATCACAATAAATAATCATCAGCTCAGTTATCTTCTCTTTAATACCTTCCAATAATTGCTTCATCCAATAAACTTGAGTGCAATTAATAGTAGCTGCAACATATTTGTTAGAATTATTTAGAATAACAGAGAGGGGGCCAGGGAGTGAATCAATTGTTCTCAGGTCCATATGTACCAATTGAACTTTTAAACACTTCAATAATCTCATATCTAATCACCAACACAACTTGGTCTCTAAAGTATATATCAGAAACATATAACATGCAGTCTACTGTCCAAAAGTAATTAACTTGTAGAATATAACAACATTCACATCAAAAAATTCACACAAGTATAACACCAGGATTTATAGTGGATACCCAAATTGGGAAAAACCACTTTGTAACATGTTACTGATATTTTCACTCTTTTGAAGTTAGCTCTATGAAAATCCAACCCTGTTAAAGGTTTACAAACACATTGCTAGGTGTAACCCTGTTAAAGGATTCAAACACTGTCAAAAGTGACCTATTTAAAGGATTTAAGTACATTCCATTAGAATGCCACCTTGATTAAAGGATTTATATAATGTTTGTTAGGTCAACCTTGATTAAAGGATTTAGACTGATACAATGGTTTGAAAGTAGTAGTAGTTTTTGATATGAAAGACATACAACTCAATTTTCAAATAACAGATCCACTTCACACATATATGATGATTTATTGACTGAGCTTCATTTCCATCTCCATCATTGATCTGCTCAAAATTTGCTTCAAGAAATCATAACTCTAATCTTTCACCTTCAACCTTTTGCTTAGACTCATCAGTCAATAACATCAACAACTTTAGCCCATGCTGTAACCTCAGAGTTAGGTTTTCCTTTATACCTCTTCAATTAGGTAGATCCATCTTTTGTTGCTTAGTCTCCTCCATAGATCTTTAGTTTAGGTCAGATATATTGAATCCTTCTATCCTTTATGTTCTTCATCCTTCCTTCTAGATACATCTTCAAAATTCTCTTTAAATCCATAATAAAATGATTTACCATGCATTAAATTTTCCATACAATCAATTAATAAAGTCAAAACAATTTACATATCCCAAGAATTCAACCATGTCAATTGGGAATGTCAATTCATTCTCCAAATGTAAATTATTGACACTTAGTCAATACTGTATTCTTCTCCTCGGTCATCACTATATATCTCGGTCATCTCTACAAATTGTCTTCCTTGACAAATTTTGTCACTCAACAATTTCTTGTTACTCGACATACATTGATGTTTGGTCAATACTAAATTTACTTTGCATTACTAGTGTTCGGTCGACACTAAACATCACTTGGCTTAAACTAGATTTCTACACTTTTGCTCAGTTAAGCCTACTTCTTCAGTCTTTCTTCTTACTTAGATAAACAATAAATTATCTTATCAATATGCCAACTAATCAAGTAACCATTGAAGTATCAAATAACTCAACCTTTCCTTAGGTTCTCTTGTTATCTCCTTTTCCCTAATCCTCTTCATCAATCAATAGATATGGTACTATCCTAAATAGCAACTTTCACACCAGTTAAGGTTTGACATCAATGACAATACAACAATTATTTCAATTGTAGTTTCTATCAATCTCCCTCTTTGGCATTGATGGAAACACCACATGAATAACACGTGATTTACCAAACAATCCAAAACTTTGTCTGTGCATCAAATTTGTATAATATCCTTAGCTTCATTCTAATTCATAATAACTTTTCCTTGGCTGACCGCATATATAGTTACTCCCTCTGAATGTCTCCCTCAGGCTCAATGAATCCTCTATTTTTTCTTTTGAATCTCTCCCCTTTGAAAACAATTCCAAAGTAGTATCTATCACTTACATATTCCACATGTAGATGTCTTCTTATCAATTCAATATGCTGAATTTCTCCCTTTGTCATCTTACTTATGACTAATTATCATCTTGTTGTTTCTCACAACTCTAGGCAACTCCTAAAGTGTGACCTTTTCTACATCAATTTATCAAATATTCTATGTAGCACATTTGATGTAGTGCTCCTATTGGACTAGGCAGTCTTAGTTAGGGGAATCACCCCTAGTTTACCTCTAAGATATGCATGAGCATCCTTAGGTAAAGCTTTTGTGATTATGTATGCTAGTTGTTCTTTTGTATTCACATATTCCATTCTCGCTTCTTTATCTTGTACTAGCTCTCTCAAGTAATGATACTTGATAGCAATATGCTTAGTCTTTCTGTGCATCACTGGATTCTTTGATATATTGATAGCACTTGTGTTATCACAAAAAATAACAACCGGCTCAGTGATTTCCTCTTTCATTCCTTTCAACAATTGCTTGATCCATACCAAATTTGAATAATTCACTACAGCTACTACATACTTAGCTTTTATTGTAGATTGGGAAATGATGTTCTATTTCTTGCTTTTCCAGGAGACTAATCTCTTTTCTAGAAAGAATGCTCCATCACTTGTACTTTTCCCATCATCAATATTTCCAACCCAATCTACATCAGTGTAGACTCTTAGTTCAAATTTCTCATTCTTCTCATAGTACAATCCATAATCTTCTATCCCTTTTAGATATCTCATTATTCTCTTCATTGCCATCATATGGTTATCCTTAGGATTGACAGATAATCTTGCCACAATTCCAACTGCTAGGGATATATTCGATCTATTGTGGACAACATGTTGTAGCTTTCCAATCATGGATCTATACAGGGTTTGATTCACTTTAGCAGTATCATCAGTTTTAGATACTTTTTGTCCAATTGCCATATGAGTACTTACTGGTCTAGAATCCTCCATTCCAAAAGTTTTCAGTATCTCTTTGACATATTTAGATTGTGTGAAAAAGATACCTTTCTCCATCTGATAAACTTGTAAACCAACAAAAAAATTTATCTCACCAAACATAGACATTTCAAACTTAGTTTGCATCTCATATGAAAATTTCTAACATAGGGCATCTTGTCCTCCAAATATGATATTATCAACAAAAATTTTAGCTAAAAAAATCCCTTTACCTTCTTTAGTTTTATATACAAATTATTGTAGTCATTTGTTCTTGTAAATCCAATCTTTATCAAATAATTGTGCAGTCTCTCATACCATGCTCTTGGAGCTTGTTTCAATCCATATAACACCTTGTTCAATTTGTAAACCTTGAGCTTGTTTCAATCCATACAACTCGTTGTTCAATTTGTAAACCATATTTTTCTTTCTTGGGTCAACAAATCCTTCAGGTTGTTCAATGTATACTTCCTCTTCTAATATACCATTCAGAAATGCAGATTTGACATCTATTTGATATACTTTGAAATCTTTATATGCAACATATGCAAGTAAAGTCCTTACTCCTAATCTTGCTACAGGGGAAAATATTTCCCCACAGTCTATTCCTTCTTCTTGTGCATAAACCTTGCATACCAATCTTGCCTTGTTTCTTGTGACTTGTCCATGTTCATTTAGATTATTTCTATACCCATTGTGTTCCAATAACATTCTTATCTTCTGGTCTTGGCAAAAGAGTCTAGGTATCATTCTTTTCTATTTGATCAATCTCTTCATTCATAGCTTGAATCCAGTCCTCATTCTCTAAAATGTCTTTTACTATTTTAGGCTCAAACTCACATATTAAGCATGTAGGGTCTTTCCAATTACTTCTGATCAAGACTCTAGATTATTTATCTCCAATGATTTGGTCAGGCTTATGATGTCTTCTTGCATACTGTGCCAGTGTAGGTTCAGATTTATTTTCTTCTTGATCTTCAGGTTCATCAAGAAAATTATTAGCTTCAACTTCTAATTGCTTGGCAACATCCTTCTGATGCTCGACAACATTTTCCTGATGCTCAACAGAACCCTCTTGATGCTCGTCAGTATCCTCCTAATGCTCAGCATTGCTTATCTGTGACTCTGCATCTGGGTCAAGTGTGTTACTTGCCTCTTCTTCTTCCATGTACACAAAATATCTACAATCTTCATGTTTGTGTTTTCCTTCCTATTCATTCTTTTTTGCATATTCATCAACTCTCACATTTGCACTTTCCACAACTTTGTTAGTGTTAGAATTCAAACACTTATAAGATTTTTTCTTACTGGAATAGCCTAGGAATATGCCTTCATCACTTTTTGTATCAAATTTTCCATTCCTATTATCTTTCAAAATATAGCATTTACTCCCAAAATTTTTAAAATACTTCACATTAGGTGCATAACCATGCCACAACTCATAACGTATAGCATTTGTACCTTTCCTGATCTGTACTTAGTTTACAATATAAACATATGTACTTACAAATTCTCTCCAATATTTTTGTGCAACATTCTTCTCAATCATTAGTGTTCTTGCACAATTCATAATTGACCTGTTCCTTCTCTCAGCTATGCCATTCTATGGAGGTTTTCTCGATGTAGACATCTATCTCTTGATTCCTGTATCATTGCAGAATAGATTAAACTCATTTGATATAAACTCTCCACCTTAGTTAGATCTCAAACATTTCAAGCTTCTACCTATTTCTTTTTCAACTTTTACCAAATACCACTTAAACAACTAAAATGCACCAGATTTCTCTTTCAAAAACATTACAGTCATCATACTAGTCTAGTCATCAACAAACATAATAAAGTACTTATCACCACAATAAATTTGTACACCCATAGGTCCACAAAGGTCAATATGAACCAATTCCAAAATATTTTCAGAAGTATATGTCTTTCTCTTAAAACTAGACTTTGTCATTTTTCCCAATTGACATTGTTTACATATCACATTACTAGGTTTCTTCAATCTTGGCAAACCTCTAACTTTCTTCTTTTTACTAATATTTACTAGATTGTCAAAGTTCACATGACATAGCCTCTTATGCCATAACCATACATCATCAAACTATGCAAAAATGCATGTCTCTTCAAATAGATCTAGATAGAACAAGTTACCTCTTGTCTGTTCTCCACTCACAATTAGTTCACCAGTGGCATCAAATATTTGTGCCTTCCTATGATGAATCTCCAGTCGATAACCAATATTGTTCAATAGTGCAACACTCAACAAATGATAGTTAAGACCTTCAACCCAATACAAATTTTCACATGTGATCTTATCAGTCAACTTAATTGATCCTTTACCTCTCACAGGACATGGTGCATCATTACTAAACTTAACACTCCTATCTTTGTAATGATCTAGTGTTTCAAATTTACTTTTATCACCAGTCATGTGATGCGAGGAACCACTATCAATATTCCATTTAACACCTTTACTCACATAAGAAATAAGTGCAATTTTCTCATCTTCATCAGAATCATCTTTCATAGCAACATAAACTACTTCAACATCACATTCATTGAATTCACTAGTGTCAATGTTAGTTTCCTCTTCAATAATATAGCAGGATTTCTTACCTTTGTCCTTGTAGTCTATACCTTCAGTGATCTCTTTCATTGTTCTTATCCTTGTACTTTCTTTCCCTTCTCTCATGCTTGTCAATCCTATCAGGATATCTTGCTGCAATATGGCCAACTTTGTTACATGAAAAATAGATTATAGGAAGTTTACCTTTATATTTTCCTTTTCCTCTTTTTAGTCTTCTAGACATTTGTGCCTCAAGCTCATCTAGTTCCTCATAAGAACTGTTACTATCAATTTACATACATTTTTCTTTTTCCTTTTTAGACTTAAGCAAAATCATTTGTGACTTGAAAGAAGATTCAACATTAGGAACAGTGTAGTTATCATAGTTAGACAACTCAAAGTAGTAAACTTACCAACAAGACTTTCCAAAGTTAGAACATTACCAGGGTTACATCTTGATTCTTGAATTGTAAAAATTATGATAGCATAGATAGGAAGCAAAGTTCTCAATACCTTACCAATAATAGTCTCATAATCAATGATTCCATTAGCTCCTCTAATAGCATTCATTATCTTCTTAATTTTACCATAGTACTAAGAAATATTTTCACCTTCTTGTATTTTCATTTTATCAAACTTACCTCTCAAACTTTCAACTTTTTCTCTCAATAAATTTGTATCACCACCATAGATAGTTGCAAGAGTATCCCACATTTTCTTTGTAGTAGTGCAATCTTTGATATCTTCAAATTAAGGATAGCTTAAGGCAGATGCAATCTCCAACATTGCTTGATTGTGTTATTTCTTTTCTTTCATCTCTTCGGCAGTCAAAGGTGCAATAGGTATAACATATTCATGTTCCACATAGTACTTCATTGAATCACCAATACCATCTAGATGAAATTTTATCAGACTTTTCCATGTAGGGAAGTTCTCTTTGTTCAACTTTGGTACCTCCTTATCATACATCTTGATCATCTTCTTAAGTACCTTTAAAATTTTCTCTGTAAGCACCAACAACTTTGATACCAATTGTTAGAATTATTTAGAATTAAAAAAAGGTGGGGGGGGGGGGGGGTGGGGTTGAATCAATTGTTCTCAGGTCTAGATGTACCAATTGAACTTTTAAACACTTCAACAATCTTAGATCTAATCACCAACACAACTCGGTCTCTAAAGTATATATCAGAAACATATAACATGCAGTCCACTATCAAAAAGTAATTTAACTTGCAGAATATAACAACATTCACACAAGTATAACACTAGTATTTATACTAGAAACCCAACTTGGGAAAAACTACTTTGTAACATGTTATTAATATTTTCACTCTTTTGAAGTGAGCTTTGTGAAAAGCCAACCATTTTAAAGATTTACAAACACATTGCTAGGTGTGACCCTATCAAAGGATTTAAACACTCTATCAAAAGTGACTTGGTTAAAGGATTTAAGTACATTCCATTATAATTCCACCTTGATTAAAGTATTTATATAATGACTATTAGGTCAACCTTGATTAAAGGATTTAGACTGATACAATGGTTAGAAAGTAGTAGTAGTTTTTGATCTGAAAAACATAAACTCACTTTGCAAATAACAAATCCACTTCACACATATATGTTGATTTATTGAATGAGTTTCATTTCCATCTCCATCACTGATCTAATTAGAATTTTCTTCAAGAAATCATAACTATGATCTTTCACCTTTAAACTTCTGCTTAGACTTATCAGTCATTAACATCAATAACTTTAGCCCATGTTGTAACCTCACACTTAAGTTTTTCTTTATACATCTTCAATTAGGTAGATCCATCTTTTTTTGCTTAATCTCCTCCGTAGATCTTAGGTTTAATCTTCAAACTTCTCTTTGAATCCATAATAAAATGATTACCATGCATTAAATTCTCCATACAATCAATTAATAAAGTTGTATTGTCTTAAAATAGAAGCACTTCAATGTTAAGAACATTTATCCCTTTGAGTAAGTGGTCTGGGGTCATGTCAAGTGCCTTGAATAGGCCTTTGCATGGATCTAGCCTTTTCCCCTATTCTACTTCTCTCTCCACCTATTTCTAGCTTTTCCTGGCACCTGGTCCTGAGAATTTGAGATTTGGGACCTCAGGGTCAAATTGTTCTCAGGTCTAGATGTACCAAATGAACTTTTAAACACTTCAACAATCTCAGATCTAATTACGAACACAACTCGGTCTCTAAAGTATATATCAAAAACATATAACATGCAGTCCACTATCAAAAAGTAATTTAACTTGCAGAATATAACAACATTCACACAAGTATAACACCAGTATTTATAGTGGAAACCCAACTTGGGAAAAACTACTTTGTAACATGTTATTAATATTTTCACTCTTCTGAAGTGAGCTCTATGAAAAGCCAACCATTTTAAAGATTTACAAACACATTTCTAGGTGTGACCCTATCAAAGGATTTAAACACTCTATCAAAAGTGACCTGGTTAAAGGATTTAAGTACATTCCATTATAATTCCACCTTGATTAAAGTATTTATATAATGACTATTAGGTCAACCTTGATTAAAGGATTTAGACTGATACAATGGTTAGAAAGTAGTAGTAGTTTCTGATCTAAAAAATGTACAACTCACTTTGCAAATAACAAATCCACTTCACACATATATGCTGATTTATTGAATGAGTTTCATTTCCATCTCCATCACTGATCTACTTAGAATTTTCTTCAAGAAATCATAACTATGATCTTTCACCTTTAAACTTCTGCTAAGACTTATCAGTTATTAACATCAATAACTTTAGCCCATGTTGTAACCTCACACTTAAGTTTTTCTTTATACATCTTCAATTAGGTAGATCCATCTTTTTTTGCTTAATCTCCTCCGTAGATCTTAGGTTTAATCTTCAAACTTCTCTTTGAATCTATAATAAAATGATTACCATGCATTAAATTCTCCATACAATCAATTAATAAAGTTGTATTGTCTTAAAATAGAAGCACTTCAATGTTAAGAACATTTATCCCTTTGAGTAAGTGGTCTGGGGTCATGTCAAGTGCCTTGAATAGGCCTTTGCATGGATTTGGCCTTTTCCCCTGTTCTACTTCTCTCTCCACCTATTTCTAGCTTTTCCTAGCACCTGGTCCTAAGAATTTGAGATCTGGGACCTTAGGGTCAAATTCAACCTCCTAGGTCAAGGTCAACCTTGATCCTGACCTAGGGTAGAGTCAACCTCGACTCTGACCTAGGGTAGAGTCAACCTCAACCCTAGGTCAAATTTTCAAGATCTAGACATTTTGGGATATTGGGCTTCAGAAAGTTCAATTTTCCCACTTCCAGGTCAGTTGTTTCATATTTTGGAATGGTAAAATCTTAAATTTCATTTAATCTAGGTCCATTTCTAGGGGTTAAGGTTAATTAGGATTTAATTCTCCAATGTTGGCCTCTCTAGAAATTTGTGCCCTAGATCACTATAAAAGGAAGCCTTCCTCTCTCATTTTCTTCATCGACATTCATGCACTTTCATGATCAAGATCATCAAGTTTTGAGATCAAGTGCTCAATATTTTCTCAAGGAGATCATAAGAAAGTGAGGTGTGAAGCATCATCAATCATCCATCATCAAACATCTATTATCAAGTATCATTCAAGAATTCAAGTTGTCCATTGAAGATCAAGGATTCAAGAATTCAAGCCTTTGAAGGGATTTGGTTCATGCATTCAAGATTCATCATTCAAACCCTAGATCTATCCATCATGGTGGTGTGATATTCCTTCAAGATCCTTTGTTCATCTTCAAGATCTATTCATTCTTTCCTCAAGGTGGATTTCAAGCATACAATCATGGAGGTTTTGATTTACATTTATGGTTTTGATTTACATTGTTGAGTCCAATCTTTCATATCAATATACTTGTTTACATTTCAAATAAAATTGCATATCTATTGAGTATCATAGCTTCATTGTTAGATCTACTTCTACTACTTGCTAGCATTCTCTATTTCAATTCCATTATTAAGGTTGATTCCAAACCAAGGTTTGACCAAGGCAAACCCCTCATCCAAACAACAAAACCCTTTTTCTTGCAGGTGCAAGTGTGGGACGATGAATATTAGTGTAGATCTAGATACCCTTTTTGGTGAACTTTCAAGATCTGCAAATAGAATTTCCATCGGAGTAGTTGGGTCAAGGGCAACCTTCAGTGGGGGGTAAGATTATGCCCCACTATTTGAGTCAAGGTCGATCTCCCTTAGAAAAGAAAAATATTTCTGGGTTTTCTAGATCTCGCAGTTCCAGTTCAACATAGGATAAATCAATAGTTTTTGAGATTGTTTAGTAGGGTTTTTAGTAGGTTCTTTTTCAGAGGTAAGTACTTTTATTTCTTCATTTCCATATTAGCATTTCTAGATTTACATTCCATCCCCTTACAATTTATATGTATGTGTAAAATATTGGTTTTGGGGTATCTTTTATGTAAAAACCATTGTTCTAGGACCCCATCCATATTTTTCATTAGACAAAAGTTAACACAATTTACATATCCCAAGAATTCAACCATGTTGACTGGGAATCACAATTATTTCTCCGAATGTAAATTATTGACACTCGGTCAATACTATGTTCTTCTCCTCGATCATCACTACATATCTCAGTTATCTCTACAAATTGTCTTCGTCGACAAATACTGTCACTCGGTAATTTCCTATTACTCGACATACACTAATGTTTGGTCAACACTAAATCTACTCAGCATATACTAGCACTCGATTGACACTAAACATCACTCAGATTAAAATATTTCTACACTTTTGCTCGATTAAGCCTACCTCTTCAGTCTTTTTTCTTACTTAGATAAACAATACATTATCTTATCAATGTGCTTGCTAATCAAGTACCCATTGAAGTATCAAATAACTCAACCTTTCCTTAGGTTCTCTTGTTATCTCCTTTTTCCTAATCCTCTTCATTAATCGATAGATATGGTACTCTCCTAGATATCAACTGTCTCACCAGTTAAGGTTTGACATCAATGACAATACAACAATTATTTCAATTGCATTTTCCATCATTCCGCCTCTACAATAGATTGATAAATACAATTCTACTCCACTTGTGCTCTTCCTATCATCCACATTACCTACCTAGTCTGCATCAATGAACATACTCAAAGAAAAATATCCTTTGTGATCATACCAAAGATCATAGTCTTAAGTCCTATTGGCACACAAATTTTCTATTTGATTTTGCCTCCCATCTAACATATTTTGAGATTATGTTTTGATAAATCTATATTAATCAAGATGTCCCTAGTATATAAATCATAAAAATTCTTTATGTATGCATTTTTGATAAACCATGGTAATAGTATTGGAAACTACAATTGAAGCAATTGTTGTGTTGTCATTGATGTCAAACCTTAACTAGTAAGACTACTGCTACTTAGAAAAGTACTATATCTATTGTAGTGTTGTGAAGAAGGGAAAGAAAGGATGGTAACAATAGAACCTAAGGAAAGATTGGGTTATCTTGATACTACAAAGTGTACTTGACTATATTGTACAATGATGAGACAATGTATTGTTTATCTTAGTACGATTGAAGACTAAACTGGTACGCTTGACTGAGCAAAAATGAAGAAATCATGTTCAAGCTGAGTAATATTAGTGTTGATCGAGTCAGTATATGCCGAGCAAAGTTATAGTGTTGACCGAACATTGGTTAATTGCCGAGAAAGATAGTATAAGCTAAGGAAACATTTTTAGTAATGACCGAGCTTTCTACATGAAGACTGAGTAGTTGATCACAGTATTGACCAAGCATCAGTATTTTTATATTTGAAGAGAATTCAAATTTGGAGCCGACATTGTTGAATTCTTGGATTATGTAAAATGTGTTGACTTTATTTATTGATTGTTTGAAAGCCTTGAATGCATTGAAAAATGTTTTATTGTAAATCTTTAAGAGATTTGAGATGTTTCTAGAAAAGGAGCCGAAGATCATAAAGTGGGTAGATTCAATGAATCTGACCTAACCCTAAGATCTACGAAGGAGATTGAGTAGCAAAAGATGAGTTAACCTAATTGAGGAAGTATTAAGGGAACCTAAGTATTAGGTATGTGTGTGCATGGGTGAAAAGTGGATGTTGGAAGATCAGTCGATGTTATTGACTGTATAAGCAGAAAAGGTTGAAGGAGAAGTGTGGTGATTTCTTGAAGAAAAGTTTCGAGTAGATCAGAGATGGAGATGGAAAAGTTTCAAAGTTAGTAAACCAATATTTGTGTATGGAATTGGATCTGATATTTGCAAAGTGAGTTGTATGTTTTTTAGATCAATACTGCTACTACTTTCTAACCATTGTAACAAACAAAATCCTTTTAACAAAGGTTGACCTAACAATCATATGTTTAAATCATTTGAACAAGGTTGCATTCTAATGGAATGTATGTAAGTCCTATAAAAAGGCTCACTTCTAACTGAGTGATTGAAATCCTTTAACCGGGTCACACCTAACAATGTGTATTGTAACCTTTGACAGGGTTGGCTTTTAATTGAGCTCACTTTAGAAGAGTGAAAATAATAGTAGCATGTTACAAAGTGGTTTTTCCCATATTGGGTTTCCACTATAAATCCTAGTGTCAATGCTTGTGCGAATGTTTTGGTTTAAACATTTCTATGTTTTACAAGTTAGATACAATTGGGTAGTGGAATGCAATGTTATATGTTTCTATTATAGAATTAGTGATGACTGAGTTGGTTTTGGTTGTTAAAAATGATTTAAAGAAAAGTTTTTGAAGTTTGTTTTATACATCTTGACCTGAGAAAAACTGATTCGCCCCCCCTCTCTATTGTTCTAAATCATATTAACAATTGGTATCAGAGCTGTGTTGCTTATTATTGGTGTTTACAGAAATCAAGTTTAAAGGGACTTGAAGTAAATGATCAGGATGTATAAGAAGGAGGTACCGAAGCTGAATAAGGAAAAATTCCATGCATGACAAAGCTTAATGAAGCTACATCTAGTTGGTATTGGTGATTCTAAAAAGTACTACATTGAGAATGACTATGTCTCACATGTCACACCTTTGATTGCTGAAGAAATGAGAGTTAAGCAAGAACATAATCAGGCAATGCTAGAAATTTCATTTTCCCTAAGCTATCCAAAATTTGAGAACATTAAGGATTGCACAAGTGCTAAGGAGATGTGGGACACTATTGCAAAGATCTATGGTGGTGACATAAATGTACTAAAAGCTAAGGCTGAGAGTCTCATAGGTAAGTTTGATGAATTGAGAATGCAAGAAGGTGAGAACATTGCACAATATTGTGGTAGAATAAAAGAAGTTGTGAATGCTATTAGAAGAGCAAGTGGAACTATTGATGATGAAACTATAATTGGAAAAGTACTAAGAACTTTGCATCCTATATATGCTATTAAGATCTCAGCTATTTAGGAATCTAGATGTAACTCTGCAAATGTTCTTACTTTGGAAAGTTTGGTTGGCAAGATGACTGCTTTTGAACTCTCTAACTATGATAACTTCACTGTTGGTAGTATTGGTAATGTTGAATCTTCTTTTAAGGCACAATTAGTTCTAAACAAGCCAAAGAAAGAAAAAGAAAGATGCATCAGTGAAAGTGAAAGTGAAAGTGACAGTGACACTTCTAATGAAGAACTTGAAGATCTAGAAGCTCTTATGGCTAGAAGACTAAGAAGGGGAAAAAGAAAATATAAAGGTAACCTCCCTATTATATGTTTTGCATGTAATAAAGTTGGTCATATAACTGCTAGATGTCCTGATAGGAATGATAAAGATGAAGAAAGAAAAAGAAAACACAAAGATAGAAGAGATGACAGAAGCTACCGAAGGCACAAAGACTACAAAGAAAAATGTAAGAAATCTTGTTACATTGCTGAAGAAGAAACTGACACTGATAGTGATGATTTTGAAATTGAGGTAGTTTATGTTGCAATGAAAGATGAATTTGATGAGGATGAGAAAATTGCATTGATCTCCTATGTGAACAAGAATGACAAATGGATTATTGACAATGGTTGTTCACATCACATGACTGGTGACAAGAGTAAGTTTGAACCTTACATCATTATAGAGGTAAAAGTGTAAAATTTGGTAATGATGCACCATGTCCTGTTAGAGGAAAAGGTTTGATTAAATTGACTGATAAGATCTCTTGTGAAAATGCATATTGGGTTGAAGGTCTAAATTATAATCTACTAAGTGTTGCACAACTCAACAACACTGGTTATCGAGTGGAATTTCATCACAAGAAAGATAAAATATTTGATGCTACTAGTGAACTGATCAGAAGTGGAGAATAAACTAGAGGTAATTTGTTCTATCTTGACCTATCTAAAGAAGCATGTATGGTTGCACAACTTGATGACATTTGGTTATGGCATAAGAGGCTATGTCATGTTAACTTTGATAATCTGGTAGAAATAAGTAAGAAGAAGAAAGTAAGAGGTCTACCTAGATTGAAGAAACCTGAGAATGTGATGTGCAAGGAATGCTAGTTAGGAAAAATGACAAAGTCAAGTTTTAAGAGCAAATCCTTTACTTCTGAAAAACATTTTAGATTTGGTTCATACTGACCTTTGTGGACCTATGGGTGTACAAAGTTACTATGGTGCTAGATATTTTATCTTGTTTGTTGATGATCATACTAGGATGATGCATGTAATGTTTCTAAAAGAAAAAGCTGACGCTTTTCAATTCTTTAAGTGGTATTTGGCTAAGGTTGAGAAGGAGACAGGTGTGTGCTACAAATGTGTCACACTTCTATGAATCATTACATCTAAGATCACTCAAGAATGAGGTCTCAAATAGCGATTCACAACTCTCTATTCACGGAGTGCAGGGGTTGTATTATGAGGCCCTCAGATCAACCTAGTTAAACCCATGCAAGTACACCAAGAAATGAAAGATTCAAGGATGAGAAGCAAGAGTGTTAATCTCCATCGATCTTCAAGTTATTGCATGTAGATGAAGCTAATCTAGATGATTGCAATGCAAGAAATAAACTACTCTATTGAAATGCAAGTTTTACTTCCCTTTGCTAATTAATCTATGTGAAGATTTAAGCTAAAACAATGAAGGAAAAACTAATCAAAGATGCTATGAATGTTAATCTATATGTAAATAGGCAAGCTAAATGCTATGTGATCTCCAAAGCTCCAAAGTCTCTCAGAAAACCTATAGCATAACAATAGCATGAAAATTTCAGATCTCAAATGAGAAGGAGAGAAACTGTGGGAGAGAATGCATCTCCAAGAGCAATGTGGGATAAATACAAAAAGAGGAAAGAAAGCTCATTTTTAGAGAGTGTGGAGGGAAAAGGAATTTTCTTTATTTTATTTATTTGTTTCCCTTTTTCATCACAAAAGAGCTTTAAGAGGATTATTTATTTATTTATTTAAAAGAATGATTCTCTATTAATTAAATAAGATAACATTATTTAATTAAAAGAGAGATATTATTCTAAATAAGATAAAATCATTTAATTAAAAGAGATTTTAATTAAATAAATTTATTTCATTTAAAAGATATTTCTTTCAATTAAATAAGGTTATTTTATTTATTTAAGGGGGAATATTTCTTTTAATTAAATAAATTATTGATGAAATGATCAAACCTTCGGGAAAATTGAAATGATTGAATTATTTAGGATTGATCAAAGAAATTGATTTGAATTTTGCAAACTATTGATTCAGGAATTTGATAATTTAATAAATGGGGCCCAAAGTCTAGGCGACCATTTTAGGGTGCATACAACAGGTAGGAACCTGAAATGTCTTAGATCTGACCGAGGTGGAGAATTTACATCAAATGAATTCAATCTATTTTGCAATGAAAGAGGAATTAAAAGATAGATTTTTGCATCTAGAACACCTCCACAAAATGGTATACTAGAAGAAGAAGTTTACATAGAAAAGCCAAAAGGTTTTATTGATCCAAATAGAAGACACATGGTATGCAAACTGAACAAAGCACTATATGGATTAAAACAAGCTCCTAGAGCATGGTATGAGAGATTGCATAACTACTTGATACGGATTGGATTTTCAAGAACAAATGACACAAGCAATCTATACATGAAAGATGAAGAAGGTAAAGGTATCCCATTGGCAAAAAATTTTGTGGATGATATTATTTTTGGTGGACAAGATGCTTTGTGTAAAAGATTTTCAAATGAAATGCAAACTGAATTTGAAATGAGCATGTTTGGTGAGATCAAATTATTTGTTGGTTTACAAGTATGTCAGATGAAGAAAGGAATTTTCATTACTAAGTCTAAGTATGTTAATGAAATACTGAAAACTTTTGGGATGGAAGATTCTAGACCAGTGAGTACTCCTATGGTTACTGGACAAAAGTTATCTAAGAATGATGATGTTGCAGAAGTGAACCAGACTTTGTACAGATCCATGATTAGAAAATTGTAGTATGATGTACATAGTAGACCAGATATTGCACTAGCTATTGAGATTGTGGCAAGATTCTCTGCCAATCCTAAGGAAACACACATGATGGCTTTGAAAAGAATTATGAGATACTTGAAAGGGACTGTTGAATATGGGCTATATTACAAGAAGGATGAAAGATTTGAACTAAGAGTATATACAGATGTTGATTGGGTAGGAAATGTAGATGAAAGAAAGAGTACTAGTGGTGGAGCTTTCTTTCTTGGACAAAGATTAGTCTCCTAGACGAGCAAGACACAAAATTGCATTTTCCAATCTACTGCTAAAGCCAAGTATGTTGTTGCTGTAGTAAACTGTTCAAATTTGGTATGGATAAAACAATTGTTGGTAGGCATGAAAGAAGAAATCACTAAACCTGTTGTTATTTTCTATGACAACACAAGTGCTATCAACATTTCTAAGAATCCAGTGATGCATACTAAGACCAAGCACATAGCAATCAAGTATCACTACTTGAGAGAATTGGTACAAGATAAAGAAGTCTGAATGGAATATGTGAATACAAAGGAACAATTAGCATATATATTCACTAAAGCTTTACCTAAAGAAGCACATGAGTATTTGAGAAGTCAATTAGGGGTCCTTCCCCTAATTGATGCTGCCTAGTTAAGCTAGGAGCACTACATCAAATATGCTACAACAAAATATTTGACAGATTGATGCAGAAGATTGTCACACTTTAGGATTGGCCTAGAGTTGTGAAGAAGAGAAAATACAAGGAATCAGTCATAAGAAAGATATCAGAGGGAGAAACACTGAGCTACATAGATAATATCTACATCTGATGGATGTATGTTTTAGTTGCTACTTTGGCATTTTTGTCAAAGAGGGAGATGAACTGAGATGATATAATAACACATGACACTGAAAAGAAAAGTAAGGAGATGATGAACTGAGATGAAGGATCAGGATAGAGGGAGATCTGGATATTTTTGATGGTCATAGAAGTGAGGCTAATAGAATCTGAATAAGAATGAAGCTAAGGATATTACAATTTTTTTTTTCTGATGGACAGATAAGTTTTTGGATTGGTTGGTAATCCATGTATTATTCAGGTGATATCATATGGTGTTTCCATCAATGCCAAAGAGGGAGATTGTTGGAAACTACAATTGAAGCAATTGTTGTGTTGTCATTGATGTCAAACCTTAACTAGTAGGATTGTTGCTACTTAGGAAAGTACTATATCTATTATATTGTTTTGAAGAAGGGAAAGAAAGGATGGTAACAATAGCACCTAAGGAAAGGTTGAGTTATCTTGATACTACAAAGTGTACTTGACTATGTTGTACAATGATGAGACAATGTATTGTTTATCTTAGTAAGATGAAGACTAAACTAGTAGGCTTGACCGAGCAAAAATAGAGAAATCATGTTCAAGCCGAGTAATATTAGTGTCGACTAAGTCAGTATATGCTAAGCAAAATTCTAGTGTCGACTGAACATCAGTTAATTGTCGAGAAAGACAGTATAAGCCAAGGAAACATTTTTAGTAATGACCGAGCTTTCTAAATGAAGATTGAGTAGTTGATCACAGTATTGACCAAGCATCAATATTTTTATATTTGAAGAGAATTCAGATTTGGAGCCAACATTGTTGAATTCTTGGATTATGTAAAATGTGTTGACTTTATTTATTGATTGTTTGAAAGCATTGAATGCATTGAAAAACATTTTATTGTAAATCTTTAAGAGATTTGAGATGTTTCTAGAAAAGGAGCAAAAGAACATACAGCATGTAGATTCAATGAATCTGACCTAACCCTAAGATCTACGAAGGAGATTGAGTAGCAAAAGATGAGTTAACCTAATTGAGGAAGTATTAAGGGAACCTAAGCATTAGGTATGTGTGTGCATGGGTGAAAAGAGGATGTTGGAAGATCAGTAGATGTTATTGACTGTATAAGTAGAAAAGGCTAAAGGAGAAGTGTGGTGATTGCTTGAAGAAAACTTTCGAGCAGATCAGAGATGGAGATGGAAAAGTTTCAAAGTTAGTAAACCAACATTTGTGTATGGAATTGGATCTGATATTTGCAAAGTGAGTTGTATGTTTTTTAGATCAATACTGCTACTACTTTCTAACCATTGTAATAGTCAAAATACTTTTAATAGAGGTTGACCTAACAGTCATATGCTTAAATCCTTTGAACAAGGTTGCATTCTAATGGAATGTATTTAAGTCCTATAACAAGGCTCACTTCTAACCGAGTGATTGAAATCCTTTAACCAGGTCACACCTAACAGTGTGTATTGTAACCTTTGACAAGGTTGGCTTTTAACTGAGCTCATTTCAAAAGAGTGAAAATAATAGTAGCATGTTACAAAGTGGTTTTTGTTAGGAATGGGAACACTGAGAAGGGGGGGGGGGTGAATTAGTGTTCACTATATTTTAACTTTTCACTTTAATCTGAATACTGAATTATAAATGCTTAAGTACTAAATTAAACATTCACATAAACATGAAACATGAAATCAACACATGACACCAATATGGTTATAGGGAAACCCAACTAGGTAAAAACCCTGGTGGGACTTGATACCCACTAATAATTTGCAAGAGTATTTTGTGATCCTTGTTAGAAGATCCTTTACCCTGTTAGGAGTAGCTTTACAATGCTTTTGGTACAATAGACCTTGTTAAGGGTTGGACCCTATTAGGAGTCTTTTACAATGATCCTTGTTAGGGGAGTGGACTCACTGTCCTAGAGCTCACTGCTCAAATGATGAAGGCTACAACCTTCTGAATCAGATACACACTATATCTGTAGGTGAACTATCACTATGACACTACTTGTCAGATCAATTCCTTTGGTGCGCTAATGCTTTGACCTCTTGCAAAGATCTAATACATCATATTCTCTCTTCACATACCTCTTCTCTACTTCTCACAATTCTATTTCCACTTCCATGCCGAATACAATGGGTGCACCTTATATTTATGCACTCATACCAATTATACAATTAGGTCAGCCCTATAACTAATTACAAATAATGCTTCCAAATGAATTGGCTTAAGCGTGCTTAAAATTATACATATACATATGTTGGAAACCTAAATACAATGGGTGTATAGCCTCTACAACATTAATTTACAATCGCAAACCAAAATAGTCACTATCGGCTCTATGCTCTGTTCTCTGCTGGCACACACTAGCTGTGCAACTTCAACTAACTGTAACTTTCACATCTTTGCATATCTACTTATGCAGTCTTAGACTAAGTAAGAATATAGTCTAACAACCTTGACTTCTAGGGCGCATACCATAATTCATCTGTACGCATGGGCCCAGGTGCTCTGAGCTACAAGAACTATATATGTTGTCCATGTTAATATGATTTAAAACAACAAAGAGGGGGGGTGAATCAGTTGTTCTTAGGTCCTAATGTATAAAACAATCTCCAAAAACTTATCCTTAAATCATATCAAAAACCAAAAAAAACTCATTCATCACTGATTCAATAATAGAAACTTATAACAATGTAGTCCACTACCTAGCTGTAACTTAACTTGTAAAACATAGTAATGTTCAGATCTAAACATACACACAAGTATTAACACCAAGATTTATAGTGGAAACCCAATTTGGGAAAAACCACTTTGTAACATGCTACTATTATTTTCACTCTTCTGAAGTGAGCTCGGTAAAAAGCCAACCCTGTCAAAGGTTACAATACACACTATCAGGTGTGACCCAATTAAAGGATTTCAATCACCTTGGTAAAAGTGAGCCTAGTCATAGCACTTACATACACTCCATTAGAATGCAACCTTGTTCAAAGGATTTAACATATGACTATTAGGTCAACCTTTGTTAAAAGGATTTTGACTATTACAATGGTTAGAAAGTAGCAACAGTATTATCTGAAAAATATACAACTCACTTTGCAAATATCAGATCTGATTTCGTACACTAATGCTGGTTTACTGACTTTGAAACTTTGCCATTTCCATCTCTGATCTACTCAAAACTTTTCATCAAGCAATCACCACACTTCTCCTTCACCCTATTCTGCTTATTCAGTCAATAAAACTTTCCTCTTCTAGCATTCTCTGTTCACCATGTACATGCATATAAAAAATGCTCAGGTTCCCTTATATTTTCCTCAAATAGGTTAACTCATCTTTTGCCGCTCAATCTCAATCATAGATCTTACGGTTAGGTCAGATTCATTGAATCTACTCACTTCATGTTCTTCGGCTCCTTTTCTAGAATCATCTCAAATCTCTTAAAGATTTACAATAAAACATTTTACAATGCATTTAATGCTTCCAAAAAATCAATAAATAAAGTCAACACATTTTGCATAATCTAAGAATTCAACAATGTCAGCTCCAAAATTAAATTCTCTTCAAATATAAAATTGCTGATGCTCAGTCAATGCTGTGATTGTTCACTCGGTCTTCATGTAGGAAGTTGGGTCATTACTAAAACTGTTTCCTCGACTTACACTGACTTCCTCGGCAATTTACTGATGCTCGGTTGACACTATAATTTTGTTCAGCATATACTAACTTGGTCAACACTAACATCACTCAGCTTAAACATGATTTTTTCATTCTTTTCTCGGTTAAGCCTACCAATTTAGTCTTCAGTCTTACTAAGATAAGCAATACATTATCTCATCATTATGCAACATAGTCAAGTACACTTTGTAGTATCAATATAACTCAACCTTTCCCTAGGTGCTATTGTTACTAACCTTTCTTAGCCCCTTAGCAACACTCAAATAGATATAGTACTTTCCTAAGTAGCAACAGTCTTACCAATTAAGGTTTGACATAAATGACAATACAACAATAGTTTCAATTGTAGTTTCCAATAATCTCCCTCCTTGGCATTGATGGCAACACCATATGATATCACCTAAATAACACATGGATTACCAACCAATCCAAAAAATTATCTATCCATCAAAAAATTATTTATAATATCCTTAGCTTCATTCTGATTCAAAATCCTATAAGCCTCACTTTTGTGACCATCAGAAGTATTCAGATCTCCCTTTATCCCAATTCTTCATTTCAGTTCATCATCCTTATCTTTAGTTTGTTTCATCAGTTCATCTCCCTCTTACTTTTAAGTTCCATCAGCTCATCTCCCTCTAACTTTTAGTATCATGTGTTATCATGTCTCATGTGTTATCATATCAGTTCATCTCCCTCTTTGACAAAAATGCCAAAGCAACAACTAAAAAAGACATCCATCAGATGTAGATAATATCTGTGTAGCTCAGTGTTTCTCCCTCTGTCATCTTGCTTATGACTGATTCCTTGTCTTTGCTTCTCTTCACAACTCTAGGCCAGCCCTAAAGTGTGACAATCTTCTACATCAATTTATCAAATATTTCACTGTAGCACATTTGATGCAATGCTCCTAGCTTGTCTAGGTAGCCTCAGTTAGGGGAAGAACCCCTAATTGACTTCTCAAATACTCATGAGCTTCTCTGGGTAAAGATTTAGTGAATATGTTTGCTAATTGTTCTTTTGTATTCACATATTCCATTCAGACTTCTTTGTCTTGTACTAATTCTCTTAAGTAGTGATACTTGATTGAAATGTGTTTGGTCTTAGTGTGCATCACTGGATTCTTAGAAATATTGATAGCACTTGTGTTGTCATAGAAAATAACAACAGGTTCAGTGATTTCTTCTTTCATGGCTATCAACAATTATTTTATCCATACCAAGTTTGAACAGTTCACTGCAGCAGCAACATACTCAACCTTGGTCATGGATTGGGAAATACAATTTTGTTTCTTGCTTGTCCAGGAGACTAATCTCTATCCAAGAAAAGAATCTCCACCACTTGTACTCTTTCTATCATCTACATTTCCTGCCCAATTAGCATCTGTATAAACTTGGAGTTCAAATTTGTCATCCTTCTTATAATATAGACCATAGTCAACAGTTCCTTTCAAGTATCTCATAATTCTTTTCACGTCCATCATATGTGTTTCCTTAGGATTGGTAGAGAATCTTGCCACAATCCCAACAGCTAATGCAATATCTAGTCTGCTATGTACAACATACTATAATTTTCCAATCATGGATCTATATAGAGTTTGATTCACTTCTGTAGCATCATCATTCTTAGATAACTTTTGTCTAGTAACCATAGGAGTTCCCATTGATTTAGCATCTTCCATCCCAAAAGTGTTCAATATTTCATTAACATATTTAGACTGTGTAATGAAAATTCCATTCTTCTTCTGATATACTTGTAAACCAACAAAGAATTTGATCTCACCAAACATACTCATTTCAAACTCAGTTTGCATTTCATTTGAGAAAATTTTACATAATGCATCTTGTCCACCAAAAATAATGTCATCAACAAATTTTTTTGTCAACAAGATACCTCTACCTTCTTCATCCTTCATGTACATATTGCTTGTGTCATTTGTTCTTGAAAATCCAATCTGTATCAAGTAGTTGTGCAACCTCTCATACCATGCTCTGGGAGCTTGCTTCAATCCATACAATGCTTCGTTCAATTTGCAAATCATGTGTCTTCTATTTGGATCAATAAAACCTTCTGGTTGTTCTATGTAAACTTCTTCTTCTAGTATACCATTCAAAAATGTAGACTTGACATCCATTTGATATACCTTGAAATCTTTATAAGTAGCATATGCAAGCATAGTTCTTACTCCTTCCAATCTAGCTACAAGGGAAAATGTCTCCCCATAATCTATTCCTTCTTCTTGTGCATAGCCTTTGCATACCAGCCTAGCTTTGTTCCTAGTGATTTCACCATTTTCATTCATCTTATTCTAAAATACCCACTTTGTTCCTATAACATTCTTTTTTTCAGGTCTCAGCACTAGAGTCCAAGTATCATTCTTCTCAATCTGGTCAATTTCTTCATTCATTGCTTGTATCCAGTCTTCATTCTCCAATGCTTCTCTAGTTGTCTTCGGTTCAAATTCACATAGTAGACATGTTGGATCCTTAGTCTTACTTCTAGTCTGGATTCCAGTATCTTTGTCTCCAATTATCTATTTAGGCTTATGATGTCTTCTCACATATTTTGCCAAAATAGGTTCAGCTCTTCTCTCCTCTATTTGATCATGTTCCTCAACAAGATTGTCAGATTCAACTTCAGAATGCTCGACAACTTCTTCCTGATATTTAACAACATTTTCTTGTAGCTCAGCATGTTCTTGTTCTTTCTTGACACTATTTTCCTAATGCTCAATAGCTTCTGTTTGTCACTCGACATTTCTTACACAAGACTCAACATTAGGTGCAAGTCTATCACTTGCCTCTTCTTCCTCTTCAATGTACATAAAAGATCTATAATCTTCTGGTTCTCTTTTGTAGTCAGCTTCATTTCTTTCTGCATACTCATCAATTTTGACATTCACACTTTCCACAATTTTGTTAGTGTTAGATTTCAAACACTTATAAGCTTTACTTTTTGTGGAATACCCTAGGAATATGCCTTCATCACTCTTAGCATCAAAATTTCCATTCCTAGTGTCTTTTAATATATAGCACTTACTTCCAAAGATTCTAAAGTATTTAACACTCGGTGCATGCCCATGCCATAATTCATAGGGTGTCAGATTTGTACCTTTCTTGATCTGTACCCAGTTAAGAGTGTAGACAACAGTGCTTATAGCTTCTTTCCAATATTTCTATGCCACATTCTTTTCAATCATCAATGTCTTTGCACAATCCAAGATAGATCTATTTCTCCTTTCTGCTATACCATTCTGTGGAGGTGTTCTAGGTGTAGACATATGTCTTTTAATTCCTCTATCATTGCAAAAGAGATTAAATTCATTTGATGTAAATTCTCCACCTCGGTCAGATCTAAGACATTTCAGGTTCCTACCTATCTCCTTTTCAACCTTAGCCAAATACCACTTAAAGAATTGAAAAGCTTCAGATTTTTCTTTTAGAAACATCACATGCATCATCCTAGTATGATCATCAACAAATAAGATAAAGTATCTAGCACCACAGTAACTTTGTACACCCATAGGTCCACAAAGGTTAGTATGAACCAAATCTAAAATGTTTTTAGAAGTAAAGGATTTTCTCTTGAAACTTGACTTTGTCATTTTTCCTAACTGGCATTCCTTACACATCACATTCTTAGGTTTCTTCAATCTAGGAAGACCTCTTACATTTTTCTTCTTACTTATCTCTACCAGATTGTCAAAGTTAACATGACAAAGCCTTTTATGCCATAACCAAATATCATCAAGTTGTGCAATCAAACATGTTTCTTCAAATATGTCAAGATAGAACAAATTACCTCTAGTTTGATCACCACTTCCAATCAGTTCTCTAGTAGCATCAAATATTTTAGCTTTCTTGTGATGAAATTCCACTCAGTAACCAGTTTTGTTAAGCTAAGCAACACTTAACAAATTGTAATTAAGACCTTCAACCCAATATGCATTTTCACAAGATATCTTATCAATTAGTTTAATCAAACCTTTTCCTCTAATAGGACATGGTGCATCATTACAAAATTTTACACTTTTACCTCTATAATGATGTGAGGTCTCAAACTTATTTTTGTCACTAGTAATGTAATGTGAACAACCACTGTCAATAATCTATTTATCATTCTTGTTCACATAGGATATCAATGCAATTTTCTCATCCTCATCAGATTCATCTTTCATTGCAACATAAACTACCTCAATTTCAAAATCATCACTATCAGTGTCAGTCTCTTTTTTAGCAATGTAACAAGATTTCTTACCTTTTAACTTGTAGTCTCTATTCCATCGGTAGCTTCTGTCATCTTTTCTATCTTTGTGTTTTATTTTCCTTTCATCATCTTTATCCTTCTTGTCAGGATATCTAGTAGCTATATGACCAACTTTATTACATGCAAAACATATAATAGGGAGTTTACCTTTATACTTTCCTTTTCCCCTTCTTAGTCTTCTAGCTAGAAGAGCTTCTAGATCTTCTAGGTCTTCATCAGAAGTGTCACTGTCACTTTCACTATCACTTTCACTTTCACTGATGCATCTTTATTTATCTTTCTTTGGCTTGTTCAGACCTAGCTGTGACTTAAAAGTAGATTCAACATTTCCAATGCTTCCAACAGTGAAATTATCATAGTTAGAGAGTTTAAAAGGAGTCAGCTTACCAAACAAACTTTCCAAAGTAAGCACATTAGCAGAGTTACATCTAGATTCTTGAATAGCTGAGATCTTAATAGCATAGATAGGACGCAGGGTTCTTAGTACTTTCCCAATTATAGTTTCATCATCAATAGCCCCATTTGCTCCTCTAATAGCATTCACAACTTCTTTTATTCTACCACAATATTGTGCAATGTTTTCACCTTCTTGCATTCTCATTTCATCAAACTTACCTCTAAGACTCTTGGCCTTTGCTTTAAGCACATTCAAGTCACCACCATAGATCCTTGCAAGAGTGTCCCACATATCCTTAGTAGTTGTGTAGTCCTTAATGTCCTCAAATTCTAGATAGCTTAGCATAGATGCAATTTCTAGCATTGATTGATTATGTTCTTGCTTAGCTCTCATTTCTTCGGCAATCAAAGGTGTGATAGGTGAGACATAACTGTTCTCAATGTAGTACTTTGCAAAGTCACCAATACCAGCCAGATGCAGCTTCATCAAGCTTTGCCAAGCAGGGAAGTTTTCCTTGTTCAGCTTCTGTACCTCCTTATACATCCTGATCATTTACTTCAAGCCCCTTTAAACTTGATTTCTGTCAACACTAATAATAAGCAACTTGGCTCTGATACCAATTGTTAATATGATTTAGAACAATAAAGAGGCAGGGGGGGTGAATCAGTTATTCTCAAGTCCTGAAGTATAAAACAATCTCCAAAATATTATCCTTAAATCAGATCCAAAACCAAAACAAACTCAGTCATCACTGATTCAATAATAGAAACATCTAACAATGCAGTCCACTACCTAGCTGTAATTTAACTTGTAAAACATAGTAATGTTTAGATCTAAACATACACACAAGTATTAACACCAGGATTTATAATGGAAACCCAGTTTGGGAAAAACCACTTTGTAACATGCTACTATTTTTTTCACTCTTCTGAAGTGAGCTCGGTAAAAAGCCAACCCTGTCAAAGGTTACAATGCACACTGTTAGGTGTGATCCAGTTAAAAGATTTCAATCACCCTGTTAAAAGTGAGCCTAGTCATAGGACTTACATACACTCCATTAGAATGCAATCTTGTTTAAAGGATTTAACATATGACTATTAGGTCAACCTTTGTTAAAAGGATTTTGACTGTTACAATGGTTAGAAAGTAGCAATAGTATTATCTGAAAAATATACAACTCACTTTGCAAATATCAAATCTGATTTCGTACACTAATGCTGGTTTACTAACTTTAAAACTTTTCCATTTCCATCTTTGATCTACTCAGAACTTTTCTTCAAGCAATCACCACACTTCTCCTTCAACCTTTTCTGCGTATTTAGTCAATAAAACTTTCCTCTTCCAACATTCTTTGTTCACCATGTACATGCATATAAAAAATGCTCAGGTTCCCTTATATTTTCTTCAATTAGGTTAACTCATCTTTTGCCACTCAATCTCAATTGTAGATCTTTGGGTTAGGTCAGATTCATTGAATCTACCTACTTCATGTTCTTCAGCTCCTTTTTTAGAATCATCTCAATCTCTTAAAGATTTACAATAAAATATTTTACAATGCATTTAATGCTTCCAAAAAATTAACAAATAAAGTCAACACATTTTACATAATCCAAGAATTCAACAATGTCGACTCCAAAATTAAATTCTCTTCAAATATAAAATTGCTGATGCTCAGTCAATACTGTGATTGTTCACTCGGTCTTCATGAAGGAAGCTAGGTCATTACTAAAATTGTTTCCTTGGCTTACACTGACTTCCTCAATAATTTACTGATGCTTGGTCGACACTATAATTTTGTTCGGCATATACTAACTTGGTTGACACTAACATCACTCAGCTTAAACATGATTTTTCCATTCTTTGCTTGGTTAAGCCTACTAGTTTAGTCTTTAGTCTTACTAAGATAAACAATACATTATCTCATCATTATGCAACATAGTCAAGTGCACTTTGTAGTATCAAGATAACTCAACTTTCCCTAGGTGCTATTGTTACCAACGTTGCTTAGCCCCTTAGCAAAACTCAAATAGATATAGTACTTTCCTAAGTAGCAAGAGTCTTACCAATTAAGGTTTGACATCAATGACAATACAACAATTGTTTCAATTGCAGTTTCCAACAGTCTAGTCTTCAACACTTAACTGATTTATGATCTTTACACTTGGTGCACTGACTCCAAACTGCTATATGACTTTTTTACCATAATGACAACACTATATCTAGTCATATACTTTAGTATAGACAACTTTCCATCAATCTCTCCCTTTTTCATTGATGGCAACAAAGGAATATGGCCAAGTCTCTAACTGTTCCTTTACACAAAAAACTTTTGTCTTCTATACATCTTTATACACATAAACTTATATCTCCCTATACATCTTATATACTTCATATTCTATACAACTCCCCCTTTGACATTAATAAAAAAGGTGCATCAAAAAACTTTATCTACATACACTTATAGAGGGAAAACATCCGGATATGCAATCTTGAGTTTCTGGATCTTCTTCTTCTAAAAGGTTATCAGAGAATTGACTATCTGTAGATGGGCACATAATGCATATTGAAGATTCTCCATCTTCTCCAATTCTATGATTGGACCTTGATCATAGGTTATCATGGTCACATCATTCTCCTTTATGTTTTGACTGAGAATGTCTAATGAGGGTGCAAGAGCATTCCTCAATTGAGTCTGTCTAGACCTTATCTTCTCCATTTCTTTCTTTGCCTTCTGAATTATGTCCAACTGACCTTGATAGACATTGTTGCACATGTTTACATTAGTGGCCATGTCTAGCACTGAAATCTTCACCTTCTCAATCATTGCCTCTACATTTTTTATCTTCTTAAGATGGGCATCAGTGAACTTATCCTAATCCATGGATTCTGCAATGAATTTCCTTCCTTGATCTGCAAACTCATTCAATGATGCCTGACCAGACTTAAGAGAGTTCAAGTCTAGTGCAAAATTACTCATTAATTCATTGAGTCTCTTCTTTAAGTATTTCTCCTCTGCCACTATGGCCGCAAATTCTTCTAGGCTTGAAAAATTTACTTTGAACTGAGAGATGACTGTGCTCACATCATCAACTAAATGTACATTTACCATTTTCTTATCCTCTAGTAGAAAACTATTCAAAATATTTACTAATTCCACTAGGAGAGGATTCCTCATTACTTGCTTCTCCTTCGCCTTCTCCATAGCTAGGATAGTGAACTTAATCAGGTCTTCTTCCTTCTAGGAGTCCAAACTGCTAGTGTTAGGTGTGAAACTTGACAACAATGCTGAGGTGGGAGTGATGGGAGTGTTATCCATCACCTCTTGCTTCACCTTGAGAAAATCAATAGAAGATTCATCTTTCTTTTCTACCTCTTCTCCTTCTTTCTTTTCTTCATCATATATGTATTGCCCCGCCAAGGAACCCTTGGCCCAAGGACATTATACTCATTAAGTCATACATAGTGTGTGTGTGTGTGTATATATATATATATATATATATATATATATATATATATATATATATATATATATATATATATATATATATATATATATATATATATATATATATATATATATATATATATATATATATATATATAAAGTATTAGAACATAATCTAATTTGATTTATTTAATGTTACTAGAAGTCAAGAGAAGAAAGACATCAAATACTACTTGTCATGCTCAGTTAACAAATTATTATTCTTGCATACCTGAATATCGCTAACATTCTTTTACATGATGACCCCATGTCCAAAACCTATAACTACACACATGTCTAAACAACTAGATGGAAACATTAGATAAATTCCATCAGAAATAAATTCTTTATTGATAGCTTAGCTATGAGAATCATTATTAAAAAGAAATGAAATCATTACATTAGAAACTTAAAGACAAACCCTAAGGGACTAGACCTAAGCCTCGAGGGCTCATCATCAATGGCCTTCCCTACGTTCATGCTTAGAGACTTCGTAGTTCGACTCTCCTCATTCTAGACTATCTATTTATAAAATCAAGAAAGCGGGTACGCAACCCTTTCTAGGGCCTTATTCCCTAGACAGTTTTCCCATCGACTGCCACCCACTTAGGTGGAACCTAAATAAAATCTTATATTTAATCCATAACCTCATACTAATTCCACAACTCAAGGTAGAGTTAAATCATACTATTTTAAAATAATATATATTATTTTCTTTTATTAGGTATCTAGTTTATAAAGTACTAATCCTAAACCATAGCTTATAGGATAAACAAGAAAGATACAAGGGAGGTTTGTCCAACCCTTTTATTATAATTCTAATAGTCATTTCTTATATAATTAAAAATAAAATCAATATCTTTACAAGATTCACCACTGGTAATAATTATTATTTTTTCATAATAGTGTGAACTTAGCAACCTATCCAAATAATAATTCAATAAATATGACTATTCTATAAGGCCTGAGAAATGAATGACAAATAAATTTTCATTATAATATAACAGGTAAGTGTACTAAATAGATTATTTACCATATTCATGCAATGAATATTCTTTAAACTATATAGTAACCAATATGTGGACATTATTTACAAAATTAAAATAATTAAAAATAAATAGTTTTAACATGGAATTAATTTATTAGCACAAGTCATTACCTAAGTGATTATCTTTCAATAACTTATGAGATAAGCAAAGCCTCAAGACATAGGATTTCCTCATTGTTTTGATTTGAAAATTATTGACCATATATTCAAAATAATAATTTATATCTATAGTTCTTATTAATAGAAAATGATTTATTTCCCTTAAAGAAATAAAACTCAAAATCAACCAATACCGTTATTGCACCCATCCCAACTATATTATTTATTTGCTAATATTATGGTTTTCAAAACTATTCCCGTGAAGGGATAAATAAATATTATTTATTAAAAATTTAATCTTTGTCTCCTAAATTTAAGGGTGGTGAAAATAGATAATATAACTTTTAGGAATACTTTACTAAATTACTCACTATGGTAATTTACCAAAGACATTTACCAAATATAAAAATAACTTAGATTTACTATAGTCTTATAATAACTTAACCAATAGTTAGTTTTACCCCTTAGGTAACTAACTTTTACCTACCCTTCATGTACTCTCTAACCAAACTTATTAAATAATTTAACTCCACCTATATAGTTTTATTATTATTATTATTATTATTTTATAATTAATAGCAACTAACTCTTATATAAATAAAATATATATGGGTATGCTTCTCAAGAAAGTCACTAACCCAATGGCAACTTGGGACCCCTTACAAACTAGAGATCTCGAGTTCCACTCCCACCCTCTATACTAATAAGATATACAAGAGAGAGAGAGAGAATCTATAAAGTAGGAGTAAATATAGGAGTAGGTAATTAGTTTTATTTACTTTTATATTATATTTATTATTTTTGTGTATTCACTTTGCATTTATTATATTTATCTAAAGCCACATTATACATCAAAATAAATAGAATCATGATTATAACTAATACACTCATAAGAACATAATTACTAACACATTAATAAATGAAAATATATATAGGTATGCATATACGCGTGCACCCATATATGCATACTTTGTATATACGATTAACACATAGAGAGAGAAAATAACATCATTATCCTACACATCTCATAACCAAATAAATGAGACCAACATCAAAAGTTAAATAAAATAAGGAACTCAAACCAACCAAACCAAGAGATTGGGCAAAATAATCAAAACTATAGGGTTTTCCCATGTGTGAACTATGGACCATCTCTGAATAACAACAATGATCGAGGATTTTGAGGGATCGCTCAAACCTATGAAGCCAAGTGGAGATGATGCCCGGTACCTACAAGCCTGCATCACCGAGAAGAGATACATATGCATAGATACATAATAAGACATATGCAAACAAATGACTAGGATTGATACATCGTGTGGACCTCAACTAAGTGTGTAACTATGACTTCATCCCGAGTCATGATAACACATCAATCACATATACATAAAGCACGAGGCATCACATATATATAATGTTTAGCTTCCAAATCCTTGGATATATAAGATAAATGATTTCCAAATTTCATAAACATTAAACAATAATCATAACTGAGTATGTCTAAATATCTGATAAGCATATCATAGATATAAATATAAATACATAGTTCTATTCATCATAATGTAAAATGTCCAAATCAAAGAGTCCAAGTATAATCATCAGAGAGGGTGTTACATCCTCCCCCCCTAAGATGAGACTTACTCCTGGAAGTCAGCAAGTTAGAAATGGAAATACATCAGACATTATCTCCAAAATGCATTTTAACTAATATCACATGCATAACTAATCCTTGAAACCAGGCAATCTATAGAGAATAATCCTCATAACATGGTTAAGTATGAAACATATATCCCAATTAATTTTACTATCACCAACAAGGATAAATTTAACTTGATCAAATATCAATATAAATAGAATTTTACCTTTACTTAGAAGTAAGAACCAAGGTATCTAGCTTGGACCACTCAATTCTCCCTAAAATGTATCAAAATGTTACAAATTCCTTTTCTTTCAACACATATAAATCAAATTTTTACTTGCATCCAACATAATGATATATTTCAATCTAACATAAAACATTGAGCATATCCAAATGTGCCTCATAAACAATCAATATCAGTCCACATCACTGGGATTACACATCACAAGGATCAGGAGTGGGTATGCCTCTCCGGACAAACTCTCACTCCGGGATACAATACCAGTCTCTTCTATATCCAAAATCCATAATCAAAACCTCACATAGTGGCTTGATGGTGTCTTGGGCCTTTGTCATGAAGACCCTCCATACAAGTCCACATGTCATATCCCTTGTTTGTGTAAGGTGATTAGCCTCCAAGGAATATACACCACACATAGGAAGGTAGTGGATACTAGCTACATAATAGCCTCACATACCCCCATCCTCAAAGGTTCCCTGCGTCTACTTCCTCGTATACACTCACCAAGTCCGCCTCATGCATCTTTAGTGAGGAATCACAACACAACACAACACTAACATTATGAAAGGAGATAGTTTAGCCATCAAACCTCAACAATAATAGTAAATAAATAAATAAAATAGAATTATCAATCTCAACAATAAGATAAGAAGAATCCAAGATAAATTTTATAAGTCTTGGCTAAACTATTATAGAAAAAGATAAGAAAATTGTTGGTCTACACAACCGAAGATAAAAGAAATTCACCATAAATTGCACATCACATCACTATGTGACTATATCTAGTCACCTCACAAGGAAGGAGGGAACAACATCTAGCTATTGCAATAGCCCTTCATGTGGTTGGGCCCAGGCAACACTACCCACATGGCATAAGGGGTTCACCTCGACAACACCCCTGCATCAAATGGTGCAGAATAAGCATGCCAACCCACCCGACATGACCATACACCAAGTGGAGTAAGCACACTCTAATCGTATGTCACATGGCAGTGGTCTTTGTGGAGTAGGTACACATAGGACACACCTCACATAATGATGTCTCTCATAGATCATCATCGTAGCTAGAGGTATACATGGCTTGGGCCCACCCATATGCCTACCACATCTACAAACCGAGCATCCATGGGTGCACCTCTACAAGCATGCAAGCATCACCAATATGCTCTGCATCAAGTCAGAAACAAAATACATACATATAATGCACCTTCACGTAATCATGTACATGGCATCGTGTTCTTGAGCTCGGCTCGCTACCATCAGCAACATGGCATCATCACCTCACACTATGTCAAAATAGTAGTGGGGTGTGGCATCATATTCATTGCATCATGTCAGAACATGTGCGAATATGGTATCCATCACAACATGGGCTAACAAAATCTCCCTCCACATGCTGGACCACATAGAAATGTACATATCCATAAATCATATATCTCCTCAGAGAGGCTCAAATCAAGTACTGGTATTATGTTTAAGAATTTTGGGAATTAGGATAAACACTTATGAACCAAATGTTTAGGTTCCTCATAAGGGGAAGCATATTTTACTCTTTTCCCTTGAGTAGTGGAAGCTAAGGTCACTTCGTGCCGCCATTATATGTATGCCACATAAATACCAAGGAAATGGTGCTACTACTACCCCTCCACATATGAAATTACCAACACTCATGGGTTGGCACTCAGTAGGGTGACAAACAAGAAAGCAACACATGAGTGGTATGGTTCTCCCATACCCTTATCCAAAACATAACTTTCATGGATGGAACTTATATTGCACCACTCCATGGAACTCAATTAATTACTAGTTATACACAACACCCAACATAAGCACTAGCATTGGTTTTATCACATTTACAAGGAAGTACACAATAACATCACATAGTATCCATATATTCCAATTTTTATTTTGTTTTATTTTCACAACTCACTTTGTCTACCTGGTACAAAATACCAATGACATACTTAATCACATTTCACCTCCTCATGGGCATATGCCAATATCCAATGTACACATGTCAATCTCTGCCATTCCCATAATATGAAACAATAACATCTATTTGCAAGATGACTTTAACTTATATAAAATAAGGCACAAGGAAAAATGATACACTATATTTCTTCAAGAGTCATTGAATCAACACATATTTGTTTTAATTAAGGAAAGGAAACAATAAACTTGTACTACATACATTTATTAGTCACATAATAAATTCAAAACTAATCATTATAAACCATTTGCTTTTCACCGAATTAGGGGCACCAAGAGTGGACCAAATATCATCTTTTCAAACAAATGAATTAGCTAGGTACTTTCATTACACATGATAAATCCCTCCAATAAAGACACAACACACCATATAGACATTTCAAGACACTAGTTTTCACTAACATAAGGACTTCAATACTAATAAGGAAATACATTGAATTCTCAATTGCCTAATATTACAATTTGGGGAGGATAATCACATCATTACTGGACTTACCATAGCATTCATATTTCATCTAAATATTACCTATTCACTAAGTCAAGAACAAACAATTTCAGAAAGATAGTCAAGAAAATATTACATCAACCCTACCTATTCCTTCAATAATTGTAACAAAAGAACACATTTTCCTTTCATTATGAAAAAATCCTAATTTCATCTCTATGGTTAATCCCTACATAGGCTTATAGTTACAAATCAACCTTAGGTCTTTTAGCCAAGAATTTTCAAAATCAATAAATTAAATCAGATTTTTACTTTATATAGATAACATCATTTGATGGTCATTCATCATGAATAGAGAAGAGATATTTGTTTTTAATTTGTGGTTATTATTATTATCAAATAACCCTAATGTAATTCATGTAAACATTCAGGTGTTATAAAAACAAAATCAATCATGCATCATGTCATATTATCATTTGCATATAAATCCCAAGAGAAATACTCACAATGTTAATTTAGCAGATGTTCCCCACTATTTGTAATTCTTCAACAACAACAGGATCAAAAGGATTACCCAAGAATTTCAATGTTGAAACATAATTAATAAGGTCCTAAATTCATGTTTTGTACAAGGATTTATTTTTCAATTATATTCTAAAATAGGGAAGAAGAAAGAGAGAGACACAATATTTCAGTCCTTACAATAACCTATAATATGTATGCAGTAGCTTTATCATTTGAATCTATAATAAGGAGAACTACCATGGTAACATCATTAACTAGATTCATTGATCACACATAGCTATTATGATATTTAAAATAGAATAAGGTGTCAAGCCCTTTCAAGTCAATCAAGCAACCTATAATTGCTATAACAAGCACTCGTGATGACAAGTTTTAGAGGAGATATGGTTGGTTACTATCAACACTTATGGTACAAAATAACTTGTAATACTAAATTGAGTCTTTCTAGGAGTACAACAAAAGGGTGATATAAAACATGTGGAATTCATTAACATTTATTTATTAGAAAGATATCCACTATCTATGAAAGTACTTAGGAGGCTCATTCATTATATTTAGAATGTGAAAATAGAAGTAATTTATGTAAGACAACCTAACCATAGAAGCATGAGTACACTTCATAAAACACTATAGCATGAATACCAAGAACATAGTTCCTATATTTAGGATCATGTATTATAATGAAAAACCAAAATAAAACTATGCAAAGTACTAAGCAGTAAGTGAGTTAAGAGTCCCAGTGTGGAAACCTAGGGCTCTAATACCAGATGTAATGCCCCGCCAAGGAACCCTTGGCCCAAGGACATTATACTCAATAAGTCATACACAATATATATATATATATATATATATATATATATATATATATATATATATATATATATATATATATATATATATATATATATATATATATATATATATATATATATATATATATATATATATATATATATATATATTGTGTATGACTTAATGAGTATAATGTCCTTGGGCCAAGGGTTCCTTGGTGGGGCATTACAATATATATCTTCTATGACTACTTCTTCTTACTGAGTGGAAGGGGTATTGCTACATAAGATTTCTACTTCCTTAGTGCTGACAAATGCTTCCTCAAACTTGTCCAACTCCTTATCAATATCCACCATGGATATTTCCACATTATCTATGATAAATGTGCTATCTTTGGGTGATTCTTTCATAGGTGTAGACTAATCTACTTCTATTTGAGTTTTTGCTATGGGTGATGAGTCTTGAGGACTTGTCATTAGTACATTAGTGGGCTCTACCACTTTATCTTCCATGATGGGTGCATGAGTGATGGACATAGTAGGTGGTTTGATCTGTTGTTCCAACAACACCTTTTCAAAGGCCTTCTCTATTTCCTTTGTTATCAACTCATAATCTTTGTTCATAATGTGAATAATTCTCATCCTTTTTCTAAGGTGTGGCTTTACCAAATTCAATATCAGATCTATTTCTTCTTTAGAACATACAGGCAGAGTGTCTTCTAGCACTTTTTCCTTGATCCTTAGGTCTTCTTCATTTGCTTGTCTTTTAAGGTTTTCTAGAATGTCCCATACATTATTTGATATTTCTATTTTCAATTCAAGAACTATCTTTTTAAACTTTATCATATGTTTGATAATCATACCATGAATTTTAGACTTATCAATCTCACTGTATGATTCATAGAACTTCCCTATTTGATCAATCCTTCCCTCATTAACAATTATTGCATACAGAACTTTGAGGCTAGGTCTGAATCCTACCTGAGGAGGTGCTTGAGTGTTTTTCTTGCTCCTTAATGCTCGCGAGGATGGATGACTAGTTCAAGCTTCTTTCTTTCTCTTGAATAAAGGCTTATACTCTGGAGGAGTATCTTTGGGTGCATAAGGAGTATTGTCCTCTTTATCCTTCTTACTGTCATCTTTCTCAATTTTTATCTTTTTCATCTTGGGATCTTCTTGTTCTTCTGTTGTGGTCTTCAATTGTAGGGAAATCTTCTCATCCCTTACTTTATCAAGGTCTTCTTGTGATACACCATGTATTCTTAGGATCTCTGATGTGCCCTTTGTAACCTTTCTCTTTGTTGCAGCATTGTTTAGCTTAGCATCAACTTCTCCAGTCTTCTCTTCATAGGTTCCCCACCTAGGTTCATTGACATCCTTGGGGGTTGATAGCAGTACCTGTGCATAAGCTTCAAAAACTTGTTCTTCAACCTCATACCAAAGTGGATGAATCCACTTAGTCCTAGGTTCCACAACTTCTATACATGTAGTATCAATCTCCACCATGAAGCATATTGTATCCTTATACTTCTCTACAATACTCTCAGGAATCTTATACCTCATCTACATTCTTTCTCTGAAAGTCTTCAATTCTAGGGTAATGTAATCTCTAAGTGTGATTTCTATGGATGCTTTGTTTGATATCTGTGGCATGGTAGGAATGGACTTGTCTAGATACAAGTCTGACACTTTACCAACTATATGAAGGTACATATAGATGATAAGGGACCCAAACCTAAATACCTTAGTCTTATCATGTTTGATAGCCCTGATGTTGTCTATCAACTATGCATGCAAGATCTCACACAAGTTGAACTCTCCATCTTCTTGCACAAGATGAATGGCTACTAGAATAGTGCCCACATACACACTATTCACCCTGTTGGTATGATGAAATCTGTAACCCAATATCATTGATATCAACTTGATGTCTGGCTGCTCTATAGGCTCAATGGTCATGCCGTGCTTATCACTTCTTGATTTACACACTTGCTCCACCATTTTCATGACATCCTTACCCATAGGAAGGATGGCACCTATCTTAGAAAGGCCTGTCATCTCATGAATTAGGTCTCCTATGATTCTTACTGGTACATCTCCAATCCAAAACAAGTCATCATGCATTCTGCTCAACAATATTTTAATCCATTCTTCCTCATAGAACTCATATGCCGTGGCATAATCAACAATGGGGTGATCATTCCATTTTGTGTATTCATCCATGAATGTTTTGTCTAGTTTTAACATTGTGTCCATGTGCACCCTTAACCTATCCAGTCCAATAGGTTCCTTCTTACAATAGATGTAAGCCCTTATGTCTTCTACATGCATGATGCCCATCGGCGTGTGGGAGAATGCTCCCCCTAAATCATCTATGGTTGATTTAAATGAGTGCCTCTTGAAAACATACCACTTCTTCTCAGCAAAATCAAAAACAATAGGAGTGGTCATGACTTACTTGATATTTGCTTTCCAAATGATGTTTGAGATGTTCTGATGGTTTTCGAGTCGATGCAACGAGCTAGGATTTTTGCAACTGATCAAATGCACTATAATCACTAATAACTTAATCTCCAACTCTTCACAACAACTTCCAAGGCTTAATCTTCTCTCCAATCACTTTGAGTATGAATGCAATGAGTAAACAAACATATTTTTGTGTACTTAAAGTAAGAAATTCACCATTAATGCAACTCATGTAAACCAGGTTGTCACTTCAAATTTTCAAACTCGAGTTTTGCTAACAATCAGCATGTGTGCTCTTGCAAAAATGTTCCAATACACTCTAATACCTTAAGTCCAAAGGTGCATACTCTGAGGATGAGTATACCAGCCACACAGGGGTCTAGAGCTAAATTAGCTCCCCCTATGACCCCGAGGGCCATTTATGCAGATGTAGAGGGTGCGTCCATTGGGGATGCATCCAATACATTACCATCAACATTTTCTTTCTTTCCATCTGACCAAATCATGCTCAAATATTCTGATGCCTTCACAAACTTGACTTCTGCTTTAGGATCCAAAACTGGTTCTTTGGCCTTTTTAGGGCTTTCCTAACCTTGTGTCCTTGATCTACAAAACTTTGAGTTATGTCCAGCCTTGTTATAGGTGTGACAAATCACTGGAGGGCTATTATTCCTCAGCACATTGACATGATTCACCATTCTACATTGTTTTGTTGTATGACCATTATAGTTACATATCTGACATGTAACATTCTGAGAACTTCTTGCATTGGTCTGATTTTGATTTCTTTGATCATGCTAAATCCTATTCTTCTTACTATTCTTGTAATTTATTGCTCTATGACCAAATCTATTACATGTATAATAGTAACCATTAAAAGGTTTTACCTTTGTATAGTTCCTTGCAATGTGTCCATGCTTGTTACATGCAAAACATGTGTGTTCAATAGGCTTGCACTCATTTTTAGGAGGACTAGCATTGTCTTTGGTTTGATCTTCAATCTTCTTAGTATTAGTAGATTCCTTTTGTGTCTCCTTTCTTTCTTGCATCTTATCAATCTGATTCTATGCTTCATTGTATCCAATACAGCTAGTGTCTCCTTTGACTCTTCTTGCATACAACTGAGATTCTATCAAATTAGAATTGGTGTGCAATTTGTCAATGTGGTTCTTTGGATCTTTCAATTTAGACTCCAATCTTGCTTTGCAATTCTTCAGATCCAAGATTTCCAAATTTTCTTCCCTTAACTCTTCATTGAGTTGAAGGTTCTCCTTTACTTGTTCATTGTAGACATCTTGATTGTTCATCAATTTGTCATCAAGTTCTTCAAGCTAACTCACTAAGGATGCATTTTCTTCATTCAACTTCTTGAATTTTTCTTCAAGATCACTGTTAGAGCATCCTTTCAAATCTTTTCTTAGTTTCTTGATAACTAATTGAGCATCACTGACTTTTTCTTTTAGTTTTTCAATTTCTCTTTTTGAGTTGTCCAGGTCTTCAAGAGTTTCTTCAAGATTCTTCATCAAATCTTCTTTGTCCATGATCTCCTCAAGTGGTTAAAATTATTTGATGAGGACCAGAGCTCTGATACCAATTGTTAGGACTAGGAACACTGAGAGGGGGGGGATGAATTAGTGTTCACTATATTTTAACTTTTCACTTTAATCTAAATACTAAATTATAAATGGTTAAGTACTGAATTAAACATTCACATAAACATGAAACATGAAATCAACACATGACACCAACATGGTTACAGGGAAACCCAAATAGATAAAAACCCTAGTGGGACTTGATACCCACTAATAATCTACACTAGTGTTTTGTGATCCTTTACCCTGTTAGGAGTAGCTTTACAATGCTTTTAGTATAGTAGACCTTGTTAAGGGTCAGACCCTGTTAGGAGTCTTTTACAATGATCCCTATTAGGGGAGTGGACTCACTATCCTAGAGCTCACTACTCAAATGATGAAGGCTACAACCTTCTGAATCAGATACACACTATATCTGTAGGTGAACTATCACTATGACACTGCTTGTCAGATTAGTTCCTTTGGTACACTAATGCTTTGACCTCTTGAAAAGCTCTAATACATCATAGGGTCTCTTCTCATATCTCTTCTCTACTTCTCACAATTCTATTTCCACTTCTATGCCGAATACAATGGGCGCACCTTATATTTATGCGCTCATACCAATTATACAATTAGGTCAGCCCTATAACTAATTACAAATAATGCTTCCAAATGAATTGGCTTAAGCATGCTTACAATTATACATATACATATGTCAGAAACCTAAATACAATGGGTGCATAGCCTCTATAACATTAATTTACAATCGCAAACCAAAATAGTCACTATCAGCTCTATGCTTTGTTCTCTGCTGGCACGCACTAGCTGTGCAACTTCAACTGACTGTAATTTTCACATCTTTGCATATCTACTTATGTGCTCTTAGACTAAGTAAGAATATAGTCTAACAACCTTGAATTCTAGGCCACATACCATAATTCATCCATACACATGGGCCTAGGTGCTCTGAGCTACAGGAACTCTGTATGCTATCCAGTCTTCAACACTTAACTGATTTCTGATCTTTATAGTTGGTGCGCTAATCCAAACTTCTATATGAATTTGTTTCCATAATTACAACACTATATCTAGTCATATACTTTAGTATAGACAACTTACCAATAGTTTTTCCTAGATTGGGTTTCCACTATAAATCCTAGTGTCAATGCTTGTGTGAATGTTTTGGTTTAAAGATTTCTGTGTTTTACAAGTTAGATACAACTAGGTAGTGGACTACAATGTTATATGTTTCTATTATAGAATCAGTGATGACCGAGTTGGTTTTGGTTGTTATATATGATTTAAAGAAAAGTTTTTGAAGTTTGTTTTACACATCTGGACCTGAGAACAACTGATTCACCCCCCCTCTTTGTTGTTCTAAATCATATTAACAAATAGTTAGTGTTAATTTTCTATGTATAGGGTCGAGTCAAAGGAAGTGAACATCAATTGAACAATCCATATATGACTTGGCTTTGAAAGATCTACCATCAGTTGGGCTATCAAGGGCTAGCATTGGTATAAGGAATGAAAATTATGATCTTTTGGCCTTTCGATCAGGTCGATAAGACAAAGCCATAACTATATCAATGAAGATTTTTATAATCTATGAGAGACATCCTGGTGAAGAATAAACAAGAAAAGCACTAAAAAAATCAAGTGATCACCCCAAAAATAATTGTTGCAGGAAAGATGACTTCAACCAACATGTTCTGATCTCACTATGCTCCTATATCTAGAAAGGTTGCATTTCAAATAAGTCAAAAGAAGGGTTAAAAAAATAAACTATTACCTGATATGAAGAATACTAAATAAAGTCTTGGTAAAAAGCAATATCGAACAAAGTGGGTCTTCGAGTAAGAAAAATTAGATGGTAGATAGGGGAGATTTTTTCAATAATTCAAGTCACTGAAAATGGAAGTAGATTGAGTGAAATCCCAAAATGCCAAAGGGAAGTATGGGGCCCATACTTTATTGTAGAGAATACTTTATTGTAGAGAATTGATGTTTGGGGTAATAATAATCAAAATTGGAAGAAGAGTAGGGGAAATCTTGAATTTTCAAAGAGAGAAGGGATTGATAAATGACATCATGTCGAGTAACATTTACGATCAAGTAAGGTGAAAAGGTAGCTAATAGAGAAGAAGTTTATCTAATAGTGGGTAAAATAAAAGAATGAACACATGGAAGGGGTGAAATAACTCATCGAGTAACGAAACATTTTGAATAACTTGGAGTCTAGGAAATACGAAGCACTATTTTATTTGGAGTGACTAAAAGTAATAAGGAATGGAAGCATAGAATGTGATTCCCAAATTATGAAGAATGAAACCTATAGAAAACTAGGTGGTGAGTTAGCTAGCTTGGGGGTGACAAATGGTGAGTGCCTGTAATGCCTCAAATTGGAGGCTTGAGGATAAGAGAATAACAAAAAATCATGATACATGGAAAGGTCAACTCATGTACGATGATGCATTAGTATGTAGAGGTAGAGTTGACATTATTTCTAGGTGGTTCTCAGGTGGACTAGTGAGCCAATTGATGGTTTCTATGTGGTAGTCAAGGTATAGTTGACTAGATGAAGTTTAAAGTGGGAAAGTCAAAATTTAAGGTTTCTATAAAATAGGGATTTCCATCATTAGAAGGGAGGCCTGAAACACAGAGATCCATGAATGAACAAATGCTAGAGTATTATCTCTAGTACCTTAGATGCTTCCCATGCTGATGGTTTATAGTTGGAAGGATCCATTTCATAGATGGAATGCTGGACCATGCAAGAGAACACAACCAAAAAAATCATCCACAATGTCAAAATCCATGGTTCATAACATACCTAAACCATATTAGAAATGTAGCAGACTACTTTTGGATTAGTCTTTGTTTTCAAATGTTTATATTCAATATTGTCTTATTGTAATCAATCCTTTCATTTCTTGTTTATTCAGTTAATGTCTAGTTAGATTAGCTATTTATTTGTTGGTTTAGAGCAGTTGTTTCATTTCAATAAAGGGGTATGCCCATTCATTTTGAAAAATGAATCCATGTTTATATATAGGGGATCATTCTTATGTCAAAGGGGACCTAGTAATACAATTTTTATATAATGCATTTTGGTCTTGTCTTTTGAAGATGCATGACTGGGGAAGAAGTATTACACAATTTGTATTTAGTCAGATTTAATCATACTTATTCCAATATAATTCTAGTTTTCCTTTCATTCCTATTGGTACTTGCCTTCATTTAATTTGATCAGTTCCCCGTGATAATCTAGTTCATTTACATTCTTCAATTTTCTATCTTATGACATAATTATTTGAATTAGTTTCAGTTTGATCATCAGTGTGAAGATTGGTTGTCAAGGATTCACTCCGTCTTATTGGTCTTTCATAAAGAAGTTAAAATCCATAAGACTAATTTTAAAAACACATTTAAATTATTATTCATATAGATGCCTTTGGGGTGATGGTCTTAATTGAGAAGTAAGTTGTTAAAAACATCTTATAGAGTTATACATAGGATCATTTTAAATCAAATTGATAGTACTTTGTAGAGGATAAAGACACTGGTCTAATAGTGATTTAGGGTTATTTCATTAATAATCCTTAGAGAATTTCCAGTCAATACTCTTATTTACATTTTATAATTCATTTACTTACACTTTCATTTAAATTACATGAAATGTACTATTGTACAACATTATTTTGTTAAATCATTCTTTTAACATTCAAATATTCAGTTGTTGTTAAGCTCACAATTCGATCTGTCTCATGAATTCACTTGCCATCTTGAAAGGTCACTTAAGTTTCACGTACATTTGTATTTGATAAAGCCTTGAACCAAGGAAGTTTGGTTATGGTATAGGCCCACCCACCTAGGTCATGAAGAGCCTAAAGTGCAAGAGAGGAGGATCATAATTGATCACTCCTATTTGTTGGCCAAGTCATTCAGAAAATTATAGAATTGAGTAGGCAAGCTCATAGAATTTAATCAAGCTTAAATATACTATATAAAAGCCTCCAAGCAATAGATTAAGGTTGAGGTAAGGGTTTACCAACCTTGGCTTAGCAAAGCCAAAAGTACAAGGGAATTTGATCAAGTGATCATTCCCATTTATTGGCCAAAACTTATTGAGGAATCCACATAAGAGAAAGTGGCAAGTCTTTTTGCATTTCTAATCTACAGTTTTGGGAACCAATAGATTTATGAATTCATTAGGGAGTTGTCTATGAAAGACAATGTTGAAGTTTACTTAGAAGCTTTGGTGATAATTTTTTGAAAATTATATAGTTTCAATTTTCCCCATTCGGGTTACACAACAGATTGGTGACTCTACTGGGGAGTTGTCCATGGAAGATAGTGTTGATTTTTTCCTAGAAGCTCTATTGATAATTTGCTAAATATTTGATAGTTTTAGTTTTCCCCATCCAAGTCACACACAAGATTGATAACTCTACTGGGGAGTTGTCTGTGAAAGATAGTGTTGAAGTTTACCTAGAAGCTTTGGTGATAACTTGCTGAAGATTGGATAGTTTCAGTTTTCCTAATCCAAGTCATACACCATATTGGTGACTCTACTGAGGAGCTTTTTGTAAAGGACATCATTGAAGTTTACCTAGAATCTCTAGTGATGTAATTTAGACTCTGCTGGGGATCAGAACTCATAGAAGTATATATTAATTTCATCTAAGAGAGGTGGTGACTCTATTCAATAAACATCTTAATAAGTCACTCTGCTGAGGGAGAAGATCCAGAAGAAAATGAAAATTTCCCTTTTTGAAAGAGAGAAACTTTATTTCAAAATGTATCAAAATAAATAGATGTTTCAGAGAAAGAGATTTATTCTTGATGGAATTAGGCTATAGATCTTAAAATATTTCAATGCATCCCAAATAAGCTATTCTCAAAGTTCTCACAGCTTGTACTAAAATTTCATGGAGAATATGATGAATAAACACTTGAGCATTTGGATGCATTCTACACATTCATAGATGATAATTAGATTTGTACAAAAGATACAGTGATGAAGCTATTTGTCAGGATGTTAAAAGATAATACAAGAGGAGCATATGATTTACTACCTACACAAAGTATCTCATCATGGTGAGATTTGGAGTAGTGGTTTCTTGATGTGTTTCATGATGCAATTTAGGAAGAAGAAAATATGTTCTATGATCTAGAAATTTATCTGGAAATACCTTCAAACATCATGCCTCCACACAAAGAATTAATAAATAAAATTTGTGAGTTGGGAATCTTAGGTGACTCTAGTTTGAAATTGATTTTCAAAATTTTAGAAGATGATAAATATAGGGAAAATTTGAATGTAACTAATGTCTATGATCAAGTAGAAAAGGATCCTATACATGAAAATGATGTTGAAATTTGTGTTGAGATAGATAAAGATTAAAGGAATAATGACATAGAAGAATAATTTTTGGATCTGGTTGAAGAAGAATCCACACATAATGAGATTTGTATGGAAACAAATATCAGTGAATGTAATAATGAAGAAAAATATCTTCTCAATTCAAAGGAAATTTCAGATTTGTTAGATATAGAATATCAGAAATATGTGGATAAAAATAATCCAATTTTTTTCTCAATCCACCAAACTAAACAAATTAATGAATCAATGCATGTCCACGAGGAGGAAATTTTAGGAGATAACATTGATATGTATCTAGTAGGTGAAGCAAATGATGACTCTCAAGAGGATGCATTCAATTTAGGTATGCACTGTGACACACCTGGTGATCTCTTATCTGATGAATCAAAGGAAAGTTTCCAAGAAGATAGGTAGGAAGAAATTTATTGTGAAGATATGTATGAATTTTTAATATTTAAAATTTTATTATTTCAAAATGAAAATTTGTACTATAAGCATAAGGAAAAAGAAAATGTATTTTCAAATATATCTTATGATGATGGGGACTCATGTATGTGCCCTAACTTACTATTTGAGAAAGATAAAATATTTCCTAAGAATGAGGAGATTTGTAAAAAAAAATATGGAACATGATTCAAGAGGGATAAATAGTTTAGAGAATTACAAAAGGGGTTATGTGGAACCTACTCTTATTGGGGACATAAGTATTAACTAAAATTTACCAAAAAAATATTGAAGGAGAAGTTAGAGATTTCTCAGTGCATTACCAGTACCTTAATAATTTATTCTCTTAGAAGAAACATAGAGCATCTCTTAAAATATGATGTTTAGTAATTTTGTTTCTTTTGTTTCTTCTGGTTTTTCCTACTTAGTTTTTTGGTCTACTCTCCAGAGATAATTAGGATCTCACTATGTCCATGTATGAACATAAGTTCTCAAAAAGGTCCACTTCTGGCACACAAATTTTTAATTTGATTTTGCCTCCCATCTAACATATTTTGAGCTCATTTTTTCATAAATGTATGTTAATCAAGATGTCCCTAGTACATAAATTATACCAATAATTTATGTTTGCATTTTGGTTAAGCCATGGGAATAGTTACTGCTAGTTTTCCATGTGGAGGTTTGAGTCAAAGGAAGTGGATATCAATTGAACAATCCATATGTGACTTGGCTCTGGAAGATCTATCATTGGATGGGCCGTTAAGGGCTAGCATTGATAAAAGGTAGGGAAATTATGATTTTTGGCCTTTGGATCAAGTTGATAAGACAAAGCCCTCTATACTAATGAAGATTTGTACTATTGGTGAGACACCTTGGTGAATAATAAACAAGAAAGGTACTAAGAAAAATAAGTGATCACCCCAAAAAATAATTATTGAAGGAAATATGACTTCAACCAACATATGTTTGTCTCACTATGTTCCTATATCAAACAAGGTTGCATTTTGAATAATTCAAAAGAAGGGTTAATGAAATGAACTATTGCCTGATATGAAGAATACTAAACAAAATATTGGAAGAAAAAAATATTTAAAAAGTGGGTCATAGAGTAAGAAAAATCAAATGGTAGAGAGGAAAGACTTATTCGATAAGTCAAGTCATAAAGAAGACTTTCTTGTGGGGCCCGTTATACAGTATCAAACAAAATGTTATTTTGAACAAGGTTTAAATGTGATGTATTGATGGATGGAGACATTCAAAAAGGGAAGTATCTGCTGGGACCCATTTTACCTAAGCATCAAACAAAAAGGAACTTTGAATAAGTAAATATGGCTGAGTAATGATGGATGAGGTTCTTTAAAAAGTGGTAGGGCCACTTCATTTGATGTATCGAATAAGATACTACATTGAGTAATCTAGCCAAAAGATACATAAGTTATTCAAAAGATAAAGTAGTCGGGATGTGTATCACATTCCTTTGATTCCCAATGAATATATTGGCACTACTTTTGGTGATAAGAGTTTAAGTCCTTATTTTCTCGGGGTGTAAGCGATCACAAATGGAGGTATAGTAATTGAAATCCCAAAATTCCAAAGGGAAGACTGGGGCCCATCTACTATGTGTGGAGAATTGATATTCATAGTGCTGATGATCAGGAATGGAAGTGAGGTAGTATGAATCCTAAAATTCCAAAGAGAAGAATGGGGCCAACGTATTTTGGAGATAAAGTTGCATCAAAAAATATAGAGGAAGGAAAATCATCAGAAATCTGATAGTGGTGGTAAGTTTGACTTCAAAGAAAAAACTAAACACTCTAGTAAAAGGAATTATCATTTGAGGTGCTAAAAATTGGAATTGGAAGTACAATAAGGGAAATCCTAAAATTCCAAAGAGATGGTTGGGGACTAGTGCTAATGGTTAGAAATAGAAGTGAAGTAGTGTGAATCCCAAAACTCTGAAAAGAGAGGTGGAGCCCATAGTAATTGTGAGAAGGGAAAATAATTAGAAATTTGATAGGTTGATGGTATATTTCAACTTCAAGGATGTGCTAAGTACTTTAACATAGAGAATTGATGCTTTGGGTGCAAGTCATAGGAAATGGAAGTAGAGTGAATGAAATCCTAAAATGCCAAAGGGAAGATTGGGGCCCATACTTTAATGTAGAGAATTGATATTTCAGGTGCTAATAATTAGAATTGGAAGTAGAGTAGGGGAAATCCTAAATTTTCAAATAGATAAGGGATTGACCAATGACATCATGTTGAGTAATATTTCCCATCGGGTAAGGTGAAAAGGTGACTGGTGGAGAAGAAGTTTATCCAATAGTGGATGAAATAAATGTTAGAAATAGGGAATACTAAGAGGGGGGGGGGCTGACTCAGTATTCTACAAACTTTTACTTTTTCCCAATTATAGATATAACAAATTAACTTGAAGCTTGCAAAACAAAGTAAACTAAATAACATGCATAGTGTAATACCCCAAAAATGGGCTATAGGTTCATTAACCTCCTACATCAACAATCTGATCGAAATTGACATCAAAGTCCTAACCTAAGGCACATCTGCACATCAGTTATCAAAACCCTAATTGATTATCCTAATTCTGCATCAGGGAATATTCCTTGAAATATTCGTAATTATCCTAATTTAATTATCTTTGATTTAATAATTATTTAGCAGTAAATCCTATTTATCCTAAAGTTTGATTAATTGAATATTCTAAATATTTAATTAATCAGATTTAATACTTCCACTTAATTATTTAATTAGTTTTAATTATATTTATTCCTATTATTTAATTTTGACAATAAATCAAAAATCTTATGACTAATTGATTAAATTTTTATTTAATTAATTAATGTCAGTTGTCAATATTTAATGATATAGTTTTTGAATATCAGTTTGATTTAATAATTAATTAACCCATAAATCAATTGTTATAATTCAAAAATAAGTTAAGTTGAAGATAAATCACTTTATTTATTTAATTGATTCATAATTATCTATGCACATTTGAAGGAGCAGATAAACTTTAAATCAGAAAATCAATTCAAGTTGTTATCTTTTGGAAACTCAACATCTATTTTGAGTTGAAAATTGATCTAAACTTTTGATTTAAGTTAAAAAGTTTTTTTTGCATGATTTGCATGATTTTGTGAGTTAATCCATTTCTAATTTCTTGTTGACTCAAAAATTAACTTGAGTTTATCAAGAGTGATTTATGGCTTTTCTCAATGCATTCTCAAGCCTCAGATTTCTATAAAATCAAAGCTCAACTCTTCACAATGACATCTCTCAAATTTACACAATTACACTAGCGTAATTACAGCTGAAGAATCAAACTTTTGCGATAGGCAACTTTGTGAGATCATTCATAGTTTTTCATAGCATTTCACAATTTTTCATATCATAGCATATCATTGTTAGATTAAATATGCATATCATTTCAAGTCATTCTAGAGATTCATACAGTTTTTCATGTAATTGCATAAAAAAGAAGAAGATCAATCTGCATTCATACAGTCATTCATATTTTAGCATTAAATACTACATTTAGGTGTTGCATCATCACTGATCTCATTCTAATCTGAGAATACCATACTTGCACCTACTAGAAGGCAGTAAATCACCTGGTTAGCTTAGTTTCAATTACTTGTAGATTTTGATTTTGCTAACCTCTAATATTTTACTAAAGTGTTGTGTCTGCAGCTAGGTACAATTTTCACACACACATTTTTGGCGCCCACCATGGGGCTCTGAAATGGGTTTCTATTTCTATTCTAATGTTTTTTTATCAATTTTCTATCATTTTCTGGCCAAAACTGTGATTTTTTTCTTTTGTCCATACTTTTTTTGTACAAGTTTTGTCAGAAAGTCATACCAGGACCCCCTGACTATTGTACAATAGTTGAGATTTTTGAGACTCATATAATAACTTACACATTTCCATTTGGGAGCTACTCTATCATGTGGGCAGACACCGATTGTCGTACGAGTTTCCAATTTGTCGTATGGGAGGTAACTGGCTGTCGTACAAGTTTTACCATTAGAATTCAATTGTCGTTTCAAATTTTCAGGTAGTTTTCTAGATTTGATTTTTGGATTTGGACTAACAGCTAACCCTAATAGTTGAGATCTTCTATTTCTAATTGGTATTTGCTGATTCTGATTAGAAAAGGGCAACAAAATTGCTAAAATAGGTTAAAATCTACTAAGCATGTTGCGAGAAACTCAGGTATTCTGTTCAATCTAATAACACTTCAATTTTGGATATAAAATGAACTCTCACATAGCAAGCTTGTTTTCCTTTCTAACTTTTGTAATTCACACTTTAGTTTTGGGCTATAAAATGAACATAGATTTGCTTTTTACATATTTGTTACACATAGTAAATAGGCCCTATGAACACTATTTGTGGATGATCTAGAGAGAGTGGGCTTCATTCTCTTGTTCATCCATGTGAAGCTCTTCTTGATGACAGATCCCCTTATAGGTAGGGAGGATACTGTGATTGTCTCATGTTCTACTTGGTTTGGTCCTCAGCTTTTGATCGATACGTTCTCTCTCTGAAGAGATCGATAGACATAGTTGTTGACATCACAAATCTTGGTGAGATAATTTCAGTCTTGGCATGTCAGATTAATCTATTTGCTATGCTTGGGTAAAAGTAATAAGGCTAGAGGATTATGCTCTACTCCCTTTTTGGGTAGTATCAGAAACTCAAATCTTTGGATTTGGACCAAGTCCCCATGTGGTATCTTTTGCGAGTCACCTTTAGAGAGGGTTAACCATAGTGGACATTCCCTTTATTGGGTCAACCATGTGGATGGAACCTCAAGCGGTAATAGCCATTTTCACCATGGTAGCAACAACCGCTATATAAATGTCTTTGTAGAAAAAATCTTCACAAGTGTGGTCTCTTGTTGGGCTGTCAAATCTCCCTAGCAGCTCCTAATTGATTAAATTCTCAAACTGTGTCAAAACGCTAGTGCACCTAGATTGGAGTTTGCCATCTTGAGATCACAAAATTTTTAGAGTTAGACCATTACTACAAACCCTAGTGAGGCCAATTTTTTCATTTTCTAGGACTATGTGCATTATTGAAATTTTTTTGAGAACATACACAAGTAGCATTCCTAGGGATTAGCAAAATAAGTCACTTGATTGTTCATGCATAGGGTTGCTTTGTCCCCTATTCATTATTTTCAAACATGCTTGAAATCACTTGCCTGTTGCTCTGCATGTTTTCTATCTACTTGGTTATTGAAAATGAACAATCTCGAAAAAAACTTTGAATCTAGATAGAAAACCTTGCAAACAAACTGATTTTAAAAATTGAGAAATTGCAAATCTGACGCAAAATTCCTTTCTAGAGTCAAAAGTCATCTCGTAGGATTAGAAATTCATACAAGTTTTAACCCTTTGTCATATTAGAACCCCTAGATTGTCATATGAGAGCTTGTATATTGTCGTATGAGTTTTGTCAAAAATCACAAGCAAAAAAAAATCAAAAACCTACTATCAACTATTGTACAAGTGTTGCAATTATCATACGAGTCTTGTCAATTATCGTACCAAAGCCTACTCAAAATTATACGAGCCTGGAGAAAGTCATAAGAGAATTTTGAAAAATTGCTAGAAACTTGCCAAAATTGCTAGAAATCCAATTTTTATAGCCTACTTCTAGATTCTATCAGAAAAATCATTGTGTCAGGGATAGAGCAGAAACTAGAAAGAATCCAATCATTTTCTTGAAGTGGTCTCTTGAGTCTAATCTTGCCTTCTGATCTATTGATTTGAGTCATTTTCATCTTGTGTCAAAACCTTGTCAAAATCATCTTCAATTCAATCTTAAACAAAAATGGCTAAGAGTTGTGAGCTCATGTTTGCCATCTTTTGGGCATCTACCCATACTACTAGGACACATTATCCTTCATTTATGTCCAATCTAATCTTCAATCACTGCAATCTTGATAAGGTTGCGTGATCTTCTTGAATCAAGTCATTCTTCAGTTGTCTTCATCTTGCTCTTTTGGTTCACCCAAGGTTAATGGTGGAAACTAGAGCTTCATCACAATGAAAAAAAGGAGAACAAACCAAATTCTCTTCAAACGCATCTTCTGTGATAGTTGATACATTTCATCAACCCTATGACACTACTAAATTTAGAGAAGATGCTCTTGGCAATCTATTCTTGATAGGTGGTTACGTCACTCCTCCTGCATCAACTCACGCAGGTAACTAAACAACCCCACCTCAATCAATCCTGAACACTCCTCACAACAACACTATGTCTCAAGGAGGAGGTGCAAGCCAAGGTTCCCAAGGACATCAATGCCAACATGGTGTGAATCAAGAACCCACACCTTCTAAAATTGCTCGATATCAAAATGATGATGACTTAAAGAAAATAATGAGGCATTTCTTGAAGGAAGACAGAGAGACATACTTCCTAGAGTTGGATCACCAAGGAGCTGAAATTCCTCCCAACTTTAATGTTGAAGATATCATTATGCATGAGGAAGAGACTCCTATAACAGCCATGATGAAATAGATGCATTGCATGCAAGTTAAGCTCAATAAACTAGAGAAAGAAAAGGAACCTAAGGAGTTCTCCATGGAGGCTCTATGCCCTTTTCCATTTGATAAAGACTTGTACATGCCACCATTCCCTAAAAGAGTGGAGATACCTAAATATGATAAGTACGATGGAAACTCTGATCCTCAAGATCATGTTAGAGAATTATTTACTCAATCTATGGAGTTCATGCACAAACCAACCTACCTAATGTGTCTTTTCCCTCAATCTTTGGGAGGGTTAGCCATTCATTGGTTCTCAAAAATTCCACCAACCATCAAAAATTTTGAGGAGTTAATCAAGCCGTTCTATCAACAATACTCCTACAACATCCAACATCCGGTCACCATGATTGATATTTGCAATCTGAAATAGAACTCAGGAGAACCATTCCTAACTTTTCTCAAAAGATGGAGGAAAACATTTTCTCTATATGCTAGACCCATTCCAAAAATTGAGAAGTTGGAAATTTTCATCAATAATCTTGTTCCAAAAATTAACTACCATTTGCAAATGCAAAATCATACATCTTTGATAAGATGGTAGAAAATGCAATCAAAATTGAGAAAGCACTTGTACAAAAAGGAGACATATCACTTCAAAAGGACAAGTATGAATCTAGATCTAATTCTAAAGACAAAGGCAAAAATTGGAACAAGAATAAAGGCATCGTCACAGATGGCATTGTTGATAATATCTATGACCCATCTAAGGTACCCGCTTTCAATCTCACTATTGGCACCTAAGCTATCAAAGCCTCAGAGGCAAAAGCAACAAAATCAAACAAGAAGTCATCTGACTACAAACCTTGGGCTACAGATCCTAAATGAAAGTTTACTCCTCTTGGAGAGTCTTTGGAATCCACCATGAAAACTCTATTGGCCAACAACATCATCACCTTGCATGAGATAAAATTATTTGATCTTGAACCAAAATTGAAATGGTGGAGAGAGAATGATTTCTGTGACTTCCATCACAATAAGGGTCATAAAACTAATAACTGCATACGCTTGAAACACATCATACAATAAAAAATTGATAATGGAGAAATTGTAATTGACAATCATAAAAGCAATAATGATCATACAACATTCACAGAACCATTTCTAAAACATGGTCAAGGAGATTCATCTTCTCAGCCTAATGTGGGTGCTAAAGTCAATTATGCTTACTTTGGAAACAATGCTATCATAAATATGGTTGAACCATGCCTATCTGAGCATTGCAATGTCATCATAATTGTAAGAAAAGATAGAGATAATCAATCAAAAAACATAGTTACTCGATCACAAGCTCATGTGCATCTACAAGGACAAAATTCTGATTCATCAAATGTCCCTACGATTCCTTTCAATATTTCTTCTGCTTCTAAACTGAAGGATGCCTCTAAATCATCAAATCCTAAAGACACAAGGCCAACATCATACGATATTGTCCAACAACTCTAGCATACAAATGCAAAAATATCCATGTTTGAGTTGATTCAGATATCTCCAGCTCATAGAGCATTCTAGATAAAGCTCTGCTCAGATCCAATGTTCCTAACAAACTTGATTTAGATAGATTCTAGACTATGGTTGGTCATCTGACATCTCCACAATATATCTCCTTTTCAGAGGAAGATGATAACTCATTGAGTCATCCACATAACCAACCCTTGGATATTGAAGTCTTGATCCAAAACCATCATTTCAAACATGTGTTGATAGATGGAGGCATTGGTCTCAACATTTTTTCTTATAGCTTGATCACATAATTGGGATTATCAAAATCTTCCATTGATCCTAAAAATAAGATAACTATCAAGGCATATGATGAACAAGAAAGGTCTTCTAAAGGAACAATTGTCTTACCTATCAGAATAGGTCTAGTCATCAGAGATATCACATGTGAAATTCTTGATCTACCTTTGGCTTACAACATTCTCCTAGGGAGACCCTGGATGCATGAAAAGAGAGCTATTCCTTCCACATACCATAAATGTGTGAAATTTCATTATGAAGGAGTAGAGGTGATGATTCTAGCTGATCTATCTACAACTTGCAATGCATTGAAAGAAAGTGCTGATAAACTTGTTCCTAATAATAGAGAATCTTCCACTAAGCAACTAGACATTGCTTCAACATCCAAGATAGAAGAGCTTGCTAAAGAAGTCAAAATCAAAGACAATAGTATGGGAGAATACATAATGGGACATTTTTTATCTCTCACATCTGTCCCATTGTCCCCAAAATCTTATGGACAACCTTCTGAAAAAGTGAAACCCGCAGCTAAAGAAGCCCAAGTCATATTCAATGGAAGCTTTGTCACAAAGAAAGTATCTAAACAAGAGTTTGAGGAAGAAGAAGCTGTGCTTGCATGGTTATACAAGGATGAGTCTCAATCCCAATCAGTCCAAAAATGTGACTCCACTTCAAGAAAAATTCCTCAGAAGTCATATGGACCAGGGGATAAATTGATCACAAAAATGGGATACATTGGAAAAGGGCCTCTAGGAATACAAGGTAAAGGTCTTCTATCACCTCTTGACCATAGTGGGTGAACAAACAAGAATGCAACATGTCTAGGATATCAGAAGAAGCCTTTCTATTTTAGAAAAAAATCTCCAAATGTCTTAGAACAAATTGAATCATCAACAACAATCCAACCAAAGAAAGAAACATAACAAACTGATAGTGATGATTCAGACACCACTAATGAGCTCATTCCTTATGAGAGTTTGCCTAAAGAAATAAAAGACCTCCTTGAAGCTAAGGATGACCCAATCAAAAGAATCAATGTGGTAGAAACACAAGAACCTACTACTGAAATCAAACAAGAGGAATCAATTGAATCTATCCAAATAGTTGAACAATTGGAACAACATAGTGATTCTAAGATAGACTCTCATGAGTATGAATTCAAATCTGAATCAGAGGGAAATCCTTCTTAGGGATTCCATCCTAATTTTACAAATATTCTCAAATTTCCTACAGGCCTAGATGAGGAATCCAATAACTATGAATGGGGAGCCATCCAGAGGAAGATGAGCTTATCACATAAAAACATGTTGATGTTATTCACTAATATGAACCTAAACCCAATGTAAGTCTAGAGAGAAATAATGAACTTAACGAGTCTGATCCACCTATGGCTGAATTGGAATCCCACAATGACATTGAGCCTATTCATGAATTGAAATTTTTGAGTTGTAATATCACCTTCAAACTCGAGAGTCAGGTTAGGACCAATGATGACAAATCCATATCCATAAACACTATTTCCCAATCCTTCCCCACTTTGACTATCCAACATCCCGAACTTCTTGACCAAACCTCCATGAATCTAAGCTAAGATATCTATACCTTTCCAAATGACTATGCCCTTGCTTTCTACCTCAATGCAGTTGAGCCTATGATGACTTCCATCAATGAAAAGAGCATTAGCATGATGGAGTCAGACATCAAGTATCTTAGTCAAAAGAATAAGAGTAAAAATAAAAAGAAAAGGAGTTCTGAGGGTGAAAACCACTTTGTGGCAGTCTCAGAACCTACAAAAGTAAAAAATAAAAGACATATTCGAAGGTGAAAACCTCTCTGAGGTGCCTAAGGATGAGATATTTTATGTCCTTCTAAGTCATTTATAGGATAGATCTCTAGTACTAATTAAGCCCACTCAATCTATCAACTTGGGAACAATAGAAGAACCACCGTTGATCCATGTAGCACAATCCTTATAAGAAGAAGAAAAGAAAAAAATAACTACATTTCTAACAAAGAAGAAGATCAACTTTGCATGGAAATATTCAAATATGCCAGGGTTGGATCCTAATCTTATAATGCACCATTTATCTATAGCTCCAGGAGTCAAACTTGTTAAGCAAAAATTGAGAAAGATGCATCCACATGTTGCACTTTTGGTCAACGCTGAATTAGAGAAACTACTAAAAGTTGGATTCATCTATGTTATTGATTATGTAGAATGGATCTCTAACATAGTTTCAGTATCAAAACCAAAAAATTATATAAGAGTATGCACATATTTTAGAGATGTAAACAAGGCATGCCCTAAGAATGATTTTCCACTTCCAAATATTGATATGATAGTGGACATGACTACGGGCTTCAAGATGTATTCTTTAATGGATGGTTTTTCTGAACACAACCAAATAAAAATTGCTTCAAAGGATCAAGAGAAAAATTCTTTCACATGTGCGTGGGGTACCTTCTATTGGAATGTCATTCCATTTGGGCTTAAGAATGCAGGTGTTACATATTAAAGAGCTATGACATCTATCTTTCATGACATGATGCATCAAACTATGGAGGATTATGGTGATGATACTTTGGAAAAATCTATGATAAGATCTAAACATCTAAATGATTTGAGAAAAATACTAGATAGAATGGAGAAGTTTAGTCTCAGACTGAACCCTAAGAAGTGTGCTTTTGGTGTCACTTCTAGCAAGCTCTTAGGATACATTGTTTCAAAGAAAGGCATTAGGTTGATCCTGCTAAAGTCAAGGCTATAATGGAGATGCAACCTCCCAAGAATGTTAGTCAAATGAGAAAATTACAAGGGAGAGTACAATCTATCAGACACTTCATATCTCAACTAGCATACATATCACAACCTTTCATGAAAACATTACATAAAGGTGTGACTTTTTCATGGAATGAGGAATGTGAAAAGAACTTTAATCATATCAAAAAATATCTATCAAATCCTCCTATTTTGATGCCTCCTATACAAGGGAAGCCATTTATCTTATATGTCTCTGCCACAGATACATCACTATAGGCATTGCTAGCACATTATGATGAGAACAAGAAGGAAAGAGCTATATACTATATCAGTAGAACATTGGTAGCATATGAGAAGAACTATTCAATGATTGAGAAAGCTTGTCTAGCTGTGATCTTTGCATCATAGAAATTGAGACACTACATGTTAGCTCATACCACACATTTGGTAGCTAAGATCGATCCACTAAATTACCTACTAAGCAAAGCTGCCCTCACAGGTAGATTAGCTAAAAGGGTAATGCTATTAAGTGAATTCGACATTGAATATGTTGAAAGAAAAGATATCAAAGGCTAAATAATTTCTGATTAGTTTGATGACTCACCATTTTTTGATGATACACCAATGAAAATGGAATTCCTAGATTCCTCTATCATGAATCTTTCTTCTAGAGCATGGAAGCTATTCTTTTACAGCTCCTATACATAGAATGGATCTAGAGTGGGCATATTGTTCAACACACCTCAAGGATACTCAATCCCTAAAGCATTCAAAATTAAGTTTCCTTGCAAAAACAATATTTCTGAATATGAAGCTCTCCTTAATGACATGAAAATAGCAATTGAGTGGAGAGTGATAGAACTACACATTCATGGAGACTCACAACTTGTAATACACCAAGTCAATGATGTGTATCAAATGAAAGATGGAAAGCTACTCCCATACAAGAGAATGGTAGATGATCTAAAGAAATATTTCATATCTATCACCTTTGAACACATTCCTAGAATAGAGAACAAAGTTGTTGATGCTATGGCAACACTATCATCTTTATTACAACCTGAACATGAGCTATACTATGAGTTCCTTTTGGAAGCACTATCTTATCCTGCATACGATTCCCCTGAAACTCGCATGATCTACACTATTGTTGGTCATGATTCATCTCGATGCAAAAACCTTTTCTCCTATCTCCAAGACCAAATCAATCCTGATACCTTCAATCACCATGAGAAATAATACCTTATCCGCAATGCATCTCGGTATGTCATCATTGGTAATGATATGTACAAACAAGGTCTAGATGCTACACTCCTTAGATATTTAGAATGGTAAGAGTCTCAACATGCATTAGAGGAAGTCCAAGAAGGTATATGTGGGTCACATTTGAATGGTTTAACACTAGCTCAAAAAATTATTAGGGCTGGGTACGCTTGAAATGGAAAAAGATGCAATCAAGTTTGCTAAGAACTATCAAAAGTGCCAAGTACATGGCAAGTTAATTCATGTACCAGGGAGATATCTAATTCCCTTTATTATACAATGGCCTTTTCACCAATGGGCATTTGATCTTATAGGAGCCATACATCCTCATTCTTCTAATGGACATACCCATATTATTACAGCTATAGACTATTTCAAAAAATGGGTAGAAGCAGTCCCTTTGACTCAAGAAATCAACAAATAAATTTCTATGTTCATTTTGAACTACATCATATGTTGGTATGGTATTCCACACTCTATAGTCACAAATAATGGTGGTCAATTCAAGAATAGAGACTTAGATGATCTATGTGCTAAATTCAAGATTACACAACATTGCTCATCTATTTACTATCCTCAAGGGAATAGACAAGCAGAGGCTTCAAAAAAGAATCTATTGAAAATCTTGCACCACACAATTAATAAGATAGGAAGAGACTAGCATCTCATGATCAATTCAACTCTTTGGGCCTATAGAACAAGTATTGGAATACCCATTGGGTCTACACCATTCACTTTAGTTTATGGGTCTGAAGTGGTACTGCCTATTAAGGTTGAAATCTCATCACTAAGAATCAGAATGCATGGTCTAGTAACTGATGATGACTACAAAGTGTCTAGGTTGAAAGAACTTGAACTACTGGATGAGCTCAGACAAGTAGCATATGATCATCTTAGAGTATATTAGAAGAGAATATCTAGAGGCTACAACAAGAAAGTCAAACACAGAGAATTTCAGGTTGGCAATCTAGTCTTGACAGAGAATCCTAAAAATCAATCACATAGAGAACGCAAGGGGAAGTTTGAACCCAACTAGCTAGGTCCCTTTGTTATCACTGCTACTTTTGGCTCTGGATCCTATCAAATCTCAATGACTGAAGGAGAATAGCTCTGAGAACCAATCAACATTCTCCATCTGAAAAAATTATATGCCTAAAGCATTTAGTATTCAAAAATGTCTTGAAAAAAATTATAAAAATTGGAAAAAGTCTTGAAAAAATGATCATCCTAGTGAAAACCTAGCAATAGGCACCTTGATGTATCACAAAAAAAATTGAAAAAATGAAAAATACAAAAAAATGAGAAAAAGAAAAAGTGCCTTGGTGAAAACCTGGAAATAGGCACCTTGGTAGAAAAAATAGAATCTCTGCCAAGATGGTGAAAATCTAGCAAACAGGCACCACTTGTTCAAAACACTCCATCTATTAGCACAATCTTGGTCTTTCTTAGCTTTCAGTCTTGCTTTAGTTTGTACATATCTCCCAGTTTGTTTTCGCATTCTTGTTTTCAACAAAGTCAGTCTGTACATCAATTAGCTCAAGCATCTATATCCTATCAAAACCTGGGGGCAATCAATCTCATATCCTATGGTCTCCAGTATCTCAGATGTGTCATATCTAGTCAGAGTCCTTTGAAGCTACATCTGAGTCAGTTAGTCAGTCTCCTCTCTAGAAAGGATTTTGCAATCAAACACAAACAAACATTAAAAAAAACTGAAAATAATCTAAGCTTCACATGCTTTTTATCTCCTTGTATGCTTACTGATTCACATTGATATTTTTGCATATTGTGTCCCTTCGAGCTCTTCGATGATGTCCTTTACAAAATTTAGAGAGTGATGACTGGGGGCATAATATTTTCTTTGTATTCTACTTTGAGTGAAAATATAACAACTTTGGAAATTTTGGATTGAAATGGTGTCCATCTGTAAGAGCCTTCATCTTGTATTGGATGGCCATGAGTACCTCGATCATTGATACCTAGAAAATTCAAGGAAGTTTGATCTAACTATTGTCTTTTTGAGTGATTTATTACTCCTACTATGAAATGTGATCTTGCCTAAGGAGATGACCGATAAAGGGTCACTACAGGTAATTCACATTGGATTTAGAATGATCTCTTGATTTCTTGATGTGTTTTTACCACAAGGCATATTTAGGTCATCATGATGTTTATGTTTTGATGCTTATACAAATTGCTCTATCAAAATGGACATGATATTTAGGTCATCCTGACATTTTTTCCTTGGTGCTTATATCTAATCTGACATTCTGAAAACAAAATCAATATTCATATGTCCATGGTTGTCTAACCAGTGGGTGTTGTATTGATTCTTGAGTATACAAATCAATATTCATATGTTCATAGTTTCCTAACTAGTGGGCATTGTATTAATATATCCAGTTATCTAAAAATTTAGTGATGAAAATGACCAATACATGATTAGTGACTAAGTCCTAGGTCCTAGGTCTACATTTCATTTTGCATTTCACTTTGCACTTTGCATGATTGCATTTATCTCATGATTGCCCAAATCAGCTTGATGCTTAAATGATTCTCCAAAACTACGCTAAACATATCATAAGGATTGAGTATCGCATGAAGGTCTTCTTAACAAATCACCATACAAGCACCCCTGGCTAATTTTGACGTTTTGAACCCATTTTTGGGATCAAAATTGAAATCTAAGATAATTTACTATGTCAAAATCACAATTTAAAATTTTTAGACCCAGGACAGCCAACTACTTGCATAATTGACCTTCGATCATCATAGAAATCTAGAATTCAACTTAACTGATTATGTTACATCAAACTTCATGATTTTCAACTTGGTCAACCATGGTCAACTCATGGTCAAACCTAGTCAAACTTGGACTTTAGGACCTCCAAACATTGCAGAACGCATTCTTGAACATGTGTAACCAATTCTCAAATAAATTAACATGCTTCTATACCATTTAACATTGACTTTTCTTGTCAGATTTTGATTTTAATCTTGAAGGGGGCATGGTATTGCACATCAATCAAGTTTGTAAAACACATTTATTATTTTGTTAATCAAATCTTTCCTTAGTAATCAAGACAACAACCACATCTAGTTGTTGATTCATCAAAAGACCTCATTGCTTGGGACACATCACTTGGGGCATATCAGATTCATCAAGATCCATATCAATCTGGTATTCTCTTAATCTTGTAAACTATATCAGCTTTTCATAACCATCGGTTCATTAGTGTTATTTCCTTGGTTCTTCGTAACTAAAGGGTTCAGATGTGATACCGTTATGATTCCTTTGGACAATCAGGTCTAGAATCAGGTCACTCACTTCTTTGTAATCATAAGGTTCAGAATCAGGCATTTTGATACTTTTTCATAATCATCGGTTCATCATTGCTATAGTTGACATCATCACAATTCTTGGTCGACCAAGACCTATATCAAATTTTCCAATCTTTCAATTGGTTTCTATCTCAAAATCAATTCATCTTTCAAGTCAATTTCAATATCAAAAAGAAACTATTCTTTGAACCACTATGCTTTGCATAGTAATTCAAAGAGGAGAAAAATGTAATACCCCAAAAATGGGCTATAGGTTCATTAACTTCCTACATCAACAATTTGATTGAAATCGACATCAAATTCCTAACCTAAGGCACATCTGCACATCAGTTATCAAAACCCTAATTGATTATCCTAATTCTGCATCGGGGAATATTCCTTGAAATATTCCTAATTATCCTAATTTAATTGTCTTTGATTTAATAATTATCTAAATATTTAATTAATCAGATTTAATATCGCCACTTAATTATTTAATAAAATTTAATTATATTTATTCCTAAATTGTATTATTTAATTTTGACAATAAATAAAAAATCTTATGACTAATTGATTAAATTCTTATTTAATTAACTAATGTCAGTTGTCAATATTTAATGATATAGTTTTTGAATATCAGTTTGATTTAATAATTGATTAACCCATAAATCAATTGTTTTAATTCAAAAATCAGTTAAGTTGAAGATAAATCACTTTATTTATTTAATTAATTCATAATTATCTATGCACATTTGAAGGAGCAGTTAAAATTTAAATCAGAAAATCAATTCAAGTTGTTATCTTTTGGAAACTCAACATCTATTTTGAGTTAAAAATTGACCTAAACTTTTGATTTAAGTTAAAAAGTTGTTTTTGCATGATTTGTAGGATTTTGTGAGTTAATCTGTTTCTAATTTCTTGTTGACTCAAAAATCAACCTGAGTTTATCAAGAGTGATTTATAGCTTTTCTCAATGCATTCTCAAGCCCTAGATTTCTATAAAATCAAGGCTCAACTCTTCACAATGACATCTCTTGAATTTGCACAATTACTCTGGTGAAATTGCAGCTGAAGAATCAAGCTTTTGTGACAGGCAACTTTGTGAGATCATTCATACTTTTTCATAGAATTTCATAGTTTTTCATATCATAGCATATCATTGTTAGATTAAATTTGCATATCATTTCAATTCATTCTAGATTAGATTCATACAGTTTTTCATCTAATTGCATAAAAAATAATTAAAAAAAAGATTAATCTACATTCATACAATCATTCATCTTTAGCATTAAATCCTTCATTTAGGTGTTGCATCATCACTGATCTTAGTCTAATATGAGAATACCATACTCACACCTACTAGAAGGCAGTAAATCACCTGGTTAGCTTAGTTTCAATTACTTGCAGATTTTGATTTTTCTAACCTCTAATATTTTATTGAAGTGTTGTGTCCATAGCTAGGTACAATTTTGACACACACACATATCAATAAAGCAAATGAACTCATAACACCATGTTTGTTTTGGAGGAAACTCTAGCCAAGTGAAAATCCCAAGAGGGATGATACCCACAACTGATCCACTAATCAAAAGTATTCGGTTAAGGATGTTGACCCTATTAGGAGTCTATTACATACATATAGTATCTCTATCTTGATTAAAGGACTCTAGGCCTTGTTAGAAGCCTCAACCCTACTAAGAGTTGGTATTGCAAAATGGAATGTTTACGAGATGAGCTCACTGCCCAAACATGTAAAATACAATGATATTCAAATACAAAAGGTAAAGTACATAACCTTTCACTGCTGCCAAATAGCCTTCTTAACTTTCTAGACTCTTTTATTGCTTTTCTTTTACAACATACAACTTTGCATCATTACAATATCTTACTACATCTATCTTTCTTTCTTCACATTACATGCTTCTTACATATATACAAGTTATTAAGAATAATAACTTTACAATTGGCTTTACCAAGCATAAAATCTTTCCAAAATACAAAACTAACTTATGCTTGCTAAGGGTTAACATCTAATATGTCATCCCTTATATGGTTAAGTCATTATTTTGATAAACAAAATAATCCCTTAATTATCATTCTTATTGTGTCTTCTTGCTATGTTCAAGTCAGCTTCAACTCTGTCTCCATTATACAACAATATCTCCTTCCATACATGCCATACAGACTTGCTCTTTCACATGTGTCTTTATTATACATAGAATCATCCATGCTCAAGTGCACATGCATTAAACCTCCTTCTATGAACATCGCTAACCAAAACTGTCTCTGATTAGACTGGAAAATGTTGCTATACTTAGACAATTTTACTTGCGCTCTTACAAAAATGCTTGCTACCGTAGTGCGGTCATCATAATGATTATATGTTGCCATAATGACAAAAACTTGATATCCTACTCAACCAAATTTCCAACAATCTCCCTCTTTGTCATTGGTGCAAACATATAAGAAAATTGGCTAAGTCTCACAAAATTTCAAAATTGTGGCCATAACAAAAATCTCCAACATACTTATATCTCCAAATATCTATACTCCCCCTAGGAGTATGCATTATACTATACTATCTATAAATTTTTTTACCACTACTCCCCCTTTGACAACAATGACAAAGAAAGGTGTCAAAAACTTGTCAAAAAATGATTTACCCTAAGATCTTAAAATTGCAAAGCCGGTAGGCTTGCAACACAGTCTGCAAAATTTTTCTTCATGCTTGCTAACTCCTTATCCCATGATTTCTTTATAGCATCTGAAACACTTAGCAGTGCACATAGACCATAAGATGCAATTTCACATGACTGAAGGTTTGCATAGTGAAATTTTCGATAAGATGTATTAGAAGAAAGACATTCCTCCAAATGACTCAAAAATACTCAGTTTAATTGATACATGCTCTCTTAATAGAGAAAATATCCTCAATTTATTGTCCTTTGCATCATTCAGAATCCTTATGTCATCATTTAGTTTGCTTATATTTTTCTCAATATCTGAGATCTTCACATTTGGGCTTGACAAGAGGTTTTTTGTTGTTTGTATCTCTACCTCTTTTTCTTTAATCTTCTCTTTTATTTTTGATACATGATCTTCTGATTTTGTACACTGAATGTACAAAGCATTTCCTCTTTCCAAACTTCTTAGTTCCTTAATGCAAACATCCAAATTATCTATATCATTTCTAATATTCTGACATATATCTTGGAATATCTTAGCTTCATAGGCTGCTTGTGCTTTAACTATGGCCATGTCTGATAAGTTTGTGAATTCAGTATCAAATGCTTTAACAACTTCTTTTTCTTTTCTCTGTGGGTCAGCCTCATTTATCTGACTGGTTATTATGCTCTGCAACTTTTCTATCACTTCGAGAAATGATCCTTCTAGGATTTTTACTTTCTTATTCTTTCCAATAATTTTATTGAAAGATGAGATCATGTCAATTTGATCATTATCATCAACTTCTTGTCTAAGACAAAAAAAGATAGATTCAATTTTTGGCTTCTTTGTTGCATCCTTGTGTTTAGGACTGATTGCTGCTTGTTCTTGTGGAACTTCCTACTCCGTTGCCTCTACATTAACCTGAGTTTCTTCTTGTATCAATTCTACTTCCTCTTCTTTCCTTCTTTCCTTTCCTTCTTCCTCATTCACTATCATATCCTGCTTCTCAATAGTTGAATTGTCAACAATATTCTCAAGATTGTTGAATGGGTTATCTTCACTATCTAAAGTGATGTTTGTTCCTTCGACATTCATAGTTTCATCCTCAATCTTTATAGATGGTGGTAGTGATGGTGAAGGAATTTTTTGATGTTCAGATTTTAATGCTTGATTTGATACATTTGTGTTCTCACTAGGGCTAGAGGTCATAACCTTTATAACTGTGTGTTCTATCTCTTTGTTGATTTCCTCATAGTTTCCTCCCATTATCAAGATAGTTCTCCTTTTCATTCTTAGATGAGTGTTAAGGTTTTTCATAATTTCCTTAAAGTGCTCTTCATATTTTATATCACATAGCTTTCTCACATAGTTTTCTTTTATGCTTTTATCTTCTTCAACTGCTCTTTTCTTCTTATTAACTAACTTCTCAAAAAGTTCATCAAGAATCTCTCCTTGAATGCTATCAAAAATTTTATCTGGCAGTATCATGTGCCTGAAAACTGTATTTTCTAGGTTCAATCTCTCAGAAAAATTATACAACTCATAGAATTTGTTCATTTTAGTGAAATCACCTTCATTGATAATCAAGGCATTCACTTTTTCTATCTTAGGTTTCCATTTCTTTTTACTACTTTTAGCTTCTTCATCATCTTTTACTTCTGATACTTTCCTTTGTGCTAGGGCATATATGGTCTTTTGTCTTTTTCCTAGTCTGCTTGCCATTTCCTTTACTCTTTTTGCTAGTGGAGTGGTGGAGGATCTAGTGGATTTTCTCACTTCTTTCACTTCCACAACTTTAATTTATTCTTCTAAATCTTGAACTTTTTCACTATGAGATGCAACTGATGTTAGTGGTGGAATAGATAGAACTTATTTCTATCCAATATCTCTAATTGATGTTTTAGTCTACTTCACAACTAAAAAATCATGTTTTGTCATGCCTGTATCCTCAAGAATTTTCTTTATTGTGATTTCAACTCTTCTTTTGGCTAATTTCTCTTCTTGCAAAGACTTCACAGAGTTAAAGTTCTCCTCATATATTCCAAATCTAGGACTATTTACATCCAACTTACACTTAAACAATCTATTTATATACTCTTCAATTTCAACTTCAAAAACTTCATATCCAAGTGGATCTATAAATTCCACTCTTGGTTCAATTGCTTCAACAAAAGTGAAATCAATGTCAACCATAAAACATATTTCATTGTGATATTGCTATCAGGATTTAACTATGGAAAATATCTTCTACTTATCACATATTTCATTACTGTATTTCTCTACTATAGCCTATAGAATCCTTGATCTTTCAAGACTCTGACATCACATTCAATTCTTTTGCCACTTCTTTCCAAAAATATGTTCTTGTTTTCCTGCAAAACTTTATACTTTTCATGTACTTGCATACATTAATATTAGCTCATGCGCTCTTGACCATAACATCATTATATCATATACTACCTCACATTAACTTCACAAGATTTAATTAAATCTTAGAATCTAACTTTTACACTATTCTAATCTCCTACTCTAATACATTCTTCATGAATTAATTACTTCAAATTCTTTGAGATGGGTTAGGAAAAGATTCACACTTACTATCAGATACTTCACTTGTCTGATTACCTTGTGTACTGAGTGTGCTTGCTTGATCTATGGCTTTAAAAAATTTAACTTCTTCTTCCAAGTTACTAAAACATCCTTTCTGACTTTTATTTGTGTTCTCATTTCTCCTTGTATAAATTCTAGGATTAGGGTTTCTCATGTTGTTCATTTTGCAAAATCTTGCCGCATGACCAAATTTATTACATATCTAGAAAATTACTCTATTGTTTCCATATCTTGGTCTTGTCTAACTGATTTGCGATCTACAATTTCTGGCAATGTGTCCAATCTTGTTGCATCTAAAACACAAAAATCCATTCCTTCTATTCATATCTTTAGTAGGTCTCTTATTTGCATGGTTAGTATCTCTAAACATTCTACTACTACTATTGTTATCATTAGATCTACGTTTCTTACAATCAATAGTGCTATGTCCAAAACCATGACAATTATAATAATAACCATGGAGAGGTTTGAATTTCTTACCTGTGCAATCTTTCTTCATATGTCCAAAAGTATTACATGCAAAACATCTACCTTTGAATTCTCTTCGCATATCTTTAGGTGGACTAGGTATATCTTCAGATTTGTTAGCTTCATCAGATTTCTTTTCATCTTCAAAAGTTTTCAGATCTGGTTCCTTGCATTCTTCACTTGTCTTATATGAATTAAATCCAAGACCAATTATATCATAATAAGGTTTTTGAAGAGACATTTATTCATCAATCTTCTCACTGGTAGAATATAGTTTTTCAAGATGTTGTTTAGACTAAGTCAATTCACCTTTCACAATTGTATTGTACTTCTCAAGTTCAACATACTATAATTTGGTTTTCTCAAGTTCAGAGGTCACTCTACAAAGTTTAGACTTCAGATCTTCATTTTTTAGATTTCAGATTTGATTCATTCTTGTTGTTTCCATCTTTCAAACTTAACTTCAGATCTACAATCTTCAACTCATCTTTAAGAATCTCATTTTCTTTCTTCATATTTGAAATTTCATCACAATCTTCGATTTGAATTGTAGGTTCTTTCTTTGATTTTAGTTCTTCCACTTTTTCTTTTAGTTTCTCAATCATGTTCTTCACATCATCATATTTCCATTTCAAAGTATCTCTTTCTTCTGTAAGAATATCAATATGTTCAAGAGCTTCTTCAAGATTCTTCTGTAATTGATTCGTATCCATAGAGATCTTACTCAAGTTGCTAGGCTTTCTCTGAATAACTTTCTTCTGAGTAACTAAGATTTGATACCAATAGTTAGAAATAGAGAATACTAAGGGGTGGGGGTTGAATCAGTATTCTAAATTTTTTTAATTTTGCCCAATTATGGATATACCAAATTAACTTGAAGCTTGCAAAATAAAGTAAACTAAATAACATGCATAGAAATAAAGAAAATGAACTCATAACACCATGTTTATTCTTGAGGAAACCCTGGCCAAGGGAAAACCCCAGTGGGGATGATACCCACAACTGATCCACTAATCAAAAGTATCTGATTAAGGATGTTGACCTTGTTAGAAGTCTATTACATACATATAGTGTCTCTATCCTGATTAAAGGACTCTAGGCCTTGTTAGAAGCCTCAACCTTGCTAAGAGTTGGTATTAAAAAATGGAATGTTTACAAGATGAGCTCACTGCCCAAACATGTAAAATACAATGATATCTGAATACAAAAGGTAAAGTACATAACCTTTCACTACTATCGAATAGCCTTCTTAACTTTCTAGACTCTTCACTTGCTTTTATTTTACAACATACAACTTCACATCATTACAATATCTTATTACATCTATCTCTCTTTCTTCGCATTACATGCTTCTTACATATATACAAGTTATTAAGAATAATAACTTTACAGTTGGCTTTACCAAGCATAAACTCTTTCCAAAATACAAAAAAAACTTATGCTTCCTAAGGGTTAACATCTAGGATGTCGTCCCTTATATGGTTAATTCATTATTTTGATAAACTAAATAATCCCTTGACTATCATTCTTATTCAATCTTCTTGCTTTGTTCAAGTCAGCTTTGACTCTATCTCTGTTATACTGTAATATCTCCTTTTGTACATGTCATAAAAAATTTCTCTTTCACATGTGTCTTTATTATACATAGAATCATCCATGTTCAAGTGTGCATGCACTGAACCTTCTGTGAACATCACTAACCAAAACTATCTCTGATTAGATTGGAAAATGCTGTTATACTTAAACAATTTTACTTGCGCTCTTACAAAAATGCTTGCTACTGTAGTGTGGTCATCATAATGATTATTTGTTTCCATAACAACAATAGCTTGATATCCTACTCAGCCAAATTTCCAACAATAAAAAGAATGAACACGTGGTAGGGGTGAGATAAATTATTGAGCAAGGAAATATTTCAAATAACTTGGATTTTAAGAAAAATGAAGCGTTATTTTTTTGAAGACACTAAAAGAAATTGAGAATGGAAGAATAGTAGTGTGATTCCCAAATTATAAAGAATGAAACCTCTAGACAACTAGACGGTGAGTTGGTAGGCCCAGTAGTGAGAAATTATGAGTGTCTGTGATCATGTGAACTGGAGGCTTGAGGATAAGAGAATAAACATGGAATCATGACACATGGAAAGACCAATTGGTGTGTAATGATGTAGAAGTATGTAGAGGGAGAGCTGACCTAGTGTCTAGATGTTTCTCAGGTAGACTAGCAATCCAATCGAAGGTTTCGATGTGGCAGTCAAGGTGCAATTTACCAAATGAAGTTTGAAGCAAGAAAGTCAAAATTGAGGGTTTCTATAAAATAGGGACTGCCAACATAGAAGGGAGACCTAAAGGATAGAGATCCATGAATGAACAAATGCTAGAGTATTATTTCTAGTGCCTTAGATGTTGCCCTTGTCGATGGTTTAGAGTTAGAAGGAGCTATTTCATAGATGGAATGCCAAACCATTTTGGAGAACACAACCAAGAACATTATTCACAATGCCAACATCCATGCTTCAGAATGTACCCAAACCATATTAAGAAATATAGCAGACTTCTTTTGGATTAGTCTTTATTTTCAAATGTTTATATTCAATGTTGTCTTGTTGTAATCAACCCTTTTGCATCTTGCATATTCAATAAATGTCCAATTAGATTAGTTTTTTAGTTGTCAGTTGGGAGCAGTTGTGTCATTTCAATGAAGAGGTATGCCCTTTCATTTTGAAAACTAAATCCTCATTTATATATAGGGGATTATCTTGATGTCAAAGGGGACCTATGAATATAGTTTTTATACAATGCATTTTGGTCTTGTCTCTTGAAGATGCATGATTGGAGAAGAAGAATCGCATAGTTTATATTCTGTCAGATTTAATTATGCTTATTTTAATATAATTTTAGTTGTCCTTTCATTCCTATTGGTACTTGTCTTCATTTAATTTGATTAGTTTCCTATGATAATATATTTCATTTAGATGCTTTAATGTGATATCTTATGACATAATAATTTGAATTAGTTTTAGTTTGGTCATCAGTGTGAAGATTGGTTGTTAATGTTGGGTTTATGGAAAGATAAGTACTGAGAGAGGAGGGGTGAATCAGTACCCTTAAAAACTTTCAAGACTAAAAATTTCCAATTGTAAATCTCAATTAACCAATTGAATCCATTATTTGAAATAAATTCAAGTAACTTAAAATGTAAACTACATGTAAACAAAACAACAAATCATTCATAAAAATTCATACTCATGACACAAATATTTTGGTATTGCAGAAACCCTTGTAAGAAGGTAAAAATTGCAGTGGGGATGAAACCCACAAATCTTCACTACTGCAATAATATAGTATGTCGGTTAAGGCTACAATTTTGTGATCACTTCTGATGATCTTACCCTATTAGAAGTAACAATTAGATCGACTAGATCTACCTGGTTAAAGGATTTTAACAACACAATACATGTGTATGCTCAATTAAGAGATTTAAACAAGAACTGTTAAGTCCACTATGTCAAGAGATTTTGAATCTACTACAATGGTTAAAAGGTAATAGTAAATGTATCTATAAATAAAAAATTAATCTCGTATGATTTAGATATGTGAAATATCAATTAGATATCACCTCATAGTGATGTATGTGTCCTTTTCTGCTCAGTAGCCTTGTGTGTTCTAAACAATTGAAATAAACCTTTTGTAAAAAACCATTTGTCTGATCTCTTGATGTCCTTAGTGTGGCTACTCCTTCATGATACTTGTTCATAATGACATCTTTTCAAATTTATATCATATTGACTTGACCTAATTAGGGTTTACAACATCTTAGAAAACCTAAGTTCAACGGTGTAAGAAAATAACCTAGATCTAACATTACATAGGAATCATCACCAAATTAATGATTACATCCATATTAAATTATGTCTCAATCTTGGTAAACCATTTTTTGATTGCTGTAAACCATTTTCATAGATGTTTGTGCTATTTCCTATTTTACTTAGTAATTACTGCATTCTTCATTCGGTAAATTATTGATGATTAGTTCATATCTCGGTGATCACTAGCTCGGTACTCGATAATTATCTATCGCTTGGTGAGTGTACTCGGTCAAAACCTTGTTCGATTATCATAGAGATCTTCCTTGACTTTTCGCAGTGTACAAGCTTTGTATGATTGATCGATTGTCCTGTTTGTCTCCTTTACCAACCTTTACCGACCTTTATCGACTAAATAACTAATTGATACTAATGACAATCCATTATTGCTCAAAATAGGAGTAACATTCTCCCCCTTTGGAATTATTATCAAAACTTTATGTATATGTACCAACTGCAAAACAAATATATACAAACTCAAAAATATACTAACTATATGCTGACTCCCCCTTTGTGCATTGTCCCCTCGTGAAGTACATAATGACATATATATATATATATACTTTCCCCCTTTTTGAAATTAATGTCAAATAGAAATAATGTACATCTTATGAAAAATATGCTAGTGGGTTTTCTTGAGTGATACCAAGAGGTTTTCCCATTTCTCTTTCAAGTTTTCAAGAGCAATGTGCTTTAGACCGACTTGTGTATGCATGTCAAAAATATTTTCAAGTACAAAAATCTTAGGGGTGGAAAATAAAGATTTTTCCTTATTTACATGATGCTCCATGATCTTTAGATGTGGAAGCAGCTCAGCTTGAAGCTTCGTGACTTGATCATTTATAGCATCTTCTTGCTTCCTCAAATCTGTTCTCAACCGCTTAAGTTCTTGAACTTTGGAAATATTCTTATGAAAAGTTGTTGGCTCGGTTAGAGAATTATTTGCACCGACCTTGATTTCTTCATCCAATTTCTTTAGCTTGTCACTAACCTCAGTAGTGAATTTCTCTACATTGCATAACTTAAAAAAAATTTGAATTATTCTCTGTATTATGTTCTCAAGCTTTGTAATGACCTCTGAGAGCTTAACCTTATTAATTACCACTTCCTAGCTTATTTTCTCTACCGATTTGAATTTAATCTTTTCTTCTTCCTATTCCTCCATTCTTTTCCCTATATCTACATCAGGGGCATTTATGTAACTAGTTAGAGTTGCAAGTTGGTCAATGATGGGAATTTCCTCATCAACATTGACATCAAGAACTACTTGCAATAGAATATCTCTAACATCCTCCAAAATTTGCTTAATTTTATTTTCCTTTTTTAATTTCTCTTGTGCAACCTTCCTTGTGCACAATTCCCCATATCTTCTTAGTGCTTCAGGGTCTAATGTCCTCGGGTCACATTCTATATCTCAATAACCTCATCAAGTGTGACAGGACCCTTACCATGTTTATTTTTCTTCTTCTCTAGTGTAGGTGACTTTGTATAAGGAACTAGAGCTTGAGTCTTTGGATTTGTCTTTTCATTCTTAGTTGACACACTTCCTTCCTTAGCTTTCCTTATGACCAGTGTCTCAGTGGTTTGTCCTTGGGCATCTATAGTGGTGTCTATTGTTATTGATTCTACTAGTTTATTTTCTTCCAGTGCTTGTGTTTCTTCCTCTGTATGCTCAGGCTTATTGAAAGTATTTTCTTTAGTTGTATCCTATCCCTTGAGTATATCTTTTGGTTGCTCAAGGGTTGATCCTTTAGGTTCCTTTTGTGTGAATATGTCAACTACTTGTACCAAAATTGGTAGATTACCTAGAATTTCACTTATTGCTACCTCATCAGGTACATTTTTCTCACTTGTATCTGTAACAATGTTTATGTATTCATCATCATTTATGTCATCAGGATCTCCATTTGTGATGTCTTCAATTAATACATCATTTGTTCTTGGTGTGACTAACTTCTCTAGAGTATCCTTATATTCTTCTTTGTATCTTTCCAGGTAGAAATCTATAGAAATTGTTTCATCTGCTACCTTGGTGTCAGATAAATCAATGGGATCCTTGGTGACTAGATTGGCATCCTATGAGTGAATTCCTTTACCTTTATTTTTATTCTTCTTCTCGGTAATTATTGCCAATGCCAATTTTTTTGCTTCTGCTTGGGCTTTTAGAATTATAGTCTATAGAAGCTTACTGTTCTCATCAACCTCTTCAAGGTTTCCTGCCAATATGTTGAGAGATCTTCCCTTCAATAGAAATATCTTGGAGTATTGTTTCATCATTTCTTCTATCTTGGGAACTAATAGAGTAGGCATAGAAAATATCAATGAATGTTCCCTCATATTATTTTCAGTGTGCAAGGCATAAGTCCATCTTGCTGACACTTTATCATAAAATTCCTTAGGTACGTACCTAGAAAATTCAACACATACCTTCTTAAATTTTATCATCATTTGTATGATGGCCTCTTCAATATTTTCTCAATCCTCAGTAGTCATATATGTTACCCTATTTTTCTACATGTAGAATAATAGACAGTAATAGGAAAAGGGTGCATAGAGGTACTTCCATTTAACACTATTTTTTAGGTGATGTGAATTTATATTTTGTTATTGCATTCAATATAAATTTTTTTATTGTACTCTAAGTATCAATCACATGCCAAAATTTTAAAATTCATAATTGATCATTACATTGTGCATTCATACTAAATGTAATATACAAATGCTCTTTCATACTTCATATTTCATATCAATAAACATAGTACAAAGGTAGTATAGAAAGATGAGATAGAGCTATGAGTAGGTCCTTTGCATTGCCTTGAAGATTCATCTACATATTAGGAGCTAGTTGTCATGTCTAGTCCTAGTCCTTCGGCCTTCTATCTGAGTCTTCATCTGTCAGGTCTTAGGTTTTCAGGGGTTCATCTTGCATCATGGTTAAAAGTGTGTTAGATCCAAATGGATCTAAGCAATGTAGAAGAACAAAACATCATACAGCAATCAAGATTCTTTAAAGCTACACCTATATCTATCTAGTATTCAATGTAATAACAAAGTGTGCATACACATAAGGTGAAAAATAGTATTAAAGGGACGTAATTCTATAAAACCTTTTACTATTAGTGGCCATTATTATGCATGTTTTTATTTGTAAATCAGAAATCTGAATCAAAGGGACTTAGTTTATAACTGAGAAACTTTTTTTAGAATAGTCGAATCGCATTAGGTTAGTGAGCACACTAGTGGTCCTATTGATTCACAAAATTGACCACTGGGTCATGTTCACTAACATAATGTGTTTTTTTTCAATGTTTTTTAAGCTAATCAGAGTGGCGCACTGTTCAAAATGGACTAGTTTTCAGATCATAGTCAAGAATCAAATGAGATGCAGTGTGCTTTTCCTTTATGGTGTTCATAGATCAATACACAAAAAATATTGTTCATATGTTGAATAGGTGCTAAAATATCAACTACAAGGTCACAAAATTCTATTTATGGGTGTCACAAGCCCGTGCTCAAACCCCGTAAACAAGTTTAATTTGCTATAAATCTCATCTAATTCAAGTTTTGTCATATTTGAATCATGAGTCTACAATAGAGTATTAGAAGGTACACAAAATATCACAGCTCCATCAGTGGTAAAAAAAAAAAATATGGTGGTAATAGAGTGACAAAGCATTAAAATGATATAGCTTGTGCTACAGTAAATTTTAAACAAATGCAATAGACATGGTCACTATTCAAGCATCTGTAGTAAACATTGTAGCAAAATGGAGATGAGTCATCTTGAGTCAACAATAGAAATTAATTTATAGAGATGACAACAACTAGAAATTTTAGTAAAAAATCAAGCTTCTTTATTGTTAGTTAAAAAAAACTCAAAATCTCTAGTATTTGAGCCATAAAGTGGAGTCAGAAGTTTTCGGTTCTCTTTTGTAAACAATGAATCCCCAAATTTATGCAGGAGGTAATGAAATGAAGCTTAATAAGAAGTGGTACGTGACTATAATAAAGGTAATTATTAGTGTTTCTACAAGCAATAGAATGATAAAAGCTTTAAAGTTCATACAAACACCATGAAGAGATACAAATCGACTTCAGTAATGGACAATCAAAACAAGAACAAAGACCAAGTTTTAGAAGTTCACTGCCAGTCAGGATCATCAAACCTAGTCAAGCTGAGTTCGCTGCCAATGTACCAATCAATCCGAGCCCATTAAACTGTTAAAAGACTGAGTTCAGAGCTCAAGTCTCGATTCAAGTCAAAGTTGACAAGTTGAGGGAACATTAGGAAACTGAGATAAGTTATAGTTGATTGGTAAGGAAAAGTAATGGTGCATGATAGAGGAAGAAAATAATTTTTAGAATCTCCAAATTAAATGTTTGAAAGACTGCGTATGAAACCCCAAGTTGAGTTCAAATGGAGAGAACCCTTTACATCTTTAGTTGTTCAAAGCCGCAATAAGTGGATGAGATCTAGTATCTTTGCAATATAGAGAAATAAGACTAAGCTTTCATCATGAGTATCAATCAAGCCTAGCTTGTTAATGACAAGTAAACAAAGCATCCAAAATTTACAAAAGAAAGGGCAATGCAAAGAACAAATCACAAGTAATAGTTTTCAACAACGGGAAAAAAGAAAGATAAATTGTTACTTATCTTAAGCCAAGCCAAAACTTGAGGGGAGTCGTGAGCTTGCTGTTGAGCTAGAGACCATTATAAAGATTGGGCTCATTGTAGTCACAAGACCAAATCTACAGCCCATGAACTATTGGTTAAATAGCCATGAGCCCTATTACAGCCTGTGAATATACAAGCACATCATAGCCCATGGCCAACAAAGATCATCAAATACAGTTGAGTTTCCTTGATAGACCGAGCTCTCAGGTAATCAAAAGCTTAAAGCTCATCGCAGTCACAACTTAACAACTTCAGGATGAGATTCTTGCAACAATCAAGCTGTAAATCACTCCCAGTGAAGGCCTCGAGCTCTCAATCCAAGCTCATGTTCAAATGTTACTAAGTCTCTGAGTTGATTATGAAAATAAATAATATCTCAATAGCTTATGAGCTCTCGGTTAAAGTGAACTTTCTATTACATTAGACTCACTATCATAGGGCCGAAGTCAAGCTCAAAGTTCTAGCCTTAAATCTGACTGTAAATCACAGCCTGAGCCATATTTAACAAAAAAAGAACAAAGTGTTGAAGTTGCACAGTCATAGAGAGGATCAAATGGCTACAGAGAACATCAAATACAAGATGGAGTTATCTACAGGATAACCACTATGAGCTAAGGCTCCCAAAATCTCAAATGTATGACGAAGATCAAGAAAACACCCAATTTGATAAAATGAGAAGTCCGATTGTAGGAAATATTAAAAGCAATTAAAATTTGGAGAGTACTTGTAGCCAGCCTCGAAAATGTAAACTGCCACCTAGCACATGCCATTGGAGAAATTTTCTCACAAGTTAGGCATTGTTGTTGAATGGCCATGATGCCTTAGTTTAAATTTTATAATAATTTAAACTTAGATGATTATGGGCTTTGATTTAGATCTTATGTAGGTTGGGGTATTGTTTTTGAGTTTTTTATAAATTGATTAATTGTTGGTATATATTGTAAAGGGTTTTTATCCTTATTAAAATACCAACAATTAGGGGCTACTTTACAGCTGATTTTAGAGTTCAATGTTTGGCTAGTTTTTAGGAAGCTAGATTCATGGCACATTTCATGCATGAATTATAGGCTATTTTTGGAGCCAAGTTTGCATAAGATTTGGAGGTTATTTTATTGCAAAATTAGAACTTTTCTAGGAGTTTTTTTGAGGGTGATTGGATTTTCGAATTTAGGCTTGGGGGGCTATTTAGCTGAGGCTTATTTTTAGTTTTGTGGGTTTGGAGTTGTGAAAAAGGAGGGTTGAGTGAGCATTGTCATTCCTCGGTTCCTTTTTCACATTTTGTAACCATTTTACAAGTTTTTGAAGGATAATAAAGCAGGTTTTCTAATTACATCTATTTTTGTGTATTGAATTGATTTCTTGTCTTCTTTCTACATTAAGTGTTTATCAGTTTTGCAACAAGGAGAAGTGAGTTATTTTTTGATTCCTCCTCCAGGTTGCAAAATATCTAGACCTTTTTGTGGAGAATGTATGTTTGTTGTCAGATTCTTACTGTTTGTGGTGTGTACCCTAATAGTGGATTCTAGATAGCCTATACGTTGATCAGTGAATGATAGAGCTAATCTCACGAGTAGTTGTTATTATGGAGGCCAGTTTAGAGATCTTAATAAGTTTGTGTCAAGTTTTTGGTGCATCACCCCTATTTATTTTCAGTTTAAAGTTTCCTTCTTCCCTTTTCCTATCAAGTTTCAAATCAGGAGGTGATATCCCATATCAAATGGGAACCAACCTAGAATCTGGAGACTCTTCCTTAATCAGAGTCCACTCACAACTCAAGGAGGTTTCCATTGTTAGGATAAAACTACTGCATAGACCTAATGCCTGAGTTGGGGTGGTAATTCTAAACCTTAATAGTTTTTGGCACACCCAGTGGGACCCATTCTTCAATGAACTGGTCAAATAGGATTGTATTACTTGTTGGTTCTGGTGTGCTATCAGTAAGATTCAGACCTGAAAGAGGTTACATTTTGCATATTTGATGTTCCTTGGAGGAAAGTGAGCTAATTGAAAAAATTAGGAGCTATTTTCCATCATTTCAAGAGAGTTCTATTCAAGAGAATCATTTTCAATCCTTGCAAAGTCAGAAAACACAATATGATTTCCATCATTTTACAAATGATAATGGTTCACAAAATAGAGATACTGCAAGTATGTTGGAGGATATGCTTGTGTAGGTTGATGAGATTAAGAGGCAACAAGAATCTTAATTCCAGCAAGAGTTGGACAAGAAGCTAGATGATCTTGCCTATCAAGCCCATATTCAACAATGAGAAGCATTGGCTCAACAAGATCAAGGTTATAGGAAGTATCTAGCTAAGAAATTCAAGAGGAATGAGGCTAAGCTTGCAAGAGGGTTGGAAGCTCAAAAGAAGGTTCATGAAAAAGAGGTGGAAACTTAGAAGGATTTTTATGAAAATGATCTTCAACAAAAGAGAGGTCTGATAAAAGTCATGTTTGATAGAGGCCATGAATTTCAGTTAGAAAAAGAAAAAGAACTTAGAGCTCGTTAGGAGTTTCATGAGAAAGAGCTATAGGATCTCAAGGAAAAGATAGGATTCCCAGCTTCTATAGCTGAAATGTATAAGAAAGGCTATCAAATTCAAATTGAGAAGTGTCTTCAGCTAGAGCAAGAAAAAGAGAGCATTGAACTGAAGGTTGTAGCTAAGGATAAGAAGGGTGATCTTTCAGATGGATCTTGTGTGATTGAAGAAGAACATCATTTTTGGGATGAGATGGAGCAATTTTTCTTACATCTTGATGATAAGCCCACAATTTCAGAAAGCACCTACAAGCTACATGAGGTAGTTATTTCCAGCTAGCATAAAGAAGAAGCTTATCACACTGAAGTGATTTCTCAGGAATCTGAGTATATCAAGGAGAGCTCCAAATTCACTATCTCTCATGGTTGTCCTATCAAGAATTTGGCTAGGATGGAAGCTAGCAAAGAAATTCTAGTTATGCTAACACCTCTACATGATGTTCTATCAAAAGGTGAAGCTGAGATATCTTAATCAAAGTAGCTTGCTATCCCGTATGATCAAGTAAGTAAAGTCCTTTTGGATCTTCACAAAATATAATTGGTTGTTGATTTTCTTCAGAATAATGGTTTTTACAATCAACTAATTCAAGTAAGTGAAATCTTTGTCAAGCTAAAATTTTCTCAGCAAATGATCATATATATCTCTTGTATTCATTTCATGATGGCTTTCCAGAAGCATGTGGATTATTGTGAACTAAAAAGGATGGGAATTTATTTTTCACAATCAGTGAATGGTTTTGTTTAACCATGCTTTAAGCTGGTTAAAGTAGGTTAGTTTAGGTTTTATGTTTTAATAAGTGTAGTCCAGCACTAGGTCTTTAGGTTGCATGAGTTTTAATATAGGTGTTTTTCATTTCAATAAGGTCGCATTCATGCATGTTCTAGTTTTCTGACTCCACTGCCCAATGATAAGGTCTGAGTTCATGTCTAGCAAATAGACATCTAGTAGAAGTCACCAAAATTGTTACCCTATCTACATGTAGAATAATAGACACTAATAGGAAAAGGGTGCATAGAGGTACTTCCATTTAACACTATTTTTCAGGTGATGTGAATTAACATTTTGTATTGATCACACGTCAAAATTTTAAAATTCATAATTGATCATTACATTGTGCATTCATACTGAATGTAATTTATAAATGCTCTTTCATACTGCATATTTCATATCAATAAACAGAGTACAGAGGTAGAATAGAAAGATTAGATAGAGGTATGAGTAGGTCCTTTGCATTACCTTAAAGAGTCATTTGCATATCAAGAGTTGGTTGTCATGTCTGGTCCTGGTCCTTTAGTCTTCTATTTGAGTCTTCATCTGTTGGGTCTTAGGTTTTTAGGGGTTCATCTTGCATCATGTTTAAAATTTTGTTAGATCCAATTGGATCTAAGCAATTCAGAAGAATGAAACATCATACAACAATCAAGATTCTTTCAGAGTTTCACCTATATCTATCTAGTATTCAATGCAATAACAAGTGTGCATACACATAAAGTGAAAAATAGTATTAGAGGGATGTAATTCTATGAAACCTTTTACTATTAGTGGCCATTATTATGCATGTTTTTATTTGTAAATAAAAAATATGAATCAAAGGGACTTAGTTTATAACTGAGAAACCTTTTTCAGAATAGCAGAATCACATTAGGTTAGTGAGCACACTAGTGGTCCTATTGATGCACAAAATTGACCACTGGGTCATGTTCACTAACATAATGTGTTTGTTTTGATGTTTTTAAAGCTAATCAGAGTGGTGCATTGTTCAAAATGGACTAGTTTTTAGATAACAGTCAAGAATCAAATGAGATGTAGTGTTCTTTTCCTTTATGGTGTTCACATATCAATATGCAAAAAATGTTGTTCATATGTTGAATAGGTGCTGAAATATCAAGTACAAGGTCACAAAATTCTATTTATGGGTGTCACGAGCCCATGCTCGAACCCTGTAAACAAGTTTCATTTGCTGAAAATGTCATCTAATTCAAGTTTTGTCATATCTAAATCATGAGTCTATAACAAAGTATCAAAAGGTACACAAATAATCACAGCTCCATCAATGGTAAAAAATTAAAATATGGTGGTAATAGAGTGACAAAGCATTAAAATGATATAGCTTGTGCTACAATAAATTTTCAACAAATGCAATAGACATGGTCACTATTCAAGCATTTGTAGTAAATGGTACAACCAACTGGAGATGAGTCATCTTGAGTCAACAATAGAAATCAATTTATAGAGATGACAACAGCTTGAAATTTTAGTAAAAAACTGAGCTTCTTTATTGCTAGTTTAAAAAAAAATCAAAATCTCTAGTATTCAATCCATAAAGTGGAATCTGAAGTTTTTGGTTTTCTTTTGTAAACAATGAATCCCCAAATTTATGCAAGAGGCAATGAAATGAAGCTTAATAAGAAGTGGTATGTGATTGTAATAAAGGTAATTATCAGTGTTTTCTTCAAGCAATAGAAAGATAAAAGCTCTAAAGTTTATACAAACTAGATGAAGAGATGCAAATCAACTTCAGTAATGGATAGTCAAAACAAGAACAAAGACCAAGTTTTAGGAGTTCACTGCTAGTCAGAATCATCAAACTCAGTCAAAATGAGTTTGCTGCTAATGTACCAGTCAATCCGAGCCCATTAAACTATTCAAAAGATCATATTCAGAGCTCAAGTCTCAGTTAAAGTCAAAGTTGACAAGATGAGGGAACATTAGGAAATTGAGATAAGTTACAGTTGAATGGTAAGGAAAAGTAATGGTGCATGATAGAGGAAGAAAATTATTTTTAGAATCTCCAAATTAAATTATCAAAAGACTTAATATGAAACCCCAAGTCAAGTTCAAATGGAGAGAACCCTTCATGTCACATGAAATGAAATCTTTTATATTACATCTTCAGCCGTTCAAAGCTGTAATAAGGGGATGAGATCTAAGATCTTTGCAATATAAAGAAATAAGACTAAGCTTTCATTGTGAGTATCAGTCAAGCCTAGCTTGTTAATGACTAGTAAACAAAACGTCCAAAATTTACACAGGAAAGGCCAATGCAAAGAATAAAGCACTAGTAATAGTTTTCAACAGTGCGAAAAAAGAAAGATAAATTGTTACTTATCTTAAGCCAAGCCAAATCTTGAGGGGAGCTGTGAGCTTGTTGTTGAGCTTGAGACCATTGTAAAGATCGGGCTCATTGTAGTCACAAGACCAAATCTACAGCCCATGAACTATCGATTAAATAGTTGTGAGCCCTGTTACAGCTTGTGAATATAGAAGCACAATAGAGCCCACTACTAACAAAGATCATCAAATATAGCTGAGTTTCATTAGTAGCCTGAGTTCTTAGGTTATCAAAAGATTAAAGCTCACTGCAGTCACAACCTAACAACTTCAAGACGATCTTCTTGCAATGTTCAAGCTATAAATCATTCCTAGTGAAGGTCTCGAGCTCTTAGTCCAAGCTCATGTTCAAATGTTACTAAGTCTTTGAGTTCATTACTGAATAGGTTAAAAATGGAGCCTTAATAATGCACCTAACATTCAACACTATTCATTTGTAATATGTTTTGTTTTGAATTGAAATAACATAAGTAAATTTGGAAATACTTGAAAATTAATTAGATCAAGATACATACCTCATCATGAAATTGATTTAGAAATACCTATTTTCTAAAGCCTGTGTAGAGTTTTAGAAGATTCTGCAACTAGATCTGGGATCAGGAAGCCGAGATAGAGAAAACCCAAAAAATTTTTGTCTTCCCAGCAATAGGTAGTCTTTGACCCTCATAAAAGGTCAAAGGCTACATTTTTATTGTGAAGGTCGATTCTAACTTTGTTTGCATATCTCAGAAGTTTGGTGAAAAGGGTACTCAAATCTGTCCTCTAATTCCCAAAACAAAGACTGTAGATATTTGAAAAAGGGAGTTTTTTGGGGTGGCTATATAGGGTTTTACCTTAGTCAAACCCCCATTTTGGTGATCTCCACCTCCACGAATAGCCGATTGAAATAGAATGTGTGTGTATATGTATTGAAAGTGTAATGCCAAGATCTAATCCTCTAGATCAAAACCCTAGCATGAATGTGTATGAGACAACAATGCATAGATTTTAATGAGATAGAAAAGCATACCAAGCCCCCAAGGCTAAAGTACTTCTACCAAACTCACAGTCTGTAATTGCTACCCCATGATTTTATCTTTGAATGCTTGAATGTTGATAATGGTGTATCAAGGAAGAAAGGATCTCTCTTGCTCCAAGTATGTGTTCACAAAGATGCTTGATGTCAACAATGGCTTGATCTTTTATATCATCCTATTGTAATCTTGCATCTTCACCATTCCTTGCTTGCTTGAAATCTTCTTGTTCATGAAATTGTCTCCTTGAGAGAACTTGATCATGAAATTTCTTGGTGAAAATGAATGCAAATGAGAGTCTTTATATAGAGGTTTCAAGGTGAGGCTCCTAGAGTAATGTGAGGACCCTTAATTCAAATTTCACCTCAAATTAAGGTCCAATCACAATAAACAACTAAGGAGGGAAAAAAATTAAATTAATTTCAAATTAAAACCTTTTCACACTTGGATCTGAGGGCCTGACATTGATTTTGGGGCCCGTTGGGATCAAATCTAGAAAAGAGGCACAGACTCCGAAGGTGGTCAAAGATGACCTTGTCTTTGTCCTAGTTCAGGGATGAGCTCAACTCTAACCTAGGTTAGGGTTGACCTTGACTCTGACCTAGGTCAAGGTCAACCTTGACTTTGACCTAGTGGGCCTAGATTGAGCTAGAATTAGGACAGGAGGTCCCAGGGATGCCCAGAGACCAAGAAATGATGCCAGAATGGGATAGAATGTTGGGGAGTGGCATAAAATCCTATGATGATTGTGATGAAGGCTAGGAGGACCTATTTCTAAGTCCTACCTAGAAAATAGAGCCATGGAAGAGGGAAATTAAGGAGAATCCTTAGGATCCTAACCCTAATTTCACCTAGAATGAAGAGATTAAGTGCATAATGCATCCTAAATGCAACTCTATCATGAAAAATGTACCAAAAGAGGGTGCTAAATATATCAAGATGGAAGTGCTTCCATTTTAAGATGATACATTTAGCCCCCACTTTAGCTCAAATATGACACTACATGAATATGCAACCTAAAGTAAGAAAATATCATATTAAATAAAAAAGGATATAGCCAAGTCCTCGATGTAAAGATCCTGTAGAAAATTGTTAGAACCTGCAACACACTGTTAGATTAGGTGAAATACTAATCTCCCAAGAACACCTGCATGCATAACCCTGTCACATGGAAGAAGCAAAGCACAGAAGCAAGAAAAATCATGGAGGTCAAAAAGCCAGAGAGATCTTATTGACATGCAAAGAGCAATCTCTATTATGATCCAATAATCTCTCAAAAGAATGTACAAAGGGTTCAACCATATAGGTGAACAATAAAACCCTAAAGCTATAAAGCAAAAAATAAAGCTAGGTTGCACATTATAATTAATAAATATATTAATTATAATGCACCTAAAAGAAAGCTTAAGTAAATAGAGTAATAAATAACTTAATTAATTAAATCAAAGTGATTTAATTAATAAGCATAAAGTATGATTACTCTAACACCCCCCCTTAAGCATAGCTCAAGAGGGAAGCTAACCTAGCACAGCTATGAAAGCAGAAAATGGGTCCCGGCAACAAGGCCTGATCAGGTACCCAAGAACAAGAAATAAACTAGATGAAGGAAACAAAGCCTCCAATCTAGGGAATGTCCCAAAGAAAGGAACAAGAAAGAGCATGAAGCATCTCTGAAGCATGAAACTGCAAACACTGTCAGAAGAAACTGCTGGAACCCCCACTGAAATAGTGCATGACCAGGTAGAGAAGACAAAGTCTGAAGAGCTGATCAATCGAAGAGGTGACCTCCAAAAAAGGAATGAATGAGTGTCTATATAGTAGATGATCCATCTCACTGAAATGCATAGGTGCCTAGCCACTGCATCCGCCTAGTACATAGGAACAAAAACTGAATACGTAGATCACTCAACCGAACCAAGGAAGCAATAGAGCCAACAGGTGAACCCCCCCATAATGCTGAACGGGGTGACAGGAACACTGAAATGCAATGCCAGAAACATCTGCAAGAAGAAGAAACAGGAACACCAACAGTGCAACAGAAGTACACGCACAGGATAAAGGGCGGTGTCGAAGAAGAAGAATAGATCTTCTGGACACACAGCATGGGCTAATGTCATGGAAGGTACACTCACTTGACAAAGGTGGATGAGCACAAAAGGCAAAATATCATAACCCCCCATGGCACTTTATAACTGAGTGCGAGTACAAACAAACACAAGGAGTACAAGATCCCAGATATGCAAAAGCAGGCACTTTATCTCAGTGCGTTTACAGAAAAAAGAATGCAACAGAAGAGCATGCAAGCTCAAAAGAAGAAGGAAAGAAGAACAATGAGAATAGAAGCAGAAGTCATCCCAAGAATGGAGATCCGTGGACCTGTAAAAGCCAAGTAGTCCATCTGAGTGCAGAAAAGCAAAACTCAATGGAGGAAGAACTTGGTATAGAATCTGGAAATAAGACCTCTGAAACTGAAAAGTACACTGAACAAGCTTTCCGAAAATACCAAGTTTGCTGAAAACTGAGCCCGAGTGTGAGAGATATAGTGTCCGGAATGCAAAAAGTACCCGTGACTTTGACTGGCAGAAAACCCCTGCAAACAGCAAAATAAAACAACCAAACTAAAAAAAATAGAACGGTCTCAGAACCATCTTTCCGTCGATATCTTGTTTGGCAAAAAATGCCATCGTATGCTCAAGTTACGGCAAAAACAGTGACAGGTGCTTTGGCAGGCACCTGAAAAACAAAACCTCTAAATTTAATAGCCTGGTGCGAAAAATGGAAGAAGAATCTGGAAAAAAGCTCTGCATATAAAACGACCGTCTCGGAATCATCTTTTCGATGATGTCTCGTTCGCCCACTAACTCCTCCGTATGAGCAAGTTATGCCAAAAAAAGCATCAGGTGCTCCAGGAAGGCAAAAAAGTAGTCCTGCCTTTCAAGGCATGGTACGAAAAACGAGGCAAAAAACTTGAAAAGAAACCTCCATAATTGCGTTCGTCTCAGAAAGAGCTTTTTGATGATATAAAAAACTCCCAAATATGCCTCCAGATGAAGAAGATATGGCAAAAAAGGCCCAATTACCCTTAAAAATAGCTTCAAAAAAATTTTTTAAAGCCCTTGGGGCTGGAAAAAATAGAGAGCCCCTGGGTGCATGGCGCGCGCAGGGGGCTGGAGCTAGAGCTCCCGGTCACCCATGTGACCACCGCTAGGGCCCGCAGGGCTTAAAACCCCGCCGGGCGGCCGGCGGAGCGGTGGGCGGAGCTGAGCGGGGGCCGTCGGCGGAGCAGAGCGGAGGGCGCGGGGGCGCTGGCGGAGCCGGGGTGGCGGCCGGGCCGGGCGGCGGCTGGGCGGGCCGCGGGGCCTGCAGAACGGAGCGGGGGCGGCGGGGCCGCGGGCGGGTGGAGCTGGGCCGCGGCCGCCCAAAACATTATGTTTTTTTAATTATTTTTTAAAAAATCGCTGATTGTACCCGCCTCGGAGTGCGTGCCAGGGCCGTACGGCCCTGGTATGCAAAAAATTTTTGCCTCAGATGCCACTGTGTCCAAAATGGACAAGTTTTATATAGATTTAGGGGTTCTTGGGCCTTCCGGACACAATGGTGGTGTCCGTTTTTGCCCAAGGTGAGCCAAATTTCGGCTCCCCCCCAGATCCACAAAAAAAACTTCTGAAACCCTTGAAAACCTCCTGCTTCTGAAACACTTAAACAAAACATGAACAGCGAGCAGCAAGATGGCTCTGATACCATGTTAGATTAGGTGAAATACTAATCTCCCAAGAACACCTGCATGCATAACCCTGTCACATGGAAGAAGCAAAGCACAGAAGCAAGAAAAATCATGGAGGCCAAAAAGCCAGAGACATCTTATTGACATGCAAAGAGCAATCTCTATTATGATCCAATAATCTCTCAAAAGAATGTACAAAGGGTTCAACCATATAGGTGAACAATAAAACCCTAAAGCTATAAAGCAAAAAATAAAGCTAGGTTGCACATTATAAGTAATAAATATATTAATTATAATGCACCTAAAAGAAAGCTTAAGTAAATAGAGTAATAAATAACTTAATTAATTAAATCAAAGTGATTTAATTAATAAGCATAAAGTATGATTACTCTAACACACACAAGGTTAATGAAAATCCATAAATCACCTAAGGCTTACTATAGGACAATTTGAGAAGTATATAGAGCCCCTTATGCCCCCCCTATTTTGGCTTTCTACTTCGAAAGGGTGAAACAAGGTGATAAGAAAAATTCTATATACTGAATATGTAGAGTGTTGAAAAGTCCTTTCCTAAACCAATTAGAAAGATTCCTAACCTTCCTAAACTAGTTCAAGGAGTTAGGTATCTGAATCATGATTCCAATGCTATTGACAACACTAAAAATAGAGTTACCGAACTCAAATTATGATGAAAAGAGTGGATGTCTATCTAAATGCATAAGAAGGGAAATCCGAGTTTACCCTAAGGAAACCCTAAAAGAAACCCTAATTCAAACTTATAAATAAGGAAAAGAGAGAAATACTTACTCATTCTTACCATTTGTAGATTCAAAATGAGGAAGCAAGATGCTGAGAAGAGAGGAACTTTGAGTGATGTGGCTAGAGATTCTGAGACACAACCTGGCTACCAGACGGTGACTACCTAAGGTGAGTTTGCTATTATCTTCCTTTGTACCTTCCAAATTCCTATTTTTTTATAGGCAAGGTTGAATTTACCCCTTTTAGCTTCACCCTGACCTATTTAGGTCGACATTGAGCCATCTAGGTCAACTTTGACCTATGAAAGTCAACATTGACTAGAGGGTTTTTGCCACTTTCTGGGATGAGGTTGACCTGGACCCAAAAAGGTCAACCCTAACCCAAAAAAGTCAACATTGACCTAGTAAGGTCATCCTTGACCTAACCGAGGTCAACTTTGACCTAGTTCAGTTAAATTTGTAGATTTGATGATGTTGATGATTGATATGATGTTTGTTTGTGCTTGCAGGACTTGGTCTATTTCTGAGAGCATCCCTTTGGAGAGTTGTTGGTCATGTTAGAGAGAGACTGTCTGAGCTTGAGGATGAGGAGATGCTATTATTGAAGGATGTGGGACTATATTGGGTATCAATCCTTCCATAGATTAGACTACACCGAGCCATGCTATCAGCTCTGATAGAGAGGTGGGACGAGGATACATGCTCCTTCCATCTTCCCTCTGGTGAGATCATAGTGACCTTAGAGGATGTCTACAAGATCATGTGGCTTCTATTCTAAGGTGATACCATCAAACCTAGAGCATAATGTGGTTGTGAGGAGATTCATGTAGACATAGTGTATTGTATAGGACAGGTTCCATAGATGTGGACCCTGACCCATTTATGCTTGCAGGACTTGGTCTATTTCTGAGAGCATCCCTTTGGAGAGTTGCTAGTGATAGTCATGGTTAGAGAGAGACTGTCTGAGCTTGAGGATGAGGAGATGATGTTATTGAAGGATGTGGGACTATATTAGGTATCAGTCCTTCCATAGATTAGACTACACTAAGCCATGCTATTAGCTCTGATAGAGAGGTGGGACCAGGATACATGCTCCTTCCATCTTCCCTTTGGTGAGATCACAGTGACCTTAGAGGATGTCTATAGGATCATGTGGCTTCTAGTCTGAGGCGAGACCATTAGACCCAGAGCATAGTGTGGTTGTGAGGAGATTTGTGCAGACACAACATATTGTATAGGGTAGGTTCCACAGATGTGGACCTGGTCAGATCATGTCCTATTATCTTCCATACTGTCAGGCCCTACACCTTTAGTACGAAAGGTGATGCTTTTCATAGTAGCCTTGGTTGTGTTACCCAACTCAAAGGGTACTATATTGTGTTCACCTCTTACACATCTCATACAAAGGATGGAGAGAGATAGGACCATGTTCTCATGGGGTCACAGCATGCTAGCTCAGCTATACCATGAGCTAGGTTAGCTAGTGAGGTATCAATGAGAGAGTCTATCGATATGCATGCTCCCATAGATTTGGATGTTTGAGATTTTCACATGTACATGTACACAAGGAGTTCTAGTGATGGTAGATGCAAGTACAATAAGAGCCTTCACATATCCTTTGGGAGATATTTGGTAGTTTGGAGATATGCTCTATGGAGAGTACATCTAGATCACATTATGAGCACTGATGTGATATGGAGACCCTACTTTCAGATGATAGGGTGGCCTGATACATGATTCCAAATGAGACATTCACAATAGTGTAAGCTACTAGAGGGTCATCAAAGTCATATAGTGATTCCCTAATATTATGATCAGGTGATGAGGTAGTTTGGCCTATTACAGGGAGTCCCTAAAGTAGTACCTCGCTATGTACATCTGATGAGATACTATCAAAGACCTAGTGCCATACACTGACCATTGATAGTAGACATAGAGGATAGCAATGCAGAGGAGATAGAGGACATAGAGGTACCATCAGACATGACCTATTCAGGCATGAGCTGGGATTACATTAGGTATTGGAGTTTACAGGGGATCTGTCCTATCTTTCCCAAGGATTATCCCATAGGTGATCTAGGCTTTACAAAGGGGATACACTGGGATAGTGGAGCCACAAAGGAGGATGACGATATCAGAGATGAGGAGGAGCACATCTTCGAGGGAGATCCCATGGAGGAGGAGAGAGTAGATAGAGTAGAGGAGAGAGAGGGGTACATGCCACTAGCTGGTGAGACTAGTGTAGATATACCTATCACTCATGCATCACCATTGAGATCATGAGAACCCCCATGCCCCCACATAGAGACACCACCATCAAGACCTAGATATAGTGAGCATGGAGAGAGTATTCACTCCATGTCCCCACCATCTAGACACTTTAGTGACATCTAGGAGGGAGACCTAGGTATGAAATATGAAATTTTATTGAATATGTGATTTGATTTGAGATAAATAGGACACTAGACTGATAAAAGTTTTCTTTCTACAACTAGCGTAGCAGAGTGGAGAAGCTTTGTATCTAAGATTTTCAAGGATATAATTATATCCTACAGACTACCAGCCGATGAGTGAGAGTCTTCCATTGGTCATAGAGATCCTGATAGGCAAGTTGACATCTTTGCATGCATCCAATGATAGCTAAGATTGTGTAGAGAAAGAGAGGAGAAGCTGATGGCAGAGGTACAGAGCCTCCGAGGATGTTCACATGGTATGAGCATATCTAGGAGCCATACATGGACACACAAATCTTCATCTTCCTAGTACAGAGTAGAGAGATCCAGGAGCCATCGACCATCAGAGTGATGTAGTGACAGATAGGGCCATTGGCCACATATGTATCAAAAATTGAAAAAATCTTTTTTGATGAATGAAAAACTTTCTCTACTGATTAGTTCTATGTTTGATTACTTATGCTTTCATCAATATAAAACTTAATAGAAAGAAAGAAAGAAAGAAAGTGCATAAACATATTCAATATGTAATTTTGCTAAAACTACATAACCTATCAAATAAATCTTTATAAGGAATACATAAATGCACTGGAAAAACAAATGAATTTAAGGATAATAACATTTAAGATGCATAAAACAAGGAAGGCAAGATTCAAATGGAGGAAATCATTGACCCCACCCTTGTGATTCTGAGTGACATTACCAAAGAACATCCTCAAATGGATGTCCTCAATAATGCTAAAAATAGTGTCATAGACAACTACAGGACAACTAAATGGACTTTCCATGAAATTTAGGAGTTAAAATTTTGGGTGGGATTGTTGGAGAGGGAGGGTAATAGAAGAAAAATTACACTTATGGAGGAGAAGAAAGAGATGGAGAGTAACATGGAGGGAGTGAAGAAAAGAATGTAGAGTTTGGAGGGGACATTATAGAAAATAGCTGAGCAGAGTCATAGCATACTCAAAGCCTCAAATGATAATATAAAAGTCTTGATAAATAAATTTGAGGAACACCAGAGCAACAAGGAGGACTCTCCAAGCAACAACAAAGATAAAAACACGGAGGAAGGGCCGAGGAAGAGAACAAGGTCAAGTACAATGAAGAAAGACATGCAGGAACTTGACAAGGATCTGGCTGAACTCAAGGATGCAATGGACAAGGCATCTAAGCTAGAATTTCAAGCGGCAGAGGTCCTCAAAGAGTTCGCTTGAGCTGCTCCCCTGGTTTTTTTGGGCCTGGACTAGTTTTTTGCTTTCTATTTCTGGCTCTGTTTCCTGGCTTTAATTGTTTGTTTTACGGTTGGCCTAAGCTTGGACCAGTTTTGTTTTGGCTGTAGCTTCTTGGTGAACTTTATCTACCTTATTACTTTTTATGTTTAATACTATTTGGGTTTCAGGGGCCCTTTAAAACATGTTTTCCTTAATAAAAAATGTTTAAGATGCATAATATTAATGGGTTCCTTAAAAGAAACATCATCCATATCAGCAAGTTTATAAGCACTTGAACCAAAGTCTTCAATAATAACAAAAGGTCCAAGCCAATTAGGGCTAAATTTTCCTTTTTCGCCTGGTAAAGCATTCACATTTCATTGGTTCTCATAAAGGACTAAATCACCAACTGCAAATGTTCATTCAATTACCTTATGATTGTATTGTTTCTGAAGAGATTTATGATAGGGTTTTATGTGTTCTAATGCATGTATTTGTTGTTCATCCAACATTTCTAGCTCTTGTAAGCGTTGTTCATGAAAATTATCTTTATCAATTATCCCATGAAATGAAACATGTAGAGAAGGTATTTCTAATTCCAAAGGCATAATAGCATTAGTACCATAGACAAGGTTATAAGGAGAAGTACCTGTGGTAGTACAAACACTAGTCCTATAGGCCCATAAAGCATAAGTTAGTTGAGTATGCCAATCTTTTGCATGCTTACTAACTATTTTTCTCAAGATTTGTTCAATAATTTTATTTGATGCTTTAGCTTGTCCATTAGATTGAGGATAGTAAGGAGTTGAAAATCTATGTTGAATCCTATATTTCTCCAACAATTTTGCAACTTCTTTGTTTTTAAAAGAGGTTCCATTATCCAAAATTATCATCGAAGGAATACCAAATCTTGTTATGATATTATTAAGGATGAAATCACAAATAACATCCACCGTTGTTGAATGAAGAGGGCTAGCTTCAACCCACTTCATGAAATAATCTGTAGTAGTGAGAATGTAAGTATGTCCTTGAGAAGAAACCAATGAGATTTTTCCAATAAGATCAAAACCCCAAACAATAAAAAGCCATGGAGAAACTTGATTATGAAGCTCACAAGCAAAAGCATGAATCAAATTACTATGTTATTGACATTGAGGACATTTATTAACAAAAATGAAAGAATCTTGTTCCATTGTTTGCCAATAATATCCCATTTGAAGTAATTTATTAACCAAGGATTTTCCACCAAAATGTCCCCCACAAGAACCAGAATGAGCCTCTACTAAAGCTACAGGAATTTTAGTTCTATTGAGACATTGTAATAATAATCCTTTGTAAGAATGTTTGTAAAGTGTATCTCCTAAAATGATGTAACGTGTTGCAAATTTCCTAATATGATTACACATGTTCCTTGTTACTGATTCAGGAAAAGTACCATCCTTCAAAAAATGAAAAATATGCAAATATCATTCATCTGAATGAAAATGAAAACAGTCAGAGGTAATCTTGTCAGAAATTGCAAGGCATTTAAGAGTTTGTATAGTAAATTGAAATTTTCAGCATTATTCTTGAGACAAACCAAGGAAACTGCACTTGCCATGGTGTCTGCATGTCGAATATCCTTCCTAGGTAAAGTCTAAATTGTATAAGAGGAGAATTGTGAAAGCACATCAAGAGCTAAATCTCTATATTGTGTCATTTTAGTATTTTTAGTCTGATATCCTTCTTTAATTTGTTCAACAATCAGTTGTGAATCTCCATGTATTTGTAAATGTTTGATATTGAGGGATGAAGCTGCTCATAGTCCAGCTAAAAGAGCTTCATACTCCATAATGTTATTAGTACAAGGAAAGGTTAATTTATATGATAAAGGGATGGGTTTTTTTGTAGGTGGAATCAAGATGATACCCACACCAGAACCAATCTTATACTTAGACCCATCAAAATATAATTCCCAAATATCATCTTGTTGAATAGCTAGGATATTATCATTAGGAAATTCTATTGAAGTAGAATATTTATCAGAATGAGGACAAGGAGCTTTAGCTAGATAATCTATCAATGCCTATCCCTTAATAGCCTTCTGAGACATAAAATTAAGATCAAACTCGGTAAGCAACATTACCCATTTTGCCAATCAGCCAGAGAGATCAGTTTGTGAGAAAAGATGTTTCAAAGGATCAAATTTGACAATCACATTGTTACATTCATTTTTCTTAACTCTCGATTTTAGTCTTGGTCTATCAAAGTTCTTAAGATGAAGTTGAACTTGAACTTTTGTTAAGTTGGTTCAAGTTCAAGTTCAAAAGAAGGTTTCTATTTTTTAAGCACTCCAAGTGTTAATTAAATTTTGGAGGTTTCCATATAGAGATTGTCTCATTCAGTTGGGTGGCTTATGCATGTGAATATTGGAAATGATAGTTGACAGTGTGACATAGAGGAAGTCATTATTACACAAATATGGTAATCAGGGAATGTCCTTGGGAATTGAGATATTCCTATCGATTTAGCTGGTGGATTAATGAGAAGTGGCTCGACATGTCAAATCAATCATTCTTTCATTAAAGTATTTATTAGAGACATGCTTTGAAGATTTATTAAGGATCCTACGAGCTATTTTATAATAAATGAAGAATGATTAGAGCTTTTATGTTAGTTATTTTGGCTGGAGAAGGAAGAAGGAGAGATGGAATTGGGGGTGATAAGTTTACAAAAAATTGGTGTGTAGGAAATCGGTGAGTTATCTTTCCCCTTACAGTTTTCAATTTCAGTGGCTCTTTCTGTGTTGTAATTCTTTTCCTTGCATGTTGATAAGATGTTGTTGTTTTGTCTAAAACTCCCAAAGGAAGAAATTAGAACCCACTTGTTAGTTTCTCTTCCGGACATTGGGGATACTTTCTCATTGAATGTAAATCTAGGGGAGCTATGTGATAGAGTCTAAAATTCTTCTCAGGGTTCTTTTTATAGGAAGTTAGTAGGAAGAAGACTTATAGAAGCTGTTGCATTTCCTCCGGCTCTACTTTTCCCTAAATTGGAGTTGGAGTATGCAAACAAGTATGACACCAAGAGCAGATGCATCAAGGATGAGTCAAGAGAAATTTTGGTCAAAATTAGTCGAGAGACATTGATGGCGGCTCTGTAAATTTTAGATAAGGAACCATATGAACCTTGTACTTACATGGAAGTAGACTAGGTGTATGAGGTAGATAAGAAAAAATATAGTTCCTTGATAGCCCAGGCATGGCTTGCAAAACTAGAGAAAGGGGGATCCAGGTTGCCAAAGCCTCTGATGATTGAGCACCTCCATAAAGACATAACTGATATGGTCCTTCTTCTGAATAGGGTGAAAGAGAACCCCCATTCATTTCATTGGGAGAACTGGATGTACTGCTTCATCTAGAAGATTTTAGAAGGAGATAAGTTTATAGACTGGGCTGACCTAATAGCAGAGAAACTCCATAGAGAGCTCTTAAATGTGACTAATTTGATTGCATTCTACATGTCTTCTTATCTTGCTTATGTTTTAGCCTATTGCCGAGCCTAGGAAGGGTTACCCCATGAAATGTGGACTAATGATATGAGGATTTATGATTATTTTACTTGCTTACAGAAGGAAAAGTTATCCAACACATTCAAAACCGTAAATGACAGATTCTCAAGGAAGTTAATTTTTGAGTTATGAGGGAAAGAAAATTGCAGGCTATCTAAGGAAGCTAAATAGGTGATAAATGTTTATGGTTGTCATTTTATACAGTTTCCTAAATTTACTTACCTTAGGGTTGGGGTGTTTGATGAAGAACCACTATGGCTCCCTAGGTTTTGTTTAGATGATGTAGTCTTAATGGAGCTCTATAGGTAGCTCATTCTAGTTGAACAAAAAGTAGGGAGCTTGAGGAAGTCTTCAGGTGTTATTTTCCCTATTGAATTAGGGTACTACAGGTGCAAAAGCTTTCAAGATGCTATGGCTATAAAAGAAGAGTTGGCTGATTACTGTCTACAGACCTATACTCCCAGAGTCAATTTTGACTATAGAGGCTTTGCAAGAGTGAATTTGAATTTCCCAAAAACATTCATGCACATCCCTAAGTTAGAGGATTTTTGGGCTAACTACTTTGATGAACTTGAGGCAAGGAAGAGGTTGTGGTCCCGGTTAACTTTGAAACAAATCATCACCTTCTAGCTAGATATGAAAATATACGGGATAGAGGAAGATAGTGAGGTTGATGTTTTAGATTCTCAATACTTGGAGAAGGTCAAGGCCCTACTTATTCTTGAGATAGATTGGATGGAGCCAGAGGAGGATGATCTACATAAAAGAATGAAAAGGGTCTTTGAAAGAACAAAGGCATGGCTGTTGAAGAAAAGGGTTTTTGTTAATCCTCTGCAGTCTGCTAAGAAACAAGTAAAGACCAAAAAGAGGAGTTCAACGAAGAAAGCTTCTATTTTAACTAACATAAGTGTTGATCAATCTTGTGTAGGAAAAGTTGAACCTAAAGCTAAACTTGAACTTGAACCAATTTCTCCACAAGTTCAAGTTCAAGTTCACGTTCAACACCAAGCTAAACCCGAAGTTTGAGTAACTAGATCAAGTTTAAGAGTAAAAGAAAGGGCTAAGAGGCAGGTAGCTAATCCCAGTGTTTTCATGGATTTGGATTCATCAGATGTTGATCCATGGGAAATTCTAGTTGTAGACCCCATTATACCTGAGATGGCAGATGATCAGTAGGAACAAAAGGAAATAGAGAATACTTCGAAGGACTCATTGACCTTCTTTTGAGTAACTATGATACTCAAAAGAAATCCTCCACTAACCTAAAAAAGGTCGGTATCCCAAAGGAAAGTTTTTTATATGAACTGGTGCAGAAATAACTCCACACAGAATATCAAGATGTTTACCAATATGACGTTCCATTTGAGTACCAAATATTGCAGATGGTTCCATGTGAGCGATCATATCTCCTACCTCAGCATGATCATCTGTGATCAGTATTTCATCGCAGAAACCTTGAATTTTCTCTTTGAACCATTCCGTATCGTGTTTGCAATAAGTACCTACACAACTAACATGAATCCCCATTTCTCTTACAAGTATCTTAGTGATTGAAGCAGGATGAGTTGTATCACCAAAAATAATTGTTTCTTTACCCGTCAAATTTTGACAATCAATAGATTTTGAAAACCAAGCAGCTTGGGAAACAAATCGAGTTTGTCCGTCGATATAAGGTTCATAATCCACTCTTTTATTCAATGAACTAAGAGTCAACGTATTCACATTTTTTTGAATCTGGCAGATCCACTCCGCCATATCTACAGCTCCCATGGGAGCTATAGATATGTAAGGCATCCCATATTCTTTATTTAAATACACCACTATCATTAAGCCTACTTCACGATAAGGAATTAAATTGAACCAAGCTTTTGGCAAATTTTGAAGATCTTCTACAGATCCTCCTTCAGGAATTATTTGATTAATTTCAATGTCCAGATCTTGTAATAAACATCTTAATTCATGACAATCATGTTGATTATGAAAACCCAATGTAAAAATTCCAATTATATTGACAGAAGGCGCATCAGTTAGAAATTGATCCCATTTTTCTTGTCTATGACATCTATCTAAATAATATCGAACTACCTGTTCTAAAGTTCTATCTGCTACTTGAATTTCATTGACTTGATAATGATCAAAATTTGCAAAAATTACGTCAGAATGAGAAATTATGGATGCTCTATTCACAAAGTTATGTAAATCTTCTTGTAAAATACTAGAGGTACATGTAGGTGTCAATATGATAAGATCAGGATGTTCCTCCTGATCTTTCCGAAGAATATTATCCACAACTCTTTCTTGAGATCCATGCGCTAGTACGTGACGATCTACTATGCTAGCAGTTGCGGCAGTAAAATCTCTTTCGTGTTATAACATAGAACGCATTACATTAAAATAATCATCTCCTAAAGGAGCATGCATAATAGCATGCACCCACCATGGCTAGAGACCCTAGTTGCCAAGAAAAGAAATGTGCTTCCTTTGTCAGTACCCATTGATGATGTAGTAAGTAGATGTTTGGGAAGGTCTTCAAAGGCTAATAAAATAAAGATGGAGTCCAAAATTGATTTTGATGAAAGCAATGGTCACTGGATGGCAGAGATTGTAAATCCTATGGATGATAAAGTTGAAGGGGAGGCTTTAGTTCAAGATTTTCAAATATCCAAGGTGGATTTAGGGAAGGACACTAGAGCCATCGATATGACATTCTTTGAAGTGTCAAATAAGAAGATTGCCAGTAGAGTTTGGAAAGATGCTAGGGACAAGCAAGAAATGAAAGAGGCTATGAAGAGTATGGCCCAATATATTAATGACATCCAACATCCTAAAACCTTTCCTCTAAGTGAAATGCTAGCCTCCATTGATGTGAAATCTCTAGATAATCAATGATTTCTTGACCAAGTTCAAAGAAGCAGGGCAGTTAGCAAAGCATTGGATGATTGGGTGGAACGTGTAAAAACAAAAGTTGTCAAGCAGTTAACTCACCTAGATCAAACCCACACTGAAGGAGATCACCTTGTAAAGAAAGTAGAAGCCAGTATTGAAGAATGGGAGATAGATAAGACTACTTGGACCAAAGAACTCCATTGGATGGAGGAGGTTGAAGAGTATGGTCTGTAGAAGTTCCTCATGGAGAAGTCAGTACCAGGACTAGATGACAAAATCCTTTATGTTATAAAGGAATGTATAGACTAGAGAAATGAAGTTGTAGCCCTAGGAATTTTTGAGGTAAAGAATCTCTTGAAGGGGCTAAAGACAATTAAAGAGATCATCTCCAATTATATAAACTGGATTGGTAAAAGGTGTCAGGAAGCCCAAGAGGAGTCAAATAAACTGATTGAACAGGTAATCAAGGATATAAATACCTAGTTTGATGAGCTCAAAGGGATGAAGGCCTCTACAGACAAGGAATTCACAAAGGTTGCATGGATAGAATCAATGATCATTCTTTAGCAAGATCATTTAGTTATGCATAAAGGAAAGGTAGCTAAGATCAAAAGGGAGAAAGAAGTTTGGAAACAATAGATCAATTTTATTGGTTTTCCACATTAATCGGTAATATCCGCATTTACAGCCGTGTTTGAAGATTGGAAGGTGGCATGACTTGTAGTGGCTTCAACCCCTTAATCATTTGGAACACTTGGCAACTTTTTGAAGGTGTTTTGCTCCCAGTCCCATGTTTTTTGCTTTATTCTTAAGTTAGTTATTTCATCTAGAAGTATTTACTTTAAAAAAAAGACAATTTTACTAAGTTAGTTGTGAAAGCCCTATGTGGCTATTTATTGAAAAACTTTTTACTGATTAAGGGTTTGGCTCTCTGAGTTTTTGAAAAACTATTTTCTAAGAACTTAACTTCAAGTTTTCTGAAAATTGATATTATAGAATATATGAAATATCCTATGATATTGCATATATGTTTAAGCTTTTGAATTGATAAATACTACTATTTATCTTATGTGATTTATTTTCCTGTGGAGATAAGTTGTGTTGAATAAAGCTTACTTGTGATCTGGATGGATTTTATGCTTAGAAGTGACAGAGAGAATTTTTATTGAATTTTAGATTCAAAAATTCAAAGTTTAAGATTAGATAAAAGTAGATCCATTTTTCTAAAATTTGCACATTCTTTTCGTGTTGATGGACTGAATGTTTTCCTTAAGTGTTTTCTGGTGAAAAGCACACATGATGTTACTTTTCTGTGTTCAATAAAATCATATTGAAAATCTTTCTAGAAGGTAGCTGCACCTTATAATTTTGCAGAGAGTTGGCTTTCTAAGAAACTCATTTGTTAGTGTTGAGATTTTCCCTTCTTTTCATTCTTTAAGGGAGTCTGAGATTAATTTAAAGAAAAGGGAAAAACTGTATGCTAACAGTTTTTGGTGACTTTGCTAGGGAGAGTCTAAGAGTAGACTAGGATTTGTATTTTTGTATTTAAATGATCAACTATGGTGTTACCCACTGAAGTAATCCCTGGTTGATAAGAACTTCCTCTAGTTTTGCAACCAGGCCTTGATTTTTTAGATACTCAAGAAGACATAATTGCTGACCTTAATGTAGCAACTTGGAAATTGAGAATGAACGATCAGAAATACCAACAAGGTTAGTTCTTGAGAAAGAGGAAGAAATTGGAGAGTGGCTCAGAGGCTTACCTGTAGCTCAAGAGGCTACTGTAGTTGATAGAGAAGTCTGAAGGCCCTAAGAATATTTAGTTCTTTTCATATTTGTTTCAGTTCAACTCAATAAATTGGTTGATAAAAGATTTACAAGGGGAGATAGGGTGAAGGCTCTTGTAGATTATGATTTTGAAGATCTAGTGAAGCTCAATTTTAAACCCCAGACTCCTTTTAGGAAAATACATTGTAAGACTGCTAGCTGACCTTCTTCTCCCACTAAGTCTATCCCCTTAACTACTTTTAGCTCTTTGGTATCACCAGGAACTGTAACTCCCACTTTTGTAAATTTATAGCCTTTGAATTTTGTCTTGCCTCCCATGGCACATAATCAACCCTGGGGTGCGGCTGTAGGGCCCTTAAGCTTAGGAGAAAATTTGGGAAATTTGCCTAAGGGTTGTGATATTCTACCTAAATTTAGTGGTGATGGAAAAATGTCTCCAGAAGACCATTTGAATTCCTTCAACACAACATGTGGGGTTTCTGCTATTGGTACTCCAGATGTGGCTATCAGACTTTTTGTCCTGACATTGATAGATGTAGCAACAGTGGTTTCATAATCTACCACATGCATCCATAACTGATTGGGATACCATGAAGACAACATTTGAAACTAGGTTCAAGTCAGCTAATGATGCTAATACTCTTTTGATCCAGTTGAGCCAAATGAAGAAAGAGATTCAAGTCCCTATGAGGGAATTTGTGGTAAGATTTAACAAGGGAATTGAGGTGATTATGATTTCTAGTAGACCTAATGATGAAAATTAGAAGGGGTTCTTCTTGAATGCTATGCCTCCTAATGTTGTATTTTCTTTAAAAAGAGCTAGGCCAGCCACCTTAGTGGCTGCTCAGACTCTCACTATTGAATTAGAGGATGATCTCATAATAACAAGTGGCAAATGGAGGAAGGATGTGCAACCTACCAATTCCCAGCCTTCCACTTCCTCATCATCAGATCTTGTAATACAAAGAATGATGAATGACCTAATTACAATCAAGTGGTAATTTCCTAAAGCCACCAGTCCTTATCAAGATATCCCACACAAATACCCTACTCAAGGAGCCTCAAGCTCAAATAAGCAATTCAATTTGCCTCCCACGTAGCAGAGACTACAAATTGAACCTCCACCGTATAAAAGCAACATGTGTGTTTTCCATCTTATTGACGAGCATGAAGGATGTTCATTCCCTAAAAATATAAGATATGCATAGCTTGAGGCTAAAAAAGAAGCTGCAACAAAGGTAACTATTGAAGACATATCCTTTGAAGTACCTGGTGACAATAGAAATTTCTATATTGAATATGAATCTGACTCTGAAAGGGGTGGTGACATACTGGTAACCTTAGGGGATACATCTTGCTCAGTTTTGACAAGAAACCAACATGGAGGAAAAGAAAGTAATTGGTCAAATGCAGCAACCAAGGATAGTGGAAGTTAGGCCAATGACAATATGAAAACCCCAAAGATAGGCAGTCCAGAGATACAAGTCTTCAAAAGGTCTGAGTCTGACTCTTCTTTTAATATAGTAGATTTTTGTAAAACTTCTAAAGCACAAATATCTACTGCTAATTATTTGAAAATGAATCCTCAGGAGTTAGATAAATTAGTGAGTTATGTAAAAGGCTCCTTTGTTGAACCTAAAGCTCAATAGACTAATAATGTGTGTTTTAAAGGAGAAGCTGTAAAGAAAGAGAACAAAGTGGAACAAAAGCCTATAGATAAACCTGTTCCTACTATTCCCACTAGTTTGAAACCAAAAAATTTTTATGTATCCATATTCATTCATGGTTTCAAGATGAACAATTGTATCATTGATTCAGGGGCATCAAATAACATCATGCCTTCATCCATAGCCAAAGTATTATATCTTCCCGTGATAGATACCTTTGGCCATTGCTATTCCATGGATGCTAAGAAGGTCCCTGTCTTAGGTCAAATTAAAGATGCTCAGGTTGCTTTTGTAGCTTTCCCTGATAAAAGATTGAAGCTAACCATTCTAGTAGCTGATATCCTGGTTAGCTATGGAATGCTACTGAGCAGAACTTTTTGTAGAGACCTAGGTGGTGAGATAAAGTTTGATTGGTCCCAGGCCATAGTTCCTATAGGTAATAAGAAAGTCACTCTACTCCCAGAACCAAAATCCATGTACACTATTTTTCCCTCAAAAGATCCTAAATCTTAGATTTTGTATCAAGAGTCAAGTTTGCTAACTATGTTATCTTATCAGAAGATGATGTTCATGGTTTGGTTGTTGCAGAGGAAGAAGTTCCTTGGATTCTTGAATTTGATGGTAGTTTCTCTTCCACAGACTTAGCGGCTAGGATAGTCCTAATTTATCCTTCTGGTCACAAACTCCCTTTTTCATTTAAGCTTGAATTTGAGAACACAAATAATATGACAGAGTATGAAGCCTTGTTGTTGGGTTTAGAAGAAGCTAAGAAAAAAGGAATTAAGATTTTAAAGGCATGAGGTGATGTAGAGCTGATTGTCAAATAGGTCAAGAACTTGTTCTCAATGAAGAATGAGAGATTGAAGCATTACAAAAATAGGGTTTGGGATGAACTTGAATGGTTTGAAGCTTTTTTTATAGAAGCAATTCCCAAGGAATATAACTCAAGAGCTGATGCTCTTGCGGGATGAACATCTTTGCTGACACTACATCCAGACTTCACAGAGGATCGGTATACCATTAAGGTCATTCATAGGCCTAGTACACCTGATAATTCTTTTTCCTGGTAGGTTTTCAGGGATGACGCTCATATTAATGATTTTCTATAAGGATTAGACAAATTCTCAAATAATTACTTTGAAGGATCAAAATCTAAGTGTCATGAGTTTTGTCTAGAAAAAGGAGCTAGCTCCTCAGAGGGTATTACTTAGCTCAAGGGTAACTCCATACCCAAAGGACTAGTGGAGTTAGAGAGATTGTAGGAAGGATTGCTTTTTAAACCAACCTATCATACCAAATAATATCCCTTATGGTGCATATGAAAAAATTAACATTGGTGATGAATTTAATCCTAAGATGGTGAACCTAGGAGTGTGATGTGATGAAGGTGAAAGGGTTCATTTTACCAAACTATTAAAAGAGTATGGGGACATTTTTGCTTGGACTTATGATGACTTAAAGAATTTCAAGCAGGGGTAGTTTACACACCATATTCCCTTGAAACTAGGAACATCTCCTTGCCATCAGAAATTGAGGACCTATAACCCAATGGTGGCAGACACTATTTTTAAGGAGATTGGCAAGATGCTTCAGGCCCGTATTATCTTCCCCATTCATCATTCAACATGGGTGGCCAATATTGTTCCTATGTAGAAATGGAATGGAGAGATTAGAATTTGCACAGATTCTATGAACCCTAACCAGTCAAGCCTAAAAGATAATTTTGTGTTACCTATGATGGATCAGATCCTATAGACTATTGTTGGCTCAGAGATGTTGTCATTGCTTGATGGCTTTTCAGGCTATAACCAGATTAGTGTCATGGAGGAAGATTAGCATAAGATAGCTTTCACCATGCCATGGGGCACTTTTTCCCATGGGAGAATGCCTTTTGGCTTAATTAATGTTGGAGCCACATTCTAGAGGGTGATGAATTCTACTTTTGGCCACTTGCTAGATAAAACCATTACTATCTATTTAGATGACATGACAGTGTTCTCCAGGAGGTGCAAGAAACATCTAAGGGACTTGAAAGAAGTTTTGCAAAGGTGCAGGGAGCATGGTGTCTCCTTAAACCCTAAGAAGTCTATCTTTTGTGTGACAGAAGGAAAGCTACTGGGCCATCTAGTTTCCAAGGAGGGTATTAAAATCGATCCGAAAAGGGTAAAAGAAATCTAGCAATTGTGCCTTCCTATTAATAGGAAAGGAATTAAGTCTTTCTTTGGTCAAGTTAATTTCCTGAGGAAATTTGTCCCTGATTTTGCCGAGACATCAAAGCCTATGGTAGACCTGTTGAGTGAAAAGCAAAATTTCATGTGGGATGAACCAGCAGTCAAGTCTTTTGGGAAGATAAAAGAAGCTATAGCCAGTGCCCCAACATTAATACATCCAGGTTTTAAAAAAGATTTTATCATCTATTGCTATGCATCAAAACACATGATGTCTAGAGTATTGTTACAAAAAAATGAGAATGATGAGGAGGTACCTATTTCCTTTATGAGAATTCCACTCAAAAAACATGAATTGCGTTATTCCTTAACTAAAAAATAGGCCTTTGTAGTGGTAAAGGCAGTTAAGTAATTCAGATATTACATACTTCATTCACATTCTATAGTCTTCATTCCAAATTTCATTGTTAAGAGCATACTTACTCAAAAAGAAGTGGTAGTGAATAACAAAGCTAGCTAGGTTGAAAGGTGTAGGAGTTTGACCTAGAGATTAAGCCCAAAAAACTAGTAAGAGGACAAGGCCTATGTAAATTGATGGCTAAGAATCAAGAAGGGCAAGATTTACCCAATTGTCTATTCATAGCAACAAATGACTCTTGGTTTTCAAATGTAGCTTTCTTTCTGACTTTTGGAGAAGTCCTACACCATCTATCAGCAAAAGAGAGAAGAAACCTAAGGTTAAAAGAAGAAAAGTATGTTACAGTAGATAATGTTTTGCATAAGAAAGGGCTAGATGGGATGTTCTTGTGGTGTGTTGACAAAGACCAACAATAGAAGTTATTACAAACATTCCATAATGAGGCCTATGGGGAATAGTATTCATCATCTATGATGGCTTTCAAAATCCTAAGGAACTGCTATTACTAGCTTGGGATGTTTAAAGATGCATATAAGTGGGTGGAAAATTGTGAAAAGTGTAAACTCTTCACAGGAAAACCTCAGTGTGCTACTTTACCTCTGAGGCTAGTGATCATAGAAGAGCCTTTTCAGCAATGGGGGCTTGATTTCATTGGTCTGATCAACCCAACTTCAAGTGGCAGATACACACATATCTTGATGGTGACTGATTATTTTACCAAGTGGGTTGAGGTGATACCAGTCAAAGCAACCACTTCTGAGATAGTTTGTAGATTTTTAAAAGAGAATATTGTCACAAGGTTTGGGGTTCCTCTCAAGATAGTGGCTGATAATGCTCAGAATTTCTCATCTTGAGAGATTCAACTCTTCTACTATGATCATGGTATAAATTTATCCCACTCTTTAGATTATTTCCCATAGGGAAATGGTCAAGCAAAATCCACAAATAAGAACTTGATCAACATCATGAAGAAGCTGGTGGATGAGAAAGGAAAAGACTGGCATAAAAAGTTATACAAAGCATTATGGGCAGATACAACCTCTCGCAAAAGAGCTATTGGTATGTCACCTTTTGAGTTAGTCTATGATGTTGAGCCATAGCTATGACTTCCATTGGAACTAGCTTTAGCCAAGTTACAAAGGTGTGTTGAAAATGAGGTATTTCAGAATTCATTGGAGAAGAGGATTTTGTATTTGTCAAAGATAGAAGAGGAGAGGGAAGAATTAGTTGATCATATTACCAATCATCAATTGAAGGTAAAAGACATTTTTGACCATCATGCCAGATTGAGAAAATTTATGGTGGGTGATAAGATCCTTCTCTGGGATAAGCATTGAGAGCCACGCGGGGCACATGGAAATTTAGAGTCTCTCTGGAAGGGACCGCTCGAGATCTCTCAAGCTCTAGGTTTGAATGTGTTCAAGCTAAAATATATCAATGGAGATGAACTACCCCTATCCTATAATGGACATGATCTCAAGCTGTATTAGTTGTAAGTCTTTTCTTTTCCTTGCATGTACATAAGTTTTGGTTTATGTCTATAGGAGTAGAAGTTTTTGTTGTGTTGAGTCGACTTAGTCTATAAAGTTAAAATTATCTTGTCTATTAAGCTTCTAGATTCATCCCTTGATCCTAAGTAGTCCTGGTCCCCAGTCAAAGCCAAGTGTTACCTTCATTTTTCTCAGCTCCCAATTTTAGTCTTGGTTGATCAAAGTCCTTAAGATGAAGTTGAAGTTGAACTTTTGTTAAGTTGGTTCAAGTTCAAGTTCAACCCATTATCACTTCTGAGTCTTTCAATTCCCATGTCTGTCTTTCTCCACAAAAAGGTCTGTTGGTTCCAAAGTTGAACTTGAACTTGAACTTAGTCCTGAACCTCAAGTTTATTCAAGTTCAAGTTCACGTTCATAATATAAATAACTTTCACATGGAGATTTCGGTAGGATTGTCCTTTGTTGTAGAAGAAGGTTTCTATTTTTTAAGTGCTCCAGGTGTTAATTAAATTTTGGAGGTTGTCATACAGAGATTGTCTCATTTAGTTGGGTGGTGTTGGAAACTGCAATTGAAGCAATTGTTGTATTGTCATTGATGTCAACCTTAACTGGTAAGACTATTGCTATTTAAGAAAGTACTATATCTATTTGAGTGTTGCTAAGGGGATAGGCAAGGTTGGTAACAACAGCACCTAAGGAAAGGTTGAATTATCTTGATACTTCAATGAATACTCGATTATGTGGTACAATGATAAGACAATGCATTGTTTATCTTAGTAAGAATGAAGACTAAACTGGAAGGCTTAACCGAGCATAAGTGAAAAAATCTAGTTTAAGTCGAGTGTTGTTTGTGTTGACCGAGCTAGTGAATGCTAAGTAAAAATAGTTTTGATCGAACACCAGTTAATTGTTGAGGAAGACAGTGTTAGCCAAGGGAATAGTTTATGTGGTGACCGAGCTTTCTAGAGAAGACTGAGAAGTTGGACACAGTATTAACCGAGTGTCAGTATTTTGCATTTGTTGAAGAATTTAGATTTCTAGCCGACATCATTGAATTCTTGAATTATGTAAAAAGTGTTCACTTTCTTTATTTATTGTATGAAAGCATTTAATGGACTGTAAAATGTTTTATTGTAAATCTTTAAGAGATTCAAGATATTTCAAAGATAAGCTGAAGAACATAATGTAGGACAGATTCAATGAATCTAACCTAACCCTAAGATATACGAAGGAGATTAAGTAGCAAAAGATGTATTGACCTAATAGAGGTAGTATTAAGGAAACCTAAGCAAGAGGTTGAATAGGTAGATGAAAAGAAGTGAATGATGGAAGTATTGTTATTGACTGTCTAAGTAGAAAAGCCTAAAGGAGAAGTGTTCTGATTGCTTGAAGGGTTCTAAGTAGATCAATGATGGAGATGGAAAAGGTTCACAGTTAGTAAACCAACATATGTGTATGAAATTAGATCTGATATTTGTAAAGTGAGTTGTATGTTTCTCAAATCAATATTACTGCTACTTTCTAACCATTGTAATAGTCAAAATCCTTTTCACAGAGGTTGACCTAACAGTCATAGGTATAAATCCTTTGAACAAGGTTGCATTCTAATGGAGTGTATGTAAGTCCTATAACAAGGTGCACTTTTAACAGAGTGGTTGAAATCCTTTAACCGGGTCACACCTGACAGTGCATGTGTAACCTTTGATAGGGTTGGCTTTTCACCAAGCTCACTTCAGAAGAGTGAACATAATAGTAACATGTTACAAAGTGGTTTTTCCCTAATTGGGTTTCCACTATAAATCCTAGTGTTGATACTTGTCTGAATGTTTTGGTTTGAACATTTATGTGTTTTACAAGTTAGATGCTATTGGATAAGTGGACTGCAATGTTATATGTTTCTGTTATGCAATCAGTAATGACCGAGTAGGTGTTGGTTATTAGATCTGATTTGGTAAAGAGTTTGAAAGATTGTTTTATACATCTGGACATAAGAACAACTAATTCACCCCCTCTCTTTGTTGTGCTAAATCATATTGACAATTGGTGTTAGAGATGTTGGTGCTTATAGAGAACAAGTTTGAAGGTACTTGAAGAAAATGATCAAGATGTATAAGGAGGTACCCCAGTTGAATAAGGAAAACTTTCTTGCATGGAAAAGTTTAATGAAGCTACATCTAGCCAATATTGGTGATTTTGCTAAGTATTACATTGAACATGACTATGTCACACCTACTGCACCTCTTAATGCTAAGGAAATGAAAGCCGAAAAAGAACACAACTAAGCAATGTTGGAGATTGCATCTACCCTAAGTTACCTAGAATTTGAAGACATCAAAGACTATAGTACCACAAAGAAAATGTGGGACACCCTTGCAAGGATTTATGGCGGTGATGTGAATGTGTTGAGAGCAAAAGCTGAGAGCCTAAGAGGTAAATTTGATGAAATGAGATTGCAAGAAGGTGAGAATATTGCACAATATTGTGGTAGAATAAAAGAAGTTGTAAATGCTATTAGAGGAGGAAATGGAACTATTGAGGATGAAACTATAATAGAAAAAGTATTGAGAAGTCTACATCCTATATATGCAATCAAAATTTTGCAATCCAGGAATCTAGATGTAACTCTCCTAATGTCCTTTTTTAGAAAGTTTGGTCGGCACGCTTACTACTTTTGAACTTTCTAACTATGATAACTTCACTGTTGGTAGTATTGAATCTACTTTTAAGTCTCAGATGGTTTTGAATAAGTCAAAGAATGAAAAAGAAAGATGTATCAGTGAAAGTGATCATGACAGTAGCACATTTGATGAAGAACTTGAGGATCTAGAAGCTCTTATGGCCAGAAGATTGAAAAGGGGAAAATGAAGGTACAAAGGTAAACTCCCTATTAAATATTTTTCATGTAACAAGGTTGGTCATATAGTTGCTAGATGTCCTGATAGGGATAATAAGGATGAAGAAAGAGACAGCAAGCAAAAAGACAAAAGAGAAGATAGAGGTTACTGAAGATACAAAGACTACAAAGGGAAAGGTAAGAAATCCTGCTACATTGCTGAAGAAGAGATTGACATTGATAATGATGATTTTGAAATTGAAGTTGTCTATGTTGCAATGAAAGATGAATTTGATGAGGATGAGAAAACTGCATTAATATCTTATGTGAACAAAATTGATAAATGGATTATTGACAGTGGTTGTTCACATCATATGACTGGAGATAAGAGTAAGTTTGATACCTTAAACTATTATAAAGGTAGGAGTGTAAAGTTTGGAAATGATGCACCATGTCCTGTTAGAGGAAAAGGATTGATTAAGCTGACTGATAAGATCTATTGTGAAAATGGTTATTGGGTTATGGGTCTTAATTATAATCTACTGAGTGTTGCACAACTTAATAGCACTGGCTACCAAGTGGAATCTCATCACAGGAAGGCCAAAATATTTGATGCCACAGGTGAACTAATTGGAAGTGGAGAACATACAAGAAGTAATTTGTTCTATCTAGACCTATGTGAAGAAACATATATAATTGCACAACTTGATGATATTTAGTTATGGCATAAGCGGCTATGTCATGTTAACTTTGATAATCTAGTAGAAATTAGCAAGAAAAATAAAGTGAGAGGTCTACCTAGATTGAAGAAACTTGAGAATGTAATGTGCAAAGAATGTCAGTTGGGTAAGATGACCAAGTCTAGTTTCAAGAGCAAAACTTTTACTTCAAAGAATGTCTTAGATTTGGTTCATACTGACCTTTGTGGACCGATGGGTGTACAAAGTTATTGTTGTACTAGATATTTTATCTTGTTTGTTGATGACTATACTAGAATGATGCATGTAATGTTCTTAAAAGAAATACTGATGCTTTTCAAATTTTTAAGTGGTATGTGGCCAAGGTTGAAAAAGAGACAAGTAAAAACCTAAAGTGTCTGAGATCTAACTAAGGTGGAGAATTTACATCAAATGACTTTAATCTATTTTGTAATGCTAAAAGCGATGAAGGCATATTCCTAGGCTATTCCACAAAAAGTAAAGCTTATAAGTGTCTGAATTCTAACACTAATAAAATTGTGGAAAGTGTAAATGTCAAAGTTGATGAGTATGTAGAGAAAAATGAAGCTAACAGTAACAAAGTACTAGAAGATTATGGATCTTTTGTGTATATAGAGGAAGAAGAGGCAAGTGACAGACCTGCACCTGATGCTGAGTCTCAGGTTAGCAATGTCAAGCATTAGGATAACAATGCTGAGAGAGAAGAAGAACATGCCGAGTGATAGGAAGAAGCTGTTGAGTATCAAGAAGAGGTTGTTGAGCATTTAGAAGCTGAATCTGACAATCTAGTTGGAGAATCTAATGAGCTGAATGAAAGAAGAGTAGAACCTATTCTAGCATAATATGTACGGAGACATCACAAACCTAAACAGATTATTGGAGATAAAGATACTAGAATCCAAACAAGAAGCAAAGTAAGAGATCCAACATGTTTACTATGTGAATATGAGCCTAAGACAACAAATGAAGCATTAGAAAATGAAGATTGGATAGAAGCAATGAATGGAGAGATTGACTAGATAGAGAAGAATGATACTTGGACTCTGGTGCTGAGACCAGAAGATAAGAATGTCATTGGGACAAAGTGGGTATTTCATAATAAGCTGAATGAACATGGTCAAATCACAAGAAATAAGGCTAGGCTGGTATGCAAAGGCTACAAACAAGAAGGAATAGATTATGGGGAAACATTTGCCCTTGTAGCAAGATTGGAAGGAGTTAGAGCTCTACTTGCATATGCTGCCTATAAAAATTTCAAGGTATACCAAATGGATGTCAAGTCTGCATTTTTAAATGGTATATTCGAAGAAGAAGTATATATTGAATAGCTAGAAGGATTTGTTGATCCAAATAGAAGACACATGGTTTGCAAACTGAATAAAGCACTATATGGATTAAAGCAAGCTCCTAGAGCATGGTATAAGAGATTGCACAACTACCTAATATAGATTGGATTCTCAAGGAAAAATAACACAAGCAATCTGTACATGAAAGATGAAGAAGGTAAAGGAATCCTGTTAGCCAAAATCTTTGTAGATGATATTATATTTGGTGGACAAGATGCCTTGTGTAAGAAATTTTCAAATGAAATGCAAATTGAATTTGAAATGAGTATGTTTGGAGAGATCAAATTTTTTGTTGGTTTACAAGTGTATCAGATGGAGAAAGGAATCTTCATCACCCAATCTAAATATGTTCATGAGATACTAAAAACCTTTGGTATGGAAGACTCAAGGCCAGTAAGTACTCCCGTGGCTACTGGACAAAAGTTGTCTAAGAATGATGATGTTGTAGAAGTTAACCAGAATTTGTATAGATCTATGATTGGAAAGCTACAATATGTTGTACATAGCAGACCAAATATTGCATTAGCTATTGGGATTGTGGCAAGATTTTTTGCCAATCCTAAGGAAACTCACATCATGGTGGTTAAAAGAATCATGAGATACTTGAAAGCAACTGCTGACTATGGATTGTACTACAAGAAGCATGACAAATTTGAACTAAGAGTGTATACAGATTCTGATTGGGTAGGAAATGTAGATGATAGAAAGAGTCCTAGTGGTGGAGCTTTCTTTCTTGGATAGAGATTAGTTTCCTGGATAAGCAAGAAACAAACTTGCATTTCCCAATCTACTATTGAAGCTGAGTATGTGGCTGTAGCTATCAATTGTTCAAATTTGATATGGATAAAGCAATTGTTGGTAGGCATGAAAGAAGAAATCACTAAACCAGTTGTCATCTTCTATGACAATACAAGTGCTATCAACATCTCTAAAAACCGAGTGATGCACACAAAGACCAAACACATTGCCATCAAGTATCACTACTTGAGAGAACTAGTAGAAGATAAAGAGGTTCGATGGAATATGTGAATACCAAGGAACAAATAATGTATATCTTCACTAAAGCTTTACCTAAAGAAGCTCATGAATACCTGAGAAGTCAATTAGGGGTCCTTCCCCTAATTGAGGCTACCTAGCCAAGCTAGGAGCACTGCATCAAGTGTGCTGCAAAGAAAATCTAACATATTGATGTAGAGAAAGGTCACACTTTAGGAGCAGCCTAGAGTTGTGAAGAGCACAGCAAGTCAAAATAAGTCAAAAGCAAGATGAAAGAGGGAGAAATATTCTACTAAACTAAAAGGATGATATCCACATCTACATGATGTATGTTTTTGTTTCTGCTTTGGCATTTTTGTTAAAGAGGGAGATAATGATAGTTGAATACAAATGAATACACAGAATGAGAAGATCAAGACAGTGAGAGAAATTCAGTGAAAGGTCATGCATGGATAATAAATTCTATATCAGAATGAAGCTAAGGATATTATACATTTCTCTGATGACAAATAAGTTTTGGATTGGTTGGTAATTCATGTGATATTCATATGGTATTGCCATCAATGCCAAAGAGGGAGATTGTTGGAAACTACAATTGAAGAAATTGTTGTATTGTCATTGATGTCAAACCTTAACTGTTAAGACTATTGCTATTTAAGAAAGTACTATATCTATTTGAGTGTTGCTAAGGGGATAGGAAAGGTTGGTAACAATAGCACCTAAGGAAAGGTTGAGTTATCTTGATACTTCAATGAGTACTTGATTATGTGGTACAATGATAAGACAATGTATTGTTTATCTTAGTAAGAATGAAGACTAAACTAGTAGGCTTAACCAAGCATAAGTGAAGAAATCTAGTTTAAGCCAAGTGTTGTTTGTGTTGACTGAGCTAGTGAATTCCAAGTAAAAATAGTGTTGACCGAACACCAGTTAATTACCGAGGAATACAGTGTTAGCCAAGGGAACAATTTATGTGGTGACCGAGCTTTATAGAGAAGACCAAGAAGTTGGATATAGTATTGACTGAGTGTCAGTATTTTGCATTTGTTGAAGAATTCATATTTCTAGCCAACATCGTTGAATTCTTCAATTATGTAAAACATGTTGACTTTATTGATTGTATGAAAGCATTTAATGCACTGTAAAATGTTTTATCATAAATCTTTAAGAGATTTGAGATATTTCAAAGATAAGCTGAAGAACATAATGTAGGATGGATTCAATGAATCTAACCTAACTCTAAGATCTACAAAGGAGATTAAGCGGAAAAAGATGTATTGACCTAATAGAGGTAGTATTAAGGAAACCTAAGCAAGAGGTTGAATAGGTAGATGAAAAGAAGTGAATGCTAGAAGTATTGTTATTGACTGTCTAAGCAGAAAAGGCTGAAGGAGAACTATTGTGATCACTTGAAGGGTTCCAAGAAGATTAGTGATGGAGATGGAAAAGGTTCACAGTCAATAATCCAGCATATGTGTATGAAATTGGATCTGATATTTGCAAAGTGAGTTGTATGTTTCTTAGATCAATATTACTGCTACTTTCTAACCATTGTAACAGTCAAAATCCTTTTCATAGAGATTGAACTAATAGTCATAGGTATAAATCCTTTAAACAAGGTTTCATTCTAATGGAGTGTATGTAAGTCCTATAACAAGGTGCACTTTTAATAGAGTGGTTGAAATCCTTTAACCGGTTCACACCTGACAGTGTGTTTGTAACCTTTGATAGGGTTGGCTTTTCATCGAGCTCACTTCAGAAGAGTGAACATAATAGTAACATGTTACAAAGTGGTTTTTCCCTAATTGGGTTTCCACTATAAATCCTAGTGTTGATACTTGTGTGAATGTTTTGGTTTGAACATTTCTGTGTTTTACAAGTTAGATGCTATTGGATGAGTGGACTGCCATGTTATATGTTTCTGTTATGCAATCAGTAATGACCAAATATGTGTTGGTTATTAGATCTGATTTGTTGAACAGTTTGAAAGATTGTTTTATACATCTAGACTTGAGAACAACTGATTCACCCCACCTCTTTGTTGTTCTAAATCATATTAACAGGTGGCTTATGCATGTGAATATTAGAAATGACAGTTGATGGTGTGACATAGAGGGAGTCATTATTACATAGATATGGTAATCAGGGAATGTCCTCGGGAATTGAGATATTCTTGCCAATTTAGCAGGAGGATTAATGAGAAGTGGCTCAACATGTTAAATCAATCATTCTTTCATTAAAGTATTTATTAGAGACATGCTTTGAAGATTTATTAAGGATCCTATGATCAATTTGCTAATAAATGAAGAATGATTGGAGCTTTTCTGTTAGTTATTTTGGTTGGAGAAGGAAGAAGGAGCAATGAAATTGAGGGTGAGAAGTTTATAGAAAATTGGTGCACAGAAAATTGGTGAGTTATCTTTCCCCTTGCATTTTTTAGTTTTCAGTGGCTCTTTCTGTGTTTTAAGTCTTTTCCCTGCATGTTCATAAGATGTCATTGTTTCGTCTGAAACTCCCAAAGGAAGAAATTAGAACCCACCTGTTAGTTTCTCTTCCAAACATCAGGGATACTTTCTTGTTGAATGTAAATCTAGGGGAGCAATTTGATAGAGTCCAAAATGCTTCTGAGGGTTCTTTTTATAAGAAGTTAGCAGGAAGCAGACTTATAGAAGCTATTGTATTTACTCTGGCTCTGCTTTTCCCTAAACTAGTGTTGGAGTGTGCAAACAAGTATGATGCCAAGAGCAGATGCATCACAGATGCGTCAAGAGAAATTTTGGTCAAAATTAGTTGAGAGACATCGATGGTAGCTCTACGAATTCCAGATAAGGAACTATATGAACCTTGGACTTATGTGGAAGCAAAACAGGTGTATGAGGCAGATAAGAAAAAATACAGTTCCTCGATAGCCCAGACATGGCTTGTGAAACCAGAGAAAGGGAGATCCAGGTTGCCAAAGCCTCTGATGATTAAGCACCTAATTAATGACATAACTAATATGGTCCTTCCTCTAAATAGGGTAAAAGGGAACCCCCATGCATTTCATTAGGAGAACTAGATGTACTGCTTCATCCAAAAGATTTTAGAAGGAGATAAGTTTATAGACTGGGCTAACCTAATAGCAGAGAAACTCCATAGAGAGCTCTTAAATGTGACTAATTTTACAGCATTCTACATGTCTTCTTATATTGTTTATGTTTTAGCCTATTGCCGAACCTGGGAAGGGTTACCCCATGAACATTGGACTAATGATATGAGGATTTATAATTATTTCACTTGCTTACAGAATGAAAAGTTCTCCAGCACGTTCAAAACCGTAAATGATAGATTCTCAGGGAAGTTAATTTTTGAGTTACAAGGGAAAGAAAATTGCACACTTTTTGAGGAAGCTAAATAGGTGATAAATGTTTATGGTTGTCATTTTCTCCAGTTTCCTAAATTTACTTATCTTAGAGTTGGGGTGTTTGATGAAGAACCACTATGACTCCCTAGGTTTTGTTTAGATGATGTAGTCTAAATGGAGCTCTGTAGGTAGCTCGTTCTAGTTGAACAAAAAGAAGGGAGCTCAAGGAAGTCTTCAAGTGTTCTTTTTCCTATTGGATTAGCGTACTACAGGTGAAAAATCTTTCAAGATGCTATGTCTATAAAAGAAGAGTTGGCTGATTTCTGTCTATAGACCTATACTCCCAAAGTCAATTTTGACTATAGAGGCTTTGCAAGAGCGAATATGAATTTCCTAGAAAAATTCATGAACATCCCTAGGTTAGAGGATTTTTTGGCTAACTACTCTGATGAACTTGAGGTAAGGAAGAGGTTTTGGTGCCAATTAACTTTGAAACAAATCATCACCTTCAACCTGGATATGGAAATAGATGGGATAAAGGAAGATAGTGAGGTTGATGTTTTAGATTCTTAATACTTGGAGAAGGTCAAGGCCCTACCTATTCTTGACTTAGATTGGAGAGCCAGAGGAGGATGATCTACATAAAAGAATGAAAAGGGTCTTTGAAAGAACAAAGGCATGGCTATTGAAGAAAAGGGTTTCTATTACTCCTCTGCAGTTTGCTAAGAAACAAGTAAAGACCAAAAAGAGAAGTTTAGCGAAGAAAGCTTCTATTTAAACTAACATGTGTTGATCAATATTGTGCAGGAAAAGCTGAACCTGAACTTGAACCAATTTCTCCACAAGTTCAAGTTCAAGTTCATGTTCAACACCAAGCTAAACCCAAAGTTTGAGTAACCAAATCAAGTTTAAGAGTAAAAGAAAGTGCTAAGAGGCAGGTAGCTACTCATTTTTTCATGGATTGTGATTCATCAGACACTAATCCATGGGCAATTATGGTTGTAGACCCCAGTATACCTGAGAGGGTAGATGATCAGCAAGTACAAAAGGAAATAGAGAATACTTCGAAGGACTCACTGGTTCTTTTGAGTAACTATGATACTCAAAAGAAACCCTCCACTACACCACCATGGCTGGAGACCCTGGTTGCCAAGAAAAGAAATGTTGTTCCTTTGTCAGTACCCATTGATGATGTAGTAAGTAGATGTTTGGGAAGGTCTTCAAAGGCTAAGAAAATAATGATGGAGTCTGGAATCGACTTTGATGAAAGCAGTGGTCACTGGATGGCAGAGATTACAAAGCCCATGGATAACAAAGCTAAAGGGGAGGCTTTAGTTCAAGATTTTCAAATATCCAAGGTGGATTTAAGGAAGGACACCAAAGCCGCCGATATGAGATTCTTCGAAGTGTTAAATAAGAAGGTTTCCAGTAGAGTCTAGAAAGATGCCAGGGACAAGTAGGAAATGAAAGAGGCTATGAAGAGTATGGCCCAATATATTAATGCCATCCAACATCCTAAACCCTTTCCTCTAAGTAAAATGCCAGCCTCCATTGATGTGAAATCTCCAGATAATCAACAGTTTCTTGACCAAGTTCAAAGAAGCAGGGAAGTTAGCAAAGCATTTGATGATTGGGTGGAACGTGTAAAAATAGAAGCTGTTAACCAGTTAACTTACCTAGATCAAACCTAAGCCAAAGGAGATCACCTTGTAAAGAAAGTAGAAGCCAGTATTAAAGAATGGGAGATAGATAAGACTACCTGCACCAAAGAGCTCCATTGGATGGAAGAGGTTGAAGAGTATGGTCTACAAAAGTTCCTCATGGAGAAGTCAGTACTAGGAGTGGATGACAAAATCCTTTATGTTATAAAGGAATGTATAGACTGGAGAAATGAAGCTATAGCCTTGGGAATTTTTGAGGTAAAGAATCTCTTGAAGGGGCTAAAGACAATTAAAGAGATCATCTCCAATGATATAAACTGGATTGGTAAAAATTGTCAGGAAGCCCGAGAGGAGTCGGATAAACTGATTGAATTGGTAATTAAGGATGTAAATACCTAGTTTGATGAGCTCAAAGGGATGAAGGCCCCTATAGATAAGGAATTCACAAAGGTTGCATAGATAGAATCAATGATCAATCTTCAACAAGATCATTTAGTTATGCATAAAGGAAAGGTAGCTGAGATCAAAAGGGAGAAAGAAGTCTGGAAACAACGGATCAATTTTATTGGTTTGCCACATCAATCAGTAATATCTGTGTTTACAGCCACGTTTGAAGATTGGAAGGTGGCACGACTTGCAGCGGCTTCAACCCCTTAACCATCTAGAGCACTTGGCAACTTTTTGAAGGCATTTCTCTCCCAGTCCCATGTTTTTTGCTTTATGGTTAAGATAGTCATTTCATCTAGAAGTATTTACTTTCAAAAAAAGACAATTTTACTAGGTTAGTTGTGAAAGCTTTGTGCAGCTATTTATTGAAAAAAAATTTACTAATTAAGGGTTCAGCTCTCTGAGTTTTTGAGGAACTATTTTCTAAGAACTTAACTTCAATTTTTCTAAAAATTGATGTTACAGAATATATGAAATATCCTATGGTATTGCGTATATGTTTAAGCTTTTGAATTTGTAAGAATTTGCAAATAGCAAATATTGAACCAAGGATCTAGAGGTTGAAGAAAAGCACAAGAGAGAAAATATGAATGCAAGGATGGATTGAATAGATCCAATGAATTCACCTTGATTGAATTGATGAAAGAATTGCTCAATGTTATGATTACATAATAGGCCTCCTTATATAGGAAAGGCGATATGAGAGAATGATAAGGAGCTGATAAGCTATCACCTATGCTAGGTGTAATCACAAGTCCACCAAATGTGGATCATCCTCCAATATGAAATAAAGTATGTGCATTGGATTAGGATGATAATGTGATAAGATCACAAAAGGTGGATCACACACACAATGAGGTATGTGATGACAACTATCACACCAAAAGTGGAATTTCTCCTACACCATGTGCTTAATAGATGTGCACACTCCTAGGTGTCTCAATCATAAATTACTATGCAATGCATTAACCTAAGTAAGATTAAGTAAAGTGTAATTAGGAATAATTAATTACACCAACACCCCCCCTTAAGTGCAACTTAGGGGAATGCACTTAAACTCACAATGCAAGATGGGTCCCGACTACTAGGCCATGTTAGGTACCCATGTACAAAATGCAATACATGAAATGCATAACTCTCATAAAGTGGAGAAAGAGGGAAAACCTCATGGGAAAAACCCTCCCCCAAAAAGAGAGAAGAAAACAAGATGCATGGATGGATGGAGTGCTCAAGACCCCCCAAGAACTACATACATCATGTATATACAAAGAAACCTACAAACAATAGTTCAATCAATGCTTACAAGAAACATGTATCCCCTTAGGAAGAAATAGATACATCAAATGATGAAGAAGCCAATCCTTGTGCAAATGGAATGAGGAAGAAGATGTAGGTCTCCATGAATGAATCTCTGAAGACTGAGTAGGAATCTCCAAGCTCAAAGAATCTATCACTTCATGTGACAAATCAAGTGAAGAAGGAGAAGAATCAAGTACACCAATCTCCAAAGAAGGTGAAGAAGTGTCCCCATCTGTGATGAAACTGTCATCAAGGGAAAGAGAAACCCCCTCATGTATGTCTTCCAAATCTACATCATGAGAATCAACAAATGTTGAAGATGCATCCAAGTAGTCATCACATTTTGCAAGATTTGAAACACTATGAACATATTGCTGAATTGTAAGCCCATGTCTAAAGAAGTAGGAGGTGGAGGAGTGGGAAGATCAACACTTGTCTCAACAAAAAAATGATTCAAGTGCCCAAAATTCTCCTCATAATTATCCCTTGGCAAAGGGATGGGTACATCATGTATATCATCATCATTATCAACAAAATTAGAAAAGGAATACAAGTGAGATTTATGATCAACAACTCCCATAGCTATGGCATTTCTAGTCTCCATGTCCGTAATGTAGACATAATCAGGAGTGAACTCAACAATTTTACCTTGTGCTCCATGTGTAATTTGGTAAATAGAAAGGAGATTAGTGGTCAAGGATGGTACACAAAGAACATCATTAAATGTCCCCTCTCCCATAGGAATAGAACCTTTGCCACAAACTCTCATGAATGTGTTGTTACCCATCAAAATATTAGGAGAATTACAAGGCTCAATAGAAGAAAACATATCCATAGAAGATTCCATATGATGTGATGCACCTAAATCAAGAACCCATTTACCTTGCTCAGTATGTATGGAAGCCATGAGTGCTTGTCCTTTACCTCTATCTTTGGATGATGATGGAGATGTAGAAGCTGCCAAATGTGAAGAAGAAGGAGCAAACACTGATGAGGGAAACTTAATGTTGTGTTTCTGAATAATGTGAGTTAGCTCATCAATCTTCTTTTGAAAACACTTATGCTCATCATGTCCTAACTTTTGACAATATGCACATTTATCTCTCTTTCTTCTAGATGATTCCTCTCTTGAAGAGGACTTGGATTTAGTACTTTTTGGTGAAGAAGATTCATTACCTTTGTCATGAGGCTTAGGATCCTTATGTTGTTTCTTTCCTTTTCCATTAGAAGCCTTTGATGTAGACTCACTTGCAATCAATGCTTGATGTGTCGAAGGCTTCAACTGACCCATGTGTGCTAACTTTGGTTGTTCCCTTGTGAGTTGCGCTGCAAATTCATCAAGAGTGGGCAATTTGTATGCACTACCAAGAGCATCCATAGTAGCATAGAATGTAGAAACAAAGATTGAATAATCAGGACCAAGCTTGGAAAGAATAGAAAAGATCAATTGTTCATCCCCTTTAACAATGCCACATGAGGAAAGCTCCAATCTAATAGTATTGAACTTAGAGAAGAAATCTTGAATATTGTCAAAATCCATAGGATTAAGACCTATGAGATCATTCTCTAATCTAAATTTTCTCATTCTATCAGGTTTACCAAAGAGTCCTTCCAATGTGACCCAAGCATCATGAGGATGTGTGCAAGATTCAATATGAAAGAGCACGTTGCGAGAGATGGATGATCTAAGAGAGCCAAGTACTTTATCCCTTTGATCAAACCATTTTTGCCTTTCTACAACACCTGTTTGAGGTTCTTGATCCTATCCATGAGTTATTCTAAGCAATCCAAGACTCAACAAATGATCACTTAAAGAAACTTTCCATGCATGGTAGTTATATGGAGTGAGGATTTTAACCTTTGAATTATCCATATTAACACCAAATAATGACTGATTACTACTAATAACTCCTTCAAATGACTTATCCAAATTAGAAAACTGAAATCCAAGGACTAACCAAGTGGAATTATAGCCCCAAAATGACCTATTTATGAAAGTAATATGTTGACCAAAAATCACTCAAATCTAATTGCAGATCAGGAAAGTAGAAGAAAAATAATGCACTTTCAAAAAAAAATTTACCTCAAAATGTTATCGTATGTGCCCAAACGAAGCCTTGGAAGTTGCAGAAATCAAGAACATACAGGTACCGTCACCAAAAACTGCAATTTTTGACAAATCAGGCTATCAAAATGCAAAATCAACACCACCACTAGAAAGCTCAGGAAATTCTACCCAATTTCAAAAAAAATTGCACCCGATTTGGAGCCCAGATGACCAAGTTATGGCCCCTCAAAGTTGGATTGTCAAACCAAAAATGCAAATGGTGAAGGCTGGGAAATCTCCAAACCCTGATGACGTCAGAAAATTTCTATGTTAAATTTGACGGTCATACGACCATCGTAGAAAGCTAATTTTTCCTTGGTTTGACGGCTAGATGACCGTCAAATTTAGGACAATTAAATGCTCACGCAAGCAAAAAAATGGCCCCATAAGTTGACGTGTCTGGTGACTTAGCCTGCTGTACCTAGCCATATGGTGATGATGTGTCAGACTACATGGTGGGATTACACATGTCATTGTTTGATTGGTACATGTGGTAGTGGTGGGGCATTTGCGTGGGAGGTGACAGTTACGCATTCTGCCGCATTGGCGGGGTCTACAGGGCCCGCATGGCGGGGCACGCCGCTGATGTGGCATCCACATTACGTTCGCATGGGCTCAGGCTTACTGGGTGCTGATTGGGTAGATGGGGCACCTGCTAGGCATTGAGCGAGCGTTGAGGTGGAGGTCAGAGGAGCCTTTGCATGGTGTGGAGGTGGCAGGGAGCTCGGGCGGCGGGATGGCCGCTGTGCTGGGCAGATCAGGCGATGGGATGGCCGCTGTGCTAGGGAGCTCGAGCAGATTGGGTGGTGCTATGGAGGAGGAGTGGCATGGTGAATCTGGTTGCGCTGCCAGAGGAGGAGCAGTGAATTCTTGTGGGTTTAATCCCACATTGAAGAGGGAATGGGAGAAAGACCCATTTACATATGCAAAGGCCTGAGCACTAAACAAATGAGAAGCCCTACGATGGAGCTAGCTTCAGGCTTGGTTGTGTGTCCCGTGTTTGCATGCTGATGTCATTGTATTCGTTCCTTCAATAAGGAATATTCTCTACTGATATTCATAAATGGAGGAGGTACGTACCAAACCCCAAATTTTTGCAGAGAAGAAAAAAAATTCTAAAAAATTAACAGAATTAAAAAAATAAATTTTTTTTAATAAAATTGTACCGGAGGTGCAGATCGGACCGTACAGTCCGATTTGCAAATATTTTTTGCCTTAGATTTGACTTTCACCTAATATAGGCAAATTTATAGTCGATCTTAACCGAAACAGCCTCCCAGACGCAATGGTGAGGTCAGATCTGCTCCAAGACACCTCTATCACATGCTAGTTGCCAGATCTAAGATTTGGACCTTCAAAGCTTACATCAAGATCTCTTCAAATCGGCTAATCTAAAATGCTCCAATGGCTCTGATACCATGTAAGAATTTGCAAATAGCAAATATTGAACCAAAGATCTAGAGGTTGAAGAAAAGCACAAGAGAGAAAATATGAATGCAAGGATGGATTGAATAGATCCAATGAATTCACCTTGATTGAATTGATGAATGAATTGCTCAATGTTATGATTACATAATAGGCCTCCTTATATAGGAAAGGTGATATGAGAGAATGATAAGGAGCTGATAAGCTATCACCTATGCTAGGTGTAATCACATGTCCACCAAATGTGGATCATCCTCCAATATGCAATAAAGTATGTGCATTGGATTAGGATGATAATGTGATAAGAGCATGAAAGGTGGATCTCACACAACGAGGTATGTGATGACAACTATCACACCAAAAGTGGAATTTCTCCTACAACATGTGCTTAATAGATGTGCCCACTCATAGGTGTCTCAATCACAAATTACTATGCAATGCATTAACCTAAGTAAGATTAAGTAAAGTGTAATTAGGAATAATTAATTACACCAATAGAATTGATAAATACTACTATTTATCTTATGTGATTTATTTTTCTGTGGAGATAAGCTGTGTTGAATAAAGCTTAACTGTGATCTAGATGGATTTTATGCTTAGAAGTGACAGAGAGAATTGTTATTGAAGTTTAGATTCAAGAAATTCAAAGTTTAAGATTAGATAGAAGTAGATCTGTTTCTCTAAAATCTATACATTCTTTCCATGTTGATGGACTGAACGTTTTCCTTAAGTGTTTTCTGGTGAAAAGCACACATGATGTTACTTTTTTATGCTCAATAAATTCATATTGAAAATCTTTCTAGAAGGTAGCTGCACCTTATAATTTTGCAGAGAGTTGGCTTTCTAAGAAACTCATTTGTTTGTGTTGAGATTTTCCCTTCTTTTCATTCTTTAAGGGATTCTGAGATTAATTTAAAGAAAAGGGAAAAACTGTATGCTAACACACATTAACTTTAGCATTTATAAGATAATTTTTGAGTTTTTGAGATGCATAAACTATAGCTAGACATTGTCTTTCTAAATCTGTATATCTTGTTTCGTAATCAATTAAAGTCCAACTAATGTAATACACATGTCTTTTTTTACCATCATCATTAATTTGAGCTAACAATGCACTCACGGCCCGTGGAGTCACTGAAGTGTATAAATGAAATAGCTTATCAAAATTAGTAGGCTGCAAGATAGGTGGATTCACAAGATACTCCTTAAATTTCTCAAAAGTTTGTTTACACTCATCATTCCAAGAGAAAGTAGTATCCTTTCTAAGCAAGGAAGTAAAAGGGATAGTTCGGTCTGCTAAATTAGAAATAAAGTGATGAATATCTGGTATTTTTCCTTGTAAACTTCATAACTAAGAAATATTCTTAGGAGGAAGCATATTAACAATAGCTTCAATCTTTTCAGTATCTACTTCGATGCCTCACTTAGAGATTATAAATCCTAATAATTTACTGGAATCAACTCCAAAGACACATTTCTTAGGATTCAATCTCATATTATAACTTTGAATCCTTTCAAATATATGTCATAGAATAGTAACATGATCTTCTCTTTGTATAGATTTTTCCAAGATATCATCCACATAATCTTCAAGAATCTTATGAATGTAATCATGAAAAATCAGAGTCATAGCCCACTGATAAGTTGCTCCCACATTTTTTAATCCAAAAGGCATCATGACCCAACGAAAGGTTCCCTAAGGTGTTATAAATGCAGTCTTAAATTGATCTTCAGGAGGGATAAAGATTTGATTATATCTTGAAAAATCATCTATAAAAGATAACAAGGCATGGCCCACTATTTAATCCACAATCATATCGATATTAGGTAATGGGAAATCATCTTTCAAGGATGTCTTATTTAAATCTCTAAAATCAGTACACATCCTTATATTATTTTCTCCTTTTCACATGGGCACAATATTTGAAATCTAATATGAGTAGTCAATAGAATGGATAAATCCAAAATCCAATAATTTCTCAATTTCACCTTTGACTAATAAAGCGATTCATGGATTCATCTTTTGAATTTTCTATTTCACAGGTTTCATATTTGGTTTTAAAATGATGTTATGAGTAACAATCTTAGAATCTATACCTGACATATCTGAATATGTCCAAGCAAAGATATCCTTAAATTCAAGCAAAAGGGAAACCATCTGATCACGTTCATCCTGATTTAAACATTTTCTGATTTTTATCATCCTTTCAAAGTTGTTTTCATCTACTTGAATATCAATAGTTTTAGTGATTAACAAATCACTTCTTATTGGAGAATCCATTGGTAAAGGAAGAGTATTCTATTCTTCATGTTCTCCAAAATAAGCATCAATTTTTAAAAAATAAGGCTTTCCTCGTTTGTGATGAAACTTAGGTAAATCCTCATAAACCCCTAAAAATTCCATTAAGGCTTCATCTTTAGGAAAAAATCCAAAGAGGATTGTTGATTAAGATCAATAAGCAATGGGTTAACCAACTTCAATTGTCCACTACAAATATGATTAACATTAAGAGAAAAAGTTGATGGTTGTCTATAAGGATTGAATCCTAATCCATATGTATGATCATAAACTTCATTATCCAAAGGTACTTGTATACCTTGTTCATATTTACCACATCCTTTCCCATTAAATCCCGATTTCTTAAGCAAATGATAACTAGGACCATATCGATCAGTCATGTCAGAAGGAATCCAAGGAGTGGCATATGTCACAATGTCATAACAATCAAGCTTTATAGTTTCAATCATTTCATTAATCGAAGTGGCAACAAAATTACTTTTTAATTCTTCAGAAAGTGAAGAAATAAAAACTTTTTTCTCAAATTCATTTTGTTTCTTCATAAATTCCAAATTAGAGACCTTGTACTCTCCAATAAACGTAGGATTAAAATCCAATGTCCCCCAATAATCCTTAGTCAAAGAAGAAGAAGATGGAGCTTCTTGTTGTTGAATCTTAGGTTGTTTTATCTCAGATTGTTGTATCTCCGATTGTTTTTCAATCTCTTTACTAGGTTGAAGAGGTTCAGAGATTTTGGCATATTTTGCATTTAAGAAAGGATCCGGGGCATCATCTATATGTAATGTATACATTAAATTGTTATAGATGAACCTAACCTTGTGATGAAGAGTAGAAGGAACTGCATGCATAGTATGTAACCATGGTCTTCCTAAAAGAAGGTTATAATTGAGAGGTCTAGGCATAACATGGATAGGAGTATTTAGAATAACTAGACTGACTTTAATAGGTAAGGTAATAATGTCCAAAGTTCTCTTCTCAATATTGTCAAATCCACGTATAGGAACATTATCAGGTTGAATAGTAGTAAGATCAGCCTTAATTGCCTTGAGCATATCCATGCTACAAACATTAAGTCCATATCCATTATCAATTAAGGTTCTTTGTATGATACTCTGATTAATAGAGACAACCACCATAAGAGCATCATTTTGATTCTGCACCTCTAAGGAAGGTAAATAATTATCAGAAAACACAATAGGAGGTAAAGAAGGCATAGTATGCATACAATCCAAAATAGAATGAATGTTCTCTTGATTAGGAGGTGAAGCAGGAAGAGTAGATAAAGATTTTTGCAATGCCTCATGATATGTCGGGGAGGTTTGAAGTAATTCCCATAAAGATATCTTAGCAGGAGTAGCACATAATTGGTCAACTAAGTTATACTTCTTAAAGGTAGATGGATACCTAGGTGCTTGAGGAAGCATAGGTTGAGAAGGAGGTAAAGAAACTGGAACAGTAGGCTGAGGGTTATTTTGTGTGCGATAAGCATGTGAAATGGAATTGGTATTATCAAAGAAATCCAAAGGATCTCTAGGCTTACCCTTAATTGTTATACGAGGACATCCTTTTACCATCATCAAAGGTGTAGGATATATCATTTTAGGTTTATCAATGTTACAAATAGTGGGACATGAAGGTAACCATGCACACACCCTATGGTAAAGGTCAATTGGAGAGGTTGTGGAGGAGAGTGAAATAGGAATAGGATCCATGGAGATCATATTCAAACCATTTTCATCCTCACTACCATGTACCTCATTAGGGAATCTATCCTTTTGTACAATAAAAGCCTCATCAAAGTACTCAAAACAAGAATCATACATGTTGAATACAAAGAAAGAACTAAAATCATGAAAATGTAAATATTTTTGTATTTTTAAAGGAATTGTTACAATTTTTTTGTATTTTTGAAATAAAAATGCAAGAAATAAATGCAATAAATCTAATCTTATAAGCATGAAAGATTTAAATCTAACACCATCAAAGAAAGAGTTGACATAAATGGGTTCACCAAAATGAATAGGTTAAAAATGGAGCCTTAACAATGCACCTAACATTCAACACTATTCATTTGTAATATGTTTTGTTTTGAATTAAAATAGAATAAGTAAATCTAGAAATACTTGAAAATTAATTAGATCAAGATACATACCTCATCATGAAATTGATTTAGAAATACCTATTTTTTGAAGCCTATGTGGAGTTTCGGAAGATTCTGCAACCAGATTTGGGATCGGGAAGCTGAGACAGAGAAAACCCATAAAAATTTTGTCTTTTCGGCAGCAAGTAGTCTTTGACCCTCATAAAAGGTCAAAGGCTACATTTTTATTTTGAAGGTCAATTCTGACTTTGTTCACAGATCTCAGAAGTTTAGAGAAAAGGGTACTCAGATCTATCCTCTAATTCTCGAAATAGCGACTGTAGATATATGAAAAAGGGAGTTGTTGGGGGTGGCTATATAGGGTTTTGCCTTAGTCAAACCCCCATTTTGGTGATCTCCACCTCCACAGATAGCTGATTGAAATAGAATGTGTGTGTATCTGTATTGAAAGTGTAATGCCAAGATCTAATCCTCTAGATCAAAACCCTAGCATGAATGTGTATGAGACAACTATGCATAGACTTGAAAGAGATAGAAAAGCATACCAAGCTCCCAAGGCTAAAGTACTTCTACCAAACTCACAATTCGTAATTGCTACCCCATGATTGTATCTTTGAATGCTTGAAAGTTGATAATGGTGGATCAAGGAAAAAAGGGTCTCTCTTGCTCCAAGTATGTGTTCACAAAGATGCTTGATGTCAACAATGGCTTGATCTTCTATATCATCCTCTTGCAATATTGCATCTTCACCATTCCTTGCTTGCTTGAAATCTTCTTGTTCATGAAATTGTCTCCTTGAGAGCACTTGATCATGGAATTGCTTGGTGAAAATGAATGCAAATGAGAGTCTTTATATAAAGGTTTCAAGGTGAGGCTCCTAGAGCAATGTGAGGACCCATAATTCAAATTTCACCTTGAATTAAGATCCTTATCACAATAACCAAGGAGGGAAAAAAATTAAATTAATTTCTAATTAAAACCTTTTCACACTAAGATCTGAGGGCCCGACATTGATTTTGGGGCCTGTGGGGACCAAATCTGGAAAAGAGGCACAGACTCCGAAGGAGGTCGAAGATGACCTCATCTCTGACCTAGGTCAAGGATGAGCTCAACTCTGACCTAGGTCAGGGTCAACCTTGACTTTGACCTAGGTTAGGGTCAACCTCAACTTTGATCCAGTGGGCCTAGATCCAGCCAGAATTAGGACAGGAGGTCCCAGGGATGCCTGGAGACCTAGAAATGATGCCAGAATGGGATAGAATGTTGGGGAGTGGTATAAAATCCTATGATGATTATGATGAAGGCTAGGAGGACCTATTTCTAAGTCCTACCTAGAAAATAGAGCCATGGAAGAGGGAAATTAAGGAGAATCCTCAGGATCATAACCCTAATTTCACCTAGAATGAAGAGATTAAGTGCATAATGCATCCTAAATGCAAGTCTATCATGAGAAATGTACCAAAAGAGGGTGCTAAACCTATCAAGATGGAAGTGCTTCCATTTAAAGATGATATAATTACCAAAATAAATAATAGATCAACAACTTATGAGCTCTTCGTTAAAGTGAACTTTCTATTGCATTAGACTCACTGTCACTGGGCCGAAGTCAAGCTCAAAGTTCTAGCCTCAAATCCGATTGTAAATCACAGCCTGAGCCATATTTTAAAAAAAGAAATAGAATGTTGAAGGTGCATAGTCACAAAGAGGATTGAATGGCTACAAAGAACATCAAATAAAAGCCGAAGTTATCTACAGGATAACCACCATGAAATAAGGTTGCCAAAATCTCAAATGTATGGCAAAGATCAAGAAAACACTCAATTTGATAAAATGCAAAGTCTGATTTTAGGAGATATTAAAAGTAATTAAAATTTGTAGAGTACATTTAGCTAGCCTCAAAAATATAAACTGCCACCTAGCACATGCCATTGGAGAAATTTTTGCATGAGTTAGGCATTGTATTTGAATGGCCACGATGCCTTAGTTTAAATTTTGTAATAATTTGAACTTAGATGATTAAGGGCTTAGGTTTAGATCTTATGTAGCCTGGGGTATTGTTTTTGAGTTTTTTTGTAAATTGATTAATTATTGGTATATATTGTAAAAGGTTTTTTATCCTTATTAAAAGACTAACAATTAGGGGCTATCTTATAGCTGATTTTAGAGCTCAATGTTTGGCTAGTTTTTAGGAAGCTAGATTCATGACACATTTCATGCATGAATTATAGGATATTTTGGAGCCATGTTTGCATAAGATTCAGAGGGTATTTTATAGCAAAATCAAAATTTTTCTAGGAGTTTTTTTGAGGGTGATTGGATTTTTGGATTCAGACTTAGGGGACTATTTAGCTGAGGCTTATTTTTAGTTTTGTGGGTTTGAAGTTGTGGAAAAGAAGGGTTGAGTGAGCATTGTCATTCCTCGATTCCTTTTTTGCATTTTGTAACCATTTTATAGGTTTTTGAAGGACAATAAAGGAGGTTTTCTAATTACATCTATTCTTGTGTATTTAATTGATTCCTTGTCTTCTTTTTGCATTAAATGTTTATCAGTTCTGCAACAAGGAGAAGTGAGTTATTTTTTTATTCCTCCTCTAGGTTGCAAAATATCCAGACCTTTTTTAGAGAATATATGTTTGTTGTTAGATTCTTACTATTTGTGGTGTGTACCCTAATAGTGGATTCTAGATAGCCTATATATTGATCAATGAATGATAGAGCCAATCTCAAGAGTAGTTGTGATTATGGAGGCCAATTTAGAGATCTTAATAAGTCTATGCCAAGTTTTTGGTGTATCACCTATATTTATTTTCAGTTTAAAGTTTCCTTCTTCCCTTTTCCTATCAAGTTTCAAATCAAGAGGTGATATCCCATATCAAATAGGAACTGGCCTAGAATTTGGAGACTCCTCCTTAATCAAAGTCCACCCACAACTCGAGGAGGTTTCCATTGTTAGGATACAACTACTACATAGCCCTAATGCCTAAGTTGGGGTGGTAATTCTAAACCTCAACAATATATACATACCAATTTAATTTGGGGTTGCCTAGATCATCAGTTTCCTTTATTGTTTCCACTAATTCATTAATTAACTAACTTTTATTCACAAAACTTTAAACTTATCTTGATTTTCTTCTTCATCATCTTTATCAACATTATCCTTTTCTCTTATCAACCTTCTCCTCTTTTTAGGTTGCTTGGAGGTGGCTTGTGTACCTCTCTTTTTCTTTTGATATGTTTTTGTAGGATTTGGCCTTGAGATTTTTACTACTCCTTTCTTTGAGGGTGGAGAAGGAGCTATTGAGGACCTTGTCCTTTCTCTTGTGGGTTATTTTGCTTGCTTTCTCTTTCCCATGGCCTTGATTGATGTAGATTAAATATCTTTTTCTGACTCAGTCTCCTCCTCATCATGCTCACTATTACCTATCAATAACTATTCCTCGATTGCCTCTTCAATCAGATTAGCCTTGGTTGCTTCTTCTTCTGCTTCATCACCAAATTATTTCACCAATGTTTCCATCATCTTCTTAGATTTCTTATTTACCTTCACTACTACAAGTTCTATTTTAATTCTTTGCTTGGCCTCTTCATAGGTACCAAACCTAGTTGCCTTTGGATCTTAGGGCTTAGAAAGTAATGCCTATATTGATCTAGAAGCTTGGTCAATATCAAGTTCATAGCCCAAAGGGGATAACCAAGAAGTCCTTGGTTCAACCACATTGATTAAAGTGGTGTTGGTGTCAACTAAGAAACATATATAATCCTTGTGCTGTTCAACCAGCTGACCAGGTATCCTACTTCTTTGGTTCATTCTATCTTTAAACTATTCAAAGTATACACCCATGATGCTAACAAAATTATGACCCAAACTTTGAATAAAATCATTGATTTGCAATATGACTAGTCGGTCAACATCCCAGTCAACATTATTGACTGAGGGAAATAAGTTTTGTACATAAAAAATATGAAAATCAGTAGTGAACCAAAATTACAAGTATTTGTCTCTGCCGACCTCATGGTTCTCATATTTTATTCCAAGTTTTTCAGAAGTAACTCGGCTTAGTCATATTGAAAACCTTTCTTCAAAATTTGATATGCTATGTCCATAGCTCCACATGGTACACTATTCATCTTACTTGATTGAAATATCTTATAATTGACTGCGTATGCTCTGAACCTTGTCTTAGGATAAAAAATAGTGTTCATTTGCATGCCTCTTCCATCCCATTCGGCTCTGGTTAACTTCTCAGTTTCAGCTCTTGGTGCATGACTGATGGCTTTTACTTTGTTGGTTATGGGGTAATTGATTACTACATGTATGATATCTGTTGTGATTTTTACTTGTTCATCTAGCCATAACTTCCCTTTGTGCACTCTTCTCAACACAACACTTATCCATTCTATTTTGAATACTCTCAAGAGGGCATTCATTAAACCCTTCACCTCCAAGTGTTTGTTCTCATCCTTGAGCTTTCCATCGACACTCAACTCTTGGAAGGAGGATTGGAGCTCAAAATTCCCTATTTCACTACTTTTATAGTGAATATATGCATCGATATCCTGGACCAGCAAAAACCTAGGTGGAATGCTTGAAAACATACCAATTTTATCAATTTATGAGGCAATCTAGGGTATTTCTTGTACTTTGGTTCAATATAGGTTGCAGACTTTATTGGGGTGACCTTGTCATTTCCGGACTTGGATTTCATTTCCTTAGATGAGGATGCCATTGTTTCAAATATTTAGGGCTTCACAAAATAACTATGAAATATCTTGATGGATGCAAAACTTAGTTGTGATCATGAATAACTTGCTCAGAAATCCTTCAAATCTCTCTTATAATATTTTGGAATCTCTTTTCTCAAATCTTCACTCAAAATTTCTTTGGTTCTTTGTAATCACGGTGTGAAAAATTACTAAGTCCTCTGTGTATTATACACAAAAATTTATTTCCCGTTCAAAATTTTGTATTTAATGCTTTACCTACCATAACTCTATAAATACAGTTGCACTCAATTTATACTTTAAATGACCATTTAGCTTGGTTAACACCTGGTTATTACTTGGTTGATACCACGACTCGGTTAACCTTTCCAATATTCACTGAATAGAAAATACTTACTCGATCATGCTTTTATTGACTATACATAGTTTAAGGTCTAAGCATGTAATCCCATAGTGCATCTTATTTCATGTTGATTTGGTATGCAATCACTAGATATAAGGAATTGTTTGTAGAATATAACCAATTTGAAATTCAATTCCATACCTACCTTCTAATTTAGGTAGAGGTGGTGATGTCACCTAATCCAATGGATGATGTGTCATCAACTGCAGTGCTTGATCCAACATTATCACTTGATGCCTTTCTCCACATCTGATTCATTATCCTCATGATTTACTCTATTGTATTTCTATTTTCTTTTTTTTGTATCTTTGGTACTCAGTCTCTATAATCTTTTCTTAGGTGACAGATTTTGTGATAGTGTAAACATGCAATACCAGTATTTGTCCAATTACAAGATCTTCCTCTCCAATTCTTTCTCATGCAATTTTATTCTATATGTCCATACCTACCACATGCTATGCAATTAAGCCATGTGTTGTAATCCTAAGTATATGCATTACCTTTCCTTCTTGGTTGATATGTTTTGTTCTATTATTTCAATGTCTAGACTTGCTTCATCTTTGTCCTGCATTCTTGTGATATGTGTCCATGCATGTTACAACTAAGATAATGTTTCTCCATGTAGGGTTTCTTAGGAGTCCTATTCAATTTTGACCTGCACTCATGTGCCTGATGTCCATTCTTATTTCAGTTATAGTAATAACCATTAAACTTAGGAATGGATTTAGGAATACCTTTTTCTTTACTCTTGCAAACATTTGATGTGTGGATCAATTTTCCACAATGATAACATGAAAAATTATTGACCTTGGATTTGCATAGGCATTCTTTTGTTTAGCTTGTCTTGATGACTCTCCCCACTCAGTGTAGCCTAATCCAGTTGTGTTATCAAGTCTTTTCTGACTTATCAGAAATTCATCTATTCTTTTGGTACTATCTTCAGCTTTCTTGATCATCTCATTATGTTGTTGTTGTATTTTTATCTCATCCTTCAATTTTTCATTTTCCTCTCTTAATTAATCGATGTCTTCAAGTTTCCTTGTCAGATCACTATTTACTCAATTAACTTCCTGACTTATGACAACCATCTAATTGGAGATTTCAAAGTGATTCTCAATGAGTCTCAGTATCTTAGATTCCTTCTCTTGTAGGTTATCAGTCATTTGTCTCATGTCTTCAATAGCCAAGTTTCTTTATTGTTCTACTTTCCTAGCATTGTTCATGACATCAATCATCCTAACCATTTGTGTCTCTTGACCAATCTATAGAGATTTGACTTGTTTAGTAAGATGTAGATTCTTTTTAGATAGATCATATATTACTCCTTTAGATGCATCAAATATGCTGCCAGATCTAGATCTAGATAACTCAAATGGATCATCTATCTCTTCTTCATGATAATCAATCTCATTGTACCAAATTTCCATATCCTTCCTTTTGATCAGTAACTTCTCCAGTTCTTCTTTGGCTTCTTTGAATTGTTCAATAAAAACATGCATCTACAATTTTTTATTCTCAATAGTCTTATCCAACTTATATCTTTCCATCCTTAGATCTTTCCTCTTTAGTGATTAAACTTCCTTAACAAAATATCTAGCTCTGATACCAATTGTTGGGTTTATGGAAAGATAAGTACTGAGAGGGGAGGGGTGAATCAGTACCCTTAAAACTTTCAAGACTAAAACTTTTCAATTGTAAATCTCAATTAATTGACTAAATCCATTATTTGAAACATACATTCAAGTAACTAAAAATGTAAATTTCATGTAAACAAAACAATAAATCATTCATGAAAATTCATACTCATGACAAAAATATTTTGGTATCATAGAAAACCTTGTAAGAAGATAAAAACTATGGTGGGGATGACACCCAAAAAATCTTCACTACTGCAACAATAAAGTATGTTGGTTAAGGCTACAATTTTTTAATAACTTTTGATGATCTTACCCTATTAGGAGTAATAATTAGATTGACTAGATCTACCTCGTTAAAGGATTTTAGCAATAAAATACATGTGTGTACTCGGTTAAGAGATTTAAATAAGAACTATTAAGTCCACTTTGTTATGGGATCTGCTACAATGGTTAAAATGTAATATAGTAAATGTATATGTAAATAGAAACCTAATCTTGTCTAATTAAGATCTATGAAATATCAAATAGATATCACCTCATAGTGATGTATGTGTCCTTCTATTCTACTCAATAGCCTTGTATGTGTTCTAAAAAATTGAATCCTTCTTTCATAAACCTTATGTCAAAAACCCTTTGTCTGATCTCCTAATGTCCTTAGTGCAACTACTCCTTCATGATAATTTTTCATAGTGATATCTTTACAAATTTATATCATGTTGACTTGACCTAATTAGGTTTTACAACATCTTAGAAAACCTAAGATCAAAGGTGTAAGAAAATAACCTAGATCTAACATTACATAGGAATCATCACCAAATTAATGATTACATCCCTATTAAATTATGTCTTGATCTTGGTAAACCATTTAGATAGATGTTTCTACCATTTTAGATTACTATATCATTTCCCACTTTACTTGATAATCACTACATTATTCATTCAGTAAATTATTGATGCTCAGTCCATATGAATGCTTAGTGATCACTAGCTCGGTACTCGATAATTGTCTGTCACTCGATGAGTGTACTCGGTCAAAAACGTGTTCAGTTATCTTAGAGATCTGCCTTGACTTTTCTCAGTGTGGAAGCTTTGTATGGCTAATTAACTGTCTTGTTTGTCTTCTTTACCAACCTTTACCAATTGAATAACTGATTGATACTAATGACAATCCATTAATGCTCAAAATAGGAGTAACAATTAAGGCTTCACTCCATCTTATTGATATTTTGTAAAGAATTTAAAATCCATAAGACTAACTGTAATAGCACATTTAAATTATTATGCATATAGATTCCTTTGGGGTGATGATACTAATGGAGAAGTAAGTTGTTAAAATCATCTAACAAAGTTATATGTAGGATCATTTTAAATTGAATTGATAGTACTCTATAGAGGATAAAGGCACTACTCTAATATTGATTCAAGGTGATTTCATCAAGCATCTTCAGATCATTTCTAGTCAATAATCTTATTTATATTTTAGAATTCATTTACTTACCCTTTTATTTAAATTACAAGCAATGTATTATTGTACACCATTCTTTTGTTAAATCATTCTTTCAACATTCAAATATTCAATTGTTGTTATGCTCACAATTTGATCTATCTCAAGAATCAACTTGCCATTTTTAGAGGTCACTCAAGTTTCATGTACATTTCTATCTTCAATAAAAAGCCTTGATCTAGGAATTTTGGTTAATTTATAGGCTCACCTGACTTGGTTCTACAGAGCCTAAAGTGTAGGGAAGGAGGATCATAATTGATCACTCCCGTTTGTTGGCTAAGTCATTTAGAAAATCCCAAAATTGAGTAGGCAAGCTCATAGGATTTTATCAAGCTTAAATATACTATATAAAAGCCTCCAACCAACATATTAAGGTTGAGGAAAGGGTTTACCCACCTTGGTTTAGCGGATCCAAAAGTACAGGGAAATTTGATCAAGTGATCATTCTCGTTCGTTGACCAGAAAGAATTGATGAATCCACTTAAAAGAAAGTGGTAAGTCTTTATGAATTTCCAATCTATGGTTGTGGGAACCAAAAATTCCCTTTTAAATATATAAAGATTCTCTTCATGACCACCATATGGGATTCCTTTGGATTTTATTAAAATATTGCAATAATCCCAACTGCATGTGCTATATTGGGCCTACTATGAATAATATAATGAAACTTACTAATCATGGATCTGTATAAAGTTGTACTCACCTCTTTAGAGTCATCTTCCTTACATTAGCTTACAACTGGTCACCTCGGAGTTCCAACTAGTTTAGAATCTTCTAACCCAAAAGTCTTCTACACTTTCCTCACATACTATGTCTAACTAATGTAGATTCCACCACTGAGTAGAGATACATACTGTTGGAGCTCTTCCTTACAGGACCAAACTTGAATCAATGGATGGGCTTGATTCTTAGGGTAGGCACTCAATTTTGACAAGAAAATAGTCCAATGGATGAGGATTGAAAGGAATCCTCCTTCTTCTTTGAGCTCCACATCACTCAGGTGGGTATTGCCTTATCTGCACACTCAAGACATCTCATGACAAACAATAGGTCTATAGATAGATTATTATGGAATAGTCTTCAAACCCCTTTAGATATCCTGTACCCCAATAAAATCACAAATCTTATGCAATAGCCCACTTGCATAGAATGAGTTTGAAGACTAGAAACAACTTCCTACTACTACCAACATGAAGGGAAAAGGTATTTCATTTCATTGACTTATGTTGGGTTGAAAGGACCCCTGAGATACCCTAAGTCTCCTATAGACTAGTGCCATATCCGATGGGCAACAGAGTCAAATACATCACTGTAGCAAGGAGCTATGAAACAAGAAGATAATATATCAAATATGTTGATGCCTAACATCAATCATACACCATTAACCAAACCTCACTTCAAAAATCCACCTGTGTACCCAGATATGTTATTACCTATTCAAAGGATTTTAACCCTCCCCTTGGAAGAGACCTATAAACAAGCAATACATTAACCAGAATCTACTAGAAGACAAGCATGAGACACCCTTGATATCCCAACTCATACATACCTAAAAAATAATCATGAAATTAGTTATCTCTGCGAAGACAACTCTATTGCAAACACATAGGAAATACAAATATGAAGATCAAACACTTTGATGTTGTAATCAACAAATTCATGATCCAAATGGAGACAGTTTGATAATAGTACAAATATATTGAATTCCCATACATAAGACAAACTGTTACAACATGTATTATCTTCTCCAAAACCAAAGAGGAAAGAGGGAACACCCTATATGCAGAGAAGAAGGAAAATATCTACAAGAAAAGGACCCCTCATGGAACCAGAATAATGGACATCCAAAATTGTGGAACACCTACAAAGTCAAAAATACAACCATATATACCACTAGCTGCCTTGGAATCCCAAAAGAATTTAGGATGCAACAAGCTTCGGACAGCTAGGGTTAGGGATTTCACCCACTAGAATAACCAAATCAATAAAAATTTATTACACTGGATGGAAAACCAGGCAATCAAATCCAAGAACAATCTTCATTCATGATAATTTTCTTAGAATGTACCGAAGATCATCAATATACCATGCTTATCAGTCTGATTAGACACCTACAACATGCCTCAAGAAAATCCATCATAGTACAAAAACCCCCAAAATCAATTAATAGACACCCAGGACCACTCTGCAATAGTCGGCACCACCAGTTTCACCAAATCCAGCCACTAAAACATTCAATTTTAGTCTTTTCTATCGCTGGAAACCCTCCAAAAATTTGAATTTGAATTTAAACAACTAGTTTCATAGCACATGTAGCAAATCAGCAATCAACATTCAAACTTGAATCAACTTTAAGTCGCGGCCATTAGATTTTCTCCTTTCCCAAGCTTTATGATTTATCCTTTAACAAGACCCCAGTCACATTTAGTGAACTAGCGACTAAAAACTACCTCCAAGTCACTGAATGTTTTATATTACTGCCAGATTATTTAGAGATTCAGTGAACAAATGTTTGCTAAATTGCTAGATCTTTTAGAGTATCGCCACTTTATTTCGCGAACAAGCAAAACCTTGGAAATTTGTTAGGCTGCTAAATAAATTTATTCAGACTACCAAATGCTAGACCCCCACTTGGGCTCACAATGTGCCACTTGTCATTAGTTCATTCACTGCTACTACCCAATCACCTCTGACATAGGACCCACTTGCTTAAGCCTTATAATCGGATGGTGGGCGTAAGAGCTCATGGCTCTGATAGATCCTTTGAGATCTTATGCCGACCATTAATTCTCTACAGATGTCAAGACCCTCTAACAAGCTGGAAACCTAGGTCCCACTGACAACCACCAAGTCATAACTATGTGGACCAATCAGAGATGAACACTTTGGTAGTACCTGGTAAATGGTCCCACTGACACAACCAATAAGAAAGCTCCAATTGTAACACCTATTAGCGGACCCACAACTGTCATCTTGCACACCTGGAGAATCAGATGGCTGGTGCATAATCTCAAGGGCTTAAAAGATTCTTTGAGATCATTCACCCACCGTAGATCTCAAATCCTTGCCAACGTCACCGAAAGCCTGACCCCACCCTACCATGTAAGATGCCTCGACAAATCATGAACTGCCACATTTGAAGAATTGACAAGCAGGCCCCTTTGACTTTTCTTCCTCAGTCATGAACAATTCTGACAAGTGCCAAATCACTGTCCCTTCAACCACTTAGAAAATGCCAGCTGTGCCACATAGCAGTGGACCCACCCATTTGAAATGTTGTGTCATAAAGGAGAATCAATGGCTAGCGTAAGATCTCATGCCTCTGACACACTCTATGAGAACTTACACCCACCATTAGATTGTGATGGTGTTAGAGAACCGGGCCCAGGAAATATAAAAGGCTGAAACATTAGAAAAAACAAGCGCAGGACTTAGGAAAATTTATTTCACCGGGCACTTAGACTTAGGAAATATTAAAGGCCATTGAGGCTACCAAAAATATAAAGCACATGTGTTATAGGAGTCTTTAAGTGGCCCAAAAAGTAACTTAAAATTAGAACAGGGCCAAGGTAGACTTAGGGGTTTTTTTGCATGCAACAGCTAGATTTTTGAAATTTTGACTAGGGTTTCAAGCCGAAGGCAGGAAAATCACTGCAAAGACCAGAGGAAAATGGGTAAGGCCATGAAATTTTTTGTAGGTACTAACATATACTATCTAAAAAAATATTTGATCTCACCAAACATAGACATCTCAAATTCTATTCTAATTTCATCTGCAAATACAATGCTCATCCCATGATTTCCTCCAAAAATTACATCATCCACAAAAACTTTAACAATCAACAATCTGTCATCTTTCTCAATCTTTGGGTAGACATTACTATCCTCACTTGTCTTGAAAAAAATGATCTTGACTAGATATAAGTGGAGTCTCTCAGACCATGCCCTTGGTGTCTACTTTAATCCATAAAGCACCTTATCCAATTTGCACACCATGTCCTTATCTTCTGATAGCGATTTATGTCTAGTCCTATTAGGAGCTTTACTTTATTAGGAGTAGCCTTGTTAGAGGACTTTAGGCACTAGCTAAAGTGCCACCATGTTAGAGAATTTATACAATAAGCTCTATTAGGATCTACTCAATTAAGTGATTTGTCTACTATAACTATTAGGATACAACAAGTAGATTGGTATGGTAAATAGAAACACCTTTTCCTGATAAGATCCTTTGAAATGCATATATTCTATCTGAAGATAACTCTAAAATAATTACAATTATGTTTTTGGATTTGATTGTAATTGGATAATTACAATTTTAATTAAATATGGATTGTGGAAATCTGATATTATTAAACTCTAAAATACCCTAGTTTAATTTCACCTCCACAATCACGATCTACACACATAAATATTTGATTTCATGATATAAATATTACAACTCAAGCCCTACCAAAAACCTAATGCCTCATCCAACACATTGAAAATACTTTTGCAATCTTTGCACCTAGTGAGATCATTTCAAAACACACATCCCAATAAAATAATCATCTTTACCAAACATGTCAAGCATAGGATAGATCTAAACAATTAATTTTGTCAAGAATAGTCAAACATATTTTGACCAGCTCTATCTTTTTAAAATTATCTACCTCAATCAATGTAACATCAACTCATCACCATAAATAAATATAAACACATTAGCGTAAGAGTTGGAACACACATGAATCATCACAACATAATCACCGATCAATGATCAAAGATTTACAATCGATCTTGGGAACACTGTCTCCTTTTACTAAAATAACTTCTACAATAGTAAACTATGCTTACCGGTCAACCAAATTAGTTGTGTTCATAATCATAGAATCAATCCATAGTAAAAAAAGTCATCCTACAATCACATCAACTAACTCATTATAGATTTGACAAACTAATCAAATCACTCATTTCCTACCATAGAGTTTTCTTCTAGTTTCCTTGTCATACTTCAATCATTCATATCTTACTCAAATCCTACTTTCAATAGTTTATATTATATAGTTATCATCTAAAGACATCCCCAAGTTTCCCTTAGGAATCATGACTACTGGAACTACTTGAACAGACTATTCATCCTTCTCACATACTTGGAAACACATGAAGAACACTAGGTCAATACTTGACATCAATGACAACACAATAATTGATCATCTTAGTACCAAATATGTATCACCAACTACTCCCCCTAAAGATTATCCTCTTATTACATTAATCCAACAAAGATATTCAATAAAAATAATTGTACTGATGCAATAATATCACTTTAATTCTACTTTGGTAGGGGAAGAACCCCCAATTTGCCTCTTAGATACTCAAACATATACTTTGGTAGTGGCTTAGTAAATATGTTTGCAACCTACTCCTTAGTTGGTACATACTGCAATTGTACTTCTTTTTCTTGAACTTTATCTCTAAGAAAATGGTACTTAATTGCAATATGCTACTCTTAGAGTGCATCATAGGGTTCTTGGATATGTTAATAGCACTATTATTATCACTATAAATAATCATTGGTTTATTTACCTTCTCTTTAATACCTTCCAATAAATTCTTCATCCAATAAACTTGACTACAATTAATAGTAGCTACAACATATTCTAGCTCTGCAATAGACTAAGAAATAAAATTTTACCTACACTTGTGCTATTCCTATCATCCACATTACCTGCCCAGTCTGGATCATTGAACACACTCAAAGAAAAATTTCCTTTGTGATCATACCAAAGACCATAGTCTTCAATCCTGTTGGCACACAAATTTTAAATTTGACCTTGCCTCCCATATAACACATTTTAAGATTAATTCTTTTATAAATATATGTTAATCAAGATGTCCCTCCCTAGTATATAAATCATAAAAATTATTTATGTATGCATTTTGGTTAAGCCATGGGAATAGTTACTATTGGTTTTCCATGTACAGGGTTCAATCAAAAGAAGTAGATATCAATTGAACAACCCATATGCGACTTGGCTCTAGAAGATCTACCATTGACCAAGTTGTTAAGGGTTAGCATTGATTCAAGGAAGGTAAATTAAAATCTTTGGCCTTTCAATCAGGTTGATAAGACAAAGCCATAGCTATATTGATGAAGATTTTTATTATCGATGAGAGACACCCTGGTGAAGAATAAACAAGCAAAGCACTAAGAAAATCAAGTGATCAACCCCAAAAATAATTGTTGCAAGAAAGATGACTTCAACCAACATGTGTTTATCTCACTATGTTTCTATATTAAACAAGGTTGCATTTCAAATAAGTCAAAATAAGGGTTAACAAAATGAACTATTGCCCGATATGAAGTATACCAAATAATATCTTGGCAAAAAACAATATCAAATAAAGTGGGTTATCAAGTAAGTGAAATATGATGGTAGATAAGGGAGATTTATTCAATAAGTCAAGTCATTAGAAATGGAAGTACAGTGAGTGATATTCCAAAATGACAAAGGGAAGACTGGGGCCCATACTTTAATGTGGAGAATTGACATTTGGGGTGCTAATAATTGGAATTGGAAGTAGAGTAGGGGAAATCCTAAATTTTCAAAGGGAGAAGGGATTGAGAAATGACTTCATGTCGAGTAATATTTATCATCACGTAAGGTGAAAAGGTGGCTTGCAGAGAAGAAGTTTATCTAATAGTGGGTGAAATAAAAGAATGAACATGGGGAAGGGGTGACATAACTCATCAAGTAAGGAAAAATTTTGAATAACTTGGATTCTAAGAAACAAGAAGTGCTATTTTGTTCAAAGGCACTAAAAGCAATTAGGAATGGAAGCGTAGGATGCAACTCCTAAATTATGAACAATGAAACCTTTAGACAATTAGACATTGAGTTAGCGGGCCCAGGGGTGATGAATGGTCAGCACATGTGATGTCGCAAACTGGAGGCTTGAGGATAAGAGAATAACCACATTATTACAATACATGGCAAGTTCGACTAGTGTGCATTGATGCAATAGTATGTAGACATAGAGAAGACATTATTTCTAGGTACTTCCTAGGTGGACTAGAAAGCCAATTGAAGGTTTCTATGTGGCAATCAAGGTATGATTGACCAGATGAAGTTTGAAGTTGGAAAGTCAAAATTTATGGTTTTTATAAAATAGGGATTTCCATTATCAAAAGGGAGACCTGAAGAATAGAGATCCATGAATGAACGAATGCCAGAATATTATTGCTAGTGCCTTAGAAGATGGTCGTATTGATGCTTTAGAGTTGGAATGAGCCATTTCATAGATGGAATGCCAAACCATGCTGGAGAAAATAACCAAGAACATCATTCACAATGCCAAAATCCATGGTTTAGAACATACCTAAACCATATTATGAAATGTACCAGACTACTTTGGTATTATTCTTTATTTTCAAATGTTTATATTCAATATTGTCTCATTGTAATCAATCCTTTTTCTTCTTAATTATTTAGTTACTATCCAATTAGATTAGTTCTTTAGTTGTCAATTAGGAGCAGTTGTGTCATTTAAGTGAAGGGGTATGCCCTTTCATTTTAAAAAATAAATCCTTGTTTATAGATAGGGGATCATTCTAATGTCAAAGGGGACCTAGGAATATAGTTTTTATACAACGCATTTTGGTCTTGTTTGTTGAAGATGCATGACTGGGGAAGAAGTATTACATAGTTCGTATTCAATCAAATTTAATCAAATTTATTTCAATATAATTCTAGTTGTCCTATCATTTCCATTGGTACTTGTCTTTATTTAATTTGAGCAATTCCCTATGATAATTTATTTCATTTAGATTCTTCAATTTTCTATCTTATGACATAGTGATTTGAATTAGTTTCAGTTTGATCATCAGTGTGAAGATTGGTTTTCAAGGCTTCACTCCATCTTATTGGTCTTTTATAAAGAAGTTAAATCTATAATACTAATTGTAACAACATATTTTAATTATTATGCATATATATTCCTTTGGGGTGATGGTCTTACTTGAGAAGTAAGTGTTGGATTATGGAGAGGGGGGTGAACCAATAATCCTTGATTCTCTATACCTTAAAAACTTTCTCTGATTCAACTCGGTGTCAACTCAGCCAGACACACTTTAATATTAACTAACAATAATAAATAAATTTATCAATGACCAAGAATATTCAAAATAAAAATTCAACACATATAACACCAGTATTTAATTTGGAAACTGAATTTGGGAAAAAACACTATAGGAATTGTCACGCACTAAAGAAATACTCTTCTGAAGTATGCTCAGTTAAAAGCTAATCTGATTAAATATTACAATGAACATTGTTAAATGTGACCTTGTTAGGGGATTTTCCTTAGATTTGTTAGGATTTTCACCCTATTAGGAGTGGCCTGGTTAAAGGTTTTCAAACACTCTTCTAGAATGCCACCTCTCTCAAGTATTTATAATAAGAGTGTTATGTCCACTCAGTTAAGAGATTTTTTTGTTACAAATGTTAATATGCAACAATATATAAACTGATCTATAAATCTGTAACTACCTTTTTCTTAATTAGATCCCTTGTGCACTCTTTGTCTTCACTTCATTCCTTCACTTTCCACTGGCTTCAACATTTCAAAAAACTTAGCTTTCTGACTCAAATTTCAACCTTTTCTTTCTTCATTGCATCAATTGGTGACTCAACAACTCTTCAACTTGTCAACCTTTTCTTCATACAATTTAATCCTTTATATAGACTTTTTTTTCCCTCTTAATCTCCTTTATTACACTTTCCTTTGATTAATCTTAGCCATCCAATCATCCTCATAAACTAATTCAATGAATTTGGAGCTCGGTAAAATGTTTTATCATCACCTCAGAACTTGAACTTTCTTGGAACTTGTACCTTCACTTTTTGCCTCTTATATCTATACCATAGCTCAATCTTCAAGCTCATCATATCTCATCATTAAATGTTGTTTTGATTCTTCTATTTAATTTTTGTTCCTTTCTTAGTGGCTAGATTCTTTTTCTTCAACCAAAATTTAGTTTACTTTGCTCGGTAATTGAAACCTTCTACTTGGTGTCTTGACTTCCTTTCACATTATTGAAACTTATTTTCCTTTTACCGAATGACTTTTTCCTTCTTAGTAACCAAAATTTTTTCTTTATTGACTTGAATAATCTTCTTTACTGAGTTGATATAATCAAATGTTTAGTAGAAAAGAATTATATCAACATAACCTTAACATTTTCTGATCTATATTAGCTACCCAATTAAGTTCTTCAACTTGACAACATTTTATTTCCTCTTCTTCCTTAACTCATTCAAATTATATCATACTCTGAATGATATGTCAACTCAATATAAATATGAAATCAATTGCTTGACATCAATGACAAGATAATAACTTATTTAATCCTTCTACAATCTTGTATACCTCTGATCTTATTCGGTCTTCTTCATCATCACCATTAGTTATAGTAACAATTGCCCTCTTTGGAATTGATGGACACACTCACTATTAATTAATGATGGCAAGACTTATTGACTTGTCTTTTTCCTTTACTTCCTTTGAGCTTTATCTTCTTCTTTATTCTTTTCTTGCTCTCCTTCTATAATCAATTTCATAATCTCCCTCTTTTAGTTGTAGTCATCAATAGCATATTAACCTCCCTCAATATCATATTATCCCTCTTTGAAGACAATGCCAAAGACACATACTCCTAAAAAAATTGTTCAGGTAGTGAATCATACCTTACATGTACTAATTCCTCATTGCATACATTAACATCTTTCACAACTTCAAGGTTTACCCAAAGAGTGAAACACTAGCATCAAGTCACAAAATAGATATTCTAATGAATCCTTGAATTGATACAACATGAATCTTGCCTTAGTGAATATTAGATAGGGGAAGAACCCCTAATTTACCTCTGAGATACTCAAAATAATCCTTCAGTTGTGGCTTGGTAAATATATCTACTATCTTCTCCTTTAAAATTACATACTCCAATATCACATGCTTATCTTGAACTTGTTCTCTTAACTAATGATACTTGATAGAAATGTTCTTTTTCTTTGAATGCATCACCAGATTATTTGATATATTGATAACACTAGTATTATCATAGAAAATAGTAACTAGATCAGTAATCTTCTCTTGCATACCTTCAAGTAGCTATTTGATCCACACAATATTTGAATATTTCATATCTGCAACAACATACCCAGCCTTGACAGTAGACTATAAAATACAACTCTATTAATTTCTTAGCCATGTCTCTAATCTTTCACCTAAAAATAAATCTCTGCCACTTATACTTTTCCTATCATTAATGTTTCTAGTCCAATCAACATCACTGTACACCTTTAGATCAAAATATCCTCCTTTCTTGTATAGTAGACCAAAATCTTCAGTCCCTTTTAAATATCTATATATTCGTTTGACTTAGTTCCATTTGTGTTTTCTTTGGATTGGCAAAAAATCTAGCAACAACATGAGCAATATTAGGCATGTTGTGTATAACATACTATAGCTTACCAATCATTGATCACTAGAGTATTTCATTTACTTCCTTTGTCTCATATTCCTTTGAAAAATTTCAACCAGTAGCCATCAGTGTACCAACCAGTTTTGACTCTTCCATACTAAATATCTTTAGGATCTCCTTGATATACTTTGACTATGTTATGTAGATCCCATCTTTGACTTATTGAATTTGTAGTCCAATAATATTTTTTATCTTTCTAATCATGGACATCTCAAATTTATTTATCATCTCCTCAGAAAATGATTTACTCATTGACTCATTTCCTCCAAATATGATATCATCAACAAATATTTCAACAATCAAAATCTTATCACTTCTATCACATTTCAAATACAAATTATTGTTGTCACTCTTTCTTTGAAATCTAATCTTAATTAAATATGAATGTAATCTTTCATACAATGCTCGGGGTGCTTGCTTCAAACCATATAGTGCCTTGTGTATTTTTTACACCATGTCTTTGTTAGTATTCTTACAAAATCCTTCAGGTTGTTCAATGTAAACTTCTTCTTCAAGAATTCCATTAAAAAATGTAGACTTAACATCCATTTGATAAACCTTGAATCCTTTATAAGCAACATATACAAGTAAAATTATCACACCTTCTAATCTAGAAATAGGGGAAATTGTCTCACCATAGTCAATACCTTCTTCTTGTGCTTACCATTTGCAAACCAATCTTGCTTTATTCATTATCAAATCTCCATTTTCATTAAGTTTATTCCCAAAAATACACTTTGTACCAATAAAATTCTTGTCCATGGGTCTCAGTACCAGTGACCAAGTATTGTTCTTTTCAATCTTTTCAATCTCTTCTTTCATTGCATCAACCCAATCTTCATTTTCAAGTGCATCCTTGACTAGTCTTGGCTCAAATTCAGAAATCAAACATGTATTGTCTTTCAACTTACTTCTTGTCACAACTCCTGCATTCTTGTCTTTTTCTTGGTGAGTGGTGTCTTCTCACATACTTTGCTAAAACAAGCTCGGTAGACTATTCTTCAATATTTTCTTCTCTTGGTGGAGGCTCAACTATTTCCTTAGTTTATTCTTGTAGCTTGGGTAAAGTACCAAAAATTCCTTCTTGTACATATACAAATCTTTGATAATCTTCTGGTTTTTTTTTCTATCTTCTTCATTTCTTTATGCAAATTCATCAAATCTCTCATTTTCACTTTCCACAATTTTTTTAGTAGCCTTATTCAAACATTTATAAGCTTCTCTCTTTTTGGAGTATCCTAGGAATATACCTTCATCTCCTTTAGAATCAAACTTTCTATTCTTAGTATCTTTCAGAGTGTAACACCTACTTCCAAAATTTTTAAAGTAGCTAATGTTAGGTGTATGCCCATACCAGATTTCATAAGGAGTTTTATTTTTACCTTTATTCAATTTTACTCAGTTGAGGGTGTGGAAAACAATACTCATGGATTCTCTCCATAATGTTTATGAAACCTCTTTTTCAATCAATAATGTTCTAGAACAATCAACCACTGATTTGTTCCTTCTTTTAGCTATGCCAATTTGTTGTGGAGTCCTTGGAGTAGGGACTTGTCTTTTGATTCCATTCTCATTGCAGAAGATAGTGAATTCATCAGAGATAAATTCACCTTCTCTATCTAATCTTAAAAATTTCAGCTGCTTACTTATTTCCTTCTCAAATCTTTCCTTATACCATTTAAACATTTGAAATGTATTAGAATTTTATTTTAGAAACAATACCGACATCATTCTTGAGTAGTCATCAACAAACCAAATGAAATATTGATCACCATAATAGCTTTGTATCTTCATAGGACCACAGAGATCAGAATAAAATAATTCTAATATACCATTGAATGAGTAAGACTTTCTTGAGAAAATTGATTTTTTCATCTTACCGATCTAACATTCCTTACACATCGCTTTATTAGGAGTTCTTAATTTTGGTAGACCTATGACTCTATTATTTTTTCTCACCTTAATTAAGTGGCTAAAGTTCACATGATATAATCTTTTATGCCATAACCAAACATCCTCAAATTTAACAAACAAGCAACTTTTTGTAGCAGTATCAAGGTAGAATAAGTTACCTTTTGATTGTTCACTAGTTCCAATCAAATCTCTAGCAGTATCATAGATCTTTACCTTTATGTTTTGAAACTCTAGTTGATGACAAGTGTTGTTCAATTATGCAACACTCAACAAGTGTACTTTAGTCCTTGAACACAATAAGCATCATCACATTTGATCTTTTCATTCAACATAATGGATCCTTTTCCTCTTAAAACATGGAGCATCATTTTCAAATCTAACAAATCCTCCATAATATTCTTCTTAGTTATCAAACTTATCAATGTCACCAATCATATGATGTGAACAATCATTGGCAATTATCCATGGGTTAGTTTTTCTAACATGAGAAATAATGGCTTCATATTCATACCTTTCTTCTTTTGAACCATCCTTCATAGAAACATAGAAAACTTCCATACTTTCTTTTGTGTTATCAGATTCATCATCGATTATTCCTTCTTCAACTAGGTAGCATGATTTCTTTCCTTTATCCTTGAAATTTCTAAACCTTCGGTATCAGTTCTCCTTCTTGTCACTTTTATCATTTCTATCATTATCAGGACACCTAGATGTAATGTGACAAATCTTGTTGCAATTAAAATATTTTAGAGGCAGTTTACCTTTATACTTTCCATTCCCTCTTGGTAGTCTCTTTTCCAACAGTGCTTCCAATTCTTCCTTTTATTTTTCTTCGGTTAGGATACTATTATAGTCACTTCCACCTGAACTATAGTGATTATCTCTTTCTCTTCTTGAACTACCAATTCTTAAAGATGATTTAAAAGATGTTTCAAGCTTTGGTAAAATATTATCAAAATTACTAAGCTCAAATGTAGTCATCTTACTGATCAAAGCATCAAGAGTAATAGTATTATTAGGTATGGATTGAGAAATTCTTGAATAGCAGAGACTCAAATAAGATATTTAGATAAAAGATTTCTAATAATTTTTCTTACCACTTCTTCTGCAGTTAATGCTCCACCAACACCTTTGATAGCACTTACCACTTCCTTGATTCTGAAACTATATTGTGAAATGTTCTCTTCTTCTTTCATTCTCATCTCATCAAATTTTCCTTGATGACTATCAACCTTTACTTTTTGTACATGTAGATCACCTCCATAAACAATTGCAAGTTTATCCCACATCTCTTTTGCAGTGATACAATCCTTTATGTCATTGAACTTAATATCGGTTAGGGAAGATGCAATTTCAATCATTAGGAAGTTGTGTTCCTTTTTTTCTCTCATCTGATCAAGTGTCATAGTTCTAGGAGGTGGTGGAGTGTAGTCATTATCCAAATGGTTGAGTGTAGATTCTCCAATTCCAGATATGTATAACCTCATCCTTATTTTCCATGTAGAGAAACTCTCCTTGTTTAACTTTGATACTTATCTCCTATACATCTTAAAATATTTTACTCAAGTCTTTGAAGATTATCCCTTTAGAGTACTTAGCTCTGATACCAATTGTTGGATTACACAGAGGGGAGGGGAGGTGACTCAATAATCCATGATTATCTACACCTTAAAAAATTTCTTTAATTCAACTCAGTGTCAACTCAACTAGACACACTTCAATATTAATCGACAATAGTAAATAATTTTATCAATGAGAAATAACATTCACAATAGAATCTGGCAATAATAGTAGGGCCTCCCTACTATTCTAAAACTTTTTTCGATCTATATACAAGTAATTGTGACCATTCAATAGCAAAATTCATACTCCCCCTATCCCTCTAATAGAGGTTGTGGTAATTGGCTATTAGAGTAAACATTCAACACATATAATACCAGTATTTAACGTGGAACCCCAATTTGGGAAAAACCATTGTGGGAATTTTCACCCACTAAAGAAATAGTCTTCTAAAGTATGCTCAGTTAAAAGCCAATATGATTAAAGATTACTGTGTACAAGGAAATGTAACTTCATAGGATTAGTATTGACAATGAATGAAATAGAAACTAAATAAACCACAATTATAGCAACTATTTAGAAAATTAATGATCAATTGAGCATCCTATGGCTCTCTATCTAAGATTGTTAATAAAAGCTCTCAACAAGCTACCATTAATGATAGTCCTAGAATGAGAAATGATAAGATAAACAAGCTAAAGCTAACAATTAGATCAAATTAAATGCTAATTAAGCTCTCAAAATGCCTTCCTAGCTATAAAATGCAAGAGGTTTGATGCAATTTTCAGATGTGTGGTCATGAATTATGAAGGTTTTGGTCTTCCTTTTATAGATTTTCCCAATGGTAGGGGGTGTAGTATAGTTAATCATGATTAAGCCTTGGTTGAGTCTTTGGTTCCACCCTTTGAAGACAATGAAAAGTTTGTGTCCTCAAAGCTTGGGACAAGTAGACAAGGTCAATGGATAATATTCTCTTTCACTTTGAGTGATTGAGATTGAATTTGGCTTGATCCATGTGAATGTCTTTCCTCAAATCCTATTGGTTGATTGAATTTCCTCCCTTTGTGGTTGTTGAGGGAAATTAGGATTTATTAATTGATTTAAATTGATTTGTTTAGCCATGTACCCCTTGAATGGGTTGAATTTATTTTAATCCAAGACTATACAATTAATTGATTTAATTGCACTTTGATTTGATTTCACTTGATTAAAATGCTCTCAATTTTGATTTATCTCGAATTAAGACTTGATTTTAATTTTGATTGGCTAATTATGCATTGTGATTTAATTGATTCAATTTTGTCCTAGATTTGCTTTGATTTGACTTGATTTGTTACTTAATTGTCTTTGTCCATTTTTAGGTGATTACAAATGCCCCTCTTTGAGTTGACGTGCGAAGCATGTTGATTCAAAGAATACTCTGATCTTGTTCGATGATAGGTCCTGATTCATTGATGGTCGATCTTTGATGTTCATTTGATGTCTTTTGATGGTCGATCCTTGATTTTTGATATGAGATTGATGCAGATTTTGATTGATTTAATACCCTTAATGCAAATTTGATGATCATTCTAATGATGGTCATTCTTTGATTAATCCTTGATATGATGTTTGATTCGATGAAGGATTCTGATATGATACCTGATTTGATGATTGATTTCGATGTGATGCCCCATTTGATTGATTACAAAAAATTTCTTGATAAAAGCTTTCACTTTTATTTGATGATCGATCTCTTGATTGTTGATGATGATCTTGTTGATGTTGATTTATCCGATGGTATGCCCCCTCGGAAATGAAATAAAATTTGATCATTGTTTGATAATCTTGATGATTTAGGTCAATTTGCAATGAATTTTATTTTTTATTTCTGATTTTGATGTTTGGTTTGTTTGATTTCAAATGCCCCTTTTGTAATTGATTTGATGAAAAATTAAAGTTCTTGGGTCAATTTTAGTGAAATTGTCCTCTCTTAAGTCAAAATTACCTCTTTTTAGGTCAAAAAGCTATATAAAGGGGTCAAAATCCCTTTTTCACAATTCATTTTCACTTTCACTTTTCACTTTTACCCTCTATGAGCTATTTGACTTTTCATGATGTTTGTCCCCATTTGCAAGCATCGATTTGAGAAATGCCACCGCTATATCAGCATTTGCCTAGCTCAGGACCTCCGGTGAGTTCATATACCTCCTCGTCTTTTCTATTTATGCATTTAATTTCAATTTTTTTTTTCAATTTTTTTCTACTAAACAACCCTTTTTAAAAAAAAAATTTAAAAGTGCACTTTTGCATAATTAAATAGTGATTTTAACCTCAAATTTGCACTTCTACAACATTAGAGTACACTTTCATGATCCGGTTGTGCGCTTTCACTCGCCAACTTTTTGCCCTTTTCCACTTTTGCAATGTTTCGGTGCAATTTTGCTTGTGTTTTTGCTTTTACTCTTTTAAAGAGCGCTTCTGCTATGTTAATGAGTGCTTGCATCTTTTTCTCCACTTTGAAGTAATTAACAAGCACTTTTACAAATTTAAGCTGCACTTCTACTTTTTTATGCTTTTACACCTTGAAACAACGCTTTTGCTTTGCAAAATATTTTCCATTTTGATCAAGTCCAAATTGCAATTTGTCCATTGTCGTCAAACAATTGATAGGTTAAGTTCCCAAACTTGATGTCCTTAACAAGTTGTAATATGTCAGTAGGAGTCAGTTATAGTTGGAATATCATTTGTCAATCTAGTTTTAGATGATGGGTGATGATTAAATTTCTATTCTATCTAAGTAGAAACATGAAATCTGATTGTGGTTTGATAGTTTTATAAATTTTTGATTGACTTAGCATGGTCCCAATAATTTATGATTTCCATTCTAATGTGTTTGAAATTTCTTTTTTGCAGACTGAGCTTGGGTCCTTGTGTATTCGTGGTGCATATCCCTTGTCATGGGGTATGATTGCTGATTTGAGTGCTACTGGCCATCGGCATATTAGTCTTCGTGGCTTGTCATGGCTTGTTGTTCCTTCTTTATCTTCCTCGATTCTGAGTGAATCGGGGTCTTATTACTACTATGGTTGAGCGTTGGCACTTAGACCAAAATACATTTCATCTTCCCATGGGTGAGATGACCATCATGCCAAAGGACGTCTATCACATTCTGTAGTTGCCTACTTGGGGAGAGCTCATGTATTACGACTCTATTTATAATGGATCAACATGTTGAAGGGTTTTTGGAGACCCTACTATCGGTGATGCTCACATCTAGTGGGCTCAGTTTGTTTCATTCCCTGTTTTACTAGTTGTTCTTGGTACTCTGATCAAAGGTTTCCTTCTTCTTGATAGGCATGGGCATGGATTTTCTATTAGATGGGGTCCCATTCTAGAGGACTTGATAGCAGATCCTCATCAGTTTGACTGGGGTTCCTATGTGTTGTCTTAGTTATATCATGAGTTGCACATAGTTGTGTATAGACATTTGACCACTTTGACTATTGGGGCTATCTTATTATAGCTTTGGACCTAGGAACATATCCCAATGACACATCTTGTTACAGCATGAGATCATTAGCCAGGTTGGCCTTTTGTGTGGATGTACGATGGTATCATTATCTAGAACCATATAGGTAAGATGGATTACTGGTGACGTAGGATTGATGACATGGACACTATTGTTTGAAGGCCCTATCTTGGTTGTGAGGCTTGGCTGGAGGATGATATTGAGCTACCTTATATGTTTTGTCCTTATTGGATGATTGGATGCTCTACTTTTGTCATTGAGAGATTCTACTTCTGTATAGTATTGCATCAGTATGGTTTCAGATAGTGCATGCCGTAGGGAGTGGCTATGTATGCCCATGTATAGGTGGAGCGATCATTATGGGGCCCTTGTGTCAATTTTGACACTGCTATGCGGGAGAGCTAAGACCTATTATATCTTCCTTGGTCTATGAGAGGTCAGATTGTAGATGCGGGTATCATAGATGATTATGGTGCTTGGTTGCATAAATACCCTTTTCCTTGATTTACAGATCCTGCCAAGAGGATTCCCACTATTGATGAGCTATCAGATGGGGATAACAGTGCTAGCAGAGATGGTGGTGATGGTGGTGATGATGGGGATAATGGAGATGATGACATAGGTGGTGTTCATGGTAGGATCAAGGGATAACATGGATGACGAGGTTTTCGAGGAGTGAGAGTGGGTAGAGTACAGATGCTAGTAATAGTTGCTACTCTAATTCCTCCTAGGTGTGGTGATCAAGTGAGAGGTCAATGGGTTGATAGGGTTTTACATCAAGTTGTGAGAGATCTTGCAGATAGGCCTAGGTCTAGGTGTCAAAGGGAGATGGATATAGATATTGTATAGGTACTACTTGATTAGGCATAGGGTCCTCCTGCTCAGCAGGTTATTCCTCCTATTGTTCCCCAAGTTCCTACATCTTAGGCACATGCTTCTACTTCGATGCCTTCATCTTCTTCACAACCATCATCTTCTCATTTGGTTCCATTGTTGGGTGATCCATCTTCTTCGGTGATGCCATCTACTTCTATTCCTCCTCAGTCTTCTGCAGTATAGGGTCCCATAGAAGCTTTAGCATCAGATGTTATATCTCTTTAGTCTCAAATTTTAGTGATGTAGTAGTAGGTTACTTAGCTGAGTACAATGATGTAGACTTTCATGGCTACTATGAGTCAGCATGGTTTATAGGCTAGCTTGAGTCGGCCTCCTGATAGTGCTCTGGGTCTTGATGATACTGATGGTGCGGGTGACTCTATCAGTTGATACCTCATGAGATATTTTAGTTGTTGCCTTTATTTTTTGATGTTATATGATCTCCTTCCTGTTATTTGATGATTGAGACATTGGACTCTTGTTGTACCATTTTTGATCGATTGATGTTGTTTATGCTGATACTTTGATAGTTGTTGGACCTTGATCTTTAGATTTAGCTTTTATGATCATTCATTTAGACTTTGATATCATGTTGCTTTTATGATGATGGTACCATGGACTTTGATACTTTCTTTGATAGGTTTCACTATATATGATGTCATCATATATTGGATCTCTTTTTCAGGTGTTTTACATGATATGCAGTTCTATATGATTCTATCTCCTATATGTGTTTTATGCTTTTTAGAATGCAATTATGAAATGTATGTATATGTCCTAATGATGGTTAAATGATTTGTCTTATGTATGAAATAGAATAGATGAATGTAATGTTCGATGGATAATTATTAATGAATCTAATGAATGCATTTATTTTGATGTGTAAATGTGATGAATCTATGTGATGTAATGATCATGAGCTTGTAATGATTAATGATATATGAAATGTGAATGGATGATATTATCATGAATGATGTGCATTTAATGTTGAATGATCTTAATGGATGTAATGAATGATTTCTAACTAATGCAATGCACTTAATGAATGCACCTTAAATGAGATGAATGCAATTTAATGATTCTAATGAACTTTAAATGTATGTCATCTAATGATAATGATGAACTTTATGAAATGGACTTAATGATTCAAATGTTGGACACATTTAAATGTATGCAAGGCTTAATGAAAATGACTTAATGCAACTTAATCAATGCAAGTGAACTAATGAAATGCACTTTGTTTTTGATTTCCAACACACTCGATCCTATATAGTTTTTTTTAATGATCCTTTGATTTTTTATTTGACTACACCCCCTTTTTATTTTCCTCTTGCAAATTTAAGCTAAGAAAGGCAAAACAATATATACAATGCATTTAATCTAAGATGTATGCAGCTAACTATCATTATTCAAAATCTGGAGCTTATAATCATCATTGAGCATTTTTGGAATCTCGTTTTAGTACAACCATCACTAGTTCAACTATGATGATATGAATACTTTTTGCACCTCTTTATTTTCTTTCCTATCTCTCTTCAGTATGAATATCACTGATTGAAGCCAATTATGGGAGTGCAAATACTGATTTTGTCAAATTCTATGTTGCAAGTGGATTTTGGTATTATGATATTGAAGATCAAAATAAACAAGGTATCCTTTTGCGTAAACAAGCAAAAATCTCAATTTTATCCTATGTACCAGTCCTCGATGATTCTTTGATGATCACATCCTTAGACAAATAATACATGATTTAAAACTTTGATTTTAAGACAGTCATTCAGAAATCTACAAAATTATCATCCTTTCATCATAGCTTGTCTAGTCTAAAACTTTCATTGATTCGCTAGAAAGACATAATTTCATCAATTGAGTCAACACTTAGAAAAATTTCTCGCAATGTTTTTCAAGTCCATATTTCAAGTGTAGTTCCATCCATTTCATACTTTTAATCTTGATAAAGATAAGGTCATGTAAGATCTTGGATCAAATTTTGCATTCAGGTTCAAATTGGATTAGAATGTAGATTTGATTAAGTGTTCCTCTTTCAAATTTTGATGAATTGATTCCATGATTGAATAAAGCTTTCTTTATTGAATCCTTTCTCCTTTTGAGTAGATTGCCCCCAGTTTGAGATAATTTCATTTGTGGGACTTAGGACAATTTGCAGATTAGGTGACCAAAATCTTGAGGTACTTGCAAATGCGACTGTGGGGTTTTATTATGCAATATATACAAATGTTGGTGAATGCAATATTTACAAGGTGACCTTCTAGGTATGTGACTGACTTGGACTTTCAATGGCACCTATTTACCATGTTTTCACCATTTGAATGGATCTTGCTCTTTTTTCTATTTTTAAAGCTTTTCTCTTTTTTTGCTACCAAGGCGCCTATTTGCTAGGTTTTCACCAAGGCACTTTTTCTCTTTTTTGATTTTTTTTGTACTTTTCCCTTTTTCAATTTTTTTTTCATATCATCAAGGTGCCTATTTTCTAGGTTTTCACCAAGGCAAAATCTTTTTGAAGATCGTATATGAATGTTTTTACTTTCTGCATGCTCAATTTTCCACTATTTTTGTTCTTTTCTACTTTTCAAATGTTTTTGGTATTTTCAAGATCTCTTTTGACTATGTACAATAAATATGATGTTTTCCATCTGATACTCTTTATACTCTTTCATCCACCTTATGTATAGAACCTCTTTAGATGTATGCTATTGATAGGTTCTTGTAGCTCTTCTCCATCACAATCTGCTAGTTTGTAGGTGATGGTCTGAAAATTTTCAATGATGATAAATGGTCCTAACTAGTTTGCTTCACATTTTCCTTTCTTTTCCCTTTCTGCTTGATTCTTGGGATTCTCTTGCAAAACTAGGTCACCTATTTGAACTGTTCTTGACTTGATGTGTTTGTTATAAGTCCTTGACATTCTATTTTGGTACACCTGTAGATGATCAAATGCTTGTTTTTGTTTCTCATCTAGGAGTTCTAGTTCTTGCAACCTAGTAACCCTATAGTCTTCTTCACTTATCAAGCCATGAAGAGATATCCTTAAGGATGGAAGTTCTACCTCCAAAGGCAAAACTACTTATGTTCCAAAGACTAAAGAAAAAGGTGTAGCTCCTGTTGGCATTCTTATGCTTGTTCTATAAGCCCATAAGGTTGGGTTTATTTTGATGTGCCAATCTCTACTTGAATTGTCCATTGTTCTCTTCAATATCTTCAAGATGTTTTTATTTTTTGCCTCGACTTATCCATTACCTTGGGCATAATAGATTGAAGAAGAATGATGAATCATGTGAAACTTGGTGCATAATTCCTTTAGGTCTTTGTTTTTGAAATGCGTTGAATTATTTGTTATGATAGCATGAGGTATGTCATATCTACAAATAATATGATTGGGAAAAAATAAAGATGTCTTCTTTCCTGTTGTCATTGATAAGGGTATGGCTTCAACCCACTTGGTAAAGTACTTCATTGTCGTGATGATGAATTTATGACCATTCGAGGATGGTGGATAAATCATGCCTATTAGGTCTAGACCCCATTGATAGAATGACCAAGGTGTTGTCATCGAATGAAGCTCTTGTGAGGGCACATGTATCAATTTTCCATGGAATTGACACTTTCTACAAGTTTTTGCAAAGTTACAAGCATCTTTCTCCATCGTAGGCCAAAAATATCTTATTCTAAGAAATTTCTTAGCTAGGGTTAACCCGTTTGAGTGTGATCCACAAATTCCTTCGTAGATTTCTTATAAGGCTACATTTGATTCCTCTTCTTCTAAACATCTAAGGATCATTCTGTCTAAACTCTTACAATACAATGTCTCAAAAATTATGGTGTATTGGGTAGCTTGGTGAATGAAGCTTTTCTTTTGATTCATGGTTTGCTCTATGGGAAGGATTTGATCTTTCAAGTAAGTGTAAATAGGTCCATACCAAGGTGATTCATTTATAGTCAACAAGAAAATGGTATAAGGGTGGGTAGGGTCAAACATGGGTTGATCCACTTCTTCTACCAGGAATTCATATCTGGCACTTTGATCAGGCATTTGTAGAAGTGAAGCCAAAGTTGCCATTGCATCTGCTGCTTTGTTCTTTTCTCTTGGCACTTTCTCAAATGTAATAAGTACAAAATATTTCTTAATACTTTCCACCATATTTTTGTAAGGCACTAATTTTTCATCCTTTGTCTAATATTCTTCATTAACTTGATTAATGACTAATTGTGAATCTCCATAAACCTTTAGTTTTGTCACTTTCTGTTCTAATGCCAACTTGATTCCAATAACCAAGGCTTCATATTTTGCTATATTATTGGTGCATGGAAATAGCAATTTATAGGACTTAGGAATAGTAGATCCTTGAGGAGTGATTAGAAGTATGCCTTCTTTTGATCCATGTTGAGTGTATGAGCCATCAAAATATAGTTGCCATATTTTTGCCTCAAAGTTCATAATCTTTGAATCTGGGAATTCCACTTGGATGGGATGATCATCTTGAAGTGGTGCTTCTACTAATTGATCAGCAATGACTTTCCCTTTGATTGATTTTCTATCAACATATTCTACGTCGAACTCACTTAGTACCATAACCCACTTTGCTAGCCTTCCATTTAATGTTGTTTTACTAAGTAGATACTTCAAAGGATCAATTTTGGCAATGAGCCTTATCTTGTGGGCTAGCATATAATGGAGTAATTTTTGGGAAGCAAAAACTACAGCAAGCATGCCCTTTCCATGAATATATAATTCAGCTCGTATTTGACCAAGGTTCTACTTATGTAGTAAATTACTTTTTCTTTTCCTATTTCATCTTCTTGTGCTAAAAGTGCCCCCAATGAATGCTTTGTTACTAAAATATATAGGATCAAGGGCTTGCCTTTGATAGGTGGCATCTGATAGGGGAGAACATAGAGTGTCGTACTGTTAAGTCCATAATGGCATCTATACTTGGAAGTGGGAAGTCATCTTTAGGACATGCCAAGTTTAAGTCTCTAAAATCCATGTAGATTCTAATGGATTTATCTACTTTTGATACTAGCACTATATTTGAGATGCATTGTGCATAATTAATGGCCCTTATAAATCCCACCTTTAATAGTTTTTCTAAATCCACTTTGACAAGTAGTGCTATATGTCGATGCATCTTCCTTAACTTTTACTTAACAGGTTTGGCTCCTTCCTTGATATTTAGATGATGCATTATCAGATTCGGATCTAGTCCCAGCATATCATCATAAGACCATGCAAAATTAACTTGTTTTTCCTTAAATAACTTGATGAATTCTATTCTCTCTTCACTAGATAGTGATGCCGCCAGGTGGATGATCTTTGGCTCTATTTCTAATCCAATATTTATCTTTTCTATGGGCTTGATCAAGATTGGAGATCTTTCTTCATAATGTTCTGGTAGAACATCCAAACTCCCTCCTTTAGGTGCCTCAATTGGGTTTTCACCTTTGGAAACATCCTTTATTTCTTTTTTTCTTTCTTTTGGATCTAATGTTGCCACAATGTGGTTTTCAACACTCAATTCTTTTCCTTTTTTATTTTTTTTTATTGTTTTCATTTTTTCTCATATTGAAAGTTTGAATGCTCCCTTTGATCAATTCTTCTTGATATTCCATGATAGAAGAAGGTTCAACCATGTTAAGGTATTGGGACACCACATTGCTGTTCAAGAAGATTGGAAGGGTAGTTGGCTCAATGGCATTCCATTCGATTAAGTCTGGGTATATGAGAGTTAGTGGGTCAATACTTGGGTTTGATTCAATGAGGTTTAAGGTCAATACTTCATTGGATGGTTCATACATTGTATTGTGCAAGTCTATGACATGGGATTCCTCTAAATGTTCTAAAGAAGAAGGATCAAAGTCCTCCTCACTAGACTTCTCTAGGGTTTCTATTGGATAAAACTCATGTGGATTAAACCTAACATTTGATTCTTCCATAGTAGGTCTCCATGAAGGAATGTATGGTTCACCTACCCATTGATTTATCTCTATTTCTATGCTTGGCACATCATTTAGAACCACTTGATTTGAACTAGATGCTTGATTTGAACTTGATTCTGCTATTGGTCCTTTATCCTTGGTAGAAGTATAAGTATGAATAACATCAATACCCTTATCATGGCATGACTCATCTGATAAAGTATCCCATTCCCACTCATTAGAATCCTCCTCACTATGAGATTCTAATTGTAATATTTGAGCATGAAGTTTGGGATAATGCTTTTGGATGTATCCTTCTTCAAGATACCATAATCCTATTTTCTCCTTGGTATCTCGCCATGTTATCTCTATGGGTTCAATGAGCCCTTCATTATTTGTGCCCAAAGGTCCTTGACCTTTTTACCCCATCTTTTGCATGATTGAAAATCCTTTCCCATATTGATGTGTGGGAATGGTTATATTTTGAATATGTTTGACATGTGCACTTGATTCTTCATCTTTATATAACCAGTTTAGGATCTCATTGTCTTCTTCATCCATTTTGGATGATGTATTTTCCCTTTAAAAATTATCATTATATCTATGGGGTAGATTTGGAGGTTTTCCATAGGACTTGGGTGATAAGGGTAAGTCCATCATAGATAAGGAATATTCACCTATGCCCTTTTTCTTGATCTTGCATTGCTTATCAAAATTCTTCATCATTTGGTCCATTTTTTGATAATGATCTTCTTTGGTGTACACTTGGATAGCTTTGGTATGGTCTTCTTTTGATTCTTTAATAATATTATCCTCATTAACCTTCTCTTTTCCTTTAGTTGATATAGTTAGATTAATGAGTTTTGGTGTATCTTCAATAACAATTTCCTCTTCCATCTTTTCTTTTCCCTTCAATAATGGGATATCCTTGGAACTTTGTCCTTGCTCTATTTGATTAGGTATAGACCCTTCTACATTGTGTGGAACTAGGGAGTCATTGATAAGCTTGATGTTGTTACAATATTGGAAGGGATTTAAGTCCCCACTTACCATTATCTCCTGCCCTAGATAAGGAAATTTTAGGCATTGATGATAAGTTGAAGGAATGGCTTGCATTTCATGGATCCATGGCCTTCCTAATAAGATATTGTAAGTCAAATTTAAGTCTAACACTTGGCATATGGTCTCTTTTTGCATGGGACCAAATCTTATGGTTAACACTATGACTCCTTTTGAAGCTCTTTTTTCATCATCATAGGCTTTTATGGTTATCTTTTTCTTAGGGTCAATAGCCTCATTAGAAAATCCTAGGGCTTTCACTAGGGTAAGGGTACAAATGTTTAGGCTGGCTACTCCATCTATAAGGACTCTTTTCACCCTATGCTTATGAATCAAGAATTCTATGTGCAAAGGTAGATTTTGAGGATGATTAAGGGACATGTCATCTTGTTCAAAAAATGATAGGCAATGGGGTGCAATTAGGTGTCCTACCATATTTTGAAACTTGTCTACCTCTAAATTTAGAGGCACATTAGTTTCCAATAAGGCTTTCTCCAAGATATCTTTATGAATTGGTCATAATTTGAGCAACTCAAGAATAGAGATTTGAGCAGGAGTTCTTTGTAATTGATCAACCAAGTTGTATTGTTTTGATGATGAGGTTGAAGCTCAGTTTGATAACACAATCTTAGGAGCATTGGTAGGTAGGATAATTTTTTATGCTTTCCCCCTAGTGACAACATTTGATGATGCTTCTCTTGACTTATCCTTCACTATGATAACATTTATGGTATGATCTTCTTCTCTTAGAGTATTTATCATGTTATCATAAGTATGAGAAAAGTTCACTTTCTCATTGCCTTTTTATTTTATTTTGATTAGCATTAGATGACTCACCCTTTTCATGATTCAAAAAGGGATTCTTGAAGGCCGTATGGTCCTCATTATTTTGAGGCCCTTCAATTTTGATGGTTCCATTTTTTATTAAATCTTTTACCAAGTGTTTTAACCTCATGGATTCATTTGTTGGATGACCTCTATTTTGATGATATTCACATTGATGAGCATCATTCCACCAATGAGGTTTAACTTGAGGTTCATAATCTCTCACATCGGGTAATGTGATGATTTTTTTAGCAACCAAGGTCCTTAATGCATTCTCCAAAGGTTCACCTAGGTAGGTGAATTTTCTTTTGTTATATGCGGAGTAAGAGGATTTTGACTTATTCCCATTAGCATTATTATTGGAATTGATATTGGAATTAAATGGAGCTTTGTTTGATTGATTAAAATTATTTGAAGAATTAGCTCCATATGGTAGGGTAAAAGGGGTTGCCTTTAAGTTGTGGGCCTCCACAACTCCATCATTCACAAGGTTTTTGTTGTTATTCTTTATCCATGAATTAGATTTATCATTGTGATTGTTGGACCCTTGATTATTGACATATTTAGGCACATAATTTTATTTCACCTCTCTTGACCAATACATCCTCTATCTTGATCCCATTTTTTATGATTTTTTCAAATGTTCAGGGACATTGGAGTTGTAATCTATAATTCATTTCCATGGTCAAATTGTTGGTGAAGATTTCCATCTTCTCTTTCTCAGGGATACTTCGTGGATACCTTGTGAAAATGGTCCTCCACCTTTGTAGGAATCCTAAGAAGGATTCTCCCTCTTTCTATTTGGTATCACACAACTTGAGCATTGTGATTTCGTGCTCAATTTTATAAGAATAATGGGTCACAAACTTGGAGGCTAGCTCCTCAAAGGTCTTTATTCCTTGGGGTAACTTTGAAAACCACTCCATTGAAAGACATCCTAAGCTCCTAGGAAAGAGTCTCATTAGATATGTATCATTGTGCATGAACTCAATGCTTAGGGCACAAAACTCTCTTAAATGATCTTGTGGGTCTGTTTTACCCATATATTTATCATACTTGGGAAAAATAGTATTGAAAGGAAAAGATATCATAACTAAGCTTTTTTCGAATGGGAAAGGACACAAACCTTCAATGGAGAAGGCCTTAGGATTGGCTGCCTTTTTTATGGTATCAATTTGTTCTTGGAAGGCCTTAATCTGCCTAGTCATAGCATTCATGGGATCATCTTTCTCTTGGTCTTTCTTAAGTTGCTCAATATCAAAATCATGAGGAAGCTTTACTCCCACTTGGGCTAGGTTTAGGAAAAATTTCTCCCTATCCCTATCTATTAATTTCTCTATGACTTCTAGGAATTCTAGATCTTGGGCAGCTTTCTCAACTTTTTCTTCAAGTGTTTCTTTAGGATTATGATTGGCATTGTTGATATTATGATTGTTTCCTGCTTCTTGGTAATTGTGATATGCAAAATTTCTAGCCATTTCTCCAAGTCTTTGTTCAAATAAGTTTGGAAAAATTTCTTCTTGATTAGGACCTTTAAAAAGACTTTGGTACTCAACTTCTTTCCCTTCATTTGCAACAAGAGTGTTATCTCCTTGTAAAGAAACCCTATATGTGTGGGACTGTGTGGAAACTAACATCCAACAAGGGTTTGATTTAAAGTGATCCTTGATTCGAGAATTGTTGATTTTAAATTGAAGAGATTAAAAATGTAAGATAAGCTTTCAATGGATATCTCTCTCACTTGTTTATGTATTTCAAACACAACAATCATGCATTAACTTGTCTCTTTTTACCCACTTAACACAAAATGTTTGATTTGAAAGAATGTTGTCATGGGTTTTGCACAAAAAGACACTTCAAGAACCTACCTAGCACAAGATTTGGTTCATAAACATGGCTCTAAAAGGTGGTCTTTCTATTTTATCAAAGATTTAATATAGATTCTAGTTGAAATGGATCTTAAACTTTCATCCCCCAAGTATGTTAAGGGGCTTCCCACCATCGGTATGTCGGAGTTTTGCGCAATCCGTGAGGACTACTCAAGGAAGTTAAAAAATAAAAAATCATTTTGTCACACACCCCATTAAGAATGCATGTGTTTCTTTTTATAGTGGGTTGGATTCTCATAGAAAAAGAAAGTGTATCCCACTTTGGGCTTTCCTTCTCACCGGCCTCGTTAAGGCAAATTCTCAGGAGGCGAGCCCACTAATATTCTAGCATGTTCATGTAAAGCAAGGAAATGGAGTTAAGAACAAGTTTTTGGGAATTTGGTTCACCTAAAAGGTGAAGAGCATATCCCTAAATTTTCCTTAATTTCTCAAACACAATTAACAATATTCAATTTATTTCACCCACTAACTATAGAGAATTGAGTATTTCTACTCTTTTCTACAAACAAGGGGCTTTGATTTTATGTGCTTGAATCCTCAACCTTTCTTCTAAATCAAAAAGTTCAACACCTTTGGCATTTTGATTCACTAGAAGAAGTGAAGACCATAGGTCTAAATGCTAAACTTTCCAAACAAAGATAGGCTATTTTGTAATTACTAGATTTTTAAATGCTCCAATGCCACAATTTAAGGGAAAATATTCACTAGTTTGAGGCTTACCTTTCCTTGTAGCTAGCATAAGCTAGGGGCATTTTTTATTAATTTTTGTCATTTTTAACATTACCTTAGCTATAGCTCCTTTCCAAATGTGCATTTCCACTAGCAAGTTAGTCAACAAAAACAACAACAATGAAGGAAACTAAAACGAATTTAAAGAAGCAAAGTTTGAATTGAATTTTAAAGCCTTATTTGCAAATTTTGAGAAAAACTTGAACTAAGGTGAAAAAATCCAATTAAGTGATACAAACTTAGTTTTATAAGCTTCTACAATTTTAAGGTAGTTCTCATAAACCTAATTTTCTTCTTCTTATGATTCCTCAAGAACTGATTTGATGTGCACAAAGTTCTCCTTCTTGATTTTCTTAGCTAAAGCCTTCCCTTCTTGGTTAAATCTTCTCTCTAGTTTTCTCAATTTTCTATGGTCAGGCATCCTCCAGAATCACATAAATTAGTTTACCATAGTCAAATTATGCAAATTAACAATTTATGCAAAAGTGCTCCTAAAATGCTTAAAAGCGCTATCTTATTGCTTAAAAGTGTTGCTAATCTAATTAAAAGTGTTGTTTTAACTCTATCAGAAAACTCAAAAGCACTCAAATAACTTGTAAAAGCACTACAAAATTGATTAAAGGTGCTAAAAACACTGCAAAAGCACACATTAAAATAGTAAAAGCACTCAGGAGTTATGGAAAATGCGCTGTAATTTTGTGCAAAGGCACTGAAAGAATGATAGATAGAAAATAGAAAGTGTAAAAGTGTCATGGATCAACACAAAGGCACACAACTTTGTCATGAAAGTGCTGAAATAGTGCTTTCAAAAGCACCATTTCCTGAAAAACCTAAGAGTTAAACACATGCAAATTTGATAAAAAATGATATAAATCCAAGCGTTTAATAAAGTGAAGCATTCTGCCCCATGGTGGGCACCATTTTGTGTACAAGGAAATGTACCTTCATAGGACTAGTATTGACAATATATGAAATAGAAACTAAATAAACCACAATTATAGCAACTATTTAGCAAATTAATGATCAATGGAGCATCCTATGATTCTCTATCTAAGAGTGTTAATAGAAGCTCTCAACAAGCTACCATTAATGATAGTCCTAGAATGAGAAATGATAAGATAAAAAAGCTAAAGCTAACAATTAGATCAAATTAAATGCTAATTAAGCTCTCAAAATTCCTTCCTAGCTATAAAATGCAAGAGGTTTGATGCAATTATCAGATGTGTGGTCATGAATTATGAAGGTTTTGGTCTTCCTTTTATAGATTTTCCCAATGGTAGGGGGTGTAGTGTAGTTAATAATGATTAAGCCTTGGTTGAGTCTTTGGTTCCACCCTTTGAAGACAATGCTAAGTTTGTGTCCTAAAAGCTTGGGACAAGTAGACAAGATCAATGGACAAGATTCTCTTTCACTTTGAGTGATTGAGATTGAATTTGGCTTGATCCATGTGAATGTCTTTCCTCAAATCCTATTGGTTGATTGAATTTCCTCCCTTTGTGGTTGTTGAGGGAAATTAGGATTTATTAATTGATTTAAATTGATTTGTTTAGCCATGTACCCCTTGAATGGGTTGAATTTATTTTAATCCAAGGCTATGCAATTAATTGATTTAATTGTAATTTGAATTGATTTCACTTGATTAAAATGCTCTCAATTTTGATTTATCTCGAATTAAGACTTGATTTTAATTTTGATTGGCTAATTATGCATTGTGATTCAATTGATTCAATTTTGTCCTAGATGTGCTTTTATTTGACTTGATTTGTTACTTAATTATCTTTGTCCATTTTTAGGTGATTACAAATATGTATAACCAAATGGTTGAGTGTAGATTCTCCAATTCCAGATATGTATAACCTCATCCTTATTTTCCATGTAGAGAAACTCTCCTTGTTTAACTTTGATACTTATCTCCTATACATCTTCAAATATTTTACTCAAGTCTTTGAAGATTATCCCTTTAGAGTACTTAGCTCTGATACCAATTGTTGGATTACAGAGAGGGGAGGGGGGGTGAATCAATAATCCATGATTATCTTCACCTTAAAAATTTTCTTTGATTCAACTCAGCTAAACACACTTCAATATTAATCGACAATAGTAAATAACTTTATCAATGAGAAATAACATTCACAATAAACATTCAACACATATAATACCAGTATTTAACGTGGAAACCCAATTTTGGAAAAACCACTGTGGGAATTGTCACCCACTAAAGAAATACTCTTCTAAAGTATGCTTGGTTAAAAACCAATCTTATTAAATATTACAATGCACATTGTTAAATTTTACCCTATTAGGGGATTTTCCTTAGATCTATTAGAATCTTCACCCTATTAGGAGTGGCCTGGTTAAAGGTCTTCAAACACTCTTCTAGAATATCACCTCTCTCAAGGATTTACAATAAGATTGTTAGGTCCACTCGGTTAAGAGATATTTTTATTAAAAATGTTAATAAGCAATAGTATATAAATTGATCTGTAAATCTGCAACTACCTTTTTTTTAATCAAATCCCTTGTGTGCTCTTTGTATTCTCTTCATTCCTTCACTTTCCACTGGCTTCAACACTTCAAAAAACTCAACTTTCTGACTCAAATTTCAACCTTTTCTTTCTTCACTACATCAGTCGGTGACTCAAAAAATCTTCAACTTGCCAACCTTTTATTCATACATTTTCATCCTTTATATAGACTTGTTTCCCTCTTAATCTCCTTTATTATGTTTTCCTTTGATTAATCTCAATCATCTGATCATCCTTATAAACTAATTCAATGAAATTAGAGCTTGGTAAAACATTTTATTATCACCTCAAAACTTGAACTTTCTTGGAACTTGTACCTTCAATTTTTTCCATTTAGATCTATACCATAGATCATCACCTTGAATTTTCTTGATCATAGATATCTTCAACTAACTCTTCCTCATCATTAAAATCTTCCAACGCATCATAGCTCATCATTAAGTGTTGTTCTGATCCTTGTATTTAATTTTTGTTCCTTTCTCAATGGCTAACTTTTTTTTCTTCAACTGAAGTTCAATTTACTTCACTTGGTAATTGAAACCTTCTACTTGTAATACCCCAAAAATGGGCTATAAGTTCATTAATCTCCTACATCTTCAATTCGAATGAAATCGATATCAAAGTCCTAATCTAAGGCACATCTAAACATCATCGAATCATAATTGATTATCTTAAATTTTGCATCAGGGAATATTCCTAGTAATATTCCTAATCATCATAATTATCTTTAATTTTATAATTATTTGGCAATAAATCACATTTATCCTAAAGTTTTATTAATTGAATATTTTCATATTTAATTAATTAGATTTAATATTTGCCACTTAATTGTTTAATTAAATTTAATTCTATCTATTATTAATTATATTATTTAATTTTGACAATAAATCAAAATTCCTATGAATAATTGATTAAATCTTTATTTAATTAATTAAAGCAAGTTGTCATTATTTAATAATATAGTTTTTAATAAAAGTTTGAATAAATAGTTAATTAACCCATAAATTAATTATTTATTTTCAAAAATCAGTTAAGTTGAGGATAAATCACATTATTTATTTATTTAATTCTTAATTATTATGCACATTCAAAAGAAACAGTTAAACTCCAAATCAGAAAATCAATGCATGTTATTGACTTTTTGGAACTCAACATCCTTTTGGAGCTCAAAAAGCTGATCTAAACTCTAATTTGAGTTAAAAAGCTATTTTTGCGTGTTTTTGCATGATTTCAAGAATTAACTATCTTTCATGATCAGATAACTCAAAAATCAACCTGAGTTATTTGAGTGATTTATGGCTTTCTTCCATGCACCTCCAGAGCCTGGGATTTCTATAAAACCAAGGCTCAACTCTTCATAATTCATCTCGCAAATTGCAAACTTACTCTACAGGAATCATAGCATATTAGATTTGGAGAATTTGCACAATTGGAGCTTGAAAGATAAATTTGAGGATTCGAAGCTTTGTGAGATCAATTTCAAATTCATTGCTTTCATATTATTGTTAGAATCTTCATTCTCATATCATATCATATCATTTCTAGGTTAGCATTGTTAGATCAATTTCATCTAGCATAGATTCATATCAAGTTTTCATTCCTTATTGCATCATAAAATCCAAAAAAAAAATAGCTTAATTGCATTCAATCTCATATCTAGATCAATTGCATTCAAATCCTTCATTTAGGTGTCGTCTAGGTCACTAATCTCGATTACAATTTGAGAACATCAATCTCGCACCTATTAGAAGGCAGTAAATCACTTGGTTAGATTAGATTTCAATTTTGCACGATTTTGATTATAGCTAACCTCTAATGTTTTACTGAAGTGTTGTGTCTATAGATCAGGTACAATTTTCACACACACATTTTTGGCACCCACCGTGGGGCCCTGAAATGGGTTTCCAATTCAATTTTATCAATTTCAATCTTTTTCTTCTTGGGATCTGTGCAAAACTGTGATTTTTAATTTTTGTCCGTATATCTGTCGTACGAGTTTCTGACAAATGTCATATGGGAGCATACCCACTGTCATATGATACTGGACCCACTATCGTATGACAGTATATCAGATCAAGACTCATTTCATCACATACCCACTGTCATTTGGGAGCTCAACTATCGTATGGTAGCATACCCAGTGTCGTACGAGTTTCTGGACTGTCGTCTGGGAGCATACCCACTGTCGTATGAGTTTTGGTACCAGATTTTAATTGTCATTTCATTTTTGCAGACAGTTTGTCAGATTTGATTTTTGGATTTTGACTGACAGCTAACCCTAACAATTGAAATTTACTATTTCTGATTGATTTCTACTAATTTTGATTGGGAAAAGTGCAAGAATTGCTAAAAATTAGGTAAAATCTACTAAGTGCATTGCAAGGATCATGAGGTATTCTCCTTGTTCTGAAAACATTTCAATTTGGACTTAAAATAAATCTCTCACGTGTCAAGCTTGTGTGCATCTTTTCATGCTTTTGATCTATTTCTACACACTTGCATAATTTGATACTAGGTTGTGATCCCTTAAGGATTCATTAAGTAGTCTTAGAATACTTGTGATTGATCTTGGTTGCTATCTTGGGTTATTGGACTCACTAATCTGCTGGCCCCTCATTTCTGCCCTGTGGTTGCAATCTCAACACCATAAAGGGGAGGGGTCAACAGGATAGAAGCGTTAAGTGTTCCACTTGGCAACCCTTTTGTGCTTTTAGGAACTCACGTGTTTTCTAAGTTGGGGACTCATTTTTAGCTTGTGTGAGGTGTTAAGTGTTCCACCTTGTGGACTCATCTCATATTCGCTTTAAGCATTAAGTGTTCCTCTTTCTACTTTTTGGATACTTTTGGTAGATTTGCGTTCGGGAATATATTTGTGCTCACATAGTAATTAGGCCCTATGAACACTATTTGTGATTCTTGAGAGATTGGATTCCTAGAGAAATCTTTCTTGGTGACAGAATCCTTGTAGGTAGGGAGGATACTTAGTGCGTTTCACATTCAACTTGGTTAGTGCATCTTCTCTTATTGATCGACACATTCTCTCTCCGGAGAGGTTGATAGATCACGTAGGGTTGATATCATGAGCTTTGGTGAATCAAAATTGGTTAGTGCATCTTCTCTTATTGATTGATACATTCTCTCCCCGGAGAGGTTGATAGATCACATGGAGTTGATATCACAGACCTTGGTGAAACAAACTTTGTCTTAGCATGTTAGATTCATCTGCTTGCTTTGTTTGGGTTAAAAGTGAAGAGGTGTCAAAACTTTGAATCTGGAGCCAAGTCCCCTTGTGGTATAAATCTGTGAGTCACCTTTAGAGAGGGTTAACCGTAGTGGATGATCCCTTCACAGGGAAAACTATGTTGACGGAACCTCAAGCGGTCATAGCCATTTCAGATGTGGTAGTGATAGCTGCTATATAAATGGCCTTGTGGAAGAAATCTCCATAGGTATGGTTCATTGCTGGGTTGTCAGATCTCCCTAGCAGCTCTTGAAGATTAAGTTCTCAGACTGTGTCAAAACCCTGGTGTGCCGGGATTGGAGTTCACCCCTTTGAATCATAAAAGTTGTAGAGTCAAACCATTACTAAAAACCCTAGAGAGGCCAATTTTTCATTCTCAGGTATATGTTTGTTATTGCAAAACTTTTCAAAACATACACAATTAGTACTCTCAGGGATTAGCACAATTTGGTCACTTGATTGTTCATGCACAAGGTTGCTTTTGCCCTTGTTCATTGTTTTCAAATGTGCTTGGAATCACTTGCTTGCTATTCTATGTGCTTGTTTATCTACTTGGCTATTAAAAATGATCAAATCTGGTATAACCTTCAAAATCTAGATAGTACAATTTGCAAACAATCCAAAACTGAAAACCTTAAGTTTTAAAAAATTTGACGTAAAATTCTTTCTAGAGTCAAAAGTCATTTCAGGAAGTCAAAAGTCGTATGAGTTTTGTCAAGTGTCATTTCAGTATTGCCCATCTGTCGTATGATTGAGAACCCAGTGTCGTACGAGTTTTCAAACCAGCAAATTCAAGAAAGTCAAAACCCTGTTAGCAACTATCGTATGATATTGACAACTATCATTTCATTGCTACCCAATTGTCGTACGAGTTTAGCAACTGTCATTTCATAGACTACCCAGTGTCGTACGGGTCTGTAGAATGTCATTTGGAAAAATTTGAGAGTTGTCAGAAATTGTCAAATTGCAAGATATCCAATGTTTCCAGCCTAGTTCTAGAATCTGTCAAAAATATCATTGTGTCAGGAACAGAGCAGTAGCTATTGAGCATTCTACCATTTTTTGAGATTGATCTTTTGAATCTGATCTAGCCTTCTGTTTGATCAATTTGAGTCCTTTTTATCTCATGTCAAAACCTTGTCATAACTATCAATCTTCAATCAATCTTCAAAAAATAGACTAAGTGTTGGGAACTCGTGTCCGCTATCTTTTGGGTGATCTATCTGATACATATAGGGCATAGTTTCCTTCACCCACATCTCATAAGATCTTCAAAACAATCATAATCTTGACAAGGTTGCGTTATCCAGTTTTCTCAAATCAAATAGATCTTCAGTTGTCTTCATCCTTTTCTTCTGTTTCATTCAAAATTAATGGTGGAGACCAGAGCTTTTTCACACAAGAAATCAGAAGAAACATCTTAGAACTTACTTTTACCCAATACCCCAGGTCCAACTCTTGAACAACTCATCAAGTCCGGTATTTACGAAGATGACAGTCTCGGTAACTTTTGATAAAAAACTGGTTACCTACCTCCTCTATCAACTCACAGAGGTAATCAGAAAACTCCTCAATCTATTCCAGAGAGTCCAAAAACTCCTATCATGTCTCAAGCAGGGACAAACCACGGTTCTCTAGGAGGAGGATCCCAAGGACCCCATTCTCAACATAATGTCGACCAAGAACCTACACCCTCTGAAATCCATCGATGTCAGAATGATGAGGCATTTCTTGAAAGTGGATAGAGAGGCATACTTTTTACAATTAGCCCAGGAAGGAGCTAAACTTCCTCCTCACTTCAATGTCAAAGATATCATCACACATGAGGAAGAAACTCCACTCATAGCTATGACAAGATAGATGCATGCTATGCAAGTTGAACTTAACAATCTTAAGAAAGAGAAGGAACCTAAAGAGCTCTCCATGGAGGCCCTATGTCCTTTTCCGTTCGACAAAAACTTGTATATGCCACCATTTCCAAAGAAAGTGGAGATACCAAAGTATGACAAATATGACAGACACTCTAATCCTCAAGATCATGTCAAAGAGTTTTGTACGCACTCCATAGAATTCATGCATGAACCGACCTATCTGATGCATCTTTTTCCTAGATCCTTGGGAGGAGCATCCATTCAATGGTTTTCGAGATTACCTTCTATGATCAAAACTTTTGAGGAATTGATTAAATTGTTTTATCAATAATATTCCTACAATATTCAACATCTGATTACCATGATCGATATATGTAACCTCAAGCAATATCCAGGGGAATCATTCCTAACTTTTCTCAAGAGGTGGCGAAAGAAGTTTTCTCTATATGCTAGACCAATTCCCAAAATGGAGAAACTTGAAATCTTTATCAATAACCTTGTTCCAGAGCTCAACTATCCATTACAAATGCAAGATCATGTATCTTTTGATAAAATGGTGGATAATGCAATCAAAATTGAGAAAGTACTTGTCAAGAAAGGAGAAATCACACTTCAAAAGGACAAGTCTGAATCTGGATCTAGCTCAAAAGATAGAAACAAGAGCTGGAATAGAAACAAAGGTATCATCTCTGATGGTGTTGTTGACACTATCCACACCCCCTCAAAGGCACTGGCCTACAATCTCACCCTTGGCACCAAAGCCATTAAAGCTTCAGAGCAAAAATCTGCTGAACCATCTCCAAAGAAGCCATTCAAATGATGGGATAATAAATGAAAGTTTACTCCCCTGGGAGAATCTTTGGAATCTACCTTGAGAACCCTGATAGCTGATAACATCATCTCTTTACCACCAATCCAAAACCCTAATCCGGATCAGAAACCATATTGGTGGAAAGATAATGAATTCTGTGCTTTCCATCGGACTAAAGGCCACAAAACTAATGGATGCTTCCACTTGAAGCATACCATTCAAGACTTGATAGATCAAGGGGACATCATGATCGATAATCCTACCAGCAATAATGATCACACAGCATTTACAAAACCGTTTCCACAACATGGCAAGGGAGTTTCCACTTCTTAGCCTAACATGGGGGCAAAAGTCAACTATGCCTACCCTGGAAACAATGTTGTCATCAATATGGTTGAACCATGTCTCTCTAAGAGCTACAATGTCATCATGATTGTATGAAGAGATAGAAATCATTCCTCAGCTAATGCGGTTACCAGATCACAAGCTCAGGCCTATCTAAAAGGACAAACACCAAGTTCATCTAATGTCCCTAAGATACCTTTCAATCTCACATCTACTTCTAAACAGAAGGTTGCCTTGAAATCTTCCAATCTAAAGGATACAAGACCTACATCTTATAGCATCGTCCAACAACTCCAGCATACCAATGCCAAAATATCTATGTTTGAGTTACTTCGAATATCCCCAACTCACAGAGATGTCCTAGACAAAGCTTTTCTCGGCTCTAATGTTCCTGACAACCTAGATCTAGACAGGTTCCAGACTATGGTTGGTCATCTAATGTCTCTGCAATATATCTCCTTTTCAAAGGAAGCTGACAACTCTTTGAGTCACCCACATAATCAGCCCTTACACATAGAAGTCTTGATCTAGAACTGTCGAGTCAAACATGTGTTGATAGATGGGGGCGCAGGCCTCAACATTTGTTCTTACAACTTAATCACATAGTGGGGATTCTCAGAGATGGCTATTGATCCTCAAAAGAAGATCACCATAAAGGCCTATGATGAACAGGAAAGATCTTCTAAAGGCACCATTGTCTTACCCATCCGAGTGGGTCCGGTCATCAAAGATACCACATGTCAGGTGCTTGATCTACCATTGGCTTACAATATCCTTCTAGGGAGACCCTGGATCCATGAAATGCAAGCCATTCCTTCTACATACCATCAATTCTTGAAATTTCCCTATGAAGGAGTGGAGGTTACTATCCTAGCAGATCTGAGTACAACTTGCAATACATTGAAGGAAAGTGCCGATAAGCTTGTTCCCAATAATAGAGAATCCTCCATCAAGCAGCTAAATGTTGCTTCCACATCTAAGATGGATGACATTGCTAAAGAGATCAATATCACAGAAAATGGGATGGGAGAATACACTATAGAGTCATTCTTGTCTCTAACATCTCTCCCTATCTCGCCTAAGTCTTATGGGCAATCTTTGAAACAATCCAAGCCCAAACCTCAGGAACCTCTTGAGGCCTATAAAAGGAATTTTGTAGCAGAAAAAGTATCCAAGAAAGAATTTGAAGAGGATGAAGCTGTGCTATCATGGCTATACAAAGATGAATCTAAATCTCAAGTTGTTCAAACTGGTAACTCTGCTGTATCCAAACTCCCTTCCAAGTCATATGGTCCAGGAGGTAAATTAATAGCTAAGATGGGATACTCAGGTCAAGGACCTCTAGGAATCAGAGGAAAAGGTCTTGAGGTACCTCTCCCACATACTGGTAGAGAAAATAAAAATAAAATTGGCTTAGGATTTAAGAAGAAACCCTATCACCTCAAAGGTAATTGCTCGCATGTCATAGAGTAGATCGCACCAAGGGAACCTCTTCTTAAGAAAGAAGAAACAGAACCATCAAATAGTGATTCAGATAGTTCAGAACTCATCCCCCTATGAAAAATTGCCTAAAGAGATCAAAGATCTTCTTGATGATAAAGATGATCCTATCAAAAGAATCAATGTAGTAGAAACACAAGAACCTACTGTAGTGCAAGAGATGGTTGCATCACAAGAACTAGCCAATCTCGAAGGTGATCAAACTAATCTAGAAGTAGAGAGTAGTTATTCTGACACTGATTCCCATGAATATGAATTCAAGTCAGAGACTAAGGGTAATCCTTCTTGGGGTATTCATCCTGACTTCACACATTTTCTCAGATTTCCTAGAGAACCTGAATCAGAAGCTGAATCAAATGACTATGAATGGGGAGCCATTCTGGAACCCGATGAGCTTATCACAGAGAAACATGTTGATGTTATTCACCAATATGCACCTCAACCCAATGTAAGTCTAGAGCGAAATGATGAACCTATCGAGTCTGATCCACCTATGGTTGAATTGGACTCCCATGATGACATTGAGCCTATTCATGAACTAGCTATCTTAAGTTGTAGTATCACCTTTGAACTTGCAAGTCAGGTTAGGAACAATGATGACAGATCAATATCTGTAAACACCATATCCCAAGCCTTTCCCGCTTTGACTATCCAACGCTCTGATCTTATCGACCAAACTTCCACAAACCCAAACCATGGTATTTATACCTTCCCAAATGACTATGCCCTTGCCTACTACCTCAATGTAGTTGAGCCTATGAGTACTTCCATCAGTGAACCAAGTGTCAGCATGACCGAGTCGGACATCAAATATCTTAGTCAGAAAAACAAGAGTAAAAAGAAAAAGAAAAAGAGTTCTGAGGGTAAAAACCACTTTGTGGCAGTCTCAGAACTAACAAAAGTAAAAAGAAAAGATGTATCTAAAGGTGAAAACCTCTCTGAGGTGCCTGTAGATGAGATATTTGATGTCCTTCTGAGTCATTTACAGGATAGATCTCCAGTTTTGATTGAGCCCACTCAATCCATCAATTTGGGTACAACAGAGGAACCACAATTGGTACATGTAGCACAATCCTTATCAGAAGAAGAGAAATAGAAATTCACTACATTCTTATCAGAAAAAAAGATCAACTTTGCATGGAAATATTTAGATATGCCAGGATTGGATCCCAATCTCATCATGCACCATCTATCCATTACTCCTGGGGTAAAACCAGTCAAACAAAAATTGAGAAAGATGCATCCTCATGTGGCACTCTATTCAAAGCAGAGCTAGAAAAACTCCTCAAAGCTGGATTCATCTGTATCATAGACTATGCTAAGTGGATCTCTAACATTGTACCTATTTCAAAACTAGATGGTTCAATTAGAGTGTGCACGGACTTTAGAGATGTGAACAGAGCATGCCCTAAGGATGATTTTCCACTACCTAACATTGATATGATAGTGGACATGACTGCGGGCTATGAAATGTATTCCTTAATGGATGGCTTTTCTGGGTACAACCAAATCAAAATTGCTCCAGAAGATCAAGAGAAAATAGCTTTCACATGTGTGTGGGGAACCTTCTGTTGGAATGTTATGCCATTCAGACTCAAAAATGCTGAAGCTACATATCAAAGAGCAATGACAACTATTTTTCATGATATGATGCATAGAACAATGGAGGATTACGTGGATGATACCTTGGAAAAATCCATGATTAGAACTAAACATCTAATAGACTTGAGCATGATCCTCGACAGAATGGAAAAATTTAGTCTTCGACTAAATCCTAAAAAGTGTGCTTTTGGAGTCACTTATGGAAAGCTCCTAAGATACATCATCTCCAAGAAAGGTATTGAGGTCGATCCAGCTAAGGTGAAAGCTATCATAGAGATGCAACCTCCCAAGAATATTAGTCAAATGCAAACTTTGCAAGGGAGAGTACAGTCCATCAGAAGATTCATATCACAGTTAGTTGACATATCACAACCTTTCACAAAGACATTACATAAAGGTGTGACCTTCACTTGGAATGAAGACTATGCAAAGAATTTTGATCATATCAAGAATTATCTCTTGAATCCTCCTATCTTAATGCCTCCTATTCATAGGAAGCCATTCATATTATATGTCTCTGCAACAGATACATCACTGGGGGCATTGCTAGCACAGCATGATGAGAACAAGAAAGAAAGAGCCATCTACTATATCAGCAGAACCTTAGTGACCTATGAGAAGAACTACTCAATGATAGAGAAGGCATGTCTAGCTATGATCTTTGCATCACAGAAATTGAGACATTACATGTTAGCTCATACTACTCATTTGGTAGCTAAAATTGATCCACTGAAATATCTCCTAAGCAAAGCTGCCCTCACAGGTAGACTAGCTAAATGGGTCATGCTCTTGAGCAAATTTGACATTGAATATGTTGAAAGAAAAGCTATCAAAGGACAGGTCATTGCTGATCAATTAGCTGAAGCACCACTATTTGATGATACACCCATGCAAATGGAATTTCCCGATTCCTCTATCATGCACCTCTCTTCTAGAACATGGTGTTTATTCTTTGATGGCTCCTACACACAGAATGGATCTGGAGCAGGCATATTATTCATCACTCCTCAAGGATACTTGATACCCAAAGCATTCAGACTAAAGTTTCCTTGCACAAACAATATTGCTGAATATGAGGCACTTCTCAATGGTATGAAAATGGCAATACAATGGAGAGTTACAGAGATCACATCCATGGAGACTCACAATTGGTTATCCACCAAGTCAATGATGTGTACCAAACCAAAGATGAAAACCTCATTCCTTACAAGAGAATGGTAGATGATTTAAAGAAATACTTCATCTCTATCACATTTGAGCAAATACCCAAAATGGAGAATAAGGCTGCCGATGTAATGGTGACACTATCTACTCTCTTACAACAGGCCGAACATGAGCTACGCTATGAGTTCCTGTGGAAGCCCTATCCTATCCTGCATATGACTCCCCTGAAACCCGCATGATCTACACTGTTGTAGGTTATGACTCATCTCGCTACAAAAATCTATTCTCCTATCTCCATGACCAAATCATCCCTGAGTCCTTTAACCATTTTGAGAAATGAAACCTTATCCAATCCGCATCCTGATATGTCATCATTGGTAATGATCTGTACAAATGAGGTCTAGATGGTACACTGCTTAGATGTTTAGAATGGGAAGAGTCTCAACGTGCATTAGAGGAAGTCCACAAGGGTATATGTGGATCACACTCAAATGGTTTAACGTTAGCTCAAAAACTTATTAGGGCTAGGTACTATTGGCCTGAAATGGAGAAAGAGGCTATTAAATTTGCTAAAAATTGTCAACAGTGTCAAGTACATGGCAACTTGATTCATGCTCCAGGGAGAGATCTAATTCCCTTTACTACACAATGGCCTTTTCAACAATGGGCATTTGATCTCATAGGCACTATCCATCTGCACTCTTCTAATGGACATACCCATATAATCACAGCTACAAATTATTTTACAAAATGGGTAGAAGCAGTTCCTCTAACACAAGCAACAGGGAAATAGATCTCTATGTTCATCCTGAACTACATCATTTGCAGATATGGGATCCCTCATTCCATAGTCACAGACAATGGGGGACAATTCAAAAACAAGGACCTAGATGACTTATGTGCCAAATTCAAGATTACTCAACATTGGTCATCTATCTACTATCCTCAAGGGAATGGACAAGCAGAGGCTTCTAACAAAAATCTATTGAAGATCTTGCACAGAATAGTAAACAAAACCGGTAGAGACTGGCATCTCATGATCAATCCAGCTCTCTAGGCATACAGAACTAGTATCAGAACACCTACAGGGGCTACACCTTTCACTTTAGTTTATGGGTCTGAAGCGATACTGCCTATTGAGGTTGAAATCCCATCACTCAGAATCAGAATGCATGGACTTGTCACTGATGAAGACTACAAAGTGTCTAGGTTACAAGAACTTGAATTACTAGATGAGCGCAGGCAAGTAGCATATGATCATCTCAAAGTGTATCAGAAAAGAATGTCTAGAGGCTACAACAAGAAAGTTAGACACAGAGAATTTCAGGTTGGTGATCTAGTCTTGAGAGAAAATCCTAAAAATCAATCACATCAAGAATGCAAGGGGAAGTTCAAACCCAATTGGTTGGGTCCCTTTGTTATCACTGCTACTTTTGGCTCTGGTGCCTATCAACTCTCAATGATTGAAGGAGAATAGCTCTGAGAACTAATCAACATTCTCTATCTAAAGAAATTCTACACCTAAGGCATTCAGTCTATGGTTAAATATCCTGAAAAAATCCTAAAAATTGGAAAAAGTCCTGAAAAAATGAACATCTTGGTGAAAACCTAGCAATAGGCGCCTTGATGATTCAAAAAAAATTGAAACATATCAAAAATTCAAAAAAATTGAAAAAAAAAATACAAAAAAATGAAAAAAAGAAAACGTGCCTTGGTAAAAACCTGGAAACAGGCGCCTTGGTAGCAAAAATAGAATCTCTGCCAAGATGGTGAAAACCCAGCAAACGGGTGCCACTTGTTCCAAATGCTCCATCTATCAGTGCAATCTTGGTCTTTCCTAGCTTTCAGTCTTGCTTTAGTTTGTACATATCTCCCGGTTTGTTTCTGCATTTCCAATTTTCAATAAGTCGATCTGTACACCAATCAGCTCAAGCGTCTGTATCCTATCAATGTTTAACATTTGGGGGCAATCAATGTCATATCCTATGGTCTCCGGTGTATTTGAGATGTGTCATATCTAGTCAGAGTCCTTTGAAGCTTCAAGTTGACTCTGTCTGTCTGTCTCGTCTCCAGAAAGGATTTTGCATCTACAACAATCAAACATCAAACAACAAACTGAAAACAATCTGTGCTTCATGCTTTTATCTCCTTGTATGCTTACTGATTCGCATTGAGATTTTTTGCATATTGTGTCCCTTCAAGCTCCTTAATGATGTCCTTTACAGGATTTAGAGAGTGATGACTAGGGGCATAATCTTTTCTTGGTTTTCTGCTTGTATGTGAAATCTAATAACTTTGGAAATTCTGGATTGAAATGGTGTCTGACTGTAAGAGCCTCTATCTTGAATTGGATGGCCATGCGTACCTTGACCATTGATACCCAAAAAATTCAAGGATGTTTGATCTAACTATTGTCTTTTTGAGTAAGTTCTTTCTCCTACTGTGGAACGCGATCTTGCCTAAGGATGTGAATGATAAAGGGTCACTACGGGTAATTCACATTGGGTTTAGAATGATCTCTTGACTCTTTGATGTGTTTGCAATGCAAGGCATATTCAGGTCATCACGATGTTCATGTTTTGATGCTTATACAAATTGCTATATCAAAATGGACATGATATTCAGGTCATCACGACGTTTATGTTTTGATGCTTATACAAATTGCTATATCAAAATGGACATGATATTCAGGTCATCCTAACATTTATGCCTTGGTACTTATATCTAATCCGACATTCCAAAAATAAAATCAATATTCATATGTCCATGGTTGTTTGACCAGTGGGGGTTGTATTGATTCTTGCGCATACAAATCAATATTCATATGTCTATGGTTTTTTTTTTAGCTAGTGGGCATTGTATTGATTTATCCGGTTACCTAAAAGTTCAATAATGATAACAAATTGACATATGATCAGTGACTAGGTCCTAGGTCTTAGGTTGCATTTCATTTTGCATGTCTCATTGCATTTTGCATGTTGCATGATCTCACAATGGCTAAACAAAATTCAATGCTTAAACAATTCTCCACTCGCATCTTCAAGTCTAACAAGAGCTAAATCTCACATGAAGGTTCCTCTAATGAAACAGCAAGTAGAATCCTTTTTTGGGATCAAAATTGAAATCTGAGATCATTTATCTTATTTAATGCTTGCATAATCGACCTTCAATCATCACAAAAATCTAGTATTCAACTTAACTGATTAGCTTTCATCAAACTATCAAAATTTCAACTTGGTCAACTATGGTCACCTCATGGTTTAACCTAGTCAAATTTGGTCTTTTGGACCTCCAAATGATGTAGAATGCATTCTCAGACGTGTATAACCACTTTTCCCATCAATCAACATGCTTCTAAACTATAACGCTGACTTTTCTTGTCAGATTTCAATTTTAATCCCGAAGGGGTCATGGTATTGCACATCATTCAAAGTCTGTAAATCAAATTCTATTGATCAAGTCTATCAATATCTTTCATTAGTAATCAAGACAACAATCACATCTAGTTACTGATTCATCAAAAGTCCTCATCGCTCGGGGCAAATCTATCATCACTTGGGGCATATCAGATTCATCAAGATCCATATCAATTTGGTATTCTCCTAATCTTGTAAACTGTATCAATTTTTTCAACCATCAGATCATAGTGTTCTTTCCTTGTTTCTTCGACAACTAAAGGGTTTGCATGTGATACCTGCTAGTTCTACTAAGACAATCGAGTCTAGAACTAGTCACTCACTTCTTATCAATCCTAAGGTTCAGAATCAGGCATTTTGACACTTTTTTGCAATCATCGGTTCATTGCTGCTATAGTAAACATTATCTTTGGTCATTCAGGACCTCCTATCTCAATATCTTTCAATCGGTTTCTATCTTGAGATCAGTTTATCTTTTGAATCAGTTTCATATCTTTATCAAACATAGACTATCTTTGAACCACTGCGCTTCGCACAGTAAGTCAAAGAGGGGCAAAATGTAATACCCCAAAAATGGGCGATATGTTCATTAACCTCCTACATCGACAAATCGAACAAAATCAACATCGAAGTCCTAACCTAAGGCACATCTGAACATCATCAAATCTAATTGATTATCTTAAATTCTGCATCGAGAAATATTCCTAACAATATTCCTAAATTATCTTAATTATCTTTAATTTAATGATTATTTGGCGATAAATCACATTTATCCTAAGTTTGATTAATTGAATATTTTCATATTTAATTAATTAGATTTAATATTTGCCACTTAATTGTTTAATTAAATTTAATTCTATCTATTATTAATTATATTATTTAATTTTGACAATAAATCCAATATCCTATGAATAATTGATTAAATTCTTATTTAATTAATTAAAGCATGTTGTCATTATTTAATAATATAATTTTTAATAAAAGTTTGGTAAAATAGTTAATTAACCCATAAATTAATTATTTTATTTCAAAAAGTAGTTAAGTTGAGCATAAATCACTTTATTTATTTATTAAATCATAATTATCCATGTGCACATTCAAGTACCAGTTAAACTCAAAATTGGAAAATCAATGCAAGTTGTTAGCTTTTTGAAACTCAACATCTTTTTGAGTTTTAAAGTTGATCTAAACTTCTAATTCGAGTTGAACTGTGCTTTTGCATGATTTTTGTGACTTAATTATCTGTTATTTAAAAATAACTCAAAAATCAACCTAAGTTATTTGAGTGATTTATGGCTTTTTCCCATGCACCTCCAAAGCCCTGGATTTCTATAAATTAAGGCTTCAGCTCATCCCAAATCATCTCGCAAATTGCAAACTTACTCTACAGGAATCATAGCATATCAGATTTGGAGAATTTGCACAATTGGAGCTTGAAAGATAAATTTGAGGATTCGAAGCTTTGTGAGATCAATTTCAAATTCATTGCTTTCATATTATTGTTAGAATCTTCATTCTCATATCATATCATTTCTAGGTTAGCATTGTTAGATCAATTTCATCTAGCATAGATTCATATCAAGTTTTCATTCCTTATTGCATCATAAAATCCAAAAAAAAAATAGCTTAATTGCATTCAAATCCTTCATTTAGGTGTCGTCTAGGTCACTGATCTCAATTACAATCTGAGAACATCAATCTCGCACCTATTAGAAGGCAGTAAATTGCTTGGGTAGATTAGATTTCAATTTTGCATGATTTTGATTATAGCTAACCTCTAATATTTTACTGAAGTGTTGTGTCTACAAATCAGGTACAATTTTCACACACACACTACTCAGTGTCTTGACTTCCTTTCACTTTACTGAAACTTATTTTCCTTTTACCGAATGACTTTTTCATGCTCAATAACCAAATTGTTTGTTTATGGACTCGACTAATCTTCTTTACCAACTTGATATAATCAAATTTTTAGTTGAAAAAAATTATATTAGCATAACCTTAACATTGTTTGAGCTATCTTAGATGCCTAATTAAGTTCTTCAACTTGACAACATTTCACTTCATCTTCTTCCTTAACTCACTCAACTTCTATCATACAATTCATGTGATATGGCAACTTAATATAAATCAGAAATCAACTGCTTGACATAAATGAAAATATAATAACTGATCTAATCCTTCTACAATCTTGTATACCTCTGATCTTAGTTGGTCTACATCATCAACCATCAATTATAGTAACAATAATTTGTTAAAACCATCTTGCAGAGTTATACATAGGATCATTTTAAATCAAATTGATAGTACTCTATAGAGGATAAAGGTACTGGTCTAATATTGATTGAAGGTTATTTCATCAAGCATCTTTAGAGCATTTCTAGTCAATAATATTATGTACCATTTATAACTCATTTAATTACACTTTCATTTAAATTAAAAGTAATGTATTATTTTACAACATTATTTTATTAAAGTATTCTTTCAACATTCAGAAATTCAGTTGTTGTTATGCTCACAATTTGATCTATCTTAAGAATTCACTTGCCATCTTGAGAGGTCACTTAAGTTTCATGTACATTTCTGTCTGCTATAAAAAGTGTTGAACCAAGAAGTTTGGTTAAGGTATAGGCCCACCCACCTTGCACACTAGTACAAAAATAACAATATATGACCAAATAAACTACTAAAAATTGTAGATAAATGACTAACTTTGGTCATGTGACCATTAGTAGTTTATTGTCAGTCATTTATCTCGCGACCAAATTTAGGACTAAACTATTTTAGTCATTAATTTGGTCATTGAATTGGTCATTAATTTGGTCATTAATTTAGTCATTGATTTGGTCATTAATTTAGTCATTGATTTGGTCATTAATTTAGTCATTAATTTATTCATTTATTTAGTTATTTAGTCATTAATTTAGTAGTATATTTGGTCGTATATTTGGTCATTTATTTAGTCATATATTTGGTTAATTTAGTCATTTATTTAGTCATATATTTGGTCGTATATTTAGTCATTTATTTATTTATTTATTTAGTCATATATTTAGTCATTAATTTAGTCATATATTTAGTTATTTATTTAGTCATTTATTTAGTCGTATATTTAGTTATTAATTTAGTCATATATTTAGTCATTAATTTAGTCATATATTTATTCATTGATATAGTCATTAATTTAGTCATATATTTAGTCATTTATTTGCTCATTTATTTAGTCATAAAATGAAAAATATTTTAAATACCATAAATTTTATACTGAAAAAAAATATATCATATTAAACTTGAACTAAAACATAAAAGAAAATTAAAAATATTACACATGAATAAACTATGACCCAATAAAATTAAAATATTGATTCAACATCATGATAAATAAATATAATCTGTAATAAAAAAATTAATGCAAATATACATACTAAGCTATAAGATGTCAAAGTTTTTTTAAGGAAAAAATATACAGAGCCACACATATATATTAATAAAATCTAGTTCAAGAGCTCAATAGGGAAAGAACTAGCAAGAAAACCCTATATCCTTTCTCGATTACAAAATCAAAAGAAAAAATCACTAACCAACAGCTAAAGTGGACTATGGAAGAAAAGACAAATACCAATCCTCTCAAAACAAAAAACATTTGTCATTCAAAGTATGTAGGGTGCCAAAATATATACATAAGATGTTGAAGTTATCTAAGAGTATATATGTAAATATAATAAAAAATATCAAAGTTATCTCAAATATAAAGCACTAAGCTAAGGTGTCTAACAACTAGTACATGATAAACATGTTGATCAACTATGGCATTTTTACAAATACTTTAGTGCCCATCGTGTGAAGGTTTCCTCTTTCTCTTTCAGACGAACAACTCCATCTATTTTGTCTTCATAAGCAAGGGGTACGTGACTTGTGACCTTTAAAATATTTACATTTGCATCTCCTATTCCTTTCAAGTTGATTCCGTGTACAATAGATAGGGAGTGAATCTGCCCAATGCCTTAGATTTAACACCTTATCTTTATCCCCTTCTTTGAGTTTATCAACACATGTATGCAAAAAGAAAAAAATAACACATTATATTACATAGGTAATGAAAGGCCACACATATAATATAATCATAAGACTCTAAATAAGAAAGACCAAAATTATTGTTCATTCCTATTGCACTTCTCTTTTTTATGTTCAAGACTGAAGGTGACACAACTTTAGAATTAGAAAAAATAAAGAAGCATTTATAGTTCATCTAAATTAGAGATGCTTTAATCTCTTATTGCATAATAAATAGAAAGAATGTTCTTTATATCTAAAACTTGAAGAGAATTAGAAATTTTGACCAGAACATATAAACAATGAAATAAATAATAAATACATAGCCATTCTAATGGTTAAATTAATTTGGTTAGTGTCCTTAATTCCAAACATAAAACATCTAGTTATGCCAAATACTCTAAAACTGCAGTGATGAGAAATGTAGTCACTAGTATAGAAATATAATTCAAAAAATTCCCACATAGGAAAGGATCTATTAATAGTCTGCATAAAATAGGAAAAGAAATACAACTATTGTCTTTATCCATGCAAGTACAAGAAACAACATCTAACATTACTTCTTTTTATCTTTATAATTGTTGACAAAAATGAGGTTCAGATCTTGGATGCAAGAACATTCCATCTCAAACAATGATTTAAGCTATTACATACTTTGCAAGCACACATAAATGCTTTTATTTATAGGCACTGATTTTTTATATTATAGACTATTTGATGTATGTGTGAAAGAAAATAGTACCCTTTAACGAAATGCATAAAGCACTAAGAAAGAAAATAGAAGAATTCACATACTTAATTTTGCATACTCATTTTTTAGTTATGGTGAATTCTAGTACTACAGAAGATCAATATAAGAAGTGTCGTATTTTAAAGGCCAATAGTGAAAAAATTCAAATTCTTCATAAGTTTGTGAAGCACTTTATATTTTAAAGGAACAATGTTGCAATCTTTAGAGAACTTTGCAAAAAAAATTAGGTTGGTATTATTTGTTAGTTGTAGTAGATAAACCTATGGCCTATAGCATAAAAATTCAAGATGATTCCATAATTTTGTGAAGTAAATACTACTGTGCATGTTAATTTATGTTCTTTTTTTAATTTATATTATTTTTCAGATTTGTCAAGTTTTTGTCCAAGTCTCCAATCAGAATTTTTTTGGATATGTTGAATTCTCACTGACATTTTAAACTATTGAAAAGACCATATTTGTTTGATGTTTAAGTATTGATTCATTAAACAAGTGTGAACATTAAATGAAAACACTGGTAAAATTCTAGTTGGAGCTTAATTTAAGTAAAATTAATGTACCCCTAATGTCAACAATTACCTACACAGATTTGGGACTGCTCGATTGTGTTGGTGAGGATGGCTAAGTAATTGATCCACATCGGCCATGGAGATCAATGAGAAGATTTAGTGCAAGCTCATGATGAGAGAAGACTTGGAAAATAAGTGTGATTTATATAATTAGCAATGTGTGGTATATCAGTGATGTATATACATGATTTATATTAGGATCTATGATATACTTGATCAACAATTGTCATACATTGATGAATGTATTGCAAGGACTTGCAATACATTGAAGAATCTGTCATCATTAGTATAGATTAGATGTACTTAATTAAAGGATTGTATATAGTCTCTATGGAAGACTGAATATATTGCATATGTGATGCAAGACTGAGAATAATTTGATCACAAAATCCTTAAAGAATTCAACTTTTTTTCTCTAAAATTCTCAAAAAATGAAAATGTATGTTTGACTAAGCCCGCATTATACAACTTTCATGTATCTCACAATGAAATATATGATGTGAATATAGGATTATCTTGGAGCCTATAGTAGCTATGCAATTTAGTTGTATGCATTTCATGTTGGATATTGCTAATGCATGGGGAGGTGATTGAGACATTTAATATGTTTAATCACTGCGTTACTGAATGGGCACTCATACTGTTGTCATTTGTGTTTTGTTACTAATGTCAACACATGTTTCTATGAGGGAATTAGATTGGTAATCATAGTGTATGGATACTGTACTGATGTTTTAGACTGTGAAGACAAATGAGAATTCAGGGGGATGTTGTAATCTTATATCCAAGATCACATCATATAATGTTTTATATGTTGGAAATCTATTGGGAAATGTGATGCTGAGAGGGGGGGTGAATCAGATATCACCTATTAATCCATTTTACATTACAGAAAAACTTGTATAGCATTATCAAAAACTTCATCAATGTAATGAAACTAATAGCCTAAACATCATTCATGAAAGTACTCATAACACGGTAATTTTGGTTACCCAGAAACCCTTGAAAGGTAAAACTAGGGTGGGAATAACATCGACAAATCTTCACTACTACAGTATAAAGTTTGCCTATTAGGGCTACAAATTTGATCACAAAATATGATCTACCTTGTGAGGGGTCTACCCTATTAAGAGCTAAAAAAATTATACAATCTACCTTGCAAAAGGGTTTAAAACTTACAACTAAGTAAGAACTCAATTAAGAGATTAGATAAGGTCTGTTAAAACCAATCTATTAAGAGATTTACCCAGATACACTTGTTAGAATGTCTTAGTACCTGATCCTTCGGTCTACACTGTATTTTGATTATAGATCTTCTCCTTTCTATATTGATTTGATCTTATCTATCAAGTTTATCTATGTTTTTTCCCTCATTTCTTTACTCTATTTCACTTGGTCACTGAACTCTATCAGAATACTTCACTGGTCTGAAGATATTCCCTCTTTTCCTTTTGCATCCACACACACATATTAGGGTTCATATCTTCTCTTATATAGACAACTAATTTCATCCAAGGTTTGAGATCCATGATCTAGATTAACTCAATTTGTCTCTTAACCTTTCCTTAATTCTGATTGGCTCCAAGTGTTTCATAGGAATTAATGATTACAAAATGGAAGTGTAATCACCTCCATGATTTCCTCAACAAATGGTAAACAAAATATGAATGTCGGCCAAATTGTTTTACCTTGGTGATTGTGCCTTAACAAACAAATATGTCAATTTTGGCTTGCTCGGCAATTGATATCTCTTACACTCGGCATTCACGGTTCCTTATACATTGGTACTCGATATTGTCTTCTTTACATAACTTGCAAAAACTTACTCAGCTAATACAAAAGTACTTGGTGACCATAGGTTTACTCGATAGTGACTACTGCTCAATAAATATACATTATATGACTCGGCCTATACATGATGACTCAGTCATAGTGATGACTGACTAATATTGCCTAGATAATGACTAAGTTTAAGACTCTACTAGACAACAAAACTATAGGGATCTACAATCTCCCCCTTTGACATTAGTGGAAAAAATAATTTATCATGACATTTACATAGAGTACTTAGTATTAACAGATTAATCCCTCTAAGATTTATACATATACAAAACTAAGTATATCATACCATTCTACTTCAGCTTCTGCCCTTTGATTCTGGTACCTCCCTATGTGCCATGATATGTCATTTACTTGTTTTCCCCTTGTTTTTGGCACTTATGATTTCTTCGTTAGTAGGGAGCATGCAATATTTTTCCAAAAATGGTTTGTGAAGCATCATAACCATATGAAATGTGGATTCCCAACCGTATGTTGCAACTTTTAGGACCTCTGATTGCACTTCTAGCTCGATAGCTAGGTTAACTAGGCTCTCGGCAATAGAAAGATGAGGATCTTTCTGTATTAGTTCCTTAGCCTTGGATAAATCTCTTTGAATGACCTCTAGGTGAGGTTTCAACATTGTTTGCATAGAGAGTAGATGAGCCCTTATCTTACCATCATTAGCCATCAACTCAGCTATCCTCTCTTAACTATGTAGAAGCTTGGCATAATGTTTGGAACTAGAACTAGCATCCAAACCCAATGATTGACTAGTAGACTTTATTTCTTGTTGTAGTTTATCTACTAGTACCTGGTTATCCTTTGTAAATTCTTCTACATTTCATAGTTTGGTGTACAAAGATTACACATTGAGTAAAACACCTTCTAACTTGTATATTTTGGTAGAAAGTACTAACTACTTCACTGCTATCTCAATAGAGATCTTATTGAGTACCTTTGTCTCAAATTTTCCTTCTGACCACTACAACAACTTATCATTTGCTTCACTTTCTTCATTGGTCACTTTCTTGACTATGTGGACAAGTTGTTCTAGTATGGGATCAGATTCATTAACATCATCCATGTCAAAATCATCGATAAATATACCTTTTATCTCATGAAAAACTTGCTTTTTCTGATGTTCCCTTCTTAATTCTTCTTGCCTTCTTTTCCTCTTCAGTAAATCTTGCAATATATATATCTGTTCATAGGATAAGTTATCTGTGTCCCATTTCAGAATCACAATAACTTCATCGACTGTCACCTCAGGTGTAGAAATTTTTCCTTTCTTTTGTAGTACATTCTTCTTCAGTGTACTCCCGCTCGGCATATGTACAAGAGCTTTTATTGCCTCTTGCTCCTTAGGCTCTTAGATGTCAATATCTTTTCCCTTATCTTCTTTTCCCTTATCCTCCACATGAGGATTTATAATCACTACTGCAAATTGATCTACTTTTTCCTTTGGTGACTCCTTGACAAATGTAGATGGAGGTGTTGTTGTCGACTGATCCTTTTCCTTAGTAGTGCTAATGCCGGTTAGCATGTCAACTATAACAATTGAAGGATTAGCAAGGGTGATGTTAACAGTTGAAGTAGCATCAATTTTCAAATAATCCATGACTTGTAGTAGCATAGGGTTATTGCCCAACAAAGATGTAACTTGTTCTTCCTCAACTTGTATGTCTTCCTCGATCAATACCTAATTTTTCACTGGGGTATCCTCGGTGATGTCAACAATAGTTACCTCAGGTGACTCTTGACATTTTTCTTCCTTGCGAGCTTCTTCCTCCTAAATTTTGGGATCATTTACATCTTCTTTATTATCTAACTCAGCACCTTTAGATGTGCTAGCTTCCTGTGGTTCACTTTTATTAATTAACAAACCAATAATAATCTTCCAAGTCCTAAGATTTCTTGAACAACATCCTCAACCTTATGTTGAAGGAAAGAGTAAGCTCCTTGCTTAGGATCAAATTTTTTCCTGTACTATTCTATAACTTCTTGAATACTAGCGGGGGATAGGTTTGATGCAACTCAAGCTAATGTGCTCTCCCTTATCTATTTTTTGGCCTGTTGGTGCCCAAAAATGATGGATTCACTTTTGGCCAACTGACAAGTTCACACTGATACCTCTGCACTTTTGGCTTAATCTAGCCAAGGCTAGTAGGCCTAATTTCACTTTGAACTATTTAATTCTCTATGTAGCACAACTGCATACATAACAAACAAAGTTCCTCCAAAGGTGGTGAATGATCCTTTGAGGAAAGAAACTAATCTCCTAAAAATATCTATTTTATAATACTTGACTAAATGGATTATACTAAATAATTAAAAGTAATGCTTTTGAAATAATGATTTAATGATCTATAAACTACAAATGTATGAACTAAATGACAATTTCCAAATAATAGTTAGATCAGTGCCTTCTAAATACTTGGGCTATAGAGTCATAGAACTTTCAATTCTACATACAATCAGAGATGGTTTTAAGGTAACTCACTCTTGTAAAGCAAGACCATCATCCTACAGGCTTCAGTTGAAAAAAAAAATTAAATAACTTATACAATAAGTCCTATGGATTTTAACACAACTTAAGAGCCCGAAAGGAACAATAACAGGTTCTTAGACCATGCAACTTCTATTCAAATTGTATAAATTAAATTAAACAAATGAATCAATGAAAGAACATAGTAGGATACCTTGGTTCATAGAGTAATCTGAAAGACTAATTGAAAACATATAACTTATAACCACAAATAAAAAGAGGAGCACTTATCTTTATTAAAGTTGAAAAAATAGTACATTAGAGTTCAGATTACAGTTGTGATCAAATTCTATTCTATGAAAATTTGCATTGTGTTCTCTTCCCTCTTTACATTTTACATTATGTATATATACATGTTTGAGTGGCTTTCACACCTCTTTAGGGTGAAAAGACACACCCTTATTACAAATTATTTTGAAACATGATAAACTAACTAAAAAATAACTACCTAACTTTCAGATTTGGGTCTGGTTGAAAAACCAAAACACTTTTTGGAAAAATAAGATTTTTATTAGAAATAGGAAATTTGATTTCCCGAACTGGGTCTTTTTTAGATTTTTAAAATTTGACCATCTTTATCCTCTGTCAGCATCATCTTTGTAGAAGGTCAAAATTCTAGCATTTTCTGAAGGCTTTGATCATAGAATTTTGATTGTTCTTGTCATAGAGCTTCCTTCCATAATATCTCAACTTTTTAATTGAAAATTAATGTAATATTTTATCCCATTTCATGTACTCCATCATTAATTATTTGGCATGGAAATTAAGAGGCCATTTTTTAGGGTTTTATCACTATATAGGACTCCAAATTTTGCCCAAAATTTAGAGCTCCAACACGGCCATTAGGGAAAATTTCCATTTCTATGCAACTCTCTCATATAACTCATTAGGTATCAACTTCTCCATTTGTATTGATAACATCTTGAAAGTGCAGAGCATCTCAAGTATAGCTTCTTCAATTTTCTCCTTATCTCCTATACTCATGATCTCAAATCTTATTTGTTCCAAACCTTCAAGTCTAGCAGAGTTCTTGATGGTGTGGCATATTTCATCCACAGTTGGTGTTTTACTCTGCACTTGTAATTTCTTCTTTACTTCCTCATCACTCTCTATTTCCTCATCATCTTTCTCTAAAATTAGTTTCCTCCTAGGCTTCTTCCTTGACTGGCTCGGCACTGCCTTAGGCTAAACAACTTTTCTTTTCCCTAATAAAGGGGTTTTCTTTTGTGGCTCAGTAGCTACAGCTGTAGAGACTGCCCTTGCTCTTGGCCTAAGAACAAGTGATGAAATAGCCTTATGTTTTTGTATTGTCTTTCTCATAGGCTTGACAATTACTACCTTCTTTCCTTTCTTCTCCACTACCTTCTCCTCTTCTTCACTTTCACTAGATTCACTTTCTTTGTTTTCTCCTAGTCCTTGTGTCAGTTCAAGAGGTGCATCTACCTCTCTCTCTCCTATCATTTTCACTAGGTTCTTTACTATTTTTTTCCTCTTTCTCTCCATGGTAGTAAAATTCAATCCCATGGTTATTTTAGACTTAGCCTCTTCATATGCTCCAAAGTAGGGATCCTTCTGATCAATTTCCTCAACTAACAAGGTTGTGATTGCTGTTGTGGTCTCATCAATATTAACCTCATAAGGTAGTAGCATTAGCCATGATACCCTCAGTAAAACAACTTGAGCATATGTAAAATTAGTATCTGCTAAGAAACATATATCTTGATTGTACTTCTCAACTAAAGACACATGAATCCTACTTCTCTTCCTCATTTTCTTTTTGAATTCAACAAAGTAGTTTTCAAAATTCTCTCCTATCTAACTTACAAACTCATTAATTTGAACTATGATTGACCTGTTCTTATCCAAAATGACTCCTCCAACAGTAGGAAAACACTTTTGAATGTAAAAGAATAGACAGAAAAGTAGGGAACTGAACTTACATATAGAATTCTTTTCTTTCTGGATAGAAGTAAGGTTCTCGACAAGTTGAGTCAGTTGGAGCTTAGTGAGGTCATAGGTATGGCCCTTCTTGATGATTTTCCAAGTCTGGTCTACTGCCATACATAGGACACTATCCAACCAACTTGATTGATAAAATTTGTGAGAAATTACTCTCATTACAAACTCAATCTCCGGATTAGTGATAGTGGAGATTGTCATTCCACACTTATTCTAGACTGTCTGAGTGTTCACCTGAATCTCCTCCTTGCTTAAACATTTCATTGTTCTCTTACTAGATATTTTAGGGTATCTAGTTACCTGGTGAATCATGCCTTTTTTTATCTAAACTGGTCCATCCTTTAACCACAATTGCATGTTGTGTACTCTACTAAGTACAATTTTAATCCAGTCCACTTTAAATTTTTGCAAAAAATCTAGGGCATGAACTAACCCTTATTCAGCAACCTTCTAATGTTCCGGTTTCAACACCCCGTTGCTGCATAATATTTCGTATGCTTCCCTGATTTCACAATCTCCAATCTCTCCAATTTTGCACATGTAACATTGATGAAGGGTGCTCCCCTTAATACCACAAACACATAACAGAAATAGAGAAACAACAACAATATGCAAGAATAGAAAATGGGCTTCTTATTATCTCCACAAATGTGGAATTACAAACTTTCATAATTACAATATGCAAAGCCACATGGGCATTCCCTTAATATTTTGTAGGACAAAGCCTCGAATCAATACCCAGATCTACTACCCAGAACTTCCCTAGACAACACTACATGCCTTCTTTATATAGGCAATTCTTACCCCGTGAGAAGGTTCTAGAAATTTAGCCCTTAAGGCCGACTATACATAGAATTATTTTATTTTCACAATTTTTACAATAGTGTCGAAAGAAATACAAAATATGCTTTTAGGCAGCCCAACTTCTAGAGGCCATAAATTTTTAACCACAGCTCCATTTTTCTATTGTAACCACTTTTCAGAAATGCCATGATGAGATCTACAGTGTCTGACATGCACTAGCGCCAGTCAACCGAGGGTCGATCACGATCCAGAGCCTCTAAGGCCTTCAAAATTGACTTGAAATATTTCATACCCAAAAACCTCAATAACTTCACCAATACAAATGATGTGGCAATGAAACTCAACTGATAGGTTGAAATGACTAAGATGAACCTCCAACTGTGAAATCAGAACATTCCGAGATCATATGACCAACTTACTAAAAATAGTAAGTTTCCATAAATAGTAGCTCTGCACAAGATAGCCCTTATTGAAAACAAAACCAAAAATATTTTTGGGTGATGCAATATTGCTCTTACACGTAGGATGCTCCTATATCAGACACCTGGGGTAATTTGAGAAGTGACCCTATCATGACTTAGGTGTGCAGAGGAAAATCAAGATGGTTAACCTCCTCCTTCGTTAGCCATGATGAATCTTCAACAGGTCATCCTTTCAATTTGACCAAATACTCTTCATATGTCATGTTCCTTGTGCTTCTGCCAACATGACTATACAGTATGTCTTCAATCTCCTTGATATCTAAACTGGTTGCTGGAATACTCCACTATGCTATTGTAACCTCATCTTCAACACCTCCTTCATGATACTCTATCAGATCTGAAATATTAAATACTGGTGAAATATTCAGCTTAGTAGGTAACTCGACATCATATGCATTTCCCGAATCATGCTTCTTCAGTATCTTACATGGCCCAAACTTCTTCATTTTCAGCTTGTTATATGTACCAACTAGAAATCGCTCCTTCCGCAAATGAACCATGACTTCATCTCCAACCTGAAATTCCTTATACCTCCTTTTCTCATATTCCTTAACCTTATACTGTGCATTCATCTTGGTAATGTGCTTCCTCACCTCCTCATGGATGTTCTTCAAGTGTTCTGCAAAATCCTCTACTTCAACACTACTTATTTCTCCTTTATGTATCTTTCTCAGCTCAGATGCATTTCTTGGACTACTTCCATATACAATCTAGAATGGTGATTTACTAGTGCTCCTATTGACATAATTATTGTATGTAAATTCTGCCTGTGGTAAAATCAAATCCCATCCTATTGGCTTATCTCCAACCAAACATCTCAAAAAATTTTCCAAACTCCTATTCACCACCTCTATCTATCCATCAGTCTATGGATGATGTGATGAACTGAACTTGAAATCTGTCTTCAACTTCTTCCACAATGTACGCTAGAATTATCCAATGAACTTAGTGTCCCTATCTGAAACTATACTCTTTGGAAAACTATGTAGTCTCACCACTTCTCTAAAAAATAATTATGCTACATGAACAACATCATTAGTCTGCTTGCAGGGAATAAAATGTGCCATCTTTAAAAATTTGTCAATGACCACAAAAATTGAATCATGTCCCTAATGTGTCTTAGTAAACCAAGAACAAAGTCCATACTGATATCCTCCCAAGTCTTCTTTGGTACAGGTAATGGTTGATACAACCCTATATTCTGCTTCACTCCTTTCACCATCTGACATACTCTGCAACTCTATACAAACTTATTGACATCTTGCTCCAACTGTAGCCAATAATAATTCTCACTAACCAAAGCAAGGGTTTTATCTCGACCAAAATGTCTAGCCAATCCTCTGCTATGCTTCTCCTTGATGAGATTCTTCCTCATAGAACTTCTTGGAATGCACAATTGACTCCCTTTGAATAGCATATCATCCTAAATGATGAAATCTAGCCACTTCGTTTTATCTAGAGTAATAGGTTCTTTACAAGCTTTCCAAGCTTCACCAAAACCAGGATCCTCTAGATACAAATTCTTGAGTTCCTTGAACCCAACCACCTCAATCTACATCTCTATCAGCAATAGTTGCCTTTTGCTAAGCACATTTGTAACCCTATTAGACTTTCCACTTCTGTGTTTCAAAATAAATGTATAACTCTGCAAAAACTCAACCCATTTCAAATATCTTTGATTCAACTTTCCTTGACTATTCAAATATTGCAAAACTTGATGATCAATATACAAAACAAAATCCTTAGGAAGCAGATAGTGCCTCCACTTCTTCAATTCTTGAACTATAGCATAAAATTCCTGATCATAAACATAATATTTTCTCTTGGCATCATTCAACTTCTCACTGAAATAAGCAGTAGGTTTACCTTCTTGGTTTATAACAATTCCTATTGCAGTATCACTAGCATCACCATCTACTTGAAACACCTTATTAAAATCTGGAAGTGCTAAAATAGGTTGTTCTATAACTTTTTGTTTTAACAATTTAAAACTCTTATCTACCCCATTAGTCCACTTGAACTCTTTTCTATCCCCTCTCATTGTTTCAGTCAAGGGTCCACAAATACTGCTAAAATTTTTGATAAACTTTCTATAAAAGCTAGCCAAACCATGAAAAGATCTTACCTCAGTAGCACTCCTTGGAGTAAGCCTTTTAAAGATAGCCTGTACTTTCTCTGGGTCCATTTTTAGACCTTCTGCTAAAATTACAAATCCCAAATACACTAACTCTTTCTTCACAAAATTGCACTTCTTCAAATTTATCAACAATTTCTCTTCTTTCAACTTCTCAAACACCATATGAATATGAATCATATGCTCTTCCAATGTCTTACTAAAGATCAAAATATCATCTAGGTACACAATGAAAAACTTACCCAAAAATTCTTTCTGAACCTCATTCATGAGTTGCATGAAAGTGCTTGGTGCATTGGTTAGCCCAAAAGGCATGATTAACCACTCATACAGTCATTCCTTTGTCTTGAAGGTAGTCTTCCATTGATCTCCTTCTTTGATCCAAATCTAATGATATCCACTCTTCAGATCTATCTTTGAGAAATACACAGCCCCACTCAAACAGTCCATAATATCATCCATTCATGGCAATGGAAACTTGTACTTGATTGTGATCTTATTTATTGCCTTGGAGTCTGTACACATCCTCCATTCTCAATTTTTCTTTGGTGAGAATACTACTGGTACAGTACATGGACTCAGGCTCTCCCGAATCAATCCCTTCTGTAACAACTCATATACTTGTCTATTCAACTCTTCACTTTCTACTGGTGTCATTCTATGTGCTACCTTGTTTGGAAAACTAGCTCATGGAATCAAATCTATCTAATGATTGATCTTCCTTACCGGTGGTAATCCATTAGGTACATTATCAGATACAATATCTTGAAACTCATTCAACAAATCTGCAACCTCTATAGGTAAATCCTCTACTTCCTTTTTACCAACTTTTGGAATTAAAGAAAAACACACATGCTCATGCTTCATACCATCTAACAATTTTCTTCCATCAACAAAAGTTATTCTTGCATTACCACATACCTTTTCTTAAATTTCTTTCAATGGCTTTAGCTTATGTCACACTCCATCCTTTGTCAGGGAATAGGTATTCACATGACCATCATGCACAACACATCTGTCAAACTACCACAGCCTATCCAACAACATGTGACATGCATCCATAGGTATGATATCACATAGTACCTCATCATGGTACCTGCCAATCTTGAACTTTACTAGGCACTATTCATTGACCATGACCTTGTGGTCATCCTGCACCCAGGCAATTTGATATGGATGTGGGTGTTTCTGTCTCTTGAGATTCAACTTTGTCACCATCTCTTCTAACACCAAATTGTTAGTGCTTCCACTATCAATAATCACATCACAACATTTACCCTCACACTTGCATCTAGTGTGAAACATGCTCCTCCTTTGTTCAAGTTCATTCTCACTACTCGGTAGAACTCTTCTGTTAATCAATGTTTCTCCTCTTTCAGCAACTTCAAAATTTGAGGATCTAGCATCTTCATCTACATGTGCCACTCTGGCCTAGCCTTCATTCCTCCTATCTATCCTTCCTTGGCATTGAGGACATTCAAATGCCCTATGAACTTCTTATCCACAGTGAAAATATATTCTATGAAAGCCTCCTCTTCCTGAACCTTGTTCTTAGCCTCTTCCTCTTTGATCTCTATTGTTCTGATCTTGGAAATGATTGGAATTATTTCCTCTCTGATTTTGACTGCTATTGGCCTCATCTTTCTTTTTCAGATCTTCATTTTGGCCTTCATATGACCATCCGCTAGATCATCCACCATGACCTCTTCCATTTTCTCTGCTCTCAAACTTTTTGTTCAACTTTTCCTCTACTTTTAGGGCAAACTGGTATGCCTCTTCAATATTGTTCATTCAAACCAAATTCAGCTTCTCCTAAATGTTTGGCCTCAACCCATTAAGGTAATAGACAACTTTCTCCTTATCAGCTTCCGTATGGCCTGTTCTGATGAGGATTCAATAGAACTCCTCTATATACTCTTGAATAGATCATCCCGCTTGCTTCAAACTTTGTATTTTCTTCAGTAGGTCAAACTCATAATCAATAGGGATGAACTATCGCTTCAATTTATCCACCATCCACTTCCAATTTGTGATTTTATCCTTTCCTCTTCGATTTCACTCCAATTGAATCTCTTGCCACTAGATCTTCACATGACCTTTCAGTCTTGCCTTCACAAATTTGACCCTATTAGGATCCTCAATATCTTCATACTCAAAATATTTTTCACATTCATTGATCTAGTCGATCAACTCCTCTGGGTTGAGATTTCTTGAAAATGCAGGAACCTCAATCTTAGGTCTTTTTCCGATCTTGGAAATGGCCAAAAAAAGTCTTTCTTCTTCCTGGTTCACAATTTTGACTTCTTCTTGATCTTCTTCTTCAACTTCATCCTTGCTTTCATCTCTGACATTAAGATTCATTCTTCTGCAAATCTTTTCATAAAATGCTCGCACTTATCTCTGGAGCGCTCTAACCTTAGGTGTTACAACACTAGCTCTTCCGCCACGTTCCCTTTGTGGAGGCATTTTCATGATGTCCACTAAAACCCTAACCATGGTCCTGGTGCAAACTGCCTCACAGTAAGTGATCTATTTAAACACTCAGGAACTTCTGCTCTGATACCACTTGATGAAAGGTGCTCCCCTTAATACCACAAACACATAATAGAAATAGAGAAACAACAACAATATGCAAGAACAGAAAATGGGCTTCTTATTATCTCCGCAAATGTGGAATTACAAAATTTCAAAATTACAATATGCAAAGCCACATGGGCATTCCCTTACAATATTCTGTAGGACAAAGCCTCGATTCAATACCCAAATCTACTGCCCAAAATTGCCCTAGACAACACTACGAGTCTTCTTTATATAGGCAATTTCCACCACCCGAGAAGGTTCTATAAATTTAGCCCTTAAGGCCAACTATACATAGAATTATTTTATTTTCACAATTTTTACAATAGGGTCAACTCAAAAGAAATACAAAATATGCTTTTAGGCAGCCCAACTTCTGAAGGCCATAACTTTTTAACCGTAGCTCTATTTTTCTATTGTAACCACTTTTCAGAAATGCCATGACAATATCTACAGTGCCTAACCTGTGCTAGCACTAGTCAACCGGGGGTCGATCACGATCTGAAATTTCTAAGGCCTTCAAAATTGACCTAAAATATTTCATACTCAAAAACCTCAATAACTTCACTAATACAAATTATGTGGCAATGAAACTCAACTGATAAGCAGAAATGACTAAGATGAACCTTCAACTGTGTGTGAGGCCTCACACCCACCATGGCTTTTCCATTATCGTTATGGTAGCCCTAATAATTGGCTTAATGTTTTGATTAGCTTAGTTGATTTTATTCTTTTAGACAAATATTTGATTATTGTAGATGAGAATGCATTACATTTTATGATGCTTTTTATACTCACAATGTTGACTTTATGACTGACATTATGATGATTGATTTGGATGGAATACTGAGATGTGCAATTAGGGAATTTATGTCGATATGAGTTTTTAGGAAAATGAAAATCAAGAAATAAATAAGGTTGAGATGTGTATTTCATTTCAGGTTAAATGTTAGGTGATGAATTATTGATGACTATTTTATGATATAATTATATGAATTCCAATTTATGGTATTTGATTTATGAATGTTAGGATGAAGTGATGGATTTTATACGCTTATGTAAGTAACTAGGAAATGGAGTTTTGATTCGATTATGTTACGATGAGATTCCTATTATGAATTAAAATGTTAATTACTTAGGAGAATTTTATGAGTGTCATGATGACATTTAATTGCAATTGAATTATATATGCAATGATTATGCTACAAGCTTAATTTAGTGAAGAATTGAATATTTCATGATGAGTTGTATGTATGTTATAGATGAATGATTATTGTCATGTGATTTATGAAATGTCAGATGAATTATCTTGATTATTAATGTTATGAATTTACATGTTTTTATTTCCTTAGACTACTGATATTGGACTTGAGTGTGCAGGGAAATAGGCCATGGTAAATTCGGGGAACCATCGCAGAGACCAATGTGAAAATTAGTTTGAGCCAAGGTTGCTTCTAGTGAGAAGCCAAAAACCTCTTTGTAATGTATTTAATTCATAAAAGTATGATGCATGAATGTATTTGATTTATTTGTTAATTGTAAATGTGATTTATGTGATAATGCCCAAGTGGATATGTCACATGGCTTGTGACGTGTCTCTTTTTGTTTGTGTCACTTGACACATGTGTGAGTACTTGTGGCCATGACATGTCCACTTGGGGATTGGTTCAACACCAACCTAGGAAGGTACCCTTTAGGATCCCCATGAAAATCACTTGATTAGGGAGCTTGAGGTTTTGTCATATCAATAAATTTCGAATTTGAGCTTTACATGAGTTTTTGAGAGGCTTAAAAGGTGTCTAGAGAAGTGTTAGGGCCATTTTTAGTAAGCCCACTTGATATACCTATGGGTAAGGGATATTTTTAACCATAGGATAACCCCATGTTGACCAAAAGACCCCTCCAAAAGTTGAATTTTCAAAATGACCGAAAATTTACTTTTGAAGCAAGGTCTTGGGTAGAGTTTCATCCAATAATGATACAAATCTTTGGTCCACTTTTTGGGCAACCTTTTTAGGAATCCTTATTTGGAAACCTTGTAAGAATCTTGGGAAGGTCATCCAATTAGAGTGAGATCCTATCCCTAGGAGAGTGTATGGATGCCTTTTTAGAGGGGACTCTTCTTTTGGAAGAGTTTGACACCCACTCTCTAGATTTAGAGATTTGCTAAGTTGGAGAGGACTTTGGAAAGTGAAAAAACTCTTCATCAACTTTCATCCATAAGCTTGGATCAAGATTGGTGGTATTCTTCATTTTTCTTATTCTTGTTTTCATGTTGAGAGAAAGATTTCTCATGTATGTTATTGTTTGTATGCAAAAATTTAGTTATTGTGTTCTTGTTGTGTTTGTTCTTGAGATCTTGCTATTTTGTGTGATAGTGGATGTTATGTGAAATTCTAAGTTTTGTTGTAGTGTTATTTCCTTTGTGTTGTGAAAGTGAAGTTTTCGTGGAGTTCTTGAGTTCCTTGATTTTCTTAGTAATATGGGAATGTTCTCAAGGCCATACTCACCCTTGGGAGGGAAGAGTAGCCTTGGGGGTGAAGGAAATGTTGGGACAATCAAGGGTGTAGAGTCTCTCCTTGGATAGGAGAGAGATGAAACATGGATGTATGGGCTCCATGTAGCCATCTCCTTTGTTTGTTTTGTATATTGGGGGCATAAGGAGTTATTGAGATTGTGTTTGTGGTGAAAAATACATGATGAGGAAGCCAAGTGATGGCTTAGCTCTTATCATGAGATGTGCTTTCTCCTCTTGAGTTTGGTTCCACCCTCACCCCTATTTTTGAGTCATTTTGAGACTCTTTGTTTTAGCCTTGGAAGGGATATTTCATTGTGAGTTATGTTTATGTTATTTTTATTGCAGGTTTTCTTGATTGTCTCCTTATCTTTGTGATGGTTCCCCTAGCTCAAGGGTGACTTCATAGAAGCCTTGGTTGGGAGGTGAGCACTCCTTGGCCTATGTATTTTTATTACAAGATTTTGAGTCATTGAACACTTCATGGTTGGAGTTGAAATCTTGAGGAGTTGATAATGTATTCATATTTGGGGTTGGATCACTTTTGTTTAAGATTATTGTTATTGTAAGGGAGTCATGTGAATCCCTTGAGCTCAATGTAATTGTTATGTAATGGAGTTGTCACTCCAAGTCTTGTGTTTGTAACAAGTGATGTTGCATCAAGTTTTTTTGAAGGAATGTATGTTAGTGTTCTCATTTTGAAAGTTACATTTTCTTATGAAATCAATGATTGATGTCAATGGAAGATCTTAGTGTATTATTTTTATATCCTTTAAGAAATGAGCAATGTATTATTTCATTTGAAGATTAATGTCTAGATTTGATTTGTTATGTGAGAAGTTGTGAATATTCTCAATGATTATTATTTGGCTTTCATGTTGAAAAAGAATCTAATATGAAGAAGTATCATTGTAATCCCTCATAGTTCTTTTAAAGATTTCATTTGATTAAAGTAATAGTGGTAAGAAAGGAATGATATATTACACTTCATCTCCCTTTCAATGTAGTTATTTGGCTTTACTTTGGTAGTAAATCTTTTGTTGTTGGAAATGATAGACTTTTAAAAAGAGTAACTTAGTTGAAATTACCTTTGTTCCTTTCTATATAAATTGTGCTTTAGAATTCATTTTAACATTGTACCTAAACTATATCCATTACACAAATGAGACCAACAAACTAATAAGGGAAAAGAAATTTAATGGAAAAGAAAGGAAACAAAACAAGTAGAAATAAACAAGTGCAAAGCATAAAAGAGGGAAAATGAGACCTACGGGTCTCTGGAAAATGTATGGGAGAAATCCCATACATTTTCCTAAAATCCACAGTCATTAAAATAATATTTCCTATATCTACTTGTCAAAAAAACAACAAAATATAACTATATACACAAGCAAAAGAAATCATTTCCCTATGAGACCACTTGGGTGGGACCCATTTGGGTTGCCACCCAAGAAGCCAAAAGGGTCCTAATAAAAATTGTTTATTTAAAAAATATATGTAATAGAAAAAAAAAGTTATAATAATTATCAAAAAAATTTCTATCCAAAAAAAAAAAGCTTCCTATGTTCAACTTCTAATGAAGTTAGTTTTAAAAGAAATTTTTTTAAAAAAATTATTTAGGGGGGGACCCGTGGGCCCACCTCCCTTGGGCCCCGCCCCCTCCTACGCACCCTATCCTGCACGCTGCCATGTGCAGGAAGTACCTGCCATGACAGGGTACTCCCTGTGCACGATAGCACAGGGGACCCACCGTTCATCCCTTCGTAGGGACTTTAAAACATAATGCTATACGATTTTTTTTAATTTGTTATTTTCATTTTTTTTATATTTAATATTTAATATTACTTATTAATTATATTAATTAATATATAATATTAATTATATTAATTAATATATAATATTAATTAATGTAATTAATAAATATTTTCTTTTTTTATTATTAATTAATAAATATTGTTAATTTGTATAATATAATTCTCTTTGTTAGAGATTTAATATTTATATTAATTAAATATTATTAATTAATATAAATATTATAAAATAGTCAACTTTGTTATTGAATAATTAATTTAATTATTTTGTTTATCTAATAAGTATATTAATTAATGAATATTATTAATTAACATAATTATTATTTAAAAATTCTCTTTCTTTTATGATGTTATTTAATAATTTTATTAATTAATTAAATACTAAAAAAGTAATATAGTTATTATACGAAGAATTAAGTTATCATTTAAGGGAATTGTTAGTATATTCGCTAAACAATGGGAATCATAATTTCATTTGTTTAGGGATTTATGAATTAATGTAGTTTCAATATAAAGATACCTAGAGTTGTTGAGTTACTGTTTAGTTCAGTACTAAAGGTTTAAATCGGGTTAATATTTTGTAAGGGGGAGCATTTCATTATACAATAGCATATTTGTAATGTAATCATTTTAAAATTAAGAGCTAATAGTAGGGCAAAAATTTAATTTGGAGTGGTAACTAGAATGAAATAAGATTATTAACCCAATTAAAACACAAATTTTCAACTGGAATGAAACTTAATCTTTTTAGTCAACCTGAGGGTTTTAGGTGAGATACTTGTACACTTGGGGGGGAGTGAAGTCGAAGACCCCTCGTCATGCTACCTCTCAACCGTAGGTCAACCAAATCCCTCTCAGTCTTAACCGTACAAACATTAGACAACTGTTAAACTAAAACTTATATTCCTTTCAAAAAAAAAAAATTGGTGTATTTTTGGACGTTAAATGTATGGGCATAACTTAATCTTTTTAGTCAACCCGAGGGTTTTAGGTGAGACACTCGTACACTTGAGGGGGAGTGAAGTCGAAGACCCCTCGTCACACTACCTCTCAACTGTAGGTCAACCAACTCCCTCTCGATCTTAACCGTACAAACATTAGACAACTATTAAACTAAAACTTATATTCCTTTCAAAAAAAAGTTGGTGTGTTTTTGGACGTTAAATTTATGGGCATGACACTTTGAAATCAGAACATTTCAAGATCATATGACCAACTTACTAAAAATAGTAAGTTTCCATAAATAGTAGCTCTGCACAAGATAGCCCTTATTGAAAAGAAAACCAAAAATATTTTTGGGTGATGCAAGATTGCTCTTACACCCAGGATGCTCCTACATCAAACATGACATAATGTCATTTACCATCAAAACATTTTCTAGAATTGATGATAGATCACCATTGAGATCTCCCTTGATGGCGCTCTCTGGAATGGCCTAAAAATTTTGCAGCTTACACACTTTGTTCCTTACCAATTGGACATTGAAAACCTCCTTTCCTTGTTTCTTCATTGCAATAGACGAAGATGATGCCATTTCTCTCAACTAAAAAAAATTCTTGGAAAAGATTTTGCTTGGTATGGTACCTTTTCTCAAGTGTTCAACAGATGATTTGTCAATGGCACGTTGAGAAGAATTTAAAATCGCCCTTAAGCTCTAAACAAACATGTTACATGCTCTTGAATCGCTCAAAGAAATTCTCAAATCACTAGTGAAATGAAATGAATGGTAACATCCTACTCTATAGGCTTCAAATGGTCAAATTAGGGCTTCATAAATGTTCCGTACACATTCTAGGTGGAATACAGTTGTCTCGACACTCTTATGTTTAGCTCGGCTAACACAAGCTCAGTCGACACAACCGTTTAGATATAGCTCGGTGTACATCACGTCTTGGCTATCACAGGTGCTCAACAAATATTGATAACTTGGCCACTTCTGACTCAAACACTGATGCTTGGCATAAAACATGAATTGTTCTACTTTGCTCAAATATGTCCTAATCCATCTCTATCTATGTAGATATGGACTTTTTTTCTCAACATATGTTAAGAACTGATATAAAATAAAACTTTGTAAGACTTAGTTCCATACATACCTACTTTCCTTAGTTTAAAGTAGTGTGATCACCTGATCCATCAAATTGGGTGACCTCAAGTGCACTGGCTTCACTAGTGCTTCCTTCTTTCTTCTTCCATGTTTTGTTCATCTGATTTCTTAGTTTCTCAATGATATCTTCATTCTTGATTTGATCATTACTCGGTATGGGTGATCTACAATCTTTCTTTAGATGACCTATCTTGTTGCATTTGTAGCATACCATACTTCCATTCATCCAACTTTTAGATTTCCCTCTGAAATGAGTAGTCAGACAATTTTCTCCAATGTGCCCATATTTTCCATAGTAATGACAATCATACCAAGTGTTGTAATCCTAGTTGTATGAGTTACTCTTCATAGGTAACTTAGTCTATTTATTTGATGACCATTTATGTTTAGATCTGCATTCAAATGCTCTATGTCCATACTCTGGACAGTTGAAATAGTGTCCTTGAAATTTTGGTGAGTTAGGTGGATTGCTGACCTTAGACATGCATTCTTGTGCATGATGTCTAAATTTCTTACAATTGAAACATTGTCCATTAAATTTAAGTTTAGGATCAGACTTACCATGTTTTCTTTTGCAGATGTTAGCTAAATGTTCTAGCTTTCCACAATGATGGCATGTAGGCTTGTTGTTCTTTAGTTTATCATTCCTTTGCTCTCCACGTTTTGATGATTCTCCTTCCTCAGTGGATGTTGATTTCTCATTTAGTCCAAGTCTAGATCTATCACCACATCTTCTAGGTGACCTTAACAGCTCTTCAAAGTATCTTGCAGCTTCATTAGGTTTGTTCATCCTTTCATTTATTTCCTTTTTAGATCTTAGTTCATTTCTTAGTTGATTATTTTCTGATCTCGGATTGGCGATTTCCACATCTTTCCTTCCTAATTATTGATTAACCAATAATAGTTGATTTACCATGTCTAGTTGATTATTAGTCAACCTTTGCATGTCACTTGTCCTTTCATGAAGTCTCATTGATATTTTGTCTTTTGTCTTCTTCTTCCATTGTCTTGTCATCTTCAGCTTTCTTTTTTTGTTCAACTACTTCACAGAGTTTGACAAATTGAATTTCTTGTTCTCTCTTTAGATTTCTAATGTCCTCATTTAGTATGTTATATTTCTCCAGTAGGTCTTTTATGGATTTTCCACTTCTACAAAGTTCTCATTATCAAATAGTCCAGTAGTATCTTCTTCTTTATATTGAGATTCATTTTGTTGAATAGCAATTTCTCTTCTTCTGCTTAAAGATCTTTTCAGTTCTCATCTGACTACTTCAAGTTGTTGTAATGCAAGCTAAACATCAATCTTTTGATTTTCTATAATTTTTCCCAACTTATAAACTTCCATCTCAAGATCTTTTTCTTCAAGTGGTTAGACTTTCTATAAGAAACCCTAGTTCTCTGATACCAATTGTTGGAAATCTATTGAGAAATGTGATGATGAGAGGGGGTGAATTAGATATCACCTATTAATCCATTTTACATTATAGAAAAACTTGCATAGCATTATCGCAAATTTCATCAATGTAATGAAACTAATTGCCTAAATATCATTCATGAAAGTACTCATAACATAGTAATTTTTGTTACCCAAAAACCCTTGAAAGGTAAAATTAGGGTGGGGATGACACCCACAAATCTTCACTATTGTAGTATAAAGTTTTCCTATTAGGGCTACAAATTTGATCACAAAATATGATCTACCCTATGAGGGATCTACCCTATTTAGAGCTAAAAGACTTATACAATCTACCTTGCAAAAGGATTTAAAACTTACAACTACGTAAGCACTCAGTTAAGAGATTACATAAGGTCTGTTAAAACCACTCTATTAAGAGATTTACCTTGATACACTTGTTAGAATGTCTTAGTACCTGATCCTTCAATCTACATTGTATGCTAATTATTGATCTTCTCCTTCTAGTATTGATTTGATCTTATCTATCAAGTGTATCTCTATTTTGTCCCTCATTGCTTTACTCTATTTCACTCGGTCATTGAACTCTATTTGAATTCTTCACTAGTCTAAAGATATTCCCTCTTTTCTTTCATATCCACACACACATATTAGGGTTCAAATATTCTCTTATATAGACAACTAAGTTCATCCAAGGTTTGAGATCTACAATCCAGATTAACTCGTTTTGTCTCTTAACCTTTCCTTAATTCTGATTGGCTCCAAGTGTTCATAGGGATTAATGATTACAAAATAGAAGCATAATCAGCTCTATAATTTCCTCAACAAATGGTAAACAAAATATGAATGTCAGCCAAAACATTTTACCTCGGTGATTGATCCTTAACAAACACATATGTCAATTCTAGCTTGCTTGGCAATCAATATCTCTTACAGTCGGCATTCACAGTTCCTTATACACTGGCACCCGACAGTGTCTTCTTTACATAACTTAGCAAAAACTTACTTGGCTAATACAAAAGTAGTTGGTGACCATAGGTTTACTCGACAGTGACTATTGTTTAGTAAATATACATTATATGACTCAGCGTATATGTGATGACTCGATTGTAGTGATGACCAACCAACATTGCCTAGATAATGACTAAGTGTAAGACACTAATAGAGAACAAAAATATAGGGATCTACATTATAGGGATCTACATTATATTGAATGAGTTACAAATGTTTTGGTGAAGACTGGTCACTAGCTATGACAATGAGAAATGATAGAGTTAGTCTCTGAGTTTTGTGTATAGCTTTCTAGTGATGCGGAATTAGTGCATGTGAACTTCAAAGATGAAAGATAGAGTATTGAGGAATGTTCTATGAACTACATAAGGTACATAATGTAGGATGATGTCAGCTGTGGCATGTACTCTAAAAGGTGATCTATTTGGAAGCTGATTATAGAGATGTAGCATGTATGATGGATGGCGAACTTGAATTAAGGATGTTGGTCCTTAATTGTTGTAATGTAATCATTGTAGAATTGTCTTAGATACCATGTGTATCTTAGCAAGGATTTATGTAATTGTTTATAATTAGGAAATCCTTATGGGCTGACCTATTTATAAGAATTGTAATAAGGTATAAATGAAAGGTCTTTTCTTTGGAAAAGACATATGAAAAAAAAGAAGATGATATAGAGAGGTTGTGAAAGCTGTGAGCTTGTATTTGTTGTATTTAGAGCAGAGGTTTATTGGTGGACTTCATTGGAACTGATCAAGAAAAGATAGTTGTTGCCGAATAGTTCAAAAGATTGTGTATTTATTCATATACACTTGTGTTGTGAATAGTGAGTTCTAAAGGTCGACTTAACCTTCTTTGGGCAATGAGCCCTCCCTTTTGTTCTTGACTCCTAATAGGGTTTGTCATCTAACAAGGACTATTTACTGTAATGATTCAATAAGCTCCTAACATGGCTGTATCTTCTAACAAGGATAACTATACTCTCAGTAGATCATTTGTGGGTGCTAATTCCCACTGGGTTTCTTTTACCTTTAATAGGGTTTCCCCAAGACCAAAAATTATATTATTCTATTGGCATTCATTATGTTCATTACATCTAATATTGTGGTGCTTAAACTTTAAAGTTTAATAATATATTATACAACTGATTCACCCCCCCCCCCTCCCTCTCAGTTGTATTATGGAACATTATTCCTAACATTTCAATGACTCATAAAGTAGATAATCTCTGTTGTGCATGATTATTACATGCATCTATAAGGGCCAACATGGTTTAAATGTAGAATGACCAAGACAACCATGAAAATAGTTGTATACTCACAGTTATGTTAACATAAATAAATTTTGAATTTTTATCTGTGTAATTAGTAATTACTAATTTTGGGGTGGCTAGAAATAGGCATCATCAGTCTCAATGGCTATATCTTCCATTTAGAAAATATGCATAGATATTTATAAGCTAGTATAGCTAATAAAAATGTATAGATAATAGTGTTTGAAGCTAGTCTAGAAATGGATTATTTATGGAAAGAAAAATTAATTCTTTTATTTTCTATTATTCATTTGGTCAATGGATTTTTTCTTGACATTGAAGAATCTGAGCTCCAATTTAAAGTCCACCCAACATTTTTGGTCACTCCCTTCACTTTCCCTGCTACTCCCCCTATTTTCAAAATGCTTTCTTTGTTGCACTTATTTGCCAGTTTCTTGCAATCCTCCATTATTACACCAACCACCATTACACAGTAGGAACCTATCACATCCACCAATAGTCTACACATTCTATCACAAATTTCACTCACACTATTAAAATGATGCTCTCTATCCATGCTTATCCTTCCTATCTTGTATAGGGTGTATCCTACAATTTCCTCACTGGGCTTGCTTGAGCAGTATCAATTGGCTATTTCTTTGCCTTTCTCAACAAGATTATGGATTGCTACTTTTACGGCTGTAGGAGATCTGATGAATGACCTGCTTAGTTGAAGGCTATATTCAAGCCATCTGATATAGGAGCATCTCAGGTCCTTGGTAATCCTGTGTCACCAAAAACAAGTTTGAGTTTTCATGTGTTGCTCGGTTCCTGCTTTGACCGATTGGCTCAGTAGTAGCTCAATTCATTCATTAACTAAGTTGGTTGGTGAATTCCCTGGCACTCAATTATCTTTCCTGGCACTCGATTATCCTTGCTTAGTGAGTTGATTGTTTTAGTTTTCTGTTGAGGCTGACTTGTGCACTTAATTGGTCACAGATTTAATGTTGGTATCTGTAGCATCGTAAAATGGAAGAAATTCCATTAAGGACTAGTTTATCTCTCTGAGTAAGTAGTTTGGGGTCATGTCCAATGCCTTGAATGAGTCTTTGACTTGGATCTGGCTTTTTCTCTTATTTTGCCTCATTTTCCACTTCTTTTCTGCATAATTCTGGCATCCTGAATTGAAATTCTAAGACTCTTAACCTCAGGGTCAAGGTCAACCTCGACCTTGACCCAAGGTCCAAATTTCAAAATCCCAAAGTTTTTGGATGTCAAGTTTCAGATAGATTTATTTCTCACTTCCAAGTCAGCTGTTTTGGGCTTCAAAATGGTAAACTCTCAAATTATATTTAATTTAGGTCCACTTCTAAGGGTAAATACTTAAATGGGAATTTAATTCTCCTATGTAGGCCTCTCTATAATTTTATGCCCTAGACTAGTATAAAAAGGAGCTTTCTCCTCTCATTTCAATCCATCTTTCCATCTCAATCAAGTGTGCCATCAAGCATCCATCAAAAATCATAATCTCTCAAGAAATCAAGAAGCAAGAAAGAAGGAAAGAATTCAAGAATTCATTCATCTTCAAGTATTCAATATTGAATTCATTAAGGAGATCCATTGGTGGCCATTGAAGGATTCAATCTCTATGGAGCCCTCTTGTTGAAGATTTCTCCATCCACATCCATTCAAGCTTCTTCTTATTCAAAGATCCATTCAAGATTGGTGTTGAAGATCTAAAGATAATTGATTTGAGACATCCTACATCCAACTCTACATTCATTTGGAGCATCCATACTTGTGGATTCAAGGATTCAAATCCTCCACAAGGGTTTCAACATAGGCAAGGTGAATTGTTTCATTTACTTTTTTATTACTACAATTTCAATTCAATTTCAAGGTTAATTCCTAAATTGGGGTTTGACCAAAGAAAACCCCTCCTCCTAGCAAAAAAAACCATTTTTATTGCAAGAATAGGTATGGAACAATGAATTACAGTGCAAATTTGGACACCCTTTTCGAAAAAATTTCAAGATCTGTGAATAGAATTTCCATCAGAGAAACACAGAACAAGGTCAACATAAAGGGGTCAAGGTCAACCTTTACTTGGGTCAAGGTCAACCTTTCTTAGAAAAGTAAAATATTTATGGGTTTTCTCTGTCTCTGTGTTTATGTTCCAGATCTGGTCACAAAATTTCTAGAAACTCAGTACCGGCACCAGAAAATAACATTTTTTAGATCTGTCATACTTTGGGGTTAGTATTTTTCTTCAATTAATTTAAGACTTCAATACTCCTTTCCATAATGGAATATAAGATTTTCTTCTTTCTTCATATTCTTCATCGATTGATTCATTTATGTATAGGCCATTTTCTTGTGGTTAATCTATTTGGATCTTTCCTTTGGGAATTTACGGTTAAGAGGAAGATCTTACCTTCCCTAATCCTATCTATTCATAGAGATCATTCATATGACACATCTTTCCACCCCCACACACTCCCCCTTTTTATATCTTACATTTTTGTGAACCCGCGATAGACACCTCTTTCTTTTATGGTGTTAGATCTTGCATGTGCTAGCATTTACATGTTATATAAAGAAAAAAAAAACAAAATATTTATTTGTTGATGCTTTGTGTTTTCCTAGTTTAGTTCATTTGTATTGCATTGGTATATGAGCTTTACTACCTCTATTCCTACTTATAATATTCTGGTTAGAAGAATTCACGGACTTATGGGTTTCTTTGATCCGAAGTCTTCCTCTCCTCTCCTTAGGATCCTGGATGACAATTTGATTACTCATGATTCCAATCCTACTATGGAGCATAACTCTTATCACTCATCTCATGATGAGGATGATGCTTTAAGAGTTCCTCCTGATCAAGTCCAAAAACTTTCAATTGAACTTGATAAAATGGAAAATTGGCTTATTCAAGAAAACCATAATCAAGATTTTATTCAAGCTATAGATGCTCTTAAGAAAGTCCTTTGTAATAGTGATCAGGGTTTTAATCTCTTGCATGATATTACTCATCTTGTGCATTTAAATGCCAAACCTCTAGTTCAAGAATTAGGATTCACTCCTCCTGTCACTAGTGTGGAACCTTCTTTTGTTCCTTTACCTAGAATTCATACTTATACTCCTCCTTTAGTGACTATGTCGATTCCCTCTCTTCCTCTAAGTGTTCCACTTGTGTCCCTACCTACTTCAAAACATTCTTATCATAATGTTCCTTTTACTTATTCCAATCCTCTTCCAACTGTGGTTCCAAGTGTTCCCCTAGTTGTGTCTTCCATTCCTGTTGTTTCCTATACTTTTCTTAGTGTTTCTAATGTTTCCATGCCTCCTATTTCATCTAATGATTCCAAAATCATTAGTTTGGCTCAAACTATGTCCTCTTTACAACAAAAACTTTCCTCTTTAACTCAATCCAAGTTTAGTATTCCTATATGTGACATGGGCAGTCCTTTATCCCTAGACATTATTCATGCTCCTGTTCCTTAGCAAGCTGATATGCCTTGTTTTGAGAATTAAAATGGTAAGAGAGACCTTGTTACTCATGTTAAAACATTTCAAATCCTTTGTAGTGACTATGCTCATGACCATAGGATTTTAGCCAAGTTGTTTGCTAGAACTTTTCGTGATAAGGCCTTGCAATGGTATTGTTCCTCGCCTCATTATTCTATTGATTCTTTTCCAAAACTTGCTAATGCCTTTATTCAACAATTCTAAAATAACATTGGTATGCAAGTGTCCTTAACTGATTTGATGCATTGTAAACAAAATACTAAAGAAAAATTGAGTGAATTTATTGGTAGATTTAAGCATTTGTATGCTCAAATTTCTTATCCTATTCCTGATATTGATATTTAGCGTATGTTTCTTTCAAATTTACAAAAGGATATTAGAGATAAGATTTTGCTTACTGAATTTACCTCTTTTTAACAACTTTGTGCAATGCTTCATTATTATCAATGACAAGTGATTCAATTTCAGAGCAACACTCCAATGGCTCATGTCCTAGTTGATAAGAGTGATGCCACTCCTAATCCCAACAAGTTTAAAAAACCTAACAACTATGTCAAGATAAATAAGCAAGCAAATGTAGTTGCTGATCAAGTTATTGTTGCATCCAACAATGCCACTTCTACATCCATTGCTTTTCATTTGAATAATATGTTTACTCCTCTTCCTGAATCTTTGTATTGTATTATGAATAAATTGTTGACTGCTAATATGATTACTTTACCTTCTATTCGACCTCTTTTACCTACTAAGATGGCATCCAAATCCTTTGATTCCAAAGCCTTTTATCAATACCATCGTCAGAATGGCCATGATATTGAGAAGTGTTATTCTTTAAAACATAAGGTTCAAGACTTAATTGATTCTAATGCTTTATTTGTTGATAATTTTGATGGTAGTGGGAACAAATCTATCTCTCCTAATCAAAATCTCCAAATCTATACAAATCCTTTGCTTACACATGATACTAATACCATTGTTCAACCATCTTCTTGTTGGAAATTGAAATTGAATAAATTGTTGTATTGTTATTGATGTCAAACTTTAACTGGTAAGACTATTTCTATTTAAGGAAGTACTATATCTATTTGATTGTTGAGAAGGATGTGGGAAAGGTTGATAACAATAGCACCTAAGGAAAGGTTGAGTTATCTTGATACTTTAATGAGTACTTGATTATGTGGAAAAATGATAAGATAATGTATTTCTTATCTAAGTAAGAAGGAAGACTAAACAAGTAGGCTTAACTGAGAAAAAGTGAAGAGATCTAGCTTAAGCTGAGTAATGTTAGTGTTGACCGAGCTAGTATATGCCAAGTAAATTTAGTGTTGACTGAACATCAATTAATTGCTGAGGAAGATAGTATTAGCTGAGGAAATAGTTTTAGTGGTGACCGGGCTACCTAGTGAAGACCGAGGAGTTGAACATAGTATTGACCGAGCATCAGTATTTTACATTTGAGGAAGAATTTAGATTCCTAGCTAACATAGTTGAATTGTTGGATTATGTAAATCATGTTGACTTTATTTATTGATTATATGGAAGCATTTAATTCACTGTAAACCATTTTATTGTAACTCTATAAAGAGATTTGAGATGTTTCTAGAAGGATAGATGAAGAACATAAATTTGGAAGGATTTGATGAATCTGACCTAACCCTAAGATCTACGGAGGAGATTAAGCAGAAAAAGTTGTACTGACCTAATTGAGGAAGTATTAAGGAAACCCATGCATGAGGTTGAACAGAGAGAGGATGCTAGAGTTATTGTTGATGTTATTGATTGTATAAGTAGAAAAGGCTGAAGGAGAAGGAGTTGTGATTGTTTGAAGGGATTTTCGAGCAGATCAGTGATAGAGATGGAAATAAATCATAGTCAATAAGCCAGCATATGTGTATAGAATTGGATGTAATATTTACAAAGTGAGTTGTATGTTTTTAGATCAATACTACTATTACTTTCTAACCATTGTATCATTCAAAATACTTTTAACCAAGGTTGACCTAACAGTCATTTGTATAAATCCTTTGAACAAGGTTTCATTCTAATGGAATGTATGTAAGTCCTATAACAAGATGCACTTTTAACAAACTGGTTTAAATCTTTTAACTGGGTCACACCTAATAGTGTGTTTGTAACCTTTGACAGGGTTGGGTTTTCACAGAGCTCACTTTAGAAGAGTAAAAATATCAATAACATGTTACAAAGTGGTTTTTCCCAAATTGGGTTTCCACTATAAATCCTAGTGTTAATGCTTGTGTGAATGTTTTGGTTTGAACATTTCTATGTTTTGCTAGTTATATACTATTGGATTGTGGATTGCACTATTATATGTTTTTTTTATGTATTTAGTAATGAATGAGTAGTTGTTGGTTGTTAGATTTGTTTTTTTGAAGAGTTTTGCAAGTTTGTTTTTATACATCTAGGACTAAGAACAACTAATTCACCCCCCTCTTTGTTGTTCTAAATCATATTAACAATTGTTATCAGAGCCAGGTTGGTGCTTAGAGAGTACAAGTTTAAAGGTACTTGAAGTAAATGATCAGGATGTATAAGAAGGAGGCACCAAAGCTAAATAAGGAGAACTTCCCTGCATGGAAAATTCTAATGAAGCTACATCTGACCGATATTGGTGATTCTACAAAGTATTATGTTGAGCATGACTATATTACACTTGTTGCACCTCTGACTGCCGAGGAGATGAGAGCTAAATAAGAGCACAATCAAGCAATGTTGGAGATTGCATCTACCCTAAGCTATCTGGAATTTGAAGACATCAAAGACTGCACAAATCCAAAGCAAATGTGGGACACTCTTGCAAAAATCTATGGCAGTGACATAAATGTACTGAGGGCTAAAGCTAAGAGCCTAAGAGGTAAATTTGATGAAATGAAAATGCAAGAAGGTGAGAATATTGCTCAATATTGTTGTAGAATAAAAGAAGTTGTAAATGCTATTAGAGGAGCCAATGGAACTATTAAAGATGAAACTATTATAGGAAAAGTATTGAGAACTTTGCATCCTATTTATGACATCAAAATTTTAGCAATTCAAGAATCTAGATATAACCCTTGCAATGCTCTTACTTTGGAAATTCTTGTTGGTAAGCTTACTGCTTTTGAGCTTTCTAACTATGATAACTTCACTATTGCTAAAGTTGAATCTTCTTTTTAAGTCACAAATGGTTCTGAGTAAGTCAAAGAAGGAAAAAGAAAGATGGATCAGTGAGAGTGAAAGAAGTGAGACATCTGATGAAGAACTTGAGGATCTTGAAGCTCTTATGGCTAGAAGATTGAAAAGGGGAAAAGGAAAGTATAAAGGTAAACTCCCTATTATATATTTTTCATGTAATAAAGTTGGTCATATAGCTGCAATATGCCTTGATAGGGATGACAAAGATGAAGAAAGAGATAGAAAGCACAAAGACAAAGGAGAAGAAAGAGGTTACCGAAGGTACAATGACTAAAAAGGAAAAGGTAAGAAATCCTGCTACATTGCTGAAGAAGAGATTGGCACTGATAGTGATGATTTTGAAATTGAGATAGTCTATGTTGCAATGAAAGATGAGTTTGATGAGGATGAGAAAACTACATTAATCTCCTATGTGAACAAAAATGATAAATGGATTATTGATAGTGGTTGTTCACACCACATGACTGGTGACAAAAGCAAGTTTGATACCTTAGATCATTATAAAGGTAGAAGTGTAAAATTTGGTAGTGATGCACCATGTCCTATTAGGGGTAAAGGATTGATTAAGCTGACTGATAAGATCACTTGTGAAAATGCATATTGGGTTGAAGGTCTTAACTATAATCTACTAAGTGTTACACAACTTAATAGCACTGGATACAAAGTGGAATTTCATTACAAGAAGACCAAAATATTTGAAGCCACTGGTGAACTGATTGGAAGTGGAGAACAGACAAGAGGTAATTTGTTGTATCTAGACCTATCTGAAGAGACATGTATGATTACACAACTTGATGATATCTGGTTATGGCATAAGTAGCTATGTCATGTTAACTTTGGTAATCTAGTAGAAATTAGTAAGAAGAAAGTGAGAGGACTGTCAAGATTGAAGAAACCTGAGAATGTATTATGTAAACAATGTTAGTTGGGTAAGATGACAAAGTCTAGTTTTAAGAGCAAGACTTTTACTTTTGAGAATGCTTTAGATTTGGTTCATACTGAACTTTGTGGACCTATGGGTGTACAAAGCTATTGTGGTTCTAGATGTTTTATTCTATTTGTTGATGATTACACCAGAATGATGACTGTAATGTTCTTAAAAGAAAAATATGATGCTTTTCAATTTTTTAAGTGGTATTTGGCTAAGGTTGAAAAGGAGACATGTAGGAACCTGAAGTATCTAAGATCTGACCAAGGTGGAGAATTCATATCCAATGATTTCAATCTATTTTACAATGATAGAGGGATCAAAAGACAAATGTCTACACCTAGAACACCTCCATAGAACAATATAGCAGAGAGATGGAATAGATCTATCATGGATTATGTAAGAACACTAATGATTGAAAAGAATGTTGTACAAAAGTATTAGACAGAAGCTATAAGTATAACTATTTATACCCTTAACCAAATACAGATCAAAAAAGGTACAAATATCACACCTTATTAGTTATGGCACGGGTATGCACCTAATGTAAAGTACTTTAGAATTTTTGGAAGCAAATGCTATATACTAAAAGACAATACAAATGGAAAATTTGATGCTAAAAGTGATGAGGGCATATTCCTAGGCTATTCCATAAAAATTAAAGCTTACAAGTGTTTGAACTCTAACACTAACAAAATTGTGGAAACTATAAATGTCAAGGATGATGAGTATGTAGAGAAAAATGAAGCTAAAAGCAAGAGAGAACTAGAAGATTACAAATCTTCTGTATATATAGAAGGAGAGGCAAGTGACAAACTTGCACCTCATGTAGAGTCTCAGGTTAGCAATGCCAAGCATTAGGGAAACAATGCCGAGCGACAAGAAGAACATGTTGAGTGATAGGAAGATGCTGCCAAGTATTAGGAAGAGGTTGCTGAGCATTTAGAAGTTGAATCTGACAATCTTGTTGGTGGACCTGAAGAGCAAGAAGAAAGGAAAGCAAAACCTATTTTGGCACAATATGTAAGGAGACATCACAAGCTTGAACAAATCATTAGAGACAAAGATATTGGAGTTATGACTAGAAGAAAGTTAAGAGACCCTACATGTTTACTAGGTAAATTTGAGCCTAAGAAAAAAAGGGAGGCATTAGAAAATGAAGACTGGATCCAAGCCATGAATGAGGAGATAGACCAAATAGAGAAGAATGATACTTGGACTCTAGTGTCGAGACCAGAAAATAAAAATGTCATTGGAACAAAGTGGGTGTTCAGAAATAAGTTGAATGAACATGGACAAATCACAAGGAATAAAGCAAGGCTAGTATGCAAAGGCTACGCACAAGAAGAAGGAATAGATTATGGGGAGACATTTTCCCTTGTAGCAAGATAGGAAGGAGTAAGAACTTTACTTGCATATGCTGCCTACAAAGATTTCAAGGTATACCAAATGGATGTCAAGTTTACATTTTTAAAAGGTATATTAGAAGAAGAAGTGTACATTGAATAGCCAGAAGGATTTGTTGATCCAAACAAGAGACACATTCCCCTGCTTCACCATTCCCAACATATTTCCTTGATGCCCTCGACAGCTTAGTTAGAAAGTGGCATACGTAGGGACATGAAAGTTGCATAGCATGGGGCCCTTACTATTCTAAGGGCAATTTCTAGTGATGCCCTACTATTCTAAGGGTGCATTCCACATTTCAATTATTAGGAATCCTCCCCGAACATTCGCTATGGTTTGTAAACTGAATAAAGCACTACATAGATTAAAGCAAGCTCCCAGAGAATGGTATGAGAGGCTGCACAACTACTTGATACAAATTGGATTCTCAAGGACAAATGACACAAACAATCTATATATGAAAGATGTAGAAGGTAAAGGAATCTTGTTGGCTAAGATTTTTGTAGATGATATTATATTTAGTGGACAAGATGCCTTGTGTAAGAAATTTTCAAATGAAATGCAAACTCAATTTGAAATGAGTATGTTTGGGGAGATCAAATTCTTTGTTAGTTTACAAGTATATGAGATGGAGAAAGGTATTTTCATCACCCAGTATAAATATGTTAATGAGATATTGAAAACCTTTGGTATGGAGGATTCAAGGCCAATAAGTACTCCCATGGCTACTGGACAAAAATTGTCTAAGAATGATGATGCTGCTAAAGTAAACCAAAATTTTGTATAGATCCATGATTGGAAAACTACAGTATATTGTTCACAGTAGACCAAATATTGCTCTAGCAGTTGGGATTGTGGCAAGATTCTCTGCCAATCCTAAGGAAACTCACATGATGGCTGTCAAAAGAATAATGAGATATTTGAAAGGGACTACTGATTATGGACTATACTACAAGAAGCATGAAAGATTTGAACTGAGAGTGTATACTGATGCTGATTGGGCAGGAAATGTAGATGACAGAAAGAGTACTAGTGGTGGAGCTTTCTTTCTTGGACAAAGATTAGTTTCCTAGAAAAGCAAGAAACAAAATTACATTTCCCAATCTACAGCTAAAGTCAAGTATGTGGCTGCAGCAGTGAACTGTTCAAACTTGGTATGGATAAAGCAATTGTTGGTAGGCATGAAAGAAGAGATCACTAAACTAGTTGTCATCTACTATGACAAAACAAGTGCTATCAACATAACTAAGAATCTAGTGATGCACACAAAGACCAAACACATCGCCATCAAGTATCATTAGTTGAGGGAATTGGTACAAGATAAAGAGGTCAAAATGGAATATGTGAATACAAAGGAACAACTAGCAGACATATTCACTAAAGCTTTACCTAAAGAAGCTCATGAATATCTGATAGGACAATTAGGGGTTCTTCCCCTAATAGAGGCTTCCTGGTCAAGCTAGGATCATTGCATCAAATGTGTTGCAAAGAGTATCTGACAAATTGATGCAGAGAAAGGTCACACTTTAGGAGTAGCCTAGAGTTGTGAAAAGTACAGCAAAGCTTAAAATCAGTCATAAGTAAAGATGACCAAGGGAGAAATATTGTTCCTGAACTAAAAAGATGACATCTACATCTAAAGGATGTATGTTTTAGTTGCTGCTTTGGCATTATTGTCAAAGAGGGAGATGAACAAGATGAAAACACATGGTGATATTTCATGGATGATCAAGTTAGAGGGAGAGATTCAGAGGAAATAATGTTATTGTGTGGATGGTCATATAAGCAAGGCTAATTGATTATGTATCAGAATGAAGCTAAGGATATTATAAATTTTTCTAATGGACATATAAGTGTTGGATTGGTTAGTGATTCATATGTTATTCATATGGAGTTTCCATCAATGCCAAAGAGGGAGATTGTTGGAAACTACAACTGAAGAAATTGTTGTATTGTCATTGATGTCAAACCTTAACTGGTAAGACTATTGCTATTAAAGAAAGTACTATATCTATTTGATTGTTGAGAAGGATGTGGGCAAGGTTGATAACAATAGCACCTAAGGAAAGGTTGAGTTATCTTGATACTTCAATGATTACTTGATTATGTGGCACAATGATAAGATAATATATTGTTATCTAAGTAAGAAGGAAGACTAAACAAGCAGGCTTAACCGAGAAAAAGTGAAGAAGTCTAGTTTAAGCCAAGTGATGTTATTGTCGATCGAGCTAGTCTATGTCGAGTAAATTTAGTGTTGACTGAACATTAGTTAATTGTTGAGGAAGATAGTATTAGTTGAGGAAATAATGTTAGTGGTAACTGGGCTACCTAGTGAAGACCAAGGAGTTGAACACAGTATTGACCGAGTGTCAGTATTTTACATTTGAGGAAGAATTCAGATTCCTAGCTGACATAGTTGAATTCTTGGATTATGTAAATTGTGTTGACTTTATTTATTGATTGTATGGAAGCATTTAATTCACTGTAAACCATTTTATTGTAAATCTATAAAGAGATTTGAGATGTTTCTAGAAGGATAGACCAAGAACATAAAATTGGAAGGATTCGATGAATCTGGCCTAACCCTAAGATCTATGGAGGAGATTAAGTGGAAAAAGTTGTACTGACCTAATTGAGGAAGTATTAAGGAAACCTAAGCATGAGGTTGAACAAAGAGAGGATGCTGGAGTTATTATTGATGTTATTGACTATATAAGCAGAAAAAGATGGAGTTGTGATTGCTTGAAGGGATTTCCGAGTAGATCAGTGATAGAGATGGAAATGAATCACAGTCAAGAAGCCAACATATGTGTATGGAATTAGATCTGATATTTGCAAAGTGAGTTGTATGTTTTCAAATCAATACTACTGTCACTTTCTAACCATTGTATTAGTCAAAATCCTTTTAACCAAGGTTCACCTAACAGTCATATGTATAAATCCTTTAAACAAGGTTGCATTCTAATGGAATGTATGTAAGTCCTATAACAAGACAAACTTTTAACAGAGTGGTTTAAATCCTTTAACTGGATCACACCTAATAGTGTGTTTGTAACCTTTGACAGGGTTGGCTTTTCATAGAGCTCACTTTAGAAGAGTGAAAATATTAGTAACATGTTACAAAGTAGTTTTTCCCAAATTGGGTTTCCACTATAAATCTTGGTGTTAATGCTTGTGTGAATGTTTTGGTTTGAATATTTCTATGTTTTGCAAGTTATATACTATTGGATAGTGGATTGCACTATTATATGTTTATGTTATGTATTCAATAAGGACTGAGTAGTTGTTGGTTGTTAGATCTGATTTGTTGAAGAGTTTTAAAAGTTTGTTTTTATACATCTAGACCTGAGAACAACTGATTCATCCCCCATCTTTGTTGTTCTAAATCATATTAAGACTTTTATGGATATTGTTTATGATTCAAAGATAGATGATCTTAATTATATTATTAACCATGTGGACAATGTTATTTTGTCTCAACCTATATCTCCACCTCAACCTGTATCTCAACCTCAACTTCAAGTTCCACCTCAACCTAAGCCTAAAATAAAACCTAAACCTAAACCTCAAAAACAACCTAAGAATAAAAGACCTAGGGAACTCTTGACTACCTTCGATGATTCTGAGACTATTAAAGCTCCCAATTATCCCCTCTACATTTATGCTAGGATTCATAAGATACCTACACATTGTTGTCTTGTTGATCCTACATCCTTAGTTAATGTTATTACTGAAGAAAATATTTTTATTAAGAATTTACAACGTGATTCTTATGATACATTGGATGTGTGGATTCAAACTTGTAATGGTTTTCTTTATCCATCGTTTGGTTCTATTAACTTTCCTATTGATCTTTGTGGTAAATTTGTGGACACTACATTTGTTATTATTCCTACGTCTGATCAGTTTCATGTCAAGTTTGGTTTGCCTTGGTTGAAAGCAACCCATGCTATTGCTTCCCTTATCCATAAGTGTCTTAGATTCATTCATGATGAAGAAGTGAAGACAATCAATCATAGTTTATATCAACCTTCTAGGCCCAGGGATTGTGCTACCCTTGAATTCTTTTGGCCTTCATTACCTAATTCATGTTCTTCTCAACCCGATAACCTTTTTCACTCATATCAAGCCTATAAATATCACAAGATTCTTGAGTTAAGCATGCCTCAAATGGATCTTAACTATGATATTTTTCCTATGCCTTCCATACCTCCTTTATCCATGGCTTCTAGTTCTATTAATCAATCTCCTAGTGTTTCTTTTCAGCTTACTAAGAATCCTACTAATCCTCCTATAGAACCTGTGAAGGAATCGATGGTTGTCCCTCCTAGTTCTCAACATATTTCAAACAAGACAAAATGTAATTGATTTGCTAATGAATGTTGTAAGAAGCATCACGCTCAAGCTAAAGCTCATGCCTTTGTTCTTTAAAGTTCTTTACCTTCTTTTGACTAGCCCATGCCTGATGTGTTAGAAGTAAATGTTAATAATGATATTAAAATGAATGATTATGATGATTCTATTCGTATCTTAGATTCTATTTTGATTAATCTTGGTGAAGAAGATACTCTTGATGATACTAATGATGCTAATGATGAATATGAGACTATTGACATTGATATTAATTTACCTAATATGCTTTCAACACAATTGATAATTACACCTAGTATCAAACATTATGATTCTCAAGAGGATCCTTGTTTAGAACTAGATATTATTCCTACTGCGTTAGATATAGTTCCTCTTGCAAGTTTCCCACCTTCCCTAAATGAAATAGAACAAGATGGGGAGAGTAGGCGATGTGCTTGATTGGCTTGTCCTTCATGGTAGCTTTTTGTGTGTTTTCCTTTTGTATTATGCTTCTCTCATAATGTGTTTGCTAAATGTTTGTTAGATTCTTTTATACAACCCTTGTTACTTTGTTGGTGCAAGGTGATAAAGGAATTGAACCTATTGTACTATTCCTCTATATGTATCTCTATTCTTCTATATGTTGTTTTCATGTTATGTTGTACCTATGCTATTATTTGTAAATGTTTTCCTTGTGTAGTCCTCTTGGATTTGCGGCTTGGTACCACTGAATCTTTTTGGTCTCCATGTTGTGGTTTGAAAAGACTCTTCTTCGTAACTTTTATGTTTTCTTTCCTCCATTGTGATTGTAGTTCTACTTTATTTGGGGAATGATATCAACTCATTTGTAATAATATCATATATAAATATTATCTTATGATCATACTAACCCCAAAACATGTAGATCCCTTCTGTGTTCTCTGTATGTTTATGTGGTATTTCCCTTGATTTGTCTTCGATTGGGGACATCTCATAGTGGAAACGTAATCAATGGAGTTGTTAATGTTTTTGTTCAAGCCATTTCTCTTGTTAAAGTGTTAGAAATGAATTTAACGTGGGGGAATACGCTTTGCTCACTTTTTACACACACGTACTTTCAATATATATTATTTTTCAAATCTCTTTTTTTCCCTTTATGGATTAGTGACTAATCCTTAAAGTATGGATTTTTATCTTATAGGATCTCTTGATCCCTCCAGTTTCAATTTTCAAAGTTTTGATCCCTTAAGATCAAAGGTGTCCTTAAGACTGGATCTCTTTTATTTTGTCTTTGCTCTTTTGGAATAGAATATTCCTAAGGGTGAATCCTTGATGGGTTGACTAGTGAGTAGCCACATTCACTAGGCGGTTCACCATCTTTTCAGTTGTCTTGTTTCCTTGTGTGGTTCACAATGAGACATAGGTTCTCATTGGGTGAGGTAATCACACCCTTTTCTCTCTTTTAGAGATGTCTCTCTTATTGTAATCTTAGATTTGATGAATACTTGAGTCCCTAGGGGCTTGAGGATTCCTTTATCCCTTTTGATTTCAATAAAATTGTCTTTTTCTTTGTGATATCCTTTACCAAGATTTTGCATTGAGTCCATTATCTTGCTAAAGTGGGGGCTAAATGTAGTGTTGGAAAATGGAAGCACTTCCATTTAGGACTCATTTAGCCCTCTGATTAAGTGGTTTGGGATCATGTCAAATTCCTTGAATGGGTCTTTGACTTGGATCTTGCTTTTCCCCCTATTCTACCTCATTTTCCACTTCTTTTCTACCTAATTCTAGCATCTTGAATTGAAATTTTGAGATTCTTGACCTCATAGTCAAGGTCGACCTCGACCTTGACCCAGGGTCCAAATTTCAAAATCCTAAAGTTTCTGGATGTTGGGTTTCAGAAAGATTTATTTCCTGCTTCTAGGTCAATTGTTTCAGTCTTTGAAATGGTAAACTCTTAAATTATATTTAATTTAGGTCCACTTCTAAAGGTAAAGGCTTAAATGGAAATTTAATTCTCCTATGTAGGCCTCTCTATAATTTTGTGCCCTAGACTAGTATAAAAGGGAGCTTTCTCCTCTCATTTCAATCCATGTTTCCATCTCAATCAAGTGCATTATCAAGCATCATCAAAAATCATAATCTCTCAAGCAAGAAAAATCAAGAAATCAAGAAGCAAGAAAGATGGAGAAGGAAAGCATTCAAGCATTCATTCATCTTCAAGTATTCAACATTCAATTCATCAAGGAGATCCATTGGTAGTCATTGAAGGATTCAATCTCTATGGAGCCCTCTTGTTGAAGATTTCTCCATCCTTATCCATTCAAGCTTCTTCCTATTCCAAGATCCATTCAAGATTGGTGTTCAATATCTAAAGACAATTGATTTGAGACATCCTAAATCCAATTCTACATTCATTTGGAGCATCCATACTTATGGATTCAAGGATTTGAATCCTCCACAAGGATTTCAACATAGGCAAGGTGAATTGTTTTATTTACTTTGTTTATTACTGCAATTTTAATTCAATTTCAAGGTTAATTCTTAAATTGAGGGTTGACCAAGGCAAACCCCTCCTCACCAAAAAAAAAAACAATTTTTCTTATAGGATTAGTTATGAAACAATGAATTATAGTGCAGATCTGGACACCCTTTTTGACAAACTTTTGGGATCCACAAATAGAATTTTTGTCGAAGCAACGTAGGTCAAGGTCGACATAAAGGGGTCAAGGTTGACTTGTACCTTGGTCAAGGTTGATCTTTCTCAGAAAAGGAAAATCTTTTTGGGTTTTCTCTATCTTTGTGTTTCTATTCTAGATCCGGTCATAGAATTTTTAGAAACTCAGTACTGACAACAGAAAATAATATTTTTTAGATATGTTATACTTTGAGGTTAGTATTTGTCTTCAATTCAATTAAGACTTCAATACTCCTTTCCATAATAGAATATAAGTTCTTCTTCTTTCTTCATATTCTTCATCGATTGATTCATTTATGTATTGGCCATTTTCTTGTGGTTAATCTATTTGGATCTTTCCTTTGGGAATTTGGGGTTAAGAGGAAGATCTTACCTTCCCTAATCTATCTATTCATAGAGGTCATTCATATCACACATCTTTCCACCCCCACACACTCCTTTTTATATCTTATAGTATCTATCATTGGGAAGCATGTGGACCTAGATCTAATCGTTCCTTCTGTTAATGGTGGATCTGAAGGCCGACTTGTTCGGTAGCCTCTTGTATGTTTTGTAATCTTTGGTTGTAGTTTTAGGACATCAGTTTTTAGGAGATAGAAGTTAGAAGATGGAAGATAGTTTCTAAATCCTCACATGTTGGAGGACTGTTGTATTGGAATTGTAATATCTAGCCCAAATTGGGAAGGCCTTACAGCTCGATATGTATGAATTTATTGGATGAAATAGAAAGGATCTGATTTGCATTCTCTCTCTCACTTTGTGTATTATTTATTCTATGTGTGATCTCTACAAGGTAGATCTAGATTAGGGTGTTCCTTTGGCCCCTCATCCATCCTCTTCCTTATGTCAGGTGGTATGAGAGTGAAGGTGAGATCTGGATCTACATTTGTGAATCTAGGTTTGAGGGTTCCTTCTTGTCAAACCCTACTTGATTTGTTATGGGGTAGCAGATTGCGATCTTCCCTTCAATTGCAATGGGTTTCAAGATGGTTTGTGGGAGGCGAGATGTAGATCCAAGATTGGCAGATATGTTGAGACAACTTGCTGCTAGATTAGAAGCTTTTGAGACAGCCCACCATAGAGGAAGACATCTTGAAGATGTTAGTGATGATGAAAATGAGGAAGAACAAGGTGATGTAGAACTTGCACCAGTGATGGATCAAAGTGAGGAAATATTGTTGAGATATTTGAAAAATCTAAAGTCTACACCACATTTCAATCCTCCTGACTATAGTGGAAAGATGGATTCAGATGAATTGGTGGACTAGATCACCGAGATAGAAAAGTACTTTGAATATGAAAATGTCCCTGAGGAAAAGATGGTGAAAATTGCAAGCACAAAGTTGAAGAGTCATGCATCCTTGTGGTGGGAACATCTATAGTTGGACAGAAAGAGGAAAGACAAAGACAAAATTAAGGTATGGAATAAGATGGTAAATAAGTTAAAAGGAAATTTTTTACCTTGTGATTATCAGATTAACCTAGTTAGGTGAATGGAAAGTTTGAGGCAGAAAGATAGCTTAGTAAAAGATTATACTGAGGAATTCTATAGATTAGATATCAGATCTAGACATGATGAAGATGATGTGGAAAGAATTTATAGGTACCTAAATGGATTGAAAGTTTCTATCCAAGAAGAAATTAGTTTGGTTAAGTTGGAAAACATTGAAGAAGCTTATCAATTTGCCTTGAAAGCTGAGGAGAAATTGAACAAAAGATATGAGAAAAGGCAAAAAGGTAGAGGTGGTAGATTCCCTATAAGAAGAGGTAGATCTTATGGTGAAAATAATAGATCTAAACTAGAAAAGACAAATCTAGAAAAAGGAAAGTCCAAGTGGAAAGGTGAAAGTTCATCTAGAGGAAGAGGCAATAACCATCGAGGTGGTTTCTAAGGAACATGTTAGAATTGTGGAGAAGAAGGACATAGATCATTTGAATGTATACATGTAGGTAAGAAGGTCGGTAGCATAAAAAATGCTTTGGTGCAAGAGGAGTCACCGAATGAACTTGAGAATGAAAAAAACTTGATGGTAAGGAGAGCACTTTGGAGTGAAAGTAATAAGGAATATCTAGTAAGGAAAAGTTTATTCAAGACTAGATGTAGAGTTTTCGATGAAGTTTGGAAGGTAATCATTGATAGTAGAAGCTCAGAGAACTTGGTATCTAAGGAAATGGTTACAAAGTTGTAGTTGAGAAGGTTGGAACACCCAGAGCCCTATCAAATTTTATGGATCAAGGATGAGAATACACTCTTGGTAAGTGAACAATGTTATGTGAATTTGAATATTGGAAAGTACTATGATAAGGTGTTATGTGATATCATGCATATGGATTGTTGTCACATTTTGTTGGGTAGACCTTGGTAATATGATAGACATGCTATATATGATGGGAGATTGCATAAATATACTATTTGGGCTAATGGGAGAAGACAAATCTTGTTACCTTTAAATGAAGAACATGTTAGTAGTGTTTGTACATCTATGAAAGTTTTCTTGATGGAAGGAAGAAAGTTTGTTAAGGATTTGAAAAAGAATGATGTATGTTTTGATGTGATTCCTAACAAATCAAGTAAGAAAAGAGAGGATAGCATCCTTGAAGAGATTGATAAGTTACTCACCAAGTATAGAGAGATCATTTTTAATAATTTAACTGATGGTTTTCCACTAAAGAGAAGCATTGATCATTGTATGGATTTAATCCTTGGAGCTAGTTTACCGAATAAGACACTACATCGATTGACACCTACCAAAAATCAAGAATTGAACCGACAGATTCAAGAATTGTTACAAAAAGGTTTGATCTGAGAAAGTTTGAGTCCTTGTGCAGTACCAATTGTATTGGCACCTAAGAAGAATGGAGAATGGAAAATGTGTACGGATTCTAGAGCAATCAACAAGATAACAATGAAATATAGGTTTCCTATACTGTGAATGGATGACATAATGGATAGTTTGAATGGAGAAAAGTATTTTTTCAAAATTGATTTGAAAAGTGGGTATCATCAGATTAGAATTTAGAGAAGGTGATGAGTGGAAAACTTCTTTTAAGACAAAAGAAGGTTTGTATGAGTGGTTGGTTATGCCTTTTGGTTTAACTAATGCACTGAGTACTTTTATGAGATTGATGAATAAAGTTTTGAAGAAATTATTACTTAAATTTGTGATTGTATACCTAGATGATATTTTGATATTAAGTAAGACCAAAGAAGATAATTTTTTGCATATTGAACAAGTATTGCAAAGATTGAAAGAAGAAAAGTTGTTAATAAATCTGAAAAAGTGTTCTTTCATGTAAGAGGAGATTGTGTATTTAGGATTTGTGATTTCAACTGATGGTTTCAAAATGGATCCTGAAAAGGTTGAAGCTATTTCGAATTGGCCTACACCTATGAATGCTAGTGAGGTAAGATCATTTCATGGTTTGGAGAGTTTTTATCAAAATTTCATTAGGGATTTTAGTTCAATTTGTAATGCTATGACTGAGACTATGCGAGGAGATAAAAGAGAATTTAAGTGGACACATGGAGCTGATAAAAGTTTTGAGACTCTGAAGCAGAAGGTTTATGAATTTCCTATGTTAGCATTGCCTGATTTCAATAAGGTATTTCAAGTTGAATGTGATGAAAGTGGTATTGCAATAGGAGCTATGTTGAGTCAAGAAGGTAAACCTGTTGCTTTCTTTAGTGAAAAGTTGAATGATGCAAAAAGGAAATATTCTATGTATGATCAAGATTTATATGGTATTGTTCAAGCCATAAAGAAATGAAGACATTATTTGATACCAAGTGATTTGTGTTGTATATCGATCATAAAGCTTTACAATATTTGGGTAGTCAGAATAAGTTGAATTAGAGACATATAAAATGGGTTGAATATTTGTAGAGTTATACATTATGATAAAACATAAGAGTTGAGTCACTAACTAAGTTGTTGATGCATTGAGTAGAAGAAGATATTTGATGACCAAGATGAGAATTGAAGTTCTTGGTTTTGATAATATGAGAGATTCGTAAGAATTTGATCCTGATTTTTCTGAGACATGGAGAAAGTGCAGAGTACCTATTCAAGATCAACTAAGTACTAAATGGGAATACTATTTCATTCAAGGAGGTATTTTGTTTAAAGGTATTTAGTTGTGTATACCAAGAGCATCAATAAGAACTAATTTGATAAAGGAGAAACATAGTAGTAGTTTGGCTGGACACTTTGGTGTTGACAAGACATTGAATTTGCTTAATGAGAAATACTTTTGACCACAGTTGTATAAGGATGTTCAGAAATTTGTGAAAAGTTTTGGAATTTGTCAAGTTGGCAAGGGAGTAAGTCAGAATAATAGATTGTATACACCAATTTTTGTTCTTGAGAAACCTTGGATTGATATCAGTATGGATTTTATTCTTGGCTTACCGAAGATAGTAAGAGGTAATGATTCTATATTTTTTTGTTGTGGATAGATTTTCTAAAATAGCACATTTTATACCCTATAGAAAGACATTAGATGCAATACATATAGAAGATCTTTTCTTTAAGGAAATTGTCATATTGCATGGATTACCGAAGATTATCATCTCTAACGGAGACAATAAATTTATTGGATACTTTTGGAAGACTCTTTGGAGAAAGTTTGGTACCGAGTTGAGATATAGTTCTACATTTCACCCACAAAATGATGGACAAACAAAAGTTGTGAATAGAAGTTTGGGTAATCTTTTGAGATGTTTAGTTGGAGACACACCAAGTAATTGGGATTTTGTGTTGGCATAAGTAGAGTTTGCATACAATAATTCAATAAATAGGAGTAATGGAAAAATAACTTTTGAGATTGTAAATGGCATACAACCGAGAGGTATATCATATTTGAGGGATATTGTTGATGAAGAAAAGAGAAGTGTTGAAGGAGTAAATTTTTGTGAGTTAGGGTGTGCTTTTGGCCCCTCATCCATCCTCTTCCTTGCATCACCATCTATTCTTTTTACTAGCTTTTTGAAGATCTCATCACCTGTTATGCTAGGTTGAACTATTTCATTGGCATTATTTTCCATGACCTCAATGATATTCCATGCTTGAGAGCATGCTTTAGTACCTCTATTTATCATAATTTTTCCCTCGGCCTCATCATGACTAAAAGCAAAAAGTTCAATGGTGAAAGAAATTATTGAGATTGCTGTCATTTTCCAAGAGCACTTTCAAACATCCAATTCTCTTTCCACTTGTAATATATTGAGATTATCATTTTGGGGTTTCATACATTTTTCACCATATAAATTTGGTGAAGCCTTTTCTCTAAGAAAAGATATCAAATCAACACATTATTTCCCCTCTTCTTCTCCCTTTTCCATCTACTTCTTTACTTGCCCAATGGATTTTCTGTTGGCTATCCACAATCTAGTTGAATTTTCAAACTACATATTTACCAATGCCCTACAGTATGTATGGAAGTCAGGAGATTCTTCTAATCAAATTTTTGATCTATATAAATTAGAAAGTTCACCATATGTTGAACCCATGATAGGTTTGCCAAAATATTTTTTGGATAGCAACAACTATGACAAAAAAAAAAATTGCTGAATAGTATGGAGAATATGTGAAGCCAATAATACACCTACAATAACTTATGCAGTCTTATGACCCTGCACAGATTTAAGATTATTTTTAGTAGGAAACTTCTTGTTAGAATTATTTAGAACAATAGACAGGGGAGGTGAATCAATTGTTCTCAGGTCCAGATGTACCAATTGAACTTTTAAACACTTCAACAATCTCAGATCTAATCACCAACACAACTTGGTCACTAAAGTATATATCAGAAACATATAACATGTAGTCCACTATCCAAAAGTAATTAACTTGTATAATAAAACAACATTCATATCAAAACATTTGCACATGCATAACACTAGGATTTATAGTGGAAACCCAACTTGGGAAAAACCACTTTGTAACATGTTGTTGCTATTTTCACTCTTCTGAAGTGAGCTCTATGAAAAGCCAACCCTGTTAAAGGTTTACAAATACACTGCTAGGTGTGACCCTATTAAAGGATTTAAACACTATCAAAAATGACCTGGTTAAAGGATTTAAGTACATTCCATTAGAATTCCACCTTGATTAAAGGATTTATATAATGACTATTAGGTCAACCTTGATTAAAGGATTTAGACTGATACAATGGTTAGAAAATAGTAGTATTTTCTGATCTAAAAAATATACAAATCACTTTGTAAATAATAGATCCACTTCGCACATATATGTTGATTTACTAACTGAGCTTCATTTCCATCTCCATCACAGATCTTCTTGGAATTTTCTTCAAGAAATCACAACTATGATCAACTCCTTCACAATTTCACCTTCAACATTTTGCTTAGACTTATCAGCTAATAACATCAACAACTTCAGCCCATGTTGTAACCTCACAATTAGGTTTTCCTTTATACCTCTTCAATTAGGTAGATCCATCTTTTTCCATTTAATCTCCTCCATAGATCTTAGGTTTAGGTAAAATCAGTTGAATCCTTCCATCATTTATGTTCTTCATCCTTCCTTCTAGATACATATTTAAACTTCTCTTTGAATCCATAATAAAATGATTTACCATGCATTAAATTATCCATACAATCAATTAATAAAGTCAACATGATTTACATATCCCAAGAATTCAACCATGTCGGCTGGGAATCTCAATTCTTTCTCCAAATGTAAATTAATGACACTCAGTCAATACTGTGTTATTCTCCTCGTTCATCACTACATATCTTAATCATCTCTATAAGCTCTCTTCCTTGACAAATACTTGTTGGACTACAACTAATTTGGAATTTGATTGAAGAATCTATGATTAAAGATCACTGAGGAGTTGCTCATTAGATATGTAATATGATTAAATCAATATTATGTTGTCATTGATGTCAACTAGTTTGACAACACTTATCTTGTAAAGTTACTATACTGAGACATCTGAAGAAAGGTGAAAGAGATGAAGAACAGAGAAATCTACATGGGGAAAGATGTACATGACAGATGAGGATAAGGAACACATTGAGTACCTTGTTGATGAGTCTATGACTTGATGATATTGACTTTATTATGTTGCATTCATCTATGATGAAGTATAGAGTTGAAAGACACAAAGCAGTGTTGTCGGTAAATGAAGCATTTCTAGTATACACCCACGGAGTGTAGTGTATACCGATTGCAATAATATCCTAGTGTTCACCGACAGATTTCTTTGTTAACCGAGTGGAATAGAATGAACTAAATGATTAGTTTAGCCAATAAGATTGATGAGTTGTAAAGTACCTCGATTTCAGTGATAATGGATAATGTTAATTATGAAGATTGATGGCTAACAAAATTAAAGGAAGATCTAATGGAGTAGATTGAAATGTGTTATTGACACATTAGCTGAGAAAGTTTGAAGCGGCAAAATCTATGAATGTGGTTAAGCAGCAAAATCTGATGGAGGAGAAGAAAATGATTTACTCGTCTATATAAGAGACTAGAATTTCATTATGGAATGATGTTGGAAGAAGTAGAAACTGCAGGAATATCATGTGAACAAGGTTTTCATGCATTTTGATCATATTGGTTAAGTAAGAACTGAGCTGCAGAACAATTATCGAGCTACAGAGAGAAATTACTGATGGATAGTAAGTTGATACAGTATTGAATCTGAAGTGAAATATTGATCAGAAGGATTTGTATGGACTGAATATTGATCTATAATCTATAATTGAAGTTGTATTAAAGCAGATCATTTACTGTTACATATTTAACCATTGTATATATTCAAAATCTCTTAACTGAGTGGACTTTGAAAGTCTTATGATGTATCATTAATAGAATGAACATTGTTATCCTATCAACCCCATAGTGAATGTTGGTTGGACGATAACTTCTAGTCTAAAATTCTCTAACAAGGTCACACCTGACAGTGTGTTTGTAAACCTTTAATAGGGTTGGGTCTTAACTGACATCACTTCAGAAGAGTGAATAATTTTGGGTTGCCAGTCCCAGGTGGTTTTTCCCTTTACAGGGTTTCCACGTTAAATCTCTTGTGTTATGTGTTGATTGTGATATTTGTTTGTTATCATACTTTACATGTTACATGTTAGATTTGATCAGTAACTGTTATAGTATTAGACTGGTAATCGGTAAAAGCACAGACAATGAAAGTAATTATTGTTTACTGAGGAGCAAAAATTAAAGTTGTTTTGAATTATACATTTTGTTTTGGGACACTGGATAGCTGATTCACCCCCCGTCTTAGTTATTCTAACAATTGGTATTAGAGTTGTGGTTGCTTAGAATAGAGTTTTAAGGACTTAAGCACAAAGGTCTCAAGATGTATAAGAGGGAAGTACCGAAGTTGAACAAAGAGAACTTTGTAGTATGGCAAAGCCGGATGAAGCTGCACATATCTAGAATTGGGAATTCTACAGTAGATCTGATGGAGAATGACTACATACAACTGCCCACTAGTCCCTTAACTCTTGATCAACTGAAGGACATGCATGAACATAATATCACTATGATGGAACTTGTTGCTTCCTGTACCAATGCTAAATTTGAAGACATCAAGGGTTGTGATACTACTAAGAAGATGTGGGACAAGTTAAATTTGATATACAGTGGAGATTTGAATGTCAAAAGAGCTCGAGTTGAAAGCCTAAGAGGCAGATTTGATGATATGAGAATGAAAGAAGGTGAGAACATTGTACAATACTCAAATAGACTAAAAGAGGTGGTACATGCTATTAGAGCATCTAATGGAGTGATTGATGATGAAACAATGATAAGAAAGATTCTCATAAGTTTGTTATCAATTTATGCAATCAGGATCTCTGCAATTCATGAAACAAGAGCTACATCCAACCTTACTCTTGACACATCTCTGCAATTCATGAAACAAGAGCTACATCCAACCTTACTCTTGACACTCTGATTGGTAAACTTACAACCTTTGAATTAAATAACTTTGACAATAGTGTTGTTCCTTCTATTGAATCCACTTTCATGTCTTCTTTGAAGATTGGAAAGTCTAGCAAGAATATTAAGAATTATGATAGTGATGGTAATACCGATGATGAACTTGATGAGCTTGAAGCTCTTATAGCTAGAAGATTTCCCAAAGGAAAAGGAACGTACAAAGGTAACCTACCTTTGGCATGTTTTAACTGTAAAGAAGTCAGTCACATCACTGCTAGATGTCCTCAGAAGAAAGATGATGGTAGATCCAAAGACCGATCTAAAGGAAGCTATGGGAGAAGAGTCAACAAAGGCTACCAACACAACAATGGAGACAACCGAGATGATAAAGGCAAAAAGATATGTTACATAGCTGAAGATATTGAAACTGAATCTGATTCTGATGATGACATAGAAGTTGTGTTTGTTGTAATGAAAGATGACTCGGAGGAAGAAGAGAAACATGAAGAGACAACACTAATCTCTAAAGTAAGCAGAAATGATACATGGATCATAGACAGTGGCTGTACACATCATATGACTAGTGATGTAGAGAAGTTTGATCATCTTGTTGAATATAATGGAGGATTTGTGAGAATGGGAAATGATGCACCTTGTATGGTAAGAGGTAAAGGTTCACTGATGATTAATGATATAATACAATGTGAAAATGCATACTAGGTAGATGGATTGAACTATAATTTGTTAAGTTTGGCTCAGCTAAATAATTCAGGCCATCGATTGGCTTTTGAGAGCAAAAAGGTGAAGATCTATGATGATGAAGGAAGACTTGTCAAAACTGGTACACAATCCAGAGGTAATCTATTATATCTTGATATGGATCAGTCTTCTTGTTTGTTAATAAATGATGAAGATGCTTGGTTGTGGCACAAAAGGTTATGCCATGTGAACTTTGACAACATGATCAAGATTAGTAAAAAGAAAAGAGTTAGAGGAATGCCTAACTTGACAAAACTTGATCATGCCATGTGCCATGAATGTCAAAAAGGTAAGATGACTAAGTCTAGTTTTAAAAGTAAAGACTACTCAACAAAGAAGATACTTGAGTTGGTTCATACTGACCTATGTGGTCCTATGAGAACTCAGAGTTGTTTTGGTGATAGATATTTTATTCTTTTTTTTGATAACTATACTAGACTAATGACTGTTATGTTCCTGAAAGAGAAATCTAAAGCCTTTAAAATGTTTAAGTGGTATAAAGCTAAGGTAGAGAAAGAGACTGGAAAAGAAATAAAACTCTTAAGATCTGATAGAGGAGTGAATTTATCTCTGATGAATTTACTAATTTCTATAATGAACATGGAATTAAAAGATAGGTCTCTGCACCGAGGACACCTCAGCAAAATGGCATTGCTGAAAGAAGGAACGGGTCTATAATTGATTGTGCTAGAACATTGATGATATAGAAGAATGTTTCTCAGACATATTGGAGGGAAGTTGTCAGTATAGCTGTGTATGTTCTTAACCGAGTACAACTGAAGAAGGACACCAACCAAACACCTTATGAGCTATGGTTTGGACACAAACCTACTGTAAGTTATTTCAGGATTTTTGGAAGTAAATGCTTTATTTTGAAAGATGAAAGAAATGGAAAATTTGATTCTAAAGGAGATGAAGGGATATTTTTGGGATATTCCTCTATAATTAAAGCATATAAATTCTTGAATAAGGTTACAAATAAGATAGTTGAAAAAGTACTAATGTTCGTGTTGATGAGTTTGATGAAAAGAACATAAAGGAAAGTACAAAGGAACTGGATGACTATGGTAGATTCACTTACATTGAACATCCAGAGTATATACCGATGCCACAAGCTATGACAACCGGTCAATAGGGAAATAATACAGGACAATGGTTCAGGCAACACAAACCAATGAACAAGATGGAGCTACCGAGCAAGGAAATGACCCTGAGCAAGATGAGCAAGAAAGGAGAAATCAAGTTCTGGCTAGTTTTGTCAAAAGACATCATCCCGAGACACAAATCATTGGAGACAAACATGCTGGAATGCAAACTAGAAGCAAAAAAAGACAAGGTATATGTCTAGTTTGTGAATTTGAACCTAAAAATGTGAAAGTTACATTAGAGAATGAAGAATGGGTTAATGCAATGAAGGAGGAAATAGAACAAATAGAGAAGAACAAAACCTGGTCCTTAGTACCCCAACCTAAAGATAAGAATGTTATCGGTACTAAGTGGATATTCAGGAATAAATTGAATGAAAATGGTGAAGTCATAAGAAATAAAGCTAGATTGGTATGGAAGGGATATGCACAGGAAGAGGGCATTGACTATGGTGAAACATTTGCACCTGTTGCTAGATTGGAAGGAGTCAGAATGCTACTTGCATATGTTGCACACAAGAAATTCAAAGTCTATCAAATGGATGTGAAGTCAGCATTTCTGAATGGTATACTTGAAGAAGAGGTCTACATCAAACAACCTGAAGGATTTGTTGATCCCGACAATAAAGACATGGTATGTAGATTACATAAAGCTTTATATGGCTTGAAGCAAGCACCTAGAGCATGGTATGAAAGACTGTATACTTGTTAAGTATAGGATTTGTTAGAACAAGTGAAAACAACAATCTGTATATGAAAGGTGATACTGATGATACTATTATCATTGTTAAAATATTTGTTGATGATATTATTTTTGGAGGCTTAGATCTTTATGCAAGACATTTGCTGATGAAATGCAAAAGGAATTTGAAATGTCTATGTTCAGAGAGATTAAGTTCTTTCTTGGACTATAAGTGATTCAATAGAGTGATGGAATATTCATCACACAATCTAAATACATAAAGGAAGTACTAAAGACATGTGGCATGGAAGATGCTAAACCTGTGGGAACACCGATGGCTATTGGAAGAAAATTGACAAAGGAGGATGAAACTATAGAGGTAAACAAGACACTTTACCGATCCATGATTGGTAAGTTAATGTACGTAGTTCACAGTAGACTAGATATAGCACATGTTGTGGGTATTGTTGCAAGATTTTCTGCTAATCCTAGAGATTCACACATGATAGCTACAAAAAGGATCTTAAGATACTTAAAGAAAATAGAGAATTGTGGATTATGGTATCCTAAGGAAGGGTAGTTTAAACTGAAAGTTTACACCGATGCTGATTGGGCTGGAAATGTGGATGATAGAAAAAGCACCACCGAAGGAGCATTTTTCTTTAGTGAAAGACTTGTAACTTGGACAAGTAAAAAGTAGGCTTGTATTTCTCAATCTACAGCTGAAGCAGAGTATGTTGTTGCTACTACTAACTGTTCAAACATTGCATATATCAAGAAAGTGTTGGAAGGGATGAATGAGGTAATCACTGACCCGGTGATTATATATTGTGACAACACTAGTGGTATTGATATTTCAAAGAATCCAGTGATGCACTCTAAGACAAAGCATATATCTATTAAGTATCATTACTTAAGAGAACAAGTACAAGATAAGAAAGTGAAGTTAGAATTTGTCACATCTAAAGAACAACTTGTAGATATTTTTACAAAGCCTCTACCGAAGGACACATTTGAATACGTGAGGACTAGACTTGGGGTCCGTCCCCTGTCTATCAGTCACTAAGGTGATCTAGTTGTTGCATCAACCTACTTTTATCAGAAGATCATTCATGTTGATGTAGCATAGTTCACACTTCGAATCATGTTCAAGGTTGTGATTAAGTTTGGAGAACTTGAACTTATTAGGATATTAGTACACATAGATACAAAGGAGGACATAATTGTTTGTTTATTTGTTTCTTTGGCATTGTTGTCAAAGGGAGAGATAAATAATATGAAAAGGGACAAGCGCCGATGAGAATTATCTAAGGGAGAGACAATCTGAATGAGACAGAGTATTGAAGATCATAAGTAGGAACAAGAGAACTGAAAAGATCACAACTACAAGATGGTAAAGCTATATTATCTAATGTTGTTTAGTAACGTAGTGATTAAACATATTAAGTATATTCAAATTATAGCATTTTGTTCACAGAGTTGTAGAATATATGTTTGGTATGTGTATGGTACATTTCATATTACTTGAGTTGCCATCAATGCCAAAGGGAGAGATTGTTGGACTACAACTAATTTGGAATCTGATTGAAGAATCCATGATTAAAGATCACTGAGGATTTTTTTATTAGATATGTAATATGATTAAATTAGTATTATGTTGTCATTGATGTCAACTAGTTTGACAACACTTATCTTGTAAAGTTACTATACTGAGACATCTGAAGAAAGGTGAAAGAGATGAAGAACAGAGAAATCTACATGGGGAAAGATGTACATGACAGATGAGGATAAGGAACACATTGAGTAACTTTTTGATGAGTCTATGACTTGATGATATTGACTTTATTATGTTGCATTCATCTATGATGAAGTATAGAGCTGAAAGACACAAAGTAGTGTTGTCGGTAAATGAAGCATTTCTAGTATACACCGACAGAGTGTAGTGTATACTGATCACAGTATTAACCGAGCAGTGTTCACTAACACATTTCTTTGTTAACTAAGAAGAACACAATGAACTAAATGATTAGTTTAGCTGATAAGATTGATGAGCTGTAAAGTACCTCGATTTTAGTGATAATAGATAATGTTTGTTATGAAGATCGATGGCTAACAAAATTAAAGGAAGATCTAATGGAGCAGATTGAAATGTGTTATTGACACATCAGCCAAGAAATTTTGAAGCGGCAAAATCTATGAATGGGGTTAAGCAGAAAAATCTAATGGAGGAGAAGAAAACAATTTACTCATCTACATAAGAGACTAGAATTTCATTATGGAATGATGTCGGAAGAAGTAGAAACTGGAAGAATATCATGTGAACAAGGTTTTCATGCATTCTGCTCATACTGGTTAAGTAAGAACCAAGCTGTAGAATAATTACCGAGCTACAAAGAGCAATTATCGACGGACAGTAAGTTGATATAGTATTGAATCTGAAGTGAAATATTGATCAAAAGGATTTGTATGGACTAAATATTGATCTGTAATCTACAATTGAAGTTGTATTAAAGTAGATCATTTACTGTTACATATTTAACCATTGTATATAGTCAAAATCTCTTAACCAAGTGGACTTTGAAAGTCTTATGATGTATCATTCATAGAATGAACATTGTTATCCTATCAACCCCATAGTGAATACTGGTTGGACGATAACATATAGTCTAAAATCCTCTAACAAGGTCACAACTAATAGTGTGTTTGTAAACCTTTAACAGGGTTGGGTCTTAACCGACCTCACTTAAGAAGAGTGAACAATTTTGGGTTGCCGGTCCCAGTTGGTTTTTTCCTTTATAGGGTTTCCACGTTAAATCTTGTGTTATATGTTGATTGTGATATTTGTTTGTTATCATACTTTACATGTTACATGTTAGATTTGATCGGTAACTGTTATAGTATTAGACTAGTAATCGGTAAAAGCACAGATAGTGAAAGTAATTATTGTTTACCAAGGAGCAAAAATTAAAGAAGTTGTTTTAAATTATACATTTTTTTTTGGGACACTAGATAACTGATTCACCGCCCCTCTCAATTATTCTAACAATACTGTCACTCGGTAATTTCCAGTTACTCGGCATAAACCAATGTTCAGTCAACACTAAATTTACTTGGCATATATTGACCCTCAGTTGACACTAAACATCACTTGGCTTAAATTGGATTTCTACACTTTTTCTCGACTAAGCCTACCTCTTCAGTATTTCTTCTTACTTAGATAAACAAGACATTATCTTATCAATGTGCCAGCTAATCAAGTACCCATTGAAGTATCAAATAACTCAACCTTTCCTTAGGTTCTCTTGTTATCTCCTTTTCTTTGATCCTCTTCATCAATCAATAAATATGGTACTCTCCTAGATAGCAATTGTCTCACTAGTTAAGGTTTGACATCAATGATAATACAACAATTGTTTCAATTGCAGTTTCCATCCATCTCCCTCTTTGGCATTAATGGAAACACCACATGAATAAAACATGATTTACCAAATAATCCAAAACTTTTTCTATGTGTCAGATTTGTATAATATCGTTAGCTTCATTTTGATTCACAATAACTTTTCCTTAGCTGACCAAATATGTAGTTACTCCCTCTGAATCTCTCTCTCTCTCTCTTAGGTTCAATGAATCCTCTGTGTTTTATTCTGAATCTTTCCCTCTTTGACAATAATGCCAAAATAGTATTTATGACTTACATCTTCCACATGAAGATATCTTCTTGTCAGTTCAATATGATGTATTTCTCCCACTGTCATCTTACTTATGATCGATTATCATCTTGTTGTACTTCTCACAACTCTAGGCAACACCTAAAGTGTGACTTTTTTACATCAATTTGTCAGATATTCTATGTAGCACATTTGATTCAGTGCTCCTACTCTACTAGGAAGCCTCAGTTAGGGGAATCAACCCTAGTTTACCTCTAAGATATTCATGAGCATGATTAGGTAAAGCTTTTGTGAATATGTCTGCTAGTTGTTCTTTTGTATTCACATATTCCATTCTCACTTCTTTATCTTGTACTAGCTCTCTCAAGTAATGATACTTGATAGTAATATACTTAGTCTTTTTATGCATCACTTGATTCTTTGATATATTGATAGCAGTTGTATTATCATAGAAAATAACAACCAGCTCAGTGATCTCCTCTTTCATTCCTTTCAACAATTTCCTGATCCATACCAAATTTGAACAATTCATTGCAGTTGCTACATACTCAGCTTTTTTTATAGATTGGAAAATGCAGTTCTATTTCTTTCTTGTTTAGGAGACTAATCTCTTTCCTAGAAAGAATGCTCCACCACTTGTACTTTTCCTATCATCAACATTTCCAGCCCAATCTACATCAGTGTAGACTCTCAGGTCAAATTTCTCATTCTTCTTGTAGTATAGTCCATAATCTTATGTCCCTTTCAGATATCTCAGTATTCTCTTCACTGCCATCATATGATTTTCTTTAGGATTGGCAAAGAATCTTTTCACAATCCCAACTTCTAGGGCTATATCTGGTCTATTGTGGACAATATATTGTAGCTTTCCAATCATGCATCTATATAGGGTTTGATTCACTTTAGCAGTATCATCAATTTTAGATAGTTTATGTCTAGTAGCCATAGGAGTACTTACTAGTTTGGAATCCTCCATTCCAAAAGTTTTCTATATCTCTTTGATATATTTAGATTGTGTGATAAAGATACCTTTCTCCATATGATAAACTTGTAAACCAACAAAGAATTTTATCTCACCAAACATAGACATTTCAAACTCAGTTTGCATCTCATTTGAAAATTTATGAGATAGGGCATCTTGTCCACCAAATATTATATCATCAACAAAAATTTTAGCTAACAAAATCCCTTTACCTTTTTCAGTTTTCATATACACATTGTTGTTGTCATTTGTTCTTGTAAATCTAATATTTATCAATTAATTGTGCAATCTCTCATACCATGCTTTTGGAGCTTGTTTCAATATATAGTGCCTTGTTCAATTTGCAAACCATATTTTTCTTTCTTGGGTCAACAAATCCTTCAGGTTGTTCAATATATACTTCTTCTAATATACCATTCATAAATGCAGATTTAACATCCATCTGATATACTTTGAAATCTGTATATGCAACATATGCAAGTAAAGTCCTTACTCCTAATCTTGCTACAGGGGACAATGTTTCCCCATAGTCTATTCCTTCTTCTTGTGCATAACCCTTGCATACCAATCTTTCCTTATTTCTTGTGACTTGTTCATGATCATTTATATTATTTTTGAATACCGATTTTGTTCCAATAACATTCTTATCTTCTGGTCTCAGCACCAGAGTCTAGGTATCATTATTTTCTATCTGATCAATCACTTAATTCATAGCTTGAATCCAGTCCTTATTCTCTAAAGCATCTTTTACTATTTTAGGCTCAAACTCACATACTAAACATGTAGGGTCTTTCAACTTACTTTTGGTCAAAACTCTAGATTCTTTATCTCCAATGATTTGCTCAGGCTTATGATGTATTCTTACATATTGTGCTAGTGTAGGTTCAAATTTCTTTTCTTCTTCATCTTCAGGTTCTTCATGCAAATTATAAGCTTCTACTTCTGATTGCTTGGCAACATCCTCCTAATGCTCGATAGCATCCTCCTGATGCTCGACAACACCCTCTTGATGCTCGACATTGCTTATTTGTGACTCTACATTAGGTTCAAGTGTGTTATTTTACTCTCCTTCTTCCATTTACATAAAGGATCTATAATCTTCAAGTTCGTGTTTTCCTTCTTGTTCATTCTTTTATGCATATTCATCAACTCTAGCATTTGCACTTTCCACAACTTTGTTAGTGTTAGAATTCAAACACTTATAAGCTTTTCTCTTAGTGGAATAGTCTAGGAATATGCCTTCATTTCTTTTTGTATCAAATTTTCCATTCCTATTATCTTTCAAAATATAGCATTTACTTCCAAAAATTTTAAAATACTTCACATTAGGTGCATAACCATGCCATAACTCATAAGGTGTAGCATTTGTACATTTCCTGATTTGTACTCATTTTACGGTATAAATAGATTTACTTGTAACTTATCCCTAGTATTTGTGTATAACATTCTTCTCAATCATCAGTATTCTTGCACAATCCATAATTGACATGTTTCTTCTCTAAGCTATGTCATTCTGTGGAGGTGTTCTTGGTGCAGACATCTATCTCTTGATTCCTCTATCATTGCAGAATAGATTGAGCTCATTTGATATAAAATCTCCACCTTGGTCAGATCTCAAACATTTCAGGCTTCTACCTATTTCTTTTTCATTTTTTTCCAAATACTACTTAAACAACTGAAATGCATTAGATTTCTCTTTTAAAAACATTACAATCATCATCCTAGTGTAGTCATGAACAAATAGAATAAATTACTTATCACCACAATAACTTTGTACACCCATAGGTCCATAAAGGTACAGTATGAACCAATTCCAAAATATTTTTAGAAGTATATGTCTTGCTTCTAAAACTAGACTTTGTCATTTTTCCCAATCGACACTATTTACACATCACATTATCAGGTTTCTTCAATCTCGCTAAACCTCTAACTTTCTTCTTTTTACTAATGTTTACCAGATTATCAAAGTTCACATGACAAAGCCTCTTATGTCATAACCATACATCATCAAATTGTGCAAACAAGCATGTTTCTTTAGATAGTTCTAGATAGAACAAGTTACCTATTGTCTGTTCTCCACTCCCAATTAGTTCACCAATGGCATCAAATATTTTAGCCATCCTTTGATGAAACTCCACTCAGTAACCAGTACTATTCAACTATGCAAAACTAAATAGATTATTGTTAAGACCTTCAAACCAATAAACATTTTCACATGTGATCTTATCAGTCAACTTAATTGATCCTTTACCTCATAGGACATGGTGCATCATTACCAAACTTAACACTCCTACCTTTGTAATGATCTAGTATTTCAAATTTACTTTTATTACCGGTCATGTATTATGAGAAACCACTATCAATAATCCATTTATCACCTTTACTCACATAAGAAATAAGTGCAATTTTCTCATGTTCATCAAAATCATCTTTCATAGCAACATAAACTACTTCAACATCACATTCATCACTAGTGTCACCGTCAATTTCTTCTTAAACAATATAGCAAGATTTCTTACCTTTGTCCTTGTAATATCTATAACTTTGGTGATCTCTGTCATTATTCTTATCCTTGTACTTGATTTCTCTTCTCTCATCCTTGTTAGTCCTATCAAGACATCTTGCTGCAATTTAGCCAACTTTGTTACATGAAAAAAAGATTATATAGGAAGTTTACATTTATATTTTTCTTTTCCCCTTTTTATTCATCTAGCTATAAGTGCCTCAAGATCATCTAGTTCCTCATCATAAGTGTTACTATCACTATCACTGTCACTTTCCACACATTTTTATTTTTCCTTCTTAAACTTATGAAAAACCATTTGTGACTTGAAAGAAGATTCAACATTAGGAACAGTGTAGTTATCATAGTTAGATAGCTCAAAAGTAGCAAAGTAATCTTTAAGAAAGCCCCCTTTTAAAAAAGATATAAAATCTTGGTGAATCTTTCATTTTCTTGAAAAAAACAAAAAATTCTATTGGCAAATCTCTCAAATTTTTTGAAAAAAATAAGTATTCTTATTGGCGATTATTTTTTAATAACAATTTTTTTGTAGAAATTATTGGTGAATCTCAAACAATAAAAATTAATTAATTAATCACCATGGTGAATACTTCTGTTTAGAAAAATAGAATTCTTATAAAACATTATTAGGCTTAATGTGGAAATCTTTGATGGGTTTAAGGAATAGACTCTATAATAATTACTTGCTACCATTTATTTAAAATATAATCTAATAACCTCATTGTATTGTGTGAGATAAATGTATTAATATTTTTAAATACTAATGGGGCAAAAAATTTCTTCAAGACCATTGATTTATATTGAAATCAATAATCGGAAAGAAATTTTAGCTCCCATAATCATTACAAACCAAATAGTAACATTTTTACCTCATATAATATAATGAGGGTCACTAGATTATACTTTAAGTCAATAATGGAAACTAAAAGTTGGTGATAGATCCCTATAGTAACTAATAATCATGATATATTATTGGAGATTTAGTTAAAATTTCTATAATAACTTATAAAATTCTAGTGAATCAAATCTAATCATGTATCAAATATTGTGGTGAATTTTCATGTTCAAGTTTTTTATAAAATAAATTATTTTGTGATTTAAATATTTCTAAATCAAAATTTTGTAAAAATGTGGCAATTTAGGTTGCCTTAAATCTTGAATTATTAGCCAAATTTGGATTCTCAAATTTCCAAAATTAGCCAATTGGCGAATATTAGCCACTAAAAATTACTATGAAAAGCAGTAAGCTTACCAACAAGACTTTCCAAAGTTAGAACATTACCAGGGTTACATCTTGATTCTTGGATTGTAGAAATTTAGATAGCATAGAAAGGAAGTAGAGTTCTCAATACCTTACCAATAATATTATCATCATTAATGATTCCATTAGCTCCTCTAATAGAATTCACTATCTCCTTAATTCTACCACAATACTGAGCAATATTTTCTTCTTGCATTTTCATTTACTCAAACTTACCTCTCAAACTTTCAGATTTCGCTCTCAGTACATTTGTATGACCACCATAGATAGTTGCAAGAGTATCCCACATTTTATTTGAAGTAGTTCAATCTTTGATATCTTCAAATTTAGGATAGATTAAGGCATATGAAATCTCCAACATTGCTTGATTGTGTTCTTTCTTTGCTTTCATCTCTTCGACATTCAAAGGTGCAAAAGGTGTAACATAGTCATGTTCCACATAGTACTTTGTCAAATCACTAATACCATCTAGATACAATTTCATCAAACTTTCCATGCAGGGAAGTTCTCTTTATTGAGCTTCGGTACCTCCTTTTTATACATCTTGATCATTAGCTTAAGTACCTCTAAAATTTTCTTTGTAAGCACCAACGACTCTCATACCAATTGTTAGAATTATTTAGAACAACAGAGAGGGGGGTAAAGTAGTTGTTCTTATGTCTAGATGTACCAATTCAACTTTTAAACACTTCAACAATCTCAGATCTAATCACCAACACAACTCGGTCTCTAAAGTATATATCATAAACATATAACATGTAGTCCGCTGTCCAAAAGTAATTAAATTATAGAATATAACAACATTCACATCAAAAAATTCACACAAGTATAACACCATGATTTATAGTGGAAAACCAACTTGGAAAAAACCACTTTGTAACATGTTACTAATATTTTCACTCTTCTAAAGTGAGTTCTGTGAAAAGCCAACCCTGTTAAAGGTTTACAAACACACTACTAGGTGTGACCCTATTAAAGGATTTAAACACTCTATCAAAAGTGACTTGGTTAAAGGATTTAAGTACAATCCATTAGAATGCCACCTTGATTAAAGGATTTATATAATGATTGTTAGGTCAACCTTGATTAAAGGATTTAGACTGATACAATGGTTAGAAAGTAGCAGTAGTTTCTAATCTGAAAAACATACAACTCACTTTGCAAATAACAAATCCACTTTGCACATATATGTTGATTTACTAACTGATCTTCATTTCCATCTCCATCACTGATCTACTCATAATTCACTTCAAACAATCACAACTGTGATCAACTCCTTCACAATTGCACCTTCAACCTTCTGCTTAGACTTATCAGTCAATAACATCAACAACTTTAGCCCATGTTGTAACCTCACACTTGTGTTTTCCTTTATACCTCTTCAATTAGGTAGATCCATGTTTTGTCTCTTAATCTCCTCCATAGATCTTAGGTTTAGGTTAGATCCATCGAATCCATACATCTTAAAACTTCCCTTTGAATCCATGATAAAATGATTTACCATGCATTAAATTATCCATACAATCAATTAATAAAGTCAACATGATTTACATATCCCAAGAATTAAACCATGTTGGCTAGGAATCTCAATTCTTTCTCCAAATGTAAATTACTGACACTCAGTCAATACTATGTTCTTCTCCTCGGTCATCACTACATATCTCGATTATCTCTACAAACTATCTTCCTCGGCAAATACTGTCACTCAAAAATTTACTATTACTCTACATAAACTGATGTTCAATCAAGACTAAATTTACTCAGCATATACTGGCACTCGATGACACTAAACATCACTCAGCTTAAACTAGATTTCTACACTTTTTCTCAGTTAAGCCTACCTCTTCATTATTTCTTCTTACTTAGATAAACAATGCATTATCTTATCAATGTGCTAGCTAATCAAGTACCCATTGAAGTATCAAATAACTCAACCTTTCCTTAGGTTCTCTTGTTATCTCCTTTTCCCTAATCCTCTTCATCAATCAATAGATATGGTACTCTCCTAGATAGCAATTGTCTCACCAATTAAGGTTTGACATCAATGACAATATAACAATTGTTTCAATTGTAGTTTCTATCACTTCTACCATATTTCCCCTAAGTTATCGAGCTACTCATCAACCCCAACAAATGATTTTTCTAGAAATCCTCAATTTAAAAATATTGTAAGAAACTAGAACACCTCCATTCAAAACTTTTTGGTTAGTACAATGCTTGTGCAATGCATCTCCAGTATATGACAAGGTAACCCATTAGAATGACCACACAATAGAGACCGCTCTTAATACCAGTCAAAGGACCCCACCGAGAATAATTTCCAAAGACCAACATTTGATAGACCAAAAATCCATTGCAAATGGTAACAATGAGTGCTACAAATGAAATTAGACATGATGTAGTGATTATATATTGTGGATCAAAAGTGCGAACCACAATCCATGATTTGGTTACTTCTTCTTCCACCTTTTCCCACCCAAAATGTGTATGGAAATTTAGAGAAGGAAAAATTGTAGGTATTTTAGGAGAGATAATTTGAGTAGTAGTGAAAAAAGCCAGTGTAGTAGAACCCAAAATAAGAACCCAAAATATAATTGACATTATTATTATGTCATTTTCCAATTACATTGAATTAAAGTATGGCATACCTAGTCTGCAATGGTCTATATAGTGACATGTCAACTAAAGCATTTGTGCTTCCTCATAGTCATAGTCGATGCACAACTTCAGCAAGGTGAGCCCACAAGAAAAAGGGTGGGATCTTAGTTGGCTGAGAGCCAAGTATCACTATGAAGAGGTAGAAGAGGCATGATTCAAGTGCCATTAGTTACTAATTCAATGGAAGCTAGGTTTTGAATCACCGAAGACAATAATTAGACCATTAGACCAGTGATAACAAATAGAGATCAATTATGAAGGCATTGATTAATTGATATTATTTTGCATTTGGAAATTAATATTTACCTTAAATAAAATCCTTTTCATGAAGTACATGACAGACATAAGGTTGTGGATTATAGCTATTGCCACATATCTATGAAAAATAGATTTCTAATATTTTTGAAAAATGTTATATTTTTTGTTGTTTAAAATATATGACTTGTAGATTTCATTTTAGTAGTTAATCAACAACATGATTTTGTGGATAATCATTTGTGTTGTAAATTATATGCTGGAAAAACTCCATCCGTTCTGTGTTAGAGTAGCATCGTTAGTCTCATTTTCTTTTAGGCTTGGTCTCATAAATTCAATGTTTGATGATGCCATGTTTCTTATTAGCAATTTTCTATCTATGGTTACTCTACAAAAGATGCAAATATTATTTGCATGCCTTGAAATTATAAATGCATTTTTCTGAAAAGTATTCCAAATGTATGTTGTCAGGAATAGTCCCAAGAGATAACTGAGAGGGGGGGGGGGTGAATCAGTTATCTACAAGATTAAATTATTTATCCAATTAAGTATACTTAAACATAAAGCATAAACACAATGAAAGAACACAAGAAAACAACACCAATATTTTGGTTACGTGGAAACCCAAATAGGTAAAAACCTCAGTGGGAATTGACACCCACAAATATTCTGCACTAGAGTATTATGATCCTTGTTAGAAGTTCCTTAAACCTGTTAGGAGTTTCTTTACAATATATTTAGTATAGTAGACCTAGTCAAGGGTCGGACCCTATTAGGAGTCTTTTACAATTATCCCTGTTAGGGGAGAGGACGCACTATCTAAGAGCTCACTGCTCAAATGGGCAAAGGCTACAACCTTTTGAATAATAGATACACACTATATCTGGATCTTGGTGAACTAAGCTTTGACCTATTATCTGGATCAATTCAAATGAATAGCACAAGTACTTTACTTGGTCACATAGACCTTCTTCTGATGGCTCAACACTTCGCACACTCTACTTTGCATTGCTTAATCAACCATGAACCATACTTCAGCAATGACAAATGACTGTTTATAAATATCTTCCTCCAAATGATATAATCAAGTCAGCCTATTAGAACCTCCTTGAAATCATATTAGAGAAACCAAAACAAACTCTAATAAACATTCTGTCGGCCTACTATGCATGCAACACAATCTGGGACCTATCCAATAAGATAATTGTAGACACATGCTACACATTGTCAGCTCTACCAAAATAATTAGAACTTTCTTTGTAAGATGAATTAACTCATGCACTCTTAACCAAACATCAATAACTCTCCTCTAAGCTTAAATCCAAGGGTGCATACCCACAAGATAGGCACAACTACATAACAAATAAAATCTTTGTCAGCTCTTCTGAATAAACATAGGAAATTGCTACTGCTAAATAGCGACTACATAACTTCACTTCTACTCATCAATAGACTATGTGTCCATAACTAAAACATCACTAACATATCTTCAACATATATCCAAGCATGCAAGGCTCCATGATAACTATACGGACAACCATACATAGAACACTTCCTATAACTCCGTCAGGAACACTACTGACACTAGCTGCTATATAATTGTCTATACTAATAGTTAACCTCTATGCCCATGATATCATGTTGATATCATGTCCATGCTTCATATACAGAAAGCTTACTACATAAGACTTCCATGCATGTTACTTTCCATATGTTGTCATCAATGACAAACATACAGTCAGTACTGGCCTGCTGGCAAATCTCCAACAATCTCCCCCTTTGGCATTGATGGAAACATGTGGAATGAAAAACCACCACCAACCCAAATGAACATTTCTTTTATAACATTCTCCATTTCCTCTTCAAAACTCCCCCAAAGATGAATCCTCCATCTACTGCAATATTTTCTAATAGTCTCCATTTCCTTAATTGAACTGTTGTCATAACTGAATGCTGCTCTCCCTTAGTATATTACTCCTCTTTTTACTTCTATTTTTCATGACTCTATATATAATCCCCCTTTGAAATCAATGGAAAAGGGTGCCATTCATTTTAAGCATCGATACTACTCCTGAGGTAGAGTAGTCAACCTTCCACTAGTCCCTGAGGACTGATTCCTTTCCTTCTTACTTCTAAGCAGAATCAGGGAAGGAAATTACTCCCAACTTCTCCCTGAGATACTCAAAATTATCCTTAGGTAAGGGCTTTGTGAATATATCTACCAACTGATCTTTAGTACTCACATAGTCCAACTTGACTTCTTTCTCTGCTACTTTCTCTCTTAGAAAGTGATACTTGATCTCAATGTGCTTTATCTTTGCATGCATCACAAGGTTCTTCGACATATTGATAGTGCTAGTGTTATCACAGTGAATAACTATAGGATAATCAATCTAAATTCCAAAATCCTTTATCATCTTCTTGATCCAAATAATTGTAGAACAATTTAAGGCTGTTGCAACATACTCCGCTTTTGCTGTTGATTGAGAAATATAATTTTGTTTCTTGCTTGTCCAAGTGACAAGTCTATCACCAAGAAATATTTCTCCACCTGAAGTACTATTTCTGTCATCAACACATCTTGCCCAATCTACATCAGTGTACATATGAAGCTCAACATTTTCTGAGTTAGGATACCATAAACCATAATCTATAGTGCCCTGCAAGTATCTAAATATTCTCTTTACTACCATGAGGTGACTTTGTTTAGATTCTGTTGCAAATCTTCCAACTATGCCAACTACATTTGAAATATCAGGTCTATTCTGAGTAGGATATATAAGTTTACCAATCATAGACTTATACAATGTTATATCCACTACTGGTGAGTCATCTTCTTTTGTAAGCTTGCATCTAGTGGTCATAGGGGTTCCTACTAGCTTGCAATCATCCATCTTGAATTTCTTTAGTATCTCTTTCACATATTATGACTGATTAATAAAAATCCCTTTTTCTGTCTGCTGCACATTTAGTCCCAAAAAGTATTTGATAGGACCAATTGTATTCATCTCAAATTCATTTTTCATTTCTTTGGCAAATTCTGCACTTATTTTTTCATTACCTCCAAAGATAATGTCATCAACAAATATAGCTACAAGTAGTAAACCTTCAGATGTCTCTCTAATGAATAGATTACAATCTGTTGCTCCTTTCTTGAATCCAATCTTTGTTAAGTATCCATCTAGTTTCTCATACCATGCTCTAGGGGATTGCTTAAGTCCATAGAGGGCCTTCTTCAATCTACATACCATATCAGGTCTGTTTGATAAGGTGAATCCTTCTGGCTGCTCAATGTATACTTCTTCTTTCAAATCTCTATTTAGGAATGTTGACTTGACATCCATCTGATAAACTTTGAATTTTTTGACTATAGCATAAGCTAGAAACAACTTAATAGCTTCTAATCTACTCACAGGTGCAAATGTGTTTGAATAATCAATGCCTTCTCTTTGTGCATATCATTTACATACTAACCTTGCTTTTTTTCTTATTACTATGCCATCTTCATTCATCTTATTTCTAAATATCCACTTTGTTCCAATCACATTCTTATCACTAGGTCTTGGGACCAGTTCCCAAGTGTCATTCTTAACAATCTGATCAAGTTCTTCTTTCATAGCATCATGCCAATCTGAATCATTATATGCATCTTCAACACTTAAAGGTTCAATCTAAGATAGTAAACATATCGCTTCATTGCTAGATGAGTTCTTTTCTTGGGACCTTGTTAAGACTTTTGCACTCTGATCTCCAATGATGTCTATCTTGGAATGATTTCTTGATGTAAACTTTGGAACTTTAGGTGATGCTAAGTTATCAGTCTTAGGAGTTTCTTCTTCACTTATCTCAGGGTCATTGAATAACACATTAATACTATCAAATATTTTTTCAATAACTATCTCACTAGGAGAAGGTCTAGGTTCTTCTTTAATCATGGGTGAGTAATCATGATATCTTTCTTGAATCATAAAATTTTCATCAATCTTAACATGAGAACTTTCAATGATCTTTTTCAATCTCAAATTGAAACATCTATAAGCTTTACTTTTAGTAGAGTAACCAAGAAAAATACCTTCATCACTTCTTGCATCAAACTTGCCTACTGCTTCATCCCTCTTGATGTAGCACTTGCTTCCAAAGATTCTGAAGTATTTTACTATGGGAACATTACCAAACCATAGCTTATAAGGTGTTCTTGTTAGAAATAGGGAATACTAAGAGGAGGGGGTGAATCAGTATTCTACAAACTTTATATTTTGCCCAATTATGGATATAACAGATTATCTTTATACATGCATAACATAAGAAGCTAAACAACATGCATAGCAATAAAACTAAAGAACTCATAACACATTGTTTGTTCTCGAGGAAACCCTGGCCAAGGGAAAACCCTAGTGGGGATGGTACCCACAAAGATCCACTAATAAAAAGTATCCTATTAAGGATGTTGACCCTATTAGGAGTCTATTACAAGCATATAGTGTATCAGTCCTAATTAAGGGACTATAGGCCTTGTTAGAAGCCTCAACCCTATTAGGAGTTGGTAGTACAAAATGTGATTACCAGATGAGCCCACTGCCCAAACAAGTAATGTACAATATACACTGATTACAAAACAAGGTTAAGGTACATAACCTTATACTACTTGCATCAATATCTCTTCATTGCTCTTTCACTATCACTATTACATATGCATCATATATTTCGCATCATATCATTTCACTATTCATTTATATGTCCTCTTTTCTTTTCTTACAATTACAATTAAATTTATACCAATAACTTTATCCAAGGGTTAACATCTAGGATGTCATCCCTTTATATTGTTAAGTCATTATTTTGATAAACAAAATAATCCCTTAACTCTTTACTAGTTTTGTCTTCATATTCTGTCTTGTCAGCTTGACATTGTCTTCGGTAAAACTATCATAACTTCTTCTGTCCATGTTGTACTGACTTGCACTCTGAGATGGGTGTTCAATAGACATCATAGAGTCTATGTTCAAGTGTGTAAGCACTGAACTTACTCCAATCAACATTGCAAACAAAAATTGTGTCCAGGTACACTGATGAAAACATTGTCTCACACTTAGACAAATTTGCAATGTGCTTTGTCATACTTTCTCTCTAACCTATGCAATCTTCATGCAGAACATATGTTGCCATAATGACAACATCTATGTAATCACTTAGCCAAATTGCCAACAATCTCCCCCTTTGTCATTGGTGGCAACATATGATAAAATTGGCTAAGTGTACAACTCAAAATCTCAAAATTGTGGCCATAGTATAAAATATATACTATCCTTATAAATCCTAAAAAAATATTATCTCTAATATAGTACTCCCCCTAGGAGTATCAATCCTTATCATATACTATCAATTTTCTACTATAGATCTCTCCCCCTTTAACAATAATGACAAAATAAAGGTAAGAAGGGTTACAAAACTGTATCACAAAAGATTATACCTCAATTCAATTATTGCAAAGTCGGTAGGTTTGCAACACAATCATAAAAATCAATCTTCATAGCTTCTATCTCCTTCTCCCATGATTTCTTAATAGAATCTGCCACATTAAGTAGTGCGCTTAGTCCATAAGAGGCTATTTCATATGCTTGGAGGTTTTCAAAGTTAAACTTCTAAAAAGATGTCTTAGCTAAAAGATATTCTTCCAACTGCTCTTCAATAATGCTTAACTTCATAGAAGTATGCTCTTTCAAAAGAGTGAATCTTTTCAATTTTCTATCTCTCTCACCTTGCACAACTCTGATTTCATCATATAGCTTCTGAACTTTCTTCTCAACATCACATATCTTCACATTGGGGCTAGAAAGAAGGTTAGTTTCATTCAAAATTTCTACTTCCTTCATCTTCATCTTCTGATCTTCTTCTGTTGTCAAGGTCTCTGATTTTGTACATTGTATGTACAAAGATTTACTTGCTTCCAAATGCTTCCTCAAGTCCTTGATACAAATATCAAGATTGTTGATATCATTCCTGATATTCTGGTTGATGTTCAAAAGCATTCTAGCCTCGTAGGTTGCTTGTACTTTCACTTTTGCAATATAAGATAGGTTTGTGAATTCATTGTCAAAAGTGCTCATTACCTTCTTTCCTTTCTCCATAGGGTCTACTTCTACAATTTGTGTAGTTACAATGCTTTGTAACTTCTCATTAAGTTCCTTCAGATATCCTTCAAGGATGTGATCAATTCCAACTGATCATCATCATCTACTTCCTTTCCCAAATGCTCAATCATAGATCCAATTTGATTCTTCTTTTGAGTCTCAGGAGTAAGACTGATATCTTCTTTGGTGGGAATGGGTACATTTTTCTCTGTTACTGGTGTCTCTGCAATTGTTGTCTCTATGGTCTCTTCTCCTTTTGTAGTTTCCTATTCTTCAAAGGCTGAATTGTCAACAATATTCTCCAAATTCTTGAATACATTATCATCAGTATCCAAGGTGATTTTTGTTCCTTCTACATTCATGGTTTCTTCTTCAATGTTAATGGCTGGAGGAGAGGGAATGTCCTCTTGTTCTATCTCACCTGCTTTCTCTGCTGCAAGTGATGGTTCTCCAACATTTTCTGTCATAACCTTGATTATTGCTTACTCTATCTCAGAAGTGATTTCTTGATATCTACCTCCCATAATTTGAATGGTTCTCCTTTTTGTTCTCAGATGGGTGCTTAAGGCTTTCATGATCTGACCAAAATGTGTTTCATCTCTTATTTCACAAAGCTTCCTCACAAGCTTTTCTCTAATAGATGTGTCCTCCTCTAATGCTCTCTTCTTCCTATTTATAATTTTATTGTATGAATCATCAAGTATATGACCCTGAATTGTATCAAACTTCTTATTAGCTAAAATCATATGCTTTACAACTACATTCTCCAAATTAAGTCTGGCTGTATAGTCATAAAGATCATAGTACTTGTTCATTCTTGTAAAGTCTCCATCCTCAATGACCTACTCATTAAGCTTTTTGACTTTGGGTTTCCAAGCTTTCTTCTTAACAGTAGTGACATCATCTTTTATTTATGCAATTTTTCTTGGAACTGGTTGCACTAAAGTTTTATGTCTCTTTCCTGGTCCAGTAGCACTTTCCTTTACTCTTTTTCTAGGTGTGGAGGAAGTGGATCTAGTGGATATCTTTGCTTCTTAATCCTTCTTAATTTCTTCCACTTTCACCTTCACTTGTGATTCTTCCTATTGTACTGCAATTGATGATAAAGGTGGAATAGATAAAACTTTTTTTGTGCACTCTCTCTGATTGCTGCTGCTATTTTCTTTGCTACCAAGAACTCACGCTCTGTCATCCCTGTATCTTTTAGGATTTTCTTTATAGTGCTCTCAACTCTTTTCTTAGATTGCTTCTCTTCAATTAAGGTCTTTGTGAAGTTGAAGTTCTCCTCAAAGGTTCCAAACTTGTTACACTGAGTGTCCAATTTACACTTAAGTAACCTGCTAACATACTCTTCTATCTCTACCTTAGATATCTCATAACCAAGAGGGTCTATGAACATTTTTCTAGGCTCTACTACTTCAATATAGGTAAATTTAGTATCCACCATAAAACATATATCATCTTTATATTTTTCAACAAGAGACTTTGGGATCCTTGATCTACTAGACACAGTGTTCTGAAATGTCTTGATTACCAGTACTGCACTCTCATTTACTTTGTCAATAAAATGTCTTCTATACACTAGGTTAATCCTTTCCATTGTATTTTGTCCATCATTCCAGTCATTTCCAATGGTGTAAGGAAATCTCCTCAATAGATGAAAAAACATATATGTGATTAAGGATGAGAACCTAAACTGTGTATACTTAGTTTTCTTAATCTTCTCCAAGTTCTCAAACAATTGAATTCTCAAAATTTCACACATATCCACTTGTACCTTGTCAACACACATTGAATAAGCTACATGTATCATTCCAGCTGCCATGTCATCCTCTCTTGAATTTGCACAAAACTTAGTGGTTAGGATCTTGCATAAGTATCTCACAGCATCTTGTTTGTGTATACACCTAAAAATGGTCACCTAGACTATTAGCCCCTTTTGCTAAATCATAAATTACTTATTCTTGATCAAATCCTAGTTCTATCATTTATTCGATTATTTTCTATGGGCTAACCATTTATCCTAAGTCTTTATTTATTTAAAAGGAATATTTCCTCCCCTTTTAATAAATAAAAAGCCCCCACTTTTCCTCTTATCCTAAGTTGCACAAATAAAGCATTATTCTTATTTTATAAAAAAGGGAAAAAGCACTTTTTGTCTCATATGGACACAAAAGTCAACTCCTATTTTCCTATTGGAAGATACTTGTGCACATGGATTGCTCCTCTTTTAAGCTCCACCGTTGATTAAATCTTTTGCCTCTTAATCTCCATGGCCCATTCCTTTTTCATTCCCTATAAAAGGAGAGCTCTCTTCCTCATTTGCACACACAATTTTTATGTTATTGTTATGCTACAGGTTTTCTAGGTCATCTTGGAGCTTTTGGAGATATTCTTGCATCTAGGGTTTGAAGATTTGGAGCATTGTTGGCATTCATCTTGGATCTTCATCAACACTCTATCTTCTTGTCTTCATTCTTGCATCATCATGGCTTTCTTGCTTCATAGCTAGATTTTATTTCTTGCATAGTAGCTTCATTTTCATGGCATTCTTAGCTTAGATTTCCTTTATGCTTTAGATTAATTCATTTAGTTTAACTAGGAGGCTTTGTAATACTTGCATCTTTCATTTCCATAGTTTAGCTTGCATTTCCATTCTTAATCTAGCTTGCATTGCATTTCATTCTTGATTCTTGGGGATATTGGCATTCTTGCCCTTGTCTTCATTGAATCTCCCATTGCATGGTTTACTAGCAAGGTTATTGGCTAAATAGCTCTAGCTGAGAGCATTCTTAAAACCCTTGCACTCCATGCCTAGGGAGCTATGGATCGATTTGTGAGGGCTCATTCTTGAGTTTTCTTGCATGTAATGATTCATAGAAGTGTGACACATTTATTGCACACAGTTTGATCTTACTAATCACAATTCCTCTACCATTATAGGATGAATTTGTGTTGTCAATGACTATTTTCCTCATATTTTTCTCATTGAAAGGAATAGCTCCAAGTTTAGATAATCCAGTGACTTCATGAATCAAATCAGTTGTAATATCTATCACTCTATCTTTTAACCAAAACTTCCCATTATGAATTCTACTCAAGATAATCTTAGTGCATTCTTCATTATCAAATTCATATTGTAATGCATACTTAACAATTTCGTTATGTTCCAAATATTCAAAACCTTGTTTCAGTGTCATATCTTGATTGTAAATCTTTTGATATTCATTTGTGAAATCACTATCACTGACTATCTCTAGTTTGCATCCAAGATAACTTCTGACATTTTCTAGGTGTAAAACTTCATCTGGTACGGATGATAAAGCAAACCTAGGGTTATCTTCCAAGGGTTCTATTGGTTCCCTTTTCAATTTAGGTCTATTCTTATCTTTGACATTGTGTATTAAGGAAACATCCATGATTTCTCCAAATTCCTTTACTGATTTAAAGATCTGTCAAGTAAAATACCTTGATTTCATGATTTTAGGGCTTGCATAGATTTGACACAAAATTCTTCTCCAAATCTTTGCAAAATGCTTCCAATCACTACTCTTTGATCTCCTTAACACTTGAATTCACTTTGATGATCAAATAATACCGATCATGACTTTTTATTAATTCAATCTCACTTAGATCTGACATCGCATTCAATTCTTTTGCCACTTCTTTCCAAAAAATTGTTTTTGCTAACCTGCAAAACTTAAAACTTCTTGCGATCTCACAAAACACAATGTTTTTCTTTGCATTCTTAACCATAGCATTAGAACATCATAAACTACCTTGCATTAACTGCATAGGACTCAATTCATCATATATCTACTTCTACACTAATCTAAGTTCCTATTCTACTACAATTTTCATAAATTAAGTACTTTGAGATAGGTCAGGTAAAGATTCATTCTTACCTTTCAATAATTCACCTTCCTGATTATCTTCAATGTTGAATATGTCTCCTTGTGATATGTGCTTTTGATAAACTTGACTTCATCTGAATTACTATAGCATCCTTTCTAACTGTTACTTGCATCTTCATTTCTTCTAACATGATTTCTGGGATTAGGATTAGGATGAAAAACTCTATTGTTCATTCTACAAAACCTTTTTGTATGTCCAATATTGTTGCATATCTGACAAACAATTCCATTGTTTCCATATCTTGGTCCAGGTTGATTGATTTGTGATCTGCAGTTTCTAGCAATGTGTCCAACCTTGTTGCATCTATAACATATTACACCATTTCTTCTATTCATATCTTCAGTAGGTTTCTTATCTACATTGTTAGTATTCCTAAACATTCTACTATCATCATTATTATCAATAAATTTAGATTTCCTACATTCAATAGCTCTATGTCCAAAACCATGACACTTGTAACAATAACCATTAAGAGGTTTAAATTGCTTACCTATGCAATCTCTCTTCATATGACCAATAGTATTACAAGCAAAACATCTACCTTTGAATTCTCTTTGCATACCTTTGGGTGATTCCTCTTGCTTTGGTGATTCTTCTTCTTTAGGTGTATCTTCAGATTTGTTGATCTCATCATACTTCTTCTCATCTATGCTTTTAGATATTTTTAGATCTGGTTCCTTGCTTTCATCATTTTCTTTAAAAGTGTTGAATCCAAGACCAGTCTTATCATAGAATGGTTTTTGATAAGATATTTGTTCATCAATCTTCTCACTAGTTGAATATAGCCTTTCAAGTTGTTGTTTGGATTGAGTCAATTCACCTTTCACAATCTTATTGTATTTCTCAAGTTCATCATACTACAAATTGACTTTCTCAAGTTTAGATGTTACTTTACAAAGTTTAGATTTTAGTCCTTCATTTTCAGTCTTTAGACTTCCATTCTTAGATTTCAAATTTTCTTCATTCTTTCCATTTCCATCTTTCAAACTAAGCTTCAAATTTTCTATCTTCAATTCATGCTTAAGGATCTCATTTGCTTTTTCTAAATTGTCATCACAATCTTCAATAAAAACTTTGGATTCCTTTTCAGATCTCAGATCTTCCAACTTGTTTTTCAGTTTCTCAATGAGGTTCTTTGCATCATCATACTTTCTTTTCAAAGTATCTTTTTCAATAGTAAGCAAGTCAATCTGTTCAAGAGCTTCTTCAAGATTCTTCTATAGTTTATCCATATCCATAGAGATCTTACTCAAGCTTTTAGGCTTTCCTTGAATGATTCTTTTCTGAGTAACTAAGCTCTGATACCAATTGTTAGAAATAGAGAATACTGAGAGAGGGGGAGGGGGTGAATCAGTATTCTACAAACTTTATCTTTTTCCCAATTATGGATATAATAGATTATCTTTATACATGCATAACATAAGAAGCTAAACAACATGCATAGCAATAAAACTAAAGAACTCATAACACATTGTTTGTTCTCGAGGAAACCCTGGCCAAGGGAAAACCCTAGTAGGGATGGTACCCACAAAGATCCACTAATCAAAAGTATCTTGTTAATGATGTTGACCCTGGTAGGAGTCTATTACAAGCATATAGTGTATCAGTCCTGATTAAGGGACTATAGGCCTTGTTAGAAGCCTCAACCCTGTTAGGAGTTGGTAGTACAAAATGTGATTACCAGATGAGCCCACTACCCAAAAAAGTACTGTACAATATACACTGATTACAAAAGAAGGTTAAGTTACATAACCTTATACTACTTGCATCCATATCTCTTCACTTCTCTTTCACTATCGCTATTACACATGCATCATATATTTCGCATCATATCACTTCACTATTCATCTATATGTCTTTTTTTTTCTTACAATTACAATTACATTTATACCAATAACTTTATCCAAGGTTTAACATCTAGGATGTTGTCCCTTTATATTTTTAAGTCATTATTTTGATAAACAAAATAATCCCTTAACTCTTTACTAGTTCTGTCTTCATATTCTGTCATGTCGGCTTGATACTGTCTTCGGTAAAACTGTCATAACTTCTTCCGTACATGCTGTACTGACTTGCACTCTGAGATGGGTGTTCAATAGACATCATAGAGTCTATGTTCAAGTGCACAACCACTGAACTTACTCCAATCAATATTGCAAATAAAAACTGTGTCTAGGTACACTGATGAAAACATTGTCTCACACTTAGACAAATTTGCAATGCACTCTGTCATACTTGCTCTCTGACCTATGAAATCTTCATGTGGATCATATGTTTCCATAATGACAACATCTATGTAATCAACTTAGCCAAATTGCCAATAGTTTTTTCAGCGCCTAGCCTCAATTGAATTCTATTGATGGTATAGACTGATGTATTGACCGCATCTCTCCAATAGGTGTGTGCAACTTTTCCTTCTATCATGATGGTACGCATTGTATCAAGGATGATCCTATTCCTTCTCTCTATAATTCCATTCTACTGAGGGGTTCTAGGTGCACTTAATTGTCTCTTTATGCCACGTTCTTCGTAGTACTCATAGAATCTATCAAAGGTGAATTCTCCTCCTATATCCAATCTCAAACATTTTATCTTTAGTCCTAATTCATTCTCAACTTTAGCTTTGAATATTTTGAACTTCTCAAATGCTTCTTACTTTTCTTTCAAGAATGCAACCCACATCATTCTAGTATATTCATCAACAAACAAAATGAAATACCTTTCACCATAGTATGATCTTGTTTGAGTTGGACCACATAGGTCTGTATGAATCAGATCCAACTTGTTCTCTGCTGAATTCTACTTGCTCTTGAATGAATTTCTCACATGATTTCCCATCACACATTCCCTGTATATAGTATCAACTGGCTTCACTATGTTAGGTAGATCTCTTACTGCTTTTACATTGCTTATCTTTACTATGTTATCAAAATTGATATGACATAGTCTTTTATGCCACAACCAACTATCATCAACTTTAGCAACAAAACAACTTGCTTCTGAATTAAGGTTAAAAACATTACCTCTTGTCTTTGAGCCTGATGCAATCATAACACCATATTTTTTGTTAATGATGCATTTGTCATCTTTGAATTCCAACTGATATCCTTTTCCAAGTAATTGTCCAGCACTGAGAAGGTTATGTTTCAAACCATCAACATAAACAACATCATCAGTACTATTCTTTCCATCCAAAGTGATGGCTCCTCTACCAACTATTGGTTTAGGAGTGTTGTCTCCAAATCTGACCATACCTCCATTGTATTTGTCCAAATGAACAAACCTACCTTTATCACCTGTCATGTGATGTGAACAACTACTATTTATAATCCAGTCTGTCCTTATGTTAGCTTGTGAAGTAAATGCAAACTCTTGATTTCTTTTCTTATCTTCATGAGCTATCTTATTATTCATTTTGTCTATAATAGGAATGAATCCAATTTCTTCTTCACTAGATTCTTCATTTGAAACTCCATCTCCAGCATAGTAGCATTCCCTAGAATACTTAGGCTTGTAATCTTTTTTGAACTTTCTAGCTCTTGTAGGACACTTAAGATGCAAAGTGACCAATCTTATTACATGAAAAGCACTTAAATGGTAATTGACCTTCATATTTTCCTTTTCCTTTCTTTTCTCTTTTAGAAATCATAGAAATGAAATCCTCTAGAGTTTTCTCTTCATCGTCATCATCAAAATTATCAGAAGTGTTTGTAGATTTATTACCATGGACTATTGCTTTGAAGGTTGTTTCACTTTTTGGTTTTGTCTTCAATCTTGAGATCTCAAAAGCTGAGAGTTTTCTAATCAAAGTCTCTCTCTTGAAATTATATGTAAGCTGCATGGTCTCATCAAGGATGTTGATCTTTCTTTCATATTCAAGAGTAAGAGTAGTCATCAACTTGTCCATAATGTCTTCCTCTGAAATCTCTCCACCATTGTTTCTGATTCTAGAAACTGCTTCATTTATCCTCTGATTATAAGATCTGATGTTTTCTTTAGGCAACATCTCTAATCCATTGTATCTTTTCTTCCATGTCTTTCTGCGCGCATCCTTTGCTTGTTTGTCTCCTTCAAATATGTATTATAGGTGCTTCCATATTTTGTGGGCTATATCCACCTTTTTTATTTATAAAAATTCACCATCAAATAGGGCACTGATAAGGAATTTTTAGCAATAGCATTTTGATGAAACAATTTTTTTTCCTATCAGTAGCATCTTCTTGTGCAAGGTCTTCTAGGGTAGGTATCTTGGCTACTTTGATAGTCACATCAAAAACTTCAAAACTAATGCACTACAAATGGGTCACCATCTTGTTCTTCTAATCAAGATAATTCTCTCCATCGAGCTTAGGATTGTCTTTCTTGAAGTACGCCATCTGATCAACCTCAAGCTGTTAAACTTTCTCTCTGAGGCACTTGGCTCTGATACCAATTGTTAGGAATAGTCCCAAGAGATAACTGAGAGGGGGGGTGTATCATTTATCTACAAGATTCAATTATTTATCCAATTAAGTATAATTAAACATAAAGCATAAACATAATAAAAGAACACAAGAACACAACACCAATATTTTGGTTATGGGGAAACCCAAATAGGTAAAAACCCCAGTGGGAATTGACACCCCCTAATATTCTGCACTAGAGTATTATGATCCTTGTTAGAAGATCCTTAACCTGTTAGGAGTTTCTTTACAATATATTTAGTACAGTAGACTTGGTCAAGTGTCAGACCCTATTAGGAGTCTTTTACAATTGTCCCTATTATGGGAGAGGACACACTATCCAAGAGCTCACTGCTCAAATGGGCGAAGGCTACAACCTTCTGAATAACAGATTGAAACTATATATGGATCTTGGTGAACTTTTCTTTGACCTACTATCTGGATTAGTTCCAATGAATAGAAAAAGTAATTTACTTGGTCACATAGACCTTCTAGTGGCTCAACACTTCACACACTCTGCTTTGCACTGCTTAATCAACCATGAACCACACTTCAGCAATCACAAATGATTGCCTATAAATATCTTTCCTCCAAATGATATAATCAAGTCAACCTATTAGAACCACCTTGAAATCATATTAGAGTAACCACAACACACTCTAATAAACATTTTGTCTGCCTACTATGCATGCAACACAATCTGGGACCTGTCCAATAAGATAATTGTAGACACATGCTACACATTGTCGGCTCTACCAAAATAATTGGAACTTTCTCTATAAGCTTAATTAACTCATGCGCTCTTAACCAAACATCAATAACTCTCCTCTAAGCTTAAATCTAAGGGTGCATACCCACAAGATAGGTGCAACTACATAACCAATAAAATCTCTATCGGCTCTTCTGAATAAATACAGGAAACTGTTGTTGGTGAATAGCAACTGAATAACTTCACTGCTAATCATCAATAGACTATGCGTCCATAACTAAAACATCACTAACATGTCTTAAACATATATCCAAGTGAAAAAGGCTCCATGATAACTGTATGGACAACCATACATAGAACACTGCCTTTAACTTTGTCAAGAACACTACTGACACCAGCTGCTATATAACTATCTATACTAACAGTTAACCTATATGCCCATGATATCATGTTGATATCATGTCCATGATTCATATATAGAAAGCTTACTGCATAAGACTTCCATGCATGCTACTTTCCATATGTTGTCATCAATGACAAACATATAATTAGTATTGGCCTGCTAGAAAATCTCCAACATATGTTGGACATGCCATATGATGGGAAAAGTATGTGCCACTAAGAAATTTCCTATCTTTTTCTTGATTAGTGGGAAATAGTATCTAGATTATATTTTCTTTTTCTTTAGTGACCTATTACTCATCTATAGCCCATAATTTTTAGGAAAAGTTACACTTATAAATTCTAAACCCTGGGATGATGCAAGGAGGTAAATTCAAATAGTCCAAGTTATCCTTTCACAGAAGTAAAATAAGGTGCAACTCTTCATTAGTTCAAAGACCCAATTTTGAAAAATTCTTTAAGAATGGATGACCAAGGGTAAAGACTGTAAACACTAATCAATGCATTACTGATCCATTCATTTTGATAGCATGGACATTAATCTCCATGCCAAATTTTATAGACCAATCTTAAACACCCCTGGAATGTCTTACAAGTGGTTTGTATTAATTTTTTTGAAGAAAATGACCGCATTGACCCCAAGAACCGCCTTCCCAACCAATAACTTCTTGTACAACCCAAACTCATGCCAGCAGTTGAGTTTTCTTGATGAACTACATAGCCAACCAATGTAATAAAATTAATAATTCCAATAAAAACTCACCATAATCAATTGGGATCAACTAGGTCATCTCCTCTATTCTGAATTTTCTAAATTGGGTATGTGAATTGATGAAGAGTTGCACCTTATTTTACTTCTATGAAAGGCTAACTTAGGCTATTTGAATTGACCTCCTTGCATCATCCCAAGGTTCAAAATTTTATAAGTGTAACTTTTCCTAAAATTTATGGGCTACAGATGAGTAATAGGTCACTAAAGGAAAATAAAATATAATCTAGATACTATTGCCCACTAATCAAGAAAAAGATAGGGAATTTATTAGTGTCACATACTTTTCCCATCATATGGAATGTCCAACATACATTTGGAATATTTTTAAGAACAATGCATTTATACTTTCATGGCATGCAAAGAATATTTGAATTTTTTGTAGAGTAACCACAGACATAAAATTGCTAATAAGAAACATAGCATCATCAAACATTGAATTTATAAGACCAAACCTTAAAGAAAATGAGACTAACGATGCTACTCTAACACATAATAGATAGAGTTGTTCCAGCATATAATTTATGACACAAACAATTATCCACAAAATCATGTTGTTGATTAACTGCTAAAAGGAAATCTACAAGTCATATATTTTAAACAACAAAAAATATAACATTTTTAAAAAATATTAGACATAAGGTCATGGATTATAGCTGTTGCCACATCAAGGTAGATTGGAAATAATTTGGGAGGTTGGTTGATGTCAAAGAAACATTTTAAACAATATTGGCACTGAGATATATTCTGCCATGTATATGATTGTTGGCTAATATTTCTTTTGACCATTAGCTTTCCATGACTCATTTCATTCTTCTATCATATCCTCCTACCAAGGGAAAGTAGTTCAGAGATATCATTCAGTTCGAAAAGATTATGAAGATATGATTGACAACATAAGTTATCGACACTTTCATACTTGTGGATTGGCAAAGACTAGCATTTGTAAGAAGTTAACACATATACAAATTGAGAACAGTGACTTCATAATTTGTTATATATTGGGTTGTTATATATATAATCATAATTGTCATTATATTAATTACATAGTAATGAATAGACATGTACCATGAAGGGACATGTCTCTTCTTGGCTCATTCTAAATATAAATTCAAGAGATTGTTGCATTTGGAAAACACATACAATAATGAGTGCTATTATATTTGCAGCGATCCTCACAAAATCAACAAGTTTAAATATGTTATCCATGTTTAAGGAGAATTGCATTCAGGTAACATTTTTTTTCATTTTTTTTTACAAATTTCAAAAAGGAGGATAATTGTTAGATGAAAAGCCATTGCCAAATGAGGTTTGATTGCATGAGTGGGGAAGAGAGCTTGTGTTGTGAGAGTTTGCAAAAGTCACCACTACCACATACGTAATTTTCATACAACAAGATAGTAATCAATTAAAGAAGCACTTACAAAAAGACAAGGGTGTATTCTTAATTTTCAAGAAAGGGATGGTGATTGTCAATTTTGGTGATGTAGCATATACATAAAACCATTATAATACCATTCAGACAAATAAGAAAATATAGAGAGTGGAAATAGGGAGTAGTTCAAAGTTGAAGATATCAAGACCTTAGATGTAGAATGATGAGAAAATAATAGTAGATTCTCTTACTTGGAAAGGGTTGAGCGGCTTAGAATGCCACACTTGGTGACATGAAAAAAAGGATAATGATGAGATAAAGAACATTTTTAGGATAAAAAAAGTGGATAGAGAAATGTAGATTCCTATATTCAACATGAGAGAGTTTGAATAGGTGATCAAAGTAATTGTAGTGTTCTATGATCACCACACACACCATACCACTATTCTCTAATGTGGCCATTGTCCTATCACAATTTTCTTTCATCCATTAGAGTTCACACAAGTATTTAGGATACCATCAAAGGGAGAAATAGTACCAAAGAAACCAATAAGAAATATGACAACCAATCATAAGATGTCATGCCCCGCAAGGGAACTGGGGAAGAGAACAAAGATTCTCTTTGTAAAAGAAAAACCTAAGTAATGATTTATGAAATTTTTTGAATTTTTAAAACAATTATATGAACAAAACTTAAACTTAGTTTCCTCCCAAGGTTCCCTTCTATTTAATGCATCATTCATTTAAGTCCATTAAGTAAACTAACAACAAGATATACTTCTCAAAGAAAATTACATCATATCACTATAAGATTCTTTATTAAGAACTACAGAGTACTTTCATTTCAATTTTCCATTTAAAATCATCTATATTCCTAAGTATCCTTTATGAACAATATAACTTTTAAATCAAATAGAATCATCTAAATCATTTGATACATTGCAAGTAATACATTTGTTTTTCAATAGCCTTTCCTTGAATCATCACTAATTAAAATCATACTACTTAACTAAAATCATTTTCTTTTCCAACATACATCTTATACATAAAGTTCACATCTCCCTTTTCCCTTTTCGTAAGTCTACCCATTCCAAATACTTCATTTTGAATTACATCAATGATTTCATTACATTCATCTCCACTTGGGAGGTAACAATAACTTTACATCATGATAGATAATTACAAAGCCTTCATTCTTCAAAAACTGGTACATAAGCAAGCATGAATCTTCAAACACTGCATCTGCAAAAGATATCTCGATAAAAATATTTACCACCCAACCATGTGGATACCCAAAGGCCCACTCCCCCATGCTAGGAGATAAACACCAAGGTCCACAAAGAAGGAATAGCTAGGCCAAACCTAGGGTTGGGTTACCTTTCCCAAATAGCAAATAAAAAGAAGGTCAAAGTATAAATCTTTCCCCAAACAGGTTCTAAGGCTTGGTAGAAACTCTAAGCAACAACCTAAGTGAGTGTCATCGTATAGCCCTCACTCCTTGGGTTGTCCTGGTACTAGCCACTCTAGCCCCGACCCCCAAGTAGGCACATGCGGGATCAAATGCCTTTCATACTGACAAGCACCATTCGATCATACCTATGCATAGGTACCTTCTCCCACTCCCATCCATAGCCTTTACTAGTGCTAATGGCATGGGCGAGGCATATTTAATCTTTTTAATGTTTGAATCCATTTAAGTTTAATTAAGTTTTCACTTGTTAAATAACTCTTCAGTCGGTTATCCTAGTTCTAGCCACTTAGGGCCTCGACCTCGCACTGAGAGCCACTCACTAGGTGTCGTTAGGTTTTCTACCCTTAGCCCACATATCATAATCACTTCATACATAGTAAAAACATATCATAAACACATTTGTAAGATTGCATCAAAGAGTAGAAAATAATAAGATAGTTTATGGATGTTTTAGGAGAAATTAGGAACGTTTAAGGATGTTTAGAATGGTCCTGATCTTCTTAGACAACCCTAAACCCTAAATTGTTTCCTACACACATCCTAACCCTATTAAGGCATCTAAATGCACTGAACGTAACCTCCACCAAACAAGGAATGAACAAATTTAAGGTTTACACAAAGTTCCATATACCAAAAGATAATGCCCCATGAACTTCATTCTAAGCCTGAAATTTGACTAAGTTAGATTTTATTAAAAATCTAAAATTTAGAAGTTACAACTTAACTCCTAGGAAGTTGAAACCTATAATAATAATACACAAAACAATCCAATAATAAAACAATAGTACACAAACATTTTGTAATCATATTTCAAAACACAGAACATTCAAACAAATCTAAAAATAACATTCACACTATAAAATAAATCTATTTCTCAGGATGGATTCCAACCTGAAGTCCTGCAGAAATTGGTTGATGAAGGAAGATCAAATCCTCTCCAACTTTTCTAGCACTCCTTTGAATCCCTATGCTTGCAATCTTCCAGCCTTTAGCCGCAACAATCCAAATGCCAAAATCAAAGAATAATGGACTTCTCTCCTCAAAATATAATTTTTCCTACAAGAATAATACTAATCTTCTTCTTGAAATCAGCTCTTCTTCCAACTCCCACACACAGGAAAGTATTTCCTATAAATAGAATGGAGGAGGTGGTTGCACAGGTAATCCAACCGATGCAACCATCTCAACTATCCATCGATTAATAATTAGGCTTAACAATATCATTAAAGCCTTTCCCGGAATTGTAAATTTTATGTTTCTTTTATTTAAGGAAGTTAATAATTATTATTATTATTTACAACCATATCATTACTAATCTAATTATTCATTAATATAATGTAATAAATACTTACTCACCAATAATTATATAAATATATGTATGCATATGCATATGTGTGCACCCATATGCCTATGTGTACATATATTATTATTATTATAAATATTATTGCAAACATAATATTATTATTATAAAACATATTATTTATTTACACACTTAATCCATATTCTTAACAAAATACAATAGTGATATATATATATATATATATATATATATATATATAAGGTAAAACATACCACTATTAATAAAACATTTATTATTATTATTGCCATGGACATTTTTTATTATGAGTATTATAAAAATAATACCATAAAATTCTTTATTATTATTGATATTAAAATCACTTATTTCAATCACATACTAACTCATTCCTAACAAGATAAGCTAGTACATAAGTAGCTAATAATTAAGATAAATTACTAAATCATACCCTCAAATAATTCACATCAATAATCTACTAATAAAATTGAACGTACCATAAAGATAACTAGAACTACTATACTCAAAACTTCATTCTCAATGAATGCAAAAGACAAGAAACTAACTACAAGATCCACAAAACCAATAAACCGAGAGATCACATAATACATCCACACAAGGGACTGACTCGGCACTTCCCACCTAAGGATAAAAGGATCAAAGGTGAAGTTTCTTCCTATGGAACCTGGTGATATCTCCGTAACAACAACAATGATCAAGGATTTTGAGGGATCGCTTAGACCTGTGAGGCTAGGTGGAGACAATACCCAGTACCTGCAATCCTGCATCACCAAGAAGAGATACATATATATACATATGGATATACAAATCAGATATATGCAAGTAGATGACCAGGATCGATACATCGTGTGGAGCTCAACTAAGTGAGTAACTACGACTTTGTCCTGAGTCATGAAAAAACATTTGACACATATCCATGAAAGATAAAACATCATGATAATGGTTAGATTCAAATCCTTGGGTTAGATCCATAAAACATATAAAAATAGATGATTTTCTAATCTTATATACATATAAATGATAATCATAAATGAGCATATCCATCATATCATCATCCACAAAACATAAATGTAAATGTTTAGTTCTGACCATCATAATAAAATATCCAAATCAGAAAAGTCTAAGTATCACCATAGGAGAGGTATTACATAAGAAGCACCTAATAGAGTTGGTATGCAGAAACTACCTATCAAAGGAAGAGTGGAATAGCATTTAGCACAATAGTAGAGAAACTATTAGGTGATAAACAAAGTATGGAATCAATCATTTTAATTTATGAAACTATATTGCTTAATATACAAAACATAGCCATGTTGCTTTCTATAATATATGGTCTTCTTAGTTGTTCTTCTTTGATGTAAGGGACTGGATACTATAGAATTCCTATTTTCTTAACAGGTAGATACTTTCACAAAAACCTCACAAGGTTGGTGTACATATATTCATCAATATCTTAGTTTGTTGTACAAATAATAGTTTAAATTAACAACTAACAATCAGATCCTAATCAAGAAAAAGTAAAGTTTTATAGCACTCACCTCAAGTTTATCACTGCTAGTACTATAAATATCATGCACATCCTGTTCGAAATCAACATAATCACTATCAACACTGTCTTCTACTTTTTGTTTTTCTTTCATATGTTTGCTTCGCATGTGGGTTTAATCATGAAAGGTTAATTAAGTCAAGTAAAGAATGTAAAAGCTATAATTTTTTTTCATAATAACTATTATATTACCTCAACTTCAACATGACTATGATTGGGCTACACATTCTTGTCCACTAGTTCATCATGATCACTATCAATATTGGCAGCTTTGTTGGCGTCAAGGTGTTTTTGTTTTTGTGTTGCTTTGATAAAATTGACTTGCATGTAGTTAAAATTGATAAAGGCTTGGTAGAGAGGAAAGGTCATAAAATGCAAGCCCAACAACACAACAACAGAAAACTACCAGCTACAAAACCAAAATAACAGCCCTAACCAAGTAGCTGATACATGACATACATATCATATTGGTTGTTTAGAAATACAAGTATAGAGATTAGATTAGCATCCTCTTTCTCAAACAAAATGCAGGTGATAATAGAACTAATCCATACATCAAAATGATGTGATGTTGGGAATCTTATTGTGGCTCAACTCCAATGCTACAAAAAATTTCTATTGGTGTTTTGAGTCAGGGATGCAACACATCTAGTTGTAAAAGGAATTGGAGCACATTTGAACTTCATCATTCACAGAGGATAATATTAGAGACTCAGAATTATCAGATCTTTTTTCTGGCTTAGCAACATTAAGTTCTGATATTTAATATTGCAAAGCATTACTCTTCTACCTCTACTTGCTATTATTTGAATTCTAATGTAAATGTGAGCTATGATATAGAAGATTATGTAGATATAAATCATGATAAAGAAGTGTTCTTATTTAGCTAGTGAAGTGTTGAGGATCGGCTCTTCTTTTGAAATTGTATATAATAAATATGATATTTAAAGTTTGTCACATGCCATTTGCCACATATAATTGTAATACTTTTAATTTTCTGCAGTTATCCTTGCATTATTTTCTCAGTTTTTAAAAAAATACAATTTAATTCTTTATTGCATTTTTCCAATGGATGGTAACTTTGCTATATTGTTTACCACATAAAAGAAAGTTACTACCTTGACAAGAAGAGAGTTCACTAAAAGAATCTCAAACAACTAGAAGTTTAAGGTGTAGATTCATTCGAGGGAGCTTAGAGTACATTCTAGAGAACTTGGAATGCATGTACACTATCTCTTCTAAAAGCCTGGCAGGCAATATGAGCCTTTTTAGTCAATTTTGATAAAGAAGTATGGTTGCTCTACAATAGTCATAAACTGTCAATGTTATAAAAATATACTTTCAATTAGAGGGAAGTGCATTTGTAAATGCAAGATAGAATTACCACCTAAATGAAAAGCTTACCTCTAGGACACTACTTGATGATTTTATTCCAACAGTGATTATGCATTAAAATACTTTCTTTTCTGAGAAAACAATAGGCAATGACAAATAAAAACCATTATATGTCTCAGATTTTAACGCTCATGTTTAACAATATTCTTCGAAAAGTAGAGGATGGGTTTGAAAAGAAAACAAATGTTACAAATCAGTCAGGTTGAACTCCAATGACAAACATCATTATGTAAATCATTATGTTATTAAGATTGTAGATGTTCAATAATAATAAAACATGGCATAGGAATAGTTTAATTTACAAATAACCATAGAATAAAAGAAACAATAATTCCAAAAAACAATAATTTCCAAAAAAAATCAACAATAATTTCCAAACAACCATAAAAAACTTTGTTCAACATTAAATCCCTTGCATTCATATAGCAACTTTGTTCAACATTAAAGCCCTAAAATAAGTATCAGTTTGAAGGTCCGTGTCCTTAAAACATAGAATAGTCTAGAAACAACATAAAAGTCTTAAATAAAATATCATAAAATTGGCCTCATCAATAATCATTTGCATTTCTAGCAAGATCATAATCCTAATCACTTGTGTCTACATCTGCTTGATTTTCTTCATCATCCTCATTTGTGACCTGCAATACATTTCCTCTCTCAATTTCTTCATTGGTAATCAAAATCTCTTCTTCAAACAGTCCCTCATAATTGTCTTCATCCACTTCTTCAAATGTTTCTTGTAAATTAACAAATTGTCCATCAGGCATTACATTGACAACTTCCATAAATTTTTGTCTCGAATGAGACTTTGTTTGAATGACATATGACCAACCTGGGCTTCTTACATCATCAATTAAAAATGATTGATTAATTTGAAGAGGGGAAACATATGGCTCATTTGTCTCTGATAAAAATTGTCATGTATTTGCACGTATAAATCCATACTCAAAAAAGTGTACTACAGATGGTCGAATCCATTTATATTTTAAAAATATAGGACTATTTTCACCAAAATCCACTTGAATAATTTCTTGGATGAATCTAACATAAAATTTCTTCTCAATTTCATGAAGAAATTCAGCACTAACAACACAATCACAATTTTTCTTTCTTTTGTCCTTTTCTTCCACTCTTAAATGACTACCATAGGCCCATATTCCACTAAAACGTATAGCCCATATATGTGGAGATTGTGAAAGCTCACTTTCCTCTATTGTTATATATTGACCTTCTTATTTTGCATCATTGATTACATTAAAAATCCATTCTTCAAATTTTGGAAAAGAATCATCTCCAATAAAATTATGACGTATGCGCTTTTGAGGTTGATGCTGCATCCAAATTTAATTCTCTTCTTCATATTTTATACATAAAATAATGACGTACAAATAGTAAGATTAATAATATGAATGTGTAAATGCAATTGAGTAAAAAAATTAGTGTAATTTTTTTTACCTGCGCCACTTGTCAAATGAAGATGTATTTTAAAGAATAAAGGCATGTATTATACTTCTTTCTTGATATGAGAGCTTGAAGCGACTTCCATTTCTTTCTAATACTTCACCTGCAACGCTCTCATCTTCTTCATCATCTCATACATGTCAATTGACATTTTTAAAATCCTTCATATATTTTGTGTAAAACCCATGGCCTTTTGCATTGAATATCCCTCAGATATGCTGCCTTCTAGTTTTCCCTAGTATAGACAATTTTTTTCAAAAATTTCATATATCATTCTATAAGATACATCCATCTTGTTCTTAATGGACCACAATGCTCTAGTTCATATTCTAGATGTATCAAAAGATGAATAGAAATGTTAAAAAGTACTAGTGGAAATTCTTGCTCTAATAGACAAAGGACTTCAATAACCTCCTCTCTCAAACTATCAAAGTTTGAAGGATCCGATACATGTAAACTCATTCTTTTTAATATTAGGCCCAACATTATAATTTCCAATCTTGGCCCCTCAATTATGACATGATAGTAATGGGTCTTAAGGCCTCTTAAGCTATTAATGTCAATTTGTCTAATAATGTTTCTACTCACATATCCAATGGGAAAGCGGGTCTAAGACATCAATTGTAAGAATTGTGCATGTTGTTCCTTTGTCCAGACATAAGGAGCACTAGGTTTTCTATATTTTTCATTATCATATTTTTTAACCCAAAGATTTTGATGAATCTTTATTTCTCAAAAGTCTTCACGAGATGAAATAGTATCAAAAGAGCCAAAAAGAGTTTCTATAATAGCATAACCTATATTTTTCTTAGTATGCATAAAGTCAACAGTATGCCTGATGGCTATATCCTTAAAGTATGACAAAGTATACAATATGCACAACCATTTTACACCACTTTCATTACATGGATCATATCTTCTTCCAAAAATCCCAATATTTTCAATAAATGACATTCTTTTTTGTCCTTTCTCAATAATATAATCACCTGTTATTAGCAATGACACTTCACGATTCTCTTCTTGACCATTGAAACATGCTTTTTGTCGATGATATGGATGATCCATTTTAAGGTAAGAATGATGTCCACAATAAATACACTTACACAAACTTCTTGAGTGCCTCACAAAATCCTTAAAGTTGCAAGTAGGACATCCATGGCATCCGTGAATAGAGAGACTAGACAATGTGCCATATGTAGGAAGATCATGAATTGTAAACAATAAGGAAGCTTTTAAAGTCAATTTGATTGAATTACCATCCCTTAAAGACTGAAATGTTTTAATTCCGTTCCACAATTCCATTAGATCATCATATAATGGCTCTAGATAAGCATCTATTGTATCTGAAGTGACACTTTTCTTTCCTGGTATAATCAATGATAACATTAAGAAAAATGGTTTAGTTTCTAACCATGGAGGCAAGTTCTAATTTATTAGAAACATTGGCCAAGTTGACCATTTAGTACTCTAATATGATAATGGGTTCACACCATCTAGAGCCAAACCCAACTTTATATTATGAGGATCTTGATAAAAATCAGGCCATTTTTTTTATCAAATTCCATCCATGTCTTAGAGTCTAGAACATGTCGTTGTTTTCCATTAGTGCTCTTATTTTGGGCATGCCACTGCATAAGTTCAGAAATGTCTCTACACTTATACATTTGGAGCAATCATGGGATTATCAGAAAGTGGTGAAGAACCTTTCTAGGAACCACAATTGATTTCAACCCTTGTCTATACCTCGCTTCATGACATTTCAGACATTCACTCTCATTTGCAAGATTTTTACAAAATAATACATAACCATTCACACATGTGTGGATGTTTTCATACCCCAAGCCGAGCTTACTGATTTGATTTTTATATTGACTTCATTTTTGTAGCAATGTGGAGTCAGCTGGTAATAATGAACTTAATAATGTCAATAATTTATCTACACTCTCATTTGTCCAACCATGCACCACTTGCAAGTTAAGAATTTGAAGAATTGTTGTCAAATGACTCAACTTGTAATTAGCATAAACAGGCTTTAAAGAATCCTCCATTGACTTGGCCCAATCATCATTTAGACCCTCATTTAGCATTCTATCAACTTCAAACCCTTCGTCAAGCATTTATTTCTCTTCATTTATGTTTGTTTCCTCTTCATCTCTCACTGTCTGCAATTCTATCATATCTTCATAATAATTGTAAGCCCAAGGGCTTATACCACTATGCCCATATCTTATCATATGTTGATAAATCACATTTCTCTTTTTCACCTTTCCACCAAGACAATTTTTACATGGACATGGATATTTGTCAATGTCCCCCTCATCAACTACTCTCTCATCATACGCATGATATTGATCTGTAGTCAACCTATGATGTTCATCCATCTATAATATTCTGCATTCCAATATTAATTTAGTTTCTAAATTAAAGAAAAAATATAAATCTGAAAATAGAGATGCCAAAACATTGTTGAAAGTAGTCGCTTTTAGTAGAGACCATAAAAGAAAGAAGAGGATATAATGATTCATTTTTCTGAAATCTATCTTACATTCATTTGAAGTTTACCTAGTGAGAATAGAATATGTCTATGTCTCAGGTTTCAAATTACCTGTGAATTTGTTGCAGAGGGCCTTGCTAACTTCAAATTTGTTGCAGAAAACTCTAAATTCCTTGCCCACCTTTTCAAAAGTCTCCAAGTCCTATCTAAACAAGCTTTATCACCCATGAAAGTGCTTCAATACCTGTCCATGAGAATAAAAAATGTTAACAACTATGATGAGTGTGTATTAACAACTTATGAATCAAATTAAAGATGAGTGGAAAATCATTATAAAAACTATATCTTAATCATAATCTATGGGCCTATGCTAATATAAAATAAAAAAATGAGCATGTTATCATCATTTTTATAATTGAAAAGGAGAAAAATCATTGTTATCATCATGTCCTTGTATTCCTTAGTGGTCGGGGAGATCAGTAGTGCTAAGGGATATATCATTAAATAGTGCTAAGGGATGTATTCCTTAGTGCTAAGGGATAGATCAGTAGTGCTAAGGGATAATGCATTATATTTGTACAACAAAGTGAATCAAAGTAACTTTGAGACCTTCTACATATAGAAAGGCAATCAACATTGCATGGAATTTGTGTACCTTTTCCAATAAATTTATGGTATGATAAATTTCAATTAGTTTCAAATGAAGTTGCAGTATAAGGAGAAATCATTCTATTTCTATGCATGCACCTTGCCATTTGCAATGACATTGACAATGATTTATGAGTCTTCTTCAAGGTGCAATCAACACTTATACACTTGTTTTCCTTCTAACCGAGTCTGTCTTTTTGCATAGATGGTCTAGTTGAAGAGAATCTCCTAATAATGAAGATTAAAATATCATGTTGTAGATGAGCGATTCAGAAACCAGAAACTACACCAACATTGTTTCTAACCTTGTGTATGATTGTGAAGACAAAGCTTCTCTCAAGATGGGCCATTTTTAGTGAATCACATGTAACTGTTACCCAAAATTACAACATACAAAAGAATAAACACAAATAGGGAAAGATTGCATTTTAGGGTCCAATTAACACTGTCTTTTAGGTGATGTTAATTAACATTTCATTATTGCATTCAATATCAAATTTTTATTTTTGTACTCTAAGTATTAATCATAATTCAAATTTTCAAATTCATAATTGATCATTACATTGTGCATTCAAACTGAATGTAGTATACAAGTGTTCTTTTATATTTCATATTTCATGTCAAATAAAAGAGTACAATTTGCAGAATAGAAAGCATGATAGAAATATGATTAGGGTCCCATGCATTGCCTTTATTGTCTGCATGTTGTCAGTTGATTGTCTACCAAGTCCTCAGGTCCTTAGGTTCATTGTCCAAATCTTAATTCTAGGTGTCTTTAGGGATATCCCACATCATGAGAGAGAAAATGATATTAGATCTAGTTAGATCTAAGAAATGCATGAAACTTAAATATCACACAACAATAAATCTTTCAAGGCTACATGTCAGTCTAGTATTCCAATGCAATAAGAAAATATGATTCACATGAAAGATAGTATTAAAGGGACTTGTTTTAACATGAAACCTTTTACTATTAATGGTCATTCTTATGCATATTTTTTTTTTATTTAAACTAGATATTTGAATAAAAGGGACTTAGTACTTGTGACTAAGAAACCTTTTTTAGATTCAGTAGAATCTTGTTAGATTAGTGAACATAATAACTTTGTTGCTATTGATTCATAAATTTCATTATTTTTTGGCATTTTCATAAACTAATATGTTTATCATGTTCACTAACCTAACAAGATTAGTGTGATGTTGTTTTGAAGCTTAATAGAATAAAATGCAATGTTCAGTTGACTAGTTTACATGTCACAGTCAAGAGAAATTGATGCAGTTTCAAAGTACAATAAAAAATGCCCCAACATATGCTTCCAATGACAAATAATTCACAAGTACCAGAAACAGAAACAACCTTGCTATACATTCTAATATCCATCAGGATAAATGACTGGTATCGATGATATTAAACTTCATTTTGAATCTGAAACTGAATTAAGAAATTATAAAGAACTTGCTTTGCTACAAGATGTATTTATGAAAATAGTTCCTTATTCATATGATATTGCTGAGTTCAAAAAATACTTCAAGAATTGATCATTATGTTATGATATTGTTGTTTGACAAAAGAAAGAATGCTAAAGAGTTGTATTTCAAATTATTAGGAGTGTTTATAGAGTGTCTTGATGGATGTCACAAACCCGTGCTCAAACTCCATCATGTTACATTTTGGTGTTTGTGATTGTCACGAGCCTGTGCTTGAATTTCACAAGAAAATTAACAAGAACATTCTACAACTTAGCATTTCAAAGTATATCATGCATTGTTCACTATTTACATTGCAAGATAATAAACACCAGTCATTCATTGGTTGAATCAAGAGAGATTCATGTTCATATAATGGATTGGATACAAATAAGAATCTTTTGCAAGGTTATTGATCACAAAAGTAGCATGTTCATCCAAATTCTATAGTCAATATCAATTGAGTATGATTTAAACCAGATGGCAGCACATAGAAAACTAACAGTATAAAATCTTAGTTATCCTTTAATTCAGGTTTTTGTGCCTATATTTTAATCTCTATTTAAAGCATTATGAGATATGGTGGTCACATTACATAAAGAAAGTTCAAGATCAAAGTCACAATAAAACACCATTAGAATGCCCAAGCTAAAGATGGAATGGCTAGTATGTATCAAACAAAAGCCAGTAATGCAAGTTATGATAGGCTATATAAAGATGTAATAATCAAATAAATGCAACAACATCATAATGATTGGTAAAGATAAAAATCACAAGCATGACCTTTGTTTGGAGAAGGAAACTCAATAGGCTGAGCTTGGGGTGGATTTAAATAAACACTGGTGTTTTATCCAAGATTATGACACCAAGCAAGTGGTAATAGAGGACAAGACTACAATAAGTGACCAAGCATGATGGTTTACACTAGTGAGGATGAGATAATGACCACTCTTATCAGTGGAGTTGTGTATATTTGTTAATGATTGGTGTGTTAAGAGGTCAAGCTGAAGGGGGGTACAAATGGTTGGTGTGTGCTAGCACATACAACATTTATTTTTAGAACTAAAGTCACTGTTGATAGTGAAAAGGAGATATCATACAAAGCATACAAAGTGTTAAATTAAGTTTCAAGCTGAGAAGGAGTTACTATTTGTAAATAGGCTAAAAACAGTTATATCTAGTTCATAATATGTAGCATTTAACTCACTATCAAAAAAGGGAAAAACAAATCAGTAGATTTCAAGGAGTTAGCTAAGCAACAAGAGAAAGGAGAAATGAACTTATCTCAATAGGATCTAGGGAGAACTCATATTCAAGTCCGAGTTCTAGCTCAAGACTAGTTACAGCCGAGTCCAAGATAGTTCTAGGTCGAGTTCTCTATCAGAGATTTCAAGCGCATGGGTCAAGCTTTTCAAATAGTTCAAGCCGAGATTCACCCTATGCAACTCAGTTCTCAATAATGCCTCAAGTCATGATTACAAGACCAGTTGTAGCTGAGCTTTAAAATAACCTAGGAAAGCTCAAGTTTTAGTCACGACCCTCCAAGCCCTTAGCTTGAGGTTCATCAAAATCACGCGAACAAAGCTCGTGCTCATCAAAGTATCTAAGGTCGAGACTGCAATGTTTCATGTCGAGCTTCATGCTCGGGTTCTATGCCAGAGGTGAGCCCATTTACAATCAAAACCAATGCTCGAGTCACAGATATAACACCAATATATTGCCAAATCAAGGGCCGAGACTACAGTACACCATGCTAGTGATCTCCAAGATCACACAGAAGAAGAGCTTGAGATTAAAATGAAAATAGTATGAGGGCACAGTTAGAATTCGATATAAACTCATAGTCATGGAGTAGACTCAAGATAGAGCTTGAAGCTCGATCTGAAGCTATGATTGAAGGATTCAGTCACAACCAATCTTCAAAGAAATCTCCAGCTTAGTATTTTCAGTCCCAACTTCAGCTCGACCCTCAAAATCAAAGTCCACTCAATGATAGAGGCCCTCAAACTTGCAGAGGACTTCAATATACCAGATTCAAACTGAGAAGAATACCATAATGTTTTTACAGAGCTTCATCACAACTTAGGTTTTTTCCTTCATTTTTTTGCCAAATGACAAATAGAAGAGATGTGAAAATCAAGAATCAAGTTAAGTTTTGAGAATTTGGAGTCCACTGGCATCGCATTCAATGCCATTACTTCAGCCAATCAGCATCATGTCATAGCTCAAACCCCAACAGTGCCACCTCATTCAATAGTGCCAACAATGCCTTTGATATTTTTATGATATTGCAAGTTGCTTGAGTGGTCATGTCAACCCTTTTGCACTTAGCAATAAGTTTAGACTTAGGTAATTCATCTAAGTTTAGACTTTATATAGAATGAGGGTAGTTTTGGGGATTATTTGAATTTAGTAAATGTTGGTTTATATTGTTAAAAGATTTCATCTTTATTACAACCAACATTTGGGGCTTGAGTTTAGGGTCTTTGGCATAATTTTAGGCCAATTTAGAGTGTTTTTAGGGCTAAGAATAAGGATTTTGGATTTTTTGAATTTGAGGCATAGGAGGGTTATAAAATTGCTTTTTTGAATCAGTTAGGGGGTTCCAGATTCTTGAGAGAAGGATAAAACTGAGAAATTTTGTTCCTTGATGCTTTGAGCTCTTATTCTGTAACCTTTATGTCAGATTTTGGAGGATAATAAAGCAGATGATCTATTTCTCCTCATATTTTGGGTATTGATTCTAATCCTATTTTATCATTCTTCATAAGTGTTAATTTGTTTTGGTAGCTAAGAGAAGTGAATGATTCCTATTCCTCCTCTAGGTGAACAAAATTCAAGCCTTATGAAGAATATGTATGTTTGTTAACAGATTGAGCTATTTGTGGTATATACCCTACTAGTGAGATCTAGATTAACCTATATGTTGATCAGTGATTCAAAGCATCAGTCCTTTTGATATATGAATTGTGGTTACTATTTATATTCTAACCAAAGTTTGAATTCAAATTTGGTGTATCACCCCATTTCCCATTAAGTTTTCAATCATTTTCCCTTTTTCCAATTAAGTTTTCAATCAAGAGGTGATATTTTCAGATCAAATACGAACTGAATCTAGAGATTGCTTCTTAATCAGAGTCCACCCACAACTCAAGAAGGTTTCCATTGTTAGGATAAGATATCATTAAGCCCTAATGTCTGACTTGGGGTGGTATTTTAAAACCTAAATAGTTTTTGGCATACCTAGTGGGACCTTGTGATACATGAATCGAATCTAAACAAGGAGCGTTAAGGAGTTTGAATATTTGTAGTTGTCTTTCAATAAGAGAGGTAGAATTGTACAAAGAGAGCCTAGAGGTCCTAGAGAGCTTTTTGTTCAACCTATTCAAAGAGGTAGGAGACTAGAGAGACCAAAGAAGTTAAGATTTGAAATAAATTTAGCTCCTCCCTCTTACCGCACTGAATTTTCAGATTCAGAGGAGGAAGTTTTTGAAGATCTTGGAGCATTTCAAAGCAAATTTGTTCCTGAACGGCCACCACTAGTACAATTATTGATTTTAACCTTCAATTTCAAAAGACTTGGAACATGATCCCTTCTACGGTAAGACCCTTCATTGAATATGCATTCTTGTATTTTCTTAAGAGTTTGAATAGCAATATCTCAGTTATGATACAATCTATGGGAGGTACTTCATTGCCTCAAGCTTTTGATACTACTATTAGGGCAGAGAATAGTCTTATTCAGGCAAGAAAAATAGCTCCAAGGCCACCTATGCCCTTCTTTCCTAGAATTCAGTCTAATATTCCATTGGTAGTTCCACCTCTTTCTACTGTCCCATCATTTTAAAGCCCAGAGGTAGTCCATGTTGCCCCTCTGAATGAGTTGCAAATCATTAAAGATAGCCAACAAAAAATAAAGAGTTTATTGCATTCCTTTGGCAATTAGTGAGTCTTAAGAGGAATCAAGCACAAGAAAACCCTATAGTTCAAAATCATTTTGTTGGTTCCTCATCCCAATATCTTAATTAGCCCAATTATCAAGCTAATAAGCAGTAATTCCAAGGGAATAGTAATGTTAATAGATAGAATTGGAATCAGAGGCCTAATAAACAATATAATCCTTCACCTCTTAATACTGTGAGGGATATAGTTTCTAGCCAAAATAACATTGCTACTGAGTGATGCTTTCCATGTAATCAAGATCATGATTTGTCAACATATTCTAAAGGAGTGCTTAATCAGGCTCTTATGGTACAAAATTCAATCAATTCACAACAAAATGTGCTTGTTGAGGAGATCCAACAACGACCAGATCAGAATGTTCCGGATACTAGTTTTCTAAATTGGCATGAGGAAGAGTTTTGTGGCCTAAATGATGTTATACATTTTTCAGTGAATACTAGAGCCAAGAAGAGGGCTCTAGAATCAGACTAGTTAGTTGGAGCTGTAAGAGCAACTACTTCATCATCATCAAAATCCTCCCCAGTTTCTTCCGAGTATGCGTATCTGTCAAGAAATTGACAGTGACTCAAACATAACTTTCCTGAAATTCAATCAGAAAATCAAGTACAGCCAAAAGCCTATATATATAACCACTCTCACATAAATACCACATAAATGTATCTTCTCTTCAACCTGATACTGTAATTGTGGTACCTACAAAAAAACAAATACACGGATGTGGCAACTAACTCACCTTGTTGCATTATGAGATGGAGCCCACAAGGCACAGATGACACACAGTAGTACAAATGCAAGAAATGTCCAAAATGCAGAGATAATCCAGGCATTTTGCCAACGTTCGGTGAAGGGATCTGTTGCCTTGAAATATAACTGCATCCAAAAGTCAAAAACCCATTCTTATGCAAAATCTCACCAAGATATACACATCTACTCATAACTCTAATTTGTTCGATGTCTGTTGAAAGCATAAAGCAATTCAATCGCACAAAACCTTGAAAACCATCATATAAACTATTTGATACTTAGTGAAAGTACAAAAACAATCAATCTGTCCAGAAACGCAGAGATCAACATGTTCATTACCTCATAGCCAATCCAAGCAACAGAAAGAACAATTGCCACTGCCAATAAGTTTGTAAACTTTCTATAAAGCTCAAGCTTTGCAAAGCTTCTCTGTGCCTACAACAATATAAGACAGGCTTAGCAGATTGGCAAAAATTGCAACTCCTTCCTTGCCATATAATAGAATGAAACCCACTTCTACCTAAATTTAAGAGGCTAAAAAGCCAGAGCTAAAGAACAGTACATTGCTTTCTGCAAAGCTTCTCCGTGCCTACGCTAACTATCAGAGATATAGACCAATCTAAAATATTGTCATACACAGTTATTTACTCCAATAATATAAACCAGAGAAATAGACCAATCTAAAATATTGTGTAAGATTCAAAGTGCTTGATACATTATGTTTGACCAAAAGCTAATGTTGACCTTGTATGATATAAAGGGCATCCACATTAAGACATTAGTTGCATTGTAAAGCTTACAAACAAATATTTTAGAGCTTTGTCTGGTTGTTTCAAATAGTCCAATATTGTTAATAACAAACCGAAAATAGCAGTGACATCTTTGTGAACAAAGGAAAGAACACAGTTTAGAACCATATTAAAACCTTATTTGAGCTTACAATCTGGCATCCATCCACCTCAAAGTAGGCAGGATTCGAAAGTGACTTTGAAAATTTCACAATAGCACTAATTAAAATCATCGCCTTGGCCAAATTTTCATGTAAATCTGATTGGTAAATACATGTTCAAAGGAAAGCGGTGGCAAATGAACAAGTGGAGCCAAACTGTCTAGTAAAAAAAAGCCCACTTCAAACCTCAATTTCCAAAATTGTGGAAAACTAAACCATGGACCAAGGAGAAAGAAATTTCTGAAACAACAAAAGTTATTGCTACTGGAATTAGCATCTGATTACCATTTAATACAAGACTAAATATACCGCTTAGAGCATGGAGTAAGGAAAAATGTGATATATGCAAAATCACAAATCCATATACCAAAGAGAGATTTACAGAAGATGAATATGTAATATGCAAAATATATATTATGGAAAACTCCATTCACAGAATCATATCCCCAGTCCTCACATAAAGGAAAGCTTCTACAGATCCAGGGCATGCAGGGAAAATGACTTATCTCAAAATGACAGATGAAATCCATATAAATCAGAATAAAAGCTCCGTGTATGTTAATAGTTGGGCATAAATTAATTATTAAATAAAGACAAGTCATGGTCAAAAATTAATTTCTGATATTATAATCCAACCATAGTCACTTGGAGCGAGAGACATAACAGACATGTCAGTTGCCAAAAAAATAGAATACAAGGATGTGGAGAAGCACCATGAATCTAACAACTTTCAAACAAGATTAGATAAAAAAGCCTTGGATTCTATGAGGCACTCGGGAGACAAAACTCTAATACATAGCTTTGAGATCATGTCTTGGATGGTTCAAAAATATTATTTAAAATTTGCTCCGATACTTCATTGTTTGGGAAAGTCCTACTTAACCAATATTGTCAACAAATGATGGATAATATTCTTTGAATGGTCAAGAGATAAAAACAAATTGATCTTAACAACCTTCAAACAAGTTCAGATGAAAAAAATCTCGGATTCCATTAGGTACTTGGAGACACAACTCCAATACATAACATTTACATCATATGGATGATTCGGAACAATTATTTAATATTTGCTCCCATACTTCATTGTTTGGTACAGTCCTACAAAACCAATAGTGTCAATAATGGATTGATAATATTGTTCAAGTGGTCAAGAGACATTAACAAACTGATTCTTATGACTTCCAAACAAAATTAGATATAAAAAAGCCTTGGATTGTATAAGGTACTTGGAGACATAACTCTAATACATTGCTTTAAGATCAAATGTCTTGGATGGTTCAAAAAAATTATTTAATATCTGATCTTAATCTCCATTGTTTGGAACAGTCCTACTTAACTAAAGTTGTCAACAAGGGATGGGTAATATTTAATGGCTTAATAATTGATATATGCCTTTAAAAAGAAGCTGATATCTATATAGTACTCCTTTATCATTTAACTTTTTATTTTAAAAATAAAAAATTGCATATGTGGATCAGGGAACATCATATTATTCTGATAGCACAAGCTCCTAAAATGGAGTAGGGTTCTCTTGCACTTCAATCAATTGATAAGAATATTATACAAGAACATGTTCTCTTCTTTTTAGTACCATTTTGGACTTTGATGATACATTTTTCTGTTGTAAAACATGCCTATACATTTTCAAGAAAAATATATGCCTAATTTTCTCTTCATCTTACTTCAAATAATTTTTATCTGAGGGGGAATATATTTGGAATTTGGGGCCTCTCCAAAAACAAGAGAACTGTAGTACATCCAGACAAAAGAAATAATGGTACTTAGCCTACCTAAAAACCTAAAACACTGAAAGAGAAATCCACCCGATAAAACAAATCCAAATGCTTGAAAAGTCAATCAGGCCCAACATTAAACAAACACTGTATTGGATCCTATACACAATCATCCTTTTTCCATAGGTGGTTTTCTACCCTTTCAAAAGAGGACCTCCACTGCACACTATGAACCATCCCAAAAACAAATTTCTTCCTCTGACCACCTTCCATGGCATTTAACAGAATATCATAATTTCCCTTGAACTATTTGGATTCCATGCAAGAAATGCTAAGAATTTCTAAACAAGCCAAATAAATTTCCCCTTCCTCATAATATCCTTGGAGGGCCATGGCAAGCCTCTAGAAATACATTACATTATGGCTTAACAAATGTTTATGTAGTGCACAAGGATGGTAAGAAATTTCATCTTACTCCTTTGTCAGTTGCTAGCATTGAAAGTGAAAGAATTGTGTGTTTTGGCACAAAGATGTATATAACCTTGCAGGAGCAGGAGAAGAATGGAAAGGAAGGGGCAGGTCTCAAACATAAGCCTTCCTTAATGGTTATGAAAAAAAATTACTAATGAGAAATGCAACAGTTCTAATTTACAGCAGACAATGCATGGAAAATGAGTGTTGGTAGGCACACTTTGGTGTCCTATGATGTCATCAATGAAAGGTGATATTGGTATGTTCATGAAGGACATTTGCAGGGGTCATTTGGATCCTCAAACTCAGAAAAAGAGTTCAATAAGGCAGTCCCATCTTGATTGTCCTCGATCAGAAGAGAACAAAGTCATCCTTGGTGGTGACAAGAGAAAAGATTTGTTTTGTGTTTCTAATGTTTTGAATACAGTTAATACTCATGTGAAGGGTGATAAGTTACAGGTGAAAGGTTGCAAACATCCATCTAGAAGAATGGGTGGCAAGAAGATAACTCTTCACTCTTGGGACAAGAGTTGCTTTGAAGGTGGGGTGTATGGTGCAGGAGCACCTATCCAATCACCTCAGTCCACCTTGGAACCAAATGAAGTCAGAGGATCAAAAGAGTCCTTGAATGTTAATTGGGAAATATTGAAGCCAATAATGGCAATTTGTAATAATCAATTTGATTTAAAAGTTAAATGTCCTTAAGTCCTGGTGAGGACTTAGGACCAAAATATTGTATGGGTGGCCAATAGTGTCAAATGAGATCTAGAAATGGTTTGAATAAATTAATTAGGTCCTAGGAACAAATTAGAATAAAGGTTGATAAGTTAGAATGAGAAAAAATTAATAAAACTATAGTTAGAAATTCAAAAATTTGAATACTAACGGTTATATGCAAATTGGAGGGAAAATGAGTTTTAAGACATAAAACAAATTGTAAACACTTCTAACCACTTGGGGTCGGTTATGGAAGTTGGGAACAATGTTATAAACAACCTTTAATGCCTAAAAAACACAATGGTACGTATTGGTGAAGCATTTTGTACGGATTGTAAGGAATGAGGCAATAAAAGTTAAGGTTTTCTTACATTCTCTGTAATGTCCCCAATTTAGCAAGTACATGTGCTTGTTATTGTCAGTTCATCAATGCGGTCCCTATGAGCTGACGGTTTGATTAGGGGATCTATATGTCACACTTACTATTTTTAGTAAGTCAATTATACCCAGTTTCTATTTTGGGTAAGGTAGTTGGCCGTGGGTTTTAGTCTACAATCTTCTTTGGAGTTCATCCCTGAATTGCCAATTACCACCTTCTTCATGTTTTATGGAATGAAGCTTGGCTTATTTCAATATGTTACTTTAAGTGTTTTAATTTGAAAGTGTGAACTTGACGATTGTTAACACTTAAGTGAAAGGTGTGTTTATGAAGCTGAATGGTGGTGTGTTGATGAAGACTTGATACCTTTTATTAAAAGCCAAGCATTGCAATTTTTCATTGTGCTTATGATTTTTAAAAATGGAGTTGAATGGACAAGTGCGAAATAGCTGAGAAGTGAGGGTTTGAAGTATCTTTGGAGAAACGTTCTTTTTCCCAAGAATTCTCTTTGAGATGGATTGAATGCCATCGAATTGTGAAAAAGAATGCCATTGATGAAGTTCTACAGCCTGCTATAAATTGTCCTAGGCTGTACGATTTATTGCAAGGCCGTATGAAATTATTAGTGTCATATAGTTTGAATGGTAGCCATATGCACTTTGGGAGTGTGTCTTTTGGGAGTTGTGGCCATTTGTAGTGGGTTTTACGCCTGCTAGAGGAACCAGATACTCACAACAATCTATAGCAGCATCCGCAGTTAAAGAAAGACCTACATGAGAAGTCTTTGGTGGGAGATAATCATTGCAGCCTACATCTTAAACAGGTGCTCAATAATTTGCCATTTAGTTTATACAATGATAAATATATGAAGGTGTGAATGTTATTTTGAAAAGGAAATTCAATTCAATAAATTCCTCATTGATATGTTTAAGTTGTAATTCAAAGTCTAGTGAGATATAAAAATATTAATTTCTAGAAGATTAAGAATTCAGAATTGTCAGTGTTTCTTAAAAATCACTATTGCAAGAATAAGAGCTACAAAGGCTCTTTATAGTGGTATCAGAGCATTGATCCTGCCAGCCTGAAGTTTTGGGCCCAGCTATGGCAGAAATATTTGCACCAGGATTTCATTATGTCTGCAGGGGTAGAGCTTCGCAACCCCCTGAATGGAATGAACAAGGACTGCATTGAGTGCATTTCTATGGATTTTATTGTGGGCCTGCCTAAGGTCCAAGGTAGAGACTGTATTTATGTGGTAGTGGATCGCCTTACCAAATTTGCTCACTTCTTTCCGATTACCACTACCTTTTCAGTGGTATAGGTGGTATAATTGTTTTTCAGGGAGATTTTTCGGTTACATGGGTTACCGCAAAGTATTGTGAGTGATCGAGATAGTCGTTTCATGAGTCACTTTTGGTAGGAGTTGTTCAGGTTATGTGGTACAGAACTAACTCCCAACACTAGCTATCACCCGTAGACTGATGGTCAGATTGAGATTGTTAATAAATGGGTGGAGGGCTATCTACGTAACTATGTTTCCGCTCAGCAGAGGGCTTGGGTGAAGTGGGTTTATTTATGTGAATACTACTATAATTCGACTCATCATATATCCATCTGTATGACTCCTTTTCAAGCTTTCTATGGATATGATCCTCCCAGTTTTCTTCATTTGATGCTCAGTGATAACAGAGTACCTAGTGCCGGGGATTTGTTACAGGATAGTCAAGATGTTTTAGGCACTTTGTAGGATAATATACAATGAGCACATAATCAGCATAAGCAGTATGTTGATCAGAGGAGAGTGGCCCATTCCTTTGAGGTTGGGGACATGGTGTATTTGATGTTGCAGCCATACATGCAATCGTCCATTTGGAGAAGCGGAGCTGAAAAGCTTAAACCACGGTATTATAGTCCCTTTTGTGTGGTTTGGCGAGTTGGCGAGGTTGTTTATGAGATGGATTTGCCTACTGATAGTAAGGTGCACAATGTTTTTCATGTGCCCCATCTGAAGAAAGCTTTGGGAAGGCATGTTATTCCTTCGTCTGTTTTATCACTATTGGTTGATGAGGGGAAGTTGGAATTGGTTCTTTAAGCCATTTTGGATACCAGGGAGAGACAATTGCACATACGAGTTATCTGAGAGTTTTTGGTTAAATGGCATGGTCTTCTGGATGAGGATGCTACTTGGGAGTCAGAGGATATTTTGCAGCATCTTGGGTTATGATTGCTTGAGGACAAGCAATCTTGGGGAGGGAGGACTGTAATGTCCCTAATTTAGCAGGTACCTGTGCTTATTATTGTCAGTTCATCAATGTGGTCCCTGTGAGCTAACGGTTTGATTAGGGGATCTTTGTGTCACACTTACTATTTTAGTAAGTCAGTTATACCCAGTTTCTATTTTGGGTAAGGTAGTTGGGTGTGGATTTTAGTCTACAATCTTCTTTGGAGTTCCTCCCTGAATTTCCAATTACCACCTTCTTCATGTTTTATGGAATGAAACTTGGCTTATTTCAATATGTTACTTTAAGTGTTTTAATTTGAAAGTGTGAACTTGATGATTGTTAACACTTAAGTGAAAAGTGTGTTTATGAAGCTGAATGGTGGTCTGTTGATGAAGACTTGATACCTTTTATTAAAATCCAAGCATTGCGATTTTTCATTATGCTTATGATTTTTGAAAATGGAGTTGAATGGAGAAGTGCAAAATAGTTGAGAAGTGAGGGTTTGAAGTATCTTTGGAGAAATGTTCTTTCTCCCAAGAATTCACTTTGAGATGGATTGAATGCCATCGAATTGTGAAAAAGAATGCCATTGATGAAGTTCTACAGCCTGTCGTTAATTGTCCTGGGCTGTGTGATTTATTGTAGGGTCGTATGAAATTATTATAGTGTCGTACAGTTCGAATGGTAGCCGTATGTACTTTGGGAGTGTTCCGTCTCGGAGTTGTGGCCATTTGTAGTGGGTTTTGCACCTACTAGAGGAACTGGATACTCACGACAATCTACAATAGCATCTGCGGTTAAAGAAAGACCTGCGTGAGAAGTCTTAGCTAGGAGATAATCATTGCAGCCTGCGTCTTAAATAGGTGCTCAATAATTCACCATTTAGTTTATACAATGATAAATATGTGAAGGCATGAATGTTATTTTGAAAAGGAAATTCAATTCAATAAATTCATCATTGATATGTTTCAGTTGTAATTTGAAGTCTGGTGAGATATTAAAATATTAATTTCTAGAAGATTAAGAATTCATAATTGTCAATTTTTCTTAAAAATCACTATCACAAAAATAAGAGCTACAAAGGCTCTTTACATTCTTTGTATCCATTTGATGTGTTGTTGATTCCAAATCATTTGTATGGCTCAAGCATATTGTATTTGACCATTTTGAATCATATTTATCTTCCTTATATCAATTTTTGGCAAATTATTGTTCAGGTTTAGAATTGTCACCCTAACTCAGGCATTAAGGCTACACGACAATTCTATCCTAACAATGGAAACCTCCTCGAGCTGTGGGTAGACTTTGAATAAGGAGGAATCTCTGGATTCTAGGGTGGTTCCTATCAAATATAGAATATCACTTCTTGATCTGCAACTTGTTTGGAAAAGGGAAAAGAATACTTCAAACTGAAAAAAGAGTAGGGTGATAGACCAAGAATTGATTCAAACTTTGTAAAAAGATAAATCATTAATCCTATAAATGAAGGTCTTGACACTTTGAATCTCTACTCAACATATGGGTTAACAAACCTTACTATCAGGGTTAGACCACAAATAGCTCGAATAGTCAACAGACATACATTTTTCCCACAAGGCTTTTGAACAATTGATTACCTCAAGAAGGAACATAAATTTGTTCACTTCTCTTGGACTACAATGAAATTAGCACTTATAAGAAAAGATGAAGACAAGATCATAAACCAAAAGAACTTCACCAATATGAGCCAAAAATCTCTTCTTTTATTTCCTCCAAAATCTAACAAAAGTGATTACAAAAATGGCTTTGAGAACATTTAGGAACAATAAGTTCACTATATGCCCTCTCTCCAAAATCTGCAACCCCTAAAATTTATCATAAAAATTAATCTTATAGCGTGCCCTAAGCTTCAATCCGAAAATCCAAGCCCTATACAAATTTCCCTAAAAAAGGCCAAACACATGCCAGTAATTAAGCCTACGAAAACTTGACCATAAGTGCCCCAAAATATTGGCTTGAAATAAGGATTTAAAATCCTTTCACATAGTTTGCCAATATTTTAAATTATTTTAAAATTGAATAAAAATCTAATTATTAAAATCCAATATTTTGCTATGCTAAACTCCTAACTTAGAAATAAATTTCTAAGTGTATAAAAATGCAAAGTGGGGAAAGTCAACATGACTATTCGACCCACTTGCAACATGATGTAAAAATAAAGGAGCGAGGGGGCACTGCTGTTAGTTTAAGCCTACAGAAATTGACATCTGCATTGATGGCATTTTCTTGGCGGACCCTAAATATTCACGAACTCATTTCATTGTTGAAACCGGTGTTAAGTTTTTCTTTGTATGGAATAAACAAGAAGAATTTTGCAAACCCTAGATCGACATATGGCAAAAGTTTAATGGAACTCAACCTCTTTGTTTCTGTTTGAAATTATCACTTTGCTTAGCTGTAGCTATGTGTTTGAGTTTGGCTTGGCCATAACCGATCTTGAATCTCGAGCTAGACTAGGGATTATTGTGACTTGGGCCTACAATTAATCCTTTATCTGGCACTATGCTCGGTCTTTGAACTATTGGAGACTTACGCCTTGATTGGTACATGTAACTATTTGAGGCCAGCTTTATTTCTATTGAAAATAACTTGACTGTGATTTCAAACTGTTATTGAATCGTGACTTGTTCATGTCAAATCTTGAGCTAGAGGCAGAAACAAGCTTGTGGCTTTATTTTCATACTTGGTGACTCGACTGTGATTGTATCCTTGACCTTTGAACTTGGTTCTGATGGAAGAACACCGGTCTATTTTGACATTGATCTACTATAGACTATAAGACTATAAGTCTTACCACTGGGAGCTCTCAGCTTTTCAGCCTTGACCATAGCTTGCACTCAGGCTATCCAGTTCAAACTTGGCTTTCTTGACCGGCAGATCTCAGACTTGGCTTTGATTTGAGACTTCACGGTACACGAGCTTCACATGAAACTCAAGGTTTTGACTTTGAGCATTCTCGGTCTCATGCTATAGATAAGTATTACTTACCTCTCCTTTGGTGTACATCACTTACTGTTCAAATCAAATTGTATCTCTATTTTTCTCTGCATTAATATCCATAGACTTTTGGGTTGTTGCTTGATCTGGGTGTTCATTTTTTTGCTGCAAATAATTCTGGGTTGTCAATTACGAGCTGCTCGGGCTTTTATCTTTAGCTCTTTGCATTAATATCCATTGGGCTTTTTCCTCTGTTATTGCTAAATAGATGAAGACAGAGAGTTGTTTGAATTAAAATTGTAAATAGAACTTCACTCTTTTATTTGCTTGAACCGGCACAAACTCAAAAAATGAGCTGGAAATACATCTTGGGGCTGGGGTTTTTTGGCTGTGAATAGGTCTCAACATATGTTCGAAATGATACTCATAATAATGCTAAGTTGTAGCATAGAAATATTTTTGGTCTTGAAACAAGTGCTTTAATTGATGCACGTATGCTTGACTGGTTTTGACCATATATTAGAAAATGATAAAACCAGTGCATAGACTTTCACCTTCACTAATATATTTAAAATGCTACATGTTTAAGATCTGAATGCTGCAATTTAAAATACACTTCCTGATATCCTTATTTAGCATTGAATAAACATGCATCTGGCATTTGGCACTATTATTTTAGTCATTTTCTACCTATAGCATCTCTTTTGGTGTACCTAGCAACATGCCATAAGCTGTATCTTTCTTTAGCACTTTGATAGTGAGCACCAAACACATGATTGCAAACTATTTGATATTTTGCTGTAGTAAATCCATGAATCAGATATATCAAGACTTGTAACATAAATTTTCTTTTTCAGCAATGAAATCTATTTATGGGGTTCGAGCACGGGCTCATGACACCCATAAACATATTTATATGATCTTAATCTTTGATATATAGCATATAATCAGCAAATGAATGATATCTGAAAAATGCACTGATTCTATGAGCACCATAAAGAAAAGTATACTACATCTCTTTTGATCCTTGACTACGAAGAATACCAGTCTGTTAAAACAATGCACCTCTCTGTTTAGCTTAAAAAACATCAAAATAAACTCATTATGTTAGTGAACATGACCCAGTGGTCAATTTTGGGCATCCATCAAACCACTGGTGTGCTCACTAACATAATGCATTACCATTGTCCTTTAACACTGCTTTGCACTTTATGTGCATGCTCATTTTGTTATTGCATTGAATATCAGGAGTATATGCAGCTATGAAATAATTGATTGTTTGTATGACATTTACGTTCTCTGCATTGCTTAGATCCAATTGGATCTAACAAACTCTTAACCATGATGCAGGACAACCCCTAAAAGACCTAGAACTAGACAGATGTAGACTCAAGATGAAGACCAGAGACTTGGACCAGAAACAACAACCAGCTCCAGATATGCAGACAACTCCAAGGCAATGCAGAGGACTCACTCATACCCCTATCACTTCTTTCTATTCTGCATTCTGTACTCTATTTATTGATATGAAATATGAAGTATGAATGAACATTTATAAATTACATTCAGTATGAATGCACAATGTAATGATCAATTATGAATTTTGGCAAATTTTTAACATGTGATCAATACTTAGAGTACAATGAAAATATGATATGAATGCAATAACAAAATGAGACTAACATAACCTGGAAAACAACGTTAAATGAAAGTACCTAAATGCACCCTTACTATTTGTCTATTATTTGCATGATGAAAAATAGGGTAACAATTATATTGACTGGTTTGTTACAGGCATTGGGGTTTGCATTGATTTGAAAGAATGAATTAAGGATTCATCTCAAAATTGTGATTACTCTGACTTGGGATGAATCCATAATTTGTATTATAATCAACTAACCTTATAAATGCAAGAATGAAGGAAATATTTTAGGTCATCACATTGAGAAGTTGATTTGTGTGTTGAAGGACTAAATTTGTGGAAGGATTACTTAAGGAAATGCTTGGTTGGGAGAAACACCCATTAATCTACCTGAAGGAGATATAGTTTTAATGACTTGGATAGTCTTTTATTGGCCTATGAATGGTGAATCAACCATTGGTTAAGCCTAGAAGTGTTTGGAAAGGGTACACTGAGGAGGACCTAGCCTTAAGGGCTTGTTGAAGACCAAATTGGAGCTTTTCTAGTTTCATAGACCTTACGCTCATTTTGAGTTGATTTTTATTTGTTTTGAGTCATATTAGAGGACTTCTGAAAGTTTCATAGTTGGGGGATAAATATAAGTTATAGTTGCTTTGTTAAATGACCATCTTTTTGGCCTAAAAAGGGGTCACTAGGGTGAGCAACAGATAGTGCCCCAAAACAACCCTACTCAATCTTCTAGTATGTTATATAAACCCAAAAATGATATCCAAAATTATTATTTATTTGGTCAGTGATTCGGGAAAAGTAAGAGAAAATGGGCAGAAATAGCCCCACCAAGACTAGTTGAGGGGCAATTAGGCCTAATAGGCAGTTTTAGCAATTTGGGTGTTGGGTGTTGTGTCAAAGACCAAAACTGATTGAAACCTTCTTAAAACATCTTATTTAGACCTTTTCTACCAACCTTGGTCATTGGGAAGGTTCTTGGGTTGTTTGTGTCTCTTTGGCTATTTGGGTGTCTTGGAGGCTAGTAGGCTTGGAGTGCCTAAACCACTCAAATCATAATCTTTTTTGATAACATTACCACCACACCACTCCACACTCTGCATCATATGCCAAGCTAAGCCTATTTAGAAGGCTACTAAGGTATAGGCCCAATTGTGAAAGAACTAGTAATACCCTATGCCTAAGTCCTAATATAAGTGTTTGACTATGTTGAAAATAAGGTCTCGATCCTCCTCTCCATCACCTACAAACCTGGTCAATATTTTGATCATCAAATTTGCCAACCACATAGAAATATAACATGACTGATTATGATAAAAATACCAAGAGATTAGAATATGCTATTGTGATTCAAACGATGAAAATAGGTTTGTCAATGAGATATACGGAGCAACCTGACACAGTAAGTTGAAGTTAACTTCGAAACAATCCAACCATAGGCACTAGTGTCCTGAAACTATTCTAATGAAGAGCATCTCTTGGAAATGATCTGAGTAAAACCTCATGCTATCCTCTAAATCTTAATCAAAATCAACAAGATAATAGTTATGGTTATTAATGACCTAGGGTTTAGTACTATTCAAAGTCTATAATTATTCATCACGGTAGGCTATATCAATCTAAGTGAATTTCTTATTCTGAATCCTCCAGAATGGCCATTCCATACATGAAAGACACTAAAATATTATGTTGTATAGGGATTTGTGTAATTGTATATTAGTGTTCCCACCTCCACAAAACCTATTATAATCATAACTAGAATTATATTCTCTTATAGGAATAGAGGAAAAGGAGCATAACATAAGACAAAATAACTACCTTAGTTGTGAATCGTTTGCTCGAGTAAAGTTCCATATGAAATCTTGCCGAAATTTTGCAAGTATTACCTGCGAACAATGATATCTTAGTATGAGCTATGAGCTGGATAAATAAGGATAAATTGAAAAAGTTTAACATAAAGAAGAAAATACAAAATACAAGTATAGAAGAATATATCAAATCTAATAAAGAGATACACAATAAAACCTGCAAATGAAAGTTGAAGATGAGTTTGCTAGACTCCAACATAGAGTGTTAGTAACCTGAGTATGTTTTGACAGGAGCCAATGTGAAAAATGTTCTGAGCAAAGACAGTATAATCAAAATATGTAGTCCAAAAAATTTGAATACTAACGGTTATATGCAAATTGGAGGGAAAATGAGTTTTAAGGCATAAAACAAATTGTAAACACTTGTAACCACTTGGGGTTGGTTATGGAAGTTGGGAACAATTTATAAACAACCTTTAATGCATAGAAAACACAATGGTACGGACTGGTGAAGCATTTTGTATGGATTGTGAGGGATAATGCAATAAAAGTTAAGGTTTTCTTACATTCTCGGTATCTATTTGATGTGCTATTGATTCCAAATCATTTGTATGGCTCAAGCATATTGTATTTGACCATTTTGAATCATATTTATCTTCCTTATATCAATGTTTGGCAAATTATATTGACTGGTCTGTTACAAGCATTGGGGTTTGCATTGATTTGAAAGAATGAATTAGGGATTCATCCCAAAATTGTGATTACTGTGACTTGGGATGAATCCATGATTTGTATTATAATCAACTAACCTTATTAATGCAAGAATGAAGGCAATATTGTAGGTGATCACCTTGAGAAGTTGATTTGTGTGTTGAAGGATTGAATTTGTAGAAGGATTCCTTAAGGAAATGCTTGGTTGAGAGCAGTAAACATTAATCTACCTAAAGGAGATATATTTTTAGTGACTTGTATAGTCTTGTATTGGCCTATGTATGGTTAATTAACCATTTATTAAGCCTAGAAGTGCTTGGAGATGGTACATTGAGGAGGCCCTAACCTTAAGGGCTTGTTGAAGGCCAAATTGGGGCTTTTCTAGTTTTAGAGACCTTAGGGTCATTTTGAGTTGATTTTTATTTTGTTTTGAGTCATATTAGAGGACTTTTGAAAGTTTCATAGTTGGGGGATACATATAAGTTATAGTTGCTTTGTTAAATGACCATATTTTTGGTCTAAAAAGGGGTCACTAGGGTGAGCAGTAGATAGTGCTCCAAAACAACCCTATCCAATTTTCTAGCCTCTTATGTAAACCCTAAAAGATTATCCAAAAATATAATTTATTTGGTAAGTGATTGGGGCAAAGTAAGAGAAAATGGGCAGAAACAGTCCCAGCAAGACTAGTCAAGGGCAATTAGGCCTTATAGGCAGTTTTAGCAATTTGGGTGTTGGGTGTTGTGTCAAAGCCCAAAGCTGATTGACACCTTCTTAAAACATCTTATTTAGGCATTTTCTATCAACCTTGGTCATTGGGAAGGTTGTTGGGTTGTTTGTGTCTCTTTGGCTATTTGGGTGTCTTGGAGGCTAGTAGGCTTGGAGTGTTTAAACCACTCAAATCATAATCATTTTTGATAACCTTACCACCACACCACTCCAAAATCTACAATATATGCCCAGTTAAGCCTATTTAGAGGGCTACTAAGGTATAGGTCCAATTGTGAAAGAACTAGTAATACCCTATGCCCAAGTCCTAATATAAGTGTTTGACTATGTTGAAAATAAGGTCTTGATCCTCCTCTCCATCACCTACAGACCTAGTCAATATTTTGATGATCAATTTTGCCAACCATATGGAAATATACCACGACTGATTATGATAAAAATAACAAGAGATTAGAATATGCTATTGTGATTTAAATGATGAAAACAAGTTTGTCAATAAGATATAGGGAGAAACCTGACATAGTAGGTTGAAGTTTTTTTGGCAACAATACAACCAAAGGTGCTAGTGTCTTGAAACTATTCTAACAAGAGTATGTCTTGTGAATGATCTGAGCAAAACCTCGTGCTATCCTCTAAATCTTAATCAAAATAAAAAAGACAATATTTATGGTAATTAATGACCTACGATTTAATACTATTCAAAGTCTATAATTATTCATCGCGGTAGGCTATATCAATCTAAGTGAATTTCTTATTCTGAATCCTCCAGATTGGTCATTCCATACATGAAAGACACTAAAATATTATGTTGTATACAGATTTGTGTAATCCTATGTTAGTGTTCCCACCTCCACAAAACCTATTATAATCATAACTATAATTGTATTCTCTTATAGGAATAGAGGAAAAGGAGAATAACATAATATAAAATAACTACCTTAGTTGTGAAGCGTTTGCTCGAGTAAAGTTCCATATGAAATCTTGCCAAAGTCTTGCAAGTATTACCTGTGAACAATGATATCTTATTATGAGCTATGAGCTGGATAAATAAGGATAAATTGGGAAAGTTTAACATAAAGCAGACAATACAAAACACAAGTATAGAAGAATAAATCAGATCTAATAAAGAGATACGCAATAGAACCTGGAAATGAAAGTTGAAGATGAGTTTACTAGACTCCAAGGCAGGGTGTTAGTAACCTTAGTATGTTTTGAGAAGAGCCAATGTGAGGAAAGTTCTAAGCAAAGACAATGTTATCAAAATATGTAGTCCAAAAAAGAATAAAGAAGTGTCGAGCACCAGTGGCATACGATTTTATACTATTGTAAATTTGAAAATGGTTTCCATTTTCTTCTCTATCCATATGTCATTGTCGTGCTACAAAAACTTCTATTATGCACCTACACACATCAAAGAGAGAGAAACATTGTGTTGTAGGGGCTTGTCTTGGTCAAGCCCCCTTTTTCTACTTAAACCACAAAAAAATCATGATGGTAATAATAAATGTATGTTATTAGCGAGTCGAGGAAAAATTAGATAACATAAATGATAATGATTACCTAAATTGTGAATCCCTTTCTTGTGTTCCGCTAGCAAAAAAGAGATATAGTTTTAATGACTTGGATAGTCTTCTATTGGCCTATGTATGGTGAATCAATGATTGGTTAAGCCTAGAAGTGCTTGGAGATGGTACATTGAGGAGGCCCTAGCCTTAAGGGCTTGTTGAAGACAAAATTGGGGCTTTTCTAGTTTTAGAGACTTTAGAGTCATTTTGAGTTAATTTTTATTTGTTTTGAATCATATTAGAGGACTATTGAAAGTTTCATAGTTAACGGATAAATATAAGTTATAGTTGCTTTGTTAAATGACCATCTTTTTGGCCTAAAAAGGGGTCACTAGGGTGAGCAGCAGATAGTGCTCCAAAAAAACCCTACCCAATCTTCCAGTATGTTATGTAAACCCAAAAAGGGTATCCAAAAATAGTATTTATTTGGTCAGTGATTTGAGAAAAGTAAGAGAAAATGGGCATAGATAGTCCCAGCAAGACTAGTTGAGGGGCAATTAGGCCTAATAGGAAGTTTTAGCAATTTGGGTGTTGGGTGTTGTGTCAAAGCCCAAAACTGATTGAAGCTTTCTTAAAACATCTTATTTAGACCTTTTCTATCAACCTTGGTCATTGGGAAGGTTCTTAGTTTGTTTGTATCTCTTTGGCTATTTGGGTGTCTTGGAGGCTAGTAGGCTTGGAGTGCCTAAGCCACTCTACATCAATTGGTATTAGAGCCTAGGAGTATCCTACGTTGAGAAGTTGGAGAAATATTTTGGTGTCTTTTGTGTACTTTATCCTTTGTTGAGGCCTTGGAGTGTCTATTTTCTTGAGTATTCCAGAGTTTTTCTTTGCATTAGAGATGTTAGAAGGAGAAGAGGATGTGATCCCTCTGAAGCTCACAAATGTAGAACTTGCTAAGTTGGTAAGAGAACAAATGGCAGATAATAGAAGGCTAAGAGAAGAAGTTGGAAGCTTGAGAAACCTTGTGAACAAACAAGGACATGGAGAAGACCATGAAGAAGATGAAGAATTTGCATTAACAAGAGAGGTACCAGTTGATCTTGAAAATGCAAGGCTGGAAATAATCTTAAGGGCTGTGAAGATTTGAGACTCAAAGGTAAAAGTTGAACTTCTTATGTATGATGTAAGAATGGATGATGAATTCTTGTTTGATTGGTTCAGTGCTCTTGAAAATTACTTTGATTGTGATGATGTTGAGGATAGAATGAAGGTAAAAATTGCTAAGTCTAGATTGAAAGGACATGCATTATTATGGTGGGAAAACTTGCAAGCTGATAGGATGAAGAAAGGTTGGTCTAAAATCTTATCATGGCCAAGAATGATGGAGAAGATGAAGGATGAGTTCCTTCCTGAAGACTACAAGGTCCAGTTGTATAAGATGCAAGGACTGAAACAAAAGGACATGTATGTCCCAAAGTATACAGAAGAATTTCATAAGTTGGATATAAGAGCAACGCATGATGAATATGTGGAAGAGACAGTTGCAAGGTACCTTGGAGGATTAAGGTACAACATTCAAGATGAAATGTCTATGGCTAAACCTGAAACCTTGGAGGAGTGTTTCCAATTAGCCATGAAGGCTGAGGATAAATTGAAAAGGAAACAAGAAAGGCAGGGTAATGGAAGAGGACAATCCATGAGAGGAAGAGGAGGCAGGTTCAATGAAGGACAAAGCAACAGTGATAAAGGAAAGGAACCCATGGTGGATACTAAGATAGGACCAAGGGGTGGAGGCAAATTTTCAGCAAGTAGAGGCAGTGGTGTCTTCACAGGAAAATGCTTCACATGTGGTGGAGTTGGACATCAATCCTTTAGGAGTCTTGAAAAAGAGAATAACTTTGGAGCTGAAAGGAGAGTTGGCATTACACAAGAGGACAATGAGAAGAAGGAAGATAGAGAACCCTTATATGCTGATCCAATATTGCAAGATGACTTCTTGATGGTGAGAAGAGGTCCACATATGCAAGCAAAGCCCAAGGTATCAATTTTTAAAATAAATTGCATGAGTAATGGTAAAGTTTGTAGGATGATTATTGATTCTGGTTCTTTTGATAACCTTGTGTCCTATGAAATGGTGAATAAGTTGGGATTCAGAAGGTTTCCTATTGAGAGACCTTATAAAGCATCATGGGTTTCCTATCATAAGGGTGCAAACTTATGTTGATTTCTCTATTGGGGGATATAGTGATAGGGTGTTGTGTGACATCATTCCTATGACTTGTCATATTATCCTTGGAAGGCCATGGCAAGCCTCTAGAAATACAATACATTATGGCTTAACAAATGTTTATGTAGTGCACAAGAATGGTAAGAAATTTCATTTTACTCCTTTGCCGGTTGCTAGCATTGAAATTGAAAAAATTATGTGTTTTGGGACAAAGATGTATATAACCTTGCAGGAGAAGGAGAAGAATGGAAAGGAAGGGGCGGGTCTGAAACATAAGCCTTCCTTAATGGTTATGAAAAAAAAATTACTAATGAGAAATGCAACAGTTTTGATTTGTAGCAGACAATACATGGAAAAGGAGTGTTGGTAGGCACACTTTGGTGTCCTATGATGTCATCAATGAAAGGTGATATTGGTATGTTCATGAAGGACATTTGTAGGGGTCATTTGGATCCTCAAACTCAGAAAAAGAGTTCAATAAGGCAGTCCCATGTTGACTATCCTCAATAAGAAGAGAACAAAGTCATCCTTGGTGGTAACAAGAGAAAAGATTTTTTTTGTGTTTCTAATGATTTGAATGCAGTTAATACTCATGTGAAGGGTGATAAGTTGTAGGTGAAAGGTTGCAGACATCCATCTAGAAGAATGGGTGGAAAGAAGACAACAACTCTTCACTCTTGGGACAAGAGTTGCTTTGAAGGTGGGGTGTATGGTGCAAGCGCACCTATCCAATCACCTAAGTCCACCTTGGAACCAAATGAAGTCAGAGGATCAAAAGAATCCTTGAATGTTAATTGGGAAATATTGAAGCCAATAATGAAAATTTGTAATAATCAATTTGATTTAAAAGTTAAATGATTTGAAGTCCTCGTAAGGACTTAGGACCAAAATATTGTATGGGTGGCCAATAGTGCCAAATGGGATGTAGATATGGTTTGAATAAATTAATTAGGTCCTAGGAACAAATTAGAATAAAGGTTGATAAGTCAGAATGAGAAAAAAATTGGTTATATGCAAATTCGAGGGAAAATGAGTTTTAAGGCATAAAACAAATTGTAAACACTTCTAACCACTTGGGGTAGGTTATGGAAGTTGGGAACAATTTTATAAACAATGTTTAATTTCTGGAAAACACAATGGTACGGACTCGTGAAGCATTTTGTATGGATTGTGAGGAATAAGGCAATAAAAGTTAATGTTTTCTTACATTCTCGGTATCCATTTGATGTTTTGTTAATTCCAAATCATTTGTATGGCTCAAGCATATTGTATTTGACCACATTTATCTTCCTTATATCAATTTTTGGCACAATTATATTGACTGGTCTGTTACAGGCATTGGGGTTTGCATTAATTTGATATAATGAATTTAGGATTCATTGCAAAATTGTGATTACTCTGACTTGGGATGAATCCATGATTTGTATTATAATAAAATAACCTTATAAATGCAATAATGAAGGAAATATTGCAGGTGATCACCTTGAGAAGTTGATTTGTGTGTTGAAGGACTGAATTTGTGGAAGGATTCCTTAAGGAAATGCTTGGTTGGGAGCAGCATCCATTAATCTACCTAAAGGAGATATAGTTTTAATGACTTGTATAGTCTTGTATTGGCCTATGTATGGTGAATCAACTATTGGTTAAGCCTAGAAGTGTTTGGAGAGGGTACATTGAGGAGGCCCTAGCCTTAAGGGCTTGTTGAAGACCAAATTGGGGCTTTTCTAGTTTCAGAGACCTTAGGGTCATTTTGAGTTGATTTTTATTAGTTTTGATTTATATTAGAGGACTTATGAAAGTTTAATAGTTGGGGGATAAATATAAGTTATAGTTGCTTTGTTAAATGACCATCTTTTTGGCCTAAAAAGGGGTCACTAGGGTGAGCAATAGATAGTGCTCCAAAACAACCCTAGCCAATCTTCTAGTATGTTATGTGAACCCGAAAAGGGTATCCAAAAATATTATTTATTTGGTTAGTGATTTGGGAAAAGTAAGAGAAAATGGGCAGAAACAGTTCCAACAAGACTAGTTGAAGGGCAATTAGGCCTAATAGGCAGTTTTAGCAATTTGGGTGTTGGGTGTTGTGTCAAAGCCCAAAATTTATTGAAACCTACTTAAAACATCTTATTTAGGCATTTTATATCAACCTTGGTCATTGAGAAGGTTCTTGGGTTGTTTGTGTCTCTTTGGCTATTTGGGTGTCTTGGAGGCTAGCAGGCTTGGAGTGCCTAAACCACTCAAATCATAATCCTTTTTTGATAACCTTACCACCACACCACTCCACACTCTGCATCATATGCCAAGCTAAGCCTATTTATGGGGCTACTAAGGTATAGGCCCAATTTTGAAAGAACTAGTAATACCCTATGCCCAAGTCTTAATATAAGTGTTTGACTATGTTGAAAATAAGGTCTCGGTCCTCCTCTTCATTCCCTATAGACCTGGTCAATATTTTGATGATCAATTTTACAACCACATGGAAATATAACATGATTGATTATGATAAAAATAGAAAGAGATTAGAATATGCTATTGTGATTCAAACGATGAAAATAGGTTTGTCAATGAGATATAGGGAGGAACCTGACACAGTAAGTTGACATTAACTTGGCAACAATACAACCATCAAGTGTCCTAAAACTATTCTAACAAAGAGCATCTCTTGGAAATGATCTGAGCAAAACCTCATGCTATCCTCTAAATCCTAATCAAAATCAACAAGATAATAGTTATGGTTATTAATGACCTAGGATTTAGTACTATTCGAAGTCTATAATTATTCACTGTGGTAGGCTATATCAATCTAAGTGAATTTCTTATTCTAAATCCTCTAGATTGGCCATTCCATACATGAAAGACACTAAAATATTATGTTGTATAGGGATTTTTGTAATCGTATGTTAGTTTTCCCACCTCCACAAAACCTATTATAATCATAACTACAATTGTATTCTCTTATAGGAATAGAGGAAAAGGAGAATAACATTATACAAAATAACTACCTTAGTTGTGAAGCATTTTCTCGAGTAAAGTTCCATATGAAATCTTGCAAGAGTCTTGCAACTATTACCTACGAACAATGATATTTAGTATGAGCTATGAGCTGGATAAATAAGGATAAATTGAAAAAGTTTAACATAAAGTAGAAAATACAAAACACAAGTCTAGAAGAAAAGATCAAATCTAATAAAGTGATACACAATAGAACCTGGAAATGAAAGTTGAAGATGATATTGCTAGACTCCAACGCAAGGTGTTAGTAACCTGAGTATATTTTGACAATAGCCAATGTGAGGAATGTTCTGAGAAAAGATAATATAATCAAAATATGTAGTCCAAAAAATTTGAATACTAACGGTTATTTGCAAATTGGAGGGAAAATGAGTTTTAAGGCGTAAAAAAAATTGTAAACATTTCTAACCACTTGGGGTCAGTTATGGAAGTTGGGAACAATGTTATAAACAACCTTTAATGCCTGGAAAACACAATGGTATGGATTGGTGAAACATTTTGTACAGATTATGAGGAATAAGGCAATAAAAGTTAAGGTTTTCTTACATTCTCGGTATCCATTTGATGTGCTATTGATTCCAAATCATTTGTATGGCTCAAGCATATTTTATTTGACCATTTTGAATCATATATATCTTTCTTATATCATTTTTTCACAAATTATATTGACTGGTCTGTTACAGGCATTGGGGTTTGCATTAATTTGAAAGAATGAATTAAGGATTCATCTCAAAATTGTGATTACTGTGACTTGGGATGAATCTCTGATTTGTATTATAATCAAGTAACCTTATTAATATAAGAATGAAATGCAATATTGTAGGTGATCACCTTGAGAAGTTGATTTGTGTGTTGAAGGACTGAATTTGTGGAAGGATTCCTTAAGAAAATGCTTGGTTGGGAGCAGCAACCATTAATCTACCTGAAGGAGATAGAGTTTTAATGACTTGGATAATCTTGTATTGGCGTATGTATGCCGATTCAACTATTAGTTAAGCCTATAAGTGCTTGGAGAGGGTACATTGAGGAGGCCCTAGCCTTAAGGGCTTCTTGAAGGCCAAATTGGGGCTTTCCTAGTTTCAGATACCTTAGGGTCATTTTGAGTTGATTTTTATTTGTTTTAAGTCATATTAGAGGACTGTTGATATTTTCATAGTTGGGGGATAAATATAAGTTATAGTTTCTTTGTTAAATGACCATCTTTTAAGCCTAAAAAGGGGTCACTAGGGTGAGCAGAAGATAGTGCTCCTAAAAAACCCTATCCAATCTTCTAGTATATTATGTAAACCCGAAAAGGGTATCCAAAAATATAATTTATTTAGTCAGTGATTTGGGAAAAGTAAGAAAAAATGAGCAAAAATAGTCCCAATAAGACTAGTTGAATTTGGGTGTTGGGTGTTGTGTCAATGCTCAAAACTGATTGAAACCTGCTTAAAACATCTTATTTAGACCTTTTCTATCAACTTTGGTCATTGGGAAGGATCTTGGTTTGTTTGTGTCTCTTTGGCTATTTGGGTGTCTTGGAGGCTAATAGGGTTGAAGTGCCTAAACCACTCAAATCATAATCCTTTTTTATAACCTTACCACCACAGTGCTCCACACTCTACATCATATACCTAGCTAAGTCTATTTAGAGGGCTACTAAGGTATAGGCCCAATTGTGAAAGAACTAGTAATACCCTATTGCCAAGTCCTAATATAAGTGTTTGACTATGTTGAAAATAAGGTCTCGATTCTCCTCTTCATCACCTATAGACCTTATCAATTTTTTGATGACCAATTTTTGCAACCACATGGAAATATACCACGACTGATTATGATAATAATAGCAAGAGATTAGAATATGCTATGGTGATTCAAACAATGAAAACAGGTTTGTCAATTAGATATACGGAGGAACCTGACATAGTAAGTTGAAGTTAACTTGGCAACAATCCATCCATAGGCACTAGTGTCCTAAAACTATTCTAATGAAGTGCACATCTTGGGAATGATCTGAGTAAAACCTCGTGCTATCCTCTAAATCTTAATCAAAATCAACAAGACAATAGTTATGGTTATTAATGACCTAGGATTTAGTACTATTCAAAGTCTATAATTATTAATTATGGTAGGCTATATCAATCTAACTGAATTTATTATTCTAAATGCTCCAGATTGGCTATTCCATACATGAAAGACACTAAAATATTATGTTGTATAGGGATTTGTGTAATCCTATGTTAGTGTTTCCACCTCCACAAAACCTATTATAATCATAACTATAATTGTATTCTCTTATAGGAATAGAGGAAAAGGAGAATAACATAATACAAAATAACTACCTTAGTTGTGAAGCATTTGCTTGAGTAAAGTTCCATATGAAATCTTGCCGAAGTCTTGCAAGTATTACTTGTGAACAATGGCATCTTAGTATGAGCTATGAGCTGGATAAATAAGGATAAATTGGAAAAGTTTAACATAAAGCAGACAATACAAAACACAAGTATAGAAGAATGGATCAGATCTAATAAAGAGATATGCAATAGAACCTGGAAATGAAAGTTGGAGATGAGTTTGCTGGACTCCAATGCAAGGTGTTAGTAACCTTAGTATGTTTTGACAAGAGCCAATGTGAGGAAAGTTCTAAGCAAAGACAATGTTACAAAAATATGTAGTCCAAAAAAGAATAAAGAAGTGTTGAGCACCAGTGGCATACGATTTTATACTGTTGTAAATTTGATAATGTTTTCCATTTTCTTCTCTATCCATATGTCATTGTCGTGCTACAAAAACTTCTATTATGCACCTACACACATCAAAGAGAGAGAAACATTGTGTTGTAGTGGCTTGCCTTGGTCAAGCCCCCTTTTTCTACTCAAACCACAAAAAAATCATGACAGTAATAATAAATGTATGTTACTAGCGAGTCGAGGAAAAAATAGATAACATAAATGATAATGATTACCTAAATTGTGAATCCCTTTCTTGTGTTTCGTATAGAGTGTTTATAAAGTCAAAAAAATGTTAATAAACAATATGATAAAAATAATATGTAAAGAAATCGCTAGATTACAGAAGACAGGGCACTACATAACATCCTTAAACATATTACCATGATTGAAAACAATTCATTTATATGCAATTAGAATTTTATGTACTAATTAATTCAAACAAGCCATCTATATATGATCACATCTACCACAAGTCCAAAGCCAACAATACATTTTGGAGCCAGATCGATGAGAATTTGAAGTTGCACACTAGTGTTCGACCATGTTTGGCTTCTCAAAAGGCCAAGAAGAGCGGGATATGGATATGATTGCCAATATGAATCGCTAAGGTACAAGAATTCACACATCAATCCAAGAACAATCGAGACTTAGGAACTAATCAATCCATAATGTCTTTTATAGAAATTACACAATATTAAGAAAACACACATAGGAAGCAATGTATACAAACAATATGCATGAAATAGATATGAATCTGGGTCATAAGAGATAAATCATACATGTGAGATGACAAGCAAAAATGCCAAACATGCAAGACAGGTGAAAAAAATTGCAATGAAGGCTAATTAACATGTATTTAATGAAAAGGATAGCAAATAAAGAATTTGAGTCGAAGAGGTAATGAAGCATAGTTACAGGGAGTGTTCCATTAAAATTCATGGCACAAGTATAGTGGCATGCGTTTGGGTTGAATAACATAAGGATTTTATTATTGGAATAGTCTTGTATGGTGGAGTGAATGGTGAATCAATCACCAATTGATCCAGGAAGTGCTTGGAAGGGCGAGATTGAAGAAACCCTTGAATCAAGCGTTTGGTGTAACTAATTTGAGGATTTTGATGTTCCCCAAGGTTTGGGTCTAATTCCTTTTAGATTTAGAGGTTTTGTGTCATAAAGAGACACTATCTAGAGTTTGGAGGCTTGTGGATACAAACAACTAGTAGTTGCTTTGAAAAATCACCAACTTTCTAGTGTATTTACAGGGGTACAAGTAGGGTACTGCAATTTGGTCCAAAGTACCAATACCTAAGTCTTTGGTATGTTTATGTATGGCCAAAAGGGTTTCTATATCTATGTTTAGATCTTCTAGTGTTTTTGGAAAGTGTGGAGTTTAACGACCAAAAAGGTCTCTGCAGGGCTACAAGGCAGAGCCATTAGGCCTCTATGATAGTGTGAAGCTATTTAGCCATTCGGGAGTGTGGCTAACCTTTGAAACCTTGAAACCACTTTAATATATCCTCATACACCTTAAAGACACAAAATCCATCATTGTTTTGCATTGGAGGATTCTTGGTTGGGTTGAGTCTCTTGAAGAAGCATTTGGCATTGTGGGAAATAGTTCATTTGTAAACCAAATTTGAGTAACTTATCTTGTCTTCCAGTCCACCACCCTTTCCTCTGCATCAAGGGCTTAAATAAGGATCCAAGAAACCAAACTTGTCAAGAACACTCCAAACATCACGACTGCTGCTTTTTGCCAGTGGGTCCCTGCTCGTTCTATTTTCTGACTGAGCGATCAAATTTGGGGAAGAATCAGTACAGGCAAAGAGAAACAGAGAAAAAATGGTGCAGTATAACTACAGGAATAAGTTGGCCCTTGGCTAGATCAATATTTCTCACAATCTCATTGCCAAAGTGGCCAAAGACTATGTTAGGCTGATAAAATATGGGGATTCTCATTACCACTACAAATCTTTGAAGGTTGTTGCACTTGGACGGATGTGTACCATTGTTAAGAGAATTGGACCGAGTTTGGCTTACCTCAAATGGGTGAGGTAGCATATGGAAAGGTTGTCATCTATGGACCCAAATACCAGGACTATTTTGATCCGTGTGTACCCTAATGTTGGCAAGAGTTCTTTTATTAATAAGATTACTAGGGCGGATGTGGATGTGCAACCTTATGCTTTTACTACTAAGTCTTTGTTTGTCTAACATACTGATTATAAGTACTTTAGGTATTAGGTTATTGATACCCCTTGTATTTTGGAACACCCCTTGGAGGATAGGAACACCATCAAGATGCTCAGTCTTATTGCCTTGGCCCATTTTAAGGCGGTTGTTTTGTTTTTCCCTAATGTTTCAAGATCCTGTGGTTATATTATTGCGCAAGAGGTAGCTTTGTTTCACAGCATTGTAGTTTGTAATAAGATTGATTTGCAACCACTAGAGACACTATTGGAGGAGAATCTAGAAACTTTGGATACTGTTTCTCATCGATGCATGAAATGTGCTAGTGATCGTATAAAATTAGTTTTGCGAGACTGGGATCAATTATGAGAAGGTAAACAACAAGACAATATTATTGTATCTTTCATTTCTTTTATCCATTCATATTTTTTGCCTTCTCTTATATTGGATACTGTGCAGTGTACATAAAAGCAAGGTGGTGATTATTCTCGATGATCAACAGGTATAACTCTTCCAGGTCTTACCTAGTAGCTAGGAGTAAAGATAGCAGAGCTCAAGAGACCATTATAGTTGGACTTCATCTTTGGTCCATATACTGACAAAACATTTTACCTTTCGCTAGCTCATCAAATGAGGGAATTTGAAAGAATTTAATAGAATATTTTCATGACAACGTATATTATTTAAGTTGACAGTGCACAAATTTATGTACTTCATACACTTGTACACTAGGAGGACATCGATAAAGAAGCATCTCCTCTGATGGCCTACATACTTAAGCCATGGGAGGGGATGCTTGTTTATCACTGTCATCGTAGTTTACAAGTGCGCGAACTAGATAAATTCAGTGAGCATCAAAGTAAAATAATGTACGTTATACATGAAAATATCATCCATTAAATTTTTTCAAATCGCCACATTTGATGAGCTAACGAAATGTAAAACGTTTTGTTAGTGATATGGACCAAAGACAGAGACCAACTATGATGGTATCTTGAGCTTTGCTATCTTTAATGTGTGTATCCATCACTTTTTTGACAGAACTTATATTTATTTCGACAACAGTGCTATACGTCTGATGGGTTTTCCTGTCAGAGAGTCACTACATATCTGTCGCACTTTCGACCATTATAATGTCGGAGAGGGTTCCTTTTCGATAGACATTGGCAATGGGAATGCTATCTCTCCGACAGGTTTACCGGTTAGAGAATCATTGCATATTCATCACCAATTTGATAGACTCTTCGATAGATGTTTGTCGGAGTTCCGATAGATATACCATATGAAATCCCATAGTAAAGTTGCTATTAATGCAGCAAGTTCTGAAGGAAATGTTGTCAATCAGGATTGCGCCAATAGCTTGATATGGAATCTAGCTATCCTATTGAAACACGGAAACGTTCCCGTTGATGGGGTTGAGAACGAATCTCCGGATTCTAGGCCGGTTCCTCTTAGGTTTGGAATATCACTTGCATGAAAAAGTTGTATGTAAAGAAAAGGGGAAAAGAAATGTCTTAATGAACCCTAAAACTATGAAGGTGATACACCAAATCTGACTTATACCATGAATTAATTCATCACAGACTTCAAGAAATTGTTATGATTCTCAATACCCAAACAGTCACGTAACTACAAAAGTGTTTCTATGTAAGGATCTGATGTTTTTTGCAAAGGTAGGGAAACAGTGCTTCACCAAATCAATGCAAAAAATTAAAACACAAACAATAGACCTGCAATTACATGTATCAAGATTCTGAAGCGAAAAGGAATGCAGCTTATAGTGAAGGATAACACAACACTAAAGTAATGAAAATTCACAAAAATCACCTCAAAACCAATGGGAAGGAACATGTATCTCTATTAACCAATGCTGGAACCAACCTCTGTTACAAAATGCCTTACAATTCTCTCTCTAGTTTGCAGTATGCAAAACAAGTGAGCCAAAAAGAAGTCCTCAATAATCTGATCAAAAAATGATAAATAGAGTCTATCAAACCCTAATCCGTATGCATGAGAAAAGCCTCCAAAAAGACAAGTCAAACTGCTCCAAAGTGAAGTCAAAGTGCCTCAATAACTGCATTAACTGATGGCTGACTGAAATGCCACTCCAAATTATGCCAAAACTGCTCCACAACTCCCAAAAATCATGCAAATCAGGTGGGGGTCGGATATGGACTCAAACTGCATCACAACTGAACCCAAACTGCCAGAAACAAGGAGTGAACTGCTCCAAAAGTCCTTTCAACTAATATTAACTGAACTTGAAATCCAAAGAGACCTCAAGGTGACTTATACTGCCTCTAATCTGCCTCAGAATTGAAGATAATAAAAAAAACTCTTCCCTCCATCAAAATGATAATCTCAATCTTAACTATATACTCATTTATTTCGTATATTCTGCAAAAATTATATATATATTTTTCACTTCAAAGTCTACCCATTTAATGTTTAATAAATAACAAACTTGAATGAAAATATAAATAGAATAGCGAATTCTATTTAATATATTCAATTTGAGTATAGAGTTTGTGATTTATTAAATATTAAATATATAGACTAGAATATCAATTTTAACTTTTGACAATATAAATTCTAATATTCAAGATTTAAGTTAAATAGATAATCATCTTATCTATTTAAATTAAATATTTAATAATCATAATTTCTATTGTCAAAAGTTAAATTTGAAAGGAATAATGTATATATACTTTTTAAACCTAATATATTAATAAAAGGGATACATAGCTAAGAAATTGATAAGACCATGCACTAAGACTTAAAACAACTCCGGGCAGCATGACACATCGCAGAAGATAACTCCATCTTATTGAGCCGCAAGTTGACATGATGTTTCATATAAAAATATAAATATTTCTGCTATTGCCATGTGATTGAGTTGTCGTGGCTTGTGGAGGAATTCCCGTACGTTGTTGTATTGAGGACTCCAAATTGTATTGTATTACGGCAAAGTTATTTTTCATCTCATTTGAGTCCATGACTTTATGCATTTTCATCTTTTCTCTATTGAGAGGGGAGGGCGGCTAGGGTTTTGAACAGCTGCTAGTGCCGCCATGAATGTTTGCTTGCGATGACTCTCTGTTCTATATGCCGCCATTAATGTTTGCATCAACTGGCCGCCATCATTTTTGCCACCATGAAATACTATCATCTCTGATTTTACTACTTCTGCTTAATATTTCGGCATTGCATTTGGCTTTCTCTGTTCTTTCTCCTGCCGACTCCATCCTGGATTTGCGTCTCTGTATTTGTTTTCTGTAGCCATCATGAGGGTATCTGATGATTCTATCTGCAAGCTCGATATTAAAAATACTCGTAGCTGGGTTCTTCCTTGTAGCTGCCATGAACAAAGTGTTGGGGACCTTCAGAGATAAGTATCAGACCTTTATTTTTCTGTTAGTGCTCTCTCCTTGAATAAACATGACTTCTACTTTGCTGGAATCATGGCTTGTCTTACTGAAAGTATGTCTGAAAATAGGATTCTCTGTTAAAAACATGGCATGATTTTCTTTTTTTTGCAAAATATGATCACATTTGAAAAATAAGCTTGCTGTTCTGACGGTTTTTTAAAAAAAACATGGGTATTCTTTAAAACTTGGCTCTTATTGCTGGAAATTTGAAAAAAAAAATTAATATTTGCTTTCCCTTTGATGATAGGCTTCCATGAGGGTATTCTGAACTGAAAAACTCCATTGCCGGCTGATATATGCACTATTCTTGCATCTGGGTATTCATTTTTTACTGCTATTTGTATTGAAAACGTGGGTTTCTCTTTTCCTGTCTTGAAAATATTTTAGATTTCTGCACGCATAGTGCTGTCTTTTCATTTTTCCATTAAATATCATGACACAAAAATGTGCCCTCAAAACCCTCTTTCTTTGCATAAAATAAATATTTCAATACTGAAAATGAAACATTTGTTGAGAGGAAAAGTTGAAAACGGTTGTGTAAAATCAGGATGTTCTTTGTTGGAAATGCTCATTTTCATTCTCTTTATTCTTTTATGTTATGCATGAACCTCCGTATACTAACAATGAAATTACATGCTGGAAAAATAGGCTATGTTTCTGATATTCACAGTTTTAACTCTCGGTTAAAACTCTGCCTCCATTTTCTGTGTTGATTCCTTGCTTTATATCTCTATGTTTATATACGTTCATTGTCTCATCCAACTTGCATTAGAACATTTCAGATTTATGACTTGTTAAGAACAATTCAGTTTTCTTTACTCTTGAGTTTTGAAATTGTGACAGAGGCTCTTTGATAAGAATCCTTAGGCTTCTAGTATTTCAAACGGGAGTTTTTACTTTACACCATGAATTCTCGTTTGAACTAGAAGCATATCATATGCTATCTACATCTTCATTTCCAGCACATGTTTGTATCTTTGCAACCTTTATAAGGTAAAACCATGTTCTATCTTTAAGCAACATGTGTGAATATTCAAATCCCTGGTTCCATAAACTGATATTACACTCTGAACTTCGTGATTTCAATCATAAACAAAAAGCACTGTCATTTTTCATTCCATATTTGATCACTGCTTTTAAATAACAATGACACTCTTGTTTATCTGGAAACTGATATAGACTGAAACTTTTATGCACTGCCATTTTTCATAGCTGTACTATTTCCCTTTTTATTTGTGAACAACTAGATTCTTGTCGTATGCTATCTCTGTTTTAACTGTACTTTTAGTACTTCATTTTCAGCACTTGATCTTCTAACATATGGTCAGTATATAAAAACAATTGTATTATCTGATGCTTTTCACACATTTCAAACCAGCACTACATACATTCAGTCTTTTCTTTGAACAATAATAAAGTATAGGAATACCTTATCTCTGGACTTTGGTATCCTGTTCCTGATACCTGATGATAAATCTGAACTTCTTTATTGTAGCTAGCAGATTGGATCATCACTTATGGGGTTCGAGCACGGGCTCGTGACTCCCATAAGTGAACTGTAAAACATAAAACTCATTTTCCTTAACCATTTCCCTGTTCTGTTCCATCATAAAATATAACTTTTAAACTCTTGAAACCTTGATATGTCGGCTGAAAGGTTTCATGATGTGAATCATGTCCCTTCAACAGCCTGGTTCATTGTACCTCCATGATTCAGCTGAAAGGTCCCATGCCTGTAATGTATGCATGCCCCCTCGACAGCCTCCTCAAGTCCACCGATCTTCGAGTCTTCGCCTCTCCATAGCTTCAGTCGGAAAGTTTCGTGCGCATAGTGTATGCACGTCCTTTCTACAACCTACTTAGTCTTCAAACCTGTTTCTACACATGGAACAAACGATGTTAGGAAAAACATGATATTATCTCTGTATTTTCTGATCCTTCTTGCAGTTTTTATGACTTTGTTTCCTGTCTTATCTTTCTGAAATGTGATCAAGTAGAGGTTTAGACAGCTCATTTGTCCTTCCTTTCTCAGTTCATACGAACTGACCGTCTTTTATCTCTCTCTTTTGCAGGATGTACCAAATGACGGGGAACACTTCAAAATGCGGAATCCAAAGATGCAGCGCACTCAAACATCAAAAGACAACCAGGCAAGGGGGCTTGACCTGTCTCCTTCTCTCCTTCTTTACATTTCTAATATTGTAATTATCCTTTATTCTCTGCATTTGATTCTTCATTCGATTCTTAGAAATTGAAAATGCATGCATGCATTAGTACCTAAAGCCACGGGGTGTGTGGTTTATCCTTTGCAACTTTGAAATGTACTTTTCTTTGTTTTTATAGCAACCACTGCTTGTGTGGCAAATCTGAATTTGTACTTTCATTTACTGAAATGCAAGCAATTACTTTTACTGTTGAGCTTAAAGAATCTGAATATTGTACTATAGCATGCTATTTGACATTCATAATTATGTAGATGCACATATACTTTCCCTTTTCTGTTTAAGTTCTGAAATTTTAATGCACTGTTCAGATATTTTCAATTGTAAAGTTGAATCTGTACTTTATTTATCTGAATTATTTACCATTTTGAAATTCAAAACCAGCAACTTTCAAACTCAAATCTCAATGCAAAACACCTAGTCGAATTATCAATTTAGTGTAAACAAAGTGATAACAGGAAAAAGATGTCAAAATACTCATATATATCACTTTTGTTGCAATTTGCAACACAAAAATGATGACAGACACGTCTATCGAATTGTTGACAAATAGGCATTGCAAATCCGACAAATGGCCATCGGAATATGGCCTTAAATGGACTAGTGTATTGGTACTCAATCGACTTCATGAACCAGGATTTTGGCACACAAAAGGAGCATGCAATAAGATCACAAAGGAAGACCTACATAGAGTGACCGGGTACAGTCAGGAAGGGGAAGTATTAACCCTAAGAACTATCTCCAATGCTATACCATCACTAAGTTGACAAAGTCAAAATCTGATAGTCGACTTATGACCGTGAATGATATCGATGATGAAGGAGTTCGGTTTGCATCCGCTCTGATAGGTTACAAAATTTATCAATCCAACAACCTGAATAGCATACTGGGAGGAGCCATCCATGCTGCTCACTGAATAATGCATGACCACACCAAGGACAATCTCTATGGAATGCTCCGAGGCCAGATGTTTGAAAATATGAAGAAGCTCAGCATTGTAAGAAGAAATCCATGAAGTACGGAACCCTATTGGTATGTCTCTACTTCTACTATGCAAATTTCTTCCTGAGAATTAAAAAGGTGACATGGGGAACCGATTAACTGATTATGCACTAAATAAGTGAAATGGCTAACCACCTGGGAAACCACTTTGGTAAAGTAATGACCGATTACTTTCAGGCATTCCAACTGAAAATGCATTGCAGAGAGCGGGTGTCATCAACTATTGTTGACTCATATAAGGATGATGTATGTTTTCTAGTTTCCACCAATCAATGCATAATTCATGCAGTGGAACCGAGAATAGGATATGCTCTTGATAGGGTTATGAGATCACCACCAAGATAGCCAAGGCATATGCTGATGCCTTGATTGAAGCTAACCTAGATATCTTTGCCAATCAGTTTGGTACCTTTGAAGAGATTTAAGAGAATCTAAAGAAAAGGGCATCAATAAAAAATGTCTACACAAAAAGGACCCCCACACCAAAGAAGAAATCAGCGACTGAACAAAACAAGAATCAATGGAAAAGAGCTCATTCGGTTCCCAACACTCAAGAAGAAGAACAAGAAGGAATAGAAACGGAAGAAACAGTTCCTCTAGTCAGAAAGAGGACTTCTGGTAAACCGGTAAAGGAGGATCCTGCAAGAAGGAGAAAGAAAACAATTGATGAATTCATAGTAGGATTGAGAGAATCTAGTGGAATGGGTTCTGTCAAAAGAAGATATCAATTGGCCAATGAAGAAGACATGAGGAAACTAGACCAAGCAGTAATTCACTGTATCTACAAACTCAACCTCTCTCCTACTGAACTTCACATGATTGTACCTCATGATCCCTAAAAATTCTTGAAGCTAGATGGAAAGCTTCAATGGACAGAGAAAAGGAGCTAAGGGTTTGAGCTCTGCTTGAAGTACTGGTAGTGTGGAAGGAATATTTGGGCTAGTAGGTCTAGTTGGGCATTGTGAAGGGAATAGTTGAATTTGGCCAAATGGGTATGATCCAGAGATGTTTACAGAAACATTAGGTTGCGAGGAGTCTAATCTTAGTATTCTAAGCTCCATTTGGGCATGTTGCCATGCTTGGTCTATGTTGCCATGAACCGGTCACCTCTTGGCTTGTGATTGTTGGAAACTCTTCTTTATACCCAAGTAACTAAACATTTGAAATCATTGTTGAGATGTCTATTTCATCATTGCTTCCTCTGCATCAAAAAAGTGGCTTAGTTAATATTAGTTTTAAATTACTAGCCAAATAATGAGGTCTTTGTTCCAAAGTAACCCCATCCACAAATTGTGTGTCGTTAAATGACCAAAATGGTATCTCAAGGAGTTATGCCCAGCTAAGCCTATTTAAAGGGCTACTAAGGCATAGGCCCAATTATGAAAGAACTAGTAATAGCCTATGCCCAAGTCCTAATATAAGTGTTTGACTATGTTGAAAATAAGGTCTCAATCCTCCTCTCAATCACCTACAAACTTGGTCAATATTTTGATGATCAATTTTGGTAACCACGTGGAAATATACCATGACTGATTATGATAAAAATAGCAAGAGATAATATGCTATTGTGATTCAAACGATGCAAACAGGTTTGTCAATAAGATATAGGAAGGAACCTAATATAGTAAGTTGAAGTTAACTTGGCAACAATCCAACAATAGGTGCTAGTGTCCTGAAACTATTCTAACAAGAGTATCTCTTGGCAATGATTTGAGAAAAACCTCATGCTATCCTCTAAATCTTAATCAAAATCAACATGACAATACTTATGGTCATTAACAACCTAGGATTTAGTACTATTCAAAGTCTATAATTATTCATCATGGTAGGCTATATCAATCTAACTGAATTTCTTATTCTAAATCCTCTAGATTGGCCATTCCATACATGAAAGACATTAAAATATTATGTTGTATAGGGATTTGTGTAAGCCTATGTTAGTGTTCCCACCTCCACAAAACCTATTATAATCATAACTACAATTCTATTCTCTTATAGGAATAGAGGAAAAGGAGAATAACATAATACAAAATAACTACCTTAGTTGTGAAGCGTTTGTTTGAGTAAAGTTCCATATGAAATCTTGTCGAAGTCTTGCAAGTATTACCTGTGAACAATGATATCTTAGTATGAGCTATGAGCTGGATAAATAAGGATAAATTGAAAAAGTTTAACATAAAGTAGAAAATGCAAAACACAAGTATAGAATAATAGATTAGATCTAGTAAAGAGATACACAATAGAACCTAGAAATGAAAGTTGAAGATGAGTTTGCTAGACTCCAACGCTGAGTATGTTTTGACAAGAGCCAATGTGAGAAATGTTATGAGGAAAGATAGTATAATCAAAATCCGTAGTCCAGAAAAGAATAAAGAAGTGTCGAGCATGTTGGTACTCTGAAAATCGAGATAGTTTTTGAGTCCATAATCAGAGAATTTTCCTAAGGCAAAGTTTAGTGCTTCAAAGAATGGTTTAAAGAGACCTGTTACCAATTTTGAGATAATTGGTACAACCATGCTGGTTGGAGTTATTAATTTGTGTCCTGATGCTAATGACAGTTTTGATTTTTTCCTATAAGTATAAGTTTACATTTTATGACGAAAAGTAAGCAACATTATGGAAAGAAAAATGAATCACATCATATGCTTTTCTGAAAATGTAAACTTGTTTATTTAAATGCTCATTATGTTTCACACAGGCTGTGAAACTAACCAAAATAGAAAAAAATTGAAATCTGATCTACAAGTGTAAATGTAAATGCAGAATTGAAATGAGTCATGGTTGCCAGCCATTGCCTGGAATGACTGGCCGTGTTGAAGCTCTTCCAAGCCTTTGATTCCGCCTCCTTTCTTTCCATTCTTCCGCTCCAGATCCTGCAAGATGAAATGAGTTAGATCATTATGATCTAAACAATGACCAACAATCTCATCATTTTGCCTTCAGCATACACATTTACATCCAAGATCCAAAAGAGAACCATTTTATGCTAATCAGTTTGATTCCTGTGCAACATCATTTTTATCACTGACACGTGGATGTAAGTACAGCTCCCGCAAAGACTCAAGCCCAGCATGTCAGTGGTAAGAGTGATTCATGTCAAGTAGTAAAATAATACAGTATTAAAGGGGCATGTTTTACTTTTCATGGAACCTTTTATTGTATTCAGAGTGCAAAAGGAAAAGAACAGTAAAAGAATTTTAGAAGCTATTAAGGGACAGTGTTTTTCCTAACTGAAACCTTACAGTTTAATTGAAATAATAGCATGGATCAGATTCCAAGGAAGTGACTACTGATGGTGCAAAAAATCAAGTTCAGATTTAAACAACAGCAATTCAAAAGGATGTGAATTTCAGTAACAAGAAGGCCAGAAATGACAACAAAGATTTTTCTAAGAGGTTACAATCAGAAAAGGAACAGAACCATGACAAAAATAAGACTCATGCTGCTGATGAGAAAGAATTTGCAGTAGAGAAACTTCCTTTGGATTCAGGAGCATCTTGAGATGAAGGATGGTAGCGGTGAACAAAAAGACCCAAAGTCAGGTTTTGTGTTGAACTGTAAAGGCACCGTTAGCAACTTCTTCAACTGCAACATTGCATCACACATTGTCTGCATTTGGTGGACCTATTTCAGGTGGTCATTCTTCAGGGAATTTGTTACAGGGGAAAATATGCATTCAAATGCCTTTAGTACCACTTTCCTTAGCAGTTGGTTGTCAGATCAATATATCAGCAAAAGTACCATCATTTTGTTATGAGGCTACATGTCCTTCAAATCAACTACCAAAAAACAAAAAACAAAAGGTGCCTGGAAACTACTTGGATCAAATAGTTGACCTGCTTAATGATGTTACTGTTTTCAGTGAAATAAACCTAAGAGAAGAGGAAGAAAAGCTATAGAAATTATATAGGACAGGCATAACAGAGAACAATGCTAGAAATGTGAGAGTATCTATGAAGGGAAACAACAGATCTTGTCAAGTGAAACATACACCAAGAGAAGCTGTTTCAACTCTGCAAGTAAAAAAAAAAAAAATCAAACTCTGTTTTAAAACATTGAGAAACAAGACTTCAGAGAAACCAAAATACAAAGATGAAGTCATGTTTTTAAAGCAATTTGACAAAAGCTTCCAGACTGAAGATAGTTAACAGCAGCAACTTCCAGCAAAATCTCTCACGCAAGGAAAAAATAAAAGCAAAAGCCTCATTTCGAGTTTTAACGAGATGAAAACAAGCTCTCATGATAGCCAGAATGCAAAGTTTTTTGTGAACAGCAGTATATAAAAATAAAAATAAAAACTCTCAATACAACACGTTCCCAGTAAAAGGAAAGTCATCTGCGGCTAATATTATGAAATTTATACAAACCCCTTATTTCATAGCAGAAAAATGAAATGATAGCAGCAAAATGAAATGAATTTCCAGTTATGACAGCAGGGATTTCAAACAGAACAGCCACTGTCAAAATATAGTCAATGCTATGAAGAAATGTGTTTTTTCCTTTTTATTTTTCGCAAATAAAACTGGAAACGCAAATTCTGCCAAAACGTTGAGGAAAAGAAATGTATTTCAAGAAAGAGGAAGAAGAACGGCAGTCCCAGGTTCGAGCTGAAACTAACACATAATTTCTACCCTTTTCAACACCTTTTTTCAGAAAATGAGGTTCAAAAATCTGCTTACCTGTTTGCCTGCGAAATATATCTGAAAATGGAGCGATAACATCAAATATAGTTCCCAAAATGGCAAGGTTTTCCATGGCGATGGCGGCTACATGAGGGTTTCAAAACCCTTTCTTTAGCAGAGTTTCTTCTAAAAAAGAATGAGCATAATGAAAATTGTGTCGACCTTTTGCCTTTTAGGGTTGAACGCCTTCTTTTGTTATGTTTTATTCTTTTTGAAATCCGAAAGCACCTTTTTTCTTTTCGGCCCTTATTTTTCTTAAAAGTGCTGAAGTGTATTAAGTCATGCACTTACATAAATAATGTAATGAAATATTACTTGACTTAAGTAATATTTAATTATATTATTTATGTTTTTTTTTTTTTTTTTAAAAAGAAGATGAGTTCATTTTTTATATTTGCAATGAATGTTTTGAATAGCAATTAATTGATAATGTTTTGGGTCAATTGATTGTTATTTTATGCAAATATTAAAATGACTTTTGGAGGTTGTTTTATGACTTAATGGAGAGATAAGGGTGTATTGATGACTTTGAATTTTTTCCATAAAGGTTGAAGTTTGTTGCAGACATGTGGAGGGTATATAGGACTTGATTGAGCAGATATAGGGGTCGGATTGAGCTTTTCAAGGGGTTGTTCAGAGTCATTTATTGGCAGTTTGAGGCTTTTGTGGATAGTTCTGATGAGTCACATGGGTGGTTAATGTTCTGGCTTGACTTTTTCAGTCAGTTGATGCTTGTTGAAGGAGTTTTCAGGTCCTATTTTTCAGGATTATTGTTACATCCGAAAATGGACAGTTGGTTTGTACTTAGTGGGTTTTTGACTCATTATTCTGGAGTTCTGATTGGTGATATTGGAGACTTGGTATTTTCTGCAGAGATCTGGGTCTTTCTTTCAGCTATCTGTAACTCAGTTCATTGAAGAGTGGAATACATTACAGGTTTATCTTCTAATTGCAGAGTTCTTTTCTTTGGTCCAATTTGTTATTATAGCTGAGTGTAATATTTATGTGATTGATAAGGTGTAAATCAGTGTTTTGAACCTTCTTTATCACCTTTGTCTTGCAAATTATTACCCTTTTTCCTGTAAGTGACTATTTATGCAGGTCATTAACTATGTGTTGAATTTTCAAGAATTTAGCTGTGAAGATTTTCCCTTCCTCCTTGGTGCTTGTATGTTCTTATCCTGTTAATGAAATACTAATGCATGGAAGTTCATAATAAGTTGTGACATTAGCTTTCTCTGTTATCAAGTTAAGAATCACCTGAAATTGTTTTTATCACTTTCATCTAAATTCAGTATCTGTCCTTTTAAGGTGCAGTTTAGAGTTCATGTTTCAGTTCCTTTTTATTTAATCCTTCTCCTTTTTTCCTGAGATAAAGTTAGTGTGAATGAACATTTAGGAGCCAGCCTTATCCAGAGATTCACTCCATTTTCTAAGTAGCCCACAACTTAGGAGTGTTTCCATGTTACCTTGAAATGTCAAATTTTCTTGGAGTTTGAAGGGTGCAATTTCAGGTGATAACAAGACCATATTTCAAGTGCGTACAAAGATAGGCCTGATGAATTTCATGGCATAATGCTTAGGATAGGTGTTCCTTGCATTTCATTTGGCATATACAATTGATCACAACTCCCAGATTTAAGCTCGGACAAGTTTCAAAGATACCCATTTGAAGGGCATACTACATATTTGCACTTTACATTATGTCTGATTTTCACTAAAGGGCCTACTTTGATGGTGTGCATCTAACACCTGGTTGATAGTCATGACATGTGGGTTGTTGCATCATGTTGTACACATGAGAAAGATTGTCCATACCAATTTTTAGCCCCCCACGTGCTCGTTTGACATGTTCACCGGAGCCATTCCGTTTGCAGATTGCTAAGTTTCTCCAGAAGTGCACAGTTTAGTTTTCTGAGTGGCTTACTTTGGGCCTGTGCCATTTGTACCTAGTTCGAGATCAAACATAATTGAATGATTTTCCACACTGTAGACCTGGAAGTGTACTTGCCCAAGGATTTTCAAGTTTCTGCCAATCCGTTTACCCCCTTGCTTGATCAATTCCAAATGCAATTTCTATGAATTTGATTGTTTTTAGTTTGGAATGTTCTAAGTGGCCGACATTGAAGATTAATAATCGATAATAGGTTGATGACTTTGGGAATCTGATTGTAACCTTGTTTTCTATGTATGAGAGATAACCTTCCTCCAGGTTTTAGACCATGAGGTTTCTATTTGATCTGATTGCAAGGTCGGACAAAAAGGGTTTTATAATGATAAAAGTGTGGATAGAACAACTTCGCAAAGTAGTCATTTTCATAAATTCATAGCTTCTTGTCGGATGGTCATTTCTAGTTGAGGGTTGTTTTTTTGCGTTCCTTGTATATGAGGCTCCTTCCAATTTCAGTGGCGTGCCCTCAGCTCATCATTTGTTATTTTTGATCCATCTCTTTCTGAGGCAGTCGACAGTGTTTTCAGTTTGTGATTTATCGACAATTCTGAATGAGCATTTTCAAGTTCTAAAATCTCTTACCTCATTCATCTTTAGGCCAGGTCATCTAACAAGGTTGTTGTCTATAATACAAAGTTTATGTTCACCAACTTTAAGCTTCCAGGGATAAGTTTTCATCAATGTTTTAATGGCGCGATTGGAGGTGTTTTATTAAGAATTGGCAACTAGCGAAGTGAAAATTGAAACTTATTGAGTATCCAGTTGTCCGGATTGGATCCATTTGCAGCGCCAGTCATTCTAATAGTTTTCAAGGTTTGAATGTTTGAATTCAAAAAAATTTTAGGCCAGACCCACTCGGGGTCCAGCCTGCCTCATCATTTCAAAGGGGAGTGCACTCCCAGGCCTGGTATTTTTTATTGAAACAATACATTATCTTTGGGCATTCGCTGCTCTTGCTGATTTGTTTCTCCTTGGAGTTTGTTGCATTAGCAGTATTGATTATACAGACCCATTGGATAATTTTTTATTATAGTCATTGCCTAAGTGAACAATACTGATAGATGGGGTTGTTATGAGTTATGTGGCATGAACAAACACAAGCTGGATTCTTCTTGTTGGGTGCACTGGTGGAAAAACTCACCATTTATCCCAGGTGCTGCATACTTTCTATTTTCCCAGGCTACACAAACATATGTAGATACGCACCTTGTTTATGGAAGCACACACCTTATGGCGGCCCTATGTGCATCATTCAAATTTAGTCACGCCTATTGCATACAAAAAAAAGGGGGGCGTACTCTTCCAAATGCAATGTGAGTTTCCAGTGGGCTCACGCGAGCCTTCCCTTAGGCTGCATGCTTTTCATTTCAATATATTGTTTGCAGGTTGCGTGGGAGGTGAATGTTTTCATGTAAAAGGGGACACACACCAGACTAGACTATGCACACCATGTGAGGGAGAGACTATGTTGGCTTCCCTCATGCAATGTGTGAGCTTCTCAAGGCACCAGCACACACCACACTGGTGTTGTACCTACGATCAAGTTGCACGCACCAGGTTGGATGCTGTGTGTACCTCTTATGAGTATGCCCAATCTTGTAATTTGTGACTGATATATACCTTTAGGGGAGTATTGTGCATACCACTCAGCCGTGGAGAGTGTTGCAGGGGTCTTTTCTTGTGTATGTGCATTGCATGATTGATTAGGGTGGGTGCTTGTTATGCATTTTCTCCTTTTTCCTTTGGTACCAATTAAAGAGGGCTACAATTTTGACTTGCCTCTCACTGTATTCATCCACTCCAGTAGCCTTTCTGAGTTGTATCTACTCTTAGCTCCGTGCTAGGAAAATAATTTTTGCATAAGCTCTGGTTGTTGTACTATGAACATCTACTATAGGCACAACACAAAAGATCGTGTGCGCATGTTTGAATGTGCAGCACAAGAAATTGAAAGGATGGCCTGCATAAGGCTATGAGGGTCCACCTCACTTATGCAAACACTAAAATAAAGGATTTTGATGTTTTGAGGGAGGATGCTCCAGCAGGCCATTGCGTGAATGAAGGAGGCATTGGGCATTTTAATATAGGGGACTGTGCAAAATAAAATTATCCCACATGCACTGAGCTTGGGGTTTTTGAAATATTTAAAAGAAATACCACTCAAGTAGGTGGTAAAGAGGAAAGAGATAGAGGGTTTTATGTGTGAAGCTGGCTGGATTTGGTGGGCCCAGTTGGGTGTGCAATCTGAAGATAAATTTTGATGGGAAATGCTATTAAATTCCATGGGGATTTATCCCACATTCATACTACGAGACAGGATTGAGGAGTTTATAAGGCAAAACACACAAGGTAGAAGCGTCCAAAATGGATGCCCAATTGGAGGGCTCTCTCATGCGCATGTGGATCAAGGCAACAATGGTGCAGGAGCACCCCTATAAGGGCCCTCACCATCATTATTTTGGTGTGTTTATCCTTTGAGGTTAAGCTATGTAATTAGAATAAGAGTCAATAGGAGTTTGGCTCATTTTTGGTGTGTCTAGGATTGTTTAAGTCCTAGAAGTGCAAGTGGTCTTCCTGTTAGGAATGGAACATTGACTCAAGGAAGGTTGTCATCTTGAGATCTTTGTTTTACTTTGAGTTAGAGGTCTAGGAGTTAGTGTTTAGCTATGATTTGAGCACATGTGTGCTTTAGGAGGCCTAGCAATGGTCTTTTGACATGAGAGAGCAAAGGCTGCTCAAGCAACTAAAAGTTGCTAAGCAACTTTCCCTTTGTATTGCCTAACTATGATAAGAGGTGAAAAAGCCCTAAAACAAGACACTCACTTTGAGGAAAGATTATTTAAGACTTGTCTAACCCTAATTTCGAGGTTGGATGGCATTATTGTATGGCAAAGTACGGGAAGACTAGTCTGCTGGAGTTTTGAGTGCAACAGTCGCTATTGAAGGACTGAATATCTGTGAATACAAATAGTTTTGTGTGAATCATTATTGTGGATACTGCTTTGAGTGTTTAGACTTTCATTTGTGTGTATGTAGTTTCATTTCATTTGGAGTATTAGTAGTTTTTGTTTAGTTCATTTGGTTCATACCATTCTCTGCCAGTTTGGAGAGGTATGGAAGCATAGGTCTGTAGCTTTCATGTCCACCGTGGGAAAGCCATGGAACTTTAGATATTGAAGGTACAGACCCTGTTGTGTTTGTATATAAATGCAGGGCCCCTGAAAAGTAGTGCAAACATGTGTTTGTAGAAGCCCTAGGTGAGCTATGAGCAGTTTGACTAGGGATGTGCAACAGTAAAGGAGCTCTCCAAGACAGTGGAGTGAGTTCCAAGCTAAATCCCTTTGGGGAAGTCAAGAATAGTGCAAGAAGGAAAAGTGGTGTGAAGGAGGAGGTTTGGAGAGTCAAGGAAGAGTGTTGTTGAAGACTAGGACAGTGAGAAGTCCCTAAAACCCTTGAAACCCTCTAATTTGCCAAAACCGTTGTACGGTCACATGGGTACCTAAGAACTCAAAAATCCTTGAGTTTGGGTCACGTGGAACAAAAGTCCTTTAGGATAGGGTTGATGAATCTTTGGAGAAAAGGCCTCAAAATCCCTAAGAAACCGGAAGGAGGGCTAATTAGGCCTCCTCCTTGTAGCCCTAAATTATAAAGAAACTCCTAAATTGGGTGATCCAAAAACCTTGCTAATGTTATGGAAAGGTGTCAATAGCCCTAAAAAGACCTTGGAACTCATGATTTTCACTGTTGGAGCTTGGGAAGAAATTAGAAGCCAAATAGCCAATGTAAGGGATGGGAACTAGAGTGCAAAGCTTAGTATGTTGATGAATGAGCTAGTTTGACTTGGTGGACAGGTTAGGTAGGTCAGGGGTTCCTTGGAGAGATAAGGAAGCCTATAGACCATCAGGGGTGTTAGAAGAACACCTGGATCCTAGAGTGGATCGGGCATAGACTAAGCTAGTCTATCCTAGCCTCCCCGTCAAACAGTTGGATGATTACTTGGTGAAGCGGGCCCACACAGAAGGTAGGAATATTTTGGCAAAGCATACATGTACATGATCTGACGCATTGGGATGCATGCCCAGCATCTAACAAACATCACTATAATGCAAGGAGGAAGATGCCCAGATGTTATCACTACAAATTAGCGACATGATGACACATGGCACCCGGATGACATGGTCAAGGAGGTATAGTTAGATGCCTGGATGGACAATCAAGCCAATGAAAATGTGACATGTGGCGGTGGAGCAATGAGGAAGCAAAAGATAGACCGTTGGTCATCCACCTCGAGATGCATGTCAATCCGGTGGTGGTCGTTATTCTGAAAGGATGAAGACGCATGGGAGATACCTTGGCAAAATAGCGACAGAGCGCCATGTATCATGGTGGTGAGTTGTCAAGAGGGTGCCTAGTCAATAGGATAGGCCAATCACAGAGTGCCATGTGGCAGAGAGGTGTGCATAGCTCCAGCAGGGTGATGAGGTGGATCAATGAGCGAATTAGTGGTGCCACATGGCACATGGGGGCCCACCTCAAAATTTGGAGTCTGGACAAAGAATTAAAATAAATAATATAGTTTGAACTATTGAAATAAATCTCAAAGATTTAAATGACTGTCTGCTCACAGAAATGTCCACTGGAGGCTCAATTTTTATCCAAATATATAAGTATTAGATGTTTTCAAAATTAGCGCAAAATGAGGAATCCAATGGCGATGTTAAAAATCAGATTCAACCAGGTTGGTGAGAGCAGTAATGGACTGTGTATTTTGAGATCAAATTTGGGTAAGGATGCAAATATTTTGTAAAGATATGTTCTATAATTTAAATTGTATTAGATTTGTCTGAGATATTTTGGATAGTCTTAGGGTTGACTATGTTGCCCTAAAAAATCCCTAAATGGTCCTAATCTTGTTGCAATCCTATAGATGGATTTCCAAGACCATTTACAAAGGTTGTTGGTTTTATGGTTCACAAGGTTACATCCTGAACCTTCAGTCAAGGAGTAGGACATGTTTTGTACATTATGTATCAGGATAGAGTAGAAAGTTGCAAATCTTTTGTATATTGTTTCAGTGGCTTTGAATCTTCAAGCAAGGTGTATGCAAAGGCTTAGATCCTCATTCTTAATTCAAGTTTTCAGTTCCATTTCTCTCCATCTGTGTCAAGTTTTATGGGTTTTGAATGTTCTGGTTCTTTGTATGGAGTTTATCTATGCATGTGTTGTCTATTTTTAGTTCTACTTCAAATCAGATTAAATTATGCTCTAAATGATACACAAATTTATGGGGTTTGCACAGGAATTTCTATAAGCAGTATGGTTCTAGGTAGTTGTATTTATGACTTGGATCTTTGATGAAGTAAAAGTAATCAATCTTTGTGTTCTACAGTGTATTAGATGATTTTCCCAATAGATAAGGCATTGATCTAAAACAAGTAAACTTTATGCTGATATATGTCTGGTTGGGATGTGTTGTATTCTGCAAAAGTTAAATCAAATCCTTTCAATCCTTTTAGTTTTATGTATTTAGGCCTTAGTTATTTCATAGAAATGGAGAGTCAATCAATGATTGGTTATCATTTAGTACTTTCTTGCTATTATGGGTTTTGTTGAATCCATTCCTAGTGTTGTAAAGAGTGTTTCTATTCTATTGGATTCCGTGCACCCGCCTTGGTTTTGTAGAGCCAGAAGTGAAGAGGGCAGTCTTGTCCCTATAGTTGGTCAGTTACCTATAGATTTCCCCATATTTAGAATTGGTCATTCCCAAAATTAGTCTTAGGTATATTAGTGTCTCATGGAGTGTAAAATCCATTCCAGGAACCAACAAAGCATTAGTGGCATGTGATTTTATATTGTTGTAAATTTGAAAATGTTTTCCATTTTCTTCTCTATCCATATGTCATTTTCATGCTACAAAAATATCTATTATGCACTTACACACATCAAAAAAAGAAAAACATTGTGTTGTAGGGGCTTGCCTTGGTCAAGCCCCCTTTTTCTACTCAAACCATAAAAAAATCATGATGGTAATAATAAATGTATGTTATTAGCGAGTCGAGGAAATAATAGATAACATAAATGATGATGATTACCTAAATTGTGAATCCATTTCTTGTGTAACGTACAGAGTGTTTATAAAGTCAAAAAAATGTTAATAAACAATATGATAAAAATAATTGCAATTAAAGTCAATCAGCATGTATTTAATGAAAATGATAGTAAATAAAGAATTTCATTCGAATAGGTAATGAATAATAGTTACATACAAACTATATCCCCAAAACACAACAAACACATTGATGAATATAAAGAATGAACCATGTCATTTAAACGAAATATAAAATATGAAGACACGCATACAACATAAAACATACAATAGACAGACATGAATAAGAGATAATCCAAACTTGTAATATAAAAAACATGCATAAAAAATTAATAGAAAATACACAAAATAGACAAGACACATAGAAAACACATAAAACAAATTATACGCAAAGAAAACACACATGACATGCAAGATAATAATAAAAAATGTAAATGGAATGTTAACAAACAAAACACAATAAAAAAATCAATCAATACAAATATCATTTCGCAGAAATTCAAAACATAAAGATAAAACACATAAGGCATAAAGCATGTCTAGAGTAGACATGATACAAACACATAACACACAAAGCATATATGCAAGTTAGAAAGAAAAAAATAAAATATCGAGCAAACACATAGAGTAGACATGATGCAAATACATAAGAGGCACAAAGCATATATGCAAGTTACAGAAAAAACACACAAAACATAGAGCAAACACACAAAGCATGTAAGATGTGAATAAAACACATAAAATAAGCAAGACATATTTCAAACACATAAGACAACAAACACAATAAGGAAGCATAGAATATAAATAATTATGATACACACAACAAGATATTAGATATTATTACTTGGATTAAAAAGACATAGATCACATACGTGAAACAAGAAACATAGATGTCAAACACACAAGAGAGTTGAAACATGTGGCATTCATGACATTTAAAATGTCTATATTGAAAATGATAGGAAGAAGATTCATAGTAGTCAGAGAGGTAATGGGACATTCATATATAAGCTATTCACTTCAAACCAATTGTCAACTTCAAAATGTATTACACACATTGAATAATATAATCAATACACAACGTGCAGAAGAGACGTATAGGGCATAAAGTATACACAAAAAAGACAAGAATCAAACATGATGCAAACACGTAAGGCACAAAGTTTGAACGCAGGACATGAAAAAAAACACACAAAACAAGGAGCAAACACACAAAGCACGTAAGACACAAATAAAACACACAAAAGATGCAAGGCATAGACTAAACACATAAGACATAGAAGAGAAATATGAAGCATAAAATGAAAATGATTATGATACGCATAGGAAAAGATTAAATATTTCTATTATAATTTAAAAAATAAAAGAAGATACAAGAATGAGGTATATGGACAAGAGAGAAAAATAGATAAGATTAATCATAATGATTACATAAACTATGAATCTATTTCTTGTGCTGCATACAAACTATTTTTAAAGTCAAACAAATGTTAGTACACAACATGACAAAAGTAATAAGTAACAATATTACTAGATTACAAAACACAACATGATTTATTTTTTAAGTGATTTGGGAAAAGTAAGGGAAAATGGGCAGAAACAGTCCCAGCAAGACTAGTTGAGGGGCAATTAGGCTTAATAAGCAGTTTTAGCAATCTAGGTGTTGGATGTTGTGTCAAAGCTCAAAATTGATTGAAACCTACTTAAAACATCTTATTTAGACCTTTTATATCAACCTTGGTCATTAGGAAGGTTCTTGGGTTGTTTGTGTCTCTTTGGCTATTTGGGTGTCTTGGAGGCTAGTAGGCTTCGCCTAAACCACTCAAATCATAATCTTTTTTGATAACCTTACCACGCCACCACTCCACACTCTACATCAATTGGTATTAGAGCCTAGGAGTATCCTAGGTTGAGAAGTTTGAGAAATCTTTTTGTGTCTTTTGTGTACTTGATCCTTTGTTGAGGCCTTGGAGTGTCTATTTCCTCCTTGAGTATTCCAGAGTTGATCTTTGCATTATAGATGTTATAAGGAGAAGAGGATGGGATCCCTCTAAGGATCACAAATGCAGAACTTGCTAAGTTGGTAAGAGAACAAATGACAGATAATAGAAGGCTAAGAGAAGAAGTTGGAAAGTTGAGAAACCTTGTGAACAAACAAGGACACGGAGAAGACCATGAAGAAAATGAAGAATTTGCAGCAACAATAGAGGTACTAGTTGATCTTGAAGATGCAAGGTTGGAAATAATCTTAAGGGATGTGAAGATTGGAGACTCAAAGGTAAAAGCTAAACTTCTTATGTATGATGGAAGAATGGATGATGAATTCTTGTTAGATTGGTTCAGTGCTCTTAAAAATTGCTTTCATTGTGATGATGTTGAGGATAGAATGAAAGTAAAAATTACTAAGTCTAGATGGAAATGACATGCATTATTATGACGGGAAAACTTACAGGCTGATAGGATGAAGAAAGGTTGGTCTAAAATCTTATCATGGCTAAGAATGATGGATAATATGAAGGATAAGTTCCTTCCTGAAGACTACAAGGTCAAGTTGCATAAGAAGATTCAAGGACTGAAACAAAAGAACATGCATGTCCTAAAGTATACAGAAGAATTTCATAAGTTGGATATAAGAGCAGTGCATGATGAATATGTGGAAGAGAAAGTTGCAAGGTACCTTGGAGGATTAAGGTACAACATTCAATATGAAATGTCTATGGCTACACCTAGAACCTTGGAGGAGTTTTTCAAATTAGCCATGAAGGCTGAGGATAAATTGAAAAGGAAACAAGAAAGGCAAGGTAATGGAGGAGGACAATCCATTAGAGGAAGAGGAGGTAGGTTCAATGAAGGACAAACAGCAGTGACAAAGGAAACGAACCCTTGGTGGATACTAAGACATGACAAAGAGGTGGAGTCAAATTTTCAGCAAGTAGAGGTAGTGGTGTCTTCATAGCGAAATGCTTCACATGTGGTGGAGTTGGACATCAATCCTTTAGGTGTCATGAAAAAGGGAAAAACTCTAGAGGTGAGAAGAGAGTTGGCATTACACAAGAGGACAATGATAAGAAGGAAGATAGAGAACCCTTATATGCTGATCCAATATTGGAAGGTGACTTCTTGATGGTGAGAAGAGGTCCACATATGCAAGCAAAGCCCAAGGTATCAATTTTTAAAACAAATTGCATGAGTAATGGTAAAGTTTGTAGGATGATTATTGACTCTGGTTCTTTTGATAACCTTGTGTCCTATGAAATGGTGAATAAGTTGGAATTGAAAAGGTTTCCTATTGAGAGACCTTATAAAGAATCTTGGGTTAATAGTGAACATAATATTATCATAAGGGAGCAAACTTATGTTGATTTTTCTATTGGGGGATATAGTAATAGGGTGTTGTGACATCATTCCTATGACTTGTTGTCATATTATCCATGGAAGGCCATGGCAAGCCTCTAGAAATATAGTACATTATGGTTTAACAAATTTTTATGCAGTGCACAAGGGTGGTAAGAAATTTCATCCTACTACTTTTCCGGTTGCTAGCATTGAAAGTGAAAGAACTGAGTGTTTTGGAACAAAGATGTATATAACCTTGCAGGAGCAGGAGAAAAATAGAAAGGAAGGGGCAGGCCTGAAACATAAGCCTGCCTTAATGGTTATGAAAAAAAAATTTCTAATAAGAAATGAAATAGTTCTGATTGCAACAAATAATGGATGGAAAATGAGTGTTGGTAGGCACACTTTGGTGTCCTATGATGTCATCAATGAAAGGTGATATTGGTATGTTCATGAAGGACATTTGCAGGGGTCATTTGGATCCTCAAAATTAGAAAAAGAGTTCAATAAGGCAGTCTCATGTTAACTGTCCTCAATCAGAAGAGAACAAAGTCATCCTTGGTGGTGACAAGAGAAAAGATCTGTTTTGTGTTTCTAATGCTTTGAATGCAGTTAATACTCATGTGAAGGGTAATAAGTTGCAGGTGAAAGGTTGCAGAATGGGAGGCAAGAAGACAACTATTCACTCTTGGGACAAGAGTTGCTTTGAAGGTGGGGTGTATGGTGCAGGAGCACCTATCCAATCACCTAAGTCCACCTTGGAACCAAATGAAGTCAGAGGATCAAAAGAATCCTTAAATGTTAATTGGGAAATATTGAAGCCAATAATGGCAATTTGTAATAATCAATTTGATTTAAAAGTTAAATGTCCTGAAGTCTTGGTAAGGACTTAGGACCAAAATATTGTATGGGAGGCCAATAGTGCCAAATGGGATCTAGAAATTGTTTGAATAAATTTATTAGGTCCAAGGAACAAATTAGAAAAAAGGTTGATAAGTTAGAATGAGAAAAAATTAATAAAACTATAGTTAGAAATTCAAAAAGATGAATACTAACGGTTAAATGCAAATTGGAGAGAAAATGAGTTTTAAGGCATAAAACAAATTGTAAACACTTCTAACCACTTGGGGTCAGTTATGGAAGTTGGGAACAATGTTATCAACAACCTTTAATGCTTGGAAAGCACAATGGTACGGACTAGTGAAGCATTTTGTACAGATTGTGAGGAATAAGGTAATAAAAGTTAAGGTTTTCTTACATTCTCAGTATCCATTTGATGTGTTGTTGATTCCAAATCATTTGAATAGCTCAATCATATTGTATTTGACCATTTTGAATCATATTTATCTTCCTTATATCATTTTTTGGCAAATTATATTGACTGGTCTGCTACACACATTGGGGTTTGCATTGATTTGAAAGAATGAATTAAGGATTCATCTCAAAATTGTGATTGCTCTGACTTGGGATGAATCCATGATTTGTATTATAATCAACTAACCTTATAAATGCAATAATAATGAAGGAAATATTGCAAGTGATCACCTTGAGAAGTTGATTTGTGTGTTGAAGGACTAAATTTGTGGAAGGATTCCTTAAGGAAATGCTTGGTTGGGAGCAACACCCATTAATCTACCTGAAGGACATATAGTTTTAATGACTTGAATAGTCTTGCATTGACCTATGTATGGTGAATTAACCATTGGTTAAGCCTAGAAGTGTTTGGAGAGGGTACATTAAGGAGGCCCTAGCCTTAAGGGCTTGTTGAAGACCAAATTGGGGCTTTTCTAGTTTCAAAAACCTTAGGGTCATTTTGAGTTGATTTTTATTTGTTTTGAGTCATATAAGAGGACTCCTGAAAGGTTCATAGTTGGGGGATAAATATAAGTTATAGTTGCTTTGTTAAATTACCATCTTTTTGGCCTAAAAAGGGATCACTAGGGTGAGCAGCAGAGAGTGTTCCAAAACAACCCTACCCAATCTTCCAGTATGTTATGTAAACCCAAAAAGGGTATCCAAAAATACAATTTATTTGGTCAGTGATTTGGGAAAAGTAAGAGAAAATGGGCAGAAACAGTCCCATCAAGACTAGTTGAGGGGCAATTAGGCCTAATAGGCAGTTTTAGCAATTTGGGTGTTAGGTGTTGTGTCAAAGCCTAAAACTAATTGAAACCTTCTTAAAACATCATATTTAGACCTTTTCTATCAACCTTGGTCATTGGGAAGGTACTTGGGTTGTTTGTGTCTCTTTGGCTATTTGGGTGTCTTGGAGGCTAGTAGGCTTGGAGTGCCTAAACCATTCAAATCATAATTTTTTTTGATAACCTTACCACCACACCACTTCACACTCTGCATCATATGCCTAGCTAAGCCTATTTAGAGGGATACTAACTATGAAGATATAGGCCCAATTGTGAAAGAACTAGTAATACCCTATGCCCAAGTTATAATATAAGTGTTTGACTATGTTGAAAATAAGGTCTCGATCCTCCCCTCCATCACCTACAGACCTAGCCAATATTTTGATTATCAATTTTTCCAACCACATGGAAATATAACACGACTGATTATGATAAAAATAGAAAGAGATTAGAATATGCTATTTTCCTGAAACTATTCTAACAAAGAGAATCTCTTAGGAATGATCTGAGAAAAACCTCGTGCTATCCTTTAAATCTTAATCAAAATAAAAAAGACAATAGTTATGGTTATTAATGACGTAGGATTTAGTACTATTCAAAGTCTATAAGTATTCATCACGGTAGGCTATATCAATCTAAGTGAATTTCTTATTCTGAATCCTCCGGATTGGCCATTCCATACATGAAAGACACTAAAATATTATGTTGTATAGGGATTTGTGTGATCCTATGTTAGTGTTCCCACCTCCACAAATTAACTATCTTAGTTATGAAGTGTTTGCTTGAGAAAACTTCCAAATGAAATATTGTCGAAAGCTTGCAAGTATTACTTGCAAACAATGATATATTAGTATGAGCTATGAGCTGGATAAATAAGGATAAATTGGAAAAGTTTAACATAAATAAGACAATACAAAACACAAGTATAGAAGGATAGATCAGATCTAATAAAGAGATACGCAATAGAACCTGGAAATGAAAGTTGAAGATGAGTTTGCTAGACTCCAATGCAGGGTGTTAGTAACCTAAGTATGTTTTGACAAGAACCAATGTGAGGAATGTTCTGAGCAAAGACAATATAATCAAAATATGTAGTCCAAAAAATTTGAATACTAACAGTTATATGCAAATTGGAGGGAAAATGAGTTTTAAGGCATAAAACAAATTGCAAACACTTCTAACCACTTGGGGTTGGTTATGGAAGTTGGGAACAATGTTATTGTGGACAAGGCTTTCGAGGGTACCTGTTTTGGAAAAGACTCAAGCCAAACAAAGATTAGATTTTAGTCTAGCATGAAATCAATCAAAAACAAGTAAAACTCTAAACTAAGCCAACTCAGATTGAGCTAAAACAGGTGCACCCAAGCACTGTTTGATTTGCTCTTGCTTAAGGGGATGTGGGTGTGCTCTCTAAGCACTTGGAGCATATTCTAATGCATTTTAGGATGGATTGAGATTCATGAAAACCCTATAAATGGCACAAAATAGGTATAGAACACTTGATTTGCCCCTAAGGCCTCAAGGATCCAAATGATGCTGGAATGAAGGTTAAGCTAAATGATGTTTATGCTAAAATTGATTTTAGACCAAATAGAGATGTGATATGATGCTATGCTTATGCAAAACAATGGAAGAAACTAGATTAATCCATTAAGGCTATATTAAGATGAGCTAAAAATGCTTGAAAGTAAGCTAAATTAGGATTGATTATGCTAAAGCTAGAAATAAAAGGGCATGATAACAATGCATGAGAATAAAAGCTAAGCTAATGAATTTGCTCTTGAAAGGAGGAGCATTTATAGGATTTGGGAAGGAGGAATGAGTGGCCAAGATCAAAATCCTTAAGAGAAGCCGAGATTCATTCAAAGGGGAGCACATGGATTGTGCTAGTTCACCTCCTTGTGACAAGTGTCATAAGGGCATTGGGTTGAAAGATGGGAGGAATGTGCACAATTTGGGAATTGTGCCTAAGGTCAAATGGTGTAAGAAAGGGGTGAGGGGCTTCTTAAATGCATGATAAATGCATGTAAGAGGGATAAGGAGGCCTTAAATGCACTTAATGCATGTAAGAGAAGTCTCTAGAAGTTTGTTGACTTTGGGTTAAGCTTAGGAGTTGGCTAACCTTGGTTAGGGAATGTGACAGGATTAGAGGGGGGAGATTAGGATTAGGATTAGGATTAGGATTAGGACTTTCTAGAAGAGTCTAGAATTTCCTTAGGATAAACATGGATTTTAGGAAATACATAAAGATTTATTTATTTCCATGGTTTAGGTTTGAGAATATTTATTAAAATGAATTTAATAAACATGAGGATTAAATATTTAAACATAATTAAATATTTTGAGTTGGGATTAGGGTTAGAAAAAGAGGGGATTAGCCTTTAATTGAATTTAAAGGAGGATTAGAAGATTCTGGAAGAGGTTAGTGGTCTTAAGGGAATTGGCCAAGTTTTGGGCAAAAAATAAATAAATAATTTATTTTGGGATTTTTGGTCAATTTATTAATTAAATAATTAATAAATAAGGAGATAAAGTTTAAATAAGATTTAAACATTTTTGGGAGGGATTTCTTAATTAAATATTTTTTAATTAAGATAAAGGGATTTAATGACATAAAAATAAATTAATTAATTAATAAATGATGATGTCATTAGGGATTTTTCAAAAAATAAAAATACTTTATTTTCTAAAGGATTTTTAGGTGTCTACAGTTATAAACAACCTTTAATGCCTGGAAATTACAATGGTACGGACTAGTGAAGCATTTTGTACGGATTGTGAGGAATAAAGCAATAAAATTTAAGGTTTTCTTAGATTCTCGGTATCCATTTGATGTGTTGTTGATTCCAAATCATTTGTATGGCTCAAGCATATTGTAGTTGACCATTTTGAATCATATTTATCTTCCTTATATCAATTTTTCGCAAATTATATTGACTGGTCTGTTACAGGCATTTGGGTTTGCATTGATTTGAAAGAATGAATTAAGGATTCATCTCAAAATTGTGATTACTCTGACTTGGGATGAATCCATGATTTTTATTATAATCAACCAACCTTATAAATGCAAGAATGAAGGCAATATTTCAAGTGATCACCTTGATAAGTTGATTTGTGTGTTGAAGGACTAAATTTGTGGAAGGATTCCTTAAGGAAATGCTTGGTTGGGAGCAGCAGCCATTAATATACCTAAAGGAGATAGATTTTTAATGACTTGGATAGTCTTGTATTGGCCTATGTATGATGAATCAACCATTGGTTAAGCCTAGAAAATCTTGGAGAGGGTACTGTTGGTTCCCAAAATCACAGATTGGAAATCCAAGAGCTTTCAAATTCTCCAATAGGATTCCAAATCAATTTTGGCCAACAAATGGGAATAATGCAAATTCCCCTGCACTTTAGGCTTCGCCTTGAACCTCCACCTTGAACTTGGTCGCTTTCTTCAAGGTTTTTCTATAGCGAATTTAAGCTTGTGAGTTTTTTGACCGGCAAATTCCTCGAACTTGATCAATATGAAATTGAATGCTGAATGTTTGAATTAAATGTTTTGTGTAATGATTTTTAATAATGGATTTGAGGTTTGTAGGAAGGAATTGATAGATTTTTTGACTTCACATATAAACCCAATATTTTAAAAATAAAAGACCAGTGCCTCTGCTCATTCGGGCGATAGAGTCAACTTCAATGAAGATTACATACAACTTTATAATGTTCTACGCACTTATACTTCCAATCAATTAAATAATCAAGATGCGACAAATCAGATATTTATGCAATCTTAAATTAGTCCAGATTGAACTTTAACTCCTCAGAGACAAACTGGACACAAATTCAGAAACAATTAAATATTCCACGACATCTGTGATGATCAAGTTTAAGATGCTATTTGACCATGTCCACTTATCTAATATTTAAATTGTATACAATATTCAAAAAAAATAATTATAAAGGACGGTTGATCTGCAGTTTAATTCTCCACACCTTTAATAATAAACAAAAGACATTTTATTTTATTATTAAAAGAAAATAATTGAATTTATATTACAAAGTCATATTATTGCTCCTTATCCCTCCATACAATTAAATATATATGCTTGTCTTGCTTGTTCCTGTTCTCCTATCGAATATCTCTTTATTTATAGTTTAATAACAAAGGAATGTGACCTTTAAGAGTGAAAGGTTATATCTTTTAAAGTTGAATATCACCTTTCCTTTTAACTATAATCGCACCTTTCAAGTGAGTTTGATTAAAGAACTTAATCATTTTAACCATTTATTGAGATTATCGGGGTCCTTGTATTTGTCTAACCATATTCGAGCACGTTAATATAATCTTTTATTCATCAGTTATCATATTACAAAGGCAACGATATATCCTTGTTATGACATTGTGTTATTCCTTCATTGAGACTTTGACCCGATGTCTGCGTATATCATCTTTGCCATCTATTAATCATTTTTAAATCTGAAGCTTTTACTTGAAAGCTTTCTTCATAGTATGTGGTGTGGAAACACAATCTGACTGGGCTGCTCGTACCCCATACTTGGTTGTTCCAGATTTTCTATGTGCTGATGAACATTCCCTCTTATTTATGTCATTTCTTTGACTAAAGGTAATCTAACGTGGATGTTTTCCATATATGCCTTTCCTTCATATTTTTTACTCCTTAGTCGCTCCTTGTATATGTTATTGCATCGTATCTCATCATTTGTATCTGAGTTTGTCGTATGTTGTTCATTAAATATTTGTTTATTGCCACTTCACCATTTCATATCTTCATTCATTTTAATAAATAGACTGCTTTTACCATCGAAAATACAATAGTCTTCTCTTAATATGGACTCATCGGGATCTTGTATATGCGAACCATGCACTGTGCGATATGGAAAATAACTTATCCAAACTTGTCCTCCTCTGAATACTCTTTGTGGTTTGTCCTTTGTTTGACTCAGTGTATTTACTACATCTTTTGAGACCTGACGGTGATACAACCATTTCTAATTACTATTGTTTATCATACAGGAAATCACAATCATTTAGAGTTGTAGACTTTTAAGTCATTGCAATGATATCATTCAAAATACTTGTATATCTCTCCTTGCTACTTATTTTCTTTGATTGTAAATGCTCCAACATATATATTATTGACTTGGATGCTATATATTATCTCCCTTTGGTGTGATATTTGGGACTCTGAAATTTTGCCAAATTTTAGAGTTCCATCAGGTACATTGAGGAGGCCCTAGCCTTAAGGGCTTGATGAAGGCCAAATTGGGGCTTTTTTAGTTTCAAAGACCTTAGGGTCATTTTAAGTTGATTTTTATTTGTTTTGAGTCATATTAGAGTACTACTGAAATTTTCATAGTTAGCAAATAAATATAAGTTATAGTTGCTTTGTTAAATGACCATCTTTTTGGCCTAAAAAGGGGTCACTAGGGTGAGTAGCAGATAGTGCTCCAAAAAAACCCTAACCAATCTTCCATTATGTTATGTAAACCTAAAAAGGGTATCTAAAAATATAATTTATTTGGTTAGTGATTTGGGAAAATTAAGAATAAATGGCCAGAAATAGTCCCAGTAAGACTAGTTGAGGGGCAATTAGGCGTAATAGGCAGTTTTAGCAATTTGGGTGTTGGGTGTTGTGTCTGTTGTCAATCAGGATTGCGCCAATAGCTTGATATGGAATCTAGCTTTCATGTTGAAACATGGAAACGTTCTCGTTGATGGGGTTGAGAATGAATCTCCGGATTCTAGGCCGGTTCCTCTTAGGTTTGGAATATCACTTGCACAAATTGTTGTATGTAAAGAAAAGGGAAAAAAGAAATGTTTTAATGAATCCTAAAATTATGAAGGTGATACACCAAATCTGACTTATAACATGAATTGATTCAGCACAGATTTCAAGAAATGGTTATGATTCTCAATACCCAAATAGCCACGTAACTACAAAAATGTTTCTATGTAAGGATCTGATATTTTTGCAAAGGTAGGGAAACAGTGTTTCACCAAATTAATGCAAAAATTAAAACACAAACCATAGACCTGCAGTTACATGTATCCAAGTTCTGAAGCAAAGAGGAATGCAGCTTAAAATGAAGGATAACACAACACTAAAGCAATGAAAATTCACAAAAATCACCTCAAAACTAATGGGAAGGAACAGGTATCTCTATTAACCAATGCTAGAACCAATCTCTGTTACAAAAATGCCTTACAATTCTCTCTCTAGTTTGCAGTATGCAAAACAAGTGAGCCAAAAAGAAGTCCTGAATAATGAGATCAAAATATGATAAATAGCACTAAAGAAACCCTAATCCATATGCATGAGAAAAGCCTCCAAAAAAGGCAAGTAAAAGTGCTGGAAAGTGAAGTCAAAGTGCTGGAACAACTGCCTCATCTGATGCCTGACTGAATTGCCACTCATAATCAACTCGAACTGCTCCAAAAATCCCAAAAAAATCATGCAAATCTAGTGGGGGTCGGATATGGAAGAAGAAACCATCAAAAGGTGAGTCTAACTACCATGAACTGATCGTGAACCGCTCCAAAGAGGCCCTCAACTGATATCAACTGGTGTTGAACTCAACAAGAACTTAAGGTGACCCAAACTGTCTGTAATCTATCTCCAATCTGAATAGAACTGAAAGAAACTCCTCCCTTAACTCAAAATAGGTTAGCTTTGTTTACATATTTATTCATTAATATATTATGTGTAAAGGTTTTGTTTATATATTTTTCCAACTTATATTTATTACATTTTATATTTAATAAACGATAAATATTATACTTAATATATATAGAATTTTAATATAATTCTATCAAATATATTAAATATAAAATTTAAATTTATCTTTTATTAAATATAAAATATAATAAACATAAGTTAGTATTTAAATTCATATCACATAAAAGAAATTTACCTAAGTTAATTAGATAATAAAATATCTTATTAACTTAGGACTACATAATATTATGTGATATGAATTTAAATAAATAAAAATATAAGCAAAACCTAAAACATACGATATTAAAAAACGAACATGAAACAAAAGAAACTTATATTTAAGTTTTGACATATCTTAATACTACTTTTTATTTTAACGCAAGCAATGCCATGTGAATATGGGTGCGTGTCTGGCTGGGAAAAGCTTTGTACACTATCTACCTTGCGGATTCCAAATTATATCAAATATAGCAAAGGCTTCGAACCCTATCTCTTTTGTATCTTTTCAAACTTAGACATTTTTCTCATTTCTTTCCTGCCGAGAAGATGAGAAGGCTGGGGTTTGAAGCTGGTGCCGTCATGATATCATTTAATCTCTGGTTCTTTCTTCCAGCCGCCATGGTGCTTGGTCTTTTTTCTTTGATCTGAAGCTTCTTCTTCTGCAAGCTGTTTGTTTCACGTTCGGATTCTTGCTTCTTATGCACGATATGGACCTTGGATCTGGGCATCTGGGCATGAATATCGGTTTTTTCTGAGCACATGACTGGTAGAGATAAGTTCATTTTTTCTTTCCTGACTTGTTCTGAACTTGATATAGTAAATACTGATTTTATTTCATCTGGGTGTTTTCATTTTTCTGTAGATAAATATTTCAACGCTCCGCTATTTTTTTTTATCTAAAAATGTAGCTGTCGAAAAAAAACCACATAAATGACATTACTGTTTGAGAACCCCTTATGCTACTTCCATTAATGATTTACACTCTAGATAATATGAATTTTGAATTTAGACATTCAGCAACAGCATCAATAAATTCTTCCTTATTCAAGTAGAAATTTCTTGAAACCGTTGACCCATGAATTAAAACGGCAAGGTCCTTTGTCATTTTCCCAGACTCCACAGTTTCTACACATGAAGCCTCTAGTTTTCTCATGAAATCCAAAAGCTCCTTGTTACCATCCAACTTTGCCCTATGCTCGAGGCCACGTGTCCATGCAAATATTGATGCAATACTGTTAGTGCTTGTTTCCCTTCCACATTGATGAACTCGAAAATGCCTTGTGACAGTCCCATGTGCAGCTTCAGCTTCAACAGTCATTCTCATTCACTGCTATTATCAACCCTGTTATATTCGCCACTTGATAAAAATCTTGGCTTTTGATGGTGGCAATAGTGTTCTTTTCATTGCGACTATTTGAAATGCTCCCACCAAAAGTGTAACTCATTTTTTGACTTGTAATTCTGTTGAATCTATACATATGCATTTTGATTTTTGTACATTTATCTCTGTTGATCACCATCCCTTGCATGCACTGAAACCGCTATCTAATAAGATTAACTCCATCTTTTATTGGCTCTACTGAATATTAAAACCATGGCTTTAAATGATTATGCCACCATGAGAAAGATCATTTATAATACATGAAGAAATGAGCATCTTTGTTAAACTGGAAGTGTTTCACTGTTTGATTATGCATAATAACAACACTATGTATGCAGTACCTTACATTTGCACACTTTCAGCATTATTATCGTGCTCTCAGCTTGATAAATCTGCAAACCTTTTATTAATCTCTGTGTATACTCATCATTTGATAATTTTTTTTTTAACTCTGTTATCTGTTTTAGTATATATAAACTTTCTCAACCATCATTTGCTACAATAGTGTATGTACAAGTCTTTACTGCATTTTGCATAACATTCTCTTTGCTACAGTGATATCACGAATGAACATACTGCTATAGTTGATTTGTTGCTTCCAGATTCTGAAAATAATATATTTTCTTTCCTTTATTTCTCATAACAGTCATTGATGTTCTATTTTGCACATGTATACTTGTTCTTAAATGATCTAATTCTTGTAGCATATAATTTTGTTTACTTGCAAATCTGATTCCTGTATACTGTTATACCTTGATGCACCGTTTTATCCCATGCTTTTCATATGTGTAGTTCAAACCAGCATTGAATAATATTTAATCTTTACTTTAGCACAATGACAAAGTATAGAATTACCTCATTCCTTGACTATGCCATCTGTTTCTGATAGTTGACCATTGATCTGAACTTCTTTACTGTAGCCAGCAGATTGGATCATCACTTATGGGGTTCGAGCATGGGCTCGTGACTCCCACAAGTGATCTATAAAACATAATTTCCTTTTGACTTTTCCTGTTCCGTTCCATCATAAAATATAACTCTTAAAACTCTTGAAACCTTGATATGTCGACTGAAAGGTTTCATGATGTGAATCATGTCCCTTCGACAGCCTAATTCATTGTACCTCCATGATTCAGCTGAAAGGTCCCATGCTTGTAATGTATGCATGCCCCCTCGACAGCCTCCTCAAGTCCACCGGTCTTCGAGTCTTCATAGCTTCGGTCGGAAAGTTTCGTGCGCATAGTGTATGCACGTCCTTTCTACAACCTACTTAGTCTTCAAAACCTGTTTCTGCACATGGAACAAATGATGTTAGGAAAAACATGATATTATCTCTGTATTTTCTGATCCTTCTTGCAGCTTTTATGACTTTGCTTTCTGTCTATCTTTTCTGAAATGTGATCAAGTAGAGGATTAGACAGTTCATTTGCCCTTTCTTGCTCAGTTCATACGAACTGACCGTCTTTTATCTCTCTCTTTTGCAGGATGAACCAAATGACGGGGAACACTTCAGAATGCAGAATCCAAAGATGCAGCGCACTCAAACATCAAAAGACAACCAGGCAAGGGGGCTTGACCTGTCTCCTTCTCTCCTTCTTTACATTTCTAGATTGTAATTGTTCTTCATTTCTTTGCATTTAATTCTTTATTCAATTCATTGAATTGAGAACGCATGCTTGCATCAATACTTAAAGCCACGGGGTGTGTGGTTTATCATTTGTACCTTTGAAATGTATCTCTTTTATTCTTTTTTACAGCAACCACTGCTTGTGTGGCAAATCTGAATATTAATTTGTTCAAATCTGAAACAAATGTATCTTAAGTTTTCTATTTTAATGTTTGCAATTCTATAGCTGTACATATACTTTGTTTCTCTGAATTTTAATCATTCTGAAATTCGAATTAGGAACCTTTAAAACTCAAATCTCAATGCAAAACACTTAGTCAAATTATCAATTTAGTGTAACTAAAATGATAACAGTGTCAAAGCTCAAAACTGATTGAAACCTACTTAAAACATCTTATTTAGACCTTTTCTATCAACCTTGGTCATTGGGAAGGATCTTGGTTTGTTTGTGTCTCTTTGGCTATTTGGGTGTCTTGGAGGCTAGTAGGCTTGGAGTGCCTAAACCACTCAAATCATAATCCTTTTTTATAAGCTTACAACCACAATGCTCCACACTCTGCATCATATGCCCAGCTAAGTCTATTTTGAGGGCTACTAAGGTATAGGCCCGATTGTGAAAGAACTAGTAATACCCTATGTCCAAGTCCTAATATAAGTGTTTCACTATGTTTAAAATAAGGTCTCGATCCTCCTCTCCATCAGCTACAAACCTAGTCAATATTTTGATGATCAATTTTTGCAACCACATAGAAATATACCATGACTGATTATGATAAAAATAAAAAGAGATTAGAATATGCTATGGTGATTTAAACGATGAAAATAGGTTTGTCAATTAGATATAGGGAGGAACTTGACACAATAAGTTAAAGTTAACTTGACAACAATCCAACCATAGGCGCTAGTGTCCTGAAACTATTCTAACAAAGAGCATCTCTTGGGAATGATCTAAGAAAAACCTCGTGCTATCATCTAAATCTTAATCAAAATCAACAAGACAATAGTTGTTATTAATGACCTAGGATTTAGTACTATTTGAAGTCTATAATTAATAATTACAGCAGGCTATATCAATATAAGTGAATTTCTTATTCTAAATGCTCCAGATTGGTCATTCCATACATGAAAGACATTAAAATATTATGTTGTATAGGGATCTTTGTAATCCTATTTTAGTGTTCACACCTCCACAAAACCTATTATAATCATAACTACAATTGTATTCTCTTATAGGAATAGAGGAAAAGGAGAATACCATAATACAAAATAACTACCTTAGTTGTGAAGCATTTTCTTGAGTAAAGTTCCATATGAAATCTTGCCAAATTCTTACAAGTATTACGTGCGAACAATGATATCTTAGTTTGAGCTATGAGCTGAATAAATAAGGATAACTTGGAAAAGTTTAACATAAAGCAGACAATACAAAACACAAGTATAGAAGAAAAGATTAGATATAATAAAGAGATACGCAATAGAACCTGGAAATGAAAGTTGAAGATGAGTTTGCTAGACTCTAACACAAGGTGTTAGTAATCTAAGTATGTTTTCACAAGAGCCAATGTGAGGAAAGTTCTAAGCAAAGAGAATGTTATCAAAATATGTAGTCCAATAAAGAATAAAGAAGTTTCAAGCACCAGTGGCATACGATTTTATACTGTTGTAAATTTGAAAATGTTTTCCATTTTCTTCTCTATCCATATGTGATTGTTGTGCTACAAAAACTTCTATTATGCACCTACACACATCAAAGAGAGAGAAACATTGTGTTGTAAGGGCTTGCCTTGGTCAAGCCCCCTTTTTCTACTCAAACCACAAAAAAATCATGATGGTAATAATAAATGTATGTTATTAGCGAGTCGAGGAAAAAATAGATAACATAAATGATAATGATTACCTAAATTGTGAATCCCTTTCTTGTGTTTCGTACAGAGTGTTTATAAAGTCAAAAAAATATTAATAAACCATATGATAAAAATAATATGTAAACAAATTACTAGATTACAGAAGACAGTGCACTACATAACATCCTTAAACATTACCATTATTGAAAACAATTCATTTAAGTGCAATTTAGAATTTTATGTACTGGAAACTTCTTTATTCTTTATTGGACTACATATTTTGATAACATTCTCTTTGCTTAGAACTTTCCTCACATTGGCTCTTGTGAAAACATACTCAGATTACTATCACCTTGTGTTCGAGTCTAGCAAACTCATCTTCAACTTTCATTTCCAGGTTCTATTGCATCTCTCTTTATTATATCTGATCTTTTCTTCTATACTTGTGTTTTGTATTGTCTGCTTTATGTTAAACTTCCAATTTATCCTTATTTATTCAGCTCATAGCTCAAACTAAGATATCATTGTTCGCACGTAATACTTGTAAGAATTTGGCGAGATTTCATATGGAACTTTACTCAAGAAAACGCTTCATAACTAAGGTAGTTATTTTGTATTATGGTATTCTCCTTTTCCTCTATTCCTATAAGAGAATACAATTGTAGTTATGATTATAATTGGTTTTGTGGAGGTGCGAACACTAAAATAGGATTACAAAGATCCCTATACAACATAATATTTTAATGTCTTTCATGTATGGAATGGCCAATCTGGAGGATTCAGAATAAGAAATTCACTTATATTGATATAGCCTGCTGTAATCATTAATTATAGACTTCAAATAGTACTAGATCCTAGGTCATTAATAACAACAACTATTGTCTTGTTGATTTTGATTAAGATTTAGAGGATAGCACGAGGTTTTTCTCAGATCATTCCCAAGAGATGCTCTTTGTTAGAATAGTTTCAGGACACTAGTGCCTATGGTTGGATTGTTGTCAAGTTATTGCAATGAAAGTCAATTAGAAAGAGAGGTTAAAAAAATTGCAATGAAAGTCAATTACCATGTATTTAATGAAAATGATAGCAAATAAAGAATTTGAGTCAAAGAGGTAATGAAGCATAGTTACAGGGAGTGTTCCATTGAAATTCATGGCACAAGTATAGCAGCAGGTGTTTGGGTTGAATGACATAGGGATTTTATGATTGGAATAGTCTTTTATGGTGGAGTGAATGATGAATCAATCATCAATTGATCCAGGAAGTTCTTGGAAGGGCGATATTGAAGAAACCCTTGAATCAAGCATTTGGTGTAGCTAATTTGGGGATTTTGATGTTCCCCAAGGTTTGGGTCTAATTTCTCTTGGATTTAGAGGTTTTGTGTCATAAAGAGACACTGTCTAGAGTTTGGAGGCTTGAGGATATAAAAAACTAGTAGTTTCTTTGAAAAATCACCAACTTTCTAGTGTCTTTACAAGGGTATAGGCAGGGTACCACAATTTGGTCCAAATTACCAATACCTAAGTCTTTGGTATGTGGATGTATGGCCAAAATGGTTTCTATATCTATGTTTAGATCTTCTAGTATTTTTGGGAAGTGTGGATTTTAAAGACGAAAAAGGTCTCTATAGGGCTACAAGGCAGAGCCATTAGGCCTCTGTGATAGTCTGAATCTATTTAGCTATTCGGGAGTGTGGCTAACCCTTCAAACCTTGAAACCACTTTAATATATCCTCATACACCTTAAAGACACCAAATCTATCATTGGTTTGCATTGGAGGATTCTTAGTTGGGTTGAGTCTCTTAAAGAGTCATTTGGCATTATGGGCAATAGTTCATTTGTAAACCAAATTTGAGTAAATTATCTTGTCTACCAGTCCACCACCCTTTCCTCTACATCAAGGCCTTAACCAAGGATCTTAGAAACCAAACTTCTCAAGAACACTACAAACATCACGACTACTGCTTTTTGCTAGCGGATCCCTGCTCGTTCTATTTTCTGACTGAGCGATTAAATTTGGGGAAGAATCAGCATCGGCAAAGAGAAAGAGAGAAAAAATGGTGCAGTATAATTTTAGGAACAAGTTGGCCCTTGGCCAGATCAATACCGCTCGCAATCTCATTGCCAATGTGGCCAAAGACTATGTTAGGCTGATAAAATATGGGGATTCTCTTTACCGCTGCAAATCTTTGAAGGTTGCTGCACTTGGACGGATGTGTACCATTGTTAAGAGAATTGGACCAAGTTTGGCTTACCTCAAATGGGTGAGGCAGCATATGGAAAGGTTGCCGTCTATTGAACCAAATCCTAGGACTATTTTGATCTGTGGGTACCCTAATGTTGGCAAGAGTTCTTTTATTAATAAGATTACTAGGGCAGATGTGGATGTGCAACGTTATGCTTTGACTACTAAGACTCTATTTGTCTGGAAGACTGATTATAAGTACTTGAGGTATTAGGTAATTGATACCCCTGGTATTTTGGAACACCCCTTGGAGGACAGGAACACCATCAAGATGCTCAATCTTATTGCCTTGGCTCATTTGAAGGTGGTTGTTTTGTTTTTCCTTGATGTTTCAGGGTCTTTTGGTTATAATATTGTGCAACGGGTAGCTCTGTTTCACAGCATAAAATTGATGTTTGCCAATAAGCCTCTTATTGTAGTTTGTAATAAGATTGATTTGCAACCACTAGAGACACTACCGGAGGAGAATCTAGAAACTTTGGATACTGTTTCTCATCCATGTATGAAATGTGCTAGTGATCGTATAAAATTACTTTTGTGAGACACAGATAAATTATGAGAAGGTAAACAACAAGATAATGTTATTTTATCTTTCATTTCTTTTATCCATTCATATTTTCTACCTTCTCTTATATTGGATACTGTGCAGTGTACATAAAGGCAAGGCGGTGATTATTCTCAATGATCAACAAGTATAAATCTTCCAAGCCTTACCTAGTAGCTAGGACTAAAGATAGCAGAGCTCAAGAGACCATTATAGTTGGACTTCGTCTTTGGTCCATATACTGACAAAACATTTTACCTTTCGCTAGCTCATCAAATAAGGGGATTTGAAAGAATTTAATATAATATTTTCATGATAACGTATATTATTTAAGTTGACATTGCACAAATTTATGTACTTTGTACACTTGTAGACTAGGAGGACATCGATAAAGAAGTATCTCCTCTGATGGCCTAGATACTTAACCCACAAGAGGGGATGCTTGTTTATCTCTATCATCGTAGGTTACAAGTGCGTGAACTAGATAAATTCATTCAGCATGAAACTAAAATAATGTACGTTATAGATGAAAATATCATCCAGTAAATTCTTTCAAATTGCCGCATTTGATGAGCTAACGAAATGTAAAATGTTTTGTCAATGATATGGACCAAAGACAGAGACCAACTATGAGGGTCTCTTGAGCTTTGCTATCTTTAATGTGTGTATCCGTCTCTTTTTCAACATAACTTATATTTATTTCGACAACAGTGCTATACGTCCGACAGGTTTTCCTGTCGGAGAGTCGCTACCTATCCATCGCACTTCTGACTGTTATAATGTCGGAGAGGGTCCCTTTTTGACATACATTGGAAACAAGAATGCTATCTCTCCGACGGGTTTACCGGTCAAAGAATTGATGCATATCCATCGCCAATCTGACAGACTCTTTGACAATTTTTTGTCAGAGTTTCGATAGATACACCGTATGAAATACCATAGTAAAGTTTCTATGTGGCAAGTTTCGATGGAAAAGGATGTTGAAATACTCATGGATAACACTTTTGTTGCAATTTGCAATGCAAAAATGCCAACGGACATGTCTTTCAAATTATCAATAAATAGGCATTGCAAATTCGACAAATGGCCATCGGAATATGGCCTCAAATGTACTAGTGGACTGGTACTCAATCGACTTCATGAACCAAGATTTTGGCTCACAAAAGGAGCATGCAATTAGATCATGAAGGAAGACCTACATAGAGTGACCAGGTACAATCAAGAAGGGAAGTATTAACCCTAAGAACTATGTCCAATGCTATCGTCACTAAGCTAACAAATTCAAAATCTGATAGTTGACTTATGACTGTGAACAATATCAAAAATGAAGGAGTTCGGTTCACATCCATTGTGATAGGTTACAAAATCTATCAATCCAGCAACCTGAATAGCATACCAGGAGGAGCCATCCATGCCACTCACCAAATAATGCATGACCACGCCAAGGATGATCTCTATGGAATGCTCCAAGGCCAAATGTTTGAAAATATGAAGAAGCTCAGCATTGTTAAGAAGAAATCCATGAAGTACGGAACCCTACTAGTATGTCTCTACTTCTACTATGAAAATTTCTTCTCAAGAATTGAAAAGGTGACATGGGGAACCGATTGATTGGTTATGCACAAAATAAGTGAAATGGCTAACCGCCTAGGAAACCAGTTCGGTAAAGTAATGACCGATTACTTTTAGGCATTCCAATTGAGAATGCATGCCAAAGAGCAGGTGTCGTCAACTATTGTTGACTCATATAAGGATGATGTATGTTTTCTGGTTTTCACCGATCACTGCATCATTCAAGCAGTGGAATAGAGAATAGGATATGCTCCTGAATTGGGTTATGAGATCACCACCAAGATAGCCAAGGCATATGTTGATGCCTTGATTGAAGCTAACCTAGATCTCTTTGCCAACTAGTTTGGTACCTTTGAAGAGATTCAAGAGAATTTGAAGAAAAGGACATCAATAAAAAATGTCTACACGAAAAGGACCCCCACACCAAACAAGAAACCAGTGACTGAACAAAACAAGAATCAATATAAAAGAGCTCATCCGGTTCCTAGCACTCAAGAAGAAGAACAAGAAGGAACAGAAATGAAAGAAATAGTTCCTCTAGTCAAAAAGAGGACTTCCGATAAACCAGTAAAGGAGGATCCTCCAATAAGTAGAAAGAAAACAATTGATGAATTTGTAGCAGGATTGAGAGAATTTGGTGGAATGGGTTATGTCCAAAGAAGATATCAATTGGCTAATGAAGAAGATAGGAGGAAAATAGAAGAAGCAGTAGTTCACTGCATCTACAAATTCAACCTCTCTCCTACTGAACTTCACATGATTGTACCAATGATCCCTAGAAATTCTTGAAGCTAGATGGAAAGCTTCAATGGATAGAGAAAAGGAGCTGAGGGTTTGAGCTCTGCTTGAAGTACTGTTAGTGTGGAAGGAATATATTGATGCCCCGGCTCTGTTAGTATCAATGAAAATTGTCTTTTCCCATCGCTGTGAGTGTACTTGTGAGTTTTGGGAAAAAATTTAGAGCTCTAGGCTATGTCTAAAGGTGGATTTATTGGTTTTGATGTTAGTGTCATGTGTTTCGTGCATTATATTAGAAGTGAGACTTGTTTTTAGAGCATTCCCTTTGGAGACGAGACCTAATTGCGGGTCCAAAATAGTGAATAGTCTACTTTTCATTAATTTGTTCCGAAGAAGGTTGGGAATTCGTCTTTGGTGCAGGAGAACCTCTATGAGGGCCCTCACCTTCAAAGTTTGGTGTGTCTTACTTTTGGTTTGAAGTATGTAATTAAATAAGGGCCACAAGGTGTTTGGCTCATTTGTTTTTGTTGTGTCTAGGCATAGACTAAGTCCTAGAAGATTAGTTTCTAATCTTTCTAGTCTGATTGTCTGCATACTATCCAAGGAATGCAATGCACTTGGAGTGTTTGGATTGGGGTTAGTAATCCTAGTCTAGTATTTTTTTATAAGCACAAGTGAGCTTTAGAAGTGTTTTGTATGAGAAAGCAAGAGTTCCTGCAGGAGGAAGCCAGAGTTCCTGTAGCAACTAAAAGTTGCAAGTCTTGCATGACTAAAAGGCTATAAGCCCAAAACCCTACGCATGCAATTGGGAAAAAGCATATTTAATGTTTGGAAAACCCTAATCCCGAGGTTGGACGTCAGATTGTACGGCTACAGTATGGCCATGGAGATTGAAACACAGTTTGGAGTATGAAATTGCTGGTTTTAGCTTTGTTTTGATGTAAATACTGAAAACTTCTTGGATTTGCTGTGTGTTACTTAGTTACTAGTGTTTTTTCTTCTTTTTTGTGCATTAGATTAGGTTCTTTAAGCTTTTATTGTGCTGGTTTTGTATATACTTTGCTGTAACCAGCTCTCTGCCAGTTTGGAGTGAGCTGTGTAAATGGGCTTGTATCTTTAGTTTCCACCGTGGCCCAGCCATGAAACTCTGGAATCATAAAGTATAGACCCATACCTATAACATAATGCAAGCAAGGTCCTGGAGCAAGTGGACAAGCTGCAGTTTGTGGAGGCCCTAGGCGAGCTAGAGCAAAGCCCGGCTAGGAGCAGTCAGTAAAGAAAGGCATGCCAAGAGAGAAAGACAAGGTTTCATGACCTATCCTCATAACAAGTTGTAGAGGGGTGTTAGAAGGTCTTATACCATAAAGGAGGGAGTTGGGGGAGCTATGGAAGGTTGCTGCCACACCTGGTCTTTGCACTGCTAGTTCAGGAAACCAAAACAGTCCTAGAAACCCTTTATACTGGTACGGACACAGTACAACCTCTTGGGCACCTGAGACCCCAAAAACCTCTTAGAGGGGGTTAATCCAAGCATATTGTCTTCAGACTAGAGGTTCTAAAACTTTCAGCAAAGGGTATCAAATTGCAAATTAAACCGGGTGGAGGGCTAACTAGGCCTATTCTAGTAGCCTTAGTTTCCAAAGGAACTATCAAATCGGGTGTTTCCCAAAATTTCTCAATGCCATGGATAGGTGGCAACAGTCATAAAAAGTCCATAAAATCCAATAGAACTCTTTGTTTGAATGTGGAGCAGATCAGGAAGCAAAAATACCCTTTTTGAGCCAAAATGAGGGTTAGCGTCAGGAAGCAGGGATTGACATGGTGATAGTTGAACATGTTTAACTCAGTGGGATAGCTGGGCAGATCAGGGGGTACTTGAATACATCAAATACCCTATAGATCATCCATAGGTGTCAGAGTACATTGGAGGCCTTAGATAAGGTTCAGAGCATAGACTAGCTAGTCTATCCTAGTTTATCCCATCAGTCTTGGTATCTTGTGACTCATCACAAAATACATCTAAAAATGGTCTCCTTTTGTAACCAAGGTCAGTAATTGGAGAGTTATTGTCTGAGGACTCATATTTGGGCTAGTAGGTCTAGTTGGGCATTGTGAAGGAAATAGTTGAATTTTGCCAAATGGGTATGATCCAGAGATGTTTATAGATACATTAGGTTGCGAGGAGTCTAATCTTAGCATTCTAAGCTCTATTTGGGCATGTTGCCATGCTTGGCCTATGTTTCCATGAACCGGTCACCTCTTGGCTTGTGATTGTTGGAAACTCTTCTTTGTACCCAAGTAACTAAACTTTTGAAATCACTGTTGAGATGTCTATTTCATCATTGCTTCCTCTGCATCAAAAAGTGGCTTAAGTAAGCGTAGTTCCAAATTACCAGCCAAATAATGAGGTCTTTGTTCCAAAGTAACCCCATCCACAAATTGTGTGTCGTTGAATGACCAAAATGGTATCTCAAGGAGTTATGCCCAGCTAAGCCTTTTTAGAGGGCTACTAAGGTATAGGCCCAATTGTGAAAGAACTAGTAATACCCTATGCCCAAGTCCTAATATAAGTGTTTGACTATGTTGAAAATAAGGTCTTGATCCTCCTCTCAATCACCTACAGACCTAGTCAATATTTTGATGATCAATTTTGGCAACCACATGGAAATATACCACGACTGATTATGATAAAAATAGCAAGAGATTAGAATATGCTATTATAATTCAAACGATGAAAATAGCTTTGTCAATAAGATATAGGGAGTAACCTAACACAATAAGTTGAAGTTAACTTGGAAACAATCCAACCATAAGCGCTAGTGTCCTGAAACTATTCTAACAAGAGTATCTCTTGGGAATGATCTGAGAAAAACCTTGTGCTATCCTCTAAATCTTAATCAAAATCAACAAGACAAAATTTATGGTCATTAACGACCTAGGATTTAGTACTATTTGAAGTCTATAATTATTCATCGCGGTAGGTTATATCAATCTAACTGAATTTCTTATTCTGAATGTTGGCAAGTTGTCTATACTGAGATATATGACTAGTTATAGTGTTGTCATTATGGCAAAAAATTCATATAGCAGTTTGGAGTCAGCACACTAAGTGTAAAGATCATAATTCAGTTAAGTGTTGAAGACTGGACAACATATAGAGCACCAGAGAGTCAGAGCATCAAAGCATGTGTGTACGGATGAATTAAGGTATGCGCCCTGAAAGTTAAGGTTATTAGACTATACTTATGCTTAGTCTAAGAGCGCATAAGTAGATATGCAAAGATGTGAAAGTTACAGTCAGTTGAAGTTACACAGCTGGTGTGTGCCAGTAGAGAATAAAGCATAGAGCCGACAGAGACTATTTTGGTTTGCGATTATAAATTAATGTTGTAGAGGCTCTATGCCCATTGTATTTAAGTTGCCGACATATGTATATATATAATTGTAAGCACGCTTATGCCAATTCATTTGGAAGCATTATTTGTAATTAGTTATACGACCGACATAATTGTATATTTGGTATGAGCGCATAAATATAAGGTGCGCCCATTGTAATCGATATGGAAGTCATGTGGAAGCAGTAATAGAGTTGTGATGAACAAAGAAGAGATATGCAAAGTGAGCATAAGATGTGTTAGAGCTTTGCTAGAGGTCAAAGCATCATTGCACCAAAGGAACTGATCTGACAAGTAGTGTCACAATGACAATTCACTTGTAGATATAGTGTGTATCTGATTCACAAGGTTGTAGCCTTCATCATTTGAGCACTGAGCTCTACGACAGTGAGTCCACTCCCCTAACAAGGATCATTGTAAAAGACTCCTAACAGGGTCTAACCCTTAACCAGGTCTACTATACTAAAATCATTGTAAAGCTACTCCTAAAAGGGTAAAGGATCTTCTAACAAGGATCACAAAACACTAGTGCAGAATATTAGTGGGTATCAAGTCCCACCGGGGTTTTTACCTATTTGGGTTTCCCCATAACCATATTGGTGTCATGTGTTGATTTCATGTTTCATGTTTATGTGAATGTTTAATTCAATACTTAAGCATTTATAATTCAGTATTCAGATTAAGTAAAAAATTAAAATAAAGTGAACACTAATTCACCCCCCCACCCTCTCAGTGTTCCCATTCCTAACAATTGGTATCAAAGCTCTGGTCCTCAGCAAATAAGTTTAACCACTTGAGAAGATCATGGACAAAGCAGATATGAAACATTTGAAGAAGAATCTTGAAGCAACTCTTGAAGACCTAGACAATTTAGAAAGAGAAATTGAAGAACTAAAGGAAAAAGTTAGTGATGCTCAATTAGTTATCAAAAGAGTAAGAAAAGATTTGAAAGGATGCTCTAATAGTGAACTTGAAGAAAAAGTCAAGAATTTGAGTGAAGAAAATGCTTTCTTGTTAAGTCAGCTTGAAGAATTAGATGACAAACTGATGAACAATCAAGATGTCTACAATGATCAAGTCAAGGAGAACCTTCAACTGAATGAAGAACTAAGGGAAGCTAACATAGAAATCTTGGAGCTAAAGAATATCAAAGAGAGCTTGGAATCTGAATTAAAGAAATAAAAGGATCATATTGACAAATTACACACCGGTGCTAAATTGATAGAATCACAGTTGTATGCAATAAGAATCAAAGGAGGCACTAGCTGTATTGGATACAATGAAGCACAGAATCAGATTGATAGTATGCGAGCAAGAAAGGATTTACAAAAGAACTCTACTGATGATGAGAAGACTGAAGATCAAACCAAAGACAAAAGTGATCCTCCTAAGAATGAGCGCAAGCCTATAGAATGCACCTGTTTTGCATGTAACAAGCATGGACACATTGCGAGGAACTATACAGAGGTAAAAACTTTCAATGGTTACTGTTATACATGTAATAGATTTGGTCATAGAGCAATGAATTGCAAGACTAGTAAGAAGAACAAGATTCAACATGATCAAAGAAATCAGAATCAGACCAATGCAAGAAATTCTCAGAATGTTACATATCAGATATGTAACAATAATGGTCACTCATCTAGAACATGTAGAATGGTGACTAATGTCAATGCACTGAGGAATAATAGACCTCTAGTACTTTTTCACACCTGTAACAAGGCTGGACATATCTCAAAGTTTTGTAGATCAAGGGTGCAAGGTCAGGAAAGCCCTAAAAAGACCTGTTACCCAAAATTTCCTATCTATTCAATTTTGGGGACAGGCCATTAAAATTGAAAAAGTGACCGTTAGAGGCCAAAAAACCTTAGAAACCCTATGTTCGCTTCTATTTCACTGTTACTTTTCCAGTCACTTAAGTCTCTATATTTCCATGTGTGCTTTATAAGCTAAGGCTAGATGCGAGATCTCTAAGGCCCAATAAAATATTCCTTTCAATCTCCCGACCCCGTGACTTCCTTTTATCTCTTAATCTCCCGATCGGAAAGCATATTCCATTTCCATTCAGCGACTCAGTGATTTCTCTTTAGTCGGGCAATCTCTCAATGAAACCCAAAGTCAGCAATTCTTCCGGAGATCTGGCAACTAAGTGATTTTCCTTACTGCAATTATGACTTATGTCAATGCCGGGTTAATATTTTCCTTCAGTTGGGAAGTCGCGAGAGTTAAACGTGGTCAGTCAAAAGTTCATGAGACTTCAAGTTTTCTTCAGTTGGGAGATCGCCAGATTTAATCATGATCAAGAGGTGATCAACTCAAGGTGAAGAATGATGCAATAACAAGGTGCCACATGTCTCTGGCGGGTCTGGGCTTTATAAGCTTAGTCTCTTAGTCACGAGACTCGAACCAAATATTCTTTTCCATCCAGCGATTGCGAGACTACCTTAGTCGGGTGATCTCATGACAGAGACCGAATATTCCAATATGTCTGTTGACTAGGAGAATGAGGGCTCAGTCGCTAGATCTCTGAATTCAAATATATGGTAAAGGCTGAGTTAATATTGTCTTTAGTCAGGGAGTCTCGTGATTAAACCCATGATTAGCAAAAGTTCACGAGAATTGAAATTTTATACAATCACCCAATCTCCAGATCTCCTGTGGTTGAGATAAGGTGGGCCAATTTCAGAGCAGTCAGCGGTTGTCAGAGCTGAGGAGGCAGTCGAAAGAAAATGACGTAGTGACACTTGGCAGGGTGGGCCCAGTTCTTCAAAGATGCAGTCGCTAGGTCTCCAATTTTTGGGATGGTTAAATTTTTATTCAGCGACTAAGTGACTATGTGTTTGCGAGATCTCTTATTCCTAGTGGTCAAGTCCTTAGCATCCAATGATCTGGCGAGTGGTTATGTTTTGTCTAGTGGTCTCAACTCTGAAGTAGTTAAAGTTTGAGTATGATCTATGGTTGTCGTAATACCGCAGAGAAAAGGTGCTCGAGGGTTAATCTTCACGACATTGCGATAGCCGTCGATCCTCTCTCTAGCTCAGCACTCCTTAGGTGGGTCTTGTGCCAGATAGATCCGAGGTGTCTTTCAGTCAAAGGCCAGTACTATGATGACAAGTGGCAGGATGGGCCCAAGTTTATAGCTTAGTCGAGTTATTGCCCAATAAAAAAGAGAATATTCTTTCTATCTGATGATTATGAGATTACCTTCAGTCAGGTGATCTCTTGATAAGAAGGAATATGCCGAATACATCAGGAGACTAAGTGACTACCATTAGATCAAACTAAGATCGACGCTCATAGTGTGACCGCTAGACAAAACCAAGGTTAATAAAAAGGTCAGGAGATTCAGCGACTAAAGGGAAAAGAGAACCTGAGGTGAATGCAGATTTAGGGTTAAGAACAGAAGCGATGCTCAGGTAAACTAGAAAGATCTGACAGCTATGTTTTAAAGATAGATCAAGTTTAAATATCAGCCACTGATGGATAAAAGCTTGGCGCCACTTGTGACTGTTTATATTTTTAAATTCAAAATATCTGAGAAGTACCAAAATTGAACAGTTATGGTGAGCCTGACTTGCAGGGAGGTAGATGGATCAGCCGACCTTCTTAGAGGTAGTTATGGCGATGGAATTATGTGCAGAGACAGATATCTGATCGGCCAAGATATTTCAAGGATGCATTTATGATCAGAAATGACAGAATTAGGGTTTTCTATTATTCTATAAAAAATCTATGTAGCCCTAATTAGATTTTTTGCTCCTGCCTATGTGCAATAAAGGAGGTGTATATATTAGTTTTGGGGCTTTTAGAGTTCAGAGTTTACAATTGTAAAAAGAGAGGTTTTCTTTCTTAGAAATTATCCGAGGCATTCTTTCTGCCCTCTGGCTTCTGCAGTTTGTAACCTTTCATTGGGGTTTAGATAAAAAAGGTATTTTGTGACATTCTTTCTATCCCTATGCTTTCTTGTCTAAATTTTCTCTTAATGGATTAAGTATATGTATGTTTTCAATAATATATTAGGGTTCTTAATCCCTCTTTCTTTCTGCAATTTATGTGTATTCTTATGGATGATTTGATTTGAATGATCTTGTGGGTATACTTCAACCCCTTGACAATTTGTCTCATTCCTATACCTAGTTGTAGAGGTGAATGTTTGTTTGCAGGTTATAGATTGTGTCTATATTCTTAGGAATGCTATTGTTTGTGAAATTGTCTTTCCTTGAATAGCCTCTTTCTATTGCAGACCTTTTTATGAAATATTGATGCAAACCTATTCAATGAGTTGTGATCTCCTAGACCTAAGCTCGTGCACTAATTTCATCCTCTATACTGTAATTCATATCATCTTTTCAGTGTATCACCTAGTAGGATAGTTTGCTTTTAGTCATTTCCCTTCAGCATTCTTTCTATCCCTTTTCCCTCAAGAGTTTACTTTCCTGTCAAGAGCAAATTAAGGTGATTATCCAAGAGGAACCAACCTAGAACCTGGAGGTCTCATCTCAGTTAGCATAGGTCCCACAACCTGGAGATGATTCCCATGTTATACTAGGTTATCAAGACCAAGGGTGCAAACTTAGTGTATAACATTTTTGGCACACCCGGTGGGACTATCAAAGAGAAGTTCATCTTTGAAAGATTATGTTATCTTTGATATACTGATTGCATAATACAGACCTTTCAAAGGTTGATATCAAGTATATCTGGCGACTCCATTGATTTCACAGATTCAGGCTAACCTTGTTCAAAGTTTATGAGAAAGATTGAGACTAGGAGCTCAAAGCCCGCTGAATTTTCAGAGTTGCCCTTAAAAAGAAGCTACAAAGGTAGATCAACCCAAAGAACATCCCCTACAAGGAGAGTACAGAATACACCACCTGATACTTCAGAAAGGAGACCTGTAATGTCCCCAAATTAGCAGGAGTCTATGCTTGTGTTTGTGACACACTTAATATTTTTAGTAAGTCAACTGAGCCCGGTTTTTATTTCAGGAAAGAGGTTTGGGTCCTGGATGTGGTTTCAAATTTTAATGATGAGTCGATTTTCTTGCTCATGTTTTATTGAATAAAGCTTGGCTTTATTTCATAAGGTGCTTTAATGATGTTATATTTTTGAAGTGTGTTGTTGAAGACTTTTTAGTGAGAAGTGTCTCCTTGAAGTTAGATCTTTTGGTGTGAGGAAGAAGATATCCTTGGAGTTTTTATTTATAAAACAAAAAGGAGTTTCGATTCATTATTCATGTTATGATTATTGTATTCAGAATTGAGAGAGAGTTCGATATAATGGAGTCAAGGGTTTGATTGAAACTTCAGAGAATGCCTATTCTCTTGAAGATTGCACCTTGAATTGGATGCCATGCCAATGAATCGTGCCTAGAATGCCAACGGTTGAAAGCTACAATCTGCATTTTTTTTCTTCCTGAGCCGCACGGATAGCACACAGGGCTGTACGACCTGTAGATTGTCACACGGGTTTGCAGCAGGGTGTTGCGTGAGACCCTCTATTTGCTGGATGTGATCATATGGGGCAGGTACAGCTACAGCAGCAGCCGTTTCAAGCATGGGAAGGATGCGGCAAATTTGAAGAGCCTCCATTTGCTGTTTGTGTGAAAGATGAGGTGCCCAATGAAATTCGATAATTTGATTTCAAATTATTATTAACTTGATTATGTAAATGGTCATTGAAATCTAGAAGTTAGTTTCAATAAATATTATCTGAATATTGTTGTTTGAGATAAATTCAAGATGGTAGAAATTTTAAATAAAAAGGGAAGTACAAGAAATTCAATTGTCAGACTTCTTTGAAATACATTTGCTGCAATTAAGACCAACAAGACACTTTATAATTTCATTTATATCTGCTTGTGAGTTTTAAACAAACAAGGAACTTCAATATATTGTGAAAATTCATTAAAATAGGTGTGAGAAATTATCTTTTGAGTAAAGTTTAGCTAGTACCTATAACTTCTGCAACAGTCAAGCCAATTGTTGGCAGCATTGACAGATGTGTAGTACCTAGCAGTGTCTACAACATGTCCTGTATTTTTAACGTGTAATCTTTACATCCTACTGAACCATTAAATACATTCTTTAATCATCCCCTTAAATGATGGTGTCTAAACATACAAGCTCGTACAAACTCAACTTCTAGTTCCAACAACAAGAGCATATACAAACGCAACAACTAATTCAACACAAGTCATGTTAACATCTACAAAGGCAATAACATGAAAACTGCAAATACCCAGTTGCATTTACCTAGAGGATTTCATAATACAATGGCATCAACACCAATCTGCTTAGTGACTTGCCCACTTGGATTTCTGACTACAAAGTGAACAACAAACATTTCTTCTTTAGAGAAATCAACAAGCCCTAATTTCAATACAATACCAATAATTTATAATGAGTTGAAAAAAACAAATTTTGTCATATTTTAAATGACCAGATATAATAAAAATTCAATGAAAAATGAGTAGGGCTGCAAGAAATGAAAGTTATCACCCATACAAATAAAATTACAAGCAATGTTACAACTGCAGAGAAAACAATTTAATTCAAATTTTTATTCAAACATTGCACTAATAGTTGTGACTTTAAAGTTTTTATTACTATGATGACTACCCATAATTGAATGAAATGTACGCTTAGTTGTAAAAAGAAACCAAGCATGTGATGCCACATCAGCTGCACAAGTATGGATATCTGTTTGCACAACCATAGGTCTCACTTGTTTTGGGTTATTTTGGACACCTTGGTAGAAAACATGTTGATGTGGCATCATATATGATGATGTGACCCTGAAACCTTAGTTATATGTAGGAGACTTTCCAAGTAAGTTGTAAAAAATTGGGAGTGATTTGAAATTTCCACGTTGGATTTTGAGAAACACAAAGTTAGGGTGCTCAACTACTAGGCCCTCTCCCCTATAAGTCCAAGTTTCAACACTAGATCTTCTATTTCTCATTAAGTATACCAATTATTTAAAATGACTATTTTTTATAGCATACTTATGATTATGTTTTTGTATATCAGGTAACATCATATTGATTGTTTCATGGTATATAAGGTTGTACAGTGTATAGTGTAGCAGTAGCATATTTAATGTATAGCAACAATACAATTACTATTTAGTAGAATTGTGTTCTATGTACCAATTATTTAGGTATGAGGAAGATGTATATCCACTATATATATTGATGTTTAGTTGCTTTATGATGAACAAATCTAGCCAGATGGTTGATCTGAACATTTATTATGTACTAAGTTTTTTGAACTATTTTCAATATAAAAAATAATAGAAACACTACCAATTATAATAGAATGTCACCATTTTAAAATTTTGGTAGAATTAAATAAAACACAATAATAGAACATAACATCACCTAGAGTGCAAACCTCCTCCATACTCCATCAGTTGTGGCAACTTCTTGGAGAATGTGAGGAAGATATTTGTTGAATGCAACAGCTGACTCTTTGCTCTTTGTCCTCTTCAAGGTATCAGGAGGTCCAAACACCTACCAAAACCTTAATGTCTCATCTCCAGTAGTTTATGCAACTGTATAGCCATCTAGACTCTGAAAACATAATGCTGCATGCAAGAATATATTTCACATTTAAATAATAATATAAATCTTACATACACATGTATTGCATTCACATATCAATAAAAACCCTACCTCTACAAGATGCAACACTCTCGAAGCATGCCATGTAAGTTCTGCAAATTTCACCATTGAAGGGTATTTCTACAAGTTTAATTGGTTTTGGCTAAACCTATGGGAACTAAGTAGTTCACATTCATGCTTATTCCAAGACAATGCACATACTTGAGAGTTGGTGTCAATTGAATTCAAGCATGCTCATGTACGAGTGTTCCAGAACGTAATACACCTGTCTGCACTACCTCCACCAAATGCCAATAGATTGCATTAGAAGGGGTCGAAAAACATTAATACCAGTGGTGTGGGGCTTGAGAAGAGGAGACCATGTCCTCATTAATTTAGGATTTTACTAGAAGTTAAGGTTAGGAGAAAGAGAGGAATTCACAGCCAGAGAGAGGAAAATCAGAGAGTTTACAGAGAGATAGAGATCTGGTTACAGTCGCTAGTTCGAAGGATCCTTGGAAAAATCTGGGAGCACCACTTGAAGCTCCCACTTGAAAGTAGTAAGAAAAGATTCTAAATAACTTTATCGAAGAAAAAAACAATATTATTTCTGAGCATTTTAAGGAGGGACGTCATTTTAAAATAGCATACAATATTAACACAAAGTAGGAGATCGATCAATGGATACAATCTAGTAATATATTTACCATAAACTTGAATATAGACATAAATATTATGTAATGTAAGTTTTAGTAAGGATTTTTTCAATTATATTGTTGAATAGTTTGTCCTGTATTTTGTTGCAGAAAGAAAATGTACGACTAATCTTTTATGTATTCTATATATATTATCTAATTATTGAATTATAATATTAAAATATATTACATTCCAGTATTTAATTTAAATTATTTTTGTATGGAAACTGGCATAAGCCTGAATTTGAGGTTGTTAACTTTTATTGCACTCGTTATTATACCTTTAAAGGCTTAAACAAAATTTGAGATGTGATATTCACTCTTGCCATTATTGTGACCATGTGTCCATCCCCAATTTTTAAAAAAATTGTGTCTTCTCAAAAAAAACTCCTTTACAAAACTTTGATCATTAATTTAAGAAACAAATTTTTTAAATTGAATCTTGAAAACCCATTTACAAAATTTTGACCATATTACTTAATCCATTTAGAGAGCTTCAAAATCATATAGATCATATCAAGAACATTACCCAGAACTACATTTACAACACTACATGTACAAATTACAAACTATTCTTATCCCCAAATCAACAAAATGAGTTAAGAAAGCTCGTCTAATCTCCTCATTTCAGATATTAGTTTCTGTCTAGAACTATAATGGATGACCTGGCGTTAACCAGTGATTGAAATTATTTTTTCTTCGAATTGGTAAATCTCTTTTTCTCCTGCTAATTTGCATTGCACTATAAAGATTGAAGAATAAAATGTATTTGGAAGTCAACAAGTTAAAAATTTGGCAGGCTATTATTGGCCTCTACAAAAAGCAGCAAAATTACATTTTCAAAGGCAAGAGAATGCATTTCAGATTTTCATAACACAGTCTTGCTTGATGGTTCAGGAAATTAGTTGTAGCCAGAAAGCCAGAACTATTACAGGGGGCACAAACTTAAACACTAATTAACGCATATGCATTCAATGAATTTAAATTTTGAATTTTTTTATGTTTGATTTTATGCTAATGTTCAATAATAAAGAGTGCACAATATTTAGGGCTTATATGAATTGAACATATTTTAGCGATCTGATTGGGCTTCTTGCGCCCCTCAATACCCAAGCTAGAGAAGGAGCAGAGGCATAAGTGATTGTCAGAAAAATAAGAAGCTCAAAATACAAGCTCCAGCCTGGACAGTTGAGAAAGGCCCTGCATGCTGAGATGGTGGAAATGAGGGGTATGCAAGTATTAAAAATTGGCACATGCGTACGGTATTATATGTTTACTTTAAACATTCTGCAGCACAATGTGGTAAATTTTTTGTATTTTTGTTCTTTTTATCTGATAAGTTTTTTTGTGTTCTTGTTCTTTTATCATTTGCTTTTACTGAAAGTTTGTGGCACGTGAACTTCTACTATAGTGTTTTAGGATATCATGAACAACAACACTACCATCAAATTCATGCTCTTTTCCCTATGATTTGAAGCAACTTTCTCCCTACGTAACTCTTTGTGAAACTCAATTACATAACTCTTTGAGAAATGTAACCATTAAACAACCCATATTTGCACTTGGATAATATTATCCCTTCAAATCTAGATTTCATGCCATCAGGACCCTTAAAATAGGTGTACTCTCATGATATACTGTAACTCCAAATAGATATTGGCCACTATTGAAAGACTTGCATAGGAATTTTGTGAAGCCTCTACAGAAATTGTGTCAAGCTGCTCAAAATGTTGTTGTGAAGAAATATGGGAAAAGCACAGAGATAGACATTGATATAGGAACACAGAATGACTATTATTAAGAAGTAAAGACAAGGTATTGTCATGAGATACAAAATGACAAGCCACTGTCATGGAAAGATCAGATTTGTCATAAAATATAAAGATCGGATATTATTGTCAGGTAATAGCAAAAATTGCATTGTGATGAAGCATGGAGAAAGCCAATGTCTTCAGGAACATAGGTAAAGATAGTCAAGAAGAATCCATGAGTGGAAAAAATTATCAGCAAAACCAAAGCAGTAAGAATAGTAGACCATGGAGCAATGACAGCTAGCTGCTGTCCAAACAGTGGATGATAAAGTATAGTTATTTTTACTTTCAAATGTAAACGATGAATGTAGACTCAAGATCCAAGACAGTCATAGATGATCAACAAAGCTTATCAAAACAATGACCATGATTAGAAATAGAGGTACATGAGCTAACGGCACCATGGTTTGTATGAGCAGGGTGAATGCAATAAGTAGCATGATGAACATGGACACAACTAGATTGGAAATGATTGTGATAAAAATTGTGGTCAAACAGTGGTCTTCATATCAAAACCAATGAGGAAGAACATGATCAGAGCACTGTCATCCATTAGATATAAAAGGATCTAGTAACTGATCAACGGAAACAATTTATAAATATTGTTGTCTTAGGATCTAGTAACTGATCACGTCTTTAAGGAGGTTACATGTACTATAGTTTTGACTATTTTGAACAAGGAATACAAGATGCAAAAGATGGTATCCATGTTGGGCAAGAATATAGTCAATTGTTGGAAAGTGGGAAGCCACTAAGGCATCTTAATAGTGATCACAATGAGGAGAAAAGATAGCGAGTTAAGTTAATTTCTTGGAAACTATGACAAGTGTAATGAACACAACAAGCAATCACTTGTGAAGGATGCTCAAAGTAGTAGTCAAGAGATGTCTAAAGGAAGTGATGTAGTGTCTTGAAATTACCATGAATGGAATGAAGCATGACAGTGATACAATCAACACATGCATAGAACAATGATGAAGAAAACCTAGTATAAATAGAGATGCTCCTATTTCAGACCACAGAAGGAAAAAATCCAAGCTTACTCATTTTTCCTTGAAGATAGGCTTGTTAAGTCTATCCAGGTCAAGTAACTATAAAGGATTCTGCAATAGAACACAATTATTTTTATAAGATAGAAAAAAAATGGAAGTGGCAATACCCTTGCTCATTGGATCATGCAGACGACTAGTAACTGAGATTTTATGTGCAAATTTATACACGAGGAAGAGTTCATCCTCACTTGTCGCATAGCCAATGTGCTCTACCTTGTAACATTAAATTTTTAAATGGAATCAACAATTTCTATTCGAATGGGATAGAAATCAATTACCAGATTTGTATGGTGCACTCTGCTGAGAACTTTCATTTCTACCAGAAACTCTTTAGTTTTAGTAGTTGTCATCTTTTTTATGGCAACTTCCTGTATGAAAACAAGATGAACTTCATAGATGTAAGTATAAGTACATAAGAACCCTGACTATTTCAATTGTACTGCAGTTCAAATTTTCAGAACATTAGAAGAAAATATTTTGCAAAAAGTAGACATTATAAATAATCACACCAGCTAATCATGCAATATTCCAAAACAAACAGTACCAAATGCTCCCTGTCCAAGTAAATTTGTCTCTTTAAAATTTTCAGTCAAAGCAAGGATTCCTTGTAAGTAAATACAATTGGCTTTTCAACATCAAATACTCCAGTAACCATATCTGTGTAATGATCTCTTTTTGAGACCTTACTTGATTTGTCTTGAAATTCATAATTAGTATTTGGATTTACCTTGAGAATGGTAATTTGTAATGTTGTATACTAGGAGGATGCCAATCCCCAATAATTATAATATATCATTATATAATTTTATACTTATAATCACAAAAAATTCATAATTCTTTATATAATGTATTTATTTCATAGTTAGTTATTTATCAATATATTTAAGTTAAGTTAAATCAAATACAAGTTTGCTTCATAACAATATTACTATATTTCATAATTTATTATTTAAATTTTCATAACTTATTATTCTAATATTTATTTCATATTAATATTAATATCCAATTCATAAGTGCTAATAAATAAATTAACTTAAATAAAGATATACTTACCTTCTTTATGCCTTTTCTTTTTAGCTTATTTAATATTCATTTCCTTCTAATATTCTCCTACATTTTCTCCTTGATCTTCTCCTATATTTCCTCTTTGAATTTCTCTTGAAATCTTTTAATATTATTCTTCTCTCAAATTTTTTATATTATTTTGTTCGTGTCCCTTTTTTTTTTTTCTTTCTTTCCCGTGATTATTCTCTTATACCTTCTCTTTCCAAAAGTCATGTCTTTTGGATTATGTTATTTTATTAATGATAATATATTTCAAATAAATATAACATTTATACAAGGGTAATATATATAATATCTTTATATTAGGATTAAATATTTATATTATGATATAAGATTAAATATTATTATAATATAATGTTTATATTATAATTATATTATATTATTTATATATTCATAATACTTTAAATATTGGTTAATGATATTAATGTTAGGGATTTGAACATTCATTATATATTAATTAATGACATTGATTAATTAATATATATTGATGATAATATTAACTATATTAATTAATCAATTATAATCATTAATTATTAATTGATTAGTCATTGTTATTATATTGCTTAATAATATTATATTGACATATCATTTGTATGCTTATTAATATTAATATATTAACATCAATATTAGTGATTAATTTTATATTAATTAATTAATTAAGACTATATTAATTAGTATGTATTTAGGAATATATTTGTATTCCCTACACTGATTAGGGCTCATGACAGTCCACCCCTCTCAAAATTTGCTTGTCCTCAAGCAATTGATGTGAGTTGAATATGTAGTGCAGCCTAAATGTTGATTCTAGTATACTTGTATCTAGGCAACCTTGGACTCAATGTAATGTATTACCACATAAAACATATAAGAAATCATATGAGAAGATTATACTTGAATGTATGAAGACACAAAGCAAACACGAAGCATACACATTAATGCATGAAGACACAAAGTAGACATGATGTAGACACATAATACACCTATCCTTGATTAGACCCTAAAATTTACAAAATGACATAGGGTTATGGAAATGTGTTTAAAAATTTACTTCTTCATTAGGCTTTTGATTATGAACCCTGCAACCACAAAATGAGCATCAGTACATACATATATATTTATATATAAACTTCAAAAGAAACTTGAGTAATGATAAGTTAGTCCAAGCCAATCCCATACTAAGCCCAAGAGTGGAACTTTGGCCCCCTTAGCCTCGGTGGTAGGTGTTAGGCATCCACACGAGGTGGTCTACTTGGTGGATTGCTTGTTTTGCTTGTATAGAGAGGTTCTTGTGAAAAGGGTGCTTTTAACTCTATTCCTACCCACAATGGACAGTAGAATTACTGTCCTAGGGATGGAAACACCCTATCGCAGGACCCCAATATGGCCTTGCCTGCGATGGTTGAATTACTCCTATCCACGACAAACTCCCAGTCAATTATGGATTTCTACAATGGGACGGTAGAATTACTGTCCTAGGGATGGAAACACCCTATCGCAGGCTCCCAATATGGCCTTGCCTACGATGGTTGAATTACTCCTATCCACGACAAACTCCCAGTCCATTATGCCTGTCTACAATGAATGGTAGAATTACTGTCCTAGGGATGGAAACACCCTATCGCAGGCTCCCAATATGGCCTTGCCTACGATGGTTGAATTACTCCTATCCACGACAAACTCCCAGTCCATTATAGATTTGAAGGATAGATTAGAAAAATATGCAATTAGTAAACATGTTGTTTGTATATTGAGACTGAATCAATTATAATTTATATTGTTTCCCCAAAATGTCTTTGGAAATGTTCCATCATTTTTAGTGAATTTTTCTTGACATTAAACATAAATAAAACTGAGACTTAACCTTAATATTACACAAGTATACGTACCTGTGACCTTCAAAATATCTTTGTGATACCCTACAGGATGGCAGGATCATGCTCTGATACCATTTGTAATGATCCCTTTTTGAGACCTTACTTGATTTGTCTTGAAATTCATAATTAGTATTTGGATTTACCTTGGGAATGGTAATTTGTAATGTTGTATACTAGGAGGATGCCAATCCCCAATAATTATAATATATCATTATATAATTTTATACTTATAATCACAAAAAATTCATAATTCTTTATATAATGTATTTATTTCATATTATATATTAGTTAGTTATTTATCAATATATTTGAGTTAAGTTAAATCAAATACAAGTTTGCTTCATAACAATATTACTATATTTCATAATTTATTATTTAAATTTTCATAACTTATTATTCTAATATTTATTTCATATTAATATTAATATCCAATTCATAAGTGCTAATAAATAAATTAACTTAAATAAAGATATACTTACCTTCTTTATGCCTTTTCTTTTTAGCTTATTTAATATTCATTTCCTTCTAATATTCTCCTACATTTTCTCCTTGATCTTCTCCTATATTTCCTCCTTGAATTTCTCTTGAAATCTTTTAATATTATTCTTCTCCCAAATTTTTTATATTATTTTGTTCGTGTCCCTTTTTTTTTTTTTTCTTTCTTTCCCGTGATTATTCTCTTATACCTTCTCTTTCCAAAAGTCATGTCTTTTGGATTATGTTATTTTATTAATGATAATATATTTCAAATAAATATAACATTTATACAAGGGTAATATATATAATATCTTTATATTAGGATTAAATATTTATATTATGATATAAGATTAAATATTATTATAATATAGTGTTTATATTATAATTATATTATATTATTTATATATTCATAATACTTTAAATATTGGTTAATGATATTAATGTTAGGGATTTGAACATTCATTATATATTAATTAATGACATTGATTAATTAATATATATTGATGATAATATTAACTATATTAATTAATCAATTATAATCATTAATTATTAATTGATTAGTCATTGTTATTATATTGCTTAATAATATTATATTGACATATCATTTGTATGCTTATTAATATTAATATATTAACATCAATATTAGTGATTAATTTTATATTAATTAATTAATTAAGACTATATTAATTAGTATGTATTTAAGAATATATTTGTATTCCCTACACTGATTAGGGCTCATGACAATCTACAATGAAATGAATATTTGGAAACTGCAGAAGTTTCAAATGAAGAAGTGTTGTATATGTTAATTGTTATGTTCCAAAGTTGCATGGACATAGATATGGATACAAATATAGATACATATGCAACCATTTTTTAAGACATGTCTGAGTTATGTCAATAAAGTGTTTAGTTTAATAAAGACACTTCTGAGAACTGCATGAATGTTGTGTTAGTGGTTAAGACAACTGATGTGAGATTAATATTAATTTTCCTTACACAACTTTGCACTTTTCCAATATATATAGCTCTCTTGATAGTTACTGGAAATCAGTGGCAATATTAGTGGAAAAATATAAAAAAAGTTCCTTTCAAATGTCTAGTGGGTTTGTTAAGACTAAGGACTACTTATGCTCTCCCTTAGAAAAATTTGGTTATTTGAATTGGGTATGTTGAGATTAAGGACTATTTACACTCTCCCTTATAGAAATTTGGTTATTTTAATTGGATATTTTTAATAAATATCTTGAAAACAAATCTTAATAAAAATTATTATAATCTTCATTTGAATTGGGTGTTGATTAATGGACTCCATGAAACAAAATCTTAACATGCACCACTGCAACTTTCATTTGAATCAGGTGTTAATAAAATGATAAGTATAAATCACATAAACTCGCCCAATGCATAAAGAGCTTGAGAGGTAAGGCAAACTGACTGAATTGAGTGTGCTGTTTTCTTTGAAAGTTTTTTCTAAAGTAGTAGATTGTTTCTTTGACAATCCCAGCTTCTTCCTTGTACCACCGCCCTCCTCATCTTCATCACTAACCATATAATAAGCCTTATCGCCCTCAAAATCCTATGTAACACTATCTCGCTCTCTTTTTATGCCTACTCCATGGCAGCTTTCCTGGTTGATGAGGTTAGAATCCACATGGAAAGACGACATATGGAAGGAACCCATATTATCATTGTGGGTATCGCCATGTTTCTTAGAATAGCTGGTAGTAGAGGCCAATCCATTCACACTCATGACATTTTTCCTTGGAATCGCTGGAGCTTGATCTGAAATCACACTACATGTCTTAAAATACCATCAAATAAAAAAAAAAACATTATTCCTATGCGGAAAAAGTAATCCAGTCATCTATTATTTGTTTTACATCGCAAAATTGGAACATATTCTGGCCAATATGTTAATACATGCCTGAGATATGTCAAGAAAGTGTTTAATTTTTTAATTAAATAAGGACACTTCTGAGACGAAACTGCATGAATGTTGTGTTAGTGGTTAAGGTAGCTGATGCGAGATTGATATTAATTTTCCTTACACAACTTTGTTACAAAATAGTTACATTAACAAGAAGCCTATTTAATACATGTAATACTAATAATATTTATTCATTAGACATTAAAACAAAATTAAGGATGTCCACAACTCAATGCATCAAAAATCAAAACCGTAGAATAAATACTGATAATTAGCTCAAATATGTAATTATTGAACCATCTTATCCAAAGCACTCTCCAATTCCCATGGATTGACCTTAGCTTGCTAGCATGTGAATCGATTATTGAAGGGAGTTGTACAGCCATTGATTAGACTTACAATCTTTGATTCTAGATCAACAAGCCCATAAATCAATCAACATGTATGAATTCATTAGATGTTAGAAATAAAAATTTAGGCTATCCACAACTCATTGCATTCAAATGTGAAAATCGCTTGGCTTTTAGTGATAGCAATTGATTAATAATCTAGATCTGAAACCTCTAGTAAATACAACTGAAATGGGCTTGATAAATGTAAAACAATAAAGTTGCTGAATAGACTCTGGTCTATTCCTGGTAACAAAACTGTAAAGCATACACCTCTGCCTATGGTTTCCCCATAAAAAAATATAAGAAACTTAATCAACATTGAATTAAAATGCACACTCTCAAAATGAATTCAGAGAAAGCGAAATCCTCTGAACATGTTTTGTATAATATTAGCATGTTTTGATTTTCTCTATTTGATTCTTATGTCCGTGTTTTATAACAATTTCCACTCAAGGCTCTTAATCAGCAATTCTTAAAATAGAGATAAGAATGGAACATAGATCTTGGAAAACACTTGTTCTATCATCTTTTGTCTTTGGATCATTTATTTTCATTTACCATGAACAATAATTAATTTTCCCGTAACCCCCAATATTAGGATTCAAACACATTAAATATCTCAATCCGTCTTAAATTGTCAAATCCCTCCTGTGACAGAATAGTGGCAATAAGATCGCTTCAAAGTTATATTCTCCTACATCCTCATGTGCACTCCTAGTCATGTAAAGGACCTCTACAACCTTACAGAACAATAACAAAAAAAATTTCAACACCTTTTAATTGGATCAATATGTTACTAGGATTGTAACAGTTTGGTAACAGTCAAAACAATTGTTCCAAAAATAGAGGTTAAGAAATAGTAAATACATATCCTTTTCCATGCGGATACAATCTCCTTCAGGGTATCAATTATTAGTATCTAACAAAGAGAATTCCTTGACTCTAATTGTCACTGTCTTGGACAGTCAGACAGTGTTCTTCAACATCATAGACTTAAAAACAATTTAAGACAATTTCCATACACTTTAGAAGGAATGTTTTAGATTATTGGATACCTAGTTATTCAACTTCAAGTAAATTTTGAAAGATTCAAACTCGTCTGCAATTAGTCAAACATTTCAATTTACTGTTACAGGTAATAGAAATCATCATACCAAGTCTACTAAGGCCTCCATCTTCTATTAGAAGAAAAGATTATTCAATCTAAGACCAAAACCATTTGAAAGCTTACTCAAAATACTAGGGAATACCAGAGATTCAAGATTGTTCAATGGTACAAATAAAAGTTATCAGCCATTTAGTTATCAGACTCTTGGAAATGAGGGTTTTAAAGCATTTTTGAAAGAACTTGCTTATTCTCCCTCCATTATGAATGGACAAGCTTCAAATATAGTTTAAAAGGAAGCTAAATAACTCCACTTTAACCTCAAAATGAGTTTGGAATGGGACAGACCAAAATGCCACCGAAAAGTACCTTTGATCAACCAAAAAAGTGACTGTCTCAGAGAAATAGTTAGAAACAATGAGAAAACATTCAATTTATTTATTGATATTCTTGAATATTGTTAGAAATTTGAGTTGTCATTAGTGTTCATCCACAAACAATATGCACCGGTAAGGGGTCACGGGTCACTCGCAACACTTACTACACTTTCTTCAGAGACACCGGTCGACAAGCAATATAACATATGCACCGGTAGATAAAGAAAAGTGTACACACTGGTCTCAGCACCGCTAGATAAAGAAATGTGTACACACCGGTCTCAATGTGCTTGCATATGTTGAACCGGTTATAAGATTACACCGGTCTAACATGAACTAAAGATCCGAACCGGAATCAGTGGATCAGTCTCAGTTAGAAGCCGGATTATGCGGGACATTCACCGCTTAAGAGTGGAGTTAGCTTTTTAACGGGAGTTAACTTTATTTCTTCGGATGTCTTGCAAGGTAAACTCCATATCATAATGTACAACTTGTAGCTGATTGCATGATTTATTGCGGAGTTTGCAGCCTGGCGGTTCCACGAGTTAAGGGTTTCCTTGCAGTGTACTGTTATATAAATACAAGTCATGGGATGCAAAGAAGTTTGTTGTTGAAAGTTGATGATTGAAAAGAAAGCAGAGGAGTGATATCTTCTGAGGAGTGCTTCAGGCACAGAAGTGAAGAAAGAAAGATCAACAGCCAGGCAAACCAGAGATGAGATTAACAAGTATGATCTAATCAGATAGTCAGTGTCAAAGTAGATCATTGCTTTTATAAAAGGTGAAAGCGTATCAAAATCTCTTTATCAGGGTGAACCTAATTGGTTCTTTGTAAAATCCCCTAATAGGGTGGCATCTATGTTGATGTTCAAAGTCCTATAGCTAGGCAGCTCCTAACAGAGTTTAGATCTTAACAGATCTCTTGTAAAATCCCTTAACCGGGTAGCACCTTAACCAGTGCTTTGTAAGCTTCTAACAAGGCGCCTTCATTCTGAAGTAGTGAAGTTGTGAGCTCTGTCTCACCGTGGTTTTTCCCTTCTAATCAAGGGTTTCCACATATAAGTACTTGTGTTGATCTGTGTGGCTTATGCTTACGAATGACTATTGTATTCTGTTTATCTGTTAAGAACAATCAAAGAAGCTTACAACTAAAAGTACAAAAAGGAGTATTTTCTGATTCACCCGCCCCCCCCCCTCCCCCCCTCTCTTAGTAACCAGTAGGTATTAACAAATATGTACATATCGGTCTTGATCCTGATAGAAATATCTTAAATAGGTTTACAAAATCCTAGTTGGTCGGTTGGAACCAACCCAAACAGCCCATAGCCATATTTGTTTACAATTGTGTTGAATTGTCATTGACAACATAATGACAATTTTTGACTTTTCTCCTAAAACTTGACCCATGTACCTTTGATTCATTAAAAATGGACTCTTATAGACTCATTTACACCATGTAGGTGTTCAAGACCCCATTCTACTTTTCTTGGATATTTTCATTGTTTTTTGACAATTAATACATTATCTTGTTACTTACAGTTACATGCCCTGATTTATAATGATAAACATGGTTGAACAAGACTGTAAGAAGGTTAAAACACTTCCTTATTCCTTTGATCAAGATTCCAACTTCTATTTAATTTGTAATTGTTAATTTACTGTCAAAACTGTCTGAGACTGACAATCACAGTCATAATTGTTTTCTATTTTGTGGTCGCTTTGAAAGTTTGCAATATGTCTCCAATTGATTGAAGGTTGTGGATGAACTAAGGAATCCTCCCTAATCATTTTCTAGAGGCTATACACTATTCCAAGTCTCTGATCCGACAAGTTTTCTGTTTAGATTGTTATGATAGTCACAATCACGATCTAAAAGTTCTATTCATTGATTTAAGTTGTTTAACGTCCTTTATTATTTTCTGACAATAGGATCAGATCTACAAACATTGGGAGAAGAATATTGTGCAATCACTCTTTTATATTATTTTCATCTTAACTAGTCAGTGTCACCCACCTTTTGTATCTAAATCTTCTATATACACCTCATTGTGTAAATAAATAATGGCAAGAAACTTCCATTTTCATGTGGATTAACAAATGGAGTACTCATTAAAAAAAAAATTCACCTGGAATTTTCTATGGGCTAATGCTCTGAACAAGGGAATGTGGATAGTAGATGTAAATGAGCCTTCATAATCTAAACTCGTTACGAGCATACACAAAACACATGCGAATCTAGAACAAAAAGAGATACCACAGGGATTGCTGCCAAAACTGATTCTATACACTCTTCCTTAGCATAAGTTAAATGGAATATCATGGATAAAGATGAGTGATGGCTGAATAATACCAAGCACATGAAAACTATTCCATAGCTGCATGCAAATTCATGGAAGTTCAGAGAAGCAGTGACTTTCTAGACATTAGTTGGTCATGATAGTGTAAAGCTAGGCTTCGATTGTTTCAGAAAGGTATGAAAATATATTTGGATGAAATCCTTGTGGTATCCCCCTCAAGCAACTTCTGGATTTACCAAACTACTTATGTGATGAAAAGGAGAGTATGTGATATCTAGTCCCACCACACTTAAGAACTAACATGAAAATTATACTCAACACATAGGATGAGAATTATTAAAGAACAAGATGATCTTTCCATACATAAATCAATCTACATTTTCTGAAAAAGGTTTTTAATTGCACTAGATCTAAACAGAACCAAAAATGATCTTTATCCAAAGTTTGTTCATTCAAGTAAACTAAGCAATACTTATAGATCTGTGAGTTTGCATGTCTGATTCTTGAGCATCACTCCCATTCAAATACCAACCAAGAATATCATACTTTTGGAAAACATTTTATCTGCGCAACTCAAATCCCAATTAAAACAAGATAGGAAGAGGATGGTGTCAGGCGGCTGTCATGTCGTCTGTCTCCACCTATGGCCATCCTCTAGCTATAAAACATTTAGTTTATCTTGGATTGCCATACCAACTCGACTCCCTCTTCCCTGATCCAATCCACCCCTCAATGATCAATTTAAAAACCCTTACAATCTCTTTATGACATCCCAAAACCCTTGTAACACATTGCATAATCAGATTACAAGGACTGTCCGAAATTCAGTCTTCCTAGGACAGTTTCTGGAAATCAGTTTAGTTGATCCCTTAAACGTACAAACTAGTTTTTCTGGAAAGAACAAAAGTTTTAGGTAACTTCAATACCTACCATCTCCCAAAATATTATGGTCTTATGCCTTCATTTGATCTCTCAACCAATAATATTTCAGACTGGCAATTCTGAAAATGCTCATTCGGATAGTTCTACTTCCTCTCTAAACATCACTTAAAATGACCATTAATTGTGCCCTCTTCAAATTTCAAACTTTTGGAAACATCAAGATTTATCACCCCTACACATTTATAAACCCTCAAATCCTCTTCAAACTCACGGTATGAATAAAACACAATTAAACCCTCATATCACTATTCTGTCTGGACTGAGACAACATTCCATGACATTATTCAGTCAAATGCACGTGAAACCTTGAGCATGGTCTTCTGAAAACAAAAGGCATAAAATACAACATGTTCCCCCACTGATCTACCAAATTTGGGGCTCTGATTCACATAAAATAAAAAGATCTATATTTTATAAGTTCGTTGATTAACCTAGACAAGGGTTTGACAATTAGACAAAAACTTGAATATCTTCTTCAACATAGTATGGATTTAAATAAAATAAAAACAAAAATGAAGTGCATTTAAACCTTCATCAAATCCAATAGGTGATCCACATATTTGTTATTGTTTCAACAATTGAAATTTGCTAGGAATCAGACTGTTATATTGCACAAAAACATGAAATAATGCAGAAAACCAACCCTTTATTGAACACAAAATGATTACATCTACTCCATCAAATTATCACAAGAATCCAGAATAAAGCTAAGAAAAGATAGGCAGTCTACAGGTTTAATTATCAATGTTAAAAGTAATCATTACTAAGGCCACAAAAGCAAACCTGATGATGAGTATTTGCTTCTAGATCTTTCCTTGAGCACACTTCAAGAGCCAACTAAACAATGGGCATAATGGACGATCCAAGTACAAAGGCAATAGTAGCTACCTCTTCATCTCCATTACCTAGACATTGTCGTGATACATGCAATATGCTTGGTATAAGTTCGTGGAACATCAACTGCAGCAGGCATGTCAGCCCTCACATTATCAATTTCAATAAATGCATGCTATAAGATTTCAAAAACATCAAGAAGATAGCCCTAGTATGAGATCAAATGACAAATTTTGCAAATCTACAACAAGATGAGGCATTTGGAAGCACAAAACATATGACAGTAAACTACATCGGCACATATAATAGAAACTTACATACAAAACATGAAGCAATCTTACATTTTACAAATCTAAAACATTAAATAGAAAAAAAAAACAAAGAAATACCATACAACCAAAGGGTAAGGAAAGAAAGAAAAGAATGAAATTCAATTGAATTTAATGCCCACAAGTGACCAAACAAGTCAAAGGAACTCATTAAAACAATATCTTCACAATATTAAAGTATTGGGGTTAAAATTCACCTTCTGATAAGAAAAAATGATATGAAACTAAGCAGATATCAGACTTTCTGTATTACCATAATAGAGCCGTAGGTGCTAAGGAAGGAAAAAAAAACTATTGTAGAAGGCATTGGTATTTTATAATAATAAATACTCGTAAAATTTGACAAATCTCGTCGCAGTTTAAACTGAACCCAGGGGAAAGAAAGTCAGTTAAGTGCCAAACCAAAACCAACAACATAGATCTATAAGCACATAGACTTCTTAGCCAAATGAAGACTGCCACTCGTGGAAGAAACCACGCTCCAGTTTTCAACTACAAGCACATTCAACCATCATTATGCATAGGTGTGAGACGCTCAACACCTTTCAAAACATGGTTGCATACAGAATTAATCCCAAATAGTATAAAGAGAGGCCTACTAGAGTTGTTTCCATTGATGGTGAGATCAAGAAGGTCTTCATGATGGCCCCGAAGTAAATATATAGTGGTACGGTGATGGCAGACCCGTACAAGATTGGCAGAGAGGCCGTACAGTGTTTTTGGGGCTGGGCGTCTTGGAGGCCATATGGTGTTGTGATGAGACGTACGTATGGTGGCTATGTGTGGGGTCGTACGATGGACTATGCTATGGCTGTACAGTGGCTGAGGAGGGTCATACAGTGGTTGTGTGAGGATGATCGTACCGTGAGGTAATGAAAGGTCGTACAAAATGGTGGAGAATGCCGAATGGATGGGTTGAAGGATGTACGTATTCCGTGAAGTCTCTCAGATGATTGTATGACGTCCCTTCTTCCTTGCCGATGATTAAATATGACCTTTGTAGACATAGAACAACTCGCAAACCAAATATGTTCACCAAGAAAATCTTATTGAATTTATTGATGGTGCCTCGGATTTTCCAGATCCGATACAAGTAGAGCAAGCAGAGTAGGGTGAGGGTTGAATCCCACCGAAATTGCACACAAACCAAATAGGGAAGGTCTTTCACCCCCAAAATGGTGAACAACAGAGTCCCAACAGGAATTCACAAATACAAATCAAATATAAATCTCACCATGAAAAATGCATCCTACACGTTGGTCACAAATACCCCTTCGGAGAAACTCCCGAGGGTTTACAAAAGAATGCCGACACAGAAAACACCTATGGACAATAATAATAAAAATGGGCCCCCTTTTATTAATGAAAGGTCCATTCGTAATATTATTTAAATTTTGGAACCAATAATTAATAAAAAATAATTTATTAAAAATGGGGACATTACATACTTAGAAGATTGGACATGCCCCAACGCTCAAAGGCTCTGAGGACCTTAGCAAGACACAAGGGGCAAGGAAAGGAAGGCAATATATGCAAAATTTGACCAAGGAAGATGTGCGAATTTGGAAATATGCATTTTGATCCACAACAAGATTATTACAAAAATGTGACTTGACAAAAGGCCCTTAAACTAATGGTTGCGTGGAAAAAATATAATGTAATAATCATTTTGTGCCCAAGCCAAGAACCATCCAAGGTATACACTATGCTGTTGGTTGGGCATACATTGTATGCCCCCCCTCAATGCCTAATGCCCACTGCTTGCCTTGCACTTTTGACCAAGAAATTCTTATGTTTTCACCACCTATGTAAACCAGCAATTTCTTATCGTATAAGTGTTTATTCAGTTCAACTTACCATTCACAAGATTAAAAATCTACGTTTTTATTACAATTTAACATCTCATGACCCACAAAGATCATGCAAGATAAGGATTTTTCCCTTTTTTCCAAGATAGATAAGGATTTTTTTCTCTTTTAGTAAATCGGGGGGGGGGAAGGAGAAAGGGATCAAGGACAAGAAAGATGTATAGAACATGAATTAGACTTGAAAAACTTGCACTTACTCCCAAGTAATTACAAGTTGTCACATTTTCCTTATTGTTTCCCAAGTTTTTATAAAATAGTTTTGTAAAAAAATTTATACATACCTATGTTGTTTGCAGGATCGAACAACATTCTCATAGTTTCAAGGTCTATTACAAACTTTTTGCTTTAGCCAAACAAGTCTGGTTTGGTATAGACAAATTATTTTTATTGTTTTATTTTTTATTTTTTTCCAAATTTAAAAGAAAAAAGCTATAAAGTCACCCAATTTAGTGATTTCCTCTTTAAAAATGCCAAATTTGTCACATATCAAATTCTTACAGCAATTGGTCCAAAATGGCAAATTGACATCAATGAAATGTAATGAGAATTTTCAGAATCAAACAAATGACTTTGGCTTGATTTGAAATCGTGAACACTTTTTATCCACCATAAACAAAATTTTGAAAAAACCAACAACAAAACTCAGTTTCTTACTAGACTCTCTGTAGCAGCTATATTGTGTGGCTACAATAGCTATTGTAGTTGGATTCAAGGTGTATCTACCAATAGATAGCTTTGTGATTGCAATACCAGAGTGAGCACTAAAAATTTCTACTTCTTTGTGTCCATTAATTTTTTAATTTGATAAAAAAAATAGAATCTTCCCTAAATCTGATTATAAACTAATGAGACACCAACATTTCAATTGGTAGAAGTTCCTGACCAAAGATAGACCAATCAACAAAAGGGCTAGGTTGGTAGAGCTAGGCCAATCTAGATCCTTGAGCACTTGTTGTGTAGTTTAAGGGGATGCCAGAAAATGAGCCACACCTGAATCAAAGATGAATTGATCATGACAAAGGCTAGGAGCTCAGTGGTAGAGCACCGCAGTAGCCGATGAGAAGTCCTAGGTTCAACTCCTATCCAGTCCATGAAAATTTTGATGCTAAAAAGTACTTAATCAAATCAAATGTAAGCTCAGAAGACTGTAGCTCTTTATTAATCAATGAACATCAGAAGTAAAATTATCTATAAAGCTGATATCTACTCAAAAGATTGATTTGTGTAATTCTACAAATGGAAAAGTGGGTGATGTGTAGCTTCTAATTAGACATTGAGGACTACTATTATAGAAAAAGATTATGTTTCAACTTCAGGTACAAAGACACCTTCTTCAACTATTTTTTCATTATCTATGTTGGCGATGTACTTAGGGGAGCGAGAGTGGTGTGATAAATTTATTTTTGTGACTAAGTCTTCTTCTCTTCCGATCTCCAAGTGTTCAAGAGAGTAGGAAAGGAAATAAGTTGAAGTGGAGTTGAGACACAAATACTTGGAGGAAATTCTAGAAATATCTCAATAGGTTTTATTGCCTAGCTTGAGGTTTGATTTATTTCAATCATGTTTCCCTGTTTCGATTTTCTCAATTTATCTGCTACTTTATTAGAATATATAATATGATTATTTAGGGTCCTCAAGAAGAGTTAGAAGAGGTATCATTAGAGTTATCCGATAAGAAAAAATCTTTTAGGGAAGATGTCAAAACACCTAAGAAGAAAAGAGACATAAGTATCAAATTAAAGCTACTATTAACATAATAATTATTAAAAATGCCAAATTAATAGGGTTTAAAGTAATAAACAAATAAAATATAAATGCATGTTCACATAAGGAGGTTTTGACATCCTCCCCCCTTTATTTTTGCATCTTCTCGATGTACTTATTGAATTAAGTAATTGTTATCTCCAAAATTTTGCACCCAAATACTAAGTCTTGAAATTTTAGCAATTTTGGAGAAACATGGGAACAATCACTAGTTTGTGGGTAAACTACAAAGATGACTGAACCTTCGGATTCTAGGCCGGCTCCTATTGAATGAATCTTGATACCTCACCTAACTTAACAAAACTGGAAACTTGATGGAAAAGGGATAAAAGAGACTTAAAATTTGCAGAACTTAAATAATGTAGAAGGAAAAGATGATGCACCAAAATGATAATGAGGAACAACTTTATCTCACAACACAATGAGCATGTAACCAGAAATGACAAGGATACAACCTTAGTGGAAAAATCACACATATAAGTATTTCATGAAAATATTCTAAACTGGATAGTATGAAAGGAAAAATGATCATATTCATTAACTACCAACTAGAAATACAAGTCATGACCTATGAATAACTTTCACTAGCTTCTGATGGTACTATTATACACTAAGTTTGCACCCTTTTTTCAAGCTCTCGTAGTCTTGGTAACCTAGTATAACATGGGAATCATCTCCAGGTTGTGGGACCTATGCTAACTGAGATGAGACCTCCAGGTTCTAGGCTGGTTCCTCTTGGATAATCACCTTAATTTGCTTCTAGACATGAAAGTAAACTTTTGAGGGAAAGGGATAGAAGGAATGCTTGGAAAGGAAATGACTAAAAGCAAACTACCTACTAGGTGATACACTGAAATTAGGGTATGAATTGCAGCTTAAGAGATGGATTCAATGAACAAACTTAGGTCTAGGAGATCACAACTTATTGAATAGGCTTGCATAAGTGTTTCATAGAAGGGGTCTGCAAATAAAAGAGGGTATTCAGGGAAAGAGAGATTCTTTCACAAACAATAACACTCTCTGGATTAGGCAACAATCTATGACCTACAAACAAATATTAACCTCTGCAACTGGGTATAGGAATGAGACAAGACTCTTAAGGGGTTGTAGTATACCCACAAAAGCATTCACATCAAATCATCCACAAGAATACACAAAATTGCAGAAAGAAAGAGGGACCAAGAACCCTAAGATATCACTGAGAAACATATAAATACTGAATTCATTAAGAGATAACTCACACAAGAAGGCATGGGGACATGAGAAATGTCACAAAATATCTTCGATATCTGAATTATCAATGGGAAGTTACAGAATGTAAAAAACTAGAGGACAGAAAGATGTCATAGATAGCCTTCTAAGAAAAGATATTTTTTCTCCTTACAAAATGTGAACTCTCTCAGCACTAAGGCTCCAAAAATACAATATATACATCTCCTTCACGCACACAGGCAGGAGCAAAAAAATCTCATTAGGGTTACATAAATCTACATAAAATAATCCAACCCTAAACCTGTCAATTTCTGATCATAAATGCACATGAAAATATCTCAACTGATCCGATATGTCTTGAGTGCACATCCCTGTACTGAAATCAACCTACACACAAGCAACCTGGATTCACCAACCTTTCTGCAACAAAGCCCACCATGAATGCTAAAATGGTACCTCACAGGGACAAGAATCGACCCATGACGACCACCAAGGCTTCCTCATCATCTTCTTCAACTACAAATGTCCCTGAAAACATAAATTTGAGCTACCCACGCTTGCAAACATTCTCTACAGAAACAATAGAAGGGAACCCGTGAAAGATATTGCAACCCCTCTTTGAAAAAAGTCAAAGGCCACATCACCAGTTCGAAACCAATGAGAAAAGACCACCTCAGCACGACCAACACCTCAGAAGTCAAAAGAATCCGGACCCATTGATAGCCCTGTCATCACCCAGTCGGGCACTAAAAAATGAACACATCACCACCCGAGGTCCCACTGTCGGAGACTTAGCAATAAAGTAGATCTAACAGCTATCACATGATCGCATGGAATCGAAAGATTCCATCCGAACATGCGACCACCGTAGATCTTATTCCACCGGGGGCCTACCTTGCACTTTAGGTCCACTGCAGAGTCATCCCGCAATGACCAATAGGAAACTGACATGTCATTACGACGTGGCACGAAGGACCCACCAACAGCTGCTGCGATGCCGATACCGTATCAACGGTTGTCGCATGATCGCATGGGATTGGAAGATCCCATGAGATCATGCGATAACTGTTGGATCTTATTTGCAACTGAGAACTGGGCCCGCCGAGATAGCTGTCATCCTGTCACATTATCGCATGGGCTCAGAAGATTCCATGCGAACATGCGACAGCCACAAGTTAAAAAGGGGAGGTCAGGAGGAAATATTTGCCGGGAAGACCTAGGCTTTTGTAGGAAATATTAAAAGGGACCCCTAGAGACTTTAACACATGAAGGTGGTCACTTTAAAAGGGCACGTGCATTTAGAGGGATTTAAGTGGCCCAAAAAGGTAACGGTGAAATAGAATAGGTCGCAAGGGTTTGCTTAGGGTTTTTAGCACAACGGCTACATTTATGAAATTTTTTAATTGCAGACCAGGGGATAAAAAGAATTGCAGAGCCCAGAGACAAGACCTAAAGCCTTGAAACTTTCAGGGATGCTTGGCAGGGTAAAAACAGAGACCTTGGGATAGATTTAGCCAAATTTGTATAAGACAGGAAAATTTGGGTAACATTTTGGCAATTTTTGTTGGATGTCAGCCTGCTAGACATGGAAAACCAGTGGCCTTAAAACAATCCATTGGGCATGGGGTCATTTTTAGGAACACAAAACTTGACAGAGAGACAAAATTGAAAACTAGAAAGACAACCTTGTGCACAGGCACTTCTTGGAAAGCAAGAAACTAAGCTAGAAAATAGGGACAGAAAGTTGGAAAACCTAACCTATCCTAAACTAACCAGTTACAGAAGCCTGGTCAAACAAAACCATTCACTGGTTGTGAAAAATAGCTACATTTCCTTATTAGGATATTTTGCATTGGACACATGAGGATAGCTACAAAGATATGAGGGACACAAAAATTTGCCAAATAATTATCAACTGCCTCTGCAAGAATAGGATCAAGCTTACCTTCCTCTAATTGATCATATGGAGGGGCCTCGGTAAACTCCTTCTGTGCCAAGTATCTGATGGGGCAGCCTCTTGAAAGTCTGCAAGCATGACTTTCCTTGATGGCTTCTTCTTTATCTTCATGGTTGCCCTCCATCAAGGATAGCCATGTCAACTCATCATCTGTGGACAGGGGACTGTCATCCTCTTCTTTTAAACAGACCAAGAGCTCATCAAAGTTGTCAATACCCTAAAGTTCTGGAACTAGCTCCAACTCTTGCTCATGTAGCAGTCTCTCAGAAAGAGATCAATCAAAAACTAGGCTTCCTTCTATAGGCACATAACTTTGAACCTCCACTCCAAGGAATGGGGATTCATCATTCAATTTGTTACAAAAGACCTCTATGATATTGAAAAAATCATACTCTTCAAGGCTTTTGTCTATGTTCTTTTCTTGGAAAAGCTCTTCCATAACTTTATCATTCTACTCAACAAAACTAGGCAGCCCATCTAATAAAAGCACAACATCCTCTTCTATATCAACCTCCTGCTGATGGTGAACCTTTTGTTCTGATTGATCTTCAGCCATAGGTAATGGCATGGTCTCGTTTTCATCATCAACAAAGAGGGGAAGCTCATTCAACAAATCAACCAAGAGCTCGGGCTGGGCATCAAACTCCACCTCCTCATCCTGCTGCTCCAATTCATCACAGTCATCACTCTGCACCGATACCTCAGATTTTTTCTCCTCTTCTTCAAATGAAAGCTTACTTACCATAGGTCCTTGCTCAGACACCAGACTAGTATCTTTGAAAAGATCTGGCATCTGACAGCCAGGAGGCAGAGTCCATTGGGGTATCCACAACATTTCATCATCTTGAGAGACCAGAGGGGCCTCTTGAGATAAACAACTTTCTTGAACAGACTGTTCTTGCAGAGTGGTAGACTGAATCTCAAGTATAGGCTCTTGGAAGGAATTTTTTGCCTTAAAACTTGGGATATGAAATTGAGGGGGCTCCAAGGGAGACATAGAAGGCATACTCGTCTTGAAGCTTGGAAAAATGAAGGCCCTATCATCTTGGTGTTGGTCCCTTGCAGCTGGCTCTATCTCAATATAGTCTTTAGATTGTTGCAGACCACAATAAGGTTGCAACCGCTCCAAAACAGGCCCAAATTTTTGAAGGGTGCTCCTAAAACTTGGAAATGAGCGCTATGTATGCTCTTCATGTGTAGGCTCTTGAGGCAAATGGATCCTCCAGCTTGGAATTTTAGGTCTAAGAGCCTCTTGTTGAGCAATTTGTGATCTCAACCTTGTTGTTTCAATGTCAGCTCGGTGTCTAATCTCTTCTTGGAATATTTTTATTTGTTTCTCATCAACAAGAGTCTCTGTGACTTGGTAAGGGATGAACCCTTGCTCATAACTTTGAGCCTCCATTTCCTGCTGCTCTTTGATCTCAAACACTTGCTTAATTAAATCAAGCAACAGGTTCTTTGTCTTCTCTTGCTCCTTCATTGAGTCTGGGCTCTGAATCTGCTGCCAATTAGGCTGAGAAGGGGCGGGTGGGTGGTAAGCATGATAGGGGAGTTGGCTTTGCAACTTTTGTTGTGCCATTTGTGCCCATGATCCTTCTTGGCGGAGGGCTCTTTCATAATCTTGCACAAGGGTGAAATCATTTGGGGCATGCTGGATATAATGACAACCTTGTATTGTATGGAAGCTTGGGATAAAATCAAGCTTTAGGTGGCTTTGATAAGGTTGATGACTAGCCCATTGAGCATTATTCCCATAACAGGATGGTGAGTAACCTGACTGTCCGTAATAACTTGACATGTCTACTCATACAATTAGCTGGAATTTGAATATGAAAGATCTGAAACATACTAGCACTTGATCTTTGAAAATAGTAGACTTTCCAGAGTCGCCAGATATGCAGCACAATGACCTCTTCTAGGTCTGTAGGATGCTATCAGCATATCAGAGATAGCATACCTTGAACATGAATCTAAACTTTTGTCCTACCGGGCATGACAGAATTGTTATACACTAAGTTTGCACCCTTGTTTCAAGCTCTCATAGTCTTGATAACCTAGTATAACATGGGAATCATCTCCAGGTTGTGGGACCTATGCTAACTGAGATGAGACCTCCAGGTTCTAGGCTGGTTCCTCTTGGATAATCACCTTAATTTGCTTCTAGACATGAAAGTAAACTTTTGAGGGAAAGGGATAGAAGGAATGCTTAGAAAGAAAATGACTGAAAGCAAACTACCTACTAGGTGATACACCGAAACGAAATTAGGGTATGAATTGCAGCATAAAAGATGGATTCAATGAACAAACTTAGGTCTAGGAGATCACAACTTACTGAATAGGCTTGCATAAGTGTTTCACAGAAGGGGTCTACAAATAAAAGAGGGTATTCAAGGAAAGAGAGATTCTTTCACAAACAATAACACTCTCTAGATTAGGCAACAATCTATGACCTACAAACAAACATTCACCTCTGCAACTAGGTATAGGAATGAGACAAGACTGTTAAGGGGTTGTAGTATACCCACAAAAGCATTCACATCAAATCATCCACAAGAACACACAAAATTGCAGAAAAAAGGAGGGACCAAGAACCCTAAGATATCACTGAGAAACATATAAATATTGAATTCATTAAGAGATAACTCACACAAGAAGGCATGGGGACATGAGAAATGTCACAAAATATCTTCAATATCTGAATTATCAATGGGAAGTTACAGAATGTAGAAAACTAGAGGATAGAAAGATGTTATAGATAGCCTTCTAAGAAAAGATATTTTTTCTCCTTACAAAATGTGAACTCTCTCAGCACTAAGGCTCCAAAAATACAATATATACATCTCCTTCACGCACACAGACAAGAGCAAAAAAATCTCATTAGGGTTACATAAATCTACATAAAATAATCCAACCCTAAACCTGTCAGTTTCTGATCATAAATGCACATGAAAATGTGTCAACCGATCAGATATGTCTTGAGTGCCCATCCCTGTACTGAAATCAACCTGCGGACAAGCAACCTGGATTCACCAACCTTTCTGCAACAAAGCCCACCATGAATGCTAAAATGGTACCTCACAGGGACAAGAATCGACCCATGACGGCCACCAAGGCTTCCTCACCATCTTCTTCAATTGCAAATGTCCCTGAAAACATAAATTTGAGCTACCCACGCTTGCAAACATTCTCTACAGAAACAACAGAAGGGAACCCGTGAAAGATAATGCAACCCCTCTTTGAAAAAGGTCAAAGGCCACATCACCAGTCGGAACCAATGAGACAAGACCACCTCAGCACGACCAACACCTCAGAAGTCAAAAGAATCCGAACCCACCGATCAACCTATCATCACCTGATCGGCCACTAAAAAATGAACACGTCACCACCCGAGGTCCCACCATCGGAGACTTAGCAATAAAGTAAATCTAACGGCTATCGCATGATCGCATGGAATCGAAAGATTCCATGCGAACATGCGACCACTATAGATCTTATTCCATCGGGGGCCTACCTTGCACTTCGGGTCCACTGCAGAGTCATCCCGCAACGACCAATAGGAAACTGACATGTCATTACGACATGGCACGAAGGACCCACCAACAGCTGTTGCGATGCCGATACCATATCAATGGTTGTCGCATGATCGCAAGGGATCGAAAGATCCCATGAGATTATGCGAGAACCGTTGGATCTTATCTGCGACCGAGAACTGGGCCCACCGAGACAGGTGTCATCCTGTCGCATGATCGCATGGGCTCAAAAGATTTCATGTGAACATGCGACAACCACAAGTTAAAAAGGGGAGGTCGGGAGGAAATATTTGTTGGGAAGACCTAGGCTTTTGTAGGAAATATTAAAAGGGACCCCGCCCGACAACCTAGAGACTATAACACATGAAGGTGGTCACTTTAAAAGGGCACGTGCGTTTAGAGGAATTTAAGTGGCCCAAAAAGGTAACGGTGAAATAGAATAGGTCGCAGGGGTTTGCTTAGGGTTTTTAGCACAATGGCTACATTTATGAAATTTTTTAACTGCAGACCAGGGGATAAAAAGAATTGCAGAGCCTAGGAGACAAGACCTAAAGCCATGAAACTTTCAGGGATGCTTGGCAGGGTAAAAACAGAGACCTTGGGATATATTTAGCCAAATTTGTATAAGACAGGAAAATTTGGGTAACAAGTACTGAAATGAGACATTAGTTAAAGGCTTCTAAAGAAATGAAACACAAAAACAACATCAATCACAAGTACGCAACAATGAAAGACACCAACTGCTTTAGTAGTTGAAGTAGTTGGGAAACAAAAAACCAGTTGCTTTAGCAGGTAGTTGGGATAGAAACAAGCGTATACACCCTTGTCATGTCCCTTTTCAAATAATTAAAAATAATAACTTTTGCTAAGGCTAGCAGGTTCAAAAAGTGAAGTTTCAAGAAAAGGGGCTAATCTTTGGAAACCAATGCATTAATAAATGATAATTATTATTAAAATATGTATTATTGACCCCTCTTGGTCATTAGTTAGGGTTATGCCCTCTTTTAAAGGGGTTTGGAGGCATTTCGGGCTCATTCTAGAACTTGATTTTTGCTCATTGCTTTGTTGTTCTTCAGAGGCTGCCAAACCTATGGAGAAGGAGACCCAAAGATAGGAGTTTGTAGGTTTCCAAGAAGGCTAAGGATAGGAATTTGAGGCCATTCCATGTGCAAGCTCATGCGGAGTTTGCCCTTGTGCTGAATAGTGCAGATTTGTGAGTTTTCGGGTGTGTTTTTGTAAGATTTTGGTGTTTTTGGTTGAGTTTTTCATATCAATTTGGGTTGCTGCTATATTGTAGCCATTTTGATGTTAAAATAGAGTTGAATATATGTATTGGGTTGTGATTCTACTTCTGTGATAAATTTTTAGTGTTTTATGGTGTTTTCCGGCTATTTTGTATTATTTTCGGGAGCCCGATGAGCACTGTATTTGTCCTTTGTTTTGGAGCTGTTGTGTAAGTGTTATCACCTAAAATTGCACCCTTCAAACTCCAAGAAAATTTGACATTTCAAGGTAACATGAAAACACTCCTAAGTTGTGGGTTACTTAGAAAATGGAGTGAATCTCTGGATAAGGCCGGCTCCTAAGTGTTCAATCACACTAACTTATCTCAAGGAAAGGGAGAAGGATAAATGAAAGGAACTGAAACTGAGAAAATGAAACTTTAAACTGCACCCTAAAAGGATAAATACTGAATTTAGATGAAAGTGATAAAACAATTTCAGGTGATTCTTAACTTGATAACAGAGAAAGCTAATATCACAACTTATTATGAACTTCCATGCATTATTATTTCATTAACAGGATAAGAACATGCAAGCACTAAGGAGGAAGGGAAATTCTTCACAGCTAAATTCTTGAATATTTAACACACAGTTAATGACCTGCACAAATAGTCTCTTACAGGGGAAAGGGTAATAATTTGCAAGACAAAGGTGATAAAGAAGGTTCAAAACACTGATTTACACCTCATCAATCACATAAATATTACACTTAGCTGTAATAACAAATTGGATTAAAGAAAAGAACTCTGCAATCAAAAGATAAACCTGTAATGTATTCCACTCTTCAATAAACTGAGTTATAGATAGCTGAAAGAAAGACCAAGATCTCTGCAGAAAATACCAAGTCTCCAATATCACTAATCAGAACCCCAATATCACTAATCAGAACTCCAATAATGAGTCCAAAAACCCACTAAATACAAACCAACTGTTCATTTTCGGATGTAACAAAAAACCCTAGAAAATAGGACCTGAAACTCCCTCCAAAAAGCATCAAAGGACTGAAAAAGTCCAACCAAGTCATCAATCATCCATATGACTCATCAAAACCACCCTAAAAATGCTCCAACTGGCCACAATTGCCCTTCAAAAATTGGGGAAAAGTCAATCTCGACCCAAAGATTCCTCCAACTCTCCTAAAAAACTCTAACACCCCCTATCTCTGCTCCAACAAGCCCTATATGCTCTCCCTTTATCTGCAAACAATTTAGGAAGAAATCTTCAAGCCATTAAATTAGCCTTATCTCTCCATCTTTACATCATTCATACCTCCTCTTAAGGGATTTTAATATTTATAAACCGATTTATAAAAAACATCGATTAATAAATATCAAATTACACAATATATCTCAAAAAGCATCTAATAATCATTAATTAATGTATTTGGACTAAATTAAGTAATGATTACTAAATGCTTTCTTAATTAATTTAAGGAAATAGAGGAAATAAGATAAGTTAAATAAATTACTTAAAACTATAACACTATGCGAAGAATGCATATAGTTATAATATTAAGTAATTAATTCAACACTTCAAAATGCCATGAAAAGACATTGGCGGTGGACTTAAAAAAAAAATATACAATATGTTTGGGCGACAAAACAACCCTAAACACATTCATTCTTATCTTTCTTTCAACTTTTCTTCTCGAGTATGAGGGTTTGGAAACCCTTAGCCGCCGCCATTGCTGGAAAACTCTGCTACTTTGGAAGCCATATTTGCTGTTGCTGTTACATTTTCTGATATGTTTCGCAGGTAAGAACATAAAAAACGTGAACCAAGTCTCTGTTTTGGAAAGTATGCTGAAAAAATAAAAGACATATTTTTCTTCCTTGCGTTTTCTGGAAATCTGCATGCTTGTTTTGTTTGTTTATACAAATTTTGAAACACCGCAGTAGGAGACTTTTCTCTTTTCGTAGCACCATTCTTTGCCATTTCCTGAGAATTTGAAGCTGTTAATATGGAAGCTTTATTAAAGTTTATTGGTTCATGATATGCCGCCATGAAAGAATATCTTCTTCCTTTCACTATTGGCATTATAACTGTCATTCTCTGCAATATTTTGTTCTACAGGAGCTTCTGGTTCACATATTTTCCCTTTTTTGCGTGAGGGTCTTTGACTGGAAACCGCTGTTGTGCTATTACATGTTTACATGAGGGCTTTACTTCAAGTTTTCTTGCTTCTATGTTGTTCTCTGCAGTGTTGATAATTTATCTGTTACTCTTCTATCTGGCAGCTAAACATCTTACTAGATATGTTCTTGTTTGATTCAAGCCCACCATTGGAAAACATGTTTTCACAAATTTTCTTAGTCCTGGTCTACTGCTTATGGGTATTCTTATTTGAGATCTCTGCTGTTGAAACATCTTTAGTCTTGAAAGTTTTGTTAGAATTCTGAAAACTTTTCCTCCCTGTTAAAAAAAAAACGTGACTTCATGACTTGAATGAGATCTTCGTATTCTGGTTTCTTGACTTTTACTGCTGACGCTATAAGAGAACTTGCTGGTGCTGGAGATTTCTGTACGTTGCCATTATTGAAGTTTTTGTTTGCTAAAAAAAAAAAAAACTTCATCAAGCTCCTCTTCCATTAGTCTTTCTGGCTGTGACCACATAACAGTTCACTATTCTTTCTTCATATACATTCTCTGATATCACTGCTTTTACTTCATTTTCTGTCATGGAGTTTTCGCTGGCTATTTATTGGAAACTTCCTGTTTTTATTTTACTGATCACCACCACCTGCTGGTCGAAATTCATGTCATTACTTAAATCACTTGTAAGGTTTCAATTTGAGGAAAAAAGTCCCTTAAACAGATTCTGAGCAATTTTAATTGTTTCATACTTGCATCCATAATACGATAAAAGGTTCCATGAATGATCACATGCCCCTTTAATACTGTATTTATATTTTCTCCTGATCTGAATCACTCCTCCCACTGACATGCTGGGCTCGAACCCTTGTGGGAGCCACATTTGCATCCACATGTCAGTGGTAGGCGTGACGCTGCACAAGAAACAAACTTATTAGCATAAACTGGTTCTCTCTTGGATTTTGGATGTAAATGTGTATGCAGAAGACAGAATGATGAGATTGTTGGCCATTGCTTAGATCATAATGATCTAACTCAATTCATCTTGCAGGATCTGGAGCAGAAGAATGGAAGGAAAAGCGGCGGAATCAAAGGCTCGGAAGAACTTCAACACGGCCAGTCATTCCAGGCAATGGCTGGCAACCATGACTCATTTCAATTCCGCATTTACATTTACACTTGTAGATCAGATTTTAATTTTTTCTATTTTGGTTAGTTTCACGGCCTGTGTGAAACATAATGAGCATTTAAATGAACAAGTTTACATTTTCAGAAAAGCATATGACGTGATCCATTTTTCTTTCCATAATGTTGCTTACTTTTCGTCATAAAATGTAAACTTACACTTATAGAAAAAATCAAAACTGTCATTAGCATTAGGACACAAATAATAACTCCAGCCAGCATGGCTGCACCAATTTGATCTAAAAATTGGTAACAAAATTGGCGACCTCTGACGGGTGTCTGCCTGCTAGACATAACCAGTAGCCTTATACATTCATTGGGTTCAGAGTCAACAACAGACATTTATTTTTCTGATTAGGAACAGTGATTAGTATTTTCATCCCGGTTTGATTGGCATGACTTGGAATGATGAGGTAGGCTCCCCTTCATCATTTCGAGTGGTGTTAATGACTCTTGGCTGAAAATAGGAATGACTGTTCCTACTTGCAACACATTAAAACAGCAGGGTTGTGCAGAATAGAGCAAGGCTAGGTGCATACCGGTACTGTAACCAGTGAGTCATATTTATATATGTGCTGCAACAGGACTCTTTAATGTGTTCAACTTGCGTTTATAAGCACATGTATGAATGTGCCTGATTGGCTATTGTATTTGCATGCAAGTAGAATTGCTCTATTTTCTACAGCTCTTCCGAAGACTTGGAACCTTTATTGAAAGCAGGGAAACACTAGGAAGACCTAGGAAACTATGCATAACCGCACTTAGGGAAAGAAACAACACTTAAAACATGATGCAACAACACCTTATTTTGCAACCTATACATATTTACAAAAGACCTTGAAGATCATACCTCAAAACAGCGTTTAAGGTGAATACCATTAACTGGTATTGGCAGCACAATTCCTTCCATAGTTGACAACTGATATGCATTATGCTGTTTACATTCTGTAATGACAAAAGGGCCACTCCAGAAGTTATCAAACTTTGAATGCTTTCTTGGCCTGCTCCTCAGCACATCCCATTTTAGCACAACATCTCCTTCATTAAAAATCTTAGGAGAAGATTTCTTATCAAACGTTTTCTTAATCTGATGTTGCTGATACTCCAAAGTTTGCATGGCTTTTCTGCGAACTTCATCCAGTTCTACTAACTCAGCATATCTGACTGCCATAGGATCTTCTTCCTCAAACATTTGCAACTGATGCATAACATCAAGAGCTGGAAGCTCAACAGATAAAGGTAGCCTCGCCTCTTTCCCATATACTAACACGTAAGGAGAATTGCCAATTGACCGTTTAGGAGTTATACGGTCTGCCCACAATGCAGTCTTCAAAAGGGAATGCCATACTCTTTGATTTTCCTCCATTGTCCGCTTAATAATCCTTATTAAGTTTTTGTTTGTGCTCTCAGCCAAACCATTCCCTTGGGGATAGTAGTTTGAAGAAGTACTTAAGTAAATTCCATGCTTAACAGCCCAGTCAGTGATTTTCAAACCAACAAATGCCAAAGCATTATCAGATATGATAGATTCTGGGACACCAAATCTGGTCACTATATCCTCATAAAAGCTCAAAACAGTAGATTCATTTGAGTCCCTTAAGGCTACTGCCTACCCACTTATGACCAGCGCTAGATGGCGGATTAATAGGTCCTATGAAATCTAGACCCCATTTCATGAAAGGCCGGTCCACTTGAACTGGCTGTAAAGGCATAGCTGAGAGTTTCTCCTTACCTGCAAAGAGTGCACACTTCACACACTTCTTAGACCAAGCATAACAGTCCTTAAATAAATCTGGCCAAAAATAACCAGCACGCATGATCTTCCATGCAGTTGTCCGAGGGGCAAAGTGACCCCCTGAATCTCCATCATGAAACTCCCTGAGGATTCTTTCCACTTGATCAGAGTCAATACATCGCAGCAACATTCCATTAACATCCTTCTTAAACAAAACATCATTCAGCAAGACATAAGGAATAGATTGCAAACGGAAATACCTTCTCTTTGCTCTGTCCAAATGCAAAGGACATTCTCCAGTCTTAAGGAAATGGGTCATGTCATGCACCCAACCTTCACTTTTTGATGCTGTATCAACTTGATTATCAGTGTTATTAAACAAAACAGTAGCAGAGTCTTCATTTGCATTGTTTTCAGAAGGTGCTGCCATCTCTTCACACAACCCTTTGCCTCTAACTAGCTTTGTAACATTGATGTCCACATCAAATTCCATAACCTTTGTGATCCAACCAGCCCGTTTGTCATTTATATCTCTACTCAACAGAAACTCCTTCACACTTGGGTGAGCTACAAGAATATGTACCTTATTACCAGAAATCAAAGGCTTAAATTTCTCCAAACTACACACTACTGCAAGTACGTGTTTCTCCACAAAAGTATATTTGGTTTCATAATCAGCCAAAGACTGACTGAAAAAGGCAATTGGCTGCTCAAAGTTGTCTTTATTCTTTTGCACCAACATGGCAGATATATTATCAATGCTGCCAAAAGCATACAAGATAAAATCTTGTGAAAAATTTGGGTTTACCAAAGTGGGGGCTGGTGATAACACCTCCTTGATAGCTTGAAAACTATCCTTGCCTTCTTTAGACCATTTACAAGCAACATTCTTCCTTAACATTGCAGTCAAAGGCTGCTGCACATTTGCAATGTCAGGGATGAACCTCCTTACGAAATTGATTCTCCCTAGAAAGCTCTGAAGTCCTTTCTTATGATTGGGCAGTGGTAATTCAAGAATTGCTTTTATCCTTTCAGGATCAATTGTAATACCAGCTTTGGACACAACATGTCCAAGAAGCTTTCCTTCATGCACTATGAATATACTCTTCTTCGGATTGAGAGAGATTCCAAACTCTTTGCATCTTTCAAACACCTGTCTCAAATGTTGCAAATGCTCAGCTGTATTTTTACTATAAACTGTCACATCATCAAGATAAACCAGCAGAAATTTATAAAGCAGACCTTGAAATGCATGCTCCATTGCCTTTTGAAATGTAGCACCAGCATTGGATAGCCCAAAAGGCATCCATTTGTAGGCCATGGTGCCCCACTTTGTTGTAAATGCTGTCTTAAACTGATCAGACTCACTGACACACACTTGGCTATAACTTGAATAGCCGTCAAGGAGAGAAAACCTCTCTAAACCAGCCACTAATTGCAGAATCTGCTCCATAGAAGGCAGCGGATGATGATCTTTCAATGATGCTCGATTAAGATCTCTGAAATCCACACACAATCGGATTTCACCATTCTTTTTCCTTACCGGTACCAAGTTAGAGACCCATGATGTATGTTTGATGGGAAAGATAATGCCTCCTACCAATTTTGACAATTCCTTGATCATTAAAGGTTCTAATCTTGGATTCAAAGGTCTCTGCTTTTGCCTAACAGGTTTAGAAATTGGATCTAAATCAATTGTATGCTCAATAATACTTGGATCAAAACCCTTTAAATCAGAATATTGCCAAGCAAAAACTTCAGGAAACTCTTGACATAAATTTTTAAATTGTTGTTTTTCCTCCTTAGAACAAACCTTTCCAACCTTGAGAAATTTACCGTCCGCTATCTCTAGCTCTTCATAATGGTCCTCTTTAACTTGAATCCCAGCCTTACTCTTCTTGAGCTGATCATCACTGTTAAAAGTTGATTCTAGAGCAACTAGGCCCTTAGGAACCTTGTTTGTTCTCAACTGAATAAGCTCGTGACCATACTGTTTTTTCATTTTATCCTGATTTGTGACAGCAAAATGCTCTTCTTCCAGCAGGAAAGTCAGTACCTGTTCATCACAATCAAAAACTTGCCAATTGACATCATTATCTGGTATTGAAGGCCTAGTAACCAGCTTAACATACTGCTGTACCTTTTCCTTGCTGAGATCATTAACAGGATCAAACCGTGCACCAATAGCAGCCAACTAGTCCGCATGCTTGTTTTGGCTTCTTGGAATTGAACCAATATTAAAAGCATAAAAATCTTCAATTAAGTCCCACACCCTGTTCTTGTAACACTTAAGAACATCACTCTTAGTAACATTTAGCCCTCTTACCTGATTTGCCACAAGCTCGCTGTCACCATGCACTTTAACACAAGTGATTCCACATTTTCGTGCCCATTCAAGAGCTGCTATCAAGCCCTCGTACTCCGCAACATTATTTGTACATGAGAAAGCAAAACGGAAGGCTGAAAAATATTTATTTCCCTCAGGTGAAACAAGCATGGCACCTCCACCAGCTCCATTTTTACTACGAGATCCATCAAAGAACAGGTTCCATAACTCATTTTGCTAGTAAATAGTCTCATTTTCACTTTTCTCCAAATTAGGAAATTCTGCATCAGCCTCATAAATAACATAATTACCCATACTAGCCTCATGAACCATATCTGCAGGGCTGTCAACAATGTTTTCTTCTGCCCAACCTTGTAATAAAAGCTCAGGATCGGAATCATCATCATAATCACGATTTAAAACAGCAGCTTGTCTTGTTTGTGTTGAATCTGATAACATATTAATTGCACTAGGATGATAAGGTTCTATATGATCTTTAGCTAACCTCTCAGATTCAATGTTGACCTTAGTCCCATACCTGGTCCTAAAAATCATATGTGACCAATCCACTGATAAATACCCTCCTACTTTAGCTGTAAAATCCCTTGAAAGACATAATGCAAAATGTGGAGGCAAATCAATAATGCTAATGTCCTGAGGGACAACAAAATTGGGGCAAGCATGAAGCATAAGATCCAATCCTCCTATAACCCCTAAAGTATTAACAACTGTCCCATCTAATTGAACAACTCCCTTCTCTAAAGGCTGATATTGAAGGCCTAACTTATCAGCTACATCTTTAGGCATGACAGAACAACTAGCACCGCTATCTACCATGCAGTTATGAACCAATTTGTCTCCTATAATCAAAGTTAAATAAAAAGGAGGAGGCTTTGATTTTTCAGATACCTCTTTAGCGGCCATGCTACCATCTTGCAAGTGATTGGTAAGAACACTTCCATTTTTTGCTGCTGTAGACTCATTTCCATCTTTCAATTCCTTTAAAGCAACTTGTAACATGTCTTTCTGTCCTGGAATGTTCAAAGTATCCCATATTGACATGTTAACATTTAACTTTTTCATGCTGTCCACAATGTTGAAAGGCACAACAGGATTCGCCTTCTGATGAATCTTCCCAACATCACGATCAGCTGGAACATGCTGCTGTCCTTTATTAGCAATAGCGGGGGTCCTCTGGAGTACACGAACTTGTTGATGCGGTGGCATGGATGATCCTGCAATTGCCTACCCTTTATCAGCAGTTTGTTCTTTATCTGCTGCTTTATCAAGCTAAATTGCTCTCTTCTTTGTTCTAGAATATACTGCAATTGGAGTATCATCTATGTTTACACCACAAAATTCCTCCCTTTGCCAATTTAGAAGGCCAGTTTCATTTTGTGGTTGATCTTGCTGCTGTGAATCTTCAACATGAGACGGATCTTGTTGTGCTGAGGTTGTTCCTTGAACCATCAATGCTTGACTAATCACACCATTTGGGCACATATTCTGATTATGCTGCTGATTACAGGGGAAACACCATTCATATTCAGCAGCAAGGTTATTCTGAGCAGGTACCAGCTCTTTGGAGTTACTAACCGTGGCAGGGTTATAGGCTGGAAATGGCATTGCATTAGAATTCTGCTTGTTACCTTGATAGCCACCTTGATAATTTTGTCTGTTATTATGGTACTGCTGATTTTGTCCTTGCTGGAAATTACTATTTGACTGATAAGGCCTTGAATTTTGAAATTGCTGCTTCTTCATGTTGGTAAGTTCATTACCAAATATCTGCAAAATGCCTTTGATTCTTGCAAATCATTTGGTTGGGATGCAGCAACATTTGAGGAAGCTTCTTGCTACACATTTGAAGACGGTAGTGCTGGTACTGCTGGTATCATCGCCAATGGCACCTCTTGTAATGGCACTGTTGGCTGTGGAACTGGTGCCATAGGAAAAATGGGCATAGGTGGCCTTGGGGCTATTTGTCCAGCCTGTATTAAGTTATTTTCTGCTCTAATAGCCAATTGATAGGCTGCAGGTAATGTATTACCCCCTAAGGTCTAAATCATGACAGCAATACTGCTATTAAAAGCTCTTAAGTAATACAAAAAGGCATGGTCAGCTGTAGGCCTCACTGCTACAGGAATCCTTTCCCAAGTTTTCTGAAATCTAAAGTTGAAATCAGAAACTTGTTCATGTGGTGCTCTCTTAATAGTGGACAACTGCTATACCAATGATAGATGGTCTGAATTATTCTTAAAAAAGTCACACAAAGCTGTTCCAAGTTGATCCCAACCAGTAATCGTTCCTGCAGCCAATCTTCTGTACCATTCAAGTGCTTTCCCTCTAAAAGAGGTTGCTAACAACCTTACTGCCACATTGTCCTTTGTAACATGATTTAAAGCACATAAGTTTGCTATGTCCTGTATATGTTCTACAAGAGTGACTTGATCTTCTCCAGAAAAATATGGTAAACTCTTAAGAGCAGCTACTAGAATAGGATCATGTTGATTCAAGTTCAAAGGGCTACCTTGATTAAAAGCTGCAAAAGCTCTAACCATTGGAGCTTGTTGAGTCTTTCTTCCCCTTGGTATTTGAAAATGAGTAGCTGAACTACTTGCTGCAGTGAAACTCCTTACTTCAGGAGGTGTAGATCGTGCTCTTCTTGTATAAACAAGAGCCTCCTAAACTTTAACAGTTGTTCTTTTCCTTCTCTTATGAGGAGAGAGTTCTCTGTACTCAAAACTATCAGAACTCCTTGTCTGTACTCTTCTCATATAATCTTATCAGTACTATATCTGCCGATTCTTCCCCAAAAGAGTCGCCAACTATGCTGGAAAACCTCACAAAGGTCTGATATATTGCAGGTTGCACAGTAAACCAGCAAGAAAAGGTGCTATATCTTAAAATACTGCATAAAACTGTCCCACCGGGCGTGCCAAAAACTATTATCACCTGAAATTGCACCATTCAAACTCCAAGAAAATTTGACATTTCAAGGTAACATGGAAACACTCCTAAGTTGTGGGTTACTTAGAAAATGGAGTGAATCTCCGAATAAGGCCGGCTCCTAACTGTTCAATCACACTAACTTATCTCAAGAAAAGGGAGAAGGATAAATGAAAGGAACTGAAACTGAGAAAATGAAACTTTAAACTGCACCCTAAAAGGATAAATACTGAATTTAGATGAAAGTGATAAAACAATTTCAGGTGATTCTTAACTTGATAACAGAGAAAGCTAATATCACAACTTATTATGAACTTCCATGCATTAGTATTTCATTAACAGGATAAGAACATGCAAGCACTAAAGAGGAAGGGAAATTCTTCACAGCTAAATTCTTGAATATTTAACACACAGTTAATGACCTGCACAAATAGTCACTTACAGGGGAAAGGGTAATAATTTGCAAGACAAAGGTGATAAAGAAGGTTCAAAACACTGATTTACACCTCATCAATCACATAAATATTTCATTTAGCTGTAATAACAAATTGGATTAAAGAAAAGAACTCTGCAATCAAAAGATAAACCTATAATGTATTCCACTCTTCAATAAACTGAGTTACAGATAGCTGAAAGAAAGACCAAGATCTCTGCAGAAAATACCAAGTCTCCAATATCACTAATCAGAACCCCAATATCACTAATCAGAACTCCAATAATGAGTCCAAAAACCCACTAAATACAAACCAACTGTTCATTTTCGGATGTAACAAAAAACCCTAGAAAATAGGACCTGAAACTCCCTCCAAAAAGCATCAAAGGACTGAAAAAGTCCAACCAAGTCATCAATCATCCATATGACTCATCAAAACCACCCTAAAAATGCTCCAACTGGCCACAATTGCCCTTCAAAAATTGGGGAAAAGTCAATCTCGACCCAAAGATTCCTCCAACTCTCCTAAAAAACTCTAACACCCCCTATCTCTGCTCCAACAAGCCCTATATGCTCTCCCTTTGTCTGCAAACAATTTAGGAAGAAATCTTCAAGCCATTAAATTAGCCTTATCTCTCCATCTTTACATCATTCATACCTCCTCTTAAGGGATTTTAATATTTATAAACTGATTTATAAAAAACATCGATTAATAAATATCAAATTACACAATATATCTCAAAAAGCATCTAATAATCATTAATTAATGTATTTGGACTAAATTAAGTAATGATTACTAAATGCTTTCTTAATTAATTCAAGGAAATAGAGGAAATAAGATAAGTTAAATAAATTACTTAAAACTATAACACTATGCGAAGAATGCATATAGTTATAATATTAAGTAATTAATTCAACACTTCAAAATGCCATGAAAAGACATTGGCGGTGGACTTAAAAAAAAAATATACAATATGTTTGGGCGACAAAACAACCCTAAACACATTCATTCTTATCTTTCTTTCAACTTTTCTTCTCGAGTATGAGGGTTTGGAAACCCTTAGACGCCGCCATTGCTGGAAAACTCTGCTACTTTGGAAGCCATATTTGCTACTGCTGTTACATTTTTTGATGTGTTTCGCAGGTAAGAACATAGAAAACGTGAACCAAGTCTCTTTTTTGGAAAGTATGCTGAAAAAATAAAAGACATATTTTTCTTCCTTGCGTTTTCTGGAAATCTGCATGCTTGTTTTGTTTGTTTATACAAATTTTGAAACACCACAGTAGGAGACTTTTCTCTTTTCGTAGCACCATTCTTTGCCATTTCTTGAGAATTTGAAGTTGTTAATATGGAAGCTTTATTAAAGTTTATTGGTTCATGATATGCCGCCATGAAAGAATATCTTCTTCCTTTCACTATTGGCATTATAACTGTCATTCTCTGCAATATTTTGTTCTACAGGAGCTTCTGGTTCACATATTTTCCCTTTTTTGCGTGAGGGTCTTTGACTGGAAACCGCTGTTGTGCTATTACATGTTTACATGAGGGCTTTACTTCAAGTTTTCTTGCTTCTATGTTGTTCTCTGCAGTGTTGATAATTTATCTGTTACTCTTCTATCTGGCAGCTAAACATCTTACTAGATATGTTCTTGTTTGATTCAAGCCCACCATTGGAAAACATGTTTTCACAAATTTTCTTATTCCTGGTCTGCTGCTTATGGGTATTCTTATTTGAGATCTCTGCTGTTGAAACATCTTCAGTCTTGAAAGTTTTGTTAGAATTCTGAAAACTTTTCCTCCCTGTTAAAAAAAAAACGTGACTTCATGACTTGAATGAGATCTTCGTATTCTAGTTTCTTGACTTTTACTGCTGACGCTATAAGAGAACTTGCTGGTGCTGGAGATTTCTGTACGTTGCCATTATTGAAGTTTTTGTTTGCTAAAAAAAAAAAAAACTTCATCAAGCTCCTCTTCCATTAGTCTTTCTGGCTGTGACCACATAACAGTTCACTATTCTTTCTTCATATACATTCTCTGATATCACTGCTTTTACTTCATTTTCTGTCATGGAGTTTTCGCTGGCTATTTATTGGAAACTTCCTGTTTCTATTTTACTGATCACCACCACTTGCTGGTCGAAATTCATGTCATTACTTAAATCACCTGTAAGGTTTCAATTTGAGGAAAAAAGTCCCTTAAACAGATTCTGAGCAATTTTAATTGTTTCATACTTGCATCCATAATACGATAAAAGGTTCCATGAATGATCACATGCCCCTTTAATACTGTATTTATATTTTCTCCTAATCTGAATCACTCCTCCCACTGACATGCTGGGCTCGAACCCTTGTGGGAGCCACATTTGCATCCACATTTCAGTGGTAGGCGTGACACTACACAGGAAACAAATTTATTAGCATAAACTGGTTCTCTCTTGGATTTTGGATGTAAATGTGTATGCAGAAGACAGAATGATGAGATTGTTGGCCATTGCTTAGATCATAATGATCTAACTCAATTCATCTTGCAAGATCTGGAGCAGAAGAATGGAAGGAAAAGCGGCGGAATCAAAGGCTCGGAAGAACTTCAACGCGGCCAGTCATTCTAGGCAATGGCTGGCAACCATGACTCATTTCAATTCCGCATTTACATTTACACTTGTAGATCAGATTTTAATTTTTTCTATTTTGGTTAGTTTCACGGCCTGTGTGAAACATAATGAGCATTTAAATGAACAAGTTTACATTTTCAGAAAAGCATATGACGTGATCCATTTTTCTTTCCATAATGTTGCTTACTTTTCGTCATAAAATGTAAACTTACACTTATAGAAAAAATCAAAACTGTCATTAGCATCAGGACACAAATAATAACTCCAGCCAGCATGGCTGCACCAATTTGATCTGAAAATTGGTAACCGTAAGCTCTATACAGATTTGGAAATGTCATTTTGTAGGCTGTTATGCTGGCAAATTTTTTGTAAAAATGTCTACTTTCAGATTTATCAATAATATGTGAAGTTGTGAAGCTTTTGGCACTATTTCGAGCATACTCGATTTGGGTTTTATTGAGAAATTGCATAATCTTTCAAAGTGTTGATTGTTTGATTTAATAATCTGATTAGATGATTTAAATATGATATAAAAATTAGAAAGGGGACATTTCAACCCTGCACTATAGAGTTCTAAGCTCTAAGATAGATCTGAAAAATCTTTGTTTTATGCTCAAAGGCCAATGATAAAATAGTTCACATGAGAAGTAGACTGCAGAAATATGCCAAGGATATCCAACCTGATCACTAAAGCACCTTCTTTCTCCAAAACTCCAACTAACTCGAAAATGAGTAAGGTGATAGAATATAAAGAAAAAGTCCCACCCACAACCCTTGAAACGTGGAAACTGCATTTAAAAATGTAGGGGTTGGATGTGAGAAAAATCCCTCAAAAAATGGATCAAAAACTTCCACCTAAGAAGTCCAAAAAGTCTAAATGACTTATTTGTCCAAGTACTAATGATGACCACTCTAATTTGGCCATAACAGCCTCTAAAAAGACTCAAATGACTCATAAAAGAGTCCATATTTAGAACAAACATTAGCAGCATGTCAAAACACCACCTCTACCCCTTAATAAGAGTTTCAAATTGACCATTCAACTCCCTATCTCTTCAAATCCGAAAATGGACTTAGAGACTTAAAACCAAATTTGTATTTTAATAATAATTAATTCATTTATAAGAACATCAATTAATTATTTATCAATTACAACATTGCAAATTTTAAATAAAAATAACTCATTTAATAAACATTTAAGTAATATAATAATATTACTTAAGATACTATTATATTACTTAAATGTTAATTAAATGAAGTTATTGAGTTCTATGAGTAATATGTAAAAGCTTTATTAAAACCCAATACAAAAATGCTAGTAATCGGATTTCAAAACAAACTTGAAAATGCTACAAAGAATTCATCCTAAAAGCAAAACAAAGATATTTGCTTGTCTTTTTTTTCATCGATGCTTTTGGGAAAACATGATAGTCACTTTTGAAGAGGGTTTTGTAACCCTAAGATGAAGAGAGAAAAGCGGCAGCTCTGCTGTTCTAGATGCCATTTTGGGGTTCAACTCGCAATTTTTATGGAAGACTTCAACTTTGATTAACACCTTCTACCACACGCAGTTGCCATGGACTGCAAGAAAGATGCTTGAATATTGTGGGTATGAAATACTTTGGCTTCTTTTATATAACGTCTTCCTTCTAAGGAAAACATCATACGTTTTTTTCCTTTTTTCGTCTGTCTTTGCATATGTGTTTTTTCTTTTCTCATCTTTGTAAATGTATTCTGCTGCCATTTGCTACTGTGATTGTGGCTGCTTATGTGGTGAAATGTTTCTGTTCTTTGTGGTTGTCATGAAGAGACCTCTAGTTTTGACAACAACAAAACTTTGAGAAAAACACAAGAATGCTTCATCTTTTAAGTAACATGTTTTCCTTTTGCTTGGAGAAAATGACCCATGTTGTAATGAAACACCATATTGAAAGAAGAATATTTACTGTTTTTCATTTTGCAACATACTAGTTTTTGAAAGAAACTTGTTTGATTATTCCCTACGTTTTATGTGAAAATTTGTATCTTTTGCTTGAACTCGTGGCGTCCATTGCAAAACTTCCTGTTGTTGTTTTCTGTAGAAAAATTTATCGATTCTGTCCTCCTGAGCATGCAATTATGAAAATCTTGAAATAAAAGACAAAACCTCTTGCAACACTATGAAAACTGCAACATGAGACTTCTGAAACCTTGCAAAACTCTCCTCGGGTCTAGCTTCTTAACAAAGTGTATATTATGAATGTTTACATACATTTGTAGTTTTCTATTTGCGTTTGAGTTTTGACTATGGATGCATTCCATGACTTCCACTTTAGTAGTTGTCTTTGCTGATGATACTACCAACCTAGCTCTTTTGTTAAGAACTATCTTGCTCAATCCAATGGGACTGTACCTTATCATTCCTGCTACCTTAAGATACTAGTTCTGTTTATTCTGTTTGCTCCTTATGCAACCAAACTGATACATCATCTTCATTGAAAATTTGGTAAATTTATTCATGCTAGGGTAAGTACAGGTGACCCAAAGAATGAGGTCACCTGTATTTACTTTACCATGAATCTAAGATACTTTGCAAAGTACGTACAATTCTAAAACTTATTCAAACATGAATCCTGCAAGCTGAAACAAAAGGTTTCAAAAAAGGTGAATGTCCCTTTAATGCTTCATATGAAATATATTTGCAGCTTTGATCATACTGTATATCTGACGTAGCTTTTTTATGCATCCTTCTTTGTAACTGAATCCATCTATTGCTGATATGTTGGACTCAAACCTTTGTGGGAGCCTCATTTACATCCATATATAAATGACAGATGAATTCAGACCTGCACATGAAGCAAATACATTATTAATAAAATATCCTTTGTTTTGGTTTGGAGATTCACTTGACTATTCCTATCTAAGTAGGGGTATGGTGGATAGTATTAGTGCATTGCATAAGCATTAGGAACCATATATTGCTTAGATCTTTGAAGATCTAACCCACCTCTTTTCAACTTTTCAAGATTTGGAGCCTATGGAGACAAAAGGACAAGAGTCATACATACAGCAAGATAAATGAAGCAGACCTACACCAGTCATATACCCCCAAGCAATGGATGGTTCCTTTACTTTCCTCCATGCATTCTATTAGCTTTCATATTTCTATCTAGATAGGAATAGGCAAGATCACTCTCATGGTCTTTGTGTGAGAGGTTTATATTCAGATTATATATTATTTCAATTGCATAAGAAGATGAAATCTTTTATATTTGAATACAATTGAAAAATTTGAATTGGACATTTAAACTTGTATCTTTCAATGCACTGCATATGGTAAAGGTGTACCTTTTCACTTGATATACTTAATTTTCACTATGATTGCAATCAGTAGTAAAAATTAGTAACAATTTTGGTGACTTCTGCTAATTGTTTGCCTGCTAGACATTTGAGACCACTTTGCCTTTGTTATTCATTGGGCATCAGAGTTTGAAAACTTTGCATCCTAGGACTTAGTTCTAACACAACGTGACTCCTAGAGTATGAATGAGCCTAATGAGACCTAAGACACTTGTTGGACTGATGATATGCATGACCAGACCTAAGAAACAACTTTAGGAGTTGCAACCTTTTCTTAGTCATGTGCATCAGTCATCTATGTATGAATGCATTTGTTGGGTAAATGCATGTGGTTGGTAGACTCGTGTATATGCAGCAAGCTTATAAATATGGATCTTTTGAAAATTGACTCTAGCTACACACTCTAGTCATATGTGTAGACGTGCATTTTCTAAGTGCATGTATTTATGCAGCAAATGCATTATACATGCATGAATTACAGGTAACCCTAAAAATGAGACCTGACCTGAAACTGACTAGCAACAAAAACAACGACTAGAGACCTAAAGAAAATAGGAAAACTAAACTAGGAAAGGAAACACACAGACATGTGCTTGAACAACACTTAGGGAAAACCTAAACTATTATGCAGATGCATTTATTTGAAAGCATGAAACCTAACCTAATATATACAAGATAGGACTAATAGATCATACCTCAAAGCATGGCTTGAGGTGTATCCCATTTATAGGGATAGGTAGAACATCCCCCTCCATGGTAGCAAGCTAAAATGCATTGTGCTCTTTGCATTCAGCTATCAGAAATGGACCAGCCCACATATGATCAAACTTGTTATGGTCACTTGGCCTCCTTTTCAAGACATCCCATTTCAAAACTAGATCTCCTTCTTTGAAATTTCAGAACATGGACTTCTTATCGAAAACTTTCTTAGTTTGAATCTGCTGGTATTCCATCTTTTGTAATGACTTACTCCTTCCTTCCTCTAGCTCTAGTAACTTAGCATACTACAGCTTTAGTGGATCATCCTCTTAAAAAACCATCAGATTATAAGCTAATTCCAATGAAGGAAATTCTGCAGAAATGGGTAGCTTTTCTTGTTTCTCGTATACTAGGACGTAAGGTGAATTACCAAGAATCTATTTAGGAGTAATTCTATCAAGCCATAAGGCCGATTTCAGCTTAGAATATCAATCACGCTTATTCTCCTCTAAGGTCCTTCTAATTATTCTCAGCAGATTCTTATTGGTGCTTTTAGCTAAACCATTACCCTAAGGGTAATAATTCGATGAAGTGTTTAGGTAGACACCATTGTTCAGAGCCCATTAAGCTATTCTAGTCCCCACAAATGCTAAAGCATTATCATAGATTATTGACTCAGGAACCTCAAACCAGGTGACCAATTCATCATAAAAGTTCAAAATAGAACTTTCATTTGCCTCCCTCTGTCCAGCGAGTGAAGTAATCCGTGGCAGTTAGGATCTATCTGTGACCAGCACTGGAATTTGGGTTTATAGGACCCACAAAGTCTATACCCCACTTCAGAAATGGCCGATCAACTAGAATAGGCTACAAGGGTAGAGCAGCTAGCCTCTCCTTTCCAGCAAAAAATGCACATTGTTTGCATTTTCTTGCCCAGGCATGGGCATCTTTGAACAGATTAGGCCAATAGTAACCGGCCCTCATAATTTTGTAATTTGTTGTCTTTGGGGAAAAGTGAACCCTTGCTTCATGAAACTGCTCTAAAAGCTTGCTGGTCTGAGTATTATCAATACATCTGAGGAGAACACCTTTCATATCTTTTCTGAACAATATACCATCAATTAAAACATAAGGTATAGACTGTAACCTAAGTATCTTCGCTTGGCTTTGTCAAGCAGTGGAGGACAGTCTCTGGTTTGTAAGAAATGAACCATTTCCTTCAACCAGCTAGCTGGTTGTTCATCAGCAGTACCTGCATCACCATTAAATAGTGTTGTCTCATCATCACATCCTACATCTTGTGAAGGCTGATCCACTATTTGTTCACATAGCCCTTTACCCCTTACTAATTTGGTGACCTTGATGTCAACATTGTACTCCATCACTTTAGTAATCCAACCTACACGCTTTTCATTGAGATCTCTGCTGAGAAAGAAATCCTTGACACTTGGGTGAGAGACCATAAGGTGAACTCTATTGTTAGACAAAAAATGTTTGAACTTTTTGAGACTTTTAATGACAACAAATGCATATTTCTCCACAAAACTATAATGCTGCTCATAGCTTTGAAGACCCCTGCTGTAAAAAATAATAGGCTGCTCATATCATTCATCATTTTTCTATACTAGAATAGCTGAAATAGTGTCAATACTCCCATATACATATAAAGTGAAATCCTTAGAAAAATCAAGATTAAGTAAGGTTAGGGCTGATGATAGAGCTTCTTTTAACAGCTGAAAACTTTGTTTACCTTCCTTGGTCCAAGTGAAGACTGCATTCTTTTTAAGCATCATTGTGAGAGGCTTAAGTAAAGAATGTGAGGCATGAATCTTCTTACAAAGTTGATTCTGCCAATGAGACTTTTCAAACCTTTCTTATGAGTGGGTAATGGTAAATCCTGAATTGCTTTAATCCTTTCTACATCAATTTTGATGCCATCCTTCGAAACAATATGGCCCAAAAGCTTGCCCTCATGGACTGAAAAAAAAAACACACTTTTTGGGATTAAGAGAAATCCCAAATTGTTTGCATCTCTCAAAAACCTATCTTAAATGAGAAAAATGTAAATCAACAATTTTAGAAAAATAGTAATATCATCCAAATACACAAGGACCATTTTATATACAACAGCCCCTTAAAAGACATATCCAGTGCCTTTTGAAATGTGGCACAAGCATTAGATAAGCCAAAAAGAATCCTTTTGTAAGCCATTGTACCCAATTTTGTAGTAAATATTTTCTTATGCTGATCTTCATCCTTAACCAGCACCTGGTTATATCCGGAAAAACCATCTAAAAGTGAAAATCTCTCAGAACCAACAACTACTTGTATAATCTATTCCATGGAAGGAAGTGGGTAATGATCCTTTAAAGAGGCTCTATTAAGATCTCGAAAATCAACACAAAGCCTAATCTCCCCATTCTTTTTCCTAATAGGAACAAGATTAGAAACCCAACTAGTGTGTTTGATTTCATAAATAATACCCCCCTCAATGAGCTTAGTTAATTCTTTAAGCATCCAAGGTTCTAACTTAGGATTAAGAGGTCTCTACTTTTGCTTTACAGGCTTGGCATTAGGAAGCAATTGAATTGTATGTTGAGCTATATTTGGATCAGAACCCTTCAAATCTGAATACTCCCAAGCAAAAATATCAGGAAAATCCTTATATAGTTCAATGAATTCAGATTTCTCTTGCTTTGTACAGACCTTACCAAGCTTAAGGAACTTACCATTAGCCACCTCATAATCCTCCTAATGATCCTCTTTTACTTGAAAACCCTTCTTACCTCTTTTAAACTCATAATCTCTATTAAAAATAGATTCCAAAGTAACTAATCCTTTAGGCAATTTGTTAGATTTTAGCTGAATAATCTGATCATCTTCATAATAGTGTTTCAGCTTATCTTGATTAGAAACTAAGAACATATCTTCTTCCAAAAGGGAACTTAAAATTTGTTCATCACTATCAAATACCTACCAATTGATATGATTATCAGGAATGGAGGGCCTTACCACAATCTTGACATGATGTTGAACCTTTTCTTTCCCAATCTCATTAGGGATATCAAACTGAGCACCCACAACTATTAATCTATCTGCATGCTGATTTTTACTCCTAGGAATAGAAATAATATTGAATGCAGCAAAATCCTCAATCATTTCCCATACATGATGCTTATACAGTTTCAAAGTATCATTTTTGGTAACATGTAAATCCCTTACCTGATTAACAATGAGTTCACTATCACCATGAACCTTAATGCAATCAATGCCTCTTTTCTTTGCCCATTCTAAGCCCTAAATTAAGCTTTCATACTCAGCCACATTGTTAGTGAAAGAAAAAGAGAATTTGAAAGCTGAATAAAACTTATCTCCTTGTGGGGATAACAACATGGCCCCCCCACCAACACCATTCCTACCTCTAGAGCCATCAAAAATTATCTCCCATACCTCATTTTCCTATTCTGAAGCATGATCTACAGCTTTAACCAAGTTAGGCATGAATGCATTAGGCTCATGGATCATGTATGTACCCATACAAGTCTGATGTATAACATAATTCTGATTATTACAAATATTTTCACTTGCCCATTGATCTAACAAAATATTAGGAATCTCATCAGTATATGTACTTGGATCATAGACAGTAGATATCTCATTTTCATCAAAAGACATCATATTGGCATTTATGGCAGCAGGGATATAGGGTTCAATATGATCCTTAAAAAGTACCTCAAATTTTATTGTCACCTTAGTGCCATATCTTGTCCTAAAAAGCATGTGGGACCAATCAGAAGAAAAATAACCCCCAATTTTTGCTGTGAAATCTCTAGACAAGCATATAGAAAAATAAGGTGGAAGATCAATCACATAAATATCCTGAGGTATGGAGAAGCTAGGACAAGCATGAAGAGTCAAACTGACATCCTTGATGAGACCCATAGTATTAACAGTAGATCCATCAAGCTGAACCACTCCTTTTTCTAATAACTGGTATTTTAAACCTAGCTAATCAGCTATCTTTTTGGGCACGACTAAACTCGTGGCTCCACTATCCACCATACAATTGTGAACCAGCTTATCTCCTCTAGGAACAATCAGCAAGAACCTAATGAATCTTCCTTAGAAATCAATGAAATAACATGCCATCAAGACTAAAACAAAAGTTGTTCACTGTATTAAGACATGCCACGGATGGAGTTTCAAAAAGAAAATCAAATATGCCAAGAAAACAATAATGTTATCAGATTTATGAGACAGTCAGCACACCGAGAGTTGTAGAGACCTTCTCTTTTATTATATTCTTCTTACTATACATCAACTCCACTTTCTTTTGATTTTTTTCAATCTGTTATGCTTGTCCCAACCATGGGAACCGACAAAAAGTCAACTACCTTTCACAAACCGTTAAGAACCAATATCTTAACAGATTTACAAAACTAATAGAATCTTGAAATGTTGTCAAGTTGACAACTAAGGTATCAACTCGACAACTAGATGTCCCATGACCCCTATTAACTTTAGCATGGTTTTTTAATGACCCTCAAGCACAAACAACTACAATGCAAGGAACAGAGGGACAGTGATACCAAAGGCCTAAAAGAAATGATTTCTCAAGCATTAGCAGTGTTTTGTTCAAGCTAAGAATAGTGATTTGATTTACTGAAAATAGTTCCAAATAGTGATACTGTACAATGAACAACAAAATGAGCAAAAACCATTATAGACCTTCATACTCTGTTAAAAGATAGTGATCTTGAGAGTGAAATTCGAAGGGCATCGTTCTCAAAGTTAACAGTGAAATAGAATTTTTACAGAGTACCAACTCCATTATCTTTTGAGCCAAATGTTATCAATACATAGTGATGTCATAGATCATTTGGAAGGGACGACACTTCATTATATTGTGATCTTGTCAAGGATTGTTTTGTAGTAGAAAAAATAATCTATAATCTAAATTGAATGTAATTTTTTGCATGCATACAACTTTGGAAGCCAATTTCATACAAGTTTGAGGTTGCATCTTGTATTCATTATGCTCACAGGCTCCTTGACTGATCCCAAAAGAGGTTTTAAAGAGCCTTTACAGCTTCTTTTCAAGACTTCAAATAAGCAATAATAAAGGAAAAGATCCATGATCAAGAATATGCTGAAACAGTGTGAACAATATAAGGACAACATAAACAAAAAGATAACAAATTTCCATAAGCACTAGGTAACAGTGGGATGAAGAGACTATTTCCACTGTAATAAGCATGCTACAAACAAGAAAATATTAAAAAATGGCAGACATGTTGGATGAATAGCTTTGAAATCAAGACAATCAAGACTATTTCCTGCTTTGAATAGCTTTGAATAGCTTAGCAATGTATAAGACAAGAACAACTTTGAAATCAGCTGTTAATTAATTTTTTTAAAAAGAAGAAACAACTTGATGACTGAAAAAACATATTAGTATATGATAGGAATGACTTGTCTTCATATGATTCGGGCATTTGGTTAAATGCAATCTATTCACAGTTGGATGAAATTAAATCTAAAACCACTGTAGTCGATTTATACCTTCATAAAATCAAATTTCATGCTATTTTGAAATATCAAAATAAAACTTTTAATAATTTGCCAGAGAATTGATTGATGATGACCGGTGGCAACTCCTACGAGTAAAAAAATATCATCATCAGAAAACTGTGAGATGACAACTCTGAGTACATGCAGCTCAGGGTAGTTCTTCATCACCCTTATCCAAGTTTAACATATTTTACATCCTTCACTAAATGTAATTCTATTTAAAATCAATCAGAGATATTGAATTGTTGTCTTTTCTCTTCATAGGAGCTTTGCCTGTCAATACGATGCAAAGAACAATATCATATCTAATATATTACCAAACTAAAGTGGCTCTCAGCAGAGTTTCAACAAGATGATTTTTGTCTTGGAAATGGATTCAGTAAAATCCAACAGAGAATTGATACTTAGACACATTTGATTTCCAAAAATGATATCTAATAAGTTTCTATAAAGGCCAGAGTTACCAGTCTCAGTTCCAGAACAAAATCAACATGCCCCTTTAGGGCCTGACATGAATCCCTTTACTGTGCTAAATAATGTATGAAAATCATTGTCTTGAACCATAAGAGATATGTCTTGGTTCTAAGACCTTTCAAACTTTTTATTCAACAACATAGGTACAGGTGTGTACTATGGTTTGAGAAAACTTTGATTTAGAAGATTCTGCATGGACCATTATAGGTTCTTTGTTTTTACTCGTTTGGCAGCAATTATGGAATTTTTGACATCTAGAAATGTGGCAAATAAAAATTTCAACAAGCTATAGGTGCCAAATCTTTGTTTTCTGGAATATTATTGAAGTTTCTAGTATGGAGGCTAAGGTAATTTATAATGTAACAAAATATTCTAGATTGAGCAATAAGCAGTTTATAGAAATTCAGACATTTCCAGTTTCTATCAAATTATATAAGATATAGTTGCTACTGTAATTTGTTCCGGTTATGTGTCTAATTCCTGAGCCACTTTTTGGTATTGAATTTTCATAGGTGGTTGTTTGAAATAAAGTAATGCAATATTTCATTGAATCGATAAAAATAGAGTGAAATTATTGAAATTCAATAGTCACAGCTGAGGTAAATTAATCAATTCATTGCAAAGTCCTTTTTTGTGCCTATGTGTATTTATTTATCTTGCAGTGTGAGTCTACTTAATTAAGATTGTGATGTGTTTCCAAAAGCAATTCAAATGTGACATTTGCAGTGCATAAGGATGGAATGAGAACTGTAATCGTTGGTTGCAGAGTGAAGGAGTTTTTTTGTAGCTTGTCTCCGTGTTTTCAAAGTTTCTTCTTCCTGTCATTCCATGAATTTGACCATTTCTCAGAATCTATTTTGGCCTTGGTTTGGGGTCGCTGCAAGAGGTAAGTCTAACATAGTCACGATTGTGAGTATCTACAGAATTTGGAAGCTGCCAATTGATTTATTTGCCTATTTAGAGTGCCTTCAACAATATAATTTGGTTATTGCCTGAGTTTGTTCGGGTCTTTTGGTGAATATATCTCTAAATGGGAGGTCTGATATTTTATTGGCACGATAGTCATTTGGTGTTGCTTCGTCTAAAGTTGTGCCAATCTCTACCTGTGGGTCCTTATTGAAGTTGTTGGGAGAAGATACCAAAGGCTCTGCATGTAATGACCCTTTTAGGGATAACCTTATACTTTGCCTTGCTGTCGATATGATTACTTTTTCTGTTCATTCCATAACAATAATTTCTTCCACCATTTTTACACTAACGTTACTTTGAGTTTGAACTCTACAGTTCACTGCGATCTTTGCAATTTTACTTCGTTCCCACACTTCAAAAATAGTAGCAGCCAATTCCTGCAGTTGACAATTTATATCTTTCCTGAAAGAAAAAATCAGTTAGAAATATTCAAAATGAAAACAATCATAAAATGTTGATACTGATTTATGATAAAAAAAAAAAAGAATCTTTCTAGGAGTTCATAAAAAACAACAGATTTAAAGAGTACCAAGGGAACTGTGCAAGTTATTGCAAACTACTCATCTTGGTCTCGGTTATTTTGTCTTTTGTGCAAGAACGAAGAATTCTGACAGGTGCCAGAAATTGAAGAATAATTTCCAGTGACAATTCAGCATCTTCTTGTGAAGGGTCGTATGCTGAGAAGTCATTGAAATGAGTAATCAACCCATCTAATTGACGGTCACAAATTCCTTCAAATTGTTGTTCATTTGGAGGATAGTTGAAATCTGTTTGATTAACTTCAATCTCATGGTTATCAAGAGAATCTATTCCTGTTTTATTTACCGAATCAATTTCCCCATATTCACTTGATGTGTCCAAAGTTAGGTTTAATGTCCAATAATTGTTGATAATAATTGATGTGTTCCAATATTTGTATAGTACTTGTTGGTTTAATGTTCAATCTTTTTGACAATATTGCACCAACAGTTGTGATTTTAAAAGTTTTAGTGTTGATGATAACTACCCATGATTGATTGAAATGTATTCCTTAGATAAAAAAAGCAGCCAATCATGTGATGCCACATCAGTGCACCAACAAAACATTACTTAGTGCACAAGTATGGGTCTCACCTTTTTTGGACACCTTGGAAAAAAGCATGCTGATGTGGCCTCATATTTGACGATGTGGCCCTAAAACCGTAGTTATAAGTAGGGAACTTGTCAAGTAAGTTGCTGTAAAAAATTGGGAGTGATTTGAAATTTTCACGTAGAATTTCAAGTGAAGTGCAAAGATAGGGTGCTCAACTACTGGGCCTTCTCTCCTAGTTCGCCAACACTCAAGCTATGATTTTTTAAGGTACTCCATCATAGGTTTAAATCCTGGATAGCTTCACTCTTGAGAGGATGATATTGCACATGACTTGTTCTATGGTGTGTGTAACTCTGCAGGTTTGGCAAATGCTTGGAGAGCCAAAGGCACAAATCTTATTCCATGCAATCCTTGACCTTGTATACAGTTTGTGAAAGGATTATCTAGCTCTTGATGGGATGCATATTGATTGTGAATCCCAAACTTTTTAAAGAATGCCTATAAGTTCATCTAGTTCTCCCTACCATATATTAGAAAGAACTGAGACTGATACCAGGCAGGACTAACCAATATGGCATTCTTGTGTTGGACACAATGGCTATCCTAGCTAGTTGGCCATTACTGCCAAAGCTATCGGCCTCTACGGGTTCAGAGGTTCAACCACCCACAGAGCCTTTCTATGTATTTTTTCCGTCATTATATGATTCAACATGATGTTAGCATGCAGCAACAACATATCAACAAAGACTTGGCATGTCATGAGTAGCATGGTATGATCTCTATTGTCCATGCAGTCCATGTAGAAGAAGTGTAAACTTTCTGAGATTTCCGAATTAAGTGAGCAACACATGTTTAGTGTCCCTGGAATGACTATTTTCCTATGTAAAATTTCTTGTCCGGTCATATCAAATTGCTTCAGTGAGAACACAAAAAGTTTAAAATCCTCATGTTTAAATCCTTACAAATTGCTTTAGTGAGTCCCTCCAAGGTCAAGGATGAAACACTACTAGTCCATACATCTCAACTTGTCTCATAAAAATAGAAATATAAAAAACCCCTTTTAACAGTTGTACAAATAGAGTCGATTGAATCATTAGTGTTTTTTGATCTTCCCAAGACAGAAATGCTTCTTGAATTTGACTAAAGAGATCCCAACTTTTAGAAGCCTTTATTTTCTTTATGTGAAAAGTACAATTTTCAATTTTTTATGCACTAACCAGATCAGCAAGTTTCCAAGATAAAGCTAATACATTTCTTTAGAGCTTCACACGGGAGGAAAAAAACAAGAAGGGGATTTTGATAAGTTCTAATGGAGGTTCTTATCTTCCTTCAACCAAAGGTAAAGCTCCAAGATCCTCTCAATTTCATTGTCCTTACATTTTGAGGACTTTTATTTTTTCCATTTCTAATAGCTGGATTGGAAGAAGAATCTAGATTCCATTTAAGCTTAGTGTCATTGCCTTCTTACAGTTAAATTTTATTTAAGTGATATATTAATTCATCAGAGACAATGTGCTTAAATTTTATCCATAATTCATCAGAGACAATGTGCAATTTTATTTAAGTGATATCTTAATTCATTAAAGATAATGTGCTTAAATTTGATCCATAATTCATCATAGACAATGTGCAAAAGAAAGCTACGTAGCATAAGTTGATTAAATTTGACTTGTAGAAATTTTGAACTTTAGTGTTATTATTCTTGATACATCTAGATAAACTTTAAAAAAATTCATGGCTGGAGTATACTTAATCACAACAAATAATGCTCAATATTATTATTTATTTACAAGTCTTTTGGATCTTACATGAACAAACTGAACCCAAAGATATGAAGTTCAGTCATATAAAGCTACCCTTGTGAACTCATTATTGGTTTCAAGGCAACCAAGTTATGCAACTGTTGGAATTGGTTTATACTTTGCAAGTTAGGATATGCACTAGCAAAACTCCCTTCTCTAAACTATAATTTAGCTACTGAAAATACGTATCTTTTGTTTCAATTTGGTTGTTACTTATAAGTACGGTGCTTGAAAGTTAATCAAACTGGTGAATACCGGCAGTCTATTCAATCTTACTACATTGAAGCTCTTTGCAAAGCAAATAATAGTTTGAAGGTTTGAATATGTGGATTGTCTGTCTATGATTTATTTTTCCAAGCAATCATCTTGATTTATTGTTTACCATGCATTCTAAGGGTGAAGTTAATTTCATTTCTGTTGTTATGAATAGTCCCAGAAAGCATATTAATGCCAGAAATTGTGCTTTGTCTTCTATGGTTTATTTTCCCAAGTAATCATCCTGAAATGTTGTTTAGCATAGGTTCTAAGAGTGAAATTCATTTCATTTCTGTTATAAATAGTCTTGGTAAGCATATTAATGTTGGAAATCTTGCTTTTTACATGGTTTAAAAAAGTAGTATTGTACATTTTCCATATTGCTAATCATGTTGCAGTCATAATGATGCCAAATTCTTATATTAGAGTTCTTTAAATAATTATCTTTGCTTAAAAAATATTTATATATCCTATTCTTGGCTATGTTCATGTGTCAAATTATTGACTATGAATTGTTCAATAATTTGAGATACAAATTTTCTATATTTTTACTCATATTCAAGAATTAGCTGATGATCGTGCTTTGTGTACATGATTTATCTTTTGAGTTGCTTTTACTAGTTTTCTCAGTTTTATTATTGCCTCCTTTTGTTACTGTTCTTTGAAGTTGTACATATATTTTAGCAGACATTTTTTATGGGTTTAATTTTTAGACACATATGACATACTTGTGATTCACTTGGAACTTCAGGTACAACCAAGTAATGGTAGCCTCAGAAAACAAATTGCTTCCTCTTTGATACAACAATAAGGATCTATTGACATAAATGTTGGTGCTCTACAACCCATATCACCAGCAAGTTGTAGCAACTCAATAGAGGTATTGTATTTATCCCCTTACCTTTTTGGTTTCAGTATGGATGTGTTGCAGTAGCTCTGATAAAAAATTTGTTACAATGATTTTGAGACAGACTGATACCCCAGCCATGTTCCAGTACTAAGTTCCTGTGTGATCTATGTATTTCTTAGTGTTTCGGTATCTTAGATTCTCTTTACCAATATAAAAGTAAATTTCAATGACATATTCTCTTACTTTTTAGGAGGCACAAACAATAAAAAAAACTTGTTTTTTTTCTCTTATGTTGCTTTTGGAGGATTAAATAAAAACTGATAGAAAATATTGGCTCCTAATTCCACACAAATAAAATAGGAAAAAAAATGAAATAAATATATCCTCTACTCTATTCCTCATCCACTTAGAATTTTGCTTCTTTATTCCTATTCTATTCTAGTCCCTAAATAGCAGTTAAATATATATTATTCTTTAATCATTAAGCAATCTAGAAATTTTATGTTACTAATAAACTTATTTTTGTAAGTTTAAAGAACTATACTTAGTAGACTCTAATAACCTTATTAGGAAAACTCCCAAAAATTATAAACAACGAGAAAGTAACTGATTCTTGTCAAACAGTTGACCAATTTGGTGATTTGTAAGTTTAGAATGGCTTGTTACGTGACTGTAGCTGATTCTCCTCAAATGGTTGATCGATACGGTGATTTGTAAACTCAGAATGGCTTGTTACATGATTGTAATTTATTCTCATTGAATGGTTGACAGATTCAGTGATTTGTAAGCTCAAAATAGTTTGTTACATGATTGTAGTTGATTCTCATCGAATGGTTGACCAATTCGGTGATTTGTAAACTTAGAATGGCTTGTTACGTGATTCTAGCTGATTCTAATCGAACATTCGACCAATTCAATGATTTGTAAGCTCAAAATGGCTTGTTACGTGATTATAATTGATTTTCATTGAACGGTTGACCAATTCGGTGATTTGTAAGCTTAGAATGGCCATTTACATGATTGTAATAGATTCTCATCGAACGGTTGACCAATGTAGTGATTTGTAAGCTCAGAATGGCTTGTTACGTGATTGTAGCCGATTCTCATCGAACGATTGACCGATTCGGTGATTTGTAAGCTCACAATGGCTTGTTATATGATTGTAATTGATTCTCATTGAATGGTCGACCGATTCTGTGATTTGTAAACTCAGAATGACTTGTTATGTGATTGTAGTTGATTCTCATCGAACAGCTAACTAATTCGGTAATTTGTAACATCACAATGGCTTGTTACATGATGGTAAATGATTCTCATCGAATGGTTGACCGATTATATGATCTGTAAGCTCAGATTGGTAGGTTACATGATTGTATCTGATTTTCATCGAACGGTTGACCGATTTGATGATTTATAAGCTCAGAATATCTTGTTACGTGATTGTAGCCGATTCACATCAAACTGTTGACTGATTCGGTGATTTGTAAGCTCAGAATGGCTTGTTTCATAATTGTAGCTAATTCTCATCGAACGGTTGACCGATTTGGTGATTTGTATGCTAAGAATGGCTTGTTACATGATTACAGCTGATTCTCATCAAACGGTTGACTAATTAGGCTATTTGTAAGCACAGAATGGCTTGTTACATGATTGTAGCTGATTCTCATTGAACGGTTGACCGATTCAGTGATTTGTACGCTCAGCATGACTTGTTACGTGATTGTAATTGATTCTCATCGAATGGTTAACCGATTTGGTGATTCGTAAGTTCAGAATGGCTTGTTCGTGATTGTAGCTGATTCTCATTGAATGGTTGACCGATTCGGTGATTTGTAAGCTCAAAATGGCTTGTTATGTGATTGTATCTGATTCTCATCGAACGGTTGACCGATTTGGTGATTTGTAAGCTCAGAATGGCTTGTTACGCGATTGTAGCTGATTCTCATCAAACTGTTAAACAATTCGATAATTTGTAAGCTCAAAATGGCTTGTTATGTGATTATAATTGATTCTCATCGGTCAACTGTTCGATGAGAATCAGCTACAATCACGTAACAAGCCATTTTGAGCTTACTAATCACCGAATCGGTCAACCGTTCGATGAGAATCAATTACAATCACATAACAAGCCATTGTGAGCTTACAAATCACCGAATCGATCAATCGTTCGATGAGAATCAGCTACAATCACGTAACAAGCCATTCTGAGCTTACAAATCACTACATTGGTCAACCGTTCGATGAGAATCTATTACAATCATGTAAATGGCCATTCTAAGCTTACAAATCACCGAATTGATCAACCGTTCAATGAGAATCAATTATAATCACGTAACAAGCCATTTTGAGCTTACAAATCACTGAATTGGTCGAATGTTCGATTAGAATCAGCTAGAATCACGTAAGCTCACAAATCTGCAAGCTCAGAATGGCTTGTTACGTGATTGTAGCTTATTCTCATCGAACGTTCGACTGATTCGATGATTTGTAAGCTTAGAATGACTTGTTACATGATTGTAATTGATTCTCATCGAACGGTTAACCGATTCGATGATTTGTAAGCTTAGAATGGCCATTTATATGATTGTTATAGATTCTCATCGAACAGTTGACCAATTCGGTGATTTGTAAGCTTAGAATGACTTGTTATATGATTATAGCTAATTCTCATCGAACGGTTGACCGATTCGGTGGTTTGTAACCTCACAATGACTTCTTACATGATTGTAGCTTATTCTTATCGAATGGTTGACCGATTCGGTGATTTCTAAACTTAGAATGACTTGTTATGTGATTGTAGTTGATTCTCATCGAACAGTTAACTAATTCGATAATTTGTAACATCACAATGACTTGTTACATGATTGTAACTGATTTTCATCGAACGGTTGACCAATTCAATGATTTGTAAACTCAGATTGGCTTGTTACATGATTGTATCTGACTCTCATCGAACGGTTGACCGATTTGGTGATTTGTAAGCTCAGAATGGCTTGTTACGTGATTGTAGCTGATTCACATCAAATGGTTGACCAATTCAGTGATTTGTAAGCTCAGAATGACTTGTTACATGATTGTAGCTGATTCTCATCGAACAGCTTATCAATTCAGTGATTTGTAATCTCAGAATGACTTGTTATGTGATTGTAATTGATTCTCATTTAACAGTTGACCGATTTGGTGATTTGTAAGCTAAGAATGGCTTGTTACATGATTGTAATTGACTCTCATGGAACGGTAGACCGATTCAGTAATTTGTAAGCTCAGAATAGCTTGTTACATGATTGTAATTGATTTTCATCGAATGATTGACCGATTTGGTGATTTGTAAGCTCAAAATGGCTTGCTACGTGATTGTAATTGAGTCTCATCGAATGGTTAACTGATTCGATGATTTGTAAGTTCAGAATGGCTTGTTACGTGATTGTAATTGATTCTCATCGAATAGTTGATCGATTCAGTGATTTGTAAGCTCATAATGGCTTGTTACGTGATAGTAGCTGATTCTCATCGTACGGTTGACCGATTCGGTGATTTGTAAGCTCAGAATGGCTTGTTTCATGAATGTAGCTGATTCTCATTGAATAGTTGACCGATTCGGTGATTTATAAGCTCTGAAGGGCTTGTTACGTGATTGTAATTGATTCTCATCGAACGGTTGACCGATTCAGTGATTTGTAAGCTCAGAATGACTTGTTACGTGATTGTAGCTAATTCTCATCAAACAGTTGACCGATTCGGTGATTTATAAGCTCAGAATAGCTTGTTACGTGATTTTAGCTGATTGTCATCAAACGGTTGATCGATTCGGTGATTTGTAAGCTTAGAATGGCTTGCTACATGATTTTAATAGATTCTCATTGAACAGTTGACCTATTCGGTGATCTATAAGCTCAAACTGGCTTGTTACGTGATTATAGTTGATTCTCATCGAACAGTTGACCAAATCAATGATTTGTAAGCTCATAATGGCTTGTTACATGGTTATAGCTAATTCTAATCAAATGGTTGACCAATTCGATGATTTATAAGCTCAAAAGAGTTTGTTACATAATTGTAATTGATTCTCATCGAATGGTCGACCGATTCAGTGATTTGTAAGCTCAGAATAGCTTGTTACATGATTGTAGCTAAGTCTAATCAAATAGTTGACCGATTCAGTGATTTGTAACATCAGAATAGCTTGTTTTGTGATTGTAGCTGATTCTCATTGAATGGTTGACCGATTCGATGATTTGTAAGCTACGAATAGCTTCTTACATGATTGTAGCTGATTCTCATCGAACAGTTGACCGATTACGCGATTTGTAAGTTCAGAATGGTTTGTTACGTGATTGCAGCTGATTCTCATTGAACGGTTGATCGAATCAATAATTTGTAAGCTCAGAATGGCTTGCTACATGATTATAGCTGATCCTCATCGAACGGTTAGCTGATTCAATAATTTGTAAGCTCAGAATGACTTGTTACATTATTGTAATTGATTCTGATCGAACGGTTGACCAATTCAGTGATTTGTAAGTCCAGAATAGCTTGCTACATGATTGTAGCTTATTCTCATCGAACGGTTCATTGATTCGGTGATTTGTAAGCTCAGAATAGGTTGTTACATGATTGTAAGTTATTCTCATCGAACGGTTGACTCATTCGGTGATTTATAAGCTTAGAATGGCTTGTTACGTGATTGTAATTAATTCTCATCGAATGGTTGACCGATTTGGTGATTTGTAAGCTCAGAATGGCTTGTTACGTGATTGTAATTTATTCTCATCGAATGGTTGACCGATTCGGTGATTTGTAAGCTCAGAATAGCTTGTTACGTGATTATAGCTAATTCTCATCGAATGGTTGACTGATTCGATGATTTGTAAACTCATAATGGCTTGTTACGTGATTGTAGCTGATTCTCATCAAACGGTTGACAGATTCGGTGATTTGTAAGTTCAAAATGGGTTATTACGTGATTGTAGCTGATTCTCATCGAACTGTTGACCGATTTTATGATTTATAAGCTTAGAATGGCCTGTTACATGATTGTACTTGATTCTTATCAAATGGTTGACCGATCTGGTGATTTGTAAGCTCAGAATGGCTATTTAGGTGATTGTGGTTGAGTCTCATCGAACGGTTGACGAATTTGGTGATTTGTAAGCTCAGAATGGTTTGTTACGTGATTGTAGCTAATTCTTATCGAATGGTTGACCAATTTAGTGATTTGTAAGCTCAGAAAGGCTGGTTACGTGATTGTAGTTGATTCTCATCGAACCGTTGATCGATTTAGTGATTTGTAAGCTGAGAATTGTTTGTTATGTGATTGTAGTTGATTCTCAGTGAATGATTAACCGATTCGGTGATTTGTAAACTTAGAATAGCTTGTTACATGATTATAGCTGATTCTCATTGAATTGTTGACTGATTTGATGATTTGTAAGCTTAGAATGGCTTGTTACGTGATTGTAAGCTCAGAATGGCTTGTTACGTGATTGTAATTGATTCTCATTGAACAGTTGACTGATTCGGTGATTTGTAAGCTCAGAATAGCTTGTTACGTTATTATAGTTGATTCTCATCGAACGGTTGATCGATTCGGTGATTTGTAAAGTCATAATGGCTTGTTAGGTGATTGTAGCTAATTCTCATCAAATGGTTGAGGGTTTCGATGATTTGTAAGCTTAGAATGGCTTTTTACGTGATTGTAGCTGATTCTCATCGAACTGTTGACCGATTTGATGATTTGTAAGCTCAGAATGGCCTGTCACGTGATTGTACTTGATTCTCATCGAACGGTTGATCGATTCGGTGATTTGTAAGTTTAGAATACTTTTTTTACATAATTTTTAGCTAATTCTCATCAAACGGTTGACCGATTTGGTGATCTGTAAGCTCATAATGGCTTGTTACGTAATTGTACATGATTCTCATTGAACGGTTGACTGATTCGGTGATTTGAAAGCACAGAATGGCTTGTTACGTGACTGTAATTCATTCTCATCGAATGGTTGACCGATTCGATGACTTGTAAGCTGACAATGACTTGTTACTTGATTGTAATTGATTCTCATCGAATGGTTGACTGATTCGGTGATTTGAAAGCTCAGAATGGCTTGTTATGTGCTTGTAGCTGATTCTCATCCAACAGTTGACCGATTCGGTGATTTGTAAGCTCAGAATGGCATGTTACATGATTGTATCTAATTCTCATCGAATTGTTGACCGATTCAGTGATTTGTAAACTCAGAAGGGCTTGTTACAAGATTGTAGCTAATTCTCATCGAACAGTCGACCGATTCCATGATTTGTAAGCTTATAATAGCTTGTTACGTGACTGTAATTGATTCTCATCGATCGGTTGACCGATTCAGTGATTTGTAAGCTGAGAATGATTTGTCAAGTGATAATAATTGATTCTCATCAAACGGTTGACTAATTCAAAGATTTGTAATTTCAAAATGGCTTGTTACATGATTGTAATTGATTCTCATTGAAAGCTTTACCGATTCGGTGATTTGTAAGCTCATAATAGCTTGTTACATGATTGTAATTGATTCTCATCGAACGGTTGATCGATTCGGTGATTTGTAAGCTCAGAATGGCTTGTTACGTGATTGTAATTGAGTCTCATCGAATGGTTAACCAATTCGATGATTTGTAAGCTCAGAATGGCTTGTTACGTGATTGTAATTGATTCTCATCAAACAGTTGACCGATTCAGTGATTTGTAAGCTCAGGATGGCTTGTTACATGATTGTAACTGATTCTCATCGTACGGTTGACCGATTCGGTGATTTGTAAGCTCATAATGGCTTGTTTCATGAATGTAGTTGATTCTCATTGAACGGTTGACCGATTTGGTGATTTATAAGCTTTGAAGGGCTTGTTACGTGATTGTAATTGATTCTCATCGAAAGGTTGACCGATTCAGTGATTTGTAAGCTTAGAATGACTTGTTATGTGATTGTAGCTGATTCTCATCAAATAGTTGACCGATTCAGTGATTTCTAAACTCAGAATGGCTTGTTATGTGATTGTAGCTGATTGTCATCAAACGGTTGATCGATTTGGTGATTTGTCAGCTTAGAATGACTTGCTACATGATTGTAATAGATTCTCATCGAACGGTTGACCTATTCGGTGATTTTTAAGCTCAAACTGACTTGTTACGTGATTGTAGTTGATTCTCATCGAATAGTTGACCAAATCAGTGATTTGTAAGCTCATAATGGCTTCTTACATGATTGTAGCTAGTTCTCATTGAACGGTTGACCAATTCGGTGATTTGTAACATAAGAATAGCTTATTTTGTGATTGTAACTGATTCTCATTGAATGGTTGACCGATTCGGTGATTTGTAAGCTACGAATGGTTTCTTAGATGATTGTAGCTGATTCTAATTGAACAGTTGACCAATTACACGATTTGTAAGCTCAGAATGGCTTGTTATGTGATTGTAGCTGATTCTCATTGAACGGTTGACTGAATCAGTAATTTGTAAGCTCAGAATGGCTCGCTACATGATTATAGCTGATTCTCATTAAACGGTTAACCGATTCGATAATTTGTAAGCCCAAAATGGCTTGTTATGTGATTGTAATTGATTCTCATCGAACCGTTGACCAATTCGGTGATTTGTAAGCCCAGAATGGCTTGCTACATGATTGTAGCTTATTCTCATCGAATGGTTCATCGATTCGGTGATTTGTAAGCTCAGAATGACTTGTTACACGATTGTAGGTTATTCTCATCGAACGGTTGACTCATTCAGTGATTTGTAAGCTTAGAATGGCTTGTTACGTGATTGTAATTAATTCTCATCAAACGGTTCACCAATTTGGTGATTTGTAAGCTCACAATGGCTTGTTACGTGATTGTAATTGATTCTCATCGAATGGTTGACCGATTCGGTGATTTGTAAGCTTAGAATAACTTGTTATGTGATTATAGTTGATTCTCATTGAATTGTTAACTGATTCGATGATTTGTAAACTCATAATGGCTTGTTACATGATTGTAGCTAATTCTCATCAAACTGTTTACGGATTCAGTGATTTGTAAGCTTAGAATGGATTTTTACGAGATTGTACCTGATTCTCATCGAATTGTTGACTAATTTGATGATTCTTAAGGTCAGAATGGCCTGTTACATGATTGTACTTGATTCTCATCAAATGGTTAACCGATCTGGTGATTTGTAAGCTCAGAATGACTATTTACATGATTGTAGCTGAGTCTCATCGAACGGTTGATGGATTTGGTGATTTGTAGGCTCAGAATGGCTTGTTACATGATTGTAGCTGATTCTTATCGAATGGTTGATCAATTAAGTGATTTGTAAGCTCAGAAGGGCTTGTTACGTGATTGTAGTTGATTCTCATCGAACAGTTGACCGATTCAGTGATTTGTAAGCTGAGAATTGCTCGTTATGTTATTGTAGTTGATTCTCAATGAACGGTTAACCGATTCGGTGATTTGTAAACTCAGAATGGTTTGTTACATGATTGTAGCTGATTCTCATTGAACTATTGATCGATTTGGTGATTTGTAAGCTTAGAATGGCTTGTTATGTGATTGTCAGCTCAGAATGGCTTGTTACGTGATTGTAATTGATTCTCATCGAATGCTTGACTGATTCAGTGATTTGTATGCTCAGAATAGCTTGTTACATGATTATAGCTAATTCTCATCAAACGGTTGACCGATTCGGTGATTTGTAAACTCATAATGGCTTGTTACGTGATTGTAGCTGATTCTCATCAAACGGTTGACGGTTTCAGTGATTTGTAAGCTCAGAATGACTTTTTATGTGATTGTAGATGATTCTCATCGAATTGTTGACCGATTCGATGATTTGTAAGCTCAAAATGGCTTGTAACATGACTGTACTTGATTCTCATCGAATGGTTGATCGATTCAGTGATTTGTAAGCTCAGAATGCCTTTTTTACATAATTTTTAGCTAATTCTCATCGAACGGTTGATCGATTCAGTGATTTGTAAGCTCATAATGGCTTGTTACATGATTGTACCTCATTCTCATCGAACGGTTGACTCATTCAATGATTTGAAAGCTCAGAATGACTTGTTACGTGACTGTAATTCATTCTCATCGAACGGTTGACCGATTCGGTGATTTGTAAGCTCACAATGGCTTGTTACTTGATTGTAATTGATTCTCATCGAATGGTTGATTGATTCGGTGATTTGGAAGCTCAGAATAGCTTGTTATGTGATTGTAGTTCATTCTAATCCAACAGTTGACCGATTTGGTGATTTGTCAGCTTAGAATGGTATTTTACATGATTGTATCTAATTCTCATCGAATGGCTGACCGATTCGATGATTTGTAAGCTCAGAATAGCTTGTTACAAGATTGTAGCTAATTCTCGTCGAACGGTAAACTAATTCCATGATTTGTAAGCTTAGAATAGCTTGTTACGTTACTATAATTGATTCTCATCGGACGGTTGACCGATTCGGTGATTTGTAAGCTGAGAATGGCTTGTTAAGTGATCGTAATTGATTCTCATCGAATGGTTGACTAATTCAATGATTTGTAAATCAGAATGGCTTGCTACATGATTGTAATTGATTCTCATTGAAAGGTTCACGGATTCGGTGATTTGTAAGCTCATAATACCTTGTTACATGATTGTAATTGATTCTCATCGAATGGTTGACCGAGTCGCTGATTTGTAAGCTCAGAATGGTTTGTTATGTGATTGTAATTGAGTCTCATCGAATGGTTAACCGATTCGATGATTTGTAAGCTCAAAATGGCTTGTTACGTGATTGTAATTGATTTTCATCGAATAGTTGACCGATTTATTGATTTATAAGCTTAGAATGGCTTGTTACATGATTGTAGCTGATTCTCATCGTACAGTTGACTGATTCGGTGATTTGTAAGCTCAGAATGGCTTGGTTCATGAATGTAGTTGATTCTCATCGAACGGTTGACTGATTCAGTGATTTATAAGCTCTAAATGGCTTGTTACCTGATTGTAATTTATTCTCATCGAACAGTTGACCGATTTAGTGATTTGTAAGCTCAGAATGGCCTGTTATGTGATTGTAGCTAATTCTCATCAAACAGTTGACCGACTCGGTGATTTGTAAGATTTGAATTTCTTGTGACATGATTGTAGCTGATTGTCATCAAACGGTTGCTCGATTTGGTGATTTGTAAGCTTAGAATGGCTTGCTACATAATTGTAATAGATTCTCATCGAACGGTTGACCTATTCGGTGATTTGTAAACTGGCTTGTTACGTGATTGTAGTTGATTCTCATCGAACAGTTCACCGAATCAGTTATTTGTAAGCTCATAATGACTTGTTACATGATTGTAGCTAATTCTCATCGAATGGTTGACCAATTCGGTGATTTATAAGCTCAGAATGGCTTGTTACGTGATTGTAATTGATTCTCATCAAATGGTTGACCGATTCAGTGATTTGTAAGCTTAGAATGACTTGTTATGTGATTGTAGCTAATTCTAATTGAACGGTTGAACGATTCGGTGATTTGTAACATCAAAATAACTTGTTTCATGATTGTAGCTGATTCTCATTGAACGGTTGACCGATTCGATGATTTCTAAGCTACGAATGGCTTCTTACATGATTGTAGCTGATTCTCATCGAACAGTTGACCAATTATGCCATTTGTCAGCTCAGAATGGGTTGTTACGTGATTGCAGCTGATTCTCATTGAACGATTGACCAAATCAGTAATTTGTAAGCTTAGAATGGCTTGCTACATGATTATAGTTGATTCTCATTGAACGGTTAACCGATTCAATGATTTTTAAGCTCAGAATGGCTTGTTACGTGATTGTGATTGATTCTCATCGAATGGTTGATCAATTTAGTGATTTGTAAGCCCAGAATGGCTTGCTACATGATTGTAGCTTATTTTCATTGAACGGTTCATCGATTTGGTGATTTGTAAGCTCAGAATGGCTTGTTACATGATTGTAAGTTATTCTCATCGAACGGTTGACTCATTCGGTGATTTGTAATCTTAGAATGACTTGTTACATGATTGTAATTAATTCTCATCGAACTGTTGACCGATTTGGTGATTTGTAAGCTCAGAATGGCTTGTTACGTGATTGTAATTGATTCTCATCGAACGGTTGACCGATTCAGTGATTTGTAAGCTCAGAATTGCTTGTTATGTGATTATAGTTGATTCTCATCGAATGGTTAACCGATTCGGTGATTTGTAAACTCATAATGGCTTGTTACATGATTGTAGCTGATTCTCATCAAACGGTTGACGGATTCGATGATTTGTAAGCTCACAATGGCTTTTTACGTGATTGTAGTTGATTCTCATCAAACTGTTGACCGATTCGATGATTTGTAAGCTTAGAATGGTTTGTTACATGATTGTACTTGATTCTCATCAAACAGTTGACCGATCTGGTGATTTGTAAGCTAAGAATGGCTATTTACGTGATTGTAGCTGAATCTAATCGAACGGTTGACGGATTTGGTGATTTGTAATCTCAGAATGGCTTGTTACATGATTGTAGCTGATTCTTATCGAACGGTTGACCAATTTAGTGATTTGTAAGCTCAGAAGGGCTTGTTACAAATCACTTGCAAGTTAAGAATTGCTTGTTATGTGATTGTAGTTGATTTTCAGCGAACGATTAACTGATTTGGTGATTTCTAAACTCAGAATGGCTTGTTACATGATTGTAGCTGATTCTCATTGAACTATTAACCAATTTGATGATTTGTAAGCTTAGAATGGCTTGTTACATGATTGTAAGCTCATAATGGCTTATTATGTGATTGTAATTGATTCTCATCATACGGTTGACCAATTCGGTGATTTGTAAGCTCAGAATATTTTGTTAGGTGATTATAGCTGATTCTCATCGAACAGTTGACCGATATGGTGATTTGTAAACTCATAATGGCTTGTTACATGATTATAGTTGATTCTCATCAAACGGTTGACGGTTTTGGTGATTTGTAAGCTTAGAATGACTTTATACATGATTGTAGCTGATTCTCATCAAATTGTTGACCGATTCGATAATTTGTAAGCTCAGAATGGCTTGTTACTTGATTATACTTGATTCTCATCGAACGGTTGATCGATTCAGTGATTTGTAAGCTTAAAATACTTTTTTTACATGATTTTTAGCTAACCCTCATCGAACGGTTGATCGATTCGGTGATCTATAAGCTCAGAATGGCTTGTTACGTGACTGTAATTCATTCTCATCAAATGGTTGACCAATTCGGTGATTTGTAAGCTCAAAATGGCTTGTTACAGGATTGTAGCTAATTTTGATCGAATGGTCGACCGATTGCATGATTTGTAAGCTCAAAATAGCTTGTTACGTGACTGTAATTGATTCTCATCGAATGGTTGACCGATTTGGTGATTTGTAAGATGAGAATGGCTTGTTAAGTGATAGTAATTGATTCTCATCGAACGATTGACTAATTCAATGATTTGTAAATTCAAAATGGCTTGTTATGTGATTGTAATTGATTCTCATCAAACAGTTGAACGATTCGGTGATTTGTAAGTTCAGAATGGCTTGTTACGTGATTGTAGCTAATTGTCATCAAACGGTTGATTGATTCGGTGATTTGTAAGCTTAGAATGACTTGCTACATGATTGTAATAGATTCTCATTGAACGGTTGACCTATTCGGTTATTTGTAAGCTCAAACTAGCTTGTTACGTGATTGTAGTTGATTCTCATTGAACAGTTGACCAAATCAGTGATTTGTAAGCTCATAATGGCTTGTTACATGATTGTGGCTAATTCTTATTGAATGGTTGACCAATTCAGTGATTTATAAGCTCAGAAGGGCTTGTTACGTGATTGTAATTGATTCTCATTGAATGGTTGACCGATTCAGTGATTTGTAAGCTCAGAATGGCTTGTTACGTGATTGTAGCTGATTATAATCGAACGGTTGACCAATTCAGTGATTTGTAACATCAAAATAGCTTGTTTCATGATTGTAGCTAATTCTCATTGAACGGTTGACCAATTCGCTAATTTGTAAGCTACGAATAGCTTCTTACATGATTGTAGCTGATTCTCATCGAACAGTTGACCGATTACGCCATTTGTAAGCTTAGAATGGCTTGTTATGTGATTGTAGCTGATTCTCATTGAACGGTTGACCAAATTAGTAATTTGTAAGCTCAGAATGGCTTGCTACATGATTATAGCTGATTCTCATCGAACGGTTAACTGATTCCATGATTTGTAAGCTCAGAATGGCTTGTTACGTGATTGTAATTGATTCTCATCGAACAGTTGACCAATTTGATGATTTATAAGCTCAGAATGGCTTGCTACATGATTGCAGCTTATTCTCATCGAACGGTTCAGTGATTCGGTGATTTGTAAGCTCAGAATGGCTTGTTACATGATTGTAGCTTATTCTCATCGAACAATTGACTCATTCGGTGATTTGTAAGCTTAGAATGGCTTGTTATGTGATTGTAATTAATTCTCTTCGAATAGTTGACTGATTCGATGATTTGTAAGCTCAGAAGGGCTTGTTACGTGATTGTAATTAATTTTCATCGAACGGTTGACCGATTCAGTGATTTGTAAGTTGGAATTGCTTGTTATGTGATTGTAGTTGATTCTCAGTGAACGGTTAACCGATTTGGTGATTTGTAAACACAGAATGGCTTGTTACATGATTGTAGCTGATTCTCATTGAACTGTTGACCGATTTGGTGATTTGTAAGCTTAGAATGGCCTGTTACATGATTCTAAGCTCAGAATGGCTTGTTACATGATTGTAATTGATTCTCATCAAATGATTGACCGATCCGGTGATTTGTCAGCTCAAAATAGCTTGTTACGTGATTATAGTTGATTCTCATCGAACGGTTGACCGATTCGATGATTTGTAAACTCATAATGGCTTGTTACATGATTGTAGTTGATTCTCATCAAACGGTTGATAGTTTCAGTATTTTTAAGCTCAGAATGGCTTTTTACGTGATTATAGCTAATTCTTGTCGAACTATGGACCAATTCGATGATTTGTAAGCTCAGAACGGCCTATTACGAGATTGTACTTGATTCTCATCGAACAGTTGATCGAGTCAAAGATTTGTAAGCTCAGAATGCCTTTTTTACATGATTTTTAGCTAATTCTCATCGAACAGTTGATCGATTCGGTGATCGGTAAGCTCATAATGGCTTGTTACATGATTGTACCTAATTCTCATCGAACGGTTGACTGATTCGGTGATTTGAAAGTTTAGAATGGCTTGTTACATGACTTTAATTCATTCTCATCAAACGGTTGACCGATTCGGTGATTTGTAAGCGCACAATGACTTGTTAATTGATTCTAGTTGATTCTCATCGAATGGTTGATTGATTCAGTTATTTGGAAGCTCAGAATGGCTTGTTATGTGATTGTAGTTGATTTTCATCCAACAGTTGACTGATTCAGTGATTTGTAAGCTCAGAATGGCATGTTACGTGATTGTATCTAATTCTCATCAAATGGTTGACCGATTCAGTGATTTGTAAACTCAGAATGGCTTCTTATGTGATTATAGCTGATTCTCATCAAAGGGTTGACCAATTCATGGATTTGTAAGCTTAGAATGACTTGTTACATGATTGTAGCTGATTCTCATGTAACGGTTGACCGATTCACTTATTTGTCAGCTTAGAATGGCTTGTTATGTGATTGTAACTGATTTTCATCGAATGGTTGACCGATTTGGTGATTTGTAAGCTCAGAATGACTTGTTATGTGATTTTAGTAGATTCTCATCGAATTGTTGATTGATTCGGTGATTTGTAAGCTCAGAATGGCTTGTTGCGTGACTGTAGCTGATTCTTATCGAATTATTTTCTGATTCGGTGATTTGTAAGGTCAGAATGCCTTATTATATGATTGCAATTGATTCTCATCAAATGTTTGACCGTTTCGGTGATTTGTAAGTTTAGAATGGCTTGTTATGTGATTGTAGCTGATTCTCATCAAACAATTGACCGATTCGGTGATTTGTAAGCTTAGAATGGCTATTTACGTGACTGTAGCTAAGTCTCATCGAATGGTTGACAAATTTGGTGATTTGTAAGCTTAGAATGGCTTGTTACGTGATTGTAGCCGATTCTGATCGAACAGTTGACCGATTCAGTCATTTGTAAGCTCCGAAGGCCTTGTTACATGATTGTAGTTCATTCTCATCGAACGATTGACTGATTCGGTGATTTGTAAGCTGAGAATTACTTCTTATGTGATTGTAGTTGATTCTCAGTGAACAGTTAACCGATTCAGTGATCGGTAAACTCATAATGGCTTGTTACATAATTGTAGCTGATTCTCATTGAACTGTTGAGTGATTTGGTGATTTGTAAGCTCACAATGGCTTGTTACATAATTATAGCTTATTCTCATCGAATGGTTGACCGATTCAGTGATTTGTAAGCTCAGAATGGCTTGTTACGTGATTGTAGCTGATTATCGTCAAACAGTTGACCGATTTGATGATTTGAAAGCTCAGAATGGTCTATTACGTGATTGTATTTGATTCTCATCAAACGGTTGATCGATTCGCTGATTTGTAAGCTCAAAATGTCTTTTTACATGATTTTAGTTGATTCTCATTGAATGGTTGACCGATTTGGTGACCTGTAAGCTCAGAATGGATTGTTATATCATTATGCTGATTCTCATCTAACGGTTGAGCGATTCGGTGATTTGTAATCTCAAAATGGCTTGTTACGTGACTGTAATTGATTCTCATCGAACGGTTGACTGATTCGGTGATTTGTAAGCTCAGAATGGCTTGTTACGTGATTGTAATTCATTCTCATTGAACGATTGACCGATTCAGTGATTTGTAAGCTCAGAATGGCTAGTTACATGATTGTAGCTGATTCTCATCGAACGGTTGACCGATTCAGTGATTTGTAAGCTTTGAATGACTTGTTACATGATTGTAGCTGATTCTCATTAAACTGTTGACCGATTCGGTGATTTGTAACCTCAAAATAGTTTGTTACGTGATTGTAGCTGATTTTCATCAAATGGTTGACCCATTCGGTGATTTGTAGGCTCAGAATGTCTTGTTACGTGATTGTAGCTGATTCTCATCGAAAGGTTGACAGATTCGGTGATTTGTAAGCTCAGAATGGCTTATTACGTCATTGTAGCTCTGATTATCATCTAATGGTTGACCGATTCATTTATTTGTAAGCTCAGAATGGCTTGATATTTGATTCTAGCTGATTCTCATCGAATGGTTAACTGATTCGGTTATTTGTAATCTCAAAATGGCTTGTTACGTGATTGTAGCTAATTATCATCGAACAATTAACCGATTCAGTGATTTGTTATCTTAGAATGGCTTATTACATGATTGTAGCTGATTCTCATTGAATGGTTGACCGATTTAGTGATTTGTAAGTTTAGAATTGCTTGTTATGTTATTGTAGCTGATTCTCATCGAACGGTTGACCGATTTAGTGATTTGTAAGCTCAGAATGACTTGTTACACAATTAAAAATTATTCTCATCAAATGGTTGACCGATTCGGTGATTTGTAGGCTCAGAATTGCTTGTTATGAGATTATAGTTGATTCTCATCGAAAACTTGACCGATTCGGTGATCTGTAAGCTCAAAATGGCTTGTTAAGTCATTGTAATTGATTTTTATCGAATCGTTGACCGATTTGGTGATTTGTAAGCTGAGAAAGGCTTGTTATGCGATTGTAATTGATTTTGATTAAACGGTTTACCAATTCAGTGATTTGCAAGCTCAGTATGGCTTGTTACATGATTGTAATTGATTGTCATCAAACAGTTGACCAATTCGGTAATTTGTAAGCTTGCAATGGCTTGTTATGTGATTCTAAGCTCATAATAGCTTGTTATGTGATTTGCAAGCTCGCAATGGCTAGTTACGTGATTGTAGTTGATTCTCATCGAACGGTTAACCGATTTGGTCATATGTAAGCTCAGAATGGCTTGTTACCTATTTGTAATTGATTCTCTTCGAACGGTTGACCGTTTCGATGATTTATAAGATCAGAATGGCTTGTTACATGATTGTACCTTATTCTTATTGAAGAACTGATTGATCCGGTGATTTGTAAGCTCAGAATGGCTTGTTACGTGATTGTAGCTAATTCTTATCAAACAGTTGACCGATTCCATGATTTATAAGCTCAGAATGGCTTGTTATGTGATTGTAGCTGATTCTCATTGAACGATCGATCGATTCAGTGATTTGTAAGCTCAGAATAGCTTGTTTCGTGATTGTAATTGATTCTCATCGAATGGTTGACCGATTCGGAGATTTGTAAGCTGTGAATAGCTTGTTATGTGATTGTAATTGATTCTCATCGAACGGTTGACCGATACAGTGATTTGTAAGCTCAAAATAGCTTGGTACGTGATTGTAATTAATTCTCATAGAACGGTTAACCGATTCGGTGATTTGTAATCTAAGAATGGTTTGTTATGTGATTGTAATTAATTCTCATCGAACGGTTGACCGATTCGGTGATTTGTAAGCTCAGAATGGCTTGTTACATGATTGTAATTCATTATCATCGAATGGTTTACCGATTCAGTGATTTGTAAGCTTATAATGGCTTGTTACGTGATTATAATTGATTCTCATCAAATGGTTGACTGATTCGGTGATTTGTAATCTCAGAATAACTTGTTACGTGATTGTAATTGATTCTAATCAAATGGTTGATTGATTTGGTGATTTGTAATCTTAGACTGGCTTGTTACGTGATTGTAATTGATTGTCATCAAACGGTTGATAGATTCGGTGATTTGTAGGCACAGAATGGCTTGTTACGTGATTGTAGCTGATTCTCATGAAACGGTTTACCAATTCGATGATTTGTAAGCTTAGAATGGCTTGTTACGTGATTGTAGCTGATTCTCATTGAACCGTTGACCGATTCAGTGATTTGTAAGCTAAAAATGGCTTGTTAAATGATTGTAGATAATTCTTATCGAATGGTTGACCGATTCGGTGATTTGTAAGTTTAGAATGGCTTGTTACATGATAGTAGTTGATTCTCATCAAACGGTTAAGCGATTTGGTGACTTGTAAGCTCATAATGGATTGTTATGAGATTGTAATTGATTCTCATCGAACGGTTGACCAATTTAGTGATTTGTAAGCTCAGAATGGGTTGTTACGTAATTGTAGCTGATTCTCATCAAACTGTTGACTCATTCGGTGATTTGTAAGCTTAGAATGGCTTGTTACATGATTGTAGCTGATTCTCATGGAATGGTTTGCCGATTCGGTGATTTGTAAGCTCAGAATGGCTTGTTACGTGATTGTAATTGATTCTTATCGAATGGTTGATTGATTCAGTGATTTGTAACCTTAGAATGACTTGTTACGTGACTGGAATTGATTTTGATTGAACGGTTGATCGATTCGGTGATTTGCAAGCTCATAATGGCTTGTTACGTGATCGTAATTGATTCTCATCTAACGGTTCACCAATTCGGTGATTTGTAAGCTCAGAATTGCTTGTTACATGATTGTAATTGATTCTCATTAAACGGTTGACCGATTGGGTGATTTGTAAGCATAGAATGGCTTGTTATGTCATTGTAATTGATTGTCATCAAAGGGTTGACCAATTTGGTGATTTGTAAGCTCAGAATGGCTTGTTACTCAATTATAATTGATTCTCATTGAACGGTTGACCGATTCAGTGATTTCTAAGCTCAAAATGGCTTGTTACATAATTGTAGCTGATTCTCATCGAACGATTGATAGATTTAGTGATTTGTAAGCTCAGAATGGCTTGTTACATGATTGTAGCTTATTCTAAATTGAACGGTTGACCGATTCAGTGCTTTGTAAGCTCAGAATAGCTTTTTACATGATTGTAGCTTATTGTCATTGAAAGGTTGACCGATTCAGTGATTTGTAAGCTCAAAATTGCTTGTTACGTGATTGTCACTGATTGTCATCAAACGATTGACCGATTTAGTGATTTGTAAGCTCAAAATGGCTTGTTACATGATTGTTGCTGATTCTCATTGAACGATTGACCGATTCGGTGATTTGTAGGCTTAGAATGGCTTGTTACGTGATTGTAGCTAATTCTCGTCGAATGCTTGACCGATATAGTGATTTGTAAGCTCAGCATAGCTTGTTACATGATTGTAATTGATTCTCATTGAATGGTTGAACGATTTAGTGATTTGTAAGCTTAGAATGACTTGTTACGTGATTGTAGCTGATTCTCATCGAACGGTTAACCGATTCAATGATTTGTAAGCTCAGAATGGCTTGTTATATGATTGTAGCTGATTCTCATCGAATGGTTGACTGATTTGGTGATTTGTAAGCTCAAAATGGCTTGTTACGTGATTGTAGCTGATTCTCATCAAACAGTTGACAGATTCGGTGATTTGTAAGCTCAGAATGGCTTGTTACATGATTGTAGCTGATTCTCATCGAATGGTTCACCGATTCAATGATTTTTAAGCTCAAAATGGCTTGTTACGTGATTCTAGCAAATTCTCATCAACTGGTTGACTGATTCAGTGATTTGTAAGATTAGAATGGCTTGTCACGTGATTGTAGCTTATATTATCATCCAACAGTTGACTGATTCATTTATTTGTCAGCTTAGAATGGCTTGTTACGTAATTGTTGTTGATTCTTATCGAACGGTTGACCTATTGAGTGATTTGTAAGGTAAGAATGGCTTCTTACATGATTGTAATTGATTCTCATCGAATAGTTGACCAATTCAGTGATTTGTAAGCTCAAAATGGGTTGTTACGTGATTGTAGATAATTCTCATGAAACAGTTGACCAATTTCATGATTGTAAGCTCAGAATGACTTATTACGTGATTGTAGCTGATTGTCATCGAATGGTTGACCAAGTCGGTGATTTGTAAGCTTAGAATGGCTTGTTACATGATTGTAAGTAATTGTCATTAAACGGTTGACCAATTTGCTAATTTTTAAGCCCAAAATGCCTTGATCATGTAATTGATTTTCATCAAATAGTTGACCGATTTGGTGTTTTGTAAGCTAAAAATGGCTTGTTACATGATTGTAGTTAATTCTGATCAAACGTTTGACCAGTTTAATGATTTGCAAGCTTAGAATGGCTTGTTATGTGATTGTAGTTGATTCTCATCAAACGGTTGACTAATTTGGTGATTTGTAAGCTCAGAATGGCTTGTTACATGATTGTATCTAATTCTCATCAAATGGTTGAAAGATTCGATGATTTGTAAGCTCAGAATGACATGTTACGTGATTGTAATTGATTCTCATCGAACAGTTGATCGATTCGGTGATTTGTATGCTCAGAATGGCTTGTTACATGATTCTAATTAATTCTCATCAAATGGTTGGCCGATTCGGTGATTTGTAAGCTCAAAATGGCCTGTTACGTGATTGTCAGTGATTCTAATTGAATGGTTGATAAATTCTATGATTTTTCAGCTTAGAATAGGTTGTTATGTTATTGTAATTGATTTTCATCAAACAGTTGACCGGTTCGGTGATTTGTAAACTCATAATGGCTTGTTACATGATTGTAGCCGATTCTCATCAAACGATTGACAAATTTAGTGATTTGTAAGCTCAGAATGGATTGTTACGTGATTGTAGTTGATTCTTGTTGAACGGTTGATCGATTCGGTGATTTGTAAGCTTAGAATAGCTTGTTACATAATTGTAATTTATTCTCATTGAACGGTTGACCAATTCAGTGATTTTCTAGCCAAGAATGGCTTGTTACGTGATTGTAGCTGATTCTGATACAATGATTGACCCCTTCGATGATTTGTCAGCTAAGAATCGCTTGTTACATGATTGTAGCTAATTCTCATTGAACGGTTTATCGATTTGGTGATTTGTAAGCTAAGAATTACTTGTTACATTATTGTAGTTGATTCTCATTGAACGGTTGGCCGATTCAGTCATTTGTTAGCTCAGAATGGCTTGTTACATGATTTTAGCTGATTCTCATTGAACGATTGACCGATTCATTGATTTGTAAGCTCATAATGGCTTGTTACATGATTGTAGCTGATTCTCATGGAACGGTTGACCGATTCGGTGATTTGTAAGCTTAGAATGGCTTGTTACATGATTGTAGCTGATTCTCATCGAACAGTTGATTGATTCAGTGATTTTTAAGCTCAGAATGACTTGTTACATGATTGTAGCTGATTCTCATCAAACGGTTGACCAATTCAATGATTTGTAAGCTCAGAATAGCTTGTTACATGATTGTAGTTGATTTTCATTGAACGATTGACTGATTGATTGAATTGTAAGCTCAGAATGGTTTGTTACATGGTTTTAATTGATTCTCATCGAACGGTTGACCGATTTGGTGATTTGTAAGCTCAAAATAGCTTGTTACATGATCGTAGCTGATTCTCATCAAACAGTTGACCGATTTGGTGATTTGTAAGCTCAAAATGGCTTGTTACGTGATTTTAGCTGATTCTCATCAAATGGTTGACCGATTGAGTTATTTGTAACATAAGAATGGCTTGTAAATTGATTGTAATTGATTCTCATTGAACGGTTGACCAATTTGGTGAGTTGTAAGCTCTGAATGGGTTGTTAAGTGATTGTAGATAATTCTCATAGAACGTTTGACAAATTCATTGATTTGTAAGCTCAAAATGATTTGTTACATGATTGTAGCTGATTCTCATCGAACAGTTGGCCAATTCGATGATTTGTAAGTTCAGAATGGCTTGTTACATGATTGTAATTGATTCTCATTGAAAGGTTGACCAATTTAGTGATTTGTAAGCTCAGAATGGCTTGTTATATGATTCTAATTTATTCTCATCAAATGGTTGACCGATTCGGTGTTTTTTAAGCTCAAAATGGCTTGTTACATGATTGTAGCTGATTCTCATCAAACGGTTGACCGACTCAGTGATTTGTAAGCTTAGAATGGCTTCTTACATGATGGTAGCTGATTCTCATCAAATGGTTGACCAATTCGGTGATTTGTAAGCTCATAATGGCTTGTTTTGTAATAGTAATTGATACTTATCGAACGATTGACCAATTCGGTGATTTTTAAGCTGAGAATGGCTTGAACGTGATTGCAGATGATTCTCATCAAACGGTTGACCAATTCAGTTATTTGTAAGCTCATAATGGCTTATTATGTGATTGTAGTTGATTCTCATCGAACGGTCGACCAATTCATTGATTTGTAAGCTTAGAATGGCTTGTTATGTGATTGTAATTGATTATCATCCAACGGTTGACCGATTCAGTGATTTATATGTTTAGAATGATTTATTACGTGATTGTAGTTGATTCTCATCGAAAGATTGATCGATTCGGTGACTTGTAAGTTCAGAATGGCTTGTTACATGATTGTTATTGATTCTCATCAAACGGTTGACTGATTTAGTGATTTGTAAGCTCAGAATGGCTTTTTACATAATTGTAGCTGATTCTCATTGAATAGTTAAACAATTCGGTGATTTGTAAGCTCAGAATGGCTTGTTATGTGATTATAGTTGATTCTCATTCAATGGTTAACCGATTCGATGATTTGTAAGCTCAGAATGACTTGTTACATGATTGTAGCTAATTCTCATTAAACAGTTGATCAATTCAATGATTTGTAAGCTTAGAATGGCTTGTTACGTGATTGTAGCTAATTCTCATCGAACGGTTGATCGATTCGATGATTTGTAAAGTCAGAATGGATTGTTACATGATTGAAATTGTCTCTCATCGAATAGTTGACCGATTCAATGATTGACAATGCCTTGTTACGTGATTCTAATTGATTCTCATCGAATGGTTGATTGATTTGGTGATTTGTAAGCTCAGAATGGCTTGCTATGTAATTGTAGCTGATTCTCATCTAACGGTTGATCGATTCGATGATTTGTAAGCTCATAATGGATGGTTACATGATTGTAGCTTATTCTAATCAAACATTTGATCGATTCGGTTATTTGTAAGCTCAGAATGGCTTATTAAATGATAGTAATTGATTCTCATCGAATGGTTGATCAATGGCTTTATACATGATTGTAATTTATTCTCATCAAACGGTTGATTGATTCGGTGATTTGTAAGCTCTGGATGGCTTATTATGTGATTGTAATTGATTCTCATCGAATGATTGACCGATTCAGTGATGTGTAAGCTCAGAATGGCTTGTTACGTGATTGCAATTGATTCTCTTCGAACGATTGACCGTTTCGGTGATTTGTAAGCTAAGAATGGCTTGTTACATGATTGTAGCTTATTCTCATCGAACGGTCAACTGATTTGGTGATTTGTAAGCTTAGAATGGCATGTTACATGATTATAGTTGATTCTCATCGAACGGTTGCCCGATTTGGTGATTTGTAAGTTCAGAATGGCTGGTTACATGATTGTAGCTGATTCTCATCCAATGGTTGACCGATTCGGTGATTTGTAAGCTCAAAATCGCTTGTTACATGATTGTAGTTCATTCTCATCCAACAGTTGACCGATTCAGTGATTTGTAAGCTCAGAATCGCTTGTTACATGATTGTAGTTGATTCTCATCCAACGGTTGACCAATTCAGTGATTTGTAAGCTCAGAATGGCTTGTTACGTGATTGGAGATGATTCTCATTGAACGCTAAGATCAAAATAGCTTGTTACGTGATTGTAGCTGATTCTCATCGAATGGTTGATTGATTTAGTGATTTGTAAGCTTAGAATGGCTTGTTATATGATTGTAGCTAATTCTCATCGAACGGTTGATAGATTCGGTGATTTGTAAGCTAAGAATGGCTTGTTACATAATTGTAATTGATTCTCATCAAACAGTTGACCGATTTAGTGATTTGTAAGCTCGGAATGGCTTGTTACATGATGTTAGTTGATTCTCATCGAACAGTTGACTGATTCGGTTATTTGTAAGCTTAGAATGGCTTGTGACATGATTATAGGTGATTTGCATTAAACTGTTGACTGATTCAATGATTTGTAAGCTCAAAATGGGTTGTTACATGATTGTAGCTGATTCTCATTGAATGATTGATAGAGTTCATAATTTGATAGAGTTTGTAATTCGTAATGGTGTGTTACATGATTGACTGATTTGGTGATTTGTAAGTTCAGAATGGCTTATTACATGATTGTAGCTGATTCTCATCGAACGGGTTATCGATTCGGTGACTTGTAAGCTCAGAATAGCTTGTTACGTGATTGTAATTGATTCTCATCAAACTGTTGACCGATTTAGTGATTTGTAAGCTTAGAATGGCTTGTTACATGATTGTAGCTGATTCTCATTGAATGGTTGATAGATTCGGTGATTAGTAAGCTCAGAATGGCCTGTTACCTGATTGTAGATGATTCTCATCGAACAGTTGACCGATTTGATGATTTGTCAACTCAGAATAGCTTGTTACATGATTGTAATTGATTCTCATCAAACGATTGACCGGTTTGGTGATTTGTAAGCTCAGAATGACTTGTTACATGATTCTAATTGATTCTCATCGAACGGTTGACCGATTTGGTGATATGTAAGCTCAAAATGGCTTGTTACGTGATTGTAGCTGATTCTTATCAAACGGTTGACCGATTTGGTGATTTGTAAGCTCAGAATGGCTTGTTATGTGATTGTAGCTGATTCTCATTTGTGAGGCCTCATCACAAACCCATCATAGCTTTTTCTATTACCATTTTGATAGACCTAGTAATTGGCTTTATGTTTTGATGAATTAGGGGTTTTACCCCTTTTGATAGAAATTTGATTACATTAGATGATGATACCTTATAGTTTATGACACTTTTCATACTCTTGATGTTGACCTGATGATACATAACGACTAGCATTATGATGATTGATTTAGATGAATGGTGAGATGTTTCAATTTGAGTACACATGTTGATATGAGTAGTTTAGGAAAATTATAATCAAGATTGGAATTATTTGAAGATTAAAGGATAGGTGATGAAATATTTTGTTGAGTTTAAGGACATTGCTATAACTATTACTCGAAGAATTGGTTATTTGATTTTATGCCATTTGGATGTTGTTAGAATTGATGAAATTAATGCGTATGTAATTTAGATAAAACTGCATCATGAGTTATATAAGAATTGGAATGATTAGTGTGACATGTGAGTTAAGGAGTTCATGTGCTTATGATTCAGTTTATGTATGTTTATTTGTAAGCTAAGGATTAAAACTTATGATGATGATTATTATATTATGTGGATTACATTTGAGATGGATTAGGACCTAAGACATAATGTTGATTCTGGTTATATATATGCGTAGAAATGTGACTTGATGTGAAAGGCTTAATCATGATTAGATTTGATTATTTCATGGATAATAGGTTACGATGTTTATGGAATTACTATGTTTAAATATTATTGAATGAAAAATTACAATTAGAATGGAATTCTGCACATTGATTTATGTTGTTAATTATGAATTGAAAATGTATACATCATGTGATTTTATTATCTTGGACTACTAATGCTTGGGTTTAGTGTGCAGGTAAGAGAACCATGAAATTATTTGGAGAATCAAGGCTAAACATATGTGAACTGAGTAAGTCAAGGTTTAATCTGATATGGGATTGAAAACCTCATTGTAATGTGAACTCATTGTAAATGTGAATTTGCATGTGTGTTATTAGTTAACATCATGTTGTCATTTGGGACATGTCATTTTGTATGTGATGTGCAATTGTTAGTGTCACTTGACACTTGTTATGTGTTTATGTATTGACATGTCTACTTACGATTGGCAATGTAAACCTAGGCCTAACTGACTTTTAGGAACCTAATTAATTCCCTTGTTGGAGATACTTGCAAGTTCCACCAATTTGATCATTTAGATTCAATTCTTTTCTAGCCACTTCTAGAGGCCAGAAAGAGGTCCTAAGGGTCAAATTTAGCAAAATCTAAGTACATTAGTGATAGGGATATGGGTTAGGAATGTTTTTAGCACAACTAGGACCCCCTAGTGGCCTTGGTGACCCTTTTAATGACCCACTTTCCACATGCTACGAAAATGGGATTTAGTCTTGACCTTTACCCAACCCCACACTTCTTTTCAATCTGACATTATGATAGGGGACAAAGAAAAGCCAAAGGACTTTAGGGTCAAGTCTAAATTTAATGTGGGTGGGTGGGTAGAAGTTGAAGGTCTTTTTAGAAGCCCTTGGGAGAGTTAGTGGGTGTTCACCCATTCTCTAATTTTGGAGACAATTAGGTTTTGGAAAAGGAAGAGAGGAGAAGGATAAGGAGCTCAACTCAACTTCAATATTTTATTTTTCTTTGGATTCAAGGTTGGTGGCTCTATCATGAAGGAAATTTCTTACTTGAATCTCATGAAGAAGATTGTTATGCAATTTGTATTGTAGACTTGTTTATCTTTCTTGTCATGAAAGAATGTTATTACATCTCATTGGTTGTTTGTTGTGTTAAAGGAATATGTGAGAGCTTGCATGTATGTTCTTGTAAATCTCTCCATTGTTGTGTTGGAAATGGATTGCATTTGGATTTTGTTTCATCTCTTATTTTTTTTATTTTTTTTGAGAATGTTGTTCGTGGGAGTTAGGCATTACTCACCCTTTGGGAAGGAAAGAAGTGGCCTTGGGTGAAGGGGTTAGTTGGGCTCTCCATTGTAGTGAGAGTCTCTTCTCTTGGAGAAGAGGGAAAAATTCATGGGGTATGGGCTCCATGAAGCCATCTTGTATTTTTGCATCTTGAAGATGCTTATGAGGAAAGTTGTGTATGAAATATGAATTCATGTAGCCTTGAGAGGCATGGAAATACTTTTGTGAAATTGTAATATCTTGGCATTCTCCTACTTGGAAAAGCCCACCTTCACCCTTCTCAATGAGTTTGGAAAACTCATTTGTAAAACCTTGGATGGGAGTTATTTGTTGTTGTGCATATATGTGTTGTGAGCATTTTGTAATGTATACCCATTTAGCCTTGGTTCTCCAAGCTTGGGGGTGGTCTCATTGAGACCTAGGGTGGGAGGTGAGCTTCCCATGATTCTCCTCTTTCATTTGTAGGTATTGATGCCAAGATCCTTGTTGATAAAGCTTTGGAGAGTTCTCAATGTTGGTAGGGTTGTGTGAAAGCAAGCTATGTTGAGGCATTGATGTAATATTGTATTAAGGAAATCTCTCCTTGTTAAGAGAAGCATGCTTGTGCTTTGTAAAATGGTTTATTTCTCTTCATTGGGTCATCATGTAGATGTCTATTGAAATGTAATTGAGAAAAGCTTGTGCATTCTACTTGATACTCTCATTCATGTATTGTTATCAAATTGTATTTCATTGTTTAAAAATATAAATGAAAAATCATTACTTTCATGCCTATTGTATTCTAATCTTTAGGTGAAGTTATTCTTTCATTGTAAAATGATATCCAAAGTTGACAAGGAAAGAAATGCATTAGTTTTATAGAAGCAAAGTTTCTTTGGAATGAAAAGTTAGTAATCTCTTAAATGTTAATAATTAATTCCTAGTCAATCAATGCTAGTAATGAAAATAAACCTAATATTAATAAAAAAGATTTTTTTATCCTAACTTACCCTTACACCTTTTTTCCCATAAATGGGTGTAGGTTTGTAGTGGCAGAAGTAACATTTAATAAACAAAAAAAAAACAATATTTATAAGGGATGGGGTGTCCTCGTGGATCCCACCCACATACTCCTCCCTTACCTTTCTACCACCCTGCGTAGGTTGCTAGGGGACTGACATGGCAATAAATATTTCCCCTAAGTCAAGTTTCCCTCTCTCCTTGCATGATTGCTTGTTCCCATTGTTTAAAACCTGACACAAAATCTAAGCCTTGACTTGACATGCTTTCCTCCATTTCCCTATGCAACTTTTGGTTGACTTGGGATTTAAAAATGTTCCCTAAGACTAGTCTCTCCTCCCCATGTGTACCCTTGTTGCTGACATACTTACCTTCCTTTATCCATGTGAAATTACATAAAGTTGGGGCTAAGTTTAATGAAAATTTGTTGGACCCAAACCACATGCCCTTAAATACCTACATTCTCCCTTGTAGAATTTTGAAATTCCCTTGGTAGTTGAGTTTTTTTTGTTTTTTTTGCTTGGGCTCTTCACCCACTTGGCATGTGGGGCCCATGGAGATGTTAGGGAAGATAGGATAGGAAGGTGATGGGATAGATTAGTAGGTTTTATAGGTAGGCTAGGTACCCTTTCTTGTAATTAGATCTCTTCTTAATATTCATTAATGTTATTTTGTTATTAGATTCAATTGTTATAAACTTAATTAATAATTGGTAGATTTATTGATAATGTATTAAGGTTTAATTATTATAAATCAACTTGTTAAGCTTAATAGCATAGTTTGTTATTATTAGTTGCTAATACTATTTATTTGTTATTAATTTTATTTTGAGATTAAATTCATAGTTAATGAAATTAATTAATAATTATGGTTAATGTGCTTGGATATAATCTTTAATAAATCAACTTGTAAAATTTATTTTATTCTATTGTTGATTAGTTTAAGTAAGGTCATCAATAATATTTGTTGGGTTTATTTAGTTTGAGAATTGTTATTAGTTAACAGGTTACGATCTAATAAATTTGATATGTTTAAATTAAATTAATGTATAGGGAAATTATTAGTATAAATTAGAAAGGCTAGTATAACTAATGTAATCCTTAAGCTGAGATAGCGCTATTAGGTTAATTGTCAAATTTTAGTTAAAATTCAATCATCAATAGAGTCACCTCTTAAACTATTATTGTAGAATAAGTTACCCACTAAGTCGAACAACACGTTCGAACAATATAAACTAGGAATACGTACATTTTAGGTTATTGGTTAAGTATTATATTGGAAAGAGGAATTATGCTCTAGGTTACGGGGGTTTGAAAGGGTGAATAAGAGCACCTAGGATCTATGAATTCATCCTAAACAAAAGTTCTAAATGGAAACTGTACGCACTAGGGCTCTATTTTTTGAACTCAATTTTTTTACGACAATAGTTATGAATTTTAAACCGCTAGACCCACATTGTCATATCGTTACTCATCAGCTTAACGCTCTCCAAAATGTGACCCTAGATTGTGGCCGGTGTAACTGTTGTCAACTTACACTTAACCTTTGAACGTTACTCTCTAACATTTCACTTTTAAAAAAAAATTATTGCATTTTTGTTGGTTAAATTATGGGCATGACATTTGGTATCAAAGCCTAGGTTTCAACATTGGAACCTTTAAACCCATTACGTTTCAGCTCACCTAAACTTAAACTATTGTGTAGGATGCATGTCGTCATGCGAGCTAGCCGACGAGGCAGGGGTCATAAAGCCACATATGTTGGTGCAGGATAGGGGGGGTGGGCCACCTCCACCTCCACCACCTCCACCACCGTCACCACCTCGGAACCCTAATCAGGATATTATGGATGCCCTTTAGAATCTGATTGGGGTGATTCAGCAGAGACTACCACCCATAGTTCAACAGCCAGAGAAGCAAATTGCCGAGAGGGATATGTAGGGATGATGCTTATTGTTAGTGGGATCCAGTCCTTAGTTATTTTTATTTTTTTTAACCTAATTAAGAAGGGCATTTAGTGTAGTAAGTTGTCTAGTCAAGCCTACCTATGGGGTTGAAACCTGTAATTTGAGGGAAATCTTGGAATGAAGTCACCACGTTACTAAATCTTACCTATCCTAATACTTACAAATCAATAAGAGGATTTTTTTTAAGAATATAATATCAAATTACCAACCAATATCATTGCCTACGACTATAATACGATAGTAAAATACATGTGTAAACAGAGTCATCTTGGTAATTAAATATGGATACCCTTTTCAAAATACACTTCCAAGTTAATACAAATGTCAAAGTAGATATATAACTTATAAATCTTTTGTGACCTGATACCTTGTTAGATATTTATGAATTATCAGAAGGTAGATGTCAGCTTAGGAACAATGACCTTGTTTGTTGGGGTATTAAAAGTAATTAATATGAATTATAACAAACTATGGACGATCAATGACAATTTTTCTAGCATAAATAACTAGACTATGTTAAGCTAATTGTTAGTGCATAAGTGATGGAGCCTTGGTAAAGGGATTATAAATAGAAGAATGTAATTTACCTCTTTCGAAATTTTACTCTTGGGTAGTTCCTTGTGCCTTGAGAAGTTAGTTCAAGAAAATTAAATTACTAGAACCATCATGCACTACGATCCACCTCTAAGGAATATAGATGCAATCAAGTGTGTGTAAATTAAGAGTTGTAAAATACCTTTTTACCTTAGTTTGAGAACATCATTGAATCCTTCTATGATATAAATGAGTAGGGTAGGAAACTACCACAGGCATGTGGAATCCCTTATGCCATGGTATGGTAATTATGATACGCGAATATAAATCCTTAGGATAGACGTGCCAAATCAAGACGCATAAGAACTAACGTTTGATCATGTATAAGATGGAGAGATTTGACCTAACAAACCATAGGACATAATTGTGAGTGTGATACATTAAATCCTAATGGATAGTGATAAAACTATTAAGTATAAAATACTAATATGTCTTTACATTGAGTATAAGCGTTTAATTCAATATAGTATGCATGGGGATATTGTGAAAAATAAATATCAAGCGGAATAATGGAACATATGCATAGCAATATAAATTAATTGAAGTAATGCCTTTTGTGATGAGTAAAGTTATTTGTGAATTATCCTAAGTGAGTTACTAGACCATCTAACCTAGGGAAGGTTACCACTTGAGAAGTTTTACGTAATTATGATGATTGAAAATATTTGTATGAATTAATGATGCTAATTAATGTGCTCATGGTATTATTATGTTGGCAACCGTGTCTCTGGTCATTCCTATAGTCATAAAATAAATATGCTTTTAGATGTTGTAATAGTGTTGTTTTATGCCTTATCAATCTAAGTGTGTTGGCCATTAATGTTGTGTAAGTACGATGATGTATTTTGTAAAACACGTTGCAATAGAAACTTCTCTCAAGGAGAGGAGGATGTTGTGATGTGAATACCTTGATTTTATGCTTGGAGATAGTGGAAGAAACTATTATTAGCAATTATGCACTTGTCTTTTGAGTTTTTGTGCCCACCTCTCTCTCCCCAAATAAATGTTTCCTTGGAAAAACCTTAATGCCTTATCCTTGTCAGGGCATAGTTGGTCTATTTTGATATTGCCATAATAAATGTATGTTGAGATTTCCCCATCTCCCTCTGAGTGACCTCAATAGGTCACATAGTTCATGTAACGCTTGTGGTAGAGTATGGATTGCTAATTTATTCATCTTTATTTTACCTTGTTTCACAATTTTATTTTGGTGATTGCCAACTATGTAAAAGTAATTAAATTATGTGTTGAGTTGCTTAGCCAAACTTTATTTTAATGTCCTTATTTGCCTCAAGGACTTGTCTATACTTATTTTTATTTTTATTTTATTTAGTTTTTTATATTTATAAAGTCTTACCAATGTGGCCACTTTTGAAATCTTACTTTGTGGAATCGTCTTTTCGGATTTTAAATAATGGATTCCATGATTATTTGATGAGGCTCTTTTGGATGGAATTATTGGCGAGTTCTTTCATGGTAGGTTGTTTGAGGGAGAAGATTTGTTGGGAAATCCATTATATCTAATAATTATAAATAAGGATACAACTGTAGAGAAGCTTCCCATTCACCCTATGTTCATTGTAGGCTTGGTGAGAGTCCTTTGCTACATGCAATATGTATAGACCTTGTTATGTGATTGCAGTTGATTCTCATTGAACGATTCATCGATTCGGTGATTTGTAATCTCAGAATGCCTTGTTACGTGATCCTAATTCATTCTCATCGAACGGTTGACTGATTCGGTGATTTGGAAGCTCAGAATGGCTCGTTACATGATTGTAGCTGATTCTCATCCAATGGTTGACCGATTCGAGTATTTGTAAGCTCAGAATGGCTTGTTATGTGATTGTAGATGATTCTCATCGAACGGTCGACCGATTTAGTGATTTGTAAGCTCACAATGACTTATTACGTGATTATAATTGATTCTCATCCAATGGTTGACCGATTCAGTGATTTGTAACCTTAGAATGGCTTGTTACATGATTGTAATTGAGTCTCATCGAACGATTGACCAATTCAGTGATTTCCAAGCTTAGAATGGCTTGTCACGTGATTGTAGCTGATTTTCATCGAACAGTTGATCGATTTGGTGATTTGTAACCTCACAATGTCTTCTTACTCGATTGTAGCTGACTCTCATCAAATAGCTGACCGATTCATGGATTTGTAAGCTCAGAAAGGCTTGTTACATGATTGTAGTTGATTCTCATCGAACGATTGAGCGATTCAGTGATTTTAAGCTCAAAATGGCTTGTTACGTGATTTTAGTTGATTCTCATCGAACAGTTGATCGATTCTGTGATTTTTAAGCTCAGAATGGCTTGTTACCTGATTGTAGCTGATTCTCATCGAATGGTTGATTGATTTGGTGATTTGTCAGCTTAGAATCAGTTGTTACAGGATTGTAGTTGATTCTCATCGAACAGTTGACCGACTTAGTGATTTGTAAGCTCAGAATGGCTTGTTACATGATTGTAGCTGATTCTCATCGAGCGATTGATTGATTCGGTGATTTGTAAGCTCAGAATGGCTTGTTGCATGATTGTAGCTAATTCTCATCGAACGGTCAATCGATTCCCTGATTTGTAAGCTCAGAATGGCTTGTTACGTGATTGTAATTGATTTTCATCGAATGGTTGACCGATTCGGTGATTTGTAAGCTTAGAATGGCTTGTTACCTGATTGTAATTGATTCTCACTGAATAGTTGACTGATTCGATGATTTGTAAGCTCAGAATGGCTTTTTACGTGATTGTAATTGATTCTAATTAAATAGTTGACCGATTCGGTGATTTCTAAGCTCATAATGACTTATTACGTGATTGTAATTGATTCTCATCAAACGGTTGACTGATTCGGTGATTTGTAAGCTCATAATGGATTGTTACGTGATTGTAATTGATTCTCATCAAATAGTTGACCAATTTGGTGATTTGTAAGCTTGGAATGGCTTCTTACGTGATTGTAGCTGATTCTCATTGAACAGTTGACTGATTTGATGATTTGGAAGCTCAAAATGGCTTGTTACCAGATTATAGCTGATTCTCCTCCAATGGTTGACCGATTCATTGATTTGTAAGCTCAAAATGGGTTGTTACATGATTGTAGTTGGTTCTCATTGAACGATTGACCGATTCGGTGATTTGTAAGCTCAAAATGGCTTATTACGTGATTGTAGCTGATTCTCATCGAATGGTCGACTGATTAAGAGAATTGTAAGCTCATAATGGCTTGTTACATGATTGTAATTGATTCTGATCGAATGGTTGACCAATTTGGTGATTTGTAAGCTCATAACGGCTTGTTACATGATTATAATTGATTCTCATCAAACGATTGACCGATTTGATAATTTGTAAGCTCATAATGGCTTGTTACGTGATTGTAGCTGATTCTCATCGAATGATTGATCGATTTGGTGACTTGTAAGCTCATAATGGCTTGTTACATGATTGTAATTGATTCTCATTGAACGGTTGAATGATTCGGTGATTTGTAAGCTTAGAATGGCTTGTTATGTGATTGTAGCTGATTCTCATCAAATGGTTGACCGATTGAGTGATTTCTAAGCTTAGAATGGCCTGTTATGTGAATGTAGCCAATTCTCATCGAACGATTGATCGATTCAATGATTTGTAAGCTCATAATGGCTTGTTACATGATTGTAATTCATTCTCATCAAATGGTTAACCGATTCGGTGGTTTGTAAGCTCATAATGGCTTGTTACGTGATTGTAATTGATTCTCAATGAACGATTGACCGATCCAATGATTTATAAGCTCAAAATGACTTGTTATGTGATTGTAGCTGATTATCATCAAAATGGTTGACCTATTCGGTGATTTGTATGCTTCAAATGACTTGTTACATGATTATAGCTGATTTGTAAGCTTTGAATGGCTTGATACGTGATTGCAATTGATTCTCATTGAATGGTTGGCTGTTTCAGTGATTTCTAAGCTCAGAATGACTTGTTACGTGATTGTAGCTTATTCTCATCAAACGGTTGACCGATTCGGTGATTTGTAAGCTCTGAATGACTTCTTACGTGATTGTAGTTGATTCTCATCGAACTATTGATCAATTCGGTGATTTGTAAGCTCAAAATAGCTTATTACATGATTGTAGCTGATTCTCATCGAACGGTTGATCGATTCGGTGATTTGTAAGCTCCAAGTGCCTTGTTATGTCATTGTAGCTGATTCTCATCAAATGGTTGACCGATTCAATGATTTTTAAGTTCAGAATGACTTGTTACATGGTTGTAGTTTATCCTTATCGAATGGTTGACCAATTCGGTAATTTGTAAGCTCAGAATGACTTGTTATGTGATTGTAATTGATTCTCATTGAACAGTTGACTGATTCGGTGATTTGCATGTTCAGAACGGCTTGTTACGTGATTGTAGCTGATTCTCATCAAATGGTTGACCGATTCAGTGTTTTGTAATGTCATAATGGCTTGTTACATGATTGTAGCTGATTCTCATCGAATGGTTGACCGATTCGGTGATTTGTAAGCTCAAAATGACTTGTTACATGATTGTAGCTAATTATCATCGACCAATTGACTGATTTGATGATTTGTAAGCTGAAAATGACTTGTTACATGATTGTAGCTGATTGTCATCGAACGGTTGACTGATTTGATGATTTGTAAGCTCAGAATGGCTTGTTACAGGATTATAGATGATTCTCATTGAATGGTTGATCGATTTAGCGATTTGTAAGCTTAGAATGGCCTGTTACCTGATTATAATTGATTCTCATCGAACAATTGATGGATTCGATAATTTGTAAGCTCAAAATGGCTTGTTACATGATTGTAGCTGATTCTCATTGAACGATTGACTGATTCGGTGATTTGTAAGTTCATAATGGCTTGTTACGTCATTGTAGCTGATTCTCATCGAACGGTTGATCGATTCTATGATTTGTAAGCTCAGAATGGCTTGTTACTTGATTGTAGCTGATTCTAATCAAACGGTTGACTGATTCAATGATTAGTAAGCTCAAAATGGCTTGTTACGTGATTGTAGCTGATTCTTACTGAACGGTGGACTGATTCAGAGATTTGTAAGCTCAAAATAGCTTGTTACGTGATTCTAGCTGATTTTAATTGAATGGTTGACCGATTTAGTGATTTGTGAGCTCAGAATGGCTTGTTATGTGATTGTAGCTAATTCTCATTGATTAGTTGACCAATTCATTCATTGGTAAGCTCAGAATGGCTTGTTACATGATTATAGCTGATTCTCATCGAATAGTTGACCGATTCAGAGATTTGTAAGCTCAGAATGGCTTGTTACGTGATTGTAGTTGATTCTCATCGAATGGTTGATCATTTCAGTGACTTGAAAGCTCAGAATGGCTTGTGACCTGATTGTGATTAATTCTGATCGAACGGTTGACTGATTTGGTGATTTATATGTTTAGAACGGTTTGTTACGTGATTGCAGTTGATTCTCATCGAACGGTTGACCGATTTGGTGATTTGTAAGCTCAGAATGGCTTGTTACATAATTGTAATTGATTCTCATCGAATGGTTGATCGATTCGGTTATTTGTAATCTCAGAATGGCTTATTACGTCATTGTAATTGATTCTCATCGAACCGTTGATGAATTTGATGATTTGTAATCTCAGAATGGCTTATTACGTGATTGTAATTGATTCTCATCAAATAATTGATCGATTCAGTGATTTGTAAGCTCCGAATGGCTTGTTACGTGATTGTAGTTGATTGTCATCAAACGGTTGACCGATTCAGTGATTTGTAAGCTTAGAATGGCTTGTTACATGATTGTAGCTGATTCTCATTGAACGGTTGACTGATTCAGTGATTTGTAAGCTCAGAATGGTTTCTTACATGATTGTAGCTTATTCTCATTGAACGGTTGACCAATTTAGTCATTTGTAAGCTCAGAATGGCTTGGTATGTGATTGTAGTTGATTCAGTGATTTGTAAGCTTAGAATGACTTATTACGTGATTCTAGCTGATTGTCATCGAACACTTGATCGATTTAGTTATTTGTAAGTTCAACATAGCTTGTTACATGATTGTAATTGATTCCCATCAAACGGTTGACCAATTCGGTGATTTGTATGCTCAGAATGGCTTTTTACGTGATTTTAGCTTATTATCATCGAACGATTAACCGATTCAAAAATTTGTAAGCTCAGAATGGCTTATTACATGATTGTAACTAATTCTCATTGAACGCTTCACCAATTTCATGATTTGTAAGCTCAGAATGACTTGTTACGTGATTGTAGTTGATTCTCATCAAATGGTTGACCGATTCGGTGATTTGTAACCTAAGAATGGCTTGTTACATGATTGTAATTCATTTTCATCAAAAGGTTGACTGATTCGGTGATTTGTAAGATCATGATGGCTTGCTACATGATTGTAGTTGATTCACATCAAACGGTTGACTGATTTGGTGATTTGTAAGCTCAGAATGGCTTGTTACATGATTGGAATGGATTCTCATCGAATGGTTGATTGATTTGGTGATTTGTAAGCTCAGAATGACTTGTTACATGATTGTAGGTTATCCTCATAGAACGTTTAATGGATTTGGTGATTTGTAAGCTTAGAATGGATTGTTACACTAGTGTAATTGATTCTCATCGAACAATTGAGTGATTCGGTGATTTGCAAGCTCAGAATATCTTCTTAGGTGATTGTAGCTGATTCTCATCAAATGGTTGACCAATTCGGTGATTTGTAAGGTCAAAATAGCTTGTTACATGATTGTAGCTGATTCTCATCGAACGGTTGACCGATTCAGTGATTTATAAGCTTAGAATGACTTGTTACATGATTGTAGCTGATTGTCATCGAATGGTTGACTGATTCAATGATTTGTAAGCTCAGAATGACTTCTTACATTATTGTAGCTGATTGTCATCGAACAATTGACTGATTCGATGATTTGTAAGCTCATAATGGCTTGTTACATGATTATAAATGACTCACATCAAACGGTTGATCGATTTTGTGATTTGTAAGCTCAGAATGGCTTGTTACCTTATTGTAATTGATTCTCATCAAACCTTTGACCAATTCAAATATTTGTAAGCTCAGAATGACTTGTTACGTGATTGTAGTTGATTCTCATCGAACGGTTGACTGATTCAGTGATTTGTAAGCTCATAATGGCTTGTTACATCATTGTAGCTGATTCTCATCGAATGGTTAACCGATTTGGTAATTTGTAAGCTCAGAATGGCTTGTTACATTATTTTAGCTCATTCTGATCGAACGGTTGACGGATTCGGTGATTAGTAAGATCATAATGGCTTGTTACGTCATAGTAGTTGATTCTCATCGAACGGTTGACCAACTCAGAGATTTGTAAGCTCAAAATGGCTTGTTATGTGATTGTAGCTGATTTTAATCGAACAGTTGACCGATTCAATGATTTGTTAGCTCAGAATGGCTTGTTACATGATTATAGTTGATTGTCATCGAATGGTTGACCGATTCATTGATTTGTAAGCTCAGAATGGCTTGTTATGTGATTATAGTTGATTCTCATCGAACAGTTGACCGATTCTGAAATTTGTAAGCTCGGAGTGGCTTGTTACGTGATTGTAGCTGATTCTCATCGAATCATTGATCGATTCAATGACTTGTAAGCTTAGAATGACTTGTTACTTGATTGTAATTGATTCTCATCGAACGGTTGATCGATTCGGTGATTTATAAGCTCATAATGGCTTGTTACATAATTGTAATTGATTCTCATCGAACGGTTGACAGATTCGGTGATTTGTAAGCTCTGAATGGCTTGTTACGTGATTGTAATTGATTCTCATCGAATGGCTGATCGATTCGATGATTTGTAATCTTAGAATGGCTTGTTACGTGATTGTAGTTGATGCTCATCAAACAGTTGACCGATTCGGTGATTTATAATCTCAGAATGTGTTGTTACATGATTGTAATTGATTCTCATCGAATGGATGACCGATTCGGTGATTTGTAAGCCCAGAATGGCTTGTTACGTGATTGTAGCTGATTTTAATCGAATAGTTGACCGATTCAGTGATTTGTAAGCTGAGAATGGCTTGTTACATGATTTTAGCTTATTCTCATCAAATGGTTGACCGATTCAGTGATTTGTAATCTCATAATGGTTTCTTACATGATTGTAGATTGTTCTCATCAAACAGTTTACTGATTTATTGATTTGTACGCTTAGACTGACTTGTTACATGATTGTAGCTGATTCTTATTAAACGTTGATTGATTGAGTGATTTTCTACCTCAGAATGGCTTGTTACATGATTATAGCTTATTCTCATCGAATGATTAACCGATTCGGTTATTTGTAATCTCAGAGAGGCTTGTTAAATTATTGTAGCTTACTCTCATCGAATGGTTGACCGATTCGGTGATTTTTAAGCTCAAAATGGCTTGTTACATGATTATAATTAATTCTCATCGAAATGTTGACCGATTCGGTGATTTGTAAGTTCAGAATGGCTTGTTATATGATCGTAGCTGATTCTCATCAAACAGTTGACCAATTTGGTGATTTGTAAGCTCAGAATGGCTTGTTACCTGATTATAGCTAATTCTCATCGAACGAATGACTGATTCTATGATTTGGAAGCTCAGATTGGCTTGTTACATGATTGTAGCTGATTCTCATCGAACGGTTACATGATTATAGCTGATTCTCATTGAATGGTTATGTGATTTGTAAGCTAAGAATGGCTTGTTACATGATTGTTATAAATTTTCATCAAAAGGTTGACTGATTCGGTGATTTGTAAGATCAGAATGGCTGGCTACATGATTGTAGTTGATTCACATCGAACGATTGATTGATTTTATGATTTGTAAGCTCAGAATGGCTTGTTACATGATTGGAATAGATTTTCATCGAACGGTTGATTGATTCAGTGATTTGTAAGCTCAGAATGGCTTGTCACATGATTGTAGGTTATCCTCATAGAACGATTAATGGATTCGGTGATTTGTAAGCTCAAAATGGCTTATTACACTAGTGTAATTGATTCTCATCAAACAGTTGACTGTTTCGGTGATTTGCAAGCTTAGAATGTCTTGTTACATGATTGTAGCTGATTCTCATCAAACGGTTGACCAATTCGGTGATTTGTAAGGTCATAATGGCTTGTTACATGATTGTAGCTGATTCTCATCGAACGGTTGACTGATTCGGTGATTTATAAGCTCAGAATGACTTGTTAAATGATTGTAGCTGATTGTCATCGAACGGTTGAGCGATTCAATGATTTGTAAGCTCAGAATGACTTCTTACATCATTGTAGCTGATTGTCATCGAACGGTTGATTGATTCGATGATTTGTAAGCTCAGAATGGCTTGTTACATGATTATAGATGATTCACATTGAATAGTTGATCGATTTTGTGATTTGTAAACTTAGAATGGCTTGTTACCTTATTGTAATTGATTCTCATCGAACCTTTGACCAATTCAGTGATTTGTAAGCTCAGAATGGCTTGATACATGATTGCAATTGATTCTCATTGAACGGTTGACCAATTCAGTGATTTGTAATCTCATAATGACTTGTTACGTCATTGTAGCTGATTTTCATCGAATGGTCAACCGATTTGGTGATTTGTAAGCTTAGAATGGCTTGTTACATGATTGTAGATCATTCTGATCAAACGATTGACAGATTCGGTGATTAGTAAGCCCATAATGACTTGTTACATCATAGTTGTTGATTCTCATCAAACGGTTGACCGATTTGGAGATTTGTAAGCTCAAAATGGCTTGTTATGTGATTGTAGCTGATTTTAATCGAACAGTTGACCGTTTCAGTGATTTGTCAGCTCAGAATGGCTTGTTACGTGATTATAGTTGATTGTCATCGAATGGTTGACCGATTCATTGATTTGTAAGCTCAGAATGACTTGTTACATGATTATAGCTGATTCTCATCAAACAGTTGATCGATTTTGAGATTTGTAAGCTCGGAGTGGATTGTTACATGATTGTAGCTGATTCTTATCAAATCGTTGATCGATTCAATGACTTGTAAGCTTAGAATGGCTTGTTACTTGATTGTAATTGATTCTCATTGAGCGGTTGACCGATTCAGTGATTTATAAGCTCAAAATGACTTGTTACGTGATTGTAATTGATTCTCATCGAACAGTTGACAGATTCAGTGATTTGTAAGCTCTGAATGGCTTGTTACGTGATTGTAATTGATTCTCATTGAATGGCTGACCGATTCGATGATTTGTAATCTTAGAATGGCTTGTTACGTGATTGTAGTTGATGCTCATCAAATGGTTGACTGATTCGGTGATTTGTAATCTTAGAATGTTTTGTTACGTGATTGTAATTGATTCTCATCGAACGGATGACCGATTCAGTGATTTGTAAGCCCAGAATGACTTGTTACATGATTGTAGTTGATTTTCATCGAACGGTTGACCGATTCGGTGATTTGTAATCTCAGAATATTTTGTTACGTGATTGTAATTGATTCTCATCGAACGGATGAATGATTTAGTGATTTGTAAGCCTAGAATGACTTGTTACATGATTGTAGCTGATTTTCATCGAACGGTTGACTGATTCAATGATTTCTAATCTCAGAATGGCTTGTTACATGATTCTAGCTTATTCTCATTGAAAGGTTGACCAATTCAGTGATTTGTAATCTCAGAATAGTTTCTTACATGATTTTAGCTTGTTATCATCGAACGATTTACTGATTTACTGATTTGTACGCTTAGACTGGCTTGTTACATGATTGTAGCTAATTCTCTTTAAATGGTTGACTGATTGAGTTATTTTCTAGCTCAGAATGGCTTGTTACATGATTGTAGCTTATTCTCATGTAATGGTTAACCGATTCTGTGATTTGTAATCTCAGAGAGGCTTGTTAAATTATTATAGCTAACTCTCATCGAATGGTTGACCTATTCGGTAATTTTTAAGCTCAGAATGGCTTGTTACGTGATTATAATTAATTCTCATTGAACAGTTCACCGATTCAGTGATTTGTAAGCTTAGAATAGCTTGTTATATGATCGTAGTTGATTCTCATCGAACAGTTGACCAATTTGGTGATTTGTAAGCTCAAAATAGCTTGTTACATGATTATAGCTGATTCTCATCAAACGAATGACTGATTCTCATCAAACGAATGACTGATTCTGTGAGTTGGAAGCTTAGATTAGCTTGTTACATGATTCTAGCTTATTCTCATCGAATGGTTGGCCAATTCAGGTATTTGTAAGCTCAAAATGGCTTGTTACATGATTGTAGCTGATTCTCATTGAACGGTCGACCGATTTAGTGATTTGTAAGCTCAGAATGGGTTGTTTCATGATTGTGGCTGATTCTCATCGAATGGTTGATCAATTCCATGATTTTTAAGATCAGAATGGCTTGTTACGTGATTGTAGCTAATTATCATCCAACAGTTTACCAATTCATTTATTTGTAAGCTCATAATGGCTTATTACCTGATTGTAGCTGATTCTCATCGAATATTTGATCGATTAAATGATTTGTAAGCTCAGAATGGCTTGTTACATGATTATAGTTGATTCTCATCGAATAGTTGATTGATTCATTGATTTGTAAGCTCAAAAGAGCTCGTTACATGATTGTAATTGATTCTCATCAAACGGTTGACTAATTCAATTATTTGTAAGCTTAGAGTGGCTTGTTACGTGATTGTAGTTGATTCTCATTAAATGGTTGACTGATTCGGTGATTTTTAAGCCCAAAAGGGCTTGTTACATGATTGTAGGTTATTTTGATTGAACATTCGACCGATTCGGTGATTTGTAAGCTTAAAATTGCTTGTTACGTGATTGTAATTGATTCTCATCGAATGGTTGACCGGTTCGGTGATTTGTAAGCTTAAAATAGCTTGTTACATGATTGCAATTTATTGTCATCGAATGGTTGACTTATTCAGTGATTTGTAAGCTCAGAATGGCTTCTTATGTGATTGTAATTGATTCTCATTGAACGGTTGACCGATTTGGTGATGTGGAAGCTCATAATGGCTTGTTACATCAATATAATTGATTCTCATCAAATGGTTGATCAATTCGGTGATTTGTAAGCTCATAATGGGTTATTATGTGATTGGAGATGATTCTCAATGAACGGTAATCTTAGAATAGCTTGTGACGTGATTGTAGCTGATTCTCATCGATCGATTGACCATTTTGATAATTTGTTAGCTCAGAATGGCTTCTTACATTATTGTAACTGATTCTCATCAAACGGTTGACCGATTCGGTGATTTGTAAGCTCAAAATGGCTTGTTGTATGATTGCAATTCATTCCCATTGAACGGTTGACCGTTTCGATGATTTGTAAGCTCAGAATGGCTTGTTACATGATTGTAGCTGATTCTCATCAAATTATTGATCTATTTAATGATTTGTAAGCTCAGAATGGCTCATTACATGATTGTAGCTGATTCTCATCAAATTATTGATCTATTCAATGATTTGTAAGCTTAGAATGGCTTGTTACATGATTGTAATAGATTCTCATTGAACGGTTGACCAATTCGGTGATTTGTAATCTCGGAATGGCTTGTTAAATGATTGTAATTGATTCTCAATGAACAGTTGACTGATTCGATGATTTGTAAGCTTAGAATGGCTTGTTACGTGATTGTAAATGATTCTCATTGAACGGTTCACCGATTCGGTGATTTGTAAGCTCAGAATGGCTTGTTACGTGATTGCAATTGATTCTCATTGAATGGTTGACCGTTTCAGTGATTTGTTAGCTCAGAATGGCTTGTTACGTTATTGTAATTGATTCTCATCGAATGGTTAACCAATACGGTAATTTGTAAGCTCAAAATGACTTATTACATGATTGGAGATGATTCTCATCAAATGGTTAACCGATTCATTAATTTGTAAGCTTATAGTGGCTTATTACGTGATTGTAGCTGATTCTCATTAAATGGTTGACTGATTCAATGATTTGTAAGCTCAGAATGGCTTGTTATATGATTGTAGGTAATTCTCATTGAATAGTTGACGTAGTCAGTGATTTGTAAGCTCATAATGGCTTGTTACCTTATTATAGCTGATTATCATCGAACGGTTGATCGATTCGGTGATTTTTAAGATCAAAATGGCTTGTTATGTGATTGTAGTAGATTCTCATCAATCAGTTGACCGATTTAGTAATTTGTAAGCTTAGAATGGCTTGTTACATGAGTGTAGCTAATTATCATCGAATGGTTGATCTATTCGGTGATTTGTAAGCTCAGAATGGCTTCTTATGTGATGGTAAATTATTCTCATCGAACGGTTGAATGATTCGATGATTTGTAAGCTCAGAATGGCTTTTTATGTAATTGTAATTGACTCTAATCGAACAGTTGACTGATTCTATGATTTGGAAGCTCAAAATGGCTTGTTATGTGATTGTAGCTGGTTTTCATCCAATGGTTGACTAATTTGGTTATTTGTAAGCTCAAAATAGCTTGTTAAATGATTGTAGCTAAGTCTCATCGAATGATTGACCGAATCAGTGATTTGTAAGTTGAGAATGGCTTGTTACGTGATTGTAGCTGATTGTCATCAAATGGTTAAACAATTTGGTGATTTGTAAGCTCAGAATGGCCTGTTAGATGATTGTAGTTGAGTCTCATCAAATGGTTGACCGAATTGGTGATTTGTAAGCTCAGAATGGCTTGTTACGTGATTGTAGCTGATTGTCATCACACGGTTGACCAATTTGGTGATTTGTAAGCTCAGAATGACTTGTTACATGATTGTAATTGATTCTCAATGAACGGTTGACCGATTTGATTATTTGTAAGGTCATAATGGCTTGTTACATGATTATAGTTGATTCTCATCAAACGATTTATCAATTCAGTGATTTATAAGCTTAGAATGACTTGTTACATGATTATAGCTTATTGTCATTGAACGATTCAATGATTTGTAAGCTCAGAATGACTTCTTACATGATTGTAGCTAATTGTCATCGAATGGTTGATGAATTCTATGATTTGTAAGCTCAGAATGGCTTGTTACATGATTATAGATGATTTTCAATAAACGCTTGATAGATTTGGTGACTTGTAAGCTCAGAATGGCTTGTTACCTGATTGCAATTGATTCTCATCAAACGGTTAACCGATTCGGTCATTTGTAAGATCAGAATAGCTTGTTACATGATTGTACCTAATTCTCATCGAATGTTTGACCAATTCAGCGATCTGTAAGCACATAATGGCTTGTTACATCATTGTAACTGATTCTCATCGAACGGTTGACCGATTCGGTGATTTGTAACCTTAGAATGGCTTGTTACATGATTGTAACTGATTCTGATCAAACGGTTGACCTATTCAGCAATTAATAAGCTGAGAATGGCTTGTTACATGATTATAGCTAATTCTCATCGAATGGTTGACTGATTCATAGATTTGTAAGCTCAAAATGGCTCGTTACATGATTATAGTTGATTCTCATCGAACAATTGACTGATTAATTGATTTGTCAACACAAAATGGCTGTTTACGTGATTGTAGCTGATTCTCATCGAACGGTTGACCGATTCATTGATTTATAAGCTCAAAATGGCTTGTTACATGATTATAGTTGATTCTCATTGAACAGTTGACCGATTCAGAGATTTGTAAGCTTAGAATGGCTTGTTACATGATTGTAACTAATTCTCATCGAATGGTAGATTAATTCAATGACTTGTAAGCTCAAAATTTCTTGTTACGTGATTGTAATTGATTCGCATCGAACGCTTGATCGATTCGGTGATTTATAAGCTCAAAATGGCTTGTTTTGTGATTGTAATTGATTCTCATCGAACAGTTGACCTTCGATGATTTGTAAGCTCAGAATGGCTTGTTACATGATTGTAGTTGATTCTCATTGAATGGTTCACCAATTTAGTGATTTGTAAGCTCAGAATGGTTTCTTACATGATTGTAGCTTATTCTTATCGAATAGTTGACCGATTCACTAATTTGTAAGCTCAGAATGGCTTGTTACATGATTGTAGCTGATTCTCATCGAACGGTCGATCGATTCAGTGATTTGTAAGCTTAGATAGCTTGTTACTTGATTGTAGCTGATTCTCATCGAATAGTTGACCGATTTAGCAATTTGTAAGATCAGAATGGCTTGTTTCATGATTATGGTTGATTCACATCGAACGGTTGACCAATTCAGTGATTTTTAAGATCAGAATGGCTTGTTACATTATTGTAGCAGATTCTCATCAACCAGTTGACCAATTCGGTGATTTGTAAGCTCAGAATGGTTTGTTACATGATTATAGCTCTGATTATCATCCAATGGTTTACCGATTCATTTATTTGTAAGCTCAGAATGGCTTGTTACCTAATTGTAGATGATTCTCATCAAATTTTTGACCGATTCGATGATTTGTAGGCTTAGAATGGCTTGTTACATCATTGTAGCCAATTCTCTTCAAACAATTGACCTATTCAATGATTTGTAAGCTCAGAAGTGCTTCTTACGTGATTGTAATTGATTCTCATTGAACGGTTGACTGATTCATTTATTTGTAAGCTTAGAATGGCTTGTACGTGATTGTAGTTGATTCTCATTGAACGGTTGATCGATTCAGTGATTTGTAAGCTTAGAAGGGCATGTTACATGATTGTAGTTGGTTCTCATCAAATGTTCAAATGATTCGGTAATTTATAAGATTAAAATGGCTAGTTACGTGATTGTAATTGATTCTTATTGAATGGTTGAACAATTCGGTCATTTGTAAGCTTAGAATGGCTTTTTACATGATTGTAATTGATTCTCAGCGAATGGTTGACCGATTCAGTGATTTGCAAGGTCATAATGGCTTTTTACATGATTTTAATTTATTCTCATCGAACGGTTGATCGATTCGATGATTTGTAAGCTCTGAATGGCTTCTAACATGATTTTAAATGATTCTTATCGAATAGTTGATAGATTCAGTGATTTGTAAGCTCAGAATGGCTTGTTACATGATTGTAATTGATTCTTTTTGAATGGTTGACCGATTCGGTGATTTGTTAGCTCAAAATGGTGTGTTACGTTATTGTAATTGATTCTCATCAAACGGTTGACCTATTCAGTGATTTGTAAGCTCAGAATGGCTTGTTACGTGATTGGAGATGATTCTCATCAAACGGTTGACCTATTCAATGATTTGTGAGCTCAGAGTGGCTTGTTACGTGATTGTAGCTGATTCTCGTCAAACGGTTGATCGATTCAGTGATTTGTAAGCTCAAAATGGCTTGTTACATGATTGTAACTAATTCTCATTGAACAGTTGATTGATTCGATGATTTGTAAGCTCAGAATGACTTGTTATGTAATTGTAATTGAGTCTCATTGAACAATTGACTAATTATGTGATTTGGAAGCTCAAAATAGCTTGTTACGTGATTGTAGCTCCTTCTCATCCAATGGTTGACTGATTTGGTGATTTGTAAGGTCAAAATGGCTTGTTAAATGATTGTAGCTGAGTCTTATCGAACAATTGACCGAATCGAGGATTTGTAAGCTCAAAATGTCTTGTTACATGATTATAGTTGATTGTCATCAATCTGTTGACCAATTTGGTGATTTTTAAGATCAGAATGGCTTGTTACATGATTGTTATTGATTCTTATTGAACAGTTGACCGATTCATTGATTTGTAAGCTCAGAATGGCTTGTAACGTGATTGTAGCTGATTCTCATCGAACGGTTGACCGATTTGGTGATTTGTAAGCTTAGAATGGCTTGTTACGTGATTGTAATTGATTTTCATTGAATGGTTGACCAATTCAATGATTTTCTAGAATAGAATGGCTTGTTACATGATTATAGTTGATTCTCATCAAACGGTTGATCGATTTGATGATTTCTCAGCTCAGAATCACCTTTTACATGATTGTAGTTGATTCTCATTGAATGGTTCAGTGATTCAGTGAGTTGTAAGCTAAGAATGGCTTGTTACGTCATTGTAGCTGATTCTCATCGAACGGTTGACCAATTCGGTGAATTTTAAGCTTAGAATGGCTTGTTACATGATTGTAGCTGATTCTCATTGAATGGTTGACCGATTCATTGATTTGGAAGCTTAGAATGGCTTGTTACATGATTGTAGCTGATTCTCATCGAACAGTTGACCGATTCGGTAATTTGTAAGCTTAGAATGGCTTGTTACATGATTGTAGTTGATTCTCATCAAATAGTTGACCGATTTGGTGATTTGTAAGCTTAGAATGGCTTGTTATATGATTGTAGCTGATTCTCATCGAATGGTTGATCGATTGAGTGATTTGTAAGTTAAGAATGACTTCTAAATTGATTGTAATCGATTCTCATCAAATGGTTGATCGATTCAATGATTTTCTAGCTCAGAATGGCTTGTTACATGATCGTAGCTGATTCTCATCGAACGGTTGACTGATTCGATGATTTGTCAGCTCAGAATCACTTATTACATGATTGTAGCTGATTGTCATTAAACAGTTGACCGATTCGGTGATTTGTAAGTTCAAAATGGCTTGTGACAGATTGTAGCTTATTCTCATTGAACAGTTGACCGATTCGATGATTTATCAGCTCAAAATCAATTGTTACATGATTGTAGCTGATTCTCATTAAATAGTTGACCGATTCAGTGATTTGTAGGCTCATAATGGCTTGTTACGTGATTGTAGCTGATTCTCATCGAACGGTTGATTGATTCAGTATTTGTAAGCTTAGATTGGCTTGTTACCTGATTCTGATTGATTCTCATCAAATGGTTGACCGATTCGGTGATTTGTAAGCTTTGAATGGTGTGTTACGTGATTGTAGGTAATTCTCATCGAACGGTTGACCGATTCAGTGATTTGTAAGCTTGAAATGGCTTGTTACTTGATTATAGCTAATTCTCATCGAACAGTTGAGCGATTCAGTGATCTGTAAGCTTAGAATGTCTTGTTATATGATTATAGCTAATTCTCATCAAATAGTTGATCGATTTGGTGATTTTTAAGCTCAGAATGGCTTGTTATGTGATTGTTATTGATTTTAATCGAATGGTTGACCGATTGGGTGATTTGTAAGCTCAAAATGACTTGTTACCTGATTGTAATTGATTCTCATCGAATGGTTGACTGACTCATTGAGTTATAAGCTCAGAATAGCTTGTTACATGACTGCAATTGATTCTAATGGAACGGTTGACCGATTTGGTGATTTGTAAACTCAGAATGGGTTGTTACATGATTGTAATTGATTCTCATCGAAGGGTTGACCAATTCAATGATTTGTAAGCTTAGAATGGCTTGTTATGTGATTGTAATTGATTCTCATCAAATGGTTGATTGATTCAGTGATTTGAGCTCAGAATGGCTAGTTATGTGATTGTAGATTTTTTTCAATGAATAGTTGACTGATTCGGTGATTTGTAAGCTCAAAATGGCTTGTTACGTTATAATAGCCAGTTCTCATCAAACGGTTGACCAATTCGGTATTTGTAAGCTTAGAATGGCTTGTTACCTGATTATAGTTGATTCTCATTGAATGGTTGACCATTTCAGTGATTTATAAGCTTAGAATGGCTTGTTACATGATTGTAGCTGATTTTCATCAAATCGTTGACCGATTCAGTAATTTGTAAGCTCAGAATGGCTTGTTACATGATTGTAGCTAATTCTCATTGAACAGGTGAATGATTTGGTGATTTGTAACGTAAGAATGGCTTGTTACATGATTGTAGTTGATTGTCATCGAATGGTTGACTAATTCGGTGATTTGTAAGCTTAGAATGGCTTGTTATGTGATTGTAGCTTTCTTGTCTAAGTTTTCTCTTATTGAATATTCTTTCTATCCCTGTGCTTTCTTTTCTAAGTTTTCTCTTATTGAATATGATATACTGGCTTTGTTAGAGAAATCTTGGAATTCCAGGGCCCTTCTTTCTTTCAGCTTATTTGTGTACTATTATGTCTGATTTGATTTGAATGAGTTTGTGGATATACTTCAACCCCCTATCATTCTATCTCATTCCTGTGCCCTTTTGCTGAGGAGAACATTTTCTTGCAGGTCATAGTCTGTGTCTTTTATTCAGACCTCTCTGTGAAACATTGATGCAAGCCTGTTTAGGAAGATTATGTTCTATTAGATCTAACATCTTTCATGCTAATTTGGTCAATATATTATGTTCATGTCAATTTGTTGTATCACCTAGTAGGTAGTTTGATTTTAGTTATTTCCCTTTCATGCATTCCTCCTATCCCTTTTCCCTCAAGAGTTTACTTTCCTGTCAAGAAGAAAATTAAGGTGATTATCCAAGAGGAACCAGCCTAGAATCTAGAGGTCTCATCTTGGTTAGCATTTGTCCCACAACCTGGAGATGATTCCCATGCTATACTAGGTTATCAAGACCAAGAGAGCTTGAACCAAGGGTGCAAACTTAGTGTATAACATTTTTGGCACTCCCGGTGGGACCAAGGGGTCATAGTTTTCATATCACTTGTTGGTCCTGATATTCTTCCAACAAGTTGTAGATCTCTGAGAGGTCACATTTCATATATCTAATGTTCCATGGTGGAAGATGAGCTAGTTGCAAAGATTGATTATATGAACAAGTAGTTAGAAGAGCATGCGTATCATGCTCAAATCCAACAATAGCAAGCTTTGGCACAACAGGATGAAGGTTATAGGAGGTATCTGGTAGAGCAATACAAGAGAAATGAGGCCAAACTTGCTAGAGGGTTGGAAACACAAAAGAAGTTTTATGAAGAGGTGTTGGAAACATAGAAAAGGCACACGAGGATGCAAGCAAAGGAGCAATTTGATGCTAGATGGAAGCAGTATGAAAAGTTTATTATAGGACATCAACAAAATCAAGCAACCCTTGCAAGCAACCTAGCGACACTAAACAAAGTTTACAAGGAAAATTTGATAAAGGTTAGTGTTGCTATAGCTGTAAAAGAAGAAGATTTCCAAAGAACATTAGCGGCTCATGATGAATCCCATCAAAGAGAGCTATAGGATCTCAAGAAAAATAAAGGATTCCTAGCTTCTGCGGCTAAAACATATAAGAGAGGCTATCAGATGCAGATTGAGAAATGTTTTCAACACAAGGAAGAAAAGGAGACCATTGAACAAAAGATTACTGATCTAAAGGAGGTTCTCTTTGAACAAGTCAAGACAAATGAGATTTTAGCAAATCATGATAATTGTGTTGACAGTAGTATACTTCTCCTACAAGAGAATCAGGAAGATGAAGAAGAAGATTACTTTTGGGACAAGATGGAGCAGTTCTGCTTACATCTTGATGATAAGCCCACATTTCAAGAGAACACCTACAAGCTACAGGAGATAATTATTTATAGCCAGCATAAGGAAGAGATCAATCAGACTAGAATAATCTCTCAAGAGCCTGAGTCTATCAAGGAGAGCCCCAAGTCCAACATCTCTCATGGCTGCCCTATCAGGCATTTGGCCAGGATGGAGGCTATCAAAGAAGTACAAATTGTGTCGGCATCTCAATATGATATTCCACCAAAAGATGAAGTTGAGAATGAACCAAATCAGCTTGTTGTCCCTATTGACCAAGTAAGTAAAGACCTGTTGTTGATCGTCGTCTCCCTTTAGAATGATGGTGTTTACAATCAGCTTGACCAAGTGAGTAAAATTCATATAAGTCAAATCCTTGTCAAGCAAGTGATCATACATATCTCCTATGTTCATTTTATAATAGCTTTCCAAAAGCATGTGGATTATTGTGAACTTAAAAGGATGGGAAGCTATTTTTCACAATCAGTGAATGGTTTTGTTTGACCAGTTTTGTTTTATTTGCACTGGTTAGTTTAGGGTAGGGTAGTTTTCCTGCTTTCTGTTAATTTCTAGCTTAGTTTTCCCTATTTTCCAAGAAGTGCCCATGGACATTTTTTGTTCCTCCCAGTTCCAAGTCTGTCTCTTTGTCAAGAAATTTTTATGCTCAGAAGATGACTCTATGCCTAATGAATTGTTTTAAGGCCACTGATCTAATGTATAGCAGGCTGACATCTAGTAGAAATCACCAAAATGTTACCAAAAATTTTCTATCTATTCAATTTTGGGTACAAACCCTCAAGTTTGAAAAAATGTTATCGTTAGAGGTAAAAAACCCTAAAAACCCTATGGCCTATTCTATTTTGTCATTACCTTTTTTGGCCACTTAAGTCTCCATTTTACATGTGCACTTTATAAGCTAAGGCTAGTCACAAGATCTCTAAAGCTCGACAAAATATTCTTTTCTATCTCTCAACCCCATGACTTAAGTGATTTTCCTTACTGTAGTTATAACTCATGTCAGCGCTGGGTTAAGAGTTTCTCTTCAGTCAGGAAGTCGCGAGAGTTAACCGTGGTCAGTCAAAATTTTAAGAGACTTTGAGATTCACTCAGTCGGGAGGTTGCTGGATATTACCATGGTCAAAGGTGGTCAGTTCAGGGTGAAGAATGATGCAATGATAGTGTGCCATGTACTCAATGGGCCCGGATGCAATTCAGTTGGTCGCTAATTCAAAGGATCTAACCAAGGTTTATGTTGGGTTTTTATTTTTCTCAATCACAAAGTCTCATAATGGTGATGAGTTAAGTTAATTCATCCAGTGACTTGGAGACCTGCGGTTTAGCCGCGTGGTCTCATAACATACCTAGGGTCAAAGATTTCATTTGGCGATTTTGAGATTCAATGAAAAGGATAACTCAGGGTCAGTGCACGGTTAGGTCAGACAACAAGGCAAAAATCTTAGCAGTGACAAATCATAAGCACCACATGTTTCAGGTGGGCCCAGGCTCTATAAAGCTTAGTCTCCAAGTCACGTAATGAGAAGCGAATATTCCAGTTTATCTAGCAATTGTGAGATTTTCCTTAGTCGGGTGATCTCATAACAAGAAAGGAATATTCCAAGATGTCTAGTGACTTAGAGATTGAAGGCTAGTCGCTAGATCTCTGAATTCAAATACATGATTAAATATGAGTTGAAAAGCCCTTAGTTGGGAAGTCCCTAGATGTAATTGTTACCCAAATTTCCCTATCCCATACAAATTTGGCCATAGGTTGGGAGGTCCAGTATTTTGTTAGCCATGTTGGAACCTCTGAGAAGTTTTCATGGTTTCCATCTCCCCTTTTGGTCTCTACAAATCTTTTAGCTCTCTGGTCTGCAAGCCTTTCAATTCAAAAATGTGACCGTTGGCAAAAAACCCCAAAAGCCTTAAACCCTAAGCCCTTTAGCCTGTTCTTTTTCATCGTTACCTTTTCAATCACTTAAGTTCTCCTTTTTCCACGTGCTCTTTATTTTCTAACTAGTCACAAGATCTCTTATTCCTAGTGGTTAAGTCCTTAACATCCAGCAACCTGGCAAGCGGTTACTATTATGTTTGGTAATCTCAGTTCTGAAGCAGTTAAAGTTTGAGCATGATCAATGGCTATCATTATACCACTAAGGAAATGTGCTCGGGGGTAGGTATCATGGTATAACAATGGTCATCGATCTTCATTCCAACGTAGCACTTCAGTTGTCAGTGGATCCACTACCACATAGTCTGAGGTGTTTGCTCTTGATTGGTCGTGGGATTGTGATGTGGAAACATGTCAAAGCGGGCCCAGTGAGTTGTCTTTCCCTAAGATCTAACGGATGTCTTATGATCACAAGGAATCTTCTGAGCCCATGCGATCATACAACAACCGTTGATCTTTCTTTATTGCTAGGTTCCTGTCAGGTGGGTCCTCATTGTGACGTGCTTGCGTTTCATTGGTTAGATGGATGGTGACAAGGATTTGTCAGTGGGCCCAAGGTTTTTGGCTTATGAGGTGAGTTAAAGTTCAGACATGATCTACGATTCTTGTTATACCACTCAGATAAGATGCATGTTGTTTAAGGTTGTGGTATAGCGATAACTGTCCAATGAAAGGTTAAGGATGCCGTGGGTCCGTGTTGCTAGGAGGTGCTAAGGTGCTTGATTCTTATTGGTTGCTAGGAAGAATAGTTGGCATTTATCAATGGGTTTGAGTATCTTAGGTGAGGTGGTAGTTGATGAAGATCTATAGTTGTCGCATGATCACAAGGAATCTTCTGAGCCCATGCGATCATGCAACCACCATCTGATGCAAAGTCAAGATTCTTCTATCTTCTGAGGTGCCAGTCATGTTGAAGTTTTTGCTTCTCATTGGTTTTGACTGATGATGTGGCCATTGACTTTTCAAGGGGGTTTATGACTATTTCAAGGGTTGGCCTAAGCTATTGATCTGTCGAGAAATGCTGATATCGATGGCCACATTTTAAACTGGGACCCAGTAGTTGTTGGAACACAAATTTGAATCTTTCTACGGGGTTTCACTAGTATTTGATTCAATGAACCGTGAGCGACAAGGGGTAGCTCAGAATTGATGTTTCAGGACAGTTGTAGTTGGAAAGGATGATGAAGAGATTTGGGCAGCCATCGCGTGTGATTTCTCAAGTACCATATCAATTTTTCTTATGCCGAAAAAGCATTAAAGGGTGGTGCCACTTGTGACCGGTTTGGTTTTTTAAACTCAAATATCTGTAATGATCAAATTTTAGACATTTATGATGATCCTAACTTACAGAGATAAGGGTCATGGTTATGGCGTGAGGTTTTCAACTTGTAGAGGTGGACATTCAAGATATTTGATCGGCCAAGACATTTCAGAGATACATTTATGATCAGATATGACAGAGTTAGGGTTTGATTATTTTATAAAAATCTATGTAACCCTAGTTAGATTTTTGCTCCTACCTATGTGCAATTAAGGAGATGTATATAATGTTTTTTGGAGCTTTTGGAAGCTCAGAGTTTACAATTGTAAAAGAGAGATTTTCTTTTTGAGGAGTTATCCGTGGCATTCTTTCTGCCCTCTGGCTTTCTACAATTTGTAACCTTTCATTGAGGTTTAGATATTACAAAGGTATTTTGTGACATCCTTTCTGTCGCTATGCCTTCTTGTCTGAATTTTTTCTTATTGAGTTAAGTATATGTATGTTTTCAGTAATATCTTAGGGTTCTTGATCCCTCTTCCTTTCTGCAATTCATGTGTATTCCTGAGGATGATTTGATTTGAATGATCTTGTGGGTATACTTCAACCCCCTGACAATCTATCTTATTCCTATACCTAGTCACAAAAGTGGATGTTTTTTTGCAGGTTATAGATTGTGTCTAATTCCTAGGAATGCTATTGTTTGTGAAATTCTCTCTTTCCCTGAATAGCCTCTTTCTATTGCAGACCCTTCTATGAAATATTGATGCAAGCCTATTCAGTAAGTTGTGATCTCTTAGACCTAAGTTTATGCACTGATTTCATCCTCCATACTTTAATTCATACCATCATTTTGGTGTATCACCTAGTAGGATAGTTTTCTTTCAGTTATTTCCCTTTCACGCATTCCTCCTATCCATTTTCCCTCAAGAATTTACTTTCATGTCAAGAAGAGCAAATTAAGGTGATTATCCAAGAGGAACCAGCCTAGAACCTGGAGGTCTCATCTCAGTTAGCATAGGTCCCACAACCTAGAGATGATTCCCATATTATACTAAGTTATCAAGACCAAGAGGGCTTGAAACAAGGGTGCAAACTTAGTGTATAACAATTCTGGCAAGCCTGGTGGGACAACATAAAAAGTTTATGTTTGAAAATTATGTTATCTCTGATATACTGATTGCATAATATAGACTTTATAAAAGTTTTTCTATCAAGTATATCTGGCGACTCCACTAATTTCATAGATTCGGGCTAATCTTGTTCAAGGTTTATGAGAAAGATTGAGACTAGGAGCTCAAAGCCCACTAAATTTTTAGATTTTCCCTTAAAAAGAGGCTACAAAGGTAGATCAACCTAGAGAACATCTCCTGCAAGGAGAGTATAGTCTATACCACTTGATACTTCAAAAATGAGACCTTTTCCCTTTCATCTCAGAAGAAGAGGAAGATCTCTAACCAGAGATCTAGAAGAAGATTCAAATCCAACATCCAATACAACTCACACATTTTCTACTCAGCAAATTTTAGCTCCTACAATGGCTAGGAAGTTTGCTTTTGCACCTTTTAACCAAGGGAGTCCATTGAAGTTTTCTCAACATCATGATGCACCCTTGATGGCATTAAAGAGTCTTCCTAATTTCACAGGTGAAGGACAAACTACAACTTTTGAACACATTTGAGATGTGACCACTATCTGCAACAAGTTATTAATAGCCTCCCTAAAGGGTAAGGCTCTTGAATGGTTTAGAACTTTAACTGTTGGTTCCATTAATTCATGGGATGGATTAGGAGATGCATTGAGTAAACATTTTGAGGATAAATCAGACAACTTGTCTTTGGTTGAGCAGCTGACAACCATTAAAAGAGATCCTCAAGAACAAATGACAGACTATAACAATAGATTTCTCAAGACATGGAATAGAATTCTAGTCTCGGTAAGGCCATCAGCTGACCATGCTTTCCTATACTTCTTGCAAAGTTTGAATGGTCAGATTTCTGTCATGATCCAATTTATGGGAGGTACCTCTCTACCCCAAGCTTTTGACATAGTTGTCAGAGCTAAAAATTGTTTAATCCAGGCAAGCAGAATAGCTAGAAGGCCAACCATGCCCATCTTTCCTAGCCTTCAGCCCATTGCACCTTTACAAGTACCCCCATTTATCCCTATTCCCACCATATTAGCACCTTAGGCAAGTACTAGTAGTGAGGAGCTAAAGGCAAGTCTCTCTCAAGAGCTACAAGAGATGAAGAATAGTCAACAAACTAGTTAGTAAGAGATGATGAATTTGCTGCAGACTTTAACTAAAGAGGTCACAAATCTAAAGAGGCAAAGGCAAGGAATCAGACCACCCTTTCAACCACAAGGCCAAAGTCCTAATCAACAATATCAGAATCAGGGACAGCCTTATCAACAAAATAGGCCACCATACCAAGGAGGTTATCAAGGACAGGCAAAATTTTAATCAAAGACCATTCCAACCATACAACCCTGCACCTCTCAATTCTGTGAATCCAGTTAGGGACATGGTCCCTAGTCAAAATTATATGGTTATGGACAATGAATGGTGTTTCCCTTGTAATCAGCCTCATAATCAGGCTACATGTTCAAATGGATGGATGAACCGAGCACTAATGGTTCAAAATGCCTCACAAGCTCAATCTGAGGCTTCTTCTAGTGGATCAGTTCCTCAACAAGAACCACAAGATAATGAGACTGCTCTTTTCAATTGGGAGCAACAAGACTTCAATGGAGTCATCGGTGAACCTTCCATTGCTACCAACACAAGGTCAAAGAGAAGAGCTCAAGACATGGAGTGAGAAAATCCTGGGACTAAAGCTACTACATCTACAGAACCAATACAGCAGGCTACTCCCATCGTATTTAAGAATGTTTCTGCCATTACAAGAAAAGAAGGCCAGACTCTCAAAGAGGTGGAGCCCATCATAGTAAAAGCACAACAAAGGGTACACACTGTGACACCTTTCAACATTGTAGACAACATGAAGAAGGTGAATATTACTATGTCTATGTGGGATTCTTTGGCTATTCTAGGACAACCTGAGATTTTGAAAAGAGCTATGACTAAAATGACAACCCCTCAGCCTACAAAAGAGATTGCAAAGCCAGTGTTGGTCAACACTGATCAAGAAGAGGAGGCTCCAAGTTGTAACTTCAAAGCCAATCCCATGCAAGGTAGGAACTCAAAACCACCTCCCTTTTATGTATCTTTAATTATTGGAAAATCCTTAGTACATAATTGTATGGTAGATAGTGGAGCTACTAGTACTGTAATGCCCAAAAAGGTGGCTGGTCAATTAGGACTTCAATATGAACCCCTCCAAAAGAAGGTTACACAACTTGATGGATCCTCAGTTAACACTATAGGTGTAGCTAAGGATACTAGTCTAATCCTTCATGCAAGTCCTAATTTCTCCATCCTACTTGATATATATATCATAGATCTCCCTGCTTTATTTTCCATATGTCTATCAAGGGAGTTTATAGCCAAGATAGGTGGCTATCTTTCTTCTGACTGGTCTCACATGCTTTTTCACACAAGATATGGTACCAAGGTCACCATTAAATCTAAATCATTAGCAGCACACCATATAGATCCATATGTGTCCAATACCATTAATACAAATTGCCCTGTATTTGATGGCAATGATTTCCCAACTATTAGAGAAGCAAACACTAAGACAAAAAATATCCCTGATATTTTATTAGATGAACTACAATCAGAAAAGGCTTTTGAGGCCCAAGAAAATGTCATTTGGGATGCTGGTTTGGGAAGTTATTTGATACAAGAGAGTGGATCTATAGAACCAAACCTCTTTAAAGAGGACACTGATTCAGAGGATCAGAGCAATCAGGTTTGGGAATTGTTTTTTGATGGAGTTAGAAGCAGACATGGCTCTAGTGGTGGTGCTATGCTAGTGTCCCCAAAAGGTGAAAGGTACTATGCAACTTCTAGATTTAGTTTCTCTTGCACTAGCAACACTACAGAATATGAAAGTCTAGTGAATGGACTGGAGTGGGCTAGGAAAAGAGAGCTCAAAGCCCTAAAACTTTATGGTGATAGTGAGTTAGTAGTCAGCTAGGTGAGAGGGATAAGTGCAACCAAAAATGACACTCTGAAAGCATACAAACATAGAGTTTGGGATGCGATTGAAGACTTTTATACTTTCAATATTGTGGCCATCCCTAGAAAGCTGAATCAAAATGCAGATAGATTAGATGCTATTGGGTCTCAATATGACATTCCTAATAGTATTCCAAAAGGGGAGACCCAACAACATATCAAAGTAATTGTCAGACCTTCTATCCCTGATAATGACACTAATTGGCAAGTGTTTGACAATGATGAGCAAATTCTGCAATTCCTGTTTGAAGAGGATGTCTTCTCAAATCATAACCAACATAGGCTATTGCAAAATTATGGTCACCAAGTAATACAACTCAAGTCTAACAAAATGCCTAAAGGTCTTGTCACCTTAGAGACTATCTTCAACAAGGATGACCAAGTCAAGAAGAATAAAGTTGGCCTGGTAGTTCAATAGGAACATTGTGTTGAATTAGAATTGGAACTAGGTAAAAGCTTACAATTTGGAAAAGTAAACACTGATTTGGAAAAGCAGGCTTACACCCAATTTTTCAAGGAATTCGGTGATGTTTTTGCATGGCAATATGAAGACCTTAGAGGTTTTAATCTAGCCCTTGCTCAGCACACTATTGAACTAGAGCCTAATGCCAAGCCAGTAAGGCAAAAAAAAAGCCCTGTTAATCCCAAGCTTGAGCCACTTATGTATAAAGAAGTGCTCAAATTGATAGAAAGTGGTATCATCTACCCCATCAAGCATACTAGTTGGGTTTCTAACCTTGTTCCTATAAGGAAGAAGAATGGGGAGTTGAGGTTATGTGTTGACTTCAGGGATCTTAACAGAGCCTCTTTAAAAGACCGCCATCCATTACCCTCTATGGAACAAATCTTACAATGTGTCTCTAGATTTGAGAGATTTTCATTATTGGATGGCTATTCAAGATATAATTAGATCCTAGTTAATGAAGAGGATCAATACAAGATTGCATTTACAACCAAGTGGGGAACCATGGCTTATCAAAAGATGCCCTTTGGTTTGTCAAATGTAGGTGCTACTTTTCAAAAGGCAATGGATATGGCCTTTAAAAGCCTCATGTACAAGTTTGTACTGGTCTACTTAGATGACATAACTGTCTATTCTAAACATGCAGCAGATCATATCAAACACTTGAGGAAAATCTTTGAAAGATGTAGAGAGTTTGGGATATCTCCTAATCCCAAGAAATGTGTGTTTGCAGTTCATGAAGGAAAATTGTTAGGATATATAGTATCCAAGAAAGGAATTACATTAGACCCTGAAAGGATTGCAGCCATCCTAGAACTACCATTGCCACATCATAAGAAAAGTCTCCAATCTTTCATAGGAAAGATTAATTTTGTTAGGCATTTCTTGACTAATATTGCAGATTTATTGAAGCCTTTGATAGCCATTTTAAAGAAGAGTTCAACTTTCAGCTGGACTAAAGAAGGAAAGGCCAGTTTCCAAGCCATCAAGGAGGCCTTGACTGAAGCTCCTGCTCTATTAAACCCAAATTTCAGTAAGGATTTTATCCTTTATGCTTATGGAGGTCATGATGCTATATCTGCTATGTTGAATCAAGAAAATTCAGATGGGTTGGAGCAGCCTATTGCTTTCTTCAACAAATGTTTAGAAGAGCATGAACAAAGGTACTCTTTTGTGGAGAAACATGTACTTGCTATGGTAAAAAGTCTTAAAAAGTTCAGATATCTATTGACCCATGGCAAGGTACACTTGAAGGTTACTCATCCAAGTGTCAAAGAATTTTTTCTTTCCAAGGACCTGAATGAGAAGAGAACTGGTTGGATTACCAAAGTGATGGAGTATGACATTGATATCCAAACCACCAAACTGGTTAGAGGAAGAGGTCTTTGTGAGCATTTGGTAGGGGATGAAAGTTCAAAGAAAATAGAGCAAACAGATTCATCTCTGGTTGTGCATTCCACAGAGGAACATGCCAAGGCATCAGGTTGGTTGCCTAACATGATTCATTACTTGAAGATAGGACAATGTACTGCGGGCCTAGATTCAACAAAAAGAAGATATTATAGGTTACAATCTGTTCCCTTTGTGCTGATAGATGAGGTTATTTTTAGAAAGGATCACAATGGTGTCCTTTTAAGATGTACTGATTTAGAAAAGATAGCTGATGTCCTATTTGAATTTCATGATGAGCCTTCTGGAAGTCACTTTTCTCCTAGGACTACTACTTTTAAAATCATGAGGGCCAGATACTATTGGCCATCTATCTTCAAGGATAGTCATGAGTATGTGAGAAAATGCATCAAATGTGCTATTTTTGTAGGAAAAGAAAGGCTTGTAGCTCTACCCCTTTAGCCAATTGTTACTAAATTTCTAGGCATGTTGAAATTTAGTTTTATTGTAACATTGTATAAACTGATCATGCATTGTTTCTATATATTTCATTTCAATCATCTTATTCTGAGCAAGAAAGGACAAAGTTCATTGTATAGATCAAATTTGATATGTACAATTTTCATTTTTACAACTAATAAAATGATTTGAAATACTGAAGAGAAAATCTCATACAAGCCGTGAGTATAGCTTACTAGCTTTCTACTAAAAATGGAATTGCATTGCATAAACAGATAGAATATGTATAAAGAATAGAGGTGAGGTTAGGGATAACTAGTCATTGCCTTTTATGCTTTGACTGGTTATATCCTGCAACATTGTTTTCATCCAGCTCCTAGCCTCCAAGATTCCTTGATATCTGCAAAAAATGAAAGAAAAGTAGTGTTAGATCTCGAAAGATCTAAGCAATGACAGGATATCCTAAGCTACTATTACATATGCAATCTGTTTTTGCAATTCAAATATCAAAAGAAAGTAAGCTATATTCATTGTTCAACTGAAAGAGCTCTCTAAAAGACAAAAAGGTTGTTTACAGGTGTCACGAGCCTATGCTCGAACCTTGTGAACAAAATTTTTGAGTAAACATGAGAAAAGAAAGTACAACAGTGATTGTTGCTGCAAAGAAGCATTAAAGGGACGTGCTATTCTTAGCATTGAAACCTTTTGGATCAAATCAGTAGCAATAAGTGTTAAACCAGTATGAGGTATTAAAGGGACAGTTTGATACTTGAAACCTTTTATCTCACTTTACCAGATAATTTCGCAGTATTTTCATAACAGAGAGGTTCATAATGCTTTTAGTTTCATGCTTAATGCAGCAAAATCTCAATGAAACTAATCATCAGGTAAGTTTCATTGAGATGTTTGTGGCATTAAGTTAAGGTTGAAAACCAATTTTCAAATGAACCTGTAGTGATCCTGTTTTGAATCATTTTCAGAAGGAGCTTACAGTATGCACTTGATTTGTGGTAAAGAAAGTGCAGTTGACCTCATTCTTTGGGTCAATTGTACTTGCTTTACCATTAATCAAGTTATCAATTTTTGAAATGTTCCATAACAATGTTCAAACATTACAGCAGGGCAATAATGAGCATGGGAGACCATGATGTTCAGATTCAGGAAACAACAGAAGCAAAAGCATTTAAAAAAGGCAGAGACGGCTGAAGCAACAGGAGTTTGATGACAGTGAGCAATGCACAAGCAGCAGCTGGTTCAATACAAAAAGGAAGGAAAATACCTAGCTTGGAAAAAGAAAGTGGAGGATGAACTCTATAAAATATACAATGATATTCTATCTATAATTGATGAACATTTACTTCCTTCTTCCACTTCAGGAGAATCTACTGTCTTTTATTACAAGATGAAAGGAGATTACTACCGATATCTTGCTGAATTCAAAAATGGACATGAAAGGAAAGAGGCTTCTGACCAATCTTTGAAGGCTTACCAGGCTGCTTCAAATACTGCAGCTACAGATCTACCTCCCACTCATCCTATCAAGCTTGGCTTAGCACTGAACTTTTCAGTTTTCTATTATGAAATTTAGAATTCACCTAAAAGAGCTTGTCATTTGGCAAAACAAGTTTTCGATGAAGCCATTGCAGAGCTTGATACACTCAGTGAGGAGTCCTATAAGGATAGTACACTGATAATGCAATTATTGAAAGACAATCTTACTTTGTGGACTTCAGATTTGCAAGAAGATGGAGAGATGGTGCAGTCAATGAAGAATGTTGCCAAATTGGACCTGGAGCTAACTGTGGAGGAGAGAAACTTGCTTTTTGTTGGCTATAAGAATGTTGTTGGTGCTAGGAGGGCTTCGTGGCATATCATGTCATCAATTAAGCAGAAGGGAAGAAGCTAACAAATGAACACAGAAAGAAGCAACAGAAATTTTTGATGACCCTAGCAGAACAAGGGTTAAACCCTTGTATTTGTTTTTTCCAAAAAAGAGAATGTATATCATTTTCAAATGGCATTTAGAGGAGGAGAAAGAAAAATGAGTATCAACGTTTTCTTAGCCACATAAAGAAAACCCAGATGCTAGTTTTATGATGCAAGTAATATAACTATAACAGCAGTAGCTAAACCCAAATTTTGGAGGGTTTCATTTTTATTTGTCTTTCTTTCAGCAAAGAGAAGAAAAAAATATGCAGGCCGCCGTGCTACAGGAAAAGAAAGGAAAAAACCCAGAAGATTTCATAGCAACAGAAGTAAACATTTCATGTAGAGTTCCAGCAGCAAAATACAACATAAACCCTTATGTTTATTTTTCAGAAAATAGCAAAGCATATACTGGAAACGTTCATACGCAGTAACAGAAAAACCCTTTTCTAAGAGCAATGTTTCAGAATGCATGCATCAAGGAACAAGTAAAGGAAGGCATCATTCGACTTTACCTCTTCCCAGTAACAATTGGCAGTTTTTGTAAGTAATAGTCTCCCATAAAATGTGACTTGAACTATAGATGGCATGGTAATGCAGCGAGTTTCTCCAAGTTTGACGGCTCTAGCAACAGCATTGCAGTTAAACGCCCAGTCACAACCAGTCAAACTACAAATGGCAGCCAGAACAGCAACACATTCATCTTTCTTGGCATTTTCCTGCAACTTTTTAAGGGTTTTGAAACCCTTGAAGTGGCTGCCGAGTTCCTAAAAAACTTCTAAGGCAAGATAAGAAATGAAAGGCTTTCGTAGTCTTTTAGGGTATATCATCCCTAAGTTTTAATTTTGATAAGATTTTTTTTCAAATCCGAATTGTAACCGAATAATGCCAAAGCTTTTAAAACTTATTTATTTATATGTTGCAACTCATAAGTAAATAATATAGTAATATATTACTTAAGTTTAATAATATATTACTATTTTATTTACTTAATAAATAAATAAGTTTGATTTTTGTTTTAAAATTTTGTAAATAATAATTAGTTGATTTTTTATAAATCAATTAATTATTATCAAAGGATGTAAACAACTTTAAATTTTGCATAATGTTGTAATTAATAATAGTTAATTGATATTATTATAAATCAATTAATTATTATTAATAGTGCAAAATTTAAAATTTAAATGTATTCATTTTCGGATTTGGAGAGATAAGGGTGAAAAGTCAATGTATGACTGGGTGTAAAGAGGGTGATGTGTCTTTTTGACATGTTCTAGATGTTTGTTGCAAAGATGGACTCTTTTATGAGTCATTGAGTCTTTTAGGGTGTTTTATGACTAAACTGAAGTGGTCACTAGACAGATAGGTCTTTTGGAGTGTCTAGACTTCATAGGTGGCAGTTTTGAATCCCTTTTTGGAGGGATTTTTCTCACATTCGACCCCTGCATTTTAGGGGTTTTGGGTGAGAGTTTTCCTTTATATTGGATTTCATTTGTCATTGTAGGGGTTGAATTTTGGAAAAGGGAATAGCTATTATGACATTCTTTCCTCTGCCTTGTCATTTTCTGGATTGTATCATTGGGAGTTGATGTCTTTGGCCTTTGAAGGAATAATACAGCAAATTTGATCTACTTTGGAGCTCATTTTCAGTGTGTAAAACTGGTGATTGATGTTTATTTCTTGTGTTTTCTTAGAAAACCTTCAAGTTTATGTCTCATTTCTGCACCTATTGAGTTAGTAAAACTGCTATGCATAAGTCATAAGTTGTGCATCATTTTGGACTAATATTGATTGTGATTTATATCTTTTTGATATTGTTCATTTAAGCCTTCTTCTGAAACATTATTATGCAGAGATTTTCATCTAAAGTAGTGTCTTATAATTGATAATTTTTCCCATCATTGTGTTGTTGAGTATCAAATCCCCTATCTTATTCTGGTGCATCACCTTTTGGGTTTAAACAATCTTCATTTTAAGTACTTTCTACCTTTTCCTCATAAGTTTGCAGTTTTTAGTAGTTTAGGTAGAGCATCGCATAATACCAAATAGGAACCGGCCTAGAATCCAGAGGTTCAATCACTTACATAGTTCACCCACAAACTAGTGATTGTTCCCATGTTATCCAAAATTTCTAAGTGTTTAGGTGCTTAGGTTTTAGGGTGCAAATTCTGGAGATAACACCAATCAGAACAGAGCAACCATTCATGAGATGGGGCATAGACTTTATTGGCATGATTAATCCTCCATCTAGTGCAAGACACAAGTGGATAATCACTGCAATAGATTATTTCACTAGATGGATAGAAGTAGATGCCTTAAAAGAATCAAATGAGAGTGTTGTCTTAAGTTTTTATGATGATATAAATCATAGATTTGACACTCCGGACTCCATAATATCAGATAATGCATTGGCATTCACAGGCCTTAAAGTCTTAGAATGGGCAATCAAAAATGGAATTTATCTGAATACAAGTTCAAATTACTACCCTCAAGGCAATGGTTTGGTAGAATAAACTAATAAGAACTTGATTAGGATAATAAAGAAAACTCTGCAGGATAACCAGAGAGATTGGCATACTAAATTAAAGTCTACCTTATGGTTAGACAGGATCACCCCAAAGAAGATTATTGGGAATTCTCCTTATATGTTAGTAAATGGCAGAGAGACTAAGTTGTCCATTTCAATTGAATTTCCAACTTTGGACTTGGCCACTCAATATGTCCTATTTGAAGAAGGAGATCCCTTACAAATTAGGTATGCTCAGCTCATAGAGTTAGAAGAACTCAAAGATAAATCTATGAAAGATATGGAGTTTCATCAGATACAAACAAAGAAAAGTTTTGATAAAGGAGCCAGGGCTAGAAGCTTCAAAGTTGGAGATGTAGTTCTCAAGTGGGATGAGTTCAGATCAAGGCCTGACAGACATACAAAGTTTGATTCCTTTTGGGGTGGACCATTTGTTATTATAGAATGCAACGGGCCTATGCTTTTCAGCTATCAACTCTTGGAGGAAATGCCTTGCCCATATTAGTTAATGGATTCCACTTGAAGCCTTGCTTTGAGGTCAATCCTTCCTTGTAAATCTCTATGAATATGTTTCCCACTTTCTGTCCCTGCTTTCTAGGTTAGTTTTTCCTATTTTTCAAGAAGTGCCCATGCACAGTTCTATCCCTCTAGTTCTAGGTCTTTCTCTATCTCAAGGAAGTGTTTGTGCTCAAATGATGACTCCTATGCCCAATGGATCATTTTAAGGCCACTGATCAATGTCTAGTAGGCTGACATCTAGCATAAATTGCCAAAATGTTACCCAAATTTCCCTGTCCCATACAAATTTGGCCGTAGGCTGGGAGGTCCAGTATTTTGTTAGCCATGTTGGAACCTTTGAGAATTTTTCATGGTTTCCATCTCCCTTTTTGGTCTCTGCAAATATTTTAGCTCTCTGGTCTGCAAGCCTTTCAATTAAAAAATGTGATCGTTGGCAAAAAACCCCAAAATCCTTAAACCCTAAGCCCTTTGGCCTGTTCTTTTTCACCATTACCTTTTCAGTCACTTAAGTTATCCTTTTTCCACATGCTCTTTATTTTCTAACTGGTCGCAAGATCTCTTATTCCTAGCGGTTATGTCCTTAACATCTAGCGCCCTAACGAGTGGTTACTGTTATGTTTGGCGGTCTCAGTTCTGGAGCAGTTAAAGCTCGAGCATGATCAACGACTATCATTATACTGCTGAGGAAATGTGCTTGGGGGTTAGTATCATGGTATAATGATGATCATTGATCTTTATTCCAATGCAGTGCTTTAATTGTTAGTGGGTCCACTGCCACATAGTCTGAGGTGTTTGCTCCTGATTGGTCGCGGGATTGTGATGTGGAAACATGTCAAAGAGGGCCCAATGAGTTGTCTTTCCCTAAGATCTAATGAATGTCTTGTGATTGCAAGGAATATTTTGAGCCCATGTGATCATACAAAAACCATTGATCTTTCTTTATTGCTAGGTTCCTATCAGGTGGGTCCTCGGTGTGACATGCTCGTGTTTCATTGGCCGGATGGATGGTGACAAGGATTTGTTAGTGGGCCCAAGGTCTTTGGCTTATGAGGTGAGTTAAAGTTCAGACATGATCTACAATTGTCGTTATACTGCTTGGATAAGATGCATGTTGTTTAAGGTTGTGGTATAGCGACAACCATCCCATGAAAGGTTAAGGATGCCATGGGTCCGTGTTGCCAGGAGGTGCTAAGGTGCTCGATTCTTATTGGTTGGTAGGAAAAATAGTTGGCATTTGTCAGTGGGTCCAAGTATCTTAGGTGAGGTGGCAATTGATGAAGATCTATGGTTATCGCATGATCGCAAGGAATCTTTTGATCCCATGTGATCATGCGACCACCGTCCGATGCAAAGTCAAGATTCTTCTATCTTCTGAGGTGCCAGTTGTGTTGAAGTGTTCACTTCTCATTGGTTCTGACTGATGATGTGGCCATTGAATTTTCAAGGGGGTTTGTGACTATTTCAAGGGTTGGTCTGAGCCGTTGATCTGCTAGGAAATGCTGATATCGATGGCCATGTTTTAAACTGGGACCTGGTAGCCGTTGGAACCCAAATTTGAATCTTTCTGCGAGGCTTCGCCGTTATTTGCTTAGTGAACCATGAGCAACAAGGGGTAGCTCAGAATTGATGTTTCAGGACAGTTGCAATTGGAAAGGATGATGAAGAGATTTGGGTAGCCATCGCGTGTGATTTCTCAGGTACCATGTCAGTTTTTCTTGTGCTGAAAAAGCATAAAAGGGTGGCACCACCTGTGACCGATTTTGTTTTTTAAACTCAAATATCTGTAAGGATTAGAAATTAGACATTTATGATGAGCCTAACTTACAGAGATAAGGGTCATGGTTATGGCATGAGGTTTTCAACTTGCAGAGGTGGACACATAAGATATCTGATCGACGAAGACATTTCAGAGATACATTTATGATCAGATATGACAGAGTTAGGGTTTGATTATTTTATGAAAATCTATGTAACCCTAGTTAGATTTTTGTTCCTACCTGTGTGTAATTAAGGAGATGTATATAATGTTTTTTGGAGCTTTTGGAAGCTCAGAGTTTACAATTGTAAAAGAGAGATTTTCTTTGTGAGGAGTTATTCGTGGCATTCTTTTTGCCCTCGGGCTTTCTGCAGTTTGTAACCTTTCATTAAGGTTTAGATATTGCAATGGTATTTTGTGGCATCCTTTCTATCCCTATGCCTTCTTGTCTGAATTTTCTCTTATTGAGTTAAGTATATGTATGTATTTAGTAATATCTTAGGGTTCTTGATCCCTCTTCCTTTCTGTAATTCATGTGTATTCCTGTGGATGATTTGATTTGAATGATCTTGTGGGTATACTTCAACCCCCTGACAATCTATCTCATTCCTATACCTAGTCGCAAAAGTGGATGTTTGTTTGTAGGTTATAGATTGTGTCTAATTCCTAGGAATGCTATTGTTTGTGAAATTCTCTCTTTCCCTAAATAGCCTCTTTCTATTGCAGACCCTTTTATGAAATATTGATGCAAGCCTATTCAATAAGTTGTGATCTCTTAGACCTAAGTTTATGCACTAATTTCATCCTCCATACTGTAATTCATACCATCATTTTAGTGTATCACCTAGTAGGATAGTTTTCTTTCAGTTATTTCCCTTTCACACATTCCTCCTATCCCTTTTCCCTCAAGAATTTACTTGCATGTCAAGAAGAAAAAATTAAGGTGATTATCCAAGAGGAACCAGCCTAGAACCTGGAGGTCTCATCTCAATTAGCATAGGTCCCACAACTTGGAGATGATTCCCATGTTATACTAAGTTATTAAGACCAAGAGAGCTTGAAACAAGGGTGCAAACTTAGTGTATAACAGTAACTCAAGGTAAAGAATGTTTTCAACGACTTGGAGATTGCTTCGGTTGTGTGTTCTTAGGGTTTAACCCCAGTTAAGAAAAGGATTATGAGGTTCAGCGAAGTCTGTTGTCGCTTGATCTCTAGATATGCCTGGGTTAAATTAAAGGTTAACGTTATGTCAGAACCCAACGGCTATGTTTCACATTCGGCGATCCAGTGACTATGTGTTCTCATAATCTCTTGATCCTAGTGGTTATGTTCCAAACATTCAGAGATTCAATGACATGGTTATCTCTTAGTCTCATAATGAAACGACTAAGTTATGAAAGATCAAGCGACTCAGCGAGGACCATAAGATGAAAGAAAGATCAATGACGATCACCTGATCTCTACACATAACTCAAGGTTAGGCTTTTATTTGGTGACATCATTAATACAGTGTTTGCATGATCTCCTGACTTGACTGAGGTTAAGAAAATCTTTCAGCAAGCTAGACAATACACAGTCGCCCAATCTCCAGATCTCCTGTGGTTAAAGACAGGTTGAGTTAATTTGAACAGTTGGCTGTTGTTAGAGATGATAAAGTCATCGAAAGAAAATGAAAGAGTGACACATGTCAGTCAAAGACCAGTGATATGGTGACAAGTGGCAAGGTGGGGCCCAAGTTTGTAAGCTTAGTTGGGTGATCGCTCAATGAGGAGGGAATATTATTTTCTATCTAGTGACTATGAGATTGATTTTAGTCGAGTAATCTCCTAATGAGAAGGAATATGCCAAAGATATTAGGAGATAAATCGACTCTCGTTCGATCAAAATGAGGATCAACACTTGTCGTGTGATCGCTAGACAAAGCTAGAGTTAGTGAAAAGGTCGTGAGATTCAGAGACTAAAGGGAAAAGAGGACCTGAGGTTAAGTGTAGAGTTAAGGTTAAAGTCCAAGACAGTGCTCGGGTAAATTAAAATATCTACGGCCACGTTTTAAAATTGGATCAGATTTGATTCTCGGCCATAGATATAGGTGTCACACCTTCACTAACCGTTGTCTTTTAAAGATTTTAAAATTCAAATATCTAATCTGAATAGTATGGCAAGCCTGACTTGCAGAGAAGTAGATGGATTGACCGACCTTCGAGAGACAATTATGGTGATGGAATTGTGTGCAGAGATAGATATCTAATCGATCAAGATATTTCAATGATGCATTTATGATCAAACATGATAGAATTAGGGTTTCCATTATTCTGTGAAGAATTAGGGTTTGCAATAGAGATGTATATATTAGTTTTAATAAGCTATTTTATAATAGAATTTACCTTCTGGGGAGTTTTACTTTCTGAAAGAGAGTCATTCTCTCTTAGGAGCTATCCGTGGCATTCTTTCTACCCTCTGGCTTCTATAGTTTGTAATCTTTCATTGATGCTTAGGTATTGCAAAGGCATTTTGTGATATTCTTTCTGTCCCTGTGCTTTCTTGTCTAAGTTTTCTCTTATTGACTATGATATACTGGCTTTGTTAGAGAAATATTGGAGTTCCAGGTCCCTTCTTTCTTTAAGCTTATTTGTGTACTATTGTGTCTAATTTGATTTGAATGAGTTTGTGGGTATACTTCAACCCTCTGTCATTCTGTCTCATTCCTGTACCCTTTTGTTGAAGAGAACTTTTGCTTGTAGGTCACAGTCTGTGTCTTTTGTTCAGACATCTCTGTGAAACACTAATGCAAGCATGTTTAGGAAGATTGTGTTCTATTAGATTTCAGATCTTTCATGCTAATTTGGACAATATATTGTGTTCATGTCATTTCGGTGTATCACCTAGTAGGTAGCTTGCTTTTAGTTATTTCCCTTTCATGCATTCCTCCTATCCCTTTTCCCTCAAGAGTTTACTTTTTCTGTCAAGAAGAAAATTAAGGTGATTATCCAAGAGGAACTAGCCTAGAATCTAGAGGTCTCATCTTAGTTAGCATAGGTCCCAAAATCTGGAGATGATTCCCATGTTATACTAGGTTATCAAGACCAAGAGAGCTTGAACCAAGGGTGCAAACTTAGTGTATAATAGTTTCTTCACTTACTATTTTGTTTGCTTAGAACTGTTTGCTTTAGTACTCTAAGTTTACTTCACTGAATTAAAAACGAAAAGAAAAGATTTTTTTTTCTATGTTGATTCACCCCTCCCCTCTTAGCACCGGTTGGGACTCTTATTATTACGTGATTTAGCTGATTCTCATCGAATGGTTGACCGATTCGGTGACTTGTAAGCTTAGAATGGCTTGTTACATGATTATAATTGATTCTCATCAAACGGTTGACCGATTCGGTGATTTGTAAGCTTAGAATAGCTTTTTACGTGATTGTAGCTGATTTTCATCGAACAGTTGATTGATTTGGTGATTTGTAAGCTTAGAATGGCTTGTTAGGTGATTGTAGCTGATTCTCATCCAATGGTTGACCAATTCGATAATTTGTAAGCTCAGAATGGCTTGTTACATGATTGTAGCTAATTCTCATCGAACGGTTGACCGATTTGGTAATTTGTACGCTAAGAATGGCTTGTTATGTGGTTGTAGCTGATTCTTATCAAATGGTTGATCGATTCAGTGATTTGTAAGCTTAGAATGGCTTGTTACGTGACTGTAATTGTCTCTCATTGAATAGATGACTGCTTCAGTGATTGATAATGCCTTGTTACGTGATTCTAATTAATTCTCATCGAACGGTTGACTGATTCAGTGATTTGTAAGCTCAGAATGGCTTGTTACATGATTGTAGCTGATTCTCATCGAATGATCGACCAATTTAGTGATTTGTAAGCTCAAAATGGCTTGTTACGTGATTGTAGCTGATTTTCATCGAATGTTCAACCGATTCGATGATTTGTAAGCTTAGAATGGCTTGTTACATGATTGTAATTGATTCTTATGAATGGTTGATAGATTTGGTGATTTGTAAGCTTCGAATGGCTTTTTACATGGTTGTAATTGATTCTCATCAAACGGTTGATAGATTCAGTGATTTGTAAGCTCTGAATGGCTTCTTACATGATCATAATTGATTCTCATCGAACGGTTGATCGATTCAATGATTTGTAAGCTCATAATGGCTTATTACATGATTGTAGCTGATTCTCATCGTATGGTTGACCGATTCAGTGATTTGTAAGCTCATAATGGGTTTTTACGTGATTGTAGCTAATTCTCATTGAATGGTTGACATATTCAGTGATTTGTAAGCTCATAATGGCTTGTTACATGATTGTAGCTGATTCTCATCGACCGATTGACCAATTCAGTGATTTGTATGCTCAGAATGGTTGGTTATGTGATTGTAGTTGATTCTCATCAAATGGTTGACCGATTCGGTGATTTGTAAGCTCAAAATTGCTTGTTACATGATTGTAGTTGATTCTCATCCAATGGTTGACCGATTCAGTGATTTGTAAGCTTAGAATGGCTTGTTACATGATTGTAGCTGATTCTCATGGAACGGTTGACCGATTCGGTGATTTGTAAGCTCAGAATGACTTGTTATGTGATTGTAGCTGATTCTCATCAAATGGTTGACTGATTCGATGATTTGTAAGCTAAGAATGGCTTGTTACACGATTGTAATTGATTCTCATCGAATGATTAACTGATTTAGTGATTTGTAAGTGTTGCCCAATTTTTCATGTCCTATTTAAAATTTGGCCAATTCCCATCTCAAGGTCTGCATTTTTATCCTTCCAAGCACTCTGCAAATTTGCATGGCTTTATCTACTTCCCCCTAGTCTCTACAATTATTTTTAGGCCCCGGCTAGGAAGAAAGTCCTAAAAATACTCATAAAGCTAGCCGTTGTGTTAGAAAACCCTAAGCCAATTTCTATTTTCATGTTACTTTATCGGTCACTTAAAATCCTCAAATATCCATGTGCACTTTATTCCTATTGGCTGGTCGCTAGTTCTCTAAGTCTTCCGGCAGTTACCTTTTCCTTTTGGTGAACTGGCGACTGCAGTGTTTTTCTTAGTCGCGAGATAAAATGGTGAAGCTTCTAAACATTTAACGACTCTGTAGATTGCCTTCAGTCGGGCATTCGCTAACTAAAACCCCAGGTTGGACTTTTGGTTTAGCGATTCTGCGAATGCCTTGTTCGCATATTCTTCAGACTTAACCGAGGTTAAGAATTCTATTCAGCAACTGAGCAAATTTCCTTTGGTCGCACATTCGCTAAGACCTCCGAGGTTAAGTGATTTCAGTGGGGTCCCAGTTGATGAGATCAACGATTGTCGTGTGACTCATGTGTTTTGTCAGAGGCTTGTGATCTTATGACAAGCATCGATCTTCCCTTTTCTCAGCGCTTCAAGCTTTTGTGGGTCCATTGCCACGGTGTCCTACTTGGAGGCCTTTTATTGGTCGAGGGACGATGACTTGTATTTTGTCAGTGGGCCCAGGGATGTCAGAAGCTTTGGGATCGACGTATGTTCGTGAGGCTGTGTCAGAGCATGTGATCATGTGATAGTCATTGATCTTGCTTTATCTTCGGGCTTTGTCAGGTGGGTCCTCGGTGTGTTGATGTGCTCAAATATAATTGGTTGCCAAGTGTTGACGAGGATTTCTGGGTGGGTCTGTTTGTCAGAAGGGGTTCCAGTTTAAAGAGATTGGTGGCTGGTGCATGATCTGAAAGAATATTCAGGGGCCATGAGATCATGCACCCGTCATTAGATCAGAATCTAGTTCTTTGTGGGTCCGTTGTTAGAGCTTGCTGAGGTGTTTGCTGACAAAGAGACCGGAGCAAATAAAAGAATGCCAAGTGGCATAAATGGGCCCAGGGTTAGCAAGTTTTTATGAATCAGCAACTAAGGGTTTCTCATGTTCGCTTAATGTAACCTAGGGTTATTAAAAGATTCAGCTATTCAGCAACTGCAATGTTCACTGAATTGCTTGACCCAAATGGGGTTAAGAAATGTATTTCACAACTTAGAATTCTTCAGTCACACAGTCGTCAAATAACTTAAGAAGACAAAAAATCAAAGTGGGGCCAAACTGCCAGGTGTGCCGATGTGCTAATTTTTCATTGGTCCTCGTATTGTTGATATGGACTCAAAATTTTCAAAGGGTTTTGCAACCATTTCAAAGTTAATTTGAGCCGTTCATCTATCGGGAAGTGTAAGACATCGACGGTCGCATTTTAAATGACCGGCTAGCCATTAAAATTTCAAATTCAAATGTGTCTAAGAAGGTTTTTGGCAGTATTTGATTTGCAGGCCGCAAGCGGCGAGGTAGTTCAAAAAATTTATGTCTCCAGGACATTTGTAGTTAAGGGAAGATGATGAGGAGGTCTGGGTAGCCGTCATGGGTCATTTCTTATCTAAAAAAGGTACCAGTTATGCATTCATGGCAAGACTTTGTGCAGGAAAGTGCATGAATCTAGGTTGCTTGTCTGCAGGTTGATGCGGTATAGAGATGGGCACACAATATCTGATCGGCCATGGTATTACAGAGATGTATTTATGATCAGATTTGATGGGTTAGGGTTTGAATATTATTCTAATGTAAAATCCATGAAACCCTAGTTAGGTTTTTTACTCCTACTTGCGTGCAGTTGAGTTGGTATATATTGTATTTTTAGAGCTTTTGAGCTCAGAGTTGGACAATTGTAAAAGAAATTCATCTTTCTTAGGGGTCATCTGTGGTATCATCTCTACCCTTTGGATTATACAGTTGTAAATCTTTCATTGATTATTCAAACATTGCAAAGGTATTTTGTGACAATCCTTCATGTCCCTATGCTTCCTTGTCTGAATTATCTCTTATTGGATTAAAGTATATGATATTTTCAGTGATATCTTAGGGTTCTTGATCCCTCTTACTTTCAGTAATTGTGTGTGATAGTGTTTGATCTGATTTAGATGTTTTTGTGGGTATACTTCAACCCCCTAACAGTCTTGTCTCAATCCTACACCGAGTTGCAGAAGTGGATGTCTGCTTGTAGGTCATAAGTTGTGTCTTATGTTCAGGCCCTCCTATGAAACACTTATGCAAGCCTATCCAGTAAGTTGTGACCTATTAGACCTGAACTTTTCATTGATTCCATTCCTCTATACTGAGATCCAAACCCTAATTTCGGTGTATCACCTAGTAGGTAGTTTGCTTTTAGTCATTTCCTTTCCAAGCATTCCTTCTATCCCTTTCCCTCAAAAAGTTTACTTTTCTGTCAAGAAGCAAATTAAGGTGATTATCCAAGAGGAACCAGCCTAGAACTTGGAGGTCTCATCTCAGTTAGCATAGGTCACACAACCTGGAGATGATTCCCATGTTATACTAGGTTATCAAGACTACGAGAGCTTGAGACAAAGGCGCAAACTTAGTTTATAACAGTAAGCTCATAATGGCTTATTACGTGTTTGTAATTGATTCTAATCAAACGGTTGACCGATTCGGTGATTTGTAAGCTTAGAATGGCTTATTACAAGATTATAGTTGATTCTCATTGAACGGTTGACCAATTCAGTGATTTGTAAGCTCAGAATGGGTTCTTACGTGATTGTAGCTGATTCTCAACGAATGATTGATAGAGTCCCTAACTTTTAAGCTCAGAATGGTGTGTTACATGATTTTAGTTGATTCTCATTGAACAAATGATCGATTCACTGATTTGTAAGATCATAATGGCTTTTTACGTGATTGTAGCTGATTCTCATCAAATGATTAACCGATTTAGTGATTTGTAAGCTCAAAATGGCTTGTTACATGATTGAACCTGATTCTAATGGAATGGTTGACCGATTTGTTGATTTGTAAGTGCATAATGGATTGTTACGTGATTGTAGCTGATTCTCATCAAACCGTTGACCGATTCGATGATTTGTAATGTCAGAATGGCTTGTTATGTGATTTTAGTTGATTCTCATCGAATGGTTGACTAATTCGGTGATTTGTAAAGTCAGAATGGCTTGTACATGATTATAGCTAATTCACATCAAACAGTTGACAGATTCAATAATTTGTAAGCTTCGAATGCCTCGTTATTTGATTTTAGCTGATTCTCATCCAACAGTTGACCGATTCGATGATTTGTAAGCTTAGAATGGCTTGTTACGTGATTGTACCTAATTCTAATCTCATGGTTAATCAATTCATTTATTTGTAAGCTCAGAATGGCGAGCTCATTACATGACTGCAATTGATTCTCATTGAACGGTTGATCGATTCGGTGATTTATAATCTAAAAATGGCTTGATAGGTGATTGTACCTGATTCTCATCAAACGGTTGACTGATTCGGTGATTTGTAAGCTCAGAATGGCTTGTTACGTGACTGTAGTGGATTCTCATTGAATGGTTGACTGATTCAGTGATTTATAAGTTCAGAATGGCTTGTTAAGTGATTGTAATTGATTTTCATGGAACAGTTGAACGATTTGGTGATTTGTAATTTCAGAATGGCTTGTTATGTGATTTTAATTGATTCTCATCAAATGGTTTACTGATTGAGTGATTTGTAAGCTCAAAATGGCTTGTTACGTGATCGTACCTGATTCTCACTGAATAGTTGACTGATTCGGTGATTTGTAAGCTCAGAAAGGCTTGTTACGTTATAGTAGCTAATTCTCACTGAATGGTTGACCGATTCAGTGATTTGTAAGCTCAAAATGTCTTGTTACATGATTGTAGCTAATTTTCATCGAACGGTTGAACGATTCGATGATTTGTAAGCTCACAATGGCTTGTTATGTCATTGTAGCTGATTTTCATCAAACGGTTGAATGATTCGGTGATTTATAAGTTCAGAATGGCTTGTTATGTGATTGTAGCTGATTCTCATCGAACAATTGACTAGCTCAGTGATTTTTAAGCTCAGAATGGCTTGTTACATGATTGTAGCTAGATCTTATCCAATAGTTGACCGATTTGGTGGTTTGTAAGCTCAGAATGACTTTCTACATGATTGTAGCTGATTCTCATCCACTGGTTGACTGATTCATTTATTTGTAAGCTTAGAATGGCTTGTTACGTGATTGTAGCTGATTCTAATCAAACAGTTGACCAATTCAGTGATTTGTAAGCTGAGAATGGCTTGTTATGTGATTTCAGTTGTTTCTCATCGAACGGTTGACCAATTCAGTGATTTTTAAGCTCAGAATGGCTAGTTACGTGGTTCTAATTGATTCTCATCAAACGGTTGACCGATTCGATGATTTATAAGCTCATAATGGCTTATTACGTGATTGTAATTGATTCTCATCGAACAGTTGACCGATTCAGTGATTTCTAAGTTTATAATGGCTTGTTACGTGATTGTAATTTATTCTCATTGAACGGTTGACAGATTCGGTGATTTGTAAGCCCAGAATGGCTTGTTACATGATTGTAGTTGATTCTAATCGAATGGTCCATCGATTCGGTGATTTGTAAGCTCATAATGGCTTGTTACATGATTGTAGCTGATTTTCATCAAACGGTTGACTGATTCGATGATTTCTAAGCTCAGAATGGCCTATTACATGATTGTAGTTGATTCTCATTGCACGGTTGACCGATTCAATGATTTGTAACCTTAGAATGGCTTGTTACTTGATTGTAGCTGATTCTCATCAAACAGTTGACCGATTCGGTGATTTGTATGCAAGGAATGGCTTATTACATGATTGTAGCTGATTCTCATTGAACGATTGATTGATTCGATGATTTGTAAGCTCAGAATGGCCTGTTACGTGATTGTAGCTAATTCTCATCAAACGGTTGACCGATTCGATGATTTGTAAGCTCAGACTGGCTTGTTATGTGATTGTAGTTGATCCTTATTGAATGGTTCACTGATTCAGTGATTTCTAAGCAAATAATAGCTTGTTACATGATTATAGCTGATTCTTAACAAATTGTTGACTGATTCGGTGATTTCTAAGCTCAAAATGGCTTTTTATGTGATTGTAATTGATTCTCATCAAACGGTTGACCGATTCGGTTATTTGTAAGCTCTAAATCACTTGTTACCTAATTGTAGCTGATTCTCATCAAACGGTTGACCGATTTGGTGATTTGTAAGCTTAGATTGGCTTTTTATTTGATTGTAGCTGATTTTAATTGAACGGTTGACCAATTCGGTAATTTGTAAGCTCAGAATGGCTTGTTATGCGATTGTAGATGATTCTCATCAAATGATTGACCGATTTGATGATTTGTAAGCTTAGAATGGCTTGTTATGTGATTGTAGCTAATTCTCACCTAACAATTGACCGGTTCAGTGATTTGTAAGCTCAAAATGGCTTGTTACATGATTGTAATTGATTCTCATCAAATAATTAACCGATTTGGTGATTTGTAAGTTCAAAATGGCTTGTTACATGATTTTAATTAAGTCTCATTGAACGATTGACCGATTCGGTGATTTGGAAACTTAGAATGGCTTGTTACATGATTATAGCTGATTTTCATCCAATGGTTGACCGATTCAGTGATTTGTAAGCTTAGAATGGCTTGTTACGTGATTATAGCTGATTCTTATCGAATAGTTGACCGATTCTGTTATTTGTAAGATCAAAATGGCTTGTTACATGATTGTAGATGATTCTCATCAAACGGTCGAGCGATTCGATGATTTGTAAGGTTAGAATGGCTTGTTACGTCATTATAATTGATTCTCATTAAAAGGTTGATCGATTCGGTGATTTGTAAGCTGAGAATGGCTTATTATGTGATTGTAATTGATTCTAATCAAATGGTTGACCGAATTGGTGATTTATAAGCTCAAATTGGCTGTTACGTGATTCTAATTGATTCTCATCGAACGGTTGACTGATTCGGTGATTTGGAAGTTTAGAATGGCTTGTTACGTGATTGTAACTAATTCTCATACAATGGTTGACCAATTTGGGTATTTGTAAGCTAAGAATGGCTTGTTACATGATTCCAGATGATTCTCATCGAATGGTCGATCGATTCGGTTATTTGTAAGCTCATAATGGCTTGTTAAGTGATTATAATTGATTCTCATCAAACGGTTGACCGATTTAGTGATTAGTAAGCTTAGAATGGCTTGTTACATGATTGTAATCGATTCTCATCAAATGGTTGACCGATTTGGTGATTTGTAAGCTTAGAATGGCTTTTTACATGATTGTAGCTTATTTTCTTCGAATGGTTGACCGATTCGGTGATTTGTAACCTCACAATGTCTTGTTACATGATTGTAGTTGATTCTCAGTGAACAGTTGACCAATTCATGGATTTGTTAGCTCAAAATGGCTTCTTACATGATTGTAGCTGATTCTCATCAAACGGTTGACTGATTTGGTGATTTTTGAGTTTAGAATGGCTTGTTACATGATTTTAGCTGATTCTCATCGAACTATTGAAAGATTCTATGATTTATAAGCATAGAATGGCTTGTTACTTGATTGTAGTTGATTCTCATTGAACGGTTGACCGATTCGGTGATTTGTAAGCTCAGAATGGGTTGCTATGTGATTGTAGTTGATTCTCATTGAATGGTTGAGTGATTCGGTGATTTGTAACCTCAAAATGACTTGTTACATTATTATAGTTGATTCTTTTCGAGCGGTTGATCTATTCAGTGATTTGTAAGCTTAGAATGGATTGTTACGCGATTGTAGTTGATTTTCATTGAACAGTCGACTGATTCATTTATTTGTAAGCTCAAAATGGCTTGTTACATGATTTTAATTGATTTTCATTAGATGGTTGACCAATTCGGTGATTTGTAAGCTTAGAATTGCTTGTTACATGATTGTAAATAATTCTTCGCAAATGGTTGACCGATTTGGTGATTTGTAAGCTTAGAATGGCTTCTTATGTGATTGTAATACATTCTCATCAAATGGTTGACTGATTCGATAATTTCTAAGCTTAGAATGGCTTTTTACATGATTGTAGCTGATTGTAGCTAATTCTCATCGAACGGTTGACCGAGTCGGTGATTTATAAGCTCAGAATGGCTTTTTATATTATTGTAGCTGACTTTCATTGAAGCATTGACCGATTCGGTGATTTGTTAGCTCAGAATGGCTTGTTACCTAATTGTAGCTAATTCTCATCAAATAGTTGACCGATCCGGTGATTTATAAGGTCAGAATGGGTTGCTACATGATTGTAGCTAATTTTGATCGAATGGTTGACCGATTCGGTGATTTATCATCTCAGAATGACTTGTTACATGATTGTAGCTGATTCTCATTGAGCGGTTGATCGATTCGGTGATTTGTAAGCTCAGAATGGATTGTTACGTGATTGTAGTTGATTCTCATCGAACGGTCGACTAATTCATTTATTTGTAAGCTCAGAATGGCTTGTTACATATTTTTAATTGATTCTCATCGAAAGGTTGACCAATTCAATGATTTATAAGCTCAAAATGGCTTGTTACGTCATTGTAGTTGATTCTTATCGAGCGGTTGATTGACACGGTGATTTGTAAGCTCAAAATGGCTTGTTACCTAATTGTAGTTGATTATCATCGAACGACCGACCAATTCATTGATTTGTAAGCTTAAAATGGCTTGTTACATGATTACAGTTGATTCTCATTGAACGGTTGACCGATTCCATGATCTGTAAGCTTAGAATGACTTGTTACATGATTGTAATTGATTCTCAATGAATGGTTGACTGATTCGATTATTTGTAAGCTCAGAATGGCTTCTTACATGATTGTAATAGATTCTCATCGAATAGTTGATCGATTCGGTGCTTTTTAAGCTCATAATGGCGTATTACATGATTGTAATTGATTCTCATCAAACTACTGACCGGTTCGATGATTTGTAAGCTCGTAATGGGTTGTTATATGATTGTAATTGATTCTCATCATATGGTTTACCAACTCAATGATTTGTAAGCTTAGAATTGCTTGTTACATGATTATAGTTGATTCTCATTGAACAATTGACTGATTCGGTGATTTGGAAGCTCAGAATGGCTTGTTACGTGATTGTAGCTAATTCTCATTGAATGGGTGACCAGTTCACTGATTTGTAAGCTCAAAGTGGCTTGTTACATGATTATAGCTTAGTTTCATTGAACGGTTGACTGATTCAGTGATTTGTAAGCTCAGAATGGCTTATTACATGTTTGGAGCTAATTCTCATCGAACGGTTGACCGATTCAATAATCTGTAAGCTCATAATGGCTTGTTACGTCAGTGTAGCTGATTCTCATGGAACGGTCAATCGATTCAGTGATTTGTAAGCTCAAAATGGCTTGTTACATGATTGTAGTTGATTCTCATCAAACAGTTGACCGGTTCAATGATTTGTAAGCTCAGAATGGCTTGTTACATGATTGTAGCTGATTCTCATCAAAAGGTTGACTGATTCGATGATTTGTAAGCTCATAATGGCTTGTCACATGATTGTAGCTAATTCTCATCGAATGATTGATCGATTCAGTGATTTGTAAGCTCAGAATGGCTTGTTACATGATTATAGATGATTCTCATTGAACGGTCGACTGATTCATTGATTTGTAAGCTCACAATGGCTTGTTACATGATTGTAATTGATTCTCAGCAAATGGTTGACTGATTCTATGATTTGTAAGCTTAGAATGGCTTGTTACATGATTGTAATTGATTCTCATCAAACGGTTGACTGATTCAGTGATTTGTAAGCTCAGAATGGCTTGTTACGTGATTGTAGCTAATTCTCATCGAAACGGTTGGCCCATTCAGTGATTTGTAAGCTCAGAATGGGTTGTTACGTGATTGTAGATGGTTCTCATCAAACAATTGACCGATTCAGTGATTTGTAAGCTCATAATGGAATATTACGTGATTGTAATTAATTTTCATCAAACTATTGACAGATTCGGTAATTGTAAGCTCGTAATGGGTTGTTACATTATTATAATTGATTCTCATTGAACGGTTGACATATTTGATAAATCTAAGCTCATAATGGTTTGTTACATGATTGTAACAGATTCTTATTGAACGATTGATCGATTCGGTGATTTATAAGCTTAGAATGGCTTGTTATGTGATTTTAGCTGATTCTCATCGAACGGTTGACTGATTCAATTATTTGTAAGCTCAGAATGGCTTGTTACGTGCTTGTAGCTAATTCTCATCGAACAGTTGACTGATTCAGTGATTTATAAGCTCAGAATGGCTTCTTACATGATTGTAATTGATTCTCATCAAACGGTTGACCGATTCAATGATTTGTAAGTTCAGAATGGCTTTTTACATGATTGTAGCTGATTCTCATCGAACGGTTGATCAATTCAGTGATTTGAAAGCTCATAATGGCTTATTACATGATTATAGTTGATTCTCATGAAATAGTTGACTGACTTAGTGAATTATAAGCTCAAAATGGCTTGTTACATGATTGTAGCTAATTGTCATCGAACACTTGATCGATTCGATTATTTGTAAGCTCAAAATGGCTTGGTACATGATTGTAGCTGATTCTCATCAAATGGTTGATTGATTTAGTGATTTGTAAGCTCAGAATGGATTATTACCTAATTGTAATTGATATTCATCGAACGGTTGACCGATTTAGATATTTGTAATCTCAGAATGGCTTGTTACATGATTGTAGTTGATTCTCATTGAACGGTTGACCGATTTAGTGATTTGTAAGCTCAGAATGGCTTGTTATGATATTGTAGCTGATTCTCATCGAACAGTTGACCGATTCAGTGATTTTTAAGCTCAGAATGGCTTGTTATGTGATTGTTATTGATTGTAATCAAAAGGTTGATTGATTGGGTGATTTAGAAGCTTAGAATGCCTTGTTATGTGATTGCAATTGAATCTCATCGAACGGTTCACCGATTGAGTGATTTGTAAGCTTAGAATGGCTTGTTAAGCACAAAAGTCTTGAATTGTATCCCAAACTCTATGTTTGTATACTTTCATGGTGTCATTTTTGGTTGCGCTCATCCCTCTCACTTGGTTGACTACTAACTCACTGTCACCATAAACTTTTAGGGCTTTGAGCCCTCTCTTCCTAGCCCATTCTAGTCCATTCACTAGACTTTCATACTCTGATGTGTTGTTAGTGCAGGAGAAATTGAATTTGAAAGCTGTATAATATCTTTCCCACTTTGCGGACACTAGCATACCACCACCACTAGAGCCATGTCTACTTCTAGCCCCATCAAAAAATAATATCTAAACCTAGTTGCTCTGATCCTTTGAATCAGTGTCCTCTTTGAGAAAGTTTGGCTCCATGGATCCACTTTTTTGTATCAAATAGCTTCCCAAACTAGTATCCCAATAACATTTTCTTGGGCTTCTAAAGCCTTTTCTAATTCTAGTTCATCTAGTAAAATATCAGGGATATTTTCTATCTTAGTGTTTGCTTCTCTGATAGTTGGGAAGTCATTGCTATCAAGTGCAAGGAAACTTTCATTGATGACATTGGACATATATGGTTCTATATGGTGAGTTGTCAATGATTCAGATTTGATGGTGACCTTGGTACCATATCTTGTGTGGAAGAGCATGTGAGACCAGTCAGAAGAAAGATAGCCTCCTATTTTCGCTGTAAACTCCCTTGACAGACATATGGAAAATAAACCAGGGAGATCTATGATATATATATCAAGTAGGATGGACAAATTGGGACTTGCATGGAGGATCAAATTGGTATCCTTAGCTACACCCACTGTGTTAACTGAGGATCCATCAAGTTGTGTGACCTTCTTTTGGAAGGGTTCATATTTTAGTCCTAATTGGTTAGCCACCTTTTTGGGCATTACAGTACTAGTAGCTCCACTATCTAACATACAATTATGTACTGTACTCCCATTAGGAAAGGATCAGATGGTGCAAGTGAATATGGATGGTTCTGAGGGGGATATTATGGGATTTGGTAAGGGGATTACCCATAAGGAATTTCCAATAATTAAAGATACATAAAAGGGGGGTGGTTTTGAGTTCCTACCTTGAATGGTATTAGCTTTGGAGTTGCAACTTGGAGCCTTCTTTTCTTGATCAACATTGACCAACACTGGCTTTGCAGTCTCTTTTGCAGGCTGAGGAGCTGTTACTTCAATCATGGCTTTCTTCAAAATCTCAGGTTATCTTGGAATAGCCAAAGAGTCCCACATAGACATAGTAACATTCACCTTCTTCATATTGTCTACAATGTTGAAAGGTGTCACAGTGTGTACTCTTTGTTGTGCTTTTACTATGATAGGCTCCACTTCTTTGAGAGTCTGTCCTTCTTTGCTTGTAATGACAGGAGCCTTCTTCAATATGGTGGGAGTAGCTTGTTGTAGTGGTCCTATAGATGTAGTAGCTTTAATCCCAGAATTTGCTTGCTCCAATCTTGGGCTCTTCTTTTTGACCTTGTGTTGGTAGTAATGGAATATTCATCACTGACTCCATTGAAGTCTTGCTACTCCCAATTGAAAGGAGGAGTCTCATTATCCTATGCTTTTTGTTGAGGAATTGATCCATTAGAAGAGGCCTCTAGTTGAGTATGTGAGGCATTCTAAACCATTAGTGCTTGATTCATCCATCCCTTTGAACACGTAGCTTGATTGTGAGGTTGATTACAAGGGAAACACCATTCATTGTCCAAGGCCATATTATTTTGACTAGGAACCATGTCCCTAACTAGATTTGCAAAATCAAGAGGTGCAAAAATGTATGGTTGGAAAAGTCTTTGATTAAAATTTTGCATTTGTCCTTGATATCCTCCATGGTATGGTGGCCTATTTTTCTGATAAGGCTATCCTTGATTCTGATATTATTGATTAGGACCTTGGCCTTGTGGCTGAAAGGGGGTTCTGATTCCTTGCCCTTGCTTCTTTAGGTTCGTAACCTCTTTAGTAAAGTCTGCAACAAATTTGTCATTTCTTGCTGACTACTTTGCTGACTATTCCTCATTTCTTGTAATTCTTGAGAGAAACTTTCCTTTAGTTCCTCACTACTTACACTAGCCTGAGATGCTAATATGGTGGGAATAGGGGTAAGAGGAGGTATTTGTAGAGGTTCAATGGGCTAAAGGCTAGGAAAGATGGGCATGGGTGGCCTTCTTGCTATCACGCCTGCCTGGATTAAACAATTTTCAGCCCTGACAGCTATTTCAAAAGCTTGGGGTAGAGAGGTACCTCCCATAGATTGGATCATGATAGAGATTTGAGTATTCAAACTTTGCAAGAAGTATAAGAAAGCATGATCAGATGATGGCCTCACCGAGACTGAAATTCTATTCCATGTCTTGAGGAATCTATTGTTATAATCTGTCATTTGTTCTTGAGGGTCTCTTTTTATAGTTGTCAACTGCTCAACCAAAGACAAGTTGTATGATTTATCCTCAAAGTGTTTACTCAATGCATCTCCTAATCCATCCCATGAATTAATGGAACCAACAGCTAAAGTTCTAAACCATTCAAGAGCCTTACCTTTGAGGGAGGCTACTAATAACTTAGTGGCCACATCTTCTTGAGTTATATTATGTATGCTACAGATAGTAGTCACATCTCTTATATGTTCAAAAGATGTTGTTTGTCCTTCACCTGTGAAATCAAGTAGACTCTTTAGTGCCACCAAGGGCACATCATGATGTTGAGAAAAAATCAATGGACTTCCTTGGTTGAAAGGTGCAAAAGCAAACTGCCTAGCTGTTGTAGGAGCTAGAACTTGCTGAGTAGCAACTGTGTGAGTTATATTTGATGCTAGATTTGAATCTTCCTCTAGATCTCTGGTCAGAGATCTTCCTCTTCTTTTGAGATGAAAGGGAAAAGCTCTCCTTTCTGAGGTATCAGGTGGTGTAGACTATACTCTCCTTGTAGGGGATGTTCTCTGGGTTGATTTAACTTTGTAGCTTCTTTTTAAGGGAAACTCTAAAAATTTAGTGGGCCTTGAGCTCCTAGTCTCAATCTTTCTCATAAACTTTGAACAAGGTTAGCTTGAATTTGTGAAATTAGTGGAGTTTCCAGATATACTTGAATATAAACCTTTGAAAGGTCTGTATTATGCAATCAGTATATCAGAGATAACATAATCTTTCAAAGATGAACTTCTCTGCCATAGTCCCACCGGGCATGCCAGAAATGTTATACACTAAGTTTGCACCCTTGGTTCAAGCTCTCTTGGTCTTGATAACCTAGTATAACATGGGAATCATCTCCAAGTTGTGGGACCTATGCTAACTGAGATGAGACCTCTAGATTCTAGGCTGGTTCCTCTTGGATAATCACCTTAATTTTCTCTTCTTGACATGAAAGTAAATTCTTGAGGGAAAAGGGATAGAAGGAATGCATGAAAGGGAAATGATTGAAAGCAAACTATCCTACTAGGTGATACACCAAAAAGATGATATGAATTACAGTATAAAGGATAAAATCAGTGCACAAAATTAGGTCTAGGAGATCACAACTCACTAAATAGGTTTGCATCAATATTTCATAGAAGGGTCTGCAATAGAAAGAGGCTATTCAATGAAATAGAGGATTTCACAAACAATAGCATTCCTAAGAATTTAGATGCAATCTATAACCTACAAACAAACATTCACCTCTGCAACTAGGTATAGGAATGAGACAGATTGTCAGGGGGTTGAAGTATACCCACAAGATCATTCAAATCAAATCATCCATAGGAATACACATGAATTGCAGAAAGAAAGAGGGATCAGGAACCCTAAGATATTACTGAAAACATACATATACTTAATCCATTAAGAGAAAATTTAGACAAGAAAGCATAGGGACAGAAAGAATGTCACAAAATACCTTTGCAATATCTAAACCCCAATGAAAGGTTACAAACTACAAAAGCCAAAGGGCAGAAAGAATGCCTCAGATAACTCCTAAGAAAGAAAACCTCTCTTTTACAATTGTAAACTCTGAGCTCTAAAAGCTCAAAAAAACCAATATATACACCTCCTTTATTGCATGCATGCAGGAGTGAAAAATCAATTAGGGTTACATAGATTTTTCATAGAATAATAGCAAACCCTAATTCTATCATTTTTTATCATAAATGCATCCTTGAAATATCTTAGCTGATCAAATATCTGTCTCTGTGCATAATTCCATCACCATAACTACCTCTGAGATGAGTCGCCTTGATCCATCTACCTCTATCAAATCCTTCATGAACCGGGACACGGAACTGTCTGTCATCCAACAAACCTAGCTGCCTGTGCTAAGCAACATCGACTGCATTTAAATCGGCATGGCACCCTAGGAAGAAAGATCAGGCTAGGACAACCGCCCAAATATTCTTCGTCATCTTCGCAACTTGCAACTGTCTTGAAAAAATCAATCCCGAGCTACCCACTTTATCGCATATGGCCAGCTGCAACAAACTGACATGAAACCCTGCAGAAATATATTTAAATTTGGAAACAAAGGCTAGCAGGTTTCAGTTTAAGACATGGCCATCGATATCATCATTTATCGGCAAGTTGAATGGCCCAGATCATTCTCCACAATAGTTGCAAGGCCCTGAGAAGTCACCGACCATGTCACCACTTCGACAACCAATGAAAATCAAGCACCTCAGCACAATGACCAGCATACCCACTTTCCTCGGCAAGCTTCCCTTAACCCTTAGTCATCTAGCGAATACATGACTAAGGCTTTCTTTCAGTCATTGAACAATTTTCTTAACCTTGGTCAAGTCTGGAGATCACGCGAACACTATATTCGTGAGGTCGCCAGATAAAAGCCTAACCTGGAGTTATGTCTAGAGATCAGGCGAAAACCATTGATCTTTCTTTCATCTTACGGTCCTCGCTGAGTTGCTTGATCTTTTATAACTTAGCCACTGCCTTATGAGACTAAGAGATAACTGTGTCACTGAGTCTCTGAATGTTTGGAACATAACTACCAGGATCAAGAGATTATGAGAACACACAGTCGCTAGATCGCCGAATGTGAAACATAACCGTCAGGTTCTGACATGACATTAACTTTTGATTTAACCCAAGCATATCTGGAGATCGAGTGATAATAGACTTTGTTGAACCTCATAATCCTTTTCTTAACTGGGGTTAAACCCTAAGAACACACAACCAATTCAATCTCCAAGTCACTGAAAATTTTCTTTACTCTGGGTTACATCTGGAGATTAAAAATTGATCGTTGATCTCATATCCATCTTGTGGCCATCGTTGAATCTCTGAACCCTAACTCTACATTCACCTCAGGTTCTCTTTTCCCTTTAGTCACTGAATCTTCTGACCTTTTTATTAACCTTGGCTTTGTCTAGTGATCACACGACAAGCATTGATCTTATTGTAATTTGACGGCGGTCACCACGTCTCTTATCTGGGAAAGAATATGCCATTTCTCACTAAGACTTCTCGACTGTTTAAGTCTCGTGATCTCGCAACTATATAGAATATTCACTCTGCATTAAGAGATCACGTGACCAAGCTATCAAACCTTGGGCCCACCTCGTCTTAACCATAGGAGATCAGAAGATTAGGCAACTATGTATTCACTAGTCCGCTGAAAGATTTACCTAACCATGAATTACTCAGGAGACCTCCCGACTAAGGGCTTTCTAACTCAGCTTTAACCTCTTCCTTTAATAAAGCGAGCACGTGACTATGCCTTCGATCTCTAAGTTGCCTAATCATTTGGAATATTCCCTTTGTGTTACGAGATCACCTGACTGTGTAAGTCTCATTGTCGCTTGATAGAAAAGAATATTCTATCATGGGTCTCACGACTGAGAGACTAAGTTTATAAAGTCGGGCCCACTGAAGGCACATGGCATACTGTCATTTGTCATTGTCTTTACTTTGAGCCAACCATCCCTTGACCATGGTAATATCTAGCGACAATTCGACTCAAGAAACTCAAAGTCTCGTGAACTTTTTGCTAACCCTGCGTTTGATCACGAGACCTCCCGACTGACGAGAAACTCTTAACCCGATGCTGACAAGAGTTATAACTATAGTTAAGGAAAATAGACTAGTCGTGGGATCTCCTAAAGAATTACTAACTCAAGGTTACATTATGAGATCACCTGACTGAAGGGATCATCACCAAGTCGCTAGATGAAAATAGAATATGCTTTTTGATTAGGAGACAAAGAGATCAAGGGAGTCGCGGGGTCAGGAGATAGAAAAGAATATTCTACTGGGCTTTAGAGACCTCACGACCAACTAATGACAAAAAACAACACATGGAACATAGAAGACTTAAGTGGCCGAAAAAGGTAACGATGAAAAAGAACATGCTGTAGGGTTTTTAGGGTTTTCTACTTCCAACGGTCATATTTTCAAATTAAAAGCCTATCAAACCAAAGAGTTAAATAATTGTAGAGACCAGACGAAAAGGCGCAAGACCATGAAAATTTCTCAAGGCTCTCGACATGATTGAATGAAAATTGTCAAATAAAGCTCAACCTATGGCCAAAATTGTGTCGAATCAAGAAATTTTGGGTAATAGTAAGCTCAGAATGGCTTTCTACGTGATTGTAGCTGATTCTTATCAAACTATTGATCAATTCGGTGATTTGTAAGCTCAGAATGGCTTGTTATGTGATTATAGCCGATTCTCATCAAATGGTTGACCGATTTGGCAATTTGTAAGCTCAAAATGGCTTGTTACATGATTGTAGTTGATTCTCATTGAACAGTTGATAGATTCATTGATTTGTCAGCTCACATTCGCTTGTTACATGATTGTAGCTGATTCTAATTGAATGGTTGACTAATTCGGTGATGTTTAAGCTCAGAATGCCTTCTTAAGTGATTGTAAATGATTCTCATCAAACAATTGACTGATTCGGTGATTTGTAAGCTTAGAGTGGCTTATTACATGATTGTAGCTGATTCTCATGAAACGGTTGACCGATTTGATGATTTGTAAGCTCATAATGGCTTCTTACATAATTGTAGCTGATTCTTATCGAACGGTTGACCGATTCAATGATTTCTAAGCTCAGAAGGGCATGTTACATGATTTTAGCTGATTCTCATCGAATGGTTGACCGATTTGGTGCTTGTTAAGCTCAAAATGGCTTCTAGGTGATTATAGCTAATTATCATCGAACGGTTGACCGATTCAATAATTTGTAAGCTCAGAATGGCTTGTTACATGATTGTAGTTGATTCTCATCGAACAGTGGATGGATTCAAAGATTTGTAAGCTCAGAATGGCTTTTTATGTGATTGTAGCTGATTATCATGAAATTGTTGATCGATTCAGTGATTTTTAAGCTCATAATGGCTTGTTATGTGATTGTTATTGATTTTAATCGAACAGTTGACTGATTGGGTGATTTGTAAGCTCAGAATGGCTTCTTACGTGATTGTAATTGATTCTCATCGAATGGTTGACTGATTCAGTGATTTGTAAGCCCAGAATGGCTTGTTACATGATCATAGATGATTCTCATCAAATGGTTGACCGATTTGGTGATTTATAAGCTCATAATGGCTTGTTACGTCATTGTAATTGATTCTCATCGAACGGTTGATCGATTGAGTGATTTATAGGCTCATAATGGCTTGTTACATGATTGTAATTAATTCTCATCGAATGATTGACCGATTTGGTGATTTGTAAGCTTAGAATGCCTTGCTATGTGATTGTAGCTAACTCTCATCAAATAGTTAACCGATTTGGTGATTTGTAACCTTGGAATGGCCCATTATGTGATTGTAACTTATTCTCAATGAACGGTTGACTAACTCAGTGATTTGTAAGATCAGAATGGCTTATTACCTAATTGTAGCTGATTCTCATGAGAACGGTTAACCGATTCAGTGATTTTTAATGTCAGAATGGCTTGTTACGTGATTGTAATTGATTCTAATCAAACGATTGACCGACTTAGTAATTTATAAGCTCAGAATGGCTTGTTACATGATTGTAATTGACTCTCATCGAATAGTTGACTGATTTGGTGATTTGTAAGCTTAGAATGGCTTGTTACATGATTGTAATTGATTCTCATCGAACGCTTGACCGAATCGGTGATTTGTAAGCTCAGAATGGCATGTTATATGATTATAGCTGATTATCATTGAACAGTGGGCCAATTCGGTGATTTGTAAGCTTACAATGGCTTGTTACATGATTGTAATTGATTCTCATCGAACAGTTGATCGATTTAGTGATTTGTAAGCTCAGAATGGCTTGTTACATGATTGTAGCTGATTCTCATCGAAATGGTTGACCGATTCGACACTTTGTAAGCTCAGAATGCCTTGTTACGTGATTGTAGCTAATTCTCTTTGAACGGTTGACCGATTCGGTGCTTGTTAAGATCAGAATGGCTTGTTACATGATTGTAGCTGATTCTGATCGAACGGTTGACAGATTTAGTGATTTGTAAGCTTAGAATGGCTTGTTACATGATTGTAGTTGATTCTCATCAACCGGTTGACGAATTCAGTGATTTGTAAGCTCAGAATGCCTTGTTACATAATTGTAATTGATTCTCGAAGAACGATCGAGCAATTCGGTTAATTGTAAGCTCAGAATGGCTTGTTACATGATTGTAGCTAATTCTCATCGAATGATTGACCAATTCAGTATTTGTAAGCTCAAAATGGCTTGTTACGTAATTGTTGTTGATTCTCTTCGAACGGTCTACCGATTCAGTGATTTGTATGTTCAAAATGGCTTAATACATGATTGTAGCTAATTCTCATCAAATAGTTGACCGATTCAGAGATTTGTAAGCTTAGAATGGCTTGTTACATGATTGTAGCTGATTCTCATCAAATGGTTGACTTATTCGGTGATTTGTAAGCTCAGAATGGCATGTTACGTGATTGTAGTTGATTCTCATCGAATGGTTGAATGATTCAGTGATTTGTAACCTCAGAATGGCTTATCACGTGATTGTAAATGATTCTCATCAAACGGTTGATTGATTCGGTGATTTGTAAGCTTAGAATGGCCTGTTACGTGATGGTAATTGATTTTCATCGAACGGTTGACTGACTTGGTGACTTGTAAGCTCAGAATGGCTTGTTACGTTATTGTAGCTGATTCTCATCAAATGGTTGACCAATTTGGCAATTTGTAAGCTCAGAATGGTTTTTTTTTGTGATTGTAATTGATTCTCATCGAACGATTGACCGATTCAGTGATTTGTAAGCTCAAAATTTCTTCTTACATGATTGTAGCTAATTCTCATCAAATGGTTTACCGATTCAATTATTTGTAAGCTCAGAATGCCTTGTTACATGATTGTAGCTAAATCTCATTGAACGGTTGCCCGATTAGGTCATTTGTAAGCTGATAATGACATGTTACATGATTGTAATTGATTCTCATTGAATGGTTGACCGATTCGATGACTTGTAAGCTCAGAATGCCTGGTTACGTGATTCTAGAAGAATCTCATTGAACAGTTGACTGATTCAGTGATTTGTAAGCTCAGAATGCCTCGTTACCTGATTGTAGCTGATTCTCATCAAATGGTTGACCGATTCATTGATTTGTAAGCTTAGAATGGCTTGTTACATGAGTGTAGCTGATTCTTATCAAATGGTTGACCGATTCAGTTATTTTTACGCACATAATGGCTTGTTACATGATTGTAGCTAATTCTCATCTAATGGTTGATGGATTCAGTGATTTGTATCTTTAGAATTGCCTGTTACGTGATTGTAGCTGATTTTCATCAAATAGATGACCGATTCAGTGATTGATAAGCTCATAATGGCTTGTTACATGATTGTAATTGATTCTTCTCGAAAGGTTGACTGACTCAGTGATTTGTAAGCCCAGAATGGCTTGGTAGGTGATTGTAGCTGATTCTCATTGAACGGTTGATCGATTCTATGATTTGTAAGCTCATAATGGCTTTTTACATGATTGTAACTAATCCTCATTGAACCGTTGACCAATTCGATGATTTGTAAGCTCAGAATGGCTTGTTACGTGATTGTAGTTAATTCTCATCAAACGGTTGATCGATTCGGTAATTTGTAAGCTCATCATGGCTTGCTACCTGATTGTAATTGATAATCATTGAATGGTTGACCGATTTGGTGATTTCTAAGCTCATAATGGTTTGTTATGTGATTGTAGCTTATTCTCATTGAACAGTTGACCGATTTAGTGATTTGTAAGCTTAGAATGGCTTGTTACATGATTGTAGCTGATTCTCATTGAATAGTTAACCAATTCAGTGATTTGTAAGCTTTAAATGGCTTGTTACATGATTGTAGTTGATTCTCATCGAACGGGTGACCGATTCAGTCATTTGTAAGCTCAGAATGGCTTGTTACCTAATTATAGCTGATTCTCATCGAACGGGTGACCAAGTCAGAGATTTGTAAGCTCGGAATGGCTTGTTACGTGATTGTAGCTGATTCTCATCAAACAGTTGATGAATTCAATGATTTGTAAGCTTAGAATGGCTTGTTATGTGATTGTAGCTGATTCTCATCGAACGGTTGATCGATTTATTGATTTGTAGGCTTAGAATGGCTTGTTACGTGATTGTAGCTAATTCTCATCGAATAGTCGATGGATACAATGATTTGTAAGCTAATAATGGCTTGTTACATGATTGTAGCTGATTCTCATCGAACGGTTTGGTTGATTTGTTGATTTTTAAGCTCAAAATGGCTTGTTATGTGATTGTTATTGATTTTAATTAAATGGTTGAATGATTGGGTGATTTGTAAGCTTAGAATGGCTTGTTACATGGTCTTAATTCATTCTCATCGAACGGTTGACCGTATTGGTGATTTATAAGCTCAGAATGGCTTGTTATGTGATTGTACTTGATTGTCATCGAATGGTTGACTAATTTGGTGATTTATAAGCTCATAATGGCTTGTTACGTGATTATAATTGATTCTCATCCAAAGGTTGACCGATTGAGTGATTTGTAAGCTTAAAATGGCTTGTTACATGATTGTAATTGATTCTCTTTGAATTGTTGACCGATTTGGTGATTTGTAAGCTTAGAATGGCTTGCTACGTGATTATAATTGATTCTCATCAAATGATTGACCGATTTAGTTATATGTAAGCTCAGAATGGCTTCTTATGTGATTTTTATTGATTCTCATTGAATGGTTGACTGATTTGGTGATTAGTAAGCTTAAAATGGCTTGTTACGTGATTGAAATTGATTCTCATTAAACGATTGATTAATTCAGTGATTTGTAAGCTCATAATGGCTTGTTACATGTTGTAGCTGATTATCATCATACGGTTGACCGATTCAATGATTTGTCAACTTAGAATAGCTTGTTACATGATTGTAATTGATTCTCATCAAACGGTTGACCAGTTCGGTGATTTGTAAGCTCAGAATGGTTTGTTACGTAATTCTAATTGATTCTCATCGAACGGTTGACCTATTCGATGATTTGTAAGATCAGAATGGCTTGTTACATGACTGTAGTTGAGTCTCATCAAAAGGTTGATCATTTCAGTGATTTTTAACCTCAAAATGGCTTGTTCTATGATTGTTATTGATTTTAATCGAACGGTTGACCGATTGGGTGATTTGTACACTTTGAATGGCTTTTTATGTGATTGTAATTTAATCTCATCGAATGATTGACCGATTTGGTGATTTGTAAGCTTAGAATGGCTTGTTACATGATTGTATCTGATTCTCATCGAACGGTTGATCGTTTCAATAATTTTTAACCTCAGAATGGCTTGTTCTATGATTGTTATTGATTTTTATCGAACAGTTGACTGATTGGGTGATTTGTACGCTCAGAATGGCTTCTTACATGATTGTAATTTAATCTCATTGAATGATTGAGAAATTTGGTGATTTGTAAGCTCAGAATGGCTTGTTACATGATTGTAGTTGATTCTCATCGAGCGCTTGATCGATTCGGTGATTTTTAAGCTCATAATGGCTTGTTATGTGATTGTTATTGATTTTAATCAAACGGTTGATTGATTGGGTGATTTGTAAGCTTAGAATCATTTGTTACATGATTGTAATTGATTCTCATCAAACGGTTGACCGATTTGGTGATTTATAAGCTCAGAATGGCTTGTTACGTGATTCTAATTGATAACTCTCTTGGTCTTAATAACCTAGTATAACATGGGAATCATTTGCAGGTTGTGGGACCTATGCTAACTGAGATGAGACCTCTAGGTTCTAGGCTAGTTCCTCTTGGATAATCACCTTAATTTGCTTCTTTGATAGGAAATTAAATTCTTTGAGGGGAAAAAGGATAGAAGGAGTGCATGAAAGGGAAACTAATTGAAAGCAAATTATCTTACTAGGTGATACACCGAAAATATGGTATGAATTGTAGTATGGAGGATGAAGTCAGTGCATAAACTTAGGTCTAGGAGATCACAACTTACTGAATAGGCTTGCATCAATACTTCATAGAAGGGTCTGCAAACAAATATTCACTTCTACAACTAGGTATAGGAATGAGATAGACTGTCAAGGGGTTGAAGAATACCCACAAGATCATTTCAATCAAAGCATCCCCAGGAATACATAAGAATTGTAGAAAGAAAGAGGGATCAGGAACCCTAAGATATCACTGAAAACATGCTTATACTAAACTCAATAAGAGAAAATTCATACAAGAAGGCATAGGGATAGAAAGAATGTCACAAAATACCTTTGCAATATCTAAAGTTCCAATGAAAGTTACAAACTACAGAAAGTCAGAGGGCAAAAAGAATGCCACGGATAACTCCTCAGAGAGAAAATTCTCTTTTACAATCACCAACTCTGAGCTCTAAAAAGCTCCAAAAGAATTATATACATCTCCCTTTGCACACAGGCAGGAGTCAAAACCTAATTAGGGTTACATATGATTTGACATAAAATAATCAGAAACCCTAATTCTGTCATGTCTGATCATAAATGTGTCTTTGAAAGTATCCTAACTAATCAGATCTCATATTTGCATGTCCATCCCTGTACTATATCTTCCTGCAGACAAGCTGCCTTGACCTATCTACCCTTTTGCAACTCAGCCTTGCCATGAATGCTCAAATCTGGTCCAAGTTTGATTTGTATTTCAAAGTATAGGAGGCCATAGGTGGCGCCAACCTTTAATGCTTCTTCGGTGTGATAATATCAACATGGTACCCTGAGAAATCGCAAGAGACGGCCACCAGATCTTTCTCAACATTCCCCAACTACAACCATCCTGTAACTATCAATTCTAAGCTACCTGAAGCCATGCAATTGACCAATCGTAACGAACCAGTAAGAAACCCTCGAGAAGATATTTTAAATTTGAAAAGCAATGGCCAGTTGACCAAGATTAAAATGTAGCCGTTGATATCACTCCTTCCTAGTAGATCAAATGACTTAGATCAACCTTGTAACAGTCGGGAGACCCTTTGAAAATTCAAGTGCCAACTCATCGATCGGAACCAATGAGAAGTGACCACGTTAAAGCGACTGGCACCTCAGCAAGCAGAAGAATCCTTGAATCTACATCGAATAGTGGTCGCATGATCTAATGGGGTTGGAATATTCCATCAGATCATGTGACCACCATAGATCTTCATCGATTATGCAAATCCTCTGACAATCAGACCCACTGACAAGTGCCAACTGTTCCATCCATCGACCAATTAGAACAAGCCCGTCAACACCTTTTGGCAACACGGACCCACGACATCAATCTTCATCAGACAGTTGTCGCATGATCGCAAGGGCTCAGAAGATTCCTTGTGATCAAGTGACAACCGTAGATCTTCATCAACTGCCACCTCACTTAAGATACTCGGACCCACTGACAAGTCCCAACTATCATCCAGCCAACCAATAGAATTTGAGCACGTCAAAACCCGAGGACCCACCTGACAGAGCCCTGGCAAAAGGTAAAATCAATGGCTGGTGTATGATCGCATGGGCTTGGAATATTCCATGCGATCATATGACAGTCCTTAGATCTTAAAAGAAAGGCAACCCACTAGGCCCGCTAACAAAATTCCACATCACAGCCCACTAACCATTAAGATTCAAACACCTCAGATTACATGGCAGTGGACCCACTGACAGATTGAAGAACTGCATTGGAATGGAGATCGACGATCATTGCATGATGAGAAGGGTTCAGAATATTCCTTTAGATCATGCACCGCCATAGATCTAACTCGACTGCCAGCAACCAAGACCGCAAATAAAAGATGACCGCTCACCGAGTTGCAGGCTACTAAGGGCTAAACCGTCAAAATTGTGAGATTCTGCGAACATAGTCACCAAGTCACTGGCAAAAACCATAACGGCTTCCATATTCTGGTGACCTAGTGACTGGGCTTTAAAATATAAAGTGCACGTGGGAAAAGGGATCACCTAAGCAGCCAAAAAGGTAACCACGAAAAAGAAAGGCCATAGGGTTTTTTAGGGTTTTTTGGGGCCAACGACTACTTTTTCAAATTCAAATTTGTATTCCAGGGGGCTAAAAGAGATTGTAGAGGCCAGAAAACAAGAAACAAGGCCATGAAAATTTTAGAGGATCAACGGGGTAAAATATGTAGAACTTGGGATAGAGTTCAAACCAGCTTATGACCAAAATTCGATGGGTAGGGAATTTTTTCGGCAGCAATGATTTTAGCTGATTCTCATCGAATGGTTCACTAATTCAGTGATCTGTAAGCTCAGAATGGGTTGTTACGTGATTGTAGCTAATTCTCATCGAACTGTTAATCAATTTAGTGATTTGTCAGCTCAGAATGGTTTGTTATGTGATTGTAGCTAAATCTCATCAAACAGTTGACCAATTTGGTGATTTGTAAGCTCCAAATAGCTTGTTACATGATTTTAGCTGATTCTCACCAAATAGTTGAGTGAATCTGTGATTTGTAAGCTCATAATGGCTTGTTATGATGGTAGCTGATTCTCATTGAATGGTCAACTGATTCGATGATTTGTAAGCTCAGAATGGGTTGTTACAAAATTGTAGCTGATTCTCATCGAATGGTTGACTGATTTGGTAATTTGTAAGCTTAGAATGACTTGTTACGTGATTATATTTGATTCTCATCCAACGGTTGAATGATTCTATGATTTGCAAGCTCAGAATGGCTTGTTACGTGATTGTAGCTGATTCTTATCGAATGGTTGACCGATTTGGTGATTTGTAAGCTTAGAATGAGTAGTTACATGATTGTCTCTGATTCTCATTGAATGATTGACCAATTCTATGATTTGGAAGCTCAAAATGGCTTGTTACTTGATTGTAGCTGATTTTCATCGAACAGTTCACTGATTTGGTTATTTGTAAGCTTAGAATGGCTTGTTATGTGATTGTAGATGATTCTCATCAAACGGTTGACTGATTCGGTGATTTGTAAGCTCAGAACGGCTCGTTACGTGATTAAAGCTGATTCTCATTGGACAGTTCACCAATTTGGTGATTTGTAAGCTCAGAATGGCTTATTACATGATTGTAATTGATTCTCATCGAATGTTTGACCGATTCGGCGATTTGGAAGCTCATAATGGCTTGTTACATGATTGTAGCTGATTTTCATTAAACGGTTCACCTTTTCAATTATTTGTAAGCTCAGAATAGCTTGTTACATGATTGTAGCTACTTCTCATCAAACGGTCAACCAATTCGGTGATTTGTAAGCTCAAAATAGCTTCTTACATGATTATAGCTGATTCTCATCAAACGGTTGACCAATTCGATGATTTGTAAGCTCAGAATGGCTTGTTATGTGATTGTAGCTAATTCTCATCGAATGGTTGACCGATTAGGTGATTTTTAATCTTACAATGGCATGTTTCATGATTTTATTTGATTCTCATCAAACAGTTGACTGATTTGGTGATTTGAACACTAAGAATGGCTTGTTATGTGATTGTTATTGATTCTCATCAAATGGTTGACTGATTTGGTGATTTTTAAGATGAGAATGGCTTGTTACGTGATTGTAATTGATTCTCATCAAATGGTTGACCGATTCAGTGATTTGTAAGCTCATAATAGGTTGTTACATGATTGTAATTGATTCTCATCAAATGTTTGACCGATTCAGTGATTTGTAAGCTCTGAATGGTTTGTTACGTGATTGTAGCTGATTCTCATCGAACGGTTGACTGATTTGATGATTTGTAAGCTTAGAATGGCTTGTTACGTGATTGTAACTGATTCTCAACAAATTGTTGACCAATTCAGTGATTTATAAGTTCAGAATGCCTTGTTACATTGTTGTAGCTGAGTCTCATAGAATGGTTGACCGATTCGATGATTTGTTAGCTCAAAATGGCCTATTACATTATTGTAGCTGATTCTCATCGAACAATTGATCGATTCAATTATTTGTGAGCTCAGAATGGCTTCTTACATGATTGTAGCTTATTCTCATCGAATGGTTGACCGATTCAGTGATTTGTAAGCTCAGAATGGCTTGTTATGTGATTGTAGCTGATTCTCATCAAATAGTTGACCGATTCTATGATTGAAGCCGATTCTCATTGAATGGTTGACTGATTCAATGATTTGTAAGCTCAGAATGGCTTGTTATGTGATTGTAGCTGATTCTCTTCAAATGGTTGACTGATTTGATGATTTATAAGCTCAGAATGGCTTGTTACGTGATTGTAGCTGATTCTCATCGAACAGTCAACAAATTCGATGATTTGTAAGCTCACAATGGCTTGTTATGTGATTGTAATTGATTCTCATCAAATGATTGACTGATACGATGATTTGTCAGCTTAGAATGGCTTGTTACATGATTTTAATTGATTCTCATCCAATGGTTGACCGATTTGGTGATTTTTAAGCTCAGAATGACTTGTTACATGATTGTAGCTGATTATCATGAAATGGTTGACCCATTCGGTGATTTGTAAGCTCAGAATGGGTTGGTACATGATTGTAGTTGATTCTTATCAAACAATTGACCGATTCAGTGATTTGTAAGCTCAGAATAGCTTGTTACATGATTGCAATTGATTCTCATCGAACAGTTCACCGTTTTAGTGATTTGTAGGCTTAGAATGGCTTGTTACATGATTGTAGCTTATTCTCATCGAACTGTTGACCGATTCGGCTATTTGTAAGCTCAGAATGGCTTGTTACATGATTATAGTTGACTCTCATCAAATGATTGATCGATTATGTGATTTGTAAACTTAGAATGTATTGTTATGTGATTGTAATTTATTCTCATCACACAGTTGACCGATTTGGTCATTTGTAAGCTTAGAATGGCTTGTTACATGATCGTAATTGATTCTCATCAAATAGTTGACCGATTCGGCAATTTGTAAGATCAAAATAGCTTCTTACATAATTGTAATTGATTCTCATCAAATGGTTGATCGATTTGGTGATTTGTAACCTCATAATGGCTTGTTACGTGATTGTAATTCATTCTCATCAAATGGTTAACAAATTTGGTAGTTGTAAGCTCATAATGGGTTGTTACATGATTGTAATTGATTCCATCAAATAGTTGATTGATTTGGTGATTTGTTAGCTTAGAATGGCTTGTCACATGATTTTAGCTGATTCTCATCGCATGGTTGACTGATTCAGTGATTTGTAAGCTCAGAATTGCTTGTTACGTGATTATACTTGATTCTCATCCAACGGTTCATTGATTCAATGATATGTAAGCTCAGAATGGCTTATTAGTTGATTGGAGATGGTTCTCATCGAATGATAAGCTTAGAATGGCTTGTTACGTAATTGTAGCTGATTCTCATTGAACGATTCACTATTTTGGAGATTTGTAAGCTCATAATGGCTTGTTACGTGGTTGTAATTTATTCTGATTGAATGGTTGATAGATTCAGTGATTTTTAAGTTTAGAATGGCTTGTTACATGATTGTTGTTGAGTCTGATCAAATAGTTGACCGATTCGGTGATTTGTAAGCTCAGAATGGCTTGTTACATGATAATACCTGATTCTCATCAAATAGTTGACCGATTCGATGATTTGTAAGCTCAGAATGGCTTGTTACATTACTGTAATTAATTCTCATCAAACGGTTGACTGATTTGATGATTTCTATCCTCAAAATGGCTTGTTACGTTATTGTAGCTTATTCTCATTGAACGATTCATCGATTCAATAATTTGTAAGCTCGAAATGGCTTGTTATGTGATTGTAATTTATTGTCATCAAAAGTTTGACCGATTCGGTGATTTGGAAGCTCAAAATGGTTGTTTACATGATTGTAGCTGATTCTCATCGAACGGTTGACAAATTTAGTAATTTATCAGCTCAAAATGGCTTGTTACATGATTGTAGCTGATTGTCATTGAACGGTTGACCGACTCAGTGATTTGTAAACTTAGAATGTCTTGTTACGTGATAGTAGTCAATTCTCATCGAACAATTTACCGATTCGGTGATTTGTAAGCTCTGAATGGTTTTTAACGTGATTGTAGCTGATTATCATCAAATGGTTGACCAATTCGGTGATTTGTAAGCTAATAATGGATTCTTATGTGATTGTAGCTGATTCTCATCGAACGTTTCATTGATTTGGTGATTTGTAACCTTAGAATGGCCCATTAAGCGATTGTAGCTGATTCTCAATTAACAATTGACTGATTTCATGATTTGTAAGATCATAATAGCTTGTTACGTGATTGTAGCTTATTCTCATTGAATGGTTGACCGATTTAGTGATTTGTAAGCTCATAATGGCTTGTTACATGATTGTAGCTAATTATCATCAAATGGTTGACCGATTCAATGATTTGTCAGCTCAGAATAGCTTGTTAGGTGATTTTAATTGATTCTCATCAAATGGCTGATCAGTTCAGTGATTTGTAAGCTAAGAATGGCTTGTTACATGATCTTAGCTGATTCTCATCGAATGGTCAACCGATTTGGTGATTTGTAAGCATAGAATGGCTTGTTACATGATTGCAGCTGATTCTCATCGAACGGTTGACCGATTTTGTGATTTGTAAACTTAGAATGGCTTGGTACCTGATTGTAGCTGATTCTCATCAAACAATTGACCGCTTCAGTGATTTGTAAGCTTAGAATGGCTTGTTACCTGATTATAATTGATTCTCAGTGAACGATTGACTGATTCAGTGATTTTTAAGCTCAGATTGGCTTGTTACGTGATTGTAATTGATTCTCATTGAACGATTGACCGATTCTGTGATTTCAAAGCTCAGAATGGCTTGTTACATGATTGTAACTTATTCTTATCCAACGCTTGACCTATTTAGTGATTTGTAAGCATAGAATAGCTTATTACGTGATTGTAGTTGATTCTCATCTAACAATAGAGCGACTCAGTGGTTTGTAAGCTAAAAATGGCTTCTTATGTGATTGTAGCTGATTCTCATCGAATGGTCAACCGATTTGGTGATGTGTAACCTCAGAATGGCTTGTTACAAGATTGTAGCTGATTCTCATCGAATGATAGACTGATTCGGTGATTTGTAAGCTTAGAATGGCTTCTTACGTGATTGTAGCTAATTCTCATCGAATGGTCAACCGATTCGGTGATTTGTAAGCTCAGAATGGCTTCTTACCTGATTGTAGCTGATTCTCATCGAATGGTTGACTGATTCAGTGATTTGTAAGCTCATAATGGCTTATTAGGTGATTATAATTGATTCTTATTGAATGGTTGACAGATTCGTTGATTTGTAATCTCATAATGGGTTGTTATGTGATTGTAAATGATTCTCATCAAACGATTGACCGATTCGGTGATTTGTAAGCTCATAATGGCTTGTTACGTGATTGTAATTGATTCTCATTGAACGGTTGACCGATTCGATGATTTATAAGCTCATAATGGCTTGTTACATGATTGTAGCTTATTTGTAAGCCCATAATGGCTTGTTACATGATTGTAATTGATTCTCATCAAACAATTGACTGATTCGGTGATTTATAAGCTCATAATGGCTTATTACGTGATTGTAGCTAATTTGTAAGCTCATAATGGCTTGTTATGCGATTGTAATTGATTCTCATTGACCGGTTAACTATTTCAGTGATTTGTAAGTTTAGAATGGCTTGTTACGTTCTTTGACCGATTCAGTGATTTGTAAGCTAAAAATGGCTTGTTATGTGATTGTAGCTAATTCTCATCGAATGGTTGACCGATTCGATGATTTGTAAGCTCAAAATGGCTTGTTACATGATTGTAGATGATTCACATCGAATGGTCGACCGATTTAGTGATTGTAAGCTCATAATGGCTTGTTACGTGATTGGAATTTATTCTCATCGAATGATTGACCAATTCAATGATTTGTAAGCTCATAATGGCTTCTTACGTGATTGTAATTGATTCTCATCGAACGATTGACTGATTTGGTGATTTGTAAGCTCAGAATGGCTTGTTACTTGATTGTAGCTAATTCTCATCGAATGGTTGATTGATTCAATGATTTGTAATCTCATAATGGATTGTTACATGATGGTAATTAATTCTCATTGAACAGTTGACTAATTCAGTGATTTATAAGCTGATAATGGCTTGTTATGTGATTGTAGTTGATTTATGAGCTTAGAATGGCCTATTACATGATTGCAATTTATTATCATCGAATGGCTTGTGATGTTATAGTAGCTGATTTGTAAACTTATAATAGCTTGTAATGTGATTGTAATTGATTCTCATCGAATGATTGACCAATTAAGTGATTTATAAGCTTATAATGGCTTGTTACATGATTATAATTCATTCTCATCAAACGATTGATCATTTCAGTGATTTGTAAGCTCATAATGGCTTGTTACATGATTGTAATTGATTCTCATCGAACGATTGACCGATTCAGTAATTTGTAAGCTCAAAATGACTTTTTACATGATTGTAGTTGATTGTCATCAAAATGGTTGACCTATTTGGTGATTTGTAAGCTTAGAATGGCTTGTTACGTGATTATAGCTGATTTGTAAGCTCATAATGGCTTGTTATTGTTACCCAAAATTTCCTAATTCCACATAATTTTGGCCACAGGTTGACCTTTATGCAGCAATTTCCATTAATCCTATCGAGAGCCTTGAGAAATGTGACCATTAGAGGCAGAAAACCCTAAAAACCCTATGGCCTATTCTATTTCTTCGTTACCTTTTTCAGCTACTTAAGTCTCCATTTTTCATGTGTTCTTTATAAGCTAAGGCTAGTCGCGAGATCTCTAAGGCCCAAAAGAATATTCTTTTCAATCTCTTGACCCCATGACTTCCTTTTGTCTCTTTATCTCCTGATCGTATGGAATATTCTATTTCCATTCAGCGACTTCGCGATGGTCCCTTTAGTCGAGTGATCTCATAATATAACATTGAGTTAGTAATTCTTCAGGAGATCCCGTCACTAGTCTATTTTCCCTAACTACAGTTATAACTCATGTCAGCGCTAGGTTAAGAATTTCTCTTTAGTCGGGAAGTCACGAGAGTTAGCTGTGGTCAGTCAAAAGTTCATGAGGCTTTGAGATTCACTTAGTCGGGAGGTTGCTAGATATAATCATGGTCAAGGGATGGTCGGCTCAAGGTAAAGACAACAACAAATGACAAGGTGCCATGTGTCTCTGGTGGGCCCAAGCCTTGTCGGCTCACTTGATTAAAGGCAGAGGTTAAAGCTGAAGTTAGAAAGCCCTTAGTCGGGAAGTCTCATGATCAAACCCAGGGTTAGCAAAGGTTCACGAGACTTGAAATTTTATATAGTCACCCAATCTCTAGATCTCCTCTGGTTGAGATAGGGTGGGCCAATTTTAGAGTAGTTAGCGGTTGTCAAAGCTGAAAAAGTAGTCAAAAGAAAATGAAAGAGTCACACATGGCAAGGCAGGGCCCAGTTCTTCAAGTATGCAATCACTTGATCTCTAGTTTTTCGGGCAGTTAAGTCTTTATTTCAGCAATCAAGCCACTATGTGTTCGCGAGGTCTCTTGTTTTTGGCATTCAAGTCCTTAGCATTCAGTGATCTGGCGAAGTAGTTAAAATTTTCTCTGGCGGTCTCAGCTCTGAAGCAATTAAAGTTTGATCATGATCTACGGTTGTCACGTTACCGCAAAGAAAAAGTGCTTGAGAGATAGTCTTCACGATCATGCGACAACCATCGATCCTCTCTCCAGCTCAGTGCTCCTATCAGGTGGGTCCTATGCCAGATAGATCTAAGGTGCTTGTTAGTGAAAGGCTAGTAGTATGATGACAAGTGGCAGGATGGACCCAGGTTTGTAAGCTCAGTCAGGTGATCACTCAATAAAGGGAGAATATTCTTTTCTATTCCATGATTATGAGATTACCTTTAGTTAGATGATCTCCTAACAAGAAGGAATATGTCAAAGACATCAGGAGATAAAGCAACCACCGTCAGATCAAAGTAAGATCAACACTTGTCATGTGATTGCTAGATGTAACCCAAAGTAAAGAAAGTTTTTAGCAACTTGGAGATTGCTTTGGTTATGTTCTCAGGGTTTAACCCCAGTTAGGAAAAGGATTATGAGGTTCAAGGAAGTTTGTTGTCGCTTGATCTCTAGATATGCTTGGGTTAAATTAAAGGTTAACGTCATGTCAGAACCTAGTGGTTATGTTTCACATCCGATGATCCAACAAGTATGTGTTCTCATAATCTCTTGATCCTAGTGGTTATGTTCCAAACATTCAGAGACTCAGTGACATGATTATCTCTTAGTCTTCTGATGCAGCGGCCAAGTTATAAAAGATCAAGCAACTCAGGGAGGATCGTAAGATGAAAGAAGATCAATGGCTATCGCCTGATCTCTAGACATAACTCAAGGTTAGGCTTTTATCTGGTGACCTCATGAATACAGTGTTCATGTGATCTCTAGACTTGACCGAGGTTAAGAAAATTATTCAGTGATTGAAAGAAAGCCTTAGTCACATATTCACCAAATGAGTTAGGGTTAAGAACAGAAGTGGTGCCCGAGTAAAATTGAAGGATCTGAGAGGTATGTTTTAAAGATAGATCAAGTTTAAATACCATCCATTGATAAAGAAAAGCTTGGTGCCACCTGTGATTGTTTATATTTTTAAAATTTTAAATATCTGAGAAGTACCAGATTTGAACAGTTATGGCGAGCCCGACTTGCAGGGAGGTACATGGATCGACCGACCTTCTCAGAGGTAGTTATGGCAATGGAATTATGTGTAGAGATAGATATCTGATCAGCCAAGATATTTCAAGGATGCATTTATGATCAAAAGTGACAGAATTAGGGTTTGCTATTATTCTATGAAAATTTATGTAACCCTAATTAGAATTTTTTTTTACTCCTACCTGTGTGCAATAAAGGTGTATATAATAGGTTTTTGGAGCTTTTAGAGCTCAGAGTTTACAATTGTAAAAAGAGGTTTTCTTTCTTAGGAATTATCTGTGGCAATTGTTCTGCCCTTTGGCTTTGATAGTTTGTAATCTTTCATTGATTTATTAGATTCAATAGAGGTTTTCCCTGGCATTTGTTCTGCCCTCAGGTCTTTCCCTTGTCTATATTTCTCTTATTGGGTATAATATACTGGCTTTGTTAGAGAAATCTTGGAGTTCCAGACCCCTTCTTCCTTTCAGCTTATTTGTGTATTATTATGTCTGATTTGATTTGAATGAGTTTGTGGGTATATTTCAACCCCCTGTCATTCTGTCTCATTCTTGTGCCCTTTTGCTAAAGAGAACATTTGCTTGCAGGTCACAGTCTATGTCTTTTGTTCAAACCTCTTTGTGAAACACTAATGCAAGCCTATTTAGGAAGATTGTGTTCTATTAGATCTTAGATCTTTCATGCTAATTTGGTCAATCTATTGTGTTCATGTCATTTCGGTGTATCACCTAGTAGGTAGTTTGCTTTCAGTTATTTCCCTTTAGCATTCCTTCTATCCCTTTTCCCTCAAGAGTTTACTTTCTTGTCAAGAAGCAAATTAAGGTGATTATCCAAGAGGAACCAGCCTAGAACCTAGATGACTCATCTCAGTTAGCATAGGTCCCACAACCTGGAGATGATTCTCATGTTATACTAGGTTATCAAGAGCAAGAGAGCTTGAAACAAGGGTGAAAACTTAGTGTATAACAATTCTGGCATGCCCAGTGGGACAAGAAAGAGGTTCATCTTAAAAAGTTATGCTATCTCTGATATGTTGATAACATACTAAAGACTTAGAAGAGGTCATTTTGCTACATATCTGGTGACTCTGGAAGGTCTACTGGTTTCAAAGATCAAGTGCTAGTATGTTTCAAATCTTTCATATTCAAATTCTAGCTAATTGCATAAGTACACATGTCAAGTTATTATGGACAGTCAGGTTACTCACAATCCTATTATGAGAGAAATGCTCAATGGGCTAGTCATTAGCCATATGAAAATCACCCAAAGCCTACTTTTTCCCCAAGCTTCCATACTATACAAGGCTATCAATATATTCAATATGCCCCTAATCAATACACCTCTGCACAAGCTTATGAGCAGGCCCTCCTACAAGAAGGATCATGGGCACAAAGGGCACAACAAGAAAATCAAAGCCAGTTATCCCATCTTGCTTACCACCCACCCTCCCCTTCTCAGCCTAATTGGCAGTAGACTTAGAGCTCAAACCTAATGAAATGGAAAGAAAAGATAAAGAATATGTTGCTTGGTATGATTAAGCAAGTGTCTAAGATTAGGGAGCAGCATGAAATGGAAGCTCAAAGTTATGAGAAAGGGTCAGTTCCCTACCAAGTGGTAGAGGCTCTTGTTGATGAGCAACAAATAAGACAATTCCAAGAAGAGATTAACCACCGAGCTGGTATTGAGGCAGCAAGGCTGAGATCACAGATTGCTAAATAAGAGGTTCTTAAACCTAAGGTCCCAAGCTAGAGGGTCCATTTGTCTACGCCCTCTATATCTCCCCCTGGGCCCTCTCAATTTCACATCCCAAGTTTTAAGGAAAAAAGTTCTTTCCAAGAGCCTATGCTTGAGATTCAGTCTACCACCTTACAAGAGTAGTCTGTTCAAAAAAATTATTTATCTGAAGAGGCCCCTATGGTCTCTCAAGATGATGAAGTGTTGTGGATACCCCAATGGACTCTGCCTCCTAGCTATCAGATGCCAAGTCTTTTCAAGGATACTAGTTTAGTGTTTGAGCAAGGACCTGTAGTAAATAACCTTTCATGTGGGAAGGAGAGGAAATCTGAGGTATTAGTGCTGAGTGATGACTGTGATAAAGTGGTACAACAAGGTGAAAGGTGGAGATTGATACCCAGCTTGAGCCCTTGGTTGATAATTTTGATGAGCTTCCCCTCTTTGTTGATAATGAAGAAGAGACCATGCCATTACCTATGGTTGAAGGTCAATTAGAACAAAAGGTTCACCATCCATAGGAGATCGATGTAGGGGAAGATGCCATGTCCTTGATAGATGAGCTGCCTAGTTTTGTTGAGCAAGATGATAAAGTTATGGAGGAGTTTTTCCAAGAAAAGAACATAAACAAAAGCCTTGAAGAATATGATTTTTCAAACATCATAGAGGTTTTTTGTGACAAATTGAATGATGAATCCCTATTCCTTGGAGTGGAGGTTCAAGGTTATGTGCTTGTTAAAGGAGGCCTAGTTTTGGATCACCCTTTTTCTGAGAGGTTGCTGCATGAGCAAGGGTTAGAGCCAGTTCCTAGGGATCTTCAAGATTTTGACAACTTTGACAAGCTCTTGGCCTGTTTAAAAGAAGAAGATGATAGTCCCTTGACCATAGATGATGAGTTGACATGGCTATCCATGATGGAGGGTAACCATGAAGATAAAGAAGAAACCATCAAGGAAGGTTCTACCTTCAGACTTTCAAGAGGTTGCCTAATCAAATACTTGGCCCAGAAGGAGTTTATTGAGACCTCTCCATATGATCAATTAGAGGAAGGTAAACTTGATCCTATTTTTGCAGAGGCAAGTCTTAATTATTTGACAAATTGTTGTGTGCCTCATAGCCTTGTAGCTATCCTTATGCTTTCAATGCAAAATGTCCTGATAAGGAAGGGTAGTTACTTCAACATACCAGTGAATGGTTTTTTTTTACCAATTTCTACACTAGTTAGTTTAGAGTAGGTTAGTTTTCCCACTTTCTTCTAGTTTTCTAGCCTAGTTTTTCTTGTTTTCCAAGAAGTGCTCGTGCACATTTTTGTCCCTCATGGTTTCGAGTCTATCTCTTTGTCAGGAAGGTCCTTGTGTTCTTGGGATGACTCCTATGCCCAATGAATTGTTTCAAGGCCACTAATCTAATGTCTAGCAGGCTGACATCCAATAGAAATGACCAAAATGTTATCGAAAATTTCTTGATTCCACACAATTTTGGCCATAGGTTGAGCTTTATCCAGTAATTTTCATTAATCCTGTCGAGAGCCTTGAGAAATTTTTATGGTCTTGTGCCTTTTCCTTTGATCTCTGCAATCATTTAACTCTGTAGTTTGATAGCCTTTTAATTTGAAAATGTGACTGTTAGAGGCAGAAAACCCTATGGCCTGTTCTATTTTATTGTTACCTTTTTTAGCCACTTAAGTCTCCATTTTGCATGTGAGCTTTATAAGCTAAGGCTAGTCGCGAGATCTCTAAGGCCCAGAAGAATATTCTTTTCAATCTCCCGACCTTGTGACTTCCTTCTGTCTCTTTATCTCTTGATTGTATGGAATATTCCATTTCCATTCAGCAACTTGGTGATGGTCCCTTTAGTTGGGTGATCTCATAATGTAACCTTGAGTTAGTAAATCTTCAGGAGATCCCACGACTAGTCTATTTTCCATAACTGTAGTTATAACTCATGTCAGCACTGGGTTAAGAGTTTCTCTTTAGTTGGGAAGTCACGAGAATTAACCGTGGTCAGTCAAAAGTTCATGAGACTTTGAGATTCACTTAGTCAGGAGGTTGCTAGATATAATCATGGTCAAGGGATGGTCGGCTCAAGGTAAAGACAACAACAAATGACAAGGTGCCATGTGTCTCTGGTGGGCCCAGGCCTTGTAGGATCAATCTTTAGGTTGTGTGAAGCAGACCGAATATTCCAATCCATCTAGCGATTATAAGATTTTCCTTAGTCGGGTAATCGTTTAACATAAAGGGAATATTCTAAAGGTTTGGGCGACTTGGAGATTAAAGGCATAGTCGTGTGATTGCTTGATTAAAGGCAGAGGTTAAAGCTAAAGTTAGAAAACCCTTAGTCGGGAAGTCTCATGATCAAACCTAGGGTTAGCAAAGGTTCACGAGACTTGAAATTTTATACAGTCACCCAATCTCCAGATCTCCTACGGTTGAGATAGGGTGGGCCAATTTCAGAGTAGTCAAGGGTTGTCAAAGTTGACAAAGTAGTCGAAAGGAAATGAAAGAGTGACACATGGCAAGGTGGGGCCCAGTTCTTCAAGTATCCAATCACTTGATCTCTAGTTTTTTAGATAGTTAAGTCTTTATTTCAGTGATCAAGCAACTGTGTGTTCGTGAGGTCTCTTGTTTCTAGTGGTCATGTCCTTAGCATTCAGTGATCCAGTGAAGTGGTTAACATTTTGTCTGGCAGTCTTAGCTCTGAAGCAATTAAAGTTCAATCATGATCTACGGTTATCGATTTATTGCAAGGAAAAATTTCTTGAGAGATAGTCTTCACGATCATGCGACAACCATCGATCCTCTCTCCAGCTCAGCGCTCCTATCAGGTGGGTCCTGTGCTAGATAGATTTGAGGTGCCTGTCTATAAAAGGCTAGTAGTATGATGAAAAGTGGTAGGATGGGCCCAGGTTTGTAAGCTTAGTTGTGTGATTGCTCAATAAAAGGAGAATATTCTTTTTTATTCCATGATTACGAGATTACCTTTAGTCGGATGATCTCTTGACAAGAAGGAATATGCCGAAGACATCAGGAGATAAAGCGACCATCGTCAGATCAAAGTAAGATCAATGCTTGTCATGTGATCGCTAGATGTAACCCAAAGTAAAGAAAGTTTGCAGTGACTTGGAGATTGCTTTGTTCGTGTGTTCTCAGGGTTTAACCCCAGTTAGGGAAAGGATTATGAGGTTCAGCAAAGTTTGTTGTCACTTGATCTCTAGATATGCCTAGGTTAAATTAAAGGTTAACATCATGTCAGAACCCGGTGGTTATGTTTCACATTCGGGGATCTAGCGACTGTCTATTCTCATAATCTCTTGATCCTGGTGGTTATGTTCCAAACATTCAGAGACTCAGCGACACGGTTATCTCTTAGTCTTGTGATGCAACGGCTAAGTTATAAAAGATCAAGTGACTCAGCGAGGACCGTAAGATGAAAGAAGATCAATGGCTATTGCCTGATCTCTAGACATAATTCAAGGTTAGGCTTTTATCTGGCGACCTCACGAATACAGTGTTCATGTGATCTCCAGACTTGACCGAGGTTAAGAAAATTGTTCAATGACTGAAAGAAAACCTTAGTCGCGTATTCGCCAAATGAGTTAGGGTTAAGCACAGAAGCGGTGCCTGGGTAAAATTGAAGGATCTGATGGCTACGTTTTAAAGATAGATCAAGTTTAAATACCATCCATTGATAAAGAAAAGCTTGGTGTCACCTGTGACTGTTTATATTTTTAAAATTCAAAATATCTGAGAAGTACCAAATTTGAATAGTTATGGCAAGCTTGACTTGCAAGGAGGTACATGCATCGACTGACCTTCTCAGAGGCAGTTATGGTGATGCAATTATGTGTAGAGATAGATATTTGATTAGCCAAGATATTTCAAGGATGCATTTATGATCAGAAGTGATAGAATTAGGGTTTACTATTATTCTATAAAAATTTATGTAACCCTAATTAGAATTTTTTTTTCCTCCTGCCTATGTGCAATAAAGGAGGTGTATATAATAGTTTACGATTGTAAAAAGAGGTTTTCTTTCTTAGGAGTTATCCGTGGCAATTGTTCTGCCCTCTGGCTCTTACAGTTTGTAATCTTTCATTGATTTATTAGATTCAATAGAGGCTTTCTGTGGCATTTGTTTTGCCCTCAGGTCTTTCCCTTGTCTGTATTTATCTTATTGGGTATAATATACTAGCTTTGTTAGAGAAATCTTGGAGTTCCAGAGCCCTTCTTCCTTTCAGCTTATTTGTGTACTATTGTGTTTGATTTGATTTGAATGAGTTTGTGGGTATACTTCAACCCCCTGTCATTTTGTCTCATTCATGTGCCCTTTTGTTGAAGAGAACATTTTCTTGTAGGTCACAGTCTATGTCTTTTGTTCAAACCTCTCTGTGAAACACTAATGCAAGCCTGTTTAGGAAGATTGTGTTCTATTAGATCTTAGATCTTTCATGCTAATTTGGTAAATATATTGTGTTCATGTCATTTCGATGTATCACCTAGTAGGTATTTTGCTTTTAGTTATTTCCCTTCAGCATTCCTTCTATCCCTTTTCCCTCAAGAGTTTACTTTCCTATCAAGAAGCAAATTAAGGTGATTATCCAAGAGGAACCAGCCTAGAACCTGGAGGTCTCATCTCAGATAGCATAGGTCCCACAACTTGGAGATGATTCCCATGTTATAATAGGTTATCAAGACCAAGACAAATTGAAACAAGGGTGCAAACTTAGTGTATAACAGTTACGTGATTGCATTGACTCTCATTGAATGGTTGATCATTTCGGTGATTTGTAAGCTCAAAATGGCTTGTTACGTGATTGTAGCTGATTTTCATCAAACAGTTAACCGATTCGATGATTTGTAAGCTCAGAATGGCTTGTTACGTGATTGTAGCTAATTATTATTGAATGGTTGATCAATTTGGTGATTTTTAAGCTTAGAATAGCTTGTTATGTGATTGTTATTGATTTAATCGAACGGTTGACTAATTGAGTGATTTGTAAGCTCAGAATGGCTTGTTACATGATTGTAATTGATTCTCATCGAATGGTTGACCAATTTGCTGATTATAAGCTCAAAATAGGTGACCAATTTGGTGATTTGTAAGCTCAGAATGGCTTGTTACATGATTGTAATTGATTCACATCAAATGGTTGACCCATTTGATGATTTGTAAGCTCATAATGGCTTCTTACATGATTAGAGCTTATTCTCATCGAACGGTTGACCGATTTGGTGATTTTTTGATTGAACTATTGACCGATTCAGTGATTTATAAGCCCAGAATGGCTTGTTACATGATTGTAGCTGGTTTTCATCGAACGGTTGATCGATTTGGTGATTTGTAAGCTCAGAATAGCTTGTTACGTGATTGTTTTTGATTGTCATCCAAAGGTTAACCGATTTGATGATTTGTAAGCTCATAATGGCTTGTTACATGATTGTAGTTGATTCTCATTGTGTCGTTGACCGATTTGGTGATTTGTAAGCTTAGAATGAATTGTTACATGATTATATTTGATTCTCATTGAACGGTTGACCAATTCGGTGATTTGTAAGCTCAGAATGACTTGTTACATGATTGTAGCTGATTCTCATTGAATAGTTCACCAATTTGGTGATTTGTAAGCTTATAATGGCTTGTAACGTGATTGTAGCTGATTATGATCAAATGATTGACCGATTCGGTGATTTGTAAGTGTTATACACTGAATTTGCACCTCTAATCTCAAGCTCTCATAGTCTTGATAATCTAGTATAACATGGGAATCATCTCAAGGTTGTGGGACCTTTTGCTAACCGAGATGAGACCTCCAGATTCTAGGCTGGTTCCTCTTGGATAGTCACCTTAGCTTGCTCTTAGACAGTAAAGTAAACTTTGAGGGGAAAGGGATAGGAGTACATGGAAAGGGAAATAACTGAAAGCAAACTACCTACTAGGTGATGCACCGAAACTGGGGTTTGATCTCAATATATAGGGATGAAACCAATGAAGGAATCAGGTCTAATAAGTTACAACTCACTAGATAGACCTGCATAAGTATTTTGTAGGAGGGTCTGAACAAAGGCTCAACCTATGACCTGCAAACAAACATCCTTTTCTGCAACTAGGTGTAGGAAAGAGACAAGGCTGCTAGGGGCTGTAGTATACCCACAAAACACCTAAATCAGATCAAACCGAGTAACACATAAAATCACAGAAAGTGAGAGGGACTAGGAACCCCAATTTCCATTAAAAACATGCATAAACTTCAATCTAATAAGAGACAAGCCAAACAAGGAAGCATAGGGACAACAAGAATGTCACAGAATGCTTTGCATTATCTGAACAATCAATGAAAATTTAACAATTGCAGAAAGTTAAGGGGCAGAAAGAATGCCTTCAATAACCTTTGGGAAATAAACTTTCCTTTTTTACAATTGGCAAATTCTGAGCACTACAGGCTCCAAAAAATGTTATATACAAACTCCACTGCACGTAGGCAGGAGTCCAACGTTTAGGGCTACATAGATCTGCATAAAATAATCCAACCCTAAAGTAGTCACTTCTGATCATAAATGAATCTCTGTAAATATCTCAACAGATCAGACATTTCTCCCCTTGCATGCCCATGCCTGTACTGATCCTGCTCGTAGACAAAAAGCCCTGACCTGACAACCTCTGCAACCCACTCAACCATGAATGCTCAAATCTGATCTCAGATCATAGAAAGGACCACAAACAGCTGCCTAAAATCTCTACAAAATCTCCCAACTGCAACCGCCTCTGAAATCATCAATTTCTAGCTACTCGCACTTGCAAACATCTTCCTCAGAAGAAAGCCCTACGAAAATAGGCTGCACCACTTGAAAATACCACTGGTGGCATGATCGCATGAGCTAAAAAAGCCTCATGCAATCATGCGACAAGCTTCGCTGAATCTGCCTCCGCTTGCCACATAGATGCTCGGGCCCACAAAATCTGCCACCTGAGTCCAACCTTACCACGTGGCCCAACAACAGCTGACCACATTGGCTGGACCCATAGCAACACCGCCCGAAAGCATCAGGAGGATCTAACGGCGGTTGCATGATCGCATGGGATCGGGAGATCCCATGCAAACATGCGACCATCATAGATCTTGAATCTACGGGGGCCCATGTTACCAGGCCTGCAACAACCTCTACCGACCACCTGCTTGAACCCCATCACAACCGCTAACGGCTTGTTGCATGGTCGCATGGGATCAGAAGAACCCATGCGATCATGCGACCAATAGGAAGATGCTACCCGATGACCGCTAGCGGCACCACCGAAATTATTGACAATTTGTCGCATGGTCGCATGGGCTCGGAAGAGCCCATGCGATCATGCGACCAACCATAGGATGTTAGCCACTGACCACCACCTCGGTGTTTGCTAACTGCTTGGATGAGCCCACAGTAACATTAAATGCCAGGGCACAAGAAGAAACCCCTTAGTTGCATGATCGCATAGGGTGAAAAAGGCCTATGTGATCATGCAACAACCGCATAACCGTTTGTCGAAAACCAACTGGGCCCCACCTGTCGGAGTTGTGCAGATAGAAAATATGCCACCTCACTCAAAAATGTGAACCCACTGAGATTCTAATCTGACCATTGTCGCATGATCTCATGGGCTCGAAAGATTCCATGAGATTATGCGACAGCCGTCGGATCTCTACTGCACTTGCACGGCTAAGAGGAACTAGGACCTGCCTGGTCGGAGTTGTGCACTTGAAGGTCGAAAACATAGAGGGTTTTCAAACTAGAGGTTGAAAACATAGAGAATTCTTGGGGAGAAGGTCGAAAACATCTTGGGCTTTCAGAGAGAAGGTCAAAAACACACTGGACCTTCGACACTTGAGCATTTCTTTGGAAAAAAGGACCGTGGCCAAAAATGAATGATAGGAAAATTTTGGGCAATAGTAAGCTTAGAATGGCTTGTTATGTTATTGTAGCTGATTCTCATCTAAAGGTTAGTGATTTGTAAGCTCAGAATGGTTGGTTACATGATTATAGCTAATTCTCATCAAACAGTTGACCGATTTAGTGATTTGTAAGCTTAGAAAAGCTTGTTACATGATTGTTATTGATTCTCATCGAACCGTTGACCGATTCTGTGTTTAGTAGGCTCAAAATGTCTTGTTACGTGATTCTAGCTTATTCTCATCAAACTGTTGACTGGTTCTGTGATTTGCAAGATCAGAATGGTTTGTTATGTGATTGTAGTTGATTCTCATCAAACGGTTGACCAATTCGGTGATTTGTATGCTTTGCATGGCTTGTTAGGTGATTGTAGCATATTTTCACTGAACGGTTGACTGATTCAGTGATTTGTAACCTAAGAATGACTTGTTATGTGATTGTAGCTATTTCTCATTGAATGGTTGATTAATTTGGTGATTTGTAAATTGTAGCTGATACTCATCGAACAGTTTACCAACTCGATGATTTGTAAGCTTAGAATGGCTTGTTACGTCATTGTAGCTAATTCTCATCGAACGGTTGACTGATTCGGTGATTTGTAAGCTTAGAATGGCTTGTTACGTGATTGTAATTGATTCTCATCGAACGATTGACTGATTCGATGATTTTTAAGCTTAGAATGACCCGCTACATGTTTGAAGCTGAATCTCATCGAACGGTTGACCAATTTGGTGATTTGTAATCTTAGATTGGTTTTTTATGTAATTGTAGGTGATTATCATCGAACGATTGACGTATTCAGTGATTTCTATGCGCAGAATGGCTTGTTATGTGATTATAGCTGATTCTCATCAAACAGTTCACCAATTCGGTGATTTGTAAGCTGATAATGGCTTGTTACGTGATTGTAATTAATTCTCAGTGCACGGTTGAACAAGTCAGTGATTTGTAAGTTCAGAATGGCTTGTTACATGATTGTGGTTGATTCTCATCGAACGGTTGACTGATTCGATGATTTGTAAGCTCAGAATGGCTTTTTACGTGATTGTAGCTGATTCTCATCGAACAGTTCACCAATTCGATGATTTGTAAGCTCATAATCACTTGTTACGTGATTATAACTGATTCTCAGGGAACGGTTGAACCATTCGGTGATTTCTAAGTTCAGAATGGCTTGTTACATGATTCTAGCTGATTCTAATCAAATGGTCAACCGATTCACTGATTTGAAAGCTCAGAATGGCTTGTTAAGTGATTATAGCTAATTCTCATCAAACGGTTGACTGATTTGGTGATTTGTAAGCTCAGAATGGCTTGTTAGATCATTGTAGATGATTCTCATCCAACGGTTGACTGATTTGGTGATTTGTAATTTCAAAATGGCTTGTTTCATCATTGTATTTGATTCTCAACGAATGGTTGACCGATTGGGTGAGTTGTAAGCTAAAAGTGGCTTGTTACATGACTGTAATTGATTCTAATCAAACTGTTGAACGATTTGGTGATTTCTAAGCTCAGAATAGCTTGTTACCTGATTGTAGTTGATTCTCATTGAACAATTGATGGATTCAGTGATTTATAAGCTCAGAATGGCTTGTGATGTGATTGTAGCTGATTGTCATCAAACGATTGACCAATTCCATGATTTGTAAGCTCAGAATGGCTTGTTACATGATTGTAGCTAATTCTCATCGAACGGTTGATCCATTTGGTGATTTGTAACCTTAGAATGGCTTGTTACCTAATTGTAATTGATACTCATCGAATGGTTGATCGATTCATTGATTTCTAAGCTTAGAATGACTTGTTATGTGATTGTAGCTAATTCTCATCAAATGGTTGACCGATTTGGTGATTTGTAAGCTCAAAATAGCTTGTTTTGTGATTGTAGCTAATTCTCATTGAACGGTTGACCGATTCGATGATTTGTAAGCTCAGAATGGCTTGTTATGTGATTGTAGCTAATTCTCATCGAACGATTGACCGATTCAGTGACTTGTAAGCTCAGTATGGCTTGTTACGTGATTGTAGATAATTCTCAGCAAATGATTGACCGACTGTAATTGATTCTCATTGAATGGTTGAACAATTTGGTAATTTGTCAGCTTAGAATGGTTTGTTACGTGACTGTAGTTGATTCTCATCAAACGGTTGATCGATTCTATGATTTGTAAGCTAATAATGGCTTCTTACATGATTGTAGTTCATTCTCATCGAACGGTTGACCAATTCGGTGATTTGTAGGCTAAGAATAGCTTGTTACATGATTGTATTTGATTCTCATTGAACGGTTCATAGATTTGGTGATTTGTAACTTAAGAATGGCCCATTAAGTGATTGTAGTTGATTCTCAACGAACAGTTGACCGATTTGGTGATTTGTAAGCTCAGAATGACTTGTTACGTGATTGTAATTGATTCTCATCTTACAGTTGACCGATTTGGTGATTTGTAAGCTTAGAATAGCTTATTACATGATTGTAATTGATTCTCATTAAACAGTTGACCGATTCGGTAATTTGTAAGCTCAAAATGGCTTGTTACGTGATTGTAGCTGATTATCATTGAACGGTTGATCAATTCATTGATTTGTCAGCCCAAAATAGCTTGTTACATGATTATAATTGATTCTCATCAAACGGTTGACCGATTCAGTGATTTGTATGGTTAGAATTCTTTGTTAGGAGATTGTAGCTGAATCTCACTGAACGGTTGACCAAGTCAGTGATTTGTAAGCTCAGAATAGCTTCTTTCATGATTATAGTTGATTCTCATTGAATGGTCAATCGATTCGGTGATTTGTAAGCTCATAATGGCTTTTCACATGATTGTAATTGATTCTCATCGAACGGTTGACCAATTCGGTGATTTGTAAGCTCATAATGGCTTGTTACATGATTGTAATTGATTTTCATTGAACAATTGATCGATTCGGTGATTTGTAAGCTCGGAATGGCTTCTTACATGATTGTACCTGATTCTCATCGAATGGTTGAGCGATTTGGTGATTTGTAAGCTCATAATGGCTTGTTACATGATTGTAATTGATTCTCATCGAACGATTGATTGATTCGGTGATTTGTGAGCTCAGAATGTCTTGTTACATGATTGTTGCTAATTGTCATCGAAACAATTAACCTATTCGGTGATTTGTATGCTCAGAATGGCTTGTTACATGATTGTTGCTTATTTGTAAGCTTAGACTGGCTTGTTACGTGATTGCAATTGATTCTCATTGAATGGTTGATCGTATCGGTGATTTGTAAGCTCAAAATAGCTTGTTACGTGATTGTAGGTTATTCTTATCAAACAGTTGACTGATTCGGTGATTTGTAATCTCTGAATGGCTTGTTATGTGATTGTATCTGATTTTCATCAAACGGTTAATCGATTCAATGATTTGTAAGGTAAGAATGGATTATTACATGATTGTAGCTAATTCTTATCGAAAGGTTGATCGATTTGGTGATTTTTAAGCTCAGAATAGCTTGTTATGTGATTGTTATTGATTTTAATCAAATGGTTGACCGATTAGGTGATTTGTAAGCTCAGAATGGCTTGTTACATGATTGTAATTGATTCTCATCAAACGGTTGACCGATTTGCTAATTTATAAGCTCAGAATGGCTTGTTACATGATCGTAATTTATCCTCATCGAACGGTTCACCGATTTGGTAATTTGTAAGCTCAAAATGGCTTGTTACATGATTATAATTGATTCTCATCGAATGGTTGACTAATTCAGTGATTTGTTAGCTCAGAATGGCTTGTTACGTGATTGTAGTTTATTCTCATCGAACGGTTGATTGATTCAGTGATTTGTAAGCTCAGAAGGGCTTGTTACGTAATTATAGCTGATTCTCATCGAATTGCTGATCTATTCGATGATTTGTAAGCTTATAATGGGTTTTTAGGTGATTCTAGCTGATTCTCATCGAATGGTTGACTGATCTAGTGATTTGTAAGCTCAAAATGGCTTGTTACATGATTGTAGCTACTTCTCATCAAATGGTTGATCGATTCAATGATTTGTAAGCTCACAATGGCTTGTTACATGATTGTAGCTGATTCTGATTGAACATCTGACGTATTCGATGATCTGTAAGCTTAAAACTGCTTGTTATGTGATTGTAAATGATTCTCAATGAACAGTTGATTGATTTGGTGATTTGTAAGCTCAAAATGCATGGTTACGTGATTGTAGCTGATTCTCATCGAAGGGTTCACCGATTCGATCATTTGTAAGTTTAGAATAGCTTGTTATGTGATTGTAATTGATTCTCATCGAATACTTGACTGATGAGGTGACTTGGAAACTTAGAATGGCTAGTTGTGTGAGTGTAGCTGATTTTCATCCAATGGTTGACTGATTTGGTGATTTATAAGCTCAAAATGGCTTGTTACATGATTGTAGCTGATTCTCATCAAACCATTGACCGATTTGGTGATTTGTAAGCTCGGAATGACTTGCTATGTAATTATAGCTGATTCTCATCGAATGATTGACTAATTTTGTGCTTGTTAAGCTTAGAATGGCTTGTTTCATGATTGTAGCTAATTCTCATCGAACAATTGACCAATTCAATGATTTGTAAGCTTAGAATGGCTTGTTACATGATTGTAGTTGATTCTCACTGACCGGTGGATGGATTCGGTAATTTGTAAGCAAAGAATAGCTTGTTACGTGATTGTAGCTGATTCTCATGGAACAATTGATCGATTCAGTAATTTTTAAGCTCATAATGGCTTGTTATGTGATTGTTATTGATTTTAATCAAACAGTTGACCGATTTGGTTATTTATAAGCTTAGAATTGCTTGTTACATGATTGTAATTGATTCTCATCGAGGTTAACCAATCTAGTGATTTATAAGCTTAGAATGGCTTGTTACATGATTGTAATTGATTCTCATCGAACGGTTGACCGATTTGGTGATTTGTAAGCTCAAAATGGCTTTTTACGTGATTTTAATTTATTCTCATTGAACAGTTCACTGACTGAGTGATTTGTAAGCTCAGACTGGCTTGTTACATGATTGTAATTGATTCTCATTGAACAGTCGACCGATTCAGTGATTTGAAAGCTTAGAATGGCTTGTTACGTGATTTAGCTGATTCTCATCGAACTGTTGACCAATTCAGTGACTTGTAAGCTCAGAATTGCTTGTTACGTGATTGTACTAGATTCTCATCGAACGATTGACTGATTCGGTGATTTGTAAGCTCAGAATGGCTTGTCACATGATTATAGTTGATTCTCATCGAACAGTTGACCGAATTGGTGATTTGTAAGCTCAGAATGGCTTCTTACGTGATTGTAGTTGATTCTCATCAAACTATGGATCAATTCAGATATATAAGCTTAGAATGGCTTGTTACATGATTATAGCTGATTCTCATTGAATGGTTGACCGATTTGGTGATTTGTAAGCTCAGAATGGCTTGTTACATGATTGTAGTTGATTCTCATTGAACGGTTGACTGATTTGGTGATTTGTAAGTTCAGAATGTCTTATTACTTTATTGTAGCTAATTCTCATCAAGCGATTGATTGATTCAGTGCTTGATAAGCTCAGAATGGCTTGTTTCATGATTATACCTGATTCTCATCAAACGGTTTATCGATTCGGTGATTTGTAAGCTCAGAATGGCTTTTTACGTGATTGTAGTTGATTCTCATTGAATGGTTGACTGATTCGGAGATTTGTAACCTCAAAATAGCGTGTTATGTGAATCTAATTGATTCTTATCAAATGGTTGACCGATTCGGTGATTCGTAAGCCCAGAATGGCTTGTTACATGATTGTAGGTGATTCTCCTTGAAGGGTTGACCGATTCGGTGATTTGGAAGCTCAGAATGGCTTGTTACGTGATTTTAATTGATTCTCATCGAACGATTGACTGATTTGGTGATTTGGAAACTCAGAACAGCCTGTTACATGATTGTAGCTTATTCTCATCCAATGGTTGAGCTATTTGGTGATTTGTAAGCTCAAAATGGCTTGTTACATGATTGTAGTTGATTCTCATCAAATCGTTGATCGATTCAATGATTTGTAAACTCAGATTGGCTTCTTACATGATTGTAGTTGATTCTCATCGAATGGTCGACCGATTCAGTTATTTGTAAGCTTAGAATGGCTTATTACGTGATTGTAATTGATTCTCATTGAACGGTTGATCGATTTGATGATTTGTAAGTTGAGAATGGCTTGTTACGTGATTGAAGATGATTGTCATCAAATGGTTGACCTATTCAGTGATTTGTAAGTTTAGAATGGCTTGTTACATGATTGTAAATGATTCTCATAGAATAGTTGTCTGATTTGGTGATTTTTAAGCTCATAATAGATTGTTACATTATTGTAATTTATTCTCATCAAACAGTTGACTGATTCAGTGATTTGTAAGCCTAGAATAGCTTGTTACGCGATTATAGGTGAGTCTCATCGAACGGTTGATCGATTAGGTGATTTGTAAGCTCATAATGGCTTGTTACATTTTTGTAATTGATTCTCATTGAACAGTTGACCGATTCAGTCATTTGTAAGCTTAGAATTGCTTGTTACGTGATTGTAGCTAATTCTCATCGAACGATTGACCGATTTGGTATATTTAAGCTCAGAATGGCTCGTTACATGATTGTAGCTGATTCTACTCCAATAGTTGACCGATTCCATGATTTGTAAGCTCAGAATTGCTTCTTATGTGATTGTAGCTAATTCTCATTGAACGGTTGACCGATTCAGTGATTTGCAAGCTTGAAATGTCTTGTTACGTGATTGTAGTTGATTCTCTTCAAATGGTTGACCAATTTAGTGATTTGTAAGCACAGATTAGCTTATTACATCATTGTAACTGATTCTCATTGATCCGTTGACCAATTCGGTGATTTGTAAGCTCAGCTTGGCTTGTTACATGATTGTAGCTAATTCTCTTCCAATGGTTGACTGATTCGGTGATTTATAAGCTTAGAATGGCTTGTTACTTGATTGTAGCTGATTCTCATCAAACGGTTGATTGATTCAGTGATTTGTAAGCTCAGAATGGCTTGTTACATGATTGTTATTGATTCTCATCAAATGGTTGAATGATTCCATGATTTGTAAGCTCAGAATGGCTTGTTACATGATTCTAGCTGATTCTCATCGAATGGTTGACCGATTCAGAGATTTGTAAATTGATTCTCATCGAATGGTTGATCGATTCAGAGATTTGTAAGCTTAGAATGGCTTGTTACATGATTGAAGTTGATATTCATCGAACAGTTGACCGATTGGGTGATTTTTAAGCTCAGAATGGCTGGTGAGGTGATTATAATTGATTCTCATTAAACAGTTGACCGATTTGGTGATTTGTAAGCTCAAAATGGCTTGTTACATGATTGTACCTGATTCTCATCAAACGATTCAGTGATTAGGTGATTTGTAAGCTCAAAATAGCTTGTTACATGATTGTAGCTCATTCTCATCAAACAATTGACTGATTTGGTGATTTGTACGTTCAAAATGGCTTGTTACGTGATTGTAGCTCATTCTCATCGAACAGTTGACTAATTTGGTGATTTGTAAGCTCAAAATGACTTGTTATGAGATTGTAGTTGATTCTCATCAAACAGTTGATCGATTCAGTGATTTGTAAGCTCAAATTGGCTTGTTACATGATTATAGTTGATTCTCATTGAACAGTTGACCTATTCAAAGATTTGTAAGCTCAGAATGGCTTGTTACATGATTATAGATGGTTGCCATCAAATTGTTGACCGATTCAATGATTTGTAAGCTTATAATGGCTTGTTACATGATTTTAGCTGATTCTCATTGAACAGTTGATCGATTCGGTGATTTGTAAGCTCAGAATGGATTGTTACCTAATTGTAATTTATACTCATCGAACGGTTGACTGATTCAGTGATTTGTAAGCTCAGAATAGCTTGTTACATGATTGTAGCTAATTCTCATCCAACGGTTGACCGATTGAGTGATTTCTAAGCTCATAATGGCTTGTTACATGATTGTAGCTCATTCTCATCGAACAGTTGACTGATTTGGTGATTTGTAAGCTCAAAATGGCTTGTTACGATATTGTAGTTGATTCTCATCGAACAGTTGACTGATTCAATGAGTCGTAAGCTAAGAATGGCTTGTTACATGGTTATAGTTGATTCTCATCGAACGATTGACCTATTCAGATATTTGTAAGCTCAGAATCTCTTGTTACGTGATTGTAGCTTATTCTAATTGAATGGTTGATCGATTCGATTATTTGTAAGCTCAGAATGATTTGTTATGTGATTATAGCTAATTCTCATCAAATGGTTGACTGATTCAAAGATTTGTAAGCTCAGAATGGCTTGTTACATGATTATAGCTGATTCACATCGAACGATTGATCGATTCAATGATTTGTAAGCTCAGAATGGCTTCTTACGTGACTGTAACTAATTCTCATCGAACAGTTGATCGATTTGATGATTTTTATGTGATTGTTATTGATTTTAATCAATTGGTTGACTGATTGGGTGATTCGTCAACTCAAAATGGCATGTTACGTGATTGTAATTGATTCTCATCGAACGATTGACCGATTTGGTGATTTGTAAGCTCAGAATGGCTTTTTACATGATTGTAGCTAATTCTCATCGAATGGTTAATCGATTCAGTGATTTGTAACCTGAGAATGGCTTTTTACCTGATTGTAGTTGATTCTCGATGAATGGTTGACCGGTTTAGTGATTTCTAACCTTAGAATTTCTTGTTATGTTATTGTAGCTGATTCTCATCCAATGGTTGATCAATTCGGTCATTTTTAAGCACAAAATGGCTTGATACATCATTGTAGCTGATTTTGAGAAAATGGTTGAGTAATTCGGTGATTTCTAACCATACAATGGCTTGTAACATTATTGTAGCTTACTCTCATCGAACGGATGACTGATTTGATGATTTGTAAGCTCAGAATGGCTTGTTACATGATTGTAGCTGATTCTCATCGAATGGTTAATCAATTCAGTGATTTGTAATCTCATAATTGCTTGTTACATGATTTAAGATGAGTCTCATCAAATAGTTGACCAATTCAGTGATTTATAAGCTTAGAATGGCTTGTTACGTAATTGTAGCTAATTATCATCGAACGGTTCACCGATTCGATGATTTGTAAGCTCTGAATGGCTTGTTATGTGATTGTAGCTGATTCTCATCGAACGATTGTTCAATTCAGTGATTTGTAAGCTCAGAATGGCTTGTTACATGATTGTAATTAATACTCATCGAATCATTGATCGATTGGGTGATTTGTAAGCTCAGAATGGTGTGTTACGTGATTGTAAATGATTCTCATCAAACTGTTGACTGGTTCTATGATTTGTAAGCTCAGAAAGGCTTGTTACGTGATTGTAGGTAATTTGCATCGAACAGTTGATGGATTCAGTGATTTGTAAGCTTAAAATGGCTTGTTACGTGATTGTAATTGATTCTCATCGAATGGTTGACCAATTTAGTGATTTGTAAGCTCAGAATGGCTTGTTACGTGATTGTAATTGATTCTCATCGAATGATTGACTGATTTGGTTATTTGTAAGTTCAGAATGACTTGTTACGTGATTGTAGCTCAATCTCATTGAATCATTGACCGATTAGATGAATTCTAAGCTCAGAATGGCTTGTTACATGATTGTAGCTGATTCTTATCGAATAGTTGACCACTTCGATGATTTGTAATCTTAGAATGGCTTGTTACGTGATTCTAACTGATTCTCATCGAATGATTGATTGATTCAATGATTTGTAAGCTTAGAATGACTTATTATTTGATTGCTATTGATTCAAATCATACGGTTGACCGATTCGGTGATTTGTAAGCTCAAAATGGCATGCTACATGATTGTAATTGATTCTCATTGAACGGTTGACCGATTAGGTGATTTGTAAGCTCAGGATGGCTTGTTACATGATTTAATTGATTCTCATTGAACGGTTTACCAATTCGATGATTTGTAAGCTTAGAATCACTTGTTACATGATTGTAATTGATTCTCATCAAACGGTTGACTGATTCGATGATTTGTAAGCTCAGAATGGCTTGTTTCGTGATTGTAATTGAATTTCATCAATCAATTGACCGAATCATTGATTTGTAAGTTCGAAATGGCTTCTTACGTGATTGTAGTTGATTTTCATTAAACGGTTGATAGATTCTATGATTTATAAGCTCACAATGACGTTACATGATTGTAATTGATTCTCATCGAAACGGTTGACTGATTCGGTCATATTTAAGCTTAGAATGGGTTGTTACATGATTGTAGCTGATTCTTATCAAATGGTTGACCAAATCGGTGATTTGTAAGCTAAGAATGGCTTGTTACATGATTGTAATTGATTTTCATCCTACTGTTGACCGATTCGGTGATTTGTAAGCTCAGAATGGCTTGTTACATGATTGTAACTAATTCTCATCGAATGGTTGACCGATTTAGTGATTTGTTAGCTCAAAATGGCTTGTCACGTGATTTTAGCTGATTCTCAAAACAATTGACTGATTCGGTGATTTATAAGCTCAAAATGGCTTGCTACGTGATTGTAGCTGATTCTCATTGAACGGTTGACCAATTTGGTGATTTCTAAGCTCATAATGGCTTGTTACATGATTATAGCTGATTCACATCGATTGGTTGACCGATTTGGTGATTTCTAAGCTCATAATGGCTTGTTACATGATTGTAGCTGATTCTCATCGAACGGTTGATTGATTTGATGAGTTTTAAGCTCAAAATGGCTTGTTATCTGATTATTATTGATTTTAATCAAATGGTTGACCGATTGGGTGATTTGGAAGGTCAGAATGGCTTGTATGATTGTAATTGATTCTCATCGAATAGTTGACTGATTTGGTGATTTATAAGCTCAGAATGGCTTGTTACATGATTGTAATTGATTCTTATCGAACGGTTGACTGATTTGGTGATTTGTAAGCTCAAAATGGCTTGTTACGTGATTGTAATTGATTCTCATCTAATCGTTAACCGATTGGGTTATTTGTAAGCTCAAAATGGCTATTTATGTGATTATTATTTATTTTAAATGAACGGCTGACCGATTTAGTTATTTGTAAGCTTAGAATGGTTTGTTACATGATTTAAATTGATTCTCATCGAACAGTTGACTGATTCAATGATTTGTAAGCTGAGAATGGCTTGTTACATAACTGTATGTGATTCTCATTGAATGATTAACTGATTTGATGCTTTGTAAGCTCAGAATGGCTTGTTACAGTTGACCGATTCGATGCTTTGTAAGCTAAGAATGGCTTGTTACATGATTGTAATTGATTCTTATCATAGGGCTGACCAATTCAGTGATTTGTAAAGTCAGAATAGCTTCTTAGGTGATTGTAGTTGATTCTCATCGAACGGTTCACCGATTTGGTGATTTGTAACATTAGAATGGCCCATTACGTGATTGTAGTTGATTCTCAATGAATGGTTGACTGGTCCAGTGATTTGTAAGCTTAGAATGGCTTGTTACATGATTCTAATTGATTCTCATCAAATGGTTGATTGATTCGATGATTTGTAAGCTGAGAATGGCTTGTTACGTGATTGTAGCTGATTCTTCTCCAACGGTTGACCGATTTGGTGATTTGTAAGCTCATAATGGCTTGTTATGTGATTGTAACCAATTCTCATCAAACGGTTGATCGATTCAGTGCTTTGTAAGCTCAAGATGGCTTATTACATGATTGTAGCTGATTCTCATCAAAAATATTGCTGATTCGATGATTTTTTAGCTCAGAATAGCTTTTTACATGATTGTAAATGATTCTCATCAAACAATTGACCAGTTCGGTGGTTTGTAAGCTCAGTAAGGCTTGTTACGTGATTCTAGGTGAGTCTCATTGAACGGTTGATCGATTCGGTGATTTGTAATCTCAGAATGGCTTGTTACATTATTGTAATTGATTCTCATCGAAAGGTTGACCAATTTGGTGATTTGTAAGCTAAGAATGGCTTGTTACATGATTGTAATTGATTCTCATCGAATGGTTGATCGATTCAGTAATTTGTAAGCTCATAATGGCTTGGTACGTTATTGTAGCTGAATCTCATCGAATGGTTGACTGATTTGGTGATTTGTAAGCTGAGAATGGCTTGTTACATGATTGTAGCCGATTCTTATCAAACAGTCGACCAATTTGATGATTTGTAATCTCAGAATGGCACGTTACGTGATTGTAGCTGATTCTCATCGAATGATTGATCGATTCAATGATTTGGAAGCTCAGAATGGTTTGTTATGTGATTGTTATTGATTCTAATCGTATAGTTGACCAATTCGGTGATTTGTAAGTTCAAAATGGCTTGTTACGTGATTGTAGTTGATTCTTATCGAACGGTTGACTAATTTGGTGACTTATAAGCTTAGAATGTCTTGTTACGTGATTGTAGCTGATTCTCATCAAATGGTTGATTGATTTGGTGATTTGTAAGCTCAAAATGGCTTCTTACATGATTGTAAATGATTCTCATCGAATGGTTGACCGATTCAGTGATTTTTAAGCTCAGAATGGCTTGTTACATGATTGTAATTGATTGTCATCAAACGGTTGACTGATTTGGTGATTTGGAATCTCAGAATGGCTTGTTACATGATTGTAGTTGATTCTCATTCAATGGTTGATCGATTCAATGATTTGTAAGGTCAAAATGGCTTGTTATGTGATTGTAGCTGATTCTCATCGAACGGTTGACTGATTCAATAATTTGTAAGCTCAGACTAGCTTGTTACATGATTATAGCTGATTCTCATCGAATAGTTGACACATTAGGTGATTTGTAAGTGCAGAATGGCTTGTTACGTGATTGTAATTGATTCTAATCAAATGGTTGACTAATTCAGTGATTTGTAAGCTCAGAATTGCTTGTTACGTGATTATAGCTAAGTCTCATTGAAGGGTTGAACAATTTGGTATTTTAAGCTTTGAATGGCTCGTTATCTGATTGTAGCTGATTCTCATCTAATGGTTGACCGATTCGATGATTTGTAAGCTCAGAATGGCTTGTTACATGATTGTAGCTAATTCTCATCGAACGGTTGATCGATTGAGTGATTTGTAAGCTCAGAATGGCTTGTTACATGATTGTAGCTGATTTCCTTCGAATGGTTGACCAATTCGATGATTTGTAAGCTCAGAATGGATTGTTACGTGATTGTAGTTGATTCTCATCAAATAGTTGACCGATTTGGTGACTTGTAAGCTCGAAATGGCTTGTTATGTGATTGTGGTTGATTCTCATCAAACAGTTGACTGATTCGGTGATTTGTAACCTCATAATGGCTTTTTACATAATTGTAATTGATTCACATCGAACGGTTAACTAATTTAGTGATTTGTAAGCTCAAAATGGCTTGTTACCTGATTGTAATTGATTCTCATAGAATGGTTGACCGGTTCAGTGATTTGTAAGCTCATAATGGCTTATTACGTGATTGTAGTTGATTCTCATCAAACTATTTGTTGGAAACTAAATTGAAACAATTATTGTATTATGATTGATGTCAAACTTTAATTGGTAAGACTGTTGCTACTTAGGAACATACTATATCTATTTGAGTGTTACTAAGAGGGCTAAGCAAGGTTGGTAATAATAGCACCTAGGGAAAGGTTGAGTTATCTTGATACTACAAAGTGTACTTGACTATGTTGCATAATGATGAGATAATGTATTGTTTATCTTAGTAAGATTGAAGACTAAACTAGTAGGCTTAACCGAGAAAAGAATGGAAAAATCATGTTTAAGCCGAGTGATGTTAGTGTCAAACAAGTTAGTAGATGCCGAGCAAAATTATAGTGTCGACCGAGTATCAGTATATTGCCGAGGAAGATAATGCAAGCCGAGGAAATAGTTTTGGTAATGACCGAGCTTTCTACATGAAGACTGAGTGAACAATCATAGTATTGACTGAGCATCAGCAATTTTATATTTGAAGAGAATTTAATTTTGGAGCCGACATTGTTGAATTCTTGGATTATGTAAAACATGTTGACTTTATTTATTGATTGTTTGGAAGCATTAAATGCATTGTAAAATGTTTTATTGTAAATCTTTAAGAGATTTGAGATGATTCTAGAAAAGGAGCCGAAGAACATGAAGCGGGTAGATTCAATGAATCTGACCTAACCCTCAGATTTATGAATGAGGTTGAGTGGCAAAAGATGAGTTAACCTAATTGAGGAAAATATAAGGGAACCTAAGCATTGTGATATGCATGCACATGGAGAATAGAGAATGTTGGAAGAGGAAAGTTTTACTGACTGAATAAGCAGAAAAGACTGAAGGAGAATTGTGGTGATTGCTTGAAGAAAAGTTTTGAGCAAATCAGAGATGGAAATGGAAAAGTTTCAAAGTCAGTAAACCAACATTAGTGTACGGAATCAGATCTGATATTTGCAAAGTGAGTTATATATTTTTTAGATAATACTATTGTTACTTTCTAACCATTATAACAGTCAAAATCCTAATAACAGAGGTTGACCTAACAGTCATATGTTAAATCCTTTGAACAAGGTTGCATTCTAATGGAGTGTATGTAGGACCTATGACTAGGCTCACTTTTACTAGGGTGATTGAAATCTTTTAAATGGGTCACACCCAACAATGTGTATTGTAACCTTTGACAGGATTGGCTTTTTACCGAGCTCACTTCAGAAGAGTGAAAATAATAGTAGCATGTTACAAAGTGGTTTTTCCCAAATTGGGTTTCCACTATAAGTCTTAGTGTTTATATTTGTGTGAATGTTTAGATTTGAACATTACTATATTTTGCAAGTAAAGATACAGCTAGGTAGTGGACTGCATTGTTAGATGTTTCTATTATTGAATCAGTGATGACCAAGTTTGTTTTGGTTTTGGATCTGATTTAAGGATAAGTTTTTTAAGATTGTTTTATACATCAGGACCTGACAACAACTGATTCACCCCCCCTCTTTGCTCTTCTAAATCATATTAACACAGATGACCAATTTAGTGATTTGTAAGTTCAGAATGGCTTGTTACATGATTGTAATTGATTCTAATCGAACGGTTGACCGATTCGGTGATTTTGTAAGCTCGGAATGCCTTGTTAGGTGATTATAGCTAATTCTCATCGATCAGTTCACCGATTCAGTGATTTGTAAGCTCAGAATGGCTTGTTACATGATTGTAGATGATTCTCATCGAACGATTGACTGATTCAATAATTTGTAAGCTTAGAATGGCTTGTTACATGATTGTAGATGATTCTCATCGAACGGTTGACCAATTCAGTGATTTGTAAGCTCAAAATGGCTTGTTACATGATTATAGCTAATTCTCATCAAACAGTTCATCGGTTCGGTGATTAGTAAGCTCAGAATGGCTTTTTATGTGAATCTAATTGATTCTTATGTAACGGTTGACTGATTCAATGATTTGTAAGCTTAGAATGGCTTGTTACTTGATTGTAGCTAATTCTCATCGAATGGTTGACCGATTCAATTATTGGAAAGCTACGAAGGGCTTGTTACGTGATTGTAGTTGAGTCTCATCGAATAGTTGACCGATTAGGTGATTTGTAAGCTCAAAATGGCTTGTTACATGATTGTAATTAATTCTCATCAAATGGTTGACCGATTCAGTGATTTGTAAGCTCAAAATGCCTTGTTACATTATTGTAGCTGATTCTCATCGATCCATTGACCGATTCGATGATTTGTAAACTCGAAATGGCTTCTTACATGATTGTAGGCTATTCTCATCAAATGATTGACTGATTTGGTGATTTGTAAGCTTAGAATGGCTTGTTACATGATGATAGCTGATTCTCATCCAACGGTTGACCGATTCGGTGGTTTATAAGCTCAGAATAGCTAGTTACATGATTGTAGTTGATTCTCATCGAACAGTTGACCGATTCGATGATTTATAAGCTCAAAATAGCTTGTTACATGATTGTTATTTATTCTCATCAATCGATTGAATGATTCTGTGATTTGTAAGCTCAAAATGGCTTGTTACATGATTCTAGCTGATTCTCATCGAATGGTTGATTGATTCGATAATTTTTAATCTCAAAATAGGTTGGTACGTGATTGTAGCTGATTCTCATCAAATGGTTGACCAACTCAATGATTTGTAAGCTAAGGATGGCTTGTTACGTGATTGTAGTTGATTCTACTGGAACAGTTCATCGATTCGGTGAGTTGTAAGTTCATAATGGCTTGTTATCTGATTATAGCTAATTTTCATCGAACGGTTGACCGATTCGGTGATTTATAAGCTCAGAATTGCTTCTTACATTATTGTAGCTGATTCTCATCAAATAATTGACCGATTTGATGATTTCTAACTTCAGATTGGCTTGTTATGTTATTGTAGCTTATTCTCATCAAATGGTTGACCGATTCGATGATTTGTAAGCTCAAAATGGCTATTTACGTTATAGTAACTGATTCTCATTGATCCGTTGACTGATTCGATGATTTGTAAACTCAGAATGGCTTCTTACATGATTGTAGGCTATTCTCATCAAACAGTTAACTGATTTGGTGATTTGTAATCTCAGAATGGCTTGTTACATGATGATAGCTGATTCTCATCCAACAGTTGACCGATTCAGTGATTTGTAAGCTCAGAATAGCTAGTTGCATGATTGTAGTTGATTCTCATCGAACAGTTGACCAATTCAATGATTTGTAAGCTCAAAATGGCTTGTTACATGATTGTTATTTATTCTCATCGATCGATTGAATGATTCCATGATTTGTAAGCTCAGAATGGCTTGTTATGTGATTCTAGATGATTCTCATCGAATGGTTGATTGATTCGATAATTTTTAATCTCAAAATAGGTTGGTACATGATTGTAGTTGATTCTCATCAAACAGTTGACCGATTCAGAGATTTGTAAGCTCAAAATGGCTTGTTATGTGACTATAATAGATTCTTATCAAACGGTTGACCGACTTAGTGATTTGTAAGCTTAGAATGGCTTGTTACGTGATTGTAGCTAATTCTCATTGAATGGTTGACTGATTCGGTGATTTGTAAGCTCATGATAGCTTGTTACGTGATTGTAATTGATTCTCATAAAATGGTTGACCGATTCAGTGATTTGTAAGCTCAGAATGGCTTGTTATGTGATTGTAGCTGATTCTCATCAAACAGCTGACTAATTCAGTGATTTGTAAGCAAAGAATGACTTGTTACATGATTGTAATTCATTCTCATCAAATGATTGACTAATTTAGTGATTTGTTACGTGATTGTAATTGATTTTCATTGAATAGTTGATCGATTCAGTGATTTGTAACCTCAAAATGGATTCTGATGTGATTGTAGCTGATTCTCATGGAACGGTTCACCGATTAGGTGATATGTAAGCTTAGAATGGCTTGTTACGTGATTGTAGCTAATTCTTATCAAACAGTTGATAGATTCAGTGATTTGTAAGCTCAGAATGGCTTGTTTCATGATTATAATTGATTCTCATAGAATGGTTGACCAATTCGGTGATTTGTAAACTCAGAATGGCATGTTACGTGATTGTAACTGATTCACATCAAACAGTTAACCGATTTAGTGATTTGTAAGCTCATAATGGCTTGTTACATGATTGTGGCTGATTCTCATCAAACGGTTAATTGATTCAGTTATTTGTAAGCTCAGAATGAGTTATTATGTTATTGTAATTGATTCTCATCCACAGGATGACCGATTCGATGATTTGTAACCTCAGAATGTCTTTTTACATGATTGTAGTTGATTCTCATCGAATGGTTGACCGATTTAGTGATTTTTAAGATTAGAATGGCTTGTTACATGATTGTAGCTAATTCACATCAGACAGTTGACTGATTCGATGATTTATAAGCTCAAAATGGCTTGTTATGTGATTGTAATTGATTCTCATAGATCGATTTAGTCATTTGTAATCTCAGAATGGCTTGTTATGTTATTGTAGCAGATTCTCATCAAACAGTTCACTGGTTTGGTGATTAGTAAGATCAGAAGGGCTTGTTACATGATTGTAGCTGATTCTCATCAAATGGTTGACTGACTCGATGGTTTGTCAGCTCAAATTGGCTTGCTACGTGATTGTAGCTGATTCTAATCCAATGGTTGACTGATTCAGTGATTTCTAAGCTCAGAATGGCTTGTTACATGATTGTAGTTGATTCTCATCAAATGGTTGACTGATTCGGTGATTTGTAAGCTTAGAATGGCTTGTTACGTGATTGTTATTGATTTTCATCAAATGGTTGAATGATTCCATGATTTGTAAGCTCAGAATGGCTTGTTTTGTGATTCTAGCTAATTCTCATCAAATCATTGACTGATTCGGTGATTTGGAAACTCATAATGGCTTGTTACACAATTGTAGTTGATTCTAATTGAATGGTTGACCAATTCGGTGATTTGTATGCTTAGAATGCTTTGTTAGGTGATTGTAGCTGATTCTCACTGAACGGTTGACCAATTCAGTGATTTGTAACCTCAAAATGGCTTGTTACGTGATCATAGCTGATTCTCATCGAACCATTGATTGATTCGGTGATTTGTAAGCTCAAAATAGCTTGTTATGTGATTGTAGCTAATTCTTATCAAACGGTTGACCAACTCAGTTATTTGTAAGCTCTGAATGGCTTGTTACGTGAATGTAGCTGATTCTAATCGAACAGTTGATCGATTTGATGATTTGTAAGCTTAGAATGGCTTGTTACGTGATTGTAATTGATTCTCATCGAATGGATGATCAATTCAGTAATTTGTAATCTCAAAATGGCTTGTTACAAAATTGTACCTAATTCTTATCAAACATTTGACCCATTGAGAGATTTGTAAGCTTAGAATGGCTTTTTATGTGAATCTAATTCATTCTTATGTAACGGTTGACTGATTTGATGATTTGTAAGATCAAAATGGCTTGTTAAGTGATTGTAATTGATTCTCATCCAACGATTGACTAATTTGGTGATTTGTAAACTCAGAATGGCTTATTACATGATTATAGCTGATTCTCATCAAATGGTTGACCGATTCAGTGATTCATAAGCTCAGAATGGCTTCTTACATGATTATAGTGTATTTTCATCGAATGGTTGATTGTTTCGGTGATTTGTAAGCTCAAAATGGGTTGTTATATGATTGTAGCTAATTCTCATCGAATGGTTGACCAACTCAGTGATTTGTAAGCTAAGAATGGCTTGTTACGTGATTGTAGCTGATTCTAATTGAACAATTCATCAATCCAGTGAGTTGTAAGCTCAGAATGGCTTGTTATCTGATTATAGCTGATTTTCATCGAACGGTTGACCGATTCAGTGATTTATAAGCTCAGAATGGCTTCTTACATTATTGTAGCTGATTCTCATCAAACGGTTGACTGATTTGGTGATTTCTAACCTCAGATTGGCTTGTTACATTATTGTAGCTAATTCTCATCGAATGGTTGACCGATTCGGTGATTTGTAAGCTCAAAATGGCTTGTTACATGATTGAAGCTGATTCTCATCGAACGGTTGATTGATTCAGGTATTTTTAAGATCAAAATGGCTTGTTACATGTTTGTAATTGATTCTCATCGAAAGCTTGACCGATTGAGTGATTTGTCAACTCAGACTGGATTGTTATGTGATTGTAATTGATTCTAATTGAACGGTTGATCGATTTAGTGATTTGTATGTTTAGACTAGCTTGTTACATAATTATAGCTGATTCTCATCGAACGGTTGACCGATTCAGTGACTTGTAAGCTCAGAATGGCTTGCTACATTATTGTAGCTGATTCTCATCAAACGATTGACTGATTTAGTGATTTGTAAGCTCAGAATGGCTTGTTACATGATTGTGGCTATTTCTCACCGAATGGTTGACTGATTTGATGATTTTTAAGCTCAAAATGGCTTCTTATGTGATTGTAAATGATTCTCATTGAACAGTTGACCGATTCGGTGATTTGTAAGCTCAGCATGGCTTGCTACGTGATTGTAGTTAATTCTCATCAAATGATTGATCAATTTGGTGATTTGTATGCTCATAATCGCTTATTACATTATTGTAGCTTATTCTTATCAAACAGTTGACCGATTAGGTGATTTGTAAGCTCTGAATGGCTTGTTACATGATTGTAGCTGATTTGCATCGAATGGTTCACCGATTCGGTGATTTGTAACCTTAGAATGGCTTGTTGTATGATTATAGCTGATTCTCATTAAACGGTTGACCGATTTGGTGATTTGCAATATCAAAATGGCTTGTTATATGATTGTAGCTGATTCTCATCAGACGGTTGACCGATTCGGTGCTTGTTAAACTCGGAATGGCTTGTTATGTGATTGTAGCTAATTCTCATCGAACGATTGACCGATTTAGTGATTTGTAAGCTCAGAATGGCATGTTACTTGATTGTAGCTGATTCTCTTTGAACGGTGGATGGATTCGATGATTTGTAAGCTTAGAATGGCTTGTTTACTTGATTATAGTTGATTCTGATTGAATAGTTGATCGATTCAAAGATTTTTAAGCTCAGAATGGCTTGTTATGTGATTGTTATTGATTTTAATCAAACGGTTCACCGATTGGGTGATTTGTAAACTTAGTATGGCTAGTTACATGATTGTAATTGATTCTCACCGAACGGTTGACAGATTTGGTGATTTATAAGCTCAAAATGGCCTGTTATGTGATTATAATTGATTCTCATCGAATGGTTGACTGATTTGGTGATTTGTAAGATCAGAATGGATTGTTATGTGATTGTAATTGATTCTAATCAAACAGTTGACTAATTGAGTGATTTGTTAGCCCAGAATGGCTTCTTGCATGATTGTAATTGATTCTCATCAAACAGTTGACTGATTCAGTGATTTGTAAGCTTAGAATAGCCTGTTACGTTATTGTAGCTAATTCTCATCGAACAGTTCATCGATTTGGTGATTTGTAATGTTATAATGGCCCATTACGTGATTGTAGTTGATGCTCAGTGAACGGTTGACAGATTCAGTGATTTGTAAGCTTAGAATGGCTTGTTAGGTGATTGTAGCTGATTGTCATTGAATGGTTGACCAATTCGATGATTTATAAGCTCAGAATTGCTTGTTAGGTGTTTGTAGCTTATTCTCATTAAATAGTTGACCAATTTGATGATTTGTAACCTTAGAATGGCTTGTTACATTATTGTAGCTGATTCGCATAGAATGGTCGACTGATTCGGTGATTTTTATGCTTAGAATGGTTTGTTACATGATTGTAGCTGATTCTCATCGAATAGTTGATCGATTCGGTAATTTGTAAGCTCAAAATGGCTTATTACATAATTGTAGTTGATTCTCATCGAACGGTTGACCGATTCAGTGATTTGTAAGCTTAGAATGGCTTGTTACATGATTGTAGCTAATTCTCATCGAACAGTTGAATGATTTAGAGATTTGTAAGGTCAGAATGGCTTGTTACGTGATTGTAATTGATTCTCATCAAACAGTTGATCGATTTGATAATTTGTAAGCTTAGAATGGCTTGTTACGTTATTGTTATTGATTCTTGTTGAACAATTGACCGATTCGGTGATTTGTAAGCTTAGAATGGCTTGTTATGTTATTGTAGCTGATTTTTATCGAACGGTTGATCAATTCGGTGATTTGTAAGCTTAGAATGGCTTGTTATGTGATTGTAATTGATTCTCATCGAACAGTTGACTGATTCGGTGATTTGTAAGCTCAAAATGGCTTGTTATGTGATTGTAGCTGATTCTCATCAAAGGATTGACCAATTAGGTGATTTGTAAGCTCAGAATGGCTTGTTACATGATTGTAATTGATTCTCATGGAACGGTTGACTGAATTGGTGATTTGTAAGCTCAGAATGGCTTGTTACATGATTATAGTTGATTCTCATCGAATGGTTGACTGATTAAGTGATTTGTAAGCTGAGAATGGATTGTTACATGATTGTCATTGATTCTCATCAAACGGTTGAGCCATTCGGTGATTCGTAAGCTCCAAATTGCTTGTTACGTGATTGTAGCTGATTCTAATCGAACGATTGACTGATTTGGTATTTTTAAGCTTAGAATAGCTTGTTACATGATTGAAGGTAATTCTACTCCAATGGTTGACCGATTCGGTGATTTCAAAGCTTAGAATGGCTTGTTACGTGATTGTAGCTGATTCTCATCGAAGGGTTGACCGATTCAATTATTTGTAGCCTCAAACTAGCTTTTTACATGATTATAGCTGATTCTCATCGAACAGTTGATAGATTAGGTGATTTATAAGCTCAGAATGGCTTCTTACATGATTGTAATTGATTCTCATCAAATAGTTGACTGATTCAGTGATTTGTAACCTCATAATGGATTGTTACGTGATTATAGCTGATTCTCATTGAACGGTTGATTGATTCAGTGATTTGTAAGGTCAAAATGTCTTGTTACATGATTGTAGCTGATTCTCATCAAACGGTCGACCAACTCAGTGATTTGTAAGGTCAGAATGACTTATTACATGATTGTAGCTGATTCTCATCGAACGATTGACCGATTCGGTGATTTGTAAGCTTAGAATGGCTTATTAAGTGATTGTAGCTGATTCTTATTGAATGGTTGACCAATTTGGTGATTTGTATGCTTAGAATTCTTTGTTAGGAGATTGTAGCTAAATCTCACTGAACGGTTGACCAATTCGATGATTTGTAACGTCAAAATGGCTTGTTACATGATTGTAGGTTATTCTCATTAAACGGTTGACCAATTTGGTGATTTGTAGGCTCAGAATGGCTTGTTACATGATTAAAGTTGATACTCACCAAACAGTTGACCGATTCGATGATTTGTCAGCTTAGAATAGCTGGTTAGGTGATTGTGATTGATCCTCATTGAATGGTTAATTGATTCGATAATTTTTAAGCTCAAAATGTCATGTTACATGGTTCTAGCATATTCTCATCGAACCGTTTATTGATTCAATGATTTCTAAGCTCAGAATGGCTTGTTACATGATTATAATTGATTCTCATCAAACGGTTGATCGATTTAATTATTTTTAATCTCAGAATAGCTTGGTACTTGATTGTAGCCAATTCTCATTGATATATTGACCAATTCAAAGATTTGTAAGCTCAGAATGGCTTGATATGTGATTGTAATTGATTCTTATTGAATGGTTGACCGATTCAGTGATTTGTAAGCTCAAAATTACTTGTTACATGACTATAGCTGATTCAAATCGAACGGATGACCAATTCGGTGATTTGTAAGCTCAGAATAGCTTGTTACATGATTATAATTGATTCTCATCAAACTGTTGACCAATTCAGAGATTTGTAAGCTCAGAATGTCTTGTTACGTGATTGTAGCTAATTCTCATCAAAGGAATGATCGATTCAGTGATTTGTAAGCTCAAAATGGCTTGTTACATGATTTTAACTAATTCTCATCGAACTATTAACCGATTCAGTGATTTGTAAATTCAAAATGGCTTGTTACGTGATTGTAGCTAATTCGCATCAAACAGTTGACTGATTCATTTATTTGTTAGCTCAGAATGGTTGGTTAGGTGATTGTAATTGATTCTCATCAAACAGTTCACCAATTCGGTGATCTGTAAGCTTAGAATGGCTTGTTAAGTGATTATAGCTAATTTTGATGGAATGGTTCAACAATTCGATGATTTATAAGTTTAGAATCACTTATTACGTGATTATAGCTAATTTTGTTGGAATGGTTCACCAATTCCATGATTTGTAAGCTCAAAATGGCTTATTACCTTATTGTAATTGATTCTCATCGAATAGTTGATCAATTCAATGATTTGTAATCTTAGAATGGCTTATTACGTGATTGTACCTGATTCTCATCAAACAGTTGACCAATTCAGTGATTTGAAAGCTCATAAGGGGTTGTTACGTGATTATAATTGATTCTCATCAAATGGTTGACTGATTCAGTGAATTATAAGCTTAGAATGGCTTGTTACGTGATTGTTGATTCTCATCGAACGGCTGATCGATTCGGTGATTTGTAAGCTCAGAATGGCTTGTTATGTGATTGTAGCTGATTCTCATCGAACGGTTGAATTATTCAGTGATTTGTAAGCTCAAAATGGCTTGTTACATTATTATAATTGATTCTCATCGAATAGTTGATTGATTAAGTGATTTGTAAGCTCAGAATGGCTTGTTACATGATTGTAATTGATTCTCATCGAAGGGATGACCGATTCAGTGATTTGTAAGCTCAAACTAGCTTGTTACTTTAATGTAGCTAATTCTCATCAAATGGTTTACCAATTTGGTGAGTTGTAAGATCAGAATAGCTTGTTACGTGATTGTAATTGATTATCATCGAATGGTTGACCGATTCGGTGATTTGTAAGCTGAGAATTACATGTTACGTGATTTTAGCTGATTCTCATCGAACAGTTGACCGATTTGGTATTTTTAAGCTCAGAATGGACTGTTACGTGATTGAAGCTGATTCTACTACAACGGTTGACTAATTCGATGATTTTTAACCTTAGAATGGCTTGTTACGTGATTGTAGTTGATGCTCATCGAAGGGTTGACTGATTCAGTGATTTGTAAGCTCAAAATTGCTTGTTACATGATTATAGTTGATTCTCTTCGAATGGTTAATTGATTCGGTGATTTGTAAGCTCAGAATGGCTTGTTACATTATTGTAGCTGATTGTCATCAAATGGTTGACCGATTCGGTGACTTGTAAGCTCAGAATAGCTTGTTACATGATTGTAGCTAATTCTCATCAAATGGTTGACTAATTCAATGATTTGTAAGCCCAGAATGGCTTCTTACATGATTGTAAATGATTATCATCAAATGGTTGACCAATTGGGTGATTTGTAAGCTCAAAAATGCTTGTTACATGATTGTAATTGATTCTAATCAAATGGTTGATTGATTTAGTGATTTGGAAGCCCAGAATGGCTTGTTACATGATTGTAGCTGATTCTCATCCAATGGTTGACTGATTCAGTGATTTGTAAGCTTAGAATGTCTTGTTATGTTATTGTAGCTAATTCTCATCAAACAGTTGACTGATTTAATTATTTGTAAGCTCAGAATGGTTTGTTACATGATTATAGTTGATTCTCATTGAACGGTTGACCGATTAGGTGATTTGTAAGCTTAGAATGGCTTGTTACATGATTATAATTGATTCTCATTGAATGGTTGATCGATTTGGTGATTTGTAAGCTCAGAATTACTTGTTACATGATTGTAGTTAATTCTCATTGAATAGTTGACCGATTTGGTATTTTTAAGCTCAGAATGGCTCGTTACGTTATTATAGTTGATTATCATCCTATGGTTTGTTGGTGCCCAAAAATAATGGATAACTTTTGGCCAAATGATAGGTACACACTGATACCTTTGTAATTCTAGCTTAATCAAGCCAAGGCTGGTAGGCTAAAATTCACTTTAAACTATCAAATTCTCTATATTGCACAACTACGTACATAAATAAATAAATTTCCTTCCAAGCTGGTGAATGATCCTTGGAGGAAAGCAACAAATCCTCTAATAATCTTTATTCTATAAATCTTGACTAAAGTGGATTAAACTAAGGACTCAAAAGTAATATTTTTGAAATAATGATTATATAATCTACAAACCAAAAAGTATGAACCAAATGACAATTTCCAAATAATACTTAGTGTTGCCCAAAATTTCATACCCATTCAATTTTGGTCAGGCTACATTTTTATCCCTAGTCTCCATTTTAACCCTGCCGAGCACCTCAGAAAATTTCATGGCTTTAGCATCTTTCCCCTGGTCTCTGCAGTGTTTTCTATGTCTCTAGCTTCAAAAAACCTAGGTCAAAATTCATAAAAGTAGCCGTTGAATCAAAAAACCTAAGGACCTTTTGGCTTGTTATAATTCTTCATTACCTTTTTCGGCCACTAAAAGTCTCCAAAACCCACATGCTTTAATATTTCCCTAAATTTCTACTGCCTAGAGCTTTAATTTTTCCTAAGTCCCTAGCACTTAATTTTTCCTAAATCCTGACGACTTTAATCTTTCTTGGGCCCGCTTGCCAGTTCTTCGTGATGTGGCATGCTCTGATTAGTCTAGAATGGCAGGTGACGTAGCATAGTGGGGTCATGACTTCCCAAAGGTTAAACAGGATTGAAGATCGACGATCGTCATTGCACTGCAAGGATAACATGCAAGGTTTTTAAGATCGCGGTATAGCGATGGTCATTGATCTCCTTTTCCATACAACGCTGCACTTGTCAGTAGGTCTAGTGCCACGTAGTCTGACATGGCAGTTTTTCATTGGTTGGCAGGTTCCTGATCTGGCGATTGTCAATGGGGTCATTTTCTTGAGGCAAGTTAAGGTTTGGATGCATCACACAGTTGTCGTTATACTATTGATGAAAGGCGCGTGGGATTTAAAGCCGCAGTATAATGACAATAGTAGATTCTTCTTTATCACCAGAGCTTTGATAGTGGGTCCGTTATTAGAGGTAGCCTGCTACGTGTATCTCAGGTGGCAATTTCTTGTTGGCCAGCTGGTTTGCGATGTGGAGATTTGTCAGTGGGCCCGTGGGGTCAGATTTTCTCAAAGGATTAAAGTCCGATCAAATCTTGCCATTGTTGTTATACCGCCTGAATGAGATGCTCATTGTTTAGCATTGTGGTGTAGCGACAACCGTCTGATGGAGTTCTTAGTTGGTCATGGGTCCACGGTGCCAGGTGTATCAACATGCTTATTTTTCATTGGTTGCCAGGCTGTCAAGGTGGCCAAAGACTTTTTAAAGGATTTACAACTATTTTTAAAGTTAATCTGAGCTGTTCATCTGTCAGGAAAGACTGTAATCGATGGTCATGTTTTAAAACTAGACCTAGTAGCTGTTAATATTTAAATTCAAATATTCCTGCAAGGTTTTTGCTAGGGTTTTGATCCAGCGGCCATTTACGACAGGGTGGGTAGCTCTGAATTTAATTCTTCAGGACAGTGGAAGTTGATGGGTTGATGGGAAAGATCTGATTGCTGGCACCTGCCAATTTTGTGGGGTACCGTGTCATGTTCTTGCACTGGAGAAACATTTAAGAGTTGGTGCCACCTTTTGCTGGTTATACATTTTAAAATTCAAATATCTGTAAGGATTGGATTCTGAGCATTCATGGCTGGCTGAGTTGCAAAAGGGTAGATGGATCAAGGCGGTTGTGTCTACAGGTGGACTCAGTAAAGAGATATACATGCAAATATAGTATCTGATTGGCCAGATATTTCTGAAATACATGATGATCAGAAGGACATTTAGGGTTTGATTATTTTTATGCAAATCAATGTAACCCTAGTTAGGTTTTACTCCAACCTGTGTGCCAAAGGGGGGTGTATATATTGTTTTAAAGAGCCTTAAAAAAGGAGGTTTTGACAATTGTAAAAGGACTTTCTTTCTGAGGAGTCATCTGTGGCATTCTTTCTGCCCTCTGTCTTTCTACTTTCTGTAATTTCCCCATTGATTGTTTAAGCGTTACAAAGGTATTTGTGACATTCTTTATGTCCTTGTCCTTTTCTTGTTTCAACTATCTCTTATTAAATTGAAGTATATGTATGTTTTCAGTAATATCTTAGGGTTCCTAATTTCTCTTTCTTTCCGCAATTCATGTGTATTACTGTGTTTGATTTGATTTGAATGCTCTTGTGGGTATACTTCAACCCCCTGACAATCTGTCTCATTCCTATACATAGTTGCAAAAGTGAATGTTTGTTTGCAGGTCATAGTCTGTGTCTTTTGTTCGAACCCCTCTATGAAATATTGATGCAAGCCTATTTAGTAAGTTGTGATCTCCTAGACCTAAGTTCTTTACTGGTTTCATTCCTCTATGTTGTGATTCACACCATATTTTCGATGTATCACCTAGTAGGTAGTTTTCTTTCAAGTTATTTCCCTTTCATGCATTCCTTCTATCCCTTTCCCTCCAAAAGATTTTTACTTTTCATGTCAAGAAGCAAATTAGGGTGATTATCCAAGAGGAACCAGCCTAGAACCTGGAGGTCTCATCTCAGTTAGCATAGGTCCCACAACCTGGAGATGATTCCCATGTTATACTAGGTTATCAAGACCAAGAGAGCTTGAAACAAGGGTGGAAACTTAGTGTATAACAGTTAGATCGGTGCCTTTTAAATACTTGGGCTATAGAGTCCTAAAACTTTCAATCCTAAGTACAATCAGAGACAGTTTTAAGGTAACTCACTCCTGTAAAATGAGACCATCATACTACGGGCTTCAATTGAAACACAAATATAAATAACTTATACAATTAGTCCTATCAATATTAACCCAACTTAAGAGCTCGAAAGGAACAATAACAAGTTCCCGGACCATGCAACTACTATTTGAATTGTATAAATTAAATTAAACAAATGAATCAATGAAAAAACACAGTAGAATACCTTGGTTCACAGAGTATCTGAAAGACTAATTGAAAACATATAACTTATAACCACAAATAAAAAAGAAGAGCACTTATCTTTATTAATGTTGAAAAAATAGTACATTAGAGTTCATATTGCAGTTGTGATCAAATTCTATTCTATGAAAATGTATCTTGTATTTTTCTCCTATATTTACATTTTCCATTATGTATATATGCATGTTTGAGTGGCTTTCACACCTCTTTAGGGTGAAAAGACACACCCTTATTACAAATTGTTTTGAAAAAATGATAAACTAACTAAAAATAACTACCTAACTTTCGGATTTGGGCTTGGTTAAAAACCAAAACACCTCGTGGAAAGCTAAGATTTTCAATAAAGATAGGAAATTTGATTTCCCGAACTGGGTCATTTTTATATTTTAAAAATTTGACAATCTTCTACCTCTGTCAACATCATCTTTGCAGCAGGTCAAAATTCTAGCATTTTCTGAAGGCTTTTAATCACAAAATTTTGATTGTTCCTATCACAGAGCTTCCTTCCATAATATTTCAAAATTTTAATTGAAAATTAATGTAATATTTTATCCCATTTCATGTACTCCATTAATTATTTGGCATGGAAATTAAGAGGCCATTATTTAGGGTTTTATCACTATACAGGACTCCAAATTTTGCCCAAAATTTAGAGCTCCAACACGGTTAACCAATTCAATGATTTGTCAGCTTAGAATGGCTTGTTATGTGATTGTAGTTGATTCTCATCGAACAGTTGACTAATTCGGTGATTTGTAACGTCAAAATGGCTTGTTACATGATTGTAGCTGATTCTCTTTGAACGGTTCACGGATTTAGTGATTTGTAAGCTCAAAATGGCTTGTTACGTGATTGTAGCTAATTCTCATCAAAATGATTGACACATTAAGTTATTTGTAACCTCAGAATGGGTTGTTACATGATTGTAGCTAATTCTCATCAAACGGTTGATCGATTGGTGATTTGTAAGCTCAGAATGGCTTGTTATGTGATTGCAAATGATTCTCACTGAACGGTTGATCATTTTGGTGATTTGTAAGCTCAGAATGGCTTCTTATATGATTGTAGCTTATTCTCATCGAACGGTTGACTGATTCAGTGATTTGTAAGCTCAGAATGGCTTCTTACATGATTGTACCTAATTCTCATGAAACAGTTGACCGATTCTGTGACTTGTAAGCTCAGAATGACTTGTTACGTGATTGTAATTGATTCTCATTGAACAGTTGATCAATTCGGTCATTTGTAAGCTTAGAATGGCTTGTTACATGATCGTAATTGATTCTTATCAAACGGTTGACCGATTCAGTGATTTGTAAACTCAAAATGGCTGGTTAGGTAATCGTAATTGATTCTCATTGAACGATTGACCGATTCACTGATTTGTAATCTTAGAATGGCTTGTTACATGATTGTCGTAGATTCTCATCAAACAATTGATTGATTCGATGATTTATCAGCTTCGAATGGCTTGTTACGTGATTATAATTGATTCTCATCAAACGGTTGATCGATTCGGTGATTTCTCATCTCAGAATAGCTTGGTACATGATTGTAGCTGATTCTCATCAAACAATTGACCGATTCAGAGTTTTGTAACTTCAGAATGGCTTGTTATGTGATTGTAATTGATTCTTATCACACAGTTGACCAATTCACTGATTTGTAACCTCAGAATGGCTTGTTACATGATTGTAGTTGATTCTGATTGAACGGTTGACTGATTGGGTAATTTGTAAGCTCAAAATACCTTCTTACATGATTGTAATTGATTCTCATCGAACAGTTGACCAATTCGATGATTTGTAAGCTCAGAATGGTTTGTTACATGATTCTAACTGATTCTCATCAAACAGTTGATTGATTCGGTGATTTGTAAGCTTAGAATGGCTTGTTACGTGATTGTAACTAATTCTCATCGAATGGTTAACTGATTCGGTGATTTGTAAACTCAGAATGGCTTGTTACATGATTGTAGCTAATTCACATCGAATGGTTGACTGATTCGGTAATTTGTTAGAACAAAATGGCCGGTTATGTGATTCTAATTGATTCTCATCGAACGGTTCACTGATTCGGTGATTTGTAAGCTCAGAATGGCTTGTTACATGATTGTAGCTAATTCTCATCAAACGGTTGACTAACTCAGTGATTTATAAACAAAGGATGGCTTGTTACGTCATTGTAATTGATTCTCATCAAATGGTTGATTGATTCAATGATTTGTTACATTGCAATTGATTCTCATTGAATGATTAACCGATTCGGTGATTTGTAAGCTCACAACAGCTTCTTACGTGATTGTAGCTGATTTTCATTGAATGGTTCACTGATTTAGTGATTTGTAAGCTGAGAATGGCTTGTTACATGATTGTAGCCAATTCTCATCAAACGGTTCACCGATTCGGTGATTTATAAGCCTAGAATGGCTTCTTACATGATTGTAGCTAATTCTCATGGAACGGTTCACTAATTCAGTAATTTGTAAGCTCAAAATGGCTTGTTATGTGATTATAGCTGATTCTCATCGAATAGTTGACCAATTCTAAGATTTTTAAGCTCAGAATGGCTTGTTATGTGATTGTAATTAATTCTCATTGAACGGTTGACCGATTCGGTGATTTGTAAGCCCATAATGAATTATTACGTGATTGTAGTTGATTCTCATAAAATGATTAACCAATTCAGTGATTTCCTAGCTCAAAATAGCTTGTTACAAGATTGTAGATGATTCTCATCGAACGGTTGACCGATTCGTTGATTTGTAAGCTCAAAATCACTTGTTACATGATTGTAATTGATTCTCATCGAACAATAGACCGATTCGGTGATTTGTAAGCTCAGAATGGGTTGTTACGTGATTGTAGCTGATTCTCATCGAATGGTTCACCGATTTGATGATTTGTATGCTCAGAATGGCTTGTTATGTGATTGTAGTTGATTCTCGTCAAACGATTGACCGATTCGGTGATTTGTAAGCTTAGAATGGCTTGTTACATGATTGTAGCTAATTGCCATTGAACAGTTGATAGGTTCGGTGATTTGTAAGCTTAGAATAGCCTGTAAAGTGATTGTAATTGATTCTCATCAAACGGTTGACTGATTCGATGATTTGTAAGCTCAGAATAGCTTGTTACGTGATTGTAGCTGATTCTCATCAAACAGTTGACCGATTCAGTGATTTGTAAGCTCACAATGGCTTGTTACATGATTGTAGCTAATTCTTATCGAATGGTTAACCGATTTGGTGATTTGTAAACTCAGAATGGCTTGTTATGTGATTGTAGCTAATTCGCATTGAATGGTTGACTAATTCAATTATTTGTAAGCTCAGAATGGCTAGTTAGGTGATTATAATTGATTCTCATCGAACGGTTGACCAATTTGGTGATTTATAAGCTTAGAATCACTTCTTACGTGAGTGTAGCTGATTCTCATCAAATCGTTGACTGATTCGGTGATTTGTAAACTCAAAATGGCTTGTTACATGATTGTAGCCAATTCTCATCAAACGGTTGACCAATTCAGTGATTGTTGCTAATTCTCATTGACCAGTTGACCGATTCAGTGATTTGTAAGCTCAAAATGGCTTGTTACGTGTTGTAGGTGGTTCTCATCAAACGGTTGACCAATTTGGTGATTAGTAAGCTCGAAATGGCTTGTTATGTGATTGTAGCTATTTCTCATTGAACGGTTGACCGATTTGGTGATTTGTAAGCTCAGAAGGGCTTGTTACGTGATTGTAGCTGATTCTCATCAAATGATTGACTGATTCAGTGATTTCTAGGCAAATAAGGGCCTATTACGTGATTTTAATATATTCTCATAAAATTGTTGACAGATTCAGTGATTTTTTATGAGATTGTAATTGATTCTCATTAAATAGTTGATCGATTCAATGACTTGTAAGCTCAGAATGGCTTGTTATGTGATTGTAGCTGATTCTCATTGATCAGTTCACTGATTCGATGATTTGTAAGCTCAGAATGGCTTGTTACGTGATTGTAGCCAATTCTCATCAAACAGGTCACCAATTTGGAGATTTGTAAGCTCAAAATGGCTTGTTACATGAATGTAGCTGATTCTCATGGAACAGTTCACCAATTCGGTGATTTGTAAGCTCAGAATGGCTTGTTATGTGATTGCTGCTTATTCTCATCGAACAGTTGACCGATTCAGTGATTTGTAAGCTCAGAATGGCTTGTTATGTGATTGTAATTGAGTCTCATAAAATAATGGACAATTTCAATGATTTATAAGCTCAAAATAGTTTTGTTACATGATTGTAACTAATTCGCATCAAACGGTTGACTGATGCGCTGATTTGTAAGCTCGGAATGGCTTGTTACATGATTATTGTTGATTTTGATCGAACGGCTGACTGATTCATTGATTTGTAAGCTTAGAATGGCTTATCATGTTATTGTAATTGATTCTCATTGAACAGTTGATCGATTCGGTGATTTGTAATCTTAGAATGGCTTGTTATGGATTGTAGCTGATTTTCATCGAATGGTTGACCAATGCGAAGATTTGTAAGCTCAGAATGGCTTGTTATGTGATTTAAATTGATTCTCATTGAATAGTTGACCGATTCAGTGATTTGTAAGCCTAGAATGGCTTGTTACATGATTGTAGCTGATTCTCATCGAACAGTTGAACGATTTAGTGATTTGTAAGCTCAAAATGGCTTGTTACATGATTGTAGCTAATTCTCATCAAATGGTTAACCATTTGTAAGTTTGAAATGGCTTGTTATGTGATTGTAATTGATTGTCCTTGAACAATTGACCAATTCAGTGATTTGTATGCTTAGAATGGCTTGCTACATGATTGTAGTTAATTCTCATCAAATCGTTGACCGATTCGGTGATTTGTATGTTCAGAATGGCTTGTGACGTGATTGTAGCTAATTCTCATTGAACGGTTGACTGATTTGATGATGTACTTGATTCGCATCGAATAGTTGATCGAACCAGTGATTTGTAAACTCAGAATGGCTTGTTACATGATTATAGTTGATTCTCATCAAAAAGTTGACTGATTTGGTAATTTAAAAGCTCAGAATGGCTTGTTACATGATTGTAGCTAATTCTCATCGAACGGTTGACCGATTCGGTGATTTGTAACCTTAGAAGGGTTTGTTACCTGATTGTAGTTGATTCTCATCGAACAGTTGACCAATTCAATGATTTATAAGAAAATAATGGCTTGTTACATGATTGTAATTATTCTCATTAAACGGTTGACTGACTCCATGATTTGTTACGTGATTGTAATTGATGCTCATTAAACAGTTGACTGATTCTGTGATTTGTAAGTTCAAAATGGCTTGTTACATGATTGTAGTTGATTCTCATTGAACGGTTCACTAGTTCGGTGATTTGTGAGCTCAAAATAGCTCATTATGTGATTGTAGCCAATTCTCATCGAACAGGTCACTAATTCGGTGATTTCTAAGCACAAAATGGCTTGTTACGTGATTGTAGATGATTCTCATGGAACAGTTCACCAATTCAATGATTTGTAAGCTTATAATGGCTTATTATGTGATTGTAGCTGATTCTCATCAAACAGTTGACTGATTCGATGATTTATAAGCTCAGAATGGCTTATTATGTGATTGTACTTGACTCTCATAGAATGGTCAACCGAGTCAGTGATTTGTAAGCTTAGAATGGCTTGTTACATGACTGTAACTAATTCGCATTGAATGGTTGACCAATTCAGTGATTTGTCAGCTCAAAATGGCTTGTTACGTGATTGTAGTTGATTCTCATAGAATGGTTGACTGATTCAGTGATTTTTAAGCTCAGACTAGCTTATTACGTTATTGTAATTGATTCTCATCGAATGGTAGACCGATTTAGGGATTTGTAAGCTCAGAATGGCTTGTTACGTGATTATAATTGATTCTCACAAAATGGTTGATCGATTCAATGATTTGTAAGCTCAAAATGGCATGTTAAGTGATTGTAACTGATTCACATCAAATGGTTGACAGATTTAATGATTTGTAAGCTCAGAATGGCTTCTTATGTGATTGTAATTTATTTGACTCAAACGGTTGACCAATTTGGAGATTTGTAAGCTCAAAATGGCTTGTTATGTGATTGTAATTGATTCTCATTGAACAGTTAACCAATTCGATGATTTGTAAGCCAAGAATGGCTTGTTACATGATTGCAGTTGATTCTCATCGAATGATTGACCGATTCGGTGATTTGTAAGCTCAGAATAGCTTGTTACATGATTGTAGCTGATTCTCATCAAACGGTTGAATGATTCTATGATTTTTAAGCTCAAGATGGCTTGTTACATCATTGTAGCTGATTCTCATCGAATGGTTGACTGATTCAGTGATTTGTAAGCTCAGACTGGCCTATTACATTATTGTAATTGATTCTAATCAAATGGTTGACCGATTCAAGGATTTGTAAGCTCAGAATGGCTTGTTAGGTGATTATAATTGATTCTCATAGAACGGTTGACCAATTTAGTAATTTATAAGCTCAGAATGGCATGTTAAGTTATTGTAACTGATTCACATCGAATGGTTGACTGATTCATTGATTTGTAAGCTTAGAATGGCTTTTTTACATGATTGTAATTGATTCGACTCGAATGGTTGACCAATTTGGAGATTTGTAAGCTCAGAATGCCTTGTTATCTGATTGTAATTGATTCTTATTGAATGGTTGACCAATTTGGTGATTTGTAAGCCAAGAATGACTTGTTACGTGATTGTAGCTGATTCTTATCGAACAATTAACTGATTCAGTGATTTGTAAGCTCAGAATGGCTTGTTACATGATTGTAACTGATTCTCATTGAACAGTTGACTAATTTTATGATTTGTAAGCTCAGAATGGCTTGTTCCATGATTATATTTCATTCTCATCAAATGGTTCATCGATTCAATGATTTGTAAGCTCAGAATGGCTTGTTACGTGATTGTAGCATATTCTTATCAAACGGTTTGGCGATTCATTGATTTCTAAGCTTGGCTTGTTACATGATTGTAGTTGATTCTCATCGAACGGTTCAGTGTTTTGGTGATTTGTAAGCTCAGAATTGCTTGTTAGGTGATTTTAGTTGTTCCTCATCGAACGGTTCACCGATTCAGTGATTTGTAAGCTTAGAATGACTTGTTACATGATTGTAGCTGATTCTCAATGACCAGTTGACTAATTCAGTGATTTGTAAGCTCAAAATGGCTTGTTACATGATTGTAATTGATTCTCATCGAAAAGTTGATCGATTTAGTGATTTTTAATATTAGAATAACTTGTTACATGATTATAATTGATTCTCATAGAACGGTTGACCGATTCAGTGATTTGTAAGCTCGAAATGGCTTGTTACGTGATTGTAACTGATTCGCATTGAATTTTTGACTGATTTGGTGATTTGTAAGCTCAAAATGGCTTGTTACATGATTGTAGCTGATTCTCATCGAACAGTTGACCGATGTGGTGATTTCTAACCTCATAATACCTTGTTACATGATTGTAGCTAATTCTCATTGAACGGTTGACTTATTCGATGATTTGTAAGCGTAGAATGGCTTGTTACTTAACTATAATTGATTCTCATTGAATAGTTGACCAATTCAATGATTTGTAAGCCCAAGATGGCTTGTTACATGATTGTAGCTGATTCACATTGAATGATTGACCTATTTAGTGATTTGTAAGCTCATAATGGCTTGTTAGGTGATTATAGCTGATTCTCATCAAATGGTTAACTGATTCAGGGATTTATAAGTTCAAAATGACTTGTTATGTGATTGTAATTGAGTCTCCTTGAATAGTTGACTAATTAAGTTATTTGTACGCTTAGAATGGCTTTTTACATGATTGTAGCTAATTCTCATCAAATAGTTGACCGATTCGGTGATTTGTAAGCTCAGAATGGCTTGTTACATGATTATAGTTGATTCTCATTGAACGGTTGACCGATTCGGTGATTGTAAGCTCAGAATGGCTTGTTACGTGATTGTAGCTGATTCTCATCAAACGATTGATTGATTCAATGATTTGTAAGCTCAGAATAGCTTGTTACATGATTGTAATTGATTATCATCAGACGGTTGACTGATTCATTGATTTGTAAGCTCATAATGGCTTGTTACCTAATTGTAGCTAGTTCTAATCAAACGGTTGACCGATTCGGTGATTTGTAAGCTCAGAATAGCTTGTTACATGATTGTAATTGATTATCATAAAATGGTTGATCAACTTAGTAACTTGTAAGCTTAGAATTGCTTGTTACGTGAGTGTAGTTGATTCTCATCCAACCGTTGATCGATTCGGTGATGTGTAAGTTCAGAATGGCTGGTTACGTGATTGTAGTTGATTCTCATCAAATGGTTGACTGATTCAGTGAATGTTGTTGATTCTCATCGAATGATTAACTGATTTGGTGATTTGTAAGCTCATAATGGCTTGTTATGTGATTGTAATTGATTCTCATTGAATAGTAAATCGATTCGGTGATTTGTAAGCTTAGAATGGCTTGTTACATGATTGTAGCTGATTCTCATGAAACGGTTGACCAATTTGGTTATTTGAAATCTCAAAATGGCTTGTTAAATGATTGGAGCTAAATCTCATTGAACAGTTGACCGATTCGGTAAATTCTAAGCTTAGAATGGTGTGTTACATGATTGTAGCTGATTCTCATCGAACAGTTGACCAATTTGGTGATTTGTAATCTCAAAATGGCTTGTTACATGATTGTTGCTGATTCTCATTGAATAGTTGACCAATTCAATGATTTGTAAGCTCAGAATGGCTTGTTACATGATTGTAGCTGATTCTCATCGAATGGTTCATCGATTCAGTGATTTGTAAGCTCAAAATGGCTTATTACATGATTGTAGTTGATTCTCATCAAATAGTTGATCGATTCAATGATTTGTAAGGTTAGAATGGCTTGTTATGTCATTGTAGCTGATTCTCATCAAATGGTTGACCAATTTGGTTATTCTAAAGCTTAGAATGGCTTATTACATGATTGTAGCTGATTCTCATCGAACAGTTGACCAATTTCATGATTTGTAATCTTAGACTGGCTTGTTACATGATTATTGCTGATTCTCATCGAATGATTGACCGATTTAGTGATTTGTAAGCTCAGAATGACTTGTTAAATGATTGTAGCTGATTCTCATCGAACGGTTCACCGATTCAGTGATTTGTAAGCTCAGAATGGCTTATTACATGATTGTAGTTGATTCTCGTTGAACAGTTGATTGATTCGATAATTTGTAAGGTCAAAATGGCTTGTTACATGATTGTAGCTGATTCTCATAAAACGGTTGACTGATTCGGTGATTTGTAAGCTCAGAATGGCTTGTTAGGTGATTGTAGCTAATTCTCCTCAATGCTTGACCGATTCATTGAGTCAGTTAGTACTAGTCTTTAGGGTAATTAAATTTGCCTATATGCTATGGCATATAGTCTTTAGGGTGATTAAATTCACCTATAGGTGCTATAGTTACCCTAGTCCAACAAGTCAAGGGCTTAACCACACCTTATGACTTTACTATAATTTGTATGGATTTCTCCTCCTTTATGCTCAGGTTCCAGGCATGCTCAACATCCCTAAAAAATATGATTTTATAAGGAAGGAAGTATTAATTTGTTCTAGAAGAATTTCTACTCAAAGATTGAGTCTATCTTTGGCTCTAGTGAGAAAAATAAGATGTCAAATGTTAATATGTATCAACATGAAGTTATCAAATTACTTGTCCAATCGAAAAAGAATAGTGAATATTTGAGCTTCGATGAGAATCAGCTAGAATCTTGTAACAAGCCATTCTAAGCTTACAAATTACTAAATTAGTCAACCATTCGATGAGAATCAGCTACAATGATGTAACAAGTCATTCTAAGCTTACAAATCACTGAATCGGTCAACCGTTTGATGAGAATTAGCTACAATCATGTAACAAGCAATTTAGAGCTTATAAATCATAGAATCGATCACTCGTTCGATGAGAATCAATTACAATCATGTAAAAAGCCATTCTAAGCTTACAATGAGAATCAATTACAATCAAAGAACAAGCCATTCTTAGCTTACAAATCATCAAATCAATGAACCTTTCAATGAGAATCAACTAGAATCACGTAACAAGCCATTTTGAGCTTACAAATCACCAAATCGGTCAGCCATTTGATGAGAATCAGCTACAATCATGAAACTAGCCATTTTGAGCTTTCAAATTATCAAATCGGTCAACCGTTTGATGAGAATCAGCTACAATCATGTAACAAGGCATTTTGAGCTTATAAATCATCGAATTGATCAATCGTTCGATGAGAATCAGCTATAATCACATAACAAGACATTCTAAGCTTACAAATCACTGAATCGGTCAATCATTCGATGAGAATCAGCTACATTCAAGTAACAAATCATTCTAAGCTTACAAATCACCAAATCGGTCAACTATTCGATGAGAATCAGCTACAATCATGAAAGAAGCCATTCTAAGCTTATAAATCACCAAATTTGTCAACCATTCGATGAGAATCAACTACAATCACGTAACAAGCCATTCTAAGATTATAAATCACCAAATTGGTCAACCATTCGATGAGAATCAATTACAATCACTTAACAAGCCATTCTAAGCTTACAAATCACCTAATCAGTAAACTGTTTGATGAGAATCAATTACAATCCCATAACAAGCCATTGTTAGTTTACAAAAAATTGAATCAGTGAACCGTTCGATGAGAATTAGCTAAAATGACGTAACAAGCCATTCTGAGCTTACAAATCATAGAATCAGTCAATGATTCAATGAGAATCAATTACAATCATGTAACAAGCCATTTTGAGCTTCCAAATCACTGAATCGATCAACTATTTCATGAGACTCAATTACAATCACGTAACAAACCAGTCTGAGATTACAAATCACCGAATCGGTCATATTTCATGAGACTCAATTACAATCACGTAACAAACTAGTCTGAGATTACAAATCACTGAATTAGTCAACTGTTCAATGAGAATCAGATACCATCACATAACAAACCATTCTAAGCTTATAAATCACTAAATCAGTCAACTATTTGATGAGAATGAGCTACAATCACGTAACAAGCCATTTTGAGCTTACAAATTTTTGAATCAGTCAACTGTTCAATGAGAACAAGCTACAATCACATAAAAAACTATTTTGAGCTTACAAATCACTGACTCTGTCAACCATTTGACGAGATTCAACTACAATCACGTAACAAGCCATTCTGAGCTTACAAATCACTGAATTGATCAACTATTCAATGAGAATCAATTACAATCATGTAACAAGCCATTCTAAAATTACAAATCATTGAATCGATCAATCATTTCATGAGAATCAATTACTATCACAGAACAAGCCATTCTTAAAGTACAAATCACTGAATTGGTGAATCATTTAATGAGAATCAGCTACAATCACATAACAAGCTATTCTGAGCCTACAAATCACTAAATTAGTCAATAATTTGATGAGAATCAATTACAATCATGTAATAAGCCATTCTGAGCTTAGAAATCACTAAATCAGTCAATGATTCGATGAGAATCAATTACAATCATGTAACAAGCCATTCTAAGCTTATAAATCACCAAATCGATCAACCGTTTGATGAGAATCAATTACAATCATGTAACAAACCATTCTTAGGTTACAAATCACTAAATTGGTCAATCGTTCGACGAGAATCAACAATAATCATGAAACTAGCCATTTTGAGCTTACAAATTATCGAATCGGTCAACCGTTCTATGAGAATCAGCTATGATCATGTAACAAGCCATTCTGAGGTTACAAATCACTGAATCGGTCAACCATTCAATGAGAATCAATTACAATCAGGTAACAAGTCATTTTGAGCTTACAAATCACCAAATATGTCAACTGTTCAATGAGAATCAGCTATAATCACGTAGCATGTGATTCTCAGCTTATAGATTACCGAATTGGTCAACCGTTCGATGAGAATTAGCTACAATCACATAACAAGCCATTCTAAGCTTACAAATTACTGAATTGGTCAATCATTCGATAAGAATCAATTACAATCCATTCTGAGTTTACCAATCACTAAATCGGTCAACTGTTTGATGAGAATCAATTACAATCATGTAACATGCCATTCTGAGCTTAGAAATCACTGAATCGGTCAACGTTCGATAAGAATTAGCTAAAATCACATAACAAGTCATTCTAAGCTTACAAGTCACCGATTCGGTCAACCGTTCAATGAGAATCAATAACAATCACATAACAAGCCATTCTGAGCTTACAAATCACCGAATCAGTCAACTATTCAATGAGAATCAGCTACATTCATGTAACAAGCCATTCTAAGCTTACAAATCACTGAATCAGTCAACCATTCTTTGAGAATCAACTACAATCACTTAACAAGCCATTTTTAGCTTACAAATCACCAAATCACTGAAACGTTCGATGAGTATCAGCTACAATCATGTAACAAGCCATTCTGAGCTTACAAATAACCAAATCGGTCAATCATTCGATGAGAATCAGCTACGATCACATAACAAGCTATTCTGAGCTTACAAATCACCGAATCACTCCACCGTTCGATGAGATTCAATAAAAATTGCATAACATTCCATTCTGAGCATACATATCACCGAATTGGTCAATTGTTCGATGAGTATCAGCTAAAATCACATAACAAGCCTTCTGAGCTTACAAATTATCAAATCAGTAATTCATTCGATGAGAATCAGCTACGATAACGTAACAATCCATTCTAAGCTTATAAATCACTGAATCGGTCAACCATTCGATGAGAATCAATTACAATCATGTAACAAGCCATTCTGAGTCGACAAATCATCAAATCGGTGAATCGTTTGATGAGAATCAATTAGAAAAATATAACAAGCCATTCTTAGCTTACAAATCACCGAATTGGTGAACTGTTCGATTAGAATCAACTACAATCACGTAACAAGCCATTCTAAGCTTACAAATTACCGAATCCGTCAACCATTCAATGAGAATCAGCTACAATAAGGAAACAGGCCATTCTGTGCTTACAAATTACCAAATTAGTCAACCATTTGATGAGAATCAACTACAATCATGTACCAAGCCATTCTGAGCTTACAAATCACCAAATCAGTCATGATTTGTTGAGAATCAATTACAATCATCTAACAAGCCATTATGAGCTTACAAATTACCAAATCGGTCAACTGTTTGATAAGAATCAAACAAGCCATTCTGAGCTTACAAATCATTGAAATGGTCAACCATTTGATTAGAATCCATTACAATCACGTAACAAGCCATTCTGAGTGGACAAATCACTAAATCGGTCAACCATTCGATGAGAATCAACTACAATCACGTACCAAGCCATTCTAAGCTTACAAATCACTGAATCAGTCAATCATTCGATGAGAATTAGCTACAATCATGTAACAAGCCATTCTAAGCTTACAAATAACTAAATCAGTCAACCATTCAATGAGAATCAGCAACAGTCACGTAACAAGCCAATTTGAGCTTAAAAATCACCGAATCGGTTAACTGTTCAATGAGAATCAGCTAAAACCATGTAACAAGCCATTATGAGCTTACAAATCATCGATTCGGTCTACTGTTCGATGAGAATCAATAACAATCACGTAACAAGCCATTTTGAGCTTAGAAATCACCAAATCAGTCAATCATTCGATAAGAATCAATTACAATCATGAAATAAGCCATTCTAAGCTTACAAATGATAGAATCGATCAAGCACTTAATGAGAATCAATTACAATAATGTAAGAAGCCATTTTGAGCTTACAAATCACTGAATGGGTCAACCGTTCGATGAGAATCAGATGCCATCACATAACAAGCTATTTTGAGCTTAAAAATGACTGAATCGGTCAACTGTTTGATCAAAATCAATTAAAAATCACGTAACAAGCCATTCTAAGCTTACAAATCACCTAATCGGTCAACCATTAGATGAGAATGAACTACAATCACATAACAAGCCATTCTGAGCTTACAAGTCACCGAATCAGTCAACCGTTTGATGACAATGAAATACCATCACATAACAAGCCATTTTGAGCTTACAAATCATCGAATCGGTCAACGATTCGAAGAGAATCAATTATAATCATGAAACAAGCCATTCTGAGCTTACAAATGATAGAATAGGTCAACCGCTTAATGAGAATCAATTACAATAATGTAACAAGCCATTTTGAGCTTAAAAATGACCGAATCGGTCAACCGTTTGATGAGAATCAGATATCATCACGCAACAAGCCATTCTGAGCTTAAAAGTCATCGAATCGATCAACCGTTTGATGAGAATCAATTAAAATCATGTAACAAGCCATTCAAAGCTTACAAATCACCAAATCGGTCAACCGTTCAATGAGAATCAACTACAATCACGTAACAATACAAATCACTGAATCGGTCAACTGTTTGATGACAATCAGATACCATCACATAACAAGCCATTTTGAGCTTACAAATCACCTAATCAGTCAACCATTCGATGAGAATCAATTACAATCACCTAACAAGCCATTCTAAGCTTACAAATCACTGAATAGGTCAACCGTTCGATGAGAATCAGCTACAAACATGTATCAAGCAACTCTGAGCTTACAAATTTGCTGAATCGGTCAACTGTTTGATGAGAATCAGCTACAATGACATAACAATCCATTGTGAGCTTACAAATTACCGAATCGGTCAATCATTCAATGAGAATCAATTAAAATCCATTGTGAGCTTACAAATCATAGAATTGGTCAACCGTTCGATGAGAATTAATTACAATCATGTAACATGCGATTCTGAGATTAGAAATCACCAAATCGGTTAATCGTTCGATGAGAATCACCTATAATCGTGTAACAAGCCATTTTGAGCTTACAAACCACTGAATCGGTAACCGTTAGATGAGAATAAGCTACAATCATGTAACAAGCCATTTTAACCTTACAAATCACCAAACCAGTCAACTGTTTCATGAGAATTAGCTACAAACATGTAACAAGCCATTCTGAGCTTTCAAATCACCTAATCGGTCAACTATTTGATGAAAATCAATTACAATCATGTAAGAAGCAATTCTGAGCTTACAAATCATTGAATTGGTCAATCATTCGATGAGAATTAGCTACAATCCTATAACAAGTCATTCTGAGCTTACAAATCACTGAATCGGTCAATCGTTCAATGAGAATCAGCTACAATGAGGTAACAAGCCATCTAAGCTTACAAATCATTGAATCAGTCAACTGTTCAATGAAACTCAACTACAATCACGTAACAAGCCATTATGAGCTTAGATATCACTGAATCGGTCAACCATTCAATAAGAATCGACTAAAATCATGTAACAAGCCATTCTAAGCTTACAAATCACCAATTCGGTCAACCATTCAAAGAGAATCAATAACAATCACGTAACAAGCCATTTTGAGCTTACAAATCATTGAATTAGTCAACTATTTGATGAGAATCAATTATAATCATGTAACAAGCCATTCTGAGCTTGGAAATCATTGAATCGGTCAACTGTTCGATGAGAATTAGCTACAATACCGTAACAAGCCATTCTGAACATACAAATCACCGAATCAGTCAACCATTTGATGAGAATAAATTAGAATCACATAAGAAGGTATTCTGAGTATATAAATCACCGAATTGGTCAACCATTCAATGAGAATCAACTACACTCATGTAGCAAGCCATTCTTAGCTTACAAATCACTGAATAAGTCAAACATTCAATGAGAATCAACAACAATCACGTCATAAGCCATTCTAATCATACAAATCACCAAATCGGTCAACCGTTCGATGAGAATTAGCTACAATCAAGTAACAAGTAGTTCTAAGCTTACAAATCACCGAATCGATCAACTGTTTGCTGAGAATCAACTACAATCATGTAACAAGCCATTCTAAACTTACAAATCACTGAATTGGTCAACCGTTCGATGAGAATCAGCTACAATCACGTAACAAGCCATTTTGAGCTTACAAATCATTGAATCAATCAACCATTCTATGAGAATCAACTAAAATCACGTAACAAGCCATCTTGAGCTTACAAATCACCGAATCGATCAACCATTCGATAAGAATTAGCTACAATCACATAACAAGCCATTGTGAGCTTACAAATCACTGAATTGATCAACCGTTTGATGAGAATCAATTACAATAATGTAACAAGCTATTCTGAGCTTACTAATCACCGAATCGGTCAACCATTTGATGAGAATCAATTAGAATTATGTCACAAGACATTCTAAGCTTACAAATCACCAAATCGGTCAACCATTTGATGAGAATCACCTAAATCATGTAACAAGCCATTATGAGCTTACAAATCACCGAATCGGTCAGCCGTTCGATGAGCATCGGCTATAATCACGTAACAAGCTATTCTAAGCTTACAAATCACTGAAGCAGTCAACCATTCGATGAGAATTAACTACAATCACGTAACAAGCCTTTCTGAGCTTACAAATCACTGAATCGATCAACCATTGGCTGAGAATCAATTACAATATGTAACAAGCCATTCTAAGTTTACAAATCACTGAGTCAATCAACGTTTGATTATAATAAATTACAATCATGTAACAAGTCATTCTAAGCTTACAAATCACCAAATCAGTCAACCGTTCAATAATAATCAATTAAAATCATGTAACAAGACCTTTTGAGCTTACAAATCACCGAATCGGTCAACCAATGATTAGAACCAGCTACAATCATGTAACAAGCCATTCTGAGATTAAAAATCACCAATTTGGTCAATCGTTCAATGAGAATCAACTATAATTATGTAATGAGCCATTCTAAGCTTACAAATCATCAAATCTATCAACCGTTTGATGAGAATCATCTACAATCATGTAACAAGTCATTCTAAACTTACAAATCACCAAATCGATCAACCATTTGATGAGAATTAGCTACAATCACACAACAGGCCATTCTGAGTTTATAAATCACCGAATCAGTCAACTGTTCAATGAGAATCAACTACAATCATGTAACAAGCCATTCTAAGCCTACAAATCACTGAATCGGTCAACTGTTCGATGAGAATCAACTACGATAAGGTAACAAGCTATTCCAAGCTTACAAATCATGAAATCGGTCAACTGTTTGATGAGAATTAGCTACAATGACGTAACAAGCCATTCTAAGCTTACAAATCATCGAATCGATCATCTGTTTGATGAGAATCAGCTACAATCACGTAACAAGCCATTTTGAGCTTAGAAATCACCAAATCGGTCAAGCATTCGATGAGAATCAATTACAATGATGTAACAAGCCATTTTGAGCTTACAAAATCACCAAGTCAGTCAGCTGTTCAATGAGAATCAATTAGAATAATGTAACAAGCCATTATGAGCTTACAATTCACCAAATTGGTCACCCGTTCGATGAGAATCAATTACAGTCATGTAACAAACTAGTCTGAGCTTATAAATCATTGAATAGGTCAACCGTTCGATGAGAATCAAGTATAGTTACATAACAAGCCATTCTAAGCTTACAAATCACCGAATCGGCCAATCATTCGATGAGAATCAACTACAATTGTGTAACAAGCCATTCTAAGCTTACAAATCACCAAATCGATCAACCGTTCGATGAGAATTAGCTACAATCACATCACAAGCAATTCTATACTTACAAATCACTAAATCAGTAGCCATTTGATGAGAATTAGCTACAATAATGTAACAAGCCATTCTCAGCTTACAAATCACTGAATCGGTCAACAGTTCGAAGTGAATCAACTACAATCACATAATAAGCCATTTTGAGCTTACAAATAACCAAATCGGTCAAACATTTCATGAGAATCAGCTACAATCATGTAACAAGCTATTCTAAGATTATAAATCACCGAATCGGTCAACCATTGGATGAGAATCAGCTACAATCACATAACAAGCCAATCTGAGCTTACAAATGATCGAATCGGTCAATCATTAGATTAGAATCAATTACAACCATGTAACAATCTATTCTGAACTTACAAATCACCGAATTGGTCAACAATTCGATGAGAATCAGCTATAATCATGTAAAAAGCCATTTTGAGATTATAAATCACCGAATCGGTCAACCATTGGATGAGAATCAGCTACAATCATGTAACAAGCCATTTTGAGCTTACAAATGACCCAATTGGTCAGCCATTCGATAAGAATCAATTACAATTATGTAACAAGCCATTATGAGCTTACAAATCACTAAATTAGTTAACATTCAATGAGAATCAATTACAATCATGTAACAAGCCATTCAGAGCTTACAAATTATCAAATTGGTCAACCATTCGATGATAATCAGCTACAATTACGTAACAAGCCATTCTGAGCTTACAAATCATTGAATCGGGCAACCGTTCGATGAGAATCAATTACAATCGTGTAACAAGCCATTTTGAGCTTACAAATCACCGAATAGGTCAACCATTCGATGAGAATCAATTAGAATCACATAACAAGCCATTCTAAGCTTAAAAATCATTGAATTGGTCAGTCATTCGATGAGAATCAGCAACAATCATGTAACAAGCCATTCTGAGCTTACAAATCATTGAATCAGTCAACTGTTCGATGACAATTAGCTACAATCATGTAACAAGCCATTCTAAGCTTACAAATCACTAAATCGGTCAACCATTCGATGAGAATCAGCTACAATCACATAACAAACCATTCTAAGCTTACAAATCACCGAATCGTTCAACCATTCGATGAGAATCAACTACAATCACGTAACAAGCCATTCTGAGCTTGCAAATCACTGAATCAGTCAACCTTTCGATGAGAATCAACTACAATCATGTAACAAGCCATTATGAGATTACAAATCACCGAATCGATCATCCATTCGATGCAAATTAGCTACAATCATATAACAAGCCATTATGAGCTTACAAATCATCATGTTGGTCAACCATTCGATGAGAATCAGCTACAATCACGTAATAAGCCATTCTGAGCTTATAAATCACCGAATCGGTCAACTGTTTGATGAGAATCAGCTACAATCACGTAACAAGCCATTTCGAGCTTACAAATAATCGAATCAATCAACTGCTCGATGAGAATCAATTACAATCATGTAACAAGCCATTCTAAACTTATAAATCACCGAATCAGTCAACCGTTCGATGAGAATCAGCTACAATCACGTAACAAGCCATTATGATTTTACAAATAACTGAATCAGTCCAATGTTCGATGAGAATCAAATATAATCATGTAACGAGCTATTCTAAGCCTACAAATCATGAAATCGATCAATGATTTGATGAGAATCAATTACAATCACGTAACAAAGCATTCTAAGCTTACAAATCACCGAATTTGTCAATCGTTTGATGAGAATCAATTACAATCATGTAACAAGCTAGTCTGAGCTTACAAATCACTGAATCGGTCAACTGTTCGATGAGAATAAGATACCATCATGTAACAAGTCATTCTAAGCTTACAAATAATTGAATCTGCCAACCATTCGATGAGAATCAATTACAATCACATAACAAGCCATTTTGAGCTTACAAATCACCGAATCGGTCAACCGTTTGATGAGAATCAGCTACAATCATGTAACAAGACATTCTGAGCTTACAAATTGTATCATCTTAAAATGGAGGCACTTCCATTATAAGAGCATTTAGCCCTCTGAGTAAGTGGTCTGGGGTCATGTTAAGTGCCTTGATCGGGTCTTTGCATGTATTTGGCTTTCTCCTCGCTTTCCACTTCCTTTTGCACTTGTCTTCTTTATTCTAGGTGAAATTAGGGTTAGGATCTCGATGATTCTCCTTAATTTCCCTCTTCCATGGCTCTATTTTCTAGATAAGACTTAGAAATAGGTCCTATTGGCTGTCATCATAGTCATCATAGGATTTTGTGCCTATCCCTGACATTCTGTCCTGTTCTGATATCATTTTTAGGTCTTCGGGCATCCCCGGGACCTTCTGACTGATTCTGGCTAGATCTGGGCCCACAGGGTCAGAATCGAGGTACATCTTGACTAGGTCATTCCCAACCTTGATTTTGCCCCCTTCTTTCAAATCTCCAAAATTCTTTAATTTTTGAGTATCGGGTTTGGGGGATATTTATTTTCCCACCTTTGGGTTGGCTATTTCAGGTTTTGAAATGGTAAATCCTCTAATTTCATTTAATCTAGGTATATTTTCTAAAGGTTAGGACCTAATTGACATTTAATTCTCCAAGGTGGCCCCTCTAGAGGATTGTGCCCTAGTTCACTATAAAAGGAGGCCTTCCTCTCTCATTTTCTCCATCAAATTTTGTGAGAAGATCTCATCTTAAGCAATTCCAATCTCTCAAGCTCTCAAGTGCAAGCAAGAATTCAAGCAAGCCTTCAAGCATTCAAGTGTTCAAAAATTCATCCATCAAGGAGATCCATTGTTAGCCATTTAAGGATTCAATCTCTTTGGAGCCCCCTTGAAGATCCATCCCTCTATATTCATCCAAGTCTTCTCATATCAAAGATCTATTCAAGATTGGTGTTGAAGATCAAATTGCCATTGATTGAAGACATCCTACATCCATTGAAGCATTCCTACTTGTGGATTTGAGGATTTGAATCCTCTACAAAGACTTCAAACATAAGCAAGGTGATTTGTTGCAATTAATTTGTTTATGCTCACTACATTTCAATTCAATTTCAAAGTTAATTCCTAAATTGGGGTTTCACCAAGGTAAACCCCTCATACAACAAAAACCCCCATTTTCTTGTAGGTACAGGTGCAGGATTTCAGATCTGAGAGTGGATTTGGATACCCTTTTCAGTGAACTTCCAAGATTTGTGAACAAAGTCAGAATCGACCTTCAAACAAAGAATCTAGCCTTTGACCTTTTATGAGGGTCAAAGTCGACCTGATCTCATCTTGGAAAAAGATCTTTGGGTTTTCTCTGTCTCAGCATTTCCGGTTTGAAATAGGTTGCAGAATTGCCCAAAAGTACACACAAACATCAAAATTTGGCATTTTCCATATTTGCCCTAATTTGAGGTTAGTACTTGCATTTCAATCATTTCAAATTCTAAATACTTCAATTCTACCATATGGAAATATAGGATTTTTCTCTCTCTTTCATATTCTCTATAAATTGATTTGATTATGCATTAACCTTTTGGTTGATCAAATTGGATCTCTCCTTTGAGAATTTGGATTTAGGAGTGGATCTCATATTTCCCCCATACATACATACACATTTGAATAGGTGTGAAGCCATTTTACCCCTATTCATTTTGTTGAACCCGACATACTTACTCTCTTTTCTTTTGTGGAATTGGATGCCTTATTGTGCTTTCCTTTTATCTTGTTAGTATTAGATTTTTCCTTTGTGTTAGATCTTGCATTTATGCTTTATGTGTTCTTAGTGCAGTTCATTTGCTTTACATTGGTTTATGAGCTTTACTACCACTAGTCCTACTTATAACATTCTGGTTAGAAGAAGTCATAGACTCATGAGTGCCTTTGATCTTGAATCTTTCTCTCCTTTAAGATCCCGGATGATAACTTGATTCTTCATGAGTCCAATCTTACTATAGAGCAAAACTCTTCTCACTTATCTCATGATGAGGATGACACTTTAAGAGTTCCTCCTAAACAAGTTCAAAAAATTTCAACTGAACTTGATAAAATGGGTAATTGGCTTATTCAAGAGAACCATAATCAAGATTCCATTCAAGCTATAGAGGTTCTTAAGAAAGTTCTCTGTGATAGTGATCAAGGTGTTATTAACCTCTTGCGTGGTATCACTCACCTTGTGCATTCAAATGTTAAACCTTTATCTCAAGAAGCTCAAGATTTAGGGTTGATTCCTCCTATCACTAGTGTTGAACCTCCTTCTAATCCTTCACCTAGTATTCCTACCTATACTCCTTCTTTGGTGACTATGATGGTTCCCTCTATTCCTATGAATGTTCCTCATGTGTCCCTTCCTACATCACAACCTTCATATCACAATGTTCCTTTTACTTATTCCAATCCACTTCCAACTGTAGTTCCCAGTGCTCCTCCAATTGTGTCTTCTATCCCTACAGCTTCTTACACTTTACCTAGTGTGTCTAATGTTACTACTCCTCCTATTTCCTCTAATGGTTCAACAATCATCAGTTTGGCTCAAACTATTTCATCCTTACAACAACTTACTTTCTTAACTCAAAACAAGTTTAGTATTCCTACATGTGACATGGGAAGTCCCTTGTCCCGAGACATTATTTGTACTCCTGTTCCTCAGCAAGGTGAGATGCCTCATTTTGAGAATTATAATGGAAAAGGAGATCATGTTCATCATGTTAAAACATTCCAAATCCATTGTAGTGATTATGCTCATGACCATAGGATTTTAGCCAAACTGTTTGCTAGAACTTTTCGTGACAAGGCCTTACAATGGTATTGTTCCTTGTCTCCTTATTCCATTGATTCCTTTCCACAACTTGCTAATGCCTTTATTTAACAATTTCAAAACAACATTAGCCCGCAACTGTCTTTGACTAATTTGATGCATTGTAAACAAAGTGCTAAAGAAAAATTAACTAAATTTATTGATAGATTTAAGCATTTGCATGCTCAGATTTTCTATCATGTTCCTGATATTGATATTCAACGTATGTTTATTTCAAATTTGCAAAAGGATATTAGAGATAAGATTCTACTTACTGAATTTACCTCTTTTCAACAACTTTGTGCAGTGCTTCATCATTATCAATTACAAGTGAGTCAATTTGAGAGCAACACTCCAATGGCTCCTGTTTCAGTTGATAAGAGTGATGTTGCTCCTAATCCAAACAAATTTCAAAATTCAATAACTATGTCAAGATAAACAAACAAATGAATATAGTTGTTGATCAAGTTATTGTTGCATCTCACAATGCCACTTCTGCATCCACTACTTTTTGATTAAATCATATGTTTACTCCTCTTTTTGAATCTTTGCATGCTATTATGAATAGGTTGTCAACTACTAATATGATTACTTTACCTCCTATTCAACCTCTTTTACTTGTTACAATTGCATCTAAATCTTTTGATTAGAATGCTTTTTATTAATATCATCATCAGAATGGTCATGATACTGAGAAGTGTTATTCTTTAAAACATAAGATTCAAGACTTAATTGATTTAAGGTTGTATCTATTGATAATCTTGATGGTAGTGGGAACAAATCTATCTCTCCTCCTAATCAAAACCTTCAAATCTATATGAACCCTTTACCTACGCATGATACTAATACCATTGCTCAGCCATCTGCTATGGAAATTGTGTATGATTCAAAGATGGATGATCTCAATCATGTTGTTAATCAAGTGGAGCATGTTGGTCAATCTGTATCTCCACCTCAACCTCAGATTCAACCTCAAGTTCAATCTCAACTTTGACCAAAACCTAAACATAAACTAAAAACTTAACCTAATCCTAAACTAAAAACTCAATCTAAACCTCGACAACAACCTAAGAATAAAAGACCTCGAGAACTTTTGATTACCTTTGATGACTCTGAGACTATTAAGGCTCCTGATGGTCCCTTTACATTGCTGCTAGAATTTCTCAGATACCTACTCATGGTTGTCTTGTTGATCCTACATCCTTAGTCAATGTTATTACTGAAGAAAATCTTTTTATGAAAAGCTTACAATGTGATTCTTATGATACATCAGATGTGTGGATTCAAACTTGTAATGGTTTTCTTTATCCATCATTTGGTTCTATTACTTTACCTGTTGAACTTTGTGGAAAAATTGTGAACACTACCTTTGTTGTTGTTCCTACTTCTGATCAATTTCAAGTTAAGCTAGGTTTTCCTTGGTTGACTACCATGCATGTTGTTTCTTCACCTATCCATAAGTGTCTTAAGTTCATTCATGATGAAGTGAAGACGATTAATCATAGTTTATATCAACCTTCCAAGCCTAGAGATTGTGCTGCTCTTGATTTCTTTTGGCCTTCATTACCTAATTCATATCCTCCTCGACCTGATAATATTTTTCATTCATATCATGCTTATAAACATCATAAGATTCTTGAATTAAGCATACCTCCTATGGATCTTAATCGTGGTCTTTTACCTACACCTTCTATACCTCCTTTAACTATGACTTCTAGTTCTGTTAATCAAGTTCCTTCTACCAAACCTATCAAAGATCATGTGATTATTTCTCCTATTGTTAATAATCCTATTGATCTTCCTAAAGAACCTGTGAAGGATCCTATGATTGTTCCTCCTAGCTCTCAACCTATTTCAAATAAATCAAAATGTAATCAATCTGCTAATGAACATCATAAAAAGCATCATGCTCATGCTAAAGCTCATAATTCTATTCTTCAAAGATCTTCACCTTCCTCAGATAAACCTATGCATGATGTGTTAGAAGAGGTTGTTACTAATAATGATGTTCACATGCATGATTATGATGATTCTATTTGTATCTTAGATCCTATTTTGATTAATTTGGCTGAAGAAGATACTCTTGATGATAATGATGATGTTAATGATGAATATGAGACTATTGACATTGACATTGATTTACCTAATATGCTTTCATCACAATTAACTCTTACACCTAGTGTCGAACATTGTGATTCTCAAGAGGATCCTTGTTTGGAACTGGCTATCATTCCTACTATGTTGGATATAGTCCCTCTTGTGAGTTACCCACCTTCCCTAAATGATATACAATGAGATGGGGAGAGTAGGCGGCACCCTTGATCAACTTGTCCTTCGTGGTAGCTTTGTTGTGTGTTTTCCTGCTGTACTGTGTTTCTCCCGTAATGTGTTTGCTAAATGTTGTTAGATTCTTTTATACGATCCTTGTTACTCAGTTGGTACAAGGTAATGAAGGAATCAAAACTGTTGTTCAAATTCCTCTTTATGTATCTCTATTCTTCTATGCGTTGTTCAATGTTGTAATTATGCTATTGTTCGTAAATGTTTCCTTGTGTAATCTGCTTGGATTCGAGATATGGTAGCACTAATTATTTTTGGTCTCCATGTCATCATCCGAAAAGATTATTGCAAATGATGTCAATTCATTTGCAATAATATTGATACTCAACGTATTATTTCAAATTTGTAAAAGGATATTAGAGATAAGATTCTGCTTACTGAATTTACCTCTTTTCAACAACTTTGTGCAACGCTTCATCATTATCAATTACAAGTGAGTCAATTTGAGAGAAACAATCTAATGGCTCTTGTTACATTTGATAAAAGCGATGTTGCTCCTAATCCAAACAAATTTCAAAAATTCAATAACTATGTCAAGATAAACAAACAAACGAATGCAGTTGCTAGTCAAGTTGATGTTGCATCTTACAATGCCACTTTTGCATCCACTGCTTTTCGATTAAATTGTACATTTACTCCTCTTTCTAAATCTTTACATGTGATTATGAATAGGTTGTTAGTTGCTAATATGATTACTTTACCTCCTATTCAACCTCTTTTACCTATTACGATTGCATCTAAATCTTTTGATTAGAATGCTTTTTGTCAATATCATTGTCAGAATGGTCATGATACTGAGAAGTCTTATTCTTTAAAACATAAGATTCAAGACTTAATTGATTCTAAGGCTGTATCTATTGATAATCATGATGGTAGTGGGAACAAATCTATCTCTCCTCCTAATCAAAACCTTCAAATCTATACGAACCCTTTACCTACGCATGATACTAATACCATTGCTCAGCCATCTACTATGGAAATTGTGTATGATTCAAAGACGGATGATCTCAATCATGTTGTTGTATTGTCTTAAAATGGAAGAACTTCCATCTTGATAGGTTTAGAACCCTCTTTTAGTACATTTATCATGATAGACTTGCATTTAGGATGCATTTTGCACTTATCTTCTTCATTCTAGGTGAAACTAGGGTTAGGATCCCATGGATTCTCCTGATTTTCCCTCTTCCATGGCTCTATATTCTAGGTTCCTAGAAATAAGTCCTCCTAGCTTTCATCATAGTCATCATAGGATTTTATTCCTATCCTAGGTATTATGTCCTGATCTGATATCATTTCTAGGTCTCTGGGCATCCCTGGGACCTCCTGTCTTGATGCTGATTGAATCTGGGTACAAGGTCAAATTCAAGGTTGATCCTAACTAGGTCAGGATTGAGCTTGAACTTGACTAGGCCAGGATTGAGGTTGAACCTGACTAGGTTAGGTCCAACCTCAATTTTTCCCCCCTCATTCAAAATTCCAAAATCTTTGATTTTTGGGCATCGGGCTTTCGAGATATTTATTTTCCCACCTTCAGGTTAACCATTTCGGATTTCAGGATGGTAAATCCTCTAATTTCATTTAATCTAGGTATATTTTCTAAAGGTTAGGACCTAATTGGGATTTAATTCTCCAAGGTGGCCCCTCTAGAGGATTGTGCCCTAGATCACTATAAAAGGAGGCCTTCCTCTCTCATTTTGACATCAAGTTTTTCAAACTCAAGCACTCTCAAGCAAGGTGATTGATCCAACATCCATTATCCACATCTCTCCATCAAGTTTTGTGAGCAAGAAGGTTTCAAGCAAGCAAGGAGTGGTGACGATATAAGATAGCAAGAGGATGATATAGGAGATCAAGCCATTGTTGACATCAAGCATCTTTTGTGAACACATATTTGGAGCAAGAGAGATCATTTCTTCCTTGATCCACCATCAACTTTCAAGCATTCAAAGATTCAATCATGGTTAACAATTGTAGATTGTGAGTTTGGTAGAAGTACTTTAGCCTTGGGGGCTTGGTATGCTTTTCTATCTCATTCAAATCTATGCATTGTTATTTCATACACATTCATGCTAGGGTTTTGATCTAGAGGATTAGATCTTGGCATTACACTTTCAATACATACACACACACATTCTATTTCAATCGGCTATTCGTGGAGGTGGAGACCACCAAAATGAGGGTTTGACTAAGGCAAAACCCTATATAGCCACCCCAAAAACCCCCATTTTCAGATATCTATAGTTGATGTTTCAGGAATCAGAGGACATATTTGAGTACCCTTTTCGCTAAACTTTTGGGATCTGCAAACAAAATTTGAATCAGAATTCAAATAAAGAATGTAGTATTTGACCTTTTATGAGGGTCAAACTCGACCTGAGCTCATCTTGGAGAAAGATTTCTAGGTTTTCTTTGTCTCAGCTTTTTGATCACCGAGCTAGTCATAGAATCTTCTGAAACCTCATACAAACTTCAAAAAATAGGTATTTCCAAATCAATTTCACAATGAGGTATGTATCTTGACCTAATTAATTTCCAAGTATTTCTAGATTTACTTATGATATGTCAATTCCAATTTCAATTCAAATGAATAAGTGTTGAATGTTAGATACATTGCTAAGCTTCCATTTTTCCCCTATTCAGTTGTTAATCAAGTTGAGCATGTTTGTCAATCTGTATCTCCACCTCAACCTCAGATTCAACCTCAAGTTCAATCTTAACTTCGACCAAAACCTAAACCTAAACTAAAAACTCAACCTAATCCTAAACTAAAAACTCAATCTAAACCTCGACAACAACCTAAGAATAAAAGACCTCGGGAACTTTTGATTACCTTTGATGACTCTAAGACTATTAAGGCTCCTGATGGTCCCCTTTACATTGCTGCTAGGATTTCTTAGATACCTACTCGTGGTTGTCTTGTTACCCAAATTTTCCTTCCCCATACAAATTTGGCCACTGGTTGGGAGGTCCAATATTCTGCAAATCCTGTTGCATGTATGAGAAATTTCCATGGCATTGTGTCCTATCCTCTGGTCTCTATAAAATTTTCTACTCCCTGGTCTCCAAGTTTAAATTTAAAAATCTAGCCGTTGGAGCCAAAAAGCCCTCAAAACCCTTTGGCCTTTTCTATTCCACTGTTACCTTTTTGGGTCACTTAAGGGTTCATTTCATCACATGTGCTTTAAGTCTAGTAGCCTAGTCACAAAGTCTCTAAGACCCCACAGAATATTCCTTTATTTCTCCCGATTCTGTGACTACCTGTGTTCACAAGATCTTCTAGTCAAAAGGCATATTTCATTTTTATTCCATGACTTGGTGATGGTCTCTCCAGTCAAGTAATCACTCAATGAAATCCAAGGTCACCAATCCTTTTAGTGACTAAGCGACTACATTCGCATGGTCTCTTATTCCCCGTGGTTAAGTCTTTAACACCCAGCGACTTGGTGAAGTGGTTACAGTTTGTTTAGCGGTCTCGATTTCCTGCAAGTTAAATCTCAAATAGAATCGACGATCGTTGCTATACCACTATGGAGATGTGCTCAAATTTTAACATCACGATGCAACAACGGACGTCGATCTTCTTTTAAGTTCAATGCTTTTATGTCAGTGGGTCCACTGCCACGTAGTCCAAGGTGTACATTTCTTATTGGTCAAAAGCTTGTGATGTGGTTCCATGTCAGAGTAGGCCCAATGTGTTGTCTCAACATTGGATCTAATAGTTGTCGTATGATCGCATGGAATATTCTTGGCCCATGTGATCATACACTAACCGTTGATCTTATTTTATCTCTAGGGCTTTGTCAAGTGGGTCCTCAGTTTTTGATGTGCTCGCATTTGATTGGCTGACGGAGTGATGAGTAGAATCTGTCAACAGGACCATGTTAGAGGATCTGCAGGGATGTTAGTAGAATTAAGATCTATGGTGGTCTTATGATCTCATAGAATCTTCTGACCCTATGAGATCATGCGATGATCGTTCAATCTTCCAAGTGTTCAAGCTCTATTTTGTGGGTCTGTCTAACGTGATGAGTTTTTATTGGTCACTAAGTATTACAGGTGGCATCTGGCATGGGTCTGAGTATCTTAAGTGAGGTAGCGGTTGATTAAGATCTACGGTGGTCTTATGATCTCATAGAATCTTCTGACCCTATGAGATCATGTGACAACTATTCGATGATAATCTCAGTGGGATGTGGGTTCGATGTGCTACGTGTTACTGAGGTGTTCATTTTTTATTAGTTTCTGACTGATGATGTGGCCGATGACTTTTCAAAGGAGCTTGCGACTGTTACAAGGATGATCTGGGCCATTCATCTACTAGGAAAGATTGATATCGACACCCACATTTTAAATTGGATCAGCTGGCCATTTTTTTTTTGAATTTAAATATCTTTCACAGGGTTTCTTGCTGGTTTCTTGCTGTTGGTCAATTACGCGGCTGCGGGTAGGTTAAAATTTATGTCTTCAGGACAGTTGTAGTTGGGGGAATGTTGAGAAAGATCTGGTGCCTATCTCCTGTGATTTCTCAGGGTACCATGTCGGTGTTCTTGCATTGAAGAAACATTAAAGGGTGGTGCCACCTATGGCCTTTTGTACTTCAAAATACAAATACCTAGACCAGGATCAGATTTTGAGCATTCATGATGAGCCTGACTTGCAGAGAGATGGGATGGACAGGCAAATATGAGATCTGAACAGTCAGGATATTTCAAGACACATTTATGACCAAACATGATAGTTTTAGGGTTTTTGATTATTTTATGTCAAATTATATGTAACCCTAATTAGGTTTTGACTCCTGCCTGTGTGCAAAGGGAGATATATATAATGTTTTTCAGAGCTTTTTAGAGCTTAGAGTTGACAATTGTAAAAGAAGGATTTTCTCTTTCTCAGAATTTATTTGTGGCATTCTTTCTATCCTCTAATTTCTATAGTTTGAAGCTTTCATTGATTGTTCAGATATTGCAAAGGTACTTTGTGACTTTTTCTCTGTCCCTATACCTTCTATGTTTGAATTTTCTCTTATTGAATTGAGTATATGTATATTTTTAGTGATATCTTAGGGTTCTTGATCCCTCTTTCTTTTTGTAATTTATGTGTATGCCTATGAATAATTTGATTTGAATGCTCTTGTGGGTATACTTCCACCCCTGGCAATCTGTCTCATTCTTATACCTAGTTGCAGAGGTGAATGTTTGTTTGTAGGTTATAGATTGTGTCTAAGTTCTTAGGAGTGCTATTACCTTGTAAAATTCTCTCTTTTCCTACATAGCATCTCTCTATTGTAGACCTTTCTATGAAATATTGATGCAAGCCTATTTAGTAAGTTGTGATCTCCTAGACATAAGATTGGGTGCTAAGTTCATCCTTTATACTACAATTCATACCATATTTTTGGTGTATCACCTAGTAGGTAATTTGGTTTTCAGTAATTTCCCTTTCAAGCACTCCTTCTATCCCTTTTCCTTCAAAGAATTTACTTTCTTGTCTAGAAGCAAATTAAGGTGATTATCCAAAAGGAACCAGCCTAGAACCTAGAGGTCTCATCTCAGTTAGCATAGGTCCCACAGCCTGGAGATGATTCCCATGTTATACTAGGTTATCAAGACCAAGAGAGCTTGAAACAAGGGTGCAAACTTAGTGTATAACAGTTATTATTGAAGAAATTCTTTTTATGAAAAGCTTACAATGTGATACTATGATACATCAGATGTGTGGATTCAAACTTGTAATGGTTTTCTTTATCCATCATTTGGCTCTATTACAAATCACCCATTTGGTCAACTGCTTGATGAGAATCAATTACAATCATGTAACAAACCATTATGAGCTTACAAATCATCGAAACGGTCAACCGTTCAATCAGAATCAATTTCAATCAGATAACAAGCCATTCTGAGGTTACAAATAGTTGAATCAGGCAACCATTTGATGAGAATCAGCTACAATCACGTAATAAGCCATTCTGAGCTTACAAATCACCGAATTGCTCAACTGTTTAGTGAGAATCAACTACAATCATGTAACTAGCCATTCTGAGCTTACAAATCACTAGATCGGTCAACCATTCAATGAGAATCAACTATAATCATGTAACAAGTATTTTTGAGCTTACAAATCACTGCATTGATCAATCGTTCGATGATAATCAATGAAAATCATGTAACAAGCTATTTTGAGCTTACAAATCATCGAATCGGTCAACCGTTCGATGAGAATCAATTACAATCATGTTACAAGCCATTCTAAGCTTATAAATCATTGAATTGGTGAACCGTTCAATGAGAATTAGCTACAATCACGTAACAAGCCATTCTAAGCTTACAAATAATAAAATCAATCAACTGTTTGATGACAATCAAATATAATCATGTAATGAGCTATTCTAAGCAAACAAATAATCGAATTGGTCAATGATTTGATGAGAATCAATTACAATCAAGTAACAAGCCATTTTGAGCTTACAAATCACTGAATCAGTCAACCGTTTGATGAGAATTAATTACAATCATGTAACAAGCCAGTCTGAGCTTACAAATCACCAAATCAGTCAACTGTTTGATGAGAATCAGATACCATCACGTAACAAGCCATTCTAAGCTTACAAATAACAAAATCGGTCAACCATTCGATGAGAATCAATTACATTCACGTAACAAACCATTTTGAGCTTACAAATCACTGAATTGGTAAACCATTCGATGAGCATCAGCTACAATAATATAACAAGCCATTCTAAGCTTACAAATTATCGAATCGGTCAACTACTTTTTGAGAATCAGCTACAATCATGTAACAAGCCATTCTAACCTTACAAATTACCGAATTGGTCAATCGTTTGATGAGAATCAATTATAATCACGTAACAAGCCATTCTGAGCTTACAAATCACTAAATCAGTCAACCGTTCGATGAGAATCAATTACAATCACATAACAAGATATTCTAAGCTTAGAAATTACCAAATCAGTCAAACGTTTGATGAGAATCAATTACAATCATGTAACAAGCCATTATGAGATTATAAATAACTGAATCAGTCAACCGTTCGATGAGAATCAACTACAATGATGTAACAAGCTATTTTGAGCTTACAAATCATCGAATTGGTTAACCATTTCATCAGAATTAGCTACAAGCATGTAACAAGCCATTCTAAAATTATAAATCACTGAATCGGTCAACCATTTGATGAGAATCAATCATAATCATGTAACAAGCCTTTCTGAGCTTACAAATCACTTAATTGGTCAATGATTTGATGAGAATCAACTACAACCACCTAACAAGCCATTCTGAGCTGACAAATCACTGAATCGGTCAACTGTTCAATGAGAATCAACTATAATCATGTAACAAGCTATTTTGAGCTTACAAATAATTGAATTGCTCAACTGTTCGATGAGAATAAGGCATAATCATGTAACAAGCCATTTTGAGCTTACAAATCATCGAATCGGTCAACCGTTGAATGAGAATCAGTTAGAATCATGTAACAAGCCATTCTAAGCTTACAAATCACCGAATCGATCAACCGTTTGATGAGAATCAATTACAATCACGTAACAAGCTAGTCTAAGCTTACAAATCATAGAATCATTTAACCACTGGATGAGAATCAGGTACCATCACGTAACAACCTATTCAAAGCTTACAAATAACTGAATCGGTCAACCGTTCGATGAGAATCAATTACAATCATGTAACAAGCCATTTTGAGATTACAAATCACCGAATCGGTCAACCGTTCAATGATAATCAGCTACAGTCATGTAACAAGTCATTCTAAGCTTACAACATACCAAATCGGTCAACCGTTCAATGAGAATCAACTACAATCATGCTACAAGGCATTCTAAGCATACAAATTACCAAATTCATCAATCGTTTGATGAGAATCAATTAAAATCATGTAATAAGCCATTCTGACCTTACAAATCATCGAATTGGTCAATTGTTGTATGAGAATCAATTACAATCATGTAACAAGCCATTCTGAGCTTACAAATCACCGAATCAGTCATCCATTCGATGAGAATCAACTATAATAATGTAACAAGCCATTCTGAGCTTACAAATCACTGATTCAGCCAACCATTCGATGAGAATCAATTACAATCACATAATAAGCCATTCTGAGCTTACAAAATTAGTGAATCGGTCAACCATTTGATGAGAATCAATTACAATCATGTAACAAGCCATTCTGAGCTAACAAATTACTGAATCAGTCAACCATTCGATGAGAATCAACTACAATCACGTAAAAAGTCATTCTATGCTTACAAATCATGGAATCAGTCAATGATTCGATGAGAATCAATTACAATCACGTAACAAGCCATTTCAAGCTTACAAATCACCAAATTAGTCAACAATTTGATGATAATCAACTACAATCACGTAACAGAACATTTTGAGCATATAAATCACTGGATTAACTATTTGATGAGAATCAATTACAATAATGTAACAAGCCATTCTAAGCTTACAAATCACTGAATCGGTCAACTGTTTGATGAGAATCAGCTACAATCATGTAACAAGCCATTTTAAGCTTACAAATCACTGAATTGGTCAACCGTTCAATGAGAATCAGCTACAATCACATAACAAGCCATGTTGACCTTCCAATTCATTGAATCAGTCAAGCATTTGATGAGAATCAATTAGAATGATGTAACAACCATTTTGAGCCTATAAATCATTGAATCAATCAACCGTTCAATGAGAATCAATTAGAATAACATAAAAAGCTTTTCTGAGCTTACAAATCACCAAATCGATCAATCGTTCGATGAGAATCAACTACAATTGCGTAACAAGCCATTCTGAGCTTACAAATCACCGAATCGATCAACTGTTCGATGAGAATGAAGTACAATCAGGTCACAAGTAATTCTAAGCTTACAAAACATCAAATTGGTCAACCGTTCGATGAGAAATAGCTATAATAATGTAACTAGCCATTCTGAGCTTAGAAATCTCTGAATCGGTCAACCATTTAAAGTGAATCAGCTAAAATCATGAAAAAAGCCATTCTAAGCTTAAAAATCACCGAATCGGTCAACTGTTTGATGAGAATCAGCTACAATCATGTAACAAGCCATTCCAAGCTTACAAAGCACTAAATCAGTCAACTATTTTATGAGAATCAGCTATAATAATGTAACAAGCCATTCTAAGCATACAAATCACCGAATTGGTCAACCGTTGGATGAGAATTAATTACAACCATGTAACAAGCCATTCTAAACTTACAAATCACTGAATCGGTCAACCGTTCGATGAGAATCAACTTCAATCACCTAACAAGCCATTTTGAGCTTACAAATCACCCAATCGGTCAACCGTTCGATGAGAATTAGCTACAATCATGTAACAAGCCATTCTAAGTCTATAAATCACTGAATCGGTCAACCGTTCAATGAGAATCAATTACAATCACATCACAAGCCATTCTGAACTTACAAACCATCGAATTCGTCAATGATTCGATGAGAATTAGTTACAATCACATAACAAGCCATTTTGAGCTTACAAATCATTGAATCGGTCAACTGTTTCGATGAGAATCAATTACAATCACATAATAAGCCATTGTGAACTTACAAATCATAGAATCAGTCAACCATTCGATGAGAATCATTTACAATCACGTAACAAGCCATTCTGAGCTTACAAATCATTGAAGTGGGCAACAGTTTGATAAGAATTAGCTACACTCATGTAACAAGCTATTTTGAGCATACAAATCATTGAATTAGTCTACCATTTCATGAGAATCAATTATAATCATGTAACAAGCCATTCTGAGCTTACAAATCACCGAATTAGTCCACCGTTCAATGAGAATCAATTACAAACTCGTAACAAGCCATTCTAAGCTTAAAAATCACTGAATCAGTCAAGCGTTCAATGAGAATCAGCTGCAATCATGTAACAAGCCATTCTAAGCTAATAAATAACTGAATCAGTCAAGAATTCGATGAGAATCAGCTACAATCACATAACAAGCCACTTTGAGCTTACAAATCACAGAATCGGTCAACCATTTTATGAGAATCAGCTACAATCACGTAACAAGCCATTCTAAGCTTATAAATCATCGAATCGGTCAACCGTTTGATGTGAATCAATTATAATCATGTAACAAGCCATTCTAAGCTTACAAATTATCGAATCGGTCAACTGTTCGATGAGAATAAATTACGATCACGTAACAAGCCATTCTGAGCTGACAAATCACCAAATCGGTCAACCGTTTGATGAGAATCAATTACAATCACGTAACAAGCCATTCTGAGCTTACAAATCATGAAATTGGTCAATGATTCAAAGAGAATCAATTAAAATCATGTCACAAGCCATTCTGAGCTTACAAATCATCAAATCGGTCAACCATTTGATGAGAATCAGCTACAATCACGTAACAAGCCATTCTAAGCTTACAAATTACTGAATCGGTCAATCATTCGATGAGAATCAATTACAATCATCTAAAAACCCATTCTAAGGTTCACTGAATCATTCAACCTTTTGAGCCAGCTACAATCACGTAACAAGCCATTCTGAGCTTACAAATCATTGAATATGTTAACCATTTGATAATAATCAGCTACTATAATGTAACAAGCCATTCTGAGCTTAGAAATCACCGAATCGGTCAACCAATTCAATGACAATAACATTCAATCATGTAACAAGGCATTCTGAGCTTACAAATCACTGAATTGGTCAACCGTTCGATGAGAATCTACTACTATCATGTAACAAGCCATTCTTCACTTACAAATCACCGAATCAGTCAACCATTCGATTAGAATCAGTTACAATCAAGTAACAAGCCATTCTGAGCTTACAAATCACTGAATCAGTCAACCGTTCAATGAGAATCAGCTACGATGAGGTAACAAGCCATTTTGAGCTTACAAATCATTGAATCAATCAACTGTTCGATGAGAATTAGCTACAATCATGTAACAGGCCATTTTGAGCATACAAATCATCGAAACAGTCAATCATTCGATGAGAATCAATTACAATCACGCAATAAGCCAATCTAAGCTTAAAAATCACTGAATCGATCAACTGTTCATTGAGAATAAGCTACTATCACGTAACAAGCCTTTTTGAGCTTACAAATCACTAAATCGGTCAACTGTTCGATGAGAATCAATTACAATCACGTAACAAGCCATTTTGAGCTTACAAATCACCGAAGGAGTCAACCATTCGACGATAATAAGCTACAATCACGTAGCAAGCCATTCTGAGCTTCCAAGTTACTGAATCGGTCAACCGATCAATGAGAATCAGCTACAATCACTTAACAAGCCATTCTGAGCTTACAAATTACCGAATCGGTCAATCGTTTGATGAGAAACAATTACAATCACATCACAAGCAATTCTAAGCTTACAAATCACTGAATCGGTCAACTCTTGAATGAGAATCAATTACAATCACGTAACATCCCATTCTGAGCTTAGAAATCACCAAATTGATCAGTCGTTCGATGAGAATCAGCTACAATCATGAAACAAGCCATTTTGAGCTTACAAATCATCAAATCGGTCAACGGTTCAATGAGAATTAGCTACAATCACTTAACAAGCCATTCTGAGCTTACAAATCTTTGAATCAGTCAAACGTTAGATGAGAATCAGCTACAATCACATAAGAAGCCATTCTGAGCTTACAAATTACCGAATCGCTCAACTGTTCTATGAGAATCAACTACGATCACGTAATAAGCCATTCTAAGCCTACAAACCACTGAATCAATCAACCATTCAATGAGTATCAATTACAATCACGTAACAAGCCATTCTAAACTTACAAATCTCCAAATCGGTCAATGAATCGATGAGAATCAATTACAATCACGTAACAAGCCATTTTGAGCTTACGAATGACTGAATCGGTCAACAGTTTGAAGAGAATCAGCTACAATCATGTAACAAGCCATTTTGAGCATACAAATCACCGAATCGATCAACTGTTCGATGAGAATCAATTACAATCACGTAACAAACCATTATGAGCTTATAAATCACTGAATCGATCAACCGTTTGATGAGAATCAATTACAATCATGTAACAAGCCATTTTGAGATTACAAATCACCGAATCGGTCAACCGTTCAATGAGAATCAGTTGCAATCATGTAACAAGCCATTTTATAAGCTTACATATAACCGAATCGGTCTACTGTTTGATGAGAATCACTTACAATCACATAACAAGCCATTATGAGCTTACAAGAGATTTTGATCTTGTAGGTCACCGAATCGGTCAATGGTTTGATGAGAATCAATTAGAATCATGTAACAAGCTATTCTGAGCTTAAAATTCACTGAATCAGTCAACCGTTTGATTAGAATCAGCTACAATCACGTAACAAACCATTCTGAGATTAGAAATCACTGAATTGGTCAACCATTCGATGAGAATTAGCTACAATCATGTAAAAAGCCATTCTGAGGTAACAAATCACCGAATCAATCAACTATTGGATGAGAATGAATTAGAATCACGTAACAAGCCATTCTGAGCTTACAAATCACCCAATCAGTCAACCGTTCGATGAGAATCAATTTCAATCATGTAACAAGCCATTCTAAGCTTACAAATCACCGAATCGGTCAATCATTCGATGAGAATTAATTACAATCACGTAACAAACTATCTTGAGCTTACAAATTAGTGAATCGGTCAACCGTTTGATGAGAATCAGATACTATGACATAACAAGCCATTTTGAGCTTACAAATCACTGAATCGGTCAACTATTCAATGAGAATCAATTACAATCATGTCACAAGCCATTCTGAGCTTAGAAATCACTAAATCGATTAACCGTTCAATGAGAATCAGCTTCAATCACGTAACAAGTTATTATGAGCTTACAAATCACCAAATCGGTCAACTATTTGATGACAATATGCTAAAATCATGTAACAAGCCATTCTGAGCATACAAATCACTAAATCTATCAACCGTTCGACAAGAATCAGGTACAATCATGTAACAAACCATTCTGAGCTTACAAATCATTGAATCAGTCAACTGTTTGGGGAGGATTAGCTACATCCATGTAACAAGCCATTATAAGCATACAACTCACCGAATCGGTTAACCATTCGATGAGAATCGGCTACTATCACATAACAAGCCATTCTGAGCTTACAAATCATCGAATCAGTGAACAGTTCAATGATAATCAGCTAAAATCACATAACAAGCCACTCTAAGCTTACAAATCACCAAATCAGTCAACCATTTGATTAGAATCAGCTACAATCACGTAACAAGCCATTCTGAGCATATAAATCACCAAATCAGTCAATCATTTGATCAGGATCAGCTACAATCATGTAACAAGCCATTCTGAGCTTATAAATCATTGAATCAGTCAACCATTCCATGAGATTCAGCTATAATCATGTAACGAGCCATTTTATCCTTACAAATCACCGAATCGGTCAACTATTTGATGAGAATTAGCTACAATCATGAAACAAAACTTTCTGAGGTTACAAATTATTGAATTAGTCAACCGTGAGATTCAACTACAATCACATAACAAGCCATTATGAGCTTACAAATCACTGAATTGATCAACAATTCAATGAGAATTAATTACAATCACGTAACAAGCTATTTTGTGCTTACAAATCACCGAATCGGTTAATCGTTTGATGAGAATCAATTACAATCACATAATAAGCCATTCTAAGCTGACAAATTATCGAATCCGTCAACCCTTTGATGAGAATCAGCTATAATCATGTAAAAAGCCACTCTGAGATTATAGATCACTGAATCATTCAATCGTTAGATGAGAATCAGGTACAATCATTTAATTAGCCATTCTGAGCTTACAAAGCATGGAATCAGTCAACAGTTTGATGAGAATCAATTAAAATCACGTAACAAGCCATTCTGAGCTTATAAGTCACCGAATCGGTCAACATTCGATGAGAATCAGCTACAATCACATAACAAGCCATTTTTAGCTTACAAACCATTCAATCGGTCAACTGTTCGATGAGAATCAGCTATAATCATGTAACAAACCATTTTGAGCTTACAAATAATCGAATCGGTCAACCGTTTGATGAGAATCAGCTAGAATCATGTAACAGGCCATCTTGGACCTACAAATCACCGATTCGGTCAACCGTACGATGAGAATCAATAACAAGCCATTTTGGGCTTACAAATCACTGAATAAGTCAACTATTCGATGAGAATCAGCTATAATCATGTAACAAGTCATTCTTACCTTACAAATCACTAACTCGGTCAACCATTCAATTAGAATTAGCTACAATCATGTAACAAGACATTTTGAGCTTGCAAACCATCGAATTGGTCAACTGTTCGATGAGAATCAGCTACAATCATGTAACAAACCATTTTGAGCTTACAAATCATTGAATCAGTCAACCGTTCGGTGAGAATCAATTACAATCATGTAACAAGCCAGTCTAAGCTTACAAATCACTGAATTAGTGAACCATTTAATGAGAATAAGATACCATCACGTAACAAGCCAGTCTAAGCTTACAAATCACCGATTGAGTCAACCATTTGATGAGAATTAGCTACAATCATATAACAAGCCATTTTCAGCTTACAAATCACCGAATCAATCAACAATCCATGAGAATCAGATACCATCCTGTAACAAGCCATTCATAACTTACAAATGATCGAGTCGGTCAACCATTCAATGAGAATCAATTACAATCATGTAACAAGCCATTCTAAGTTTACAATTCACCAAATCAATCAACCATTTGATGAAAATTAGCTACAATCATGTAAGAAGCCATTCTGAGCTTACAAATCACCGAATCGGTCAACCCTTCGATGAGAATCAACTATAATCATGTAACAAGCCATTCTGAGCTTACAAATCACTGAATTAGTCAACCATTCGATGAGAATAAACTACAATCACGTATCAAGCCATTCTGAGTTTACAAATAACCAAATTAATCAATTGTTTGATCAGAATCAGCTACAATCACATAACAAGCAATTTTGAGCTTTCAAATCATCGAATCAATCAACCATTCGATGAGAATCAATTACAATCACGTAACAAGCCATTTTGAGCTTACAAATCATCGAATCAGTCAATCGTTCGATGAGAATCGATTACAATCATGTAACAAGCCATTCTCAACTTACAAATCATCGAATCTGTCAACCATTTGATGAGAATCAATTACAATCACGTAACAAGCCATTCTGAGCTGACAAATCACCGAATCGGTCAACCGTTCAATGAGAATCAATTACAATCATGTAACAAGCCATTCTGAGCTTTCAAATCATCGAATCAATCAACTATTTAATGAGAATAAATTACAATCACATAACAAGCTAGTTTGAGCTTACAAATCACTGAATCAGTCAACCGTTTGATGAGAATCAGATACCATCATGTAACAAGCCATTCTAAGCTTGCAAATCACTAAATCTGTCAACCGTTTGATCAGAATCAGCTAAAATCATGTAACCAGCCATTCTGAGCTTAGAAATCATTGATTTGGTCAAACGTTCGATGAGAATCAACTACAATCACATAAGAAGCCATTATGAGATTACAAATCACCGAATCGGTCAACCATCGGATGAGAATCAACTACATGCACTTAACAAGCCATTCTGAGCTTACAAATCACTAAATCAACCAGCCATTGGATGATAATCAATTACAATCATGTAACAAGCCATTCTAAGCTTATAAATCATAAAATCAGTCAATAGTTCGATGAAAATCAATTATAATCATGTAACAAGCCATTTTGAGTGTACAAATCATCGAATCAGTCAACTCTTCGATGAGAATAAGCTACAATCACTTAACAAGCCATTCTGAGCTTACAAATAATTGAATCGGTCAACCGTTTGATGAGAATCAGCTACAATCATGTAACAAGCCATTCTGAGCTTACAAATCATGGAATTGGTCAATGATTCAATGAGAATCAATTACAATCATGTAACAAGCCATTCTGAGCTTACAAATCATCGAATCGGTCAATCATTCGATGAGAGTCAGCAACAATCACATAACAAGCCATTCTAAGCTTACAAATGACCGAATCGGTTAACCGTTCGATGAGAATCAGCTACAATAAGGAAATAAGCCATTCTGAGCATACAAATTATCGAATCGCTCAACCATTTGATGGGAATCAATTACAATCATGTAACAAGCCATTCTGAGCTTACAAATCGACCAATCGGTCAACTGTTCAATAAGTATAAGCTACAATCACGTAACAAGACATTCTAAGCTTACAAATCACCAAATCTATCAACTGTTCGATCAGAATCAATTACAATCATATAACAAGCCATTCTGAGCTTCCAAATCACCAAATTAATCAACCGTTCGATCAGAATCAACTACAATCAAGTAACAAGCCATTGTGAGCTTACAAATCATGGAATCGGTCAACCATTCGATGAGAATCAACTACAATCACATAACAAGCCATTATGAGCTTACAAATCACCAAATCAATCAACCATTTGATGAGGATCAGCTACAATCATGTAACAACCCATTCTAAGCTTACAAATCACCGAATCGGTCAATCGTTCGATGAGAATAAATTACAATCACATAACAAGCCATTTTGTACATGCAAATCACCGAATCAGTCAACCATTCGATGAGAATGAATTAGAATCACATAACAAGCCATTCTAAGCTTACGAATCATGGAATCGGTCAACCGTTCGATGAGAATCAACTACAATCACGTAATAAGCCATTAAGAGATTACAAATAACTGAATTGGTCAACCGTTCGATGAGAATCAAATACAATCACGTAACAAGCCATTTTGAGATTACAAGTCACTGAATCAGTCAAACGTTCAATGAGAATCAGATTCAATCACGTAACAAGCTATTTTGAGCTTACAAATCATTGAATCGATCAACTGTTTGATGAGAATCAGCTACAATCATGTAACAACCCATTTTGAGCTTACAAATCACTGAATCGGTCAACTGTTCGATCAAAATCAGCAACAATCATGTACCAAGCCATTGTAAGCTTATAAATCACCAAATTGGTCAATTGTTTGATGAGAATCAATTACAATCACGTAGCAAGCCATTCTAAACTTACAAATCACCAAATCGATTAACCGTTCATTGAGAATCAATTATTATCATGTAACAAGCCATTTTAAGCAGCCATTTTGAGCTTAAAAATTACTGAATCGGTCAACCGTATGATGAGAATTAGATACTATCACCTAACAAGCCATTTTAAGCTTACAAATCACCAAATCAATCAACAATCGATGAGAATCAGATACCATCCGATAACAAGCCATTCATAATATACAAATGACTGAGTCGATCAATTGTTCAATGAGAATTAATTACAATCACATAACAAGCCATTCTAAGTTTTTAATTCATCGAATCAATCAACCATTTGATGAGAATTAGCTACAATCATGTAAGAAGCCATTTTGAGCTTACAAATCACCGAATCGGTCAACCTTCGATGAGAATAAGCTACAATCACATAACAAGCAATTTTGAGCTCACAAATCACCGAATCGGTCAACCGTTTGATGAAAATCAACTACAATCATGTATCAAGAAATTCTAAGTTTACAAATCGCTGAATTAATCAACTGTTCGATCAGAATCAGCTACAATCACATAACAAGCAATTTTGAGCTTTCAAATCACCGAATCAGTCAACCGTTCGATGAGAATCAATTACAATCACAAAATAAGCCATTTTGAGCTTACAAATCAGTGAATCGATCAACCATTCTCTGAGAATCGATTAGAATCACGTAACAAGCCATTCTCAGCTTACAAATCACCGAATCCATCAACCGTTCAATGAGAATCAATTACAATCTCATAACAGGCCATTCTGAGCTTATAAATCACCAAATTGGTCAACCGTCAATGAGAATTAGGTACAATCATGTAACAAACTATTTTGAACTTACAAATCACTGAATGGGTCAACCGTTCGATGAGAATCAATTACAATCATGTAACAAGCCATTCTGAACTTACAAATCATTGAATCGGTGAACCGTTCATTGAGAATCAATTACAATCACGTAACAAGCCATTCTGAGTGTACAAATCACCAAATCGGCAACTGTTTGATAAGAATTAGCTACAATCACGTTACAAACCATTCTATGCTTAAAAATCACCGAATCGGTCAACTGTTCAATGTTAATTAGCTAGAATTACCTAACAAGCCATTATGAGCTTACAAATCACCAAATCGATTAATCGTTATATGAGAATTAGCTAAAATCACACAACAACCCATTATAAGCTGAAAAATCACCGAATCGATCAACCGTTCAAAGAGAATCAGCTGCAATCATGTAACAAGCCATACTAAGCTTACAAATCACCAAATCGGTTAGCCGTTCGATGAGAATAAGCTAAAATCATGTAACAAGCTATTCCAAGCATACAAATCACCGAATCGGTCAGACGTTCGATGAGAATAAATTACAATCACTCAACAAGCCATTATAAGCTTAAAAATCACTAAATCGGTCAACTGTTCGATGCACATCACCTATAATCACATAATAAGCCATTCTGAGCTTACAAATTACCGAATCAGTCAATCATTTGATGAGAATAAATTACAATCCATTATGAGCTGCAATCATGTAACAAGCCATTTTGAGCTTAAAAATCACTGAATCGATCAACCGTTCGATGAGAATCAGCTACAATCATGTAACAAGCCATTTTGAGCTTACAAATCACCGAATCGATCAACCATTCTTTTAGAATCAGCTACAATCACTTAACAAGCCTTTCTGAGCTTACAAATCACCGAATTGGTCAACCATTTGATGAGAATCAGCTACAATCACGTAACAAGCCATCTTGAGCCTACAAATCACTGAATCGGTCAACTGTTCGATCAAAATCATTTACAATCATGTAACAAGCCATTTTGAGATTAGAAATCACTGAATTTGTCAAGAGTTCGATGAGAATCAGCTACAATCACGTAACAAGCCATTCTCAATTTACAAATCACTAAATCGGTCAAGCGTTCGATGAGAATGAATTAGAATCATCTAACAAGTCATTTTGAGCTTACAAATCACTGAATCAGTCATTCATTCGATGAGAATCAGCTACAATCATGTAACAAGCCATTCTAAGGTTACAAATCACTTGAATCGGTCAACTGTTCGATGAATATCAACTACAATCATGTAACAAGCCATTCTGAGCTTACAAATCACTGAATTAGTACACCGTTCGATAATAATCATGTAAAATCTTGTAACAAGCCATTTTGAGCTTACAAATCACCAAATCGGTCAACCATTTGATGAGAATCATCTCCAATCACGTAACAAGCCATTCTAAGTTTACAAATCATCGAATTGGTCAACTTTTCGATGAGAATCAGCTACAATCATGTAACAAATCATTATGGAGGTTATAAATCACTGAATTAGTCAACGATTCGATGAGAATCAATTACAATCATGTAACAAGCCATTCTAGGCTTACAAATCACTGAATCGATCAACGTTTGATGAGAATCAATTACAATCATGTGAATCAATCAACCGTTCGATGAGAATCAAATACCATTAGGTAACAAGCCATTCTAAGCTTACAAATCATCGAATTGGTCAACCGTTCGATGAGAATTGGCTAATATCATGGAACAAGCCATTCTACACTTACAAGTCAGCGATTCAGTCAATCGTTTGATGAGAATAAATCACACTCACGTAACAAGCCATTCTAAGCTTAGAAATCACTGAATCTTTCAACCATTCGATGAGAATCAATTACAATCATGTAACAAACCATTCTGAGCTTAACAATCTCTGAATCAGTCAACTATTCGATGAGAATCAACTACAATCAGGTAACAAGCCATTCTGAGATTACAGATCACAATTTCCATCAACCGTTCGATGAGAATCAGCTACAATCGCATAAGAAGCCATTTTGAGCTTAGAAATCATCGAATTGGTCAACCATTTGATGAGAATCAATTACAATCATGTAACAAGCCATTTTTACCTTACAAATCACCGAATCAGTCAACAGTTAGATGAGAATCAGCTACAATCATGTAACAAACCATTCTAAGCTTACAAATTATCAAATCGGTCAACCGTTCGATGAGAATCAATTACAATCATGTAACAAGCCATTCTGAGCTTACAAATAACTAAATCATTCAATCATTCAACAAGAATCAGATAGAATCATGTAACAAGCCATTCTGAGCTTACAAATCACCAATCGGTCAACCATTTGATAAGACTCAACTACAATCACGTAACAAGCCATTCTAAGCTTACAAATCATTGATTCGGTGAACCATTCGATTAGAATCAGCTACAATCACATAACAAGCCATTCTAAGCTTGCAAATCACCGAATCGGTCAATAGTTTGATGAGAATCAAGTACAATCATGTAACAAGCAATTTTGAGCTTACAAATAATTGAATCAGTCAACTGTTCAATGAGAATCAATTCCAATCATGTAACAAGCCATTCTGAGCTTACAAATCATTGAACCAGTCAATAGTTCGATGAGAATCAATAATAATCATGTAAAAAGCCATTCTAAGCTTACAAATCACCGAATCGGTCAACCTTTGGATGAGAATCAGCTACAATAATGTGACAACCATTCTGAGCTTACAAATAATTGAATCAGTCATGTTGGTTGTTCCCTTTGATCTTCAACTTGTAGATTTATACTTTGCTGGATAACTTTAATAATACTTTGACTCTATCACCACTCCAAAGTCTACAAGGAAGAGGGCCAATTAACAAGGATCAAAAGAGATCCTCCTACACTTTGAGCCTTAATGCTCAAGTGGGTGTACCCTTGACTCACTTCTCCAAAGGAGTGTCAAAACAATATACAACTATATCCTTTACTAACTGACTTAAAGATTTGATCATTTAATTTGTGTGTGTGATTGATGATGATGGATTGCCTCCAAAGAACAGACCAGTGCCTTACCTCGGGGCAAAGATTCACTAACTAACATATATCAACCTAAAACCTTAACTCAAATACACATGAACTCAGAGTAAGTGCTTTGCCTATTACTCCCCTCACTCCCAAACATGATCATCAAATTTCAATCTAACAATGAATTCACTGAAATCACCCTAAAGGCTTTAATCCTAACTTTGTTAGGAATTCCAAGCTGATCTCACAATACTCTTTGTTTACCATATGCTAATCCACTTTGTGACCTTAACATATATGAATCCACAATCAGAAAAAGAAGACAATCAAAGATTTGAGACAGGAATTCAAATGTATTCTCATTAATTTTCAGAATCAATACATTACCAAGCAACAAAATGCCAAAGAAACAGACCCAAAATCCAGGCTCTCCTTACTTAGTATAATACCATCAACAACCAAGGACCAAAAGAAAGTTTTGGAACCCGCACTCAATCAAAAATCTTGCAATATATACTCCCTAGTCATCTTGGAAACCCAAAATAGGTTGCAACAAGCTACGGATGACTAGGGTTAGGGTTTCACCCACTAAACCCATTAGAAACGATCACAAATTTATTACAGGGGAAGAAACCTATGCAAATAGGAGAGAGAAAATCTTGGAGTGATCCACAATCATGATAATCTCACTAAGAAGGTACTAAGAATCACAAAAATGCCCAAAATGTCAACCCTTTCAGCCACCTGCAACACACCTTGAGCACAAAAACACAATACAAACCCCTGCAAATGATCAAGGAACACCCTGGACCACACTGCAATGGCAAACAAATCATCTCATACCAGCACCAGTCACTTCTGCATTCAATTTTGGTCCTTTTGGTCGCAGGAAACCCTCAGAGAATTTGAATTTGAAAATAAATGGCTATTTTATGGCACTTACAGTAAATCAGCGGTCTATATTTAAATCTAGATCAAACCCCGTCGTTAGAGTCGTTTACTTTCCCTGGGCCCACGCGCTTTGTATTTCTTTAAACAAAATTGACAGTTGTTGTTATATCACGATGCTAAAAAGTCAAGCATCTCACCTCAGTGGCATAGCAACAACCACACAATTCTCACAGACCTGTAGGCACTTTACTTCCTTTGAAAACCGTGGCCCCACTAACAAGATCTAGCTCATCCCACCTGGACCAATAAAAAACCTCCAAATCAGCCCATCTGACAAAGAGAACCCATGTCAAAGTCCTTTCTCCTACCCTCGCATCAGACGATCGTCCCTATACCGCGATGCTAAAGCACATGCATCTCAGACCAATGGTATAATGATGTTCGCACGATCAAGCAACAACTTAATGCCTTAGGAAAGTCCAAACCCATTGACATGTCCCCGTCACAACAACATGGATGAATCAGGAGAGACCACATCAGAAAAGACTGACACAGGCCCCACTGCCCCAGGCCCTTCGCAAGCAACCTTGACAGCTTCCACAACATCACCTCGTGGACTAATGAAAAGATGCCAACTGCACACACCTGGCAGTGGACCCACTTGAAATAAAAGGTTACGTCACACAAGAGAACGAACGACTGTCACATAATCTTAAGCCTCTGACAGATCCCATAAGATCATGTTCCTGTCGTTAATTTTTTGACACTATTAGGACCCTCTGATGCATCCAAAAACTAGGTCCCACTAACAACTGCCAACGTGTTGATACATGGACCAATAAGATGTCACCATTTGTGCATACGTGTTATTATGGACCCACAGTTTAATCCTTTAGGAGATCGGACGGTTGTCGTTATACCGCTGCGTTAAAGGTCAAGCATCTTACCTCGGTCGAATGGCGACAATCGTAGATCCTGAAGACTCCTTAACCACTAGTAGGGAAAAACAACAGGGCCCACCGGGACAACTGTCGTGAAGTCATGAAATCGCATGTCAGAACCTTTTGACAGCCTGCAGTCTCATGAATTAACAACAACCACACAATTTCTGCAAGGTGAAACAAAGGAAAGAAATTTTGTGGCTAGAGACTTAGGAAAATAAAATGTCGAGGGACTTAGGAACTTAGGGAAATATTAAAGGGGGACCTCAACATAAAACCTAACCACATAGCGAGCAAGGGGACATAACATTTAAGCACATGGGTTATTGAGATTTTAAGTGACCCAATAAAGTAACACAAAATTAAAACAGGGCCAAATGACTTAGGGCTTCATATGCAACGGCTAGATTTTTTTAAAAAAAAAATTTGAACCAAGGGCTTTAGGCAAAGACCTAAAAAAAACTGCAGAGACAAGGGGGAAAAAGCTATAGCCATGAAATTTTGCACATGCTAACAAGTCAACCGTTGGATAAGAATCAATTCTAATCACATAACAAGCCATTCTGAGCTTACAAATCACCTAATCGGTCAACTTTTTGATGAGAATCAATTACAATCATCTAACAAGCCATTTTGACCTTGCAAATGACCAAATTAGTCAACCATTTGATAAGAATCAACTATAATCACCTAACAAACATTTTGACATTACAAATCACCGAATCGGTCAACGGTTCGATGAGAATAAGCTACAATCACGTAACAAGCCATTTTGAGCTTAAAACTCAATGAATCCATCAACCATTCAATGAGAATCAACTACAATCATGTAACAAGCTGAATCTAAGCTTACAAATCACTGAATCGGTCAACCGTTTGATGAGAATCAGCTACAATCACTTAACAACCCATTCTGAGCTTACAAATCACTGAATCGGACAACCGTTCTTTGAGAATCAACTACAATCACTTAACAAGCCATTCTGAGCTTACAAATCATTGAATCGGTCAACCATTCGATGAGAATCAGCTACAATCACGTAACAAGCCATTTTGACCTTACAAATCACCAAATAGGTCAACTATTTGATGAGAATCAATTACAATCATGTAACAAGCCATTTTGACCTTACAAATCACTAAATCGCTCAACTATTCGATGAGAATCAGCTACAATCACATGAAAAGCCATTCTCAACATACAAATCACCAAATCAGTCAATTGTTCGATGAGAATCAATTAGAATCATGTAACAAGCCACTCTGAGCTTACAAATTAGTGAATTGGTCACTCGTTCAATGAGAATATGCTACAATCATGTAACAAGCAATTTTGAGCTTAGAAATCACTGAATCGGTCAATCATTCGATGAATATCAGCTACAATCAAGTAACAAGCCATTCTCAGCTTACAAATCACTGAATCAGTCAACTGTTCAATGAGAATCAGCTACAATCATGTAACAAGTCATTCTGAACTTACAAATCATAGAATCGGTCAACCGTTCCATGAGAATAAGTTACAATCATGTAACAAGCCATTCTGAGCTTACAAATCACCGAATCCATCAACCATTTGATTACAATCAATTACAATCACATAACAAGTGATTTTGAGCTTACAAATCATTGAATCGGGCATCTGTTTGATGAGAATCACATAAAAAGAAATTTTGAACTTACAAATCACCGAATTGGTCAAACGTTCGATGAGAATCAATTACAATCACCTAACAAGCCACATTGAGCTTACAAATGACCGAATCGGTCAACCATTTGATGACAATCAATTACAGTCACATAACAAGCCATTGTGAGCTTACAAATCACTGAATCCATTACAATCATGAAACAAACCATTCTGAGCTTAAAAATCACTGAATCGGTCAAACATTCGATGAGAATTAGCTAAAATCACATAACAAGCCATTCTGAGTTGCAAATCACTGAATCAGTCAATCATTCCATGAGGATCAGCTACAATCAGGTAACAAGCCATTTTCAACTTACAAATCATCAAATCAGTCAACCATTCGATGAGAATCAACTACAATCATGTAACAATCTATTTTGAGCTTACAAATCATCGATTCGGTCAACCGTTCGATGAGAATCAATTCCAATCATGTAACAAGCCATTTTGAGCTTACAAATTACCGAATCAGTCAACCATTTGATGAAAATCAGCTCCAATCACATAACAAGCCATTATGAGCTTACAAATCACCAAATTGGTCAACTGTTCGATGAGAATCAGCTACAATCATGTAACAAGCCATTTTGAGCTGACAAATCACCCAATCGGTCAACCATTTGATGAGAATTAGCTACAATCACATAACACACCATTCTGAGCTTACAAATCACCAAATCGGTCAACTGTTCGATGAGAATCAATTACAATCACCTAACAAGCTATTTTGAGCTTACAAATCACTGAATTGGTCAACTGTTCGAGGAGATTCAATTTGAATCATGTAACAAGCCATTTTGAGCTTACAAATCATCAAATTGGTCAACTGTTCAATTAGAATCAGCTACAATCACGTAACTAGCCATTCTGAGCTTACAAATCACTGAATTGGTCAGTCGTTCGATGAGAATTAGCTAAAATCATGGAACAAGCCATTCAGAGCTTGCAAACCACCGAATCAGTTAACCGTTTGATGAGGATCAGCTACAATCACATAACAAGCCATTCTAAGCTTACAAATCACCAAATCGATCAACCATTCGATGAGAATCAATTCCAATCATGTAACAAGCCACTTTGAGCTTACAAATAACCAAATCGATCAACCATTTGATGAGAATCAATTACAATCACGTAACAAGCCATTCTAGGCTTACAAATCAGCGAATCGGTCAACCGTTCGATTAGAACCAGCTAGAATCACGTAACAAGCTATTCTGAGCTTAAACATTATCGAATCGGTCAACCATTTGATGAGAATGAGCTACAATCACTTAACAAGCCATTTTGAGCTTACAAATCACTGAATCGATTAACAATTCAATGAGAATTAGCTACAATCACGTAACAACCCATTCTGAGCTTATAAACCATCGAATCAGTCAACCGCTTGATGAGAAGTAATCACAATCACGTAACAAGCTATTCTGAGCTTAAAAATGACCGAATCAGTCAACCGTTTGATGAAAATCAATTATAATCATAAAATAATCCATTGTGAGCTTACAAATCACTGAATTAGTTACAATCACCTAACAAGCCATTATGAGCTTACAAATAAAAGAATCGGTCAACCATTCGATGAGAATTAGCTAAAATCACGTAACAAGCCATTCTAAGTTTGCAAATCACTGAATCGGTCAACTGTTCGATGAGGATCAACTACAATCACATAGAAAGCCATTTTGAGCTTACAAATCACTGAATCGATCAACCATTCAATGAGAATCAGCTACAATCATGTAACAATCTATTTTGAGCTTACAAATCACCGATTCGGTCAACCATTTGATGAGAATCAATTGCAATCACGTAACAAGCCATTTTGAGCTTACAAATCACTAAATCAATTAACCGTTCGATAAGAAATACCCATAATCACATAACAAGCAATTCTGAGCTTATAAATCACTAAATCGATAAACCGTTTGATGAGAAACAATTACAATCACATAACAAGCCATTCTGAGCTTACAAATCATCGAATCGATCAACCATTTGATGACAATAAATTACAACCACATAACAAGCCATTGTGAGTTTCCAAATCACTAAATCAGTTACAATCATGTAACAAGCCATTGTGAGCTTACAAATCACCGAATCAGTCAACCGTTCATTGAAAATTAGCTAAAATCACATAAAAAGCCATTCTGAGCTTACAAATCACGTAACAAGCCATTCTGAGCTTACAAATCACCGAATCGGTCAAACGTTTGATGAGAATCAGCTACAATCACGTAACAAGCCATTTGGAGCTTACAAATCACTGAATCGATGAACCGTTTCATGAGTATCAATTAAAATCACATAAAAAGCCACTCTTAGCTTACAAATCACCAAATCAGTCAACCGTTCGATTAGAATCATATACCATCATGTAACAAGCCATTCTGAGCTTATAAATAATTGAAACGGTCAACTGTTCAATGAGAATCAATTACAATCATGTACCAAACCAATCTGAGCTTACAAATCACCGAATTGGTCAACTGTTTGATGAGAATCAGATACCATCACGTAATAAGCTATTCTAAGCTTACAAATCACTGAATCGGTCAACCGTTCGATAGAATCAAGTACAATCATGTAACAAGCCATTCCAAACTTACAAATCACTAAATCAGTCAACCGTCTGATGAGAATTAGCTACAATCATGTAACAAGCCAATCCTGAGCTTACAAATCACTGAATCGATCGACAATTCAATGAGAATCAATTACAATCATGTAACAAGCCATTTTTAGCTTACAAATCACTGAATCAGTCAACCGTTTGATGAGAATCAATTACAATATTGTAAAAGCCATTCTGAGCTTACAAATCACCTACTCATTCAACCATTTGAAGAGAATCAGACACCATCACTTAACAAGCCATTCTGAGCTTAAAAATAACCGAATCGGTCGACCGTTGCATGAGAATCAATTAGACTCATGTAACAAGCCATTATGAGCTTACAAATCACTGAATCCATCAAACGTTCGATGAGAATCAGCTACAATCATGTAACAACCCATTCTGAGCTTACAAATCACCAAATCGATCAACCGTTCGATGAGAATCAGCTACAATCACTTATAAAGCCATTTTGAGCTTAAAAATCACTGAATCAATCAGCCATTCGATGAGAATTAGCTAACATGATGTAAAAAGCCATTCTGAGCTTACAAATCACTGAATCAATCAACTGTTCGATCAGAATCAGCTACAATCACGTAACAAGCCATTGTAAGCATACGAATCACCGAATCGATCAACCATTCAATGAGAATCAATTACAATCACATAACAAGCCTTCTGATCTTACAAATCATTGAATCGGTCAACCATTTGATGAGAATTAGCTATAATAACGTAACAAGATATTCTGAGCTTACAAATCACTGACTTGGTCAACCATTTGATTAGAATCAGCTACAATCACATAACACGCCATTCTAAGCTTACAAATCACTGAATCGGTCAACTGTTCAATGAGAATCAACTACAATCATCTAACTAGACATTTTGAGCTCTAAAATCACCGACTCAATCAACCGTTTAATGAGAATCAGCTACAATCACATAACAAGCCATTCTAAGATTACAAATCACCGAATCGGTCAACTGTTTCAACTGTTCGATGTGAATTAGTTACAATCACGTAACAAGCCAGTCTATGCATACAAATCATCAAATCGGTCAACCATTCAATGAGAATCAATTACAATTACATAACAAGCCATTCTAATCTTACAAATCATGAATCGGTCTACTGTTTGATGAGAATCAGCTACAATCATGTAACAAGCTATTTTGAGCTTACAAATCACTGACTCGGTCAACCGTTTGATGACAATCAGCTACAATAAGGTAACAAGCCATTCTAAGCTTACAAATCACTGAATCGGTCAACCGTTTCAACTGTTTGATGAGAATCATTTACAATCACATAACAAGCCATTCTGAGCATACAAATCATCGAATCGGTCAACCGTTCGATGATAATCAATTGCAATCATGTAACAAGCCATTTTGTGCATTCAAATCATCGAATTGGTCAACCGTTCGATGAGAATCAACTACAATCACATAACAAGCTATTTTGAGCTTACAAATCACCGAATAGTTCAACCGTTTGATGAGAATCAGCTACAATCACGTAGCCTACCATTGTGAGCTTATAAATCACTGAATCTGTCAACCCTTTCATGAGAATAAATTAAAAACATGTAACAAGCCATTTTAAGCTTACAAATCACCGAATCGGTGAACCGTTCAATGAGAATCAATTAAAATCATGCAACAAGCCATTTTGAGCTCACAAATCACTGAATCGGTCAACCATTTGATGAGAATCAACTACAATCATGTAACAAGCCTTTTTGAGCTTACAAATCATTGAATTGGTCAATCGTTCGATAAGAAACAGCTACAATAAAATAACAAGTCATTCTGAGCTTATAAATCACAGAATCGGTCAACCATTCAATGAGAAACAATTACAATCACGTAACAAGCCATTCTAAACTTACAAATCACCGAATCGGTCAACCATTTGATGAGAATCAATTACAATCAAATAACAAGCCATTCTTAGCTTACCAATAACCAAATTGGTGAACCATTCAATAACAATCATCTACAATCACGTAACAAGCCATTATGACCTTACAAACCACCAAATCGATCAAACATTTGACAAGAATCAACTACAATCATGAAACAAGCCATTCCTGAGCTTATAAATCACCGAATCGGTCAATGATTCAATGAGAATCAATTAGAATCACGTAACAAGCCATTCTGAGCTTACAAATCACTAAATCGATCAACTGTTCGATGAGAATCAGCTACAATCATGTAACAAGCCATTCTGAGCTTACAAATCACTGAGTCGGTCAAACATTCGATGAGAAATAATTAAAATCACCTAACAATCCATTATGAGCTTACAAATCACCCAATCAGTCAACCGTTTGATGACAATCAATTACAATCACATAACAAGCCATTGTGAGCTTACAAATCACTGAATCAGTCAACCGTTCGATGAGGATCAGCTACAATCACATAACAAGCTATTCTAAGATTACAAATCATTGAATCGGTCAACTGTTCGATGAGAATCAACTACAATCACGTAACAATCCACTTTGAGCTTACAAATGACTGATTCGGTCAACTGTTCGATGAGAATCAATTCTAATAATGTAACAAGCCATTTTGAACTTACAAATCACTAAATCAGTTAACCATTTGATGAGAATTACCTACAATCATGTACCAAGCTATTCTGAGCTTATAAATCACCGAATCGGTCAACTGTTCGATGAGAAACAAGTACAATCACTTAACAAGCCATTCTAAGCTAACAAATCACCAAATCAATCAACCGTTTGATGAGAATCAATTAAAATTAGGTAACAATTCATTTTGAGCTTACAAATCATCAAATCGGTCAACTGTTTGATTAGAATCAGCTATAATCACGTAACAAGCCATTCTGAGCTTACAAATCACTAAATCGGTCAGTTGTTTGATGAGAATTAGCTAAAATCATGTAACAAGCCATTTTGAGTTTGCAAATCACCGAATTAGTCAACTATTCGATGAGAATCAATTACAATGTCGCAACAAGCTATTGTGAGCTTACAAATCATTGAATCGATCAACCGTTTGATGAGAATCAATTAGAATCACATAACAAGTGATTATGATCTTAGAAATCACCGAATCAGTCAACCGTTCAATGAGAATCAGCTACAATCATGTAACAAGCAATTCTGAGCTTACAAATCATCGAATTTGTCAACCATTCAATGAGAATCAGATACCATTATGTAACAAGCCATTTTGAGCTTACATATCACTGAATCAATCAACCATTCAATGAGAATCAGATACCATCATGTAACAACCCATTCTAAGCTTACAAATCACCGAATCAGTCAATGGTTCAATGAGAATCAATTACAATCATGTACCAAGCCATTCTGAGCTTACAATTCACCGTTTCGATGAACCATTTGATGAGAATCAATTACAATAATATAACAAGCCAATCTGAGCTTACAAATCACCGAATTGGTTAACCGTTTGATAACAATCAATTACAATCATGTAACAAGCCATTGTGAGCCTTACAAATCACTGAATCGGTCAACCGTTCGATGAGAATCAATTAGAATCATGTAACAAGCCATTCTCAGTTTACAAATCACTGAATCAGTCAACTGTTCGATGAGAATCAACTACAATCACGCAACAAGCCATTTTGAGCGTAAAAGTCACCGAATCAGTCAACTGTTCGATGAGAATTAGTTACAATCATGTAACAAGCCATTCTTAACTTACAAATCACCCAATCGGTCAAACATTTGATGAGAGTCAGCTCCAATCGTGTAACAAGCTATTTTGAGCTTACAAATCACTTAATCGATCAGCCATTCAATGAGAATGAACTACAATCATATAACAAGCCATTTTGAGCTTACAAATCACTGAATTGGTCAACCGTTCGATGAGAATTAGCTAAAACCATGTAATAAGTCATTCTCAACTTACAAATCACCAAATAAATCAACCATTCAATGAGGATCATCTATAATCATGTAACAAGCCATTTTGAGCTTACAAATGATCAAATTGGTCAACCATTCGATGAGAATCAGCTAGAATCACATAACAAGCCATTTTGACCTTACAAATCACCAATTTAGTCAACCGTTCGATGAGAATCAATTCTAATCACATAACAAGCCATTCTGACCTTACAAATCACCGAATCGGTCAACCGTTCAATGAGAATCAATTACAATCATGTAACAAGCCATTCTGAGCTTACAAATTATTGAATCGGTCAACTTTTTGATGAGAATAAGCTATAATCATTTAACAAGCCATTCTCAGCTTCCAAATCACTGACTCAATCAACCGTTCGATGAGAATCAATTAAAATCATGTAACAATCCAATGTGAGCTTACAGATCACCGAATCGGTCAACTGTTCGATGAGAATCAATTAGAATCACATAACAAACCATTCTGAGCTTACAAATCACTGAATCACTCAACCGTTTGATGAGAATCAATTACAATCATGTAACAAGCCATTCTGAAATAATGAACCACCAAATCCGTCAACCATTCGATGAGAATCAACTACAATCATGGAACAAGCCATTCTTGAGCTTACAAATCACTAAATCGGTCAACGATTCGATGAGAATAAATTATAATCTCAAAACAAGCCATTTTGAGCTTACAAATCACTGAATCGGTCAACCATTTGATGAGAGTCAATTATAATAACATTACAATCCATTCTGAGCTTACAAATCACCGAATCGGTCAACCATTTGAAGATAATCAAATACCATCACGTAACATGCTATTTTGAGCTTAAAAATCACCGAATTGATCAACTGTTCAATGAGAATCAACTACAATCATGTTACAAGCCATTTTGAGCTTACGAATCATGCAAACGGTCAACTGTTTGATGAGAATTAGCTAAAATCACGTAACAAGCCATTTAGAGCTTGCAAATCACTGAATCAGTCAACCATTTGAAGATAATCAATTACAATCACGTAACAAGCCATTATGAGCTTACAAATCACCGAATCGGTTAACCATTCCATGAGAATAACCTACAAGCACGTAAGAAGCCATTATGAACTTACAAATAACTGAATCGATCAACCATTAGATGAGAATCAGCTATAATCACGTAACAAGCTATTCTGACCTTACAAATCACATAATCGGTCAACCGTTTGATGAGAATCAGCTACAATCATATAACAAGCCATTCTGAGCTTACAAATCACCGAATCGGTCAATCGTTCGATGAGAATCAACTATAAACACGTAAGAAACCATTTTGAGCTTACAAGTAATAAAATCGGTCAACCATTCAATGAGAATCAGGTACAATCACGTAACAAGCCATTCTGAGCTTACAAATCACTAAATCGGTCAACCGTTCGATAAGAATATAGAATCATGTAGCAAACCATTCTGATCTTATAAATTACTAAATCAGTCAACTGTTTGATGAGAACCAATTACAATCACATAACAATACATTCTGAGCTGAAAAATTACCAAATCGGTCAACTATTTGATGATAATCAATTTCAATCACATAACAAGCCATTCTTAGCTTACAAATCACTGAATTAGTGAACAGTTCGATGAGAATCAGCTACAATCATGAAACAAGCTATTTTGAGCTTACAAATTACCAAATCTATCAATCATTCGATCAAAATTAGCTACAACCACGTAACAAGGCATTCTGAGCTTCCAAATCATCAAATCAGTCAACGATTCGATGAGCATCAATTACAATCACATAACAATCCATTTCGAGCTTTCAAATTATCAGATCAGTCAACCACTTGATGAGAATCAATTACAATCACATAACAAGCCATTTTGAGCTTACAAATCATTGATTCGGTTAACCGTGTTATGAGAATCAGCTACAATAATATCAGAAGCTATTCTAAGCGTACAAATCATTGAATCGGTCAACCATTTGATGAGAATCAATTACAATCATGTAACATACCATTCTAAGCTTAGAAATCACCAAATTGGTCAACCATTCGATGAGAATCAGCTACAATCACGTAACAAGCCATTATGAGCTTACTAATCACCAAATCGATCAACCGTTCGATGAGAATTAGCTAAAATCATGAAATAAGCCATTCTTAGCTTAAAAATTATCGAATCAGTCAACCATTTGATCAGAATTAACTACAATCACGTAACAAGCTATTCTGATCTTATAAATCACCGAATCGGTCAATCATTCGATAAGAATCAATTACAATCACGTAACAAGACATTGTGAACTTACAAATAACTGAGTCGGTCAACCATTTGAAGAGAATCAATGATAATCACATAAAAAGCCATTCTAAGCTTATAAATCATAGAATCGGTCAACCATTTGATGAGAATCAGCTACAATAATGTAACAAGCCATTCTTATTGTACAAATCATTGAATCGGTCAACCATTTGGTGAGAATCAATACCAATCACAAAAGAAGCCATTCTGACCTTACAAATCATAGAATCGGTCAAACATTCGATGAGAATCAGCTACACTCACGTAACAAGCCATTCTAAGCTTTCAAATCCTTGAATCGGTCAACCGTTCGATGAGAATCAGGTACAATCATGTTACAAGCCATTCTGAGCTTACAAATCACCCAAACGGTTAACTGTTCGATAAGCATTAGTTAAAATCATGTAACAAACCATTCTAAGCTTGCAAATCACAAAAATTAGTCAACCATTCGATGAGGATCATCTATAATCATGTAACAAGCCATTCTGAGCTTACAAATCACCGAATCGGTCAACCGTTTCATGAGAATCAGCTACAATCACGTAACAAGCCATTTTGAGCTTACAAATCACCGATTTAGTCAACTGTTTGATGAGAATCAATTCCAATCACATAACAAGCCATTCTAAGCTTACAAATAATTGAATCGGTCAACCGTTCGATGAGAATCAATTACAATCACGTAACAAGCCATTCTGAGCTTACAAATCATTAAATCGGTCAAACATTCGATGAGAATCAGCTACACTCACGTAATAAGCCATTCTGAGCTTAAAAATCACCGAATCAGTCAACTGTTCAATGAGAATCAACTAAAATCATGTTACAAGCCATTATGAGCTTACAAATCACCCAAACGATCAACCGTTCAATGAGAATTTGCTAAAATCATGTAACAAACCATTCTGAGCTTGCAAATCACAAAATTAGTCAACCGTTCGATGAGGATCAGCTACAATCATGTAAAAAGTCATTCTGAACTTACAAATCACTGAATCGGTCTACCATTTGATGAGAATTAGCTACAATCACGTAACAAGCCATTTTGAGCTTACAAATCACTGATTCGGTCAACCGTTCGATCAAAATCAATTCCAATCACATAACAAGCCATTCTGGGCTTACAGATCACTGAATCGATGAACTGTTTGATGAGAATCAATTAGAATCATGTAACAGGCCATTTTGAGCTTACAAATCACTGAATTGGTCAACCACTAGATGAGAATCAACTGCAATCAGGTAACAAGCCATTCTCAGCTTATAAATCACTGAATCGGTCAACTGTTTGATGAGGATCAGCTACAATCACGTAACAAGCCATTCTGAGCTTACAAATCACTGATTCGGTTAATCGTTTGATCAGAATCAGCTACAATAAGGTAACAAGCCATTATGAGGGTACAAATCACTGAATAGGTCAACCATTCAATGAGAATTAATTACAATCATGTAACATGCCATTCTCAGCTTAAAAATCACCGAATTGGTCAACTATTTGATGAGAGTTAGCTACAATGATGTAACAAGCCATTCTGACCTTACAAATCACTAAATCGGTCAACAATTTGATGACAAACAAGTACAATAATAAAACAAGCCATTCTGAGCTTACAAATTACCGAATCAGTCAACCATTCCATAAGAATCAACTACAATCACGTAACAAGCCATTCTGAGCTTACAAATCACCGAATCAGTCAATGATTTGATAAGAATCAATTATAGTCACGTAACAAGACATTGTGAGCTTACAAATTACCGAATCGATCAACCGCTTGATGAGAATAAATTAAAATCACGTAACAAGCCATTTTGACCTTACAAACCACCGAGTCATTCAACCGTTTGATGAGAATCAACTACAATCATGTAACAAGCCATTTTGAGCTTAGAAATTATTGAATCGGTCAACTGTTCGATGAGAATAAGTTATAATCATGTAACAATTATGTAACAAGCCATTATGAGCTTACAAATCATGGAACTGGTCAATCATTCGATGAGCATCAGATACCATCACGTATCAAGCCATTCTGAGCTTATAAATCACCAAATCGGTCAACCGTTCGATGAGAATCAATAATAATCACGTAACAAGCCATTCTGAGCTTACAAATAACTAAATTGATCAACCATTCGATGAGAATCAATTACAATCATGTAACATTGCATTCTGAGCTTAAACATCACCAACTTGGTCAACCATTTGATGAGAATTAGCTACAATCACGTAACAAGCCATTTTGAGCTTAAAAATTATCAAATCGGTCAACTGTTTGATGAGAATGACCTACAATGATGTAACAAACTATTCTGAGCTTACAAATTACCGAATCGGTCAACCATTCGATGAGAATTAATTACATTCACATAACAAGACATTCTCAGATTAAAAATAACTAGATCAGTCAACTGTTTGATGAGAATCAATTACAATCACGTAACAAGCCATTCTGAGATTACAAATTAGCAAATCGGTCAACCATTTGATGAGAATCAATTACAATCACATAACAAGCCAGTTTGAGCTTACAAATCACTGAATCAGTCAAACGTTTGATGAGAATCAGATATCATCATGTAACAAACCATTTGAGATTACAAACCACCGAATCAGTCAACCATTTGATGAGAATCAATTACAATCACGTTACAAGCCATTCAGAGCTTAGAAATCACTGAATTGGTCAACTGTTTGATTAGAATATGCTACAATCACGTAACAAGCCATTCTGAGCTTACAAATCACTTAATCAGTCAACCATTCGATGAGAATCAGCTACAATCATGAAAAAGCCATTCTGAGCTTACAAATTACTGAACCAGTCAATCGTTCGATGAGAATCATCTACAATTACGTAACAAGCCATTCTGAGCTTACAAATCACCGAATTGGTCAACGATTCGATGAGAATCAATTACAATCACGTAATAAGTGATTATTAGCTTACAAATCATCGAATCAGTTAACCATTTCATAAGAATCAATTACAATCATGTAACAAGCCAGTCTGAGCTTACAAATCACTGAATTGATCAACCGTTCAATGAGAATCAGATACCATCACATAACAAGCCATTCTGAGCTTGCAAATCACCGAATCGGTCAACTGTTCAGTGAGAATCAATTAGAATCACGTAACAAGCCATTATAAGCGTACAAATCACCAAATCTATCAACCGTTCAATAAGAATCAATTACAATCATGTAACAAGCCATTCTGAGCTGATGAATCACTGAATTTCTCAACCGTTCGATGAGAATTAGCTACAATCATGAAAGAGGCCATTCCTGAGCTTACAAATCATTGAATCGATCAACAATTTGATGAGAATCAATTACAATCATGTAACAAGCCATTCTGAGCTTACAAATCCATGAATCAAATAACCATTCAATCAGAATCAGCTACAATCATGTAACAAGCCATTTTGAGCTTAGAAATCATCGAATCTGTCAACCGTTTGGTGAGAAACAATTACAATCATGTAAAAAGCCATTCTGAGCTTACAAATCACCGAATCGGTCAACCGTTTGATGAGAATCAATTACAATCACATAATAAGCCATTCTTAGATTACAAATCATCGAATCAGTGAACCGTTTGATGAGAATCATCAAAAATCATGTAACAAGCCATTATGAGCTTACAAATCACCGAATCGGTCAACAATTCGATTAGAACCAATTAAAATCACATAACAAGCTAGTCTAAGCTTACAAATCAGCGAATCAGTCAACCGTTCGATGAGAATCATTTACAATCACGTAAGAAGCCATTCTGAGATTACAAATCACCAAATGAGTCAACCGTTTGATGAGAATCAATTACAATCACGTAACAAGCCAGTCTGAGCTTACAAATAACCGAATCGATCAATTGTTTGATGAGAATTAGATACCATCATGTAACAAGCCATTCTAAGGTTACAAATCACCAAATCGGTCAACTGTTCGATGAGAATCAATTACAATCACGTAACAAGCCATTCTAAGCTTACAAATCTCTGAATCAGTCAACCGTTTGATGAGAATGAGCTACAATTACGTAACAAGCCATTCTGAGCTTACAAATTACTGAATCTGTTAAGCTTTCAATGAGAATTAATTATAATCACATAACAAGCCATTCTGAGCTTACAAATCTTTGAATTGGTCAATTGTTTGATAAGAATCAATTACAACCACGTAACACACCATTCTAAGCTTAAAAATCACTGAATTGATCAATTGTTTGATGAGAATTAGATAGAATCACGTAACAAGCCATTCTGAGCTTACAAATCACCGATTCGGTCAACTGTTCAATGAGAATAAGCTATAATCACATATCAAGCCATTCGGAGCTTAGAAATTACCGAATCGGCTAATCATTCGATAAGAATTAATTACAATCACATAACAAGCCATTTTGAGCTTACAAATCATTGAATCGGTCAACCATTCAATAAGAATCAATTAAAATCATGTAACACGCCATTCTGAGCTTACAAATCACCGAATCGGTCAACTATTCAATGAGAATCAGCTACAATCATGTAAAGAGCCATTTTGAACTTTTAAATCACTGAATTAGTCAACTGTTCGATGATAATCAGCTACAATCACGTAACAATCAATTTTGAGCTTACAAATCACTGAATTCGTCAACTGTTCAATGAGAATCGACTAACGTAACTATTATACACTGAATTTGCACCCTTAGTTCAAGCTCTCGTAGTCTTGATAACTCAATATAACAAGGGAATCATCTCAAGGTTGTGGGACCTTTGCTAACCAAGATGAGACCTCTAAATTCTAGGCTGGTTCCTCTTGGATAATCACCCTGATTTTCTCTAACAGGAAAGTAAACTTTGAGGGAAAAGGGTTAGAAGGAGTGCATGAAAGGGAAATGATAGGAAAACAAATCTACCTACTAGGTGATGCACCGAACTTGGGTTTAGATCTGAGTACAGAGGGATGAAACCAATGGAGGAATCAGGTCTAATAAGTCACCACTCACTAGATAGGTTTGCATAAGTATTTCATAGGAAGGCTTGAACAGAAAACTCAACCTATGACCTACAAACAAACATCCTTTTCTGCAACTAGGTGTAGGAATGAGACAAGGTTGCTAAGGGTTGTAGTATATCCACAAAAAACCTAAATCAGATCAGACCCAGGAAACACACAAATTTGCAAAAAATGAGAGGGACCAGGAACCCCAATTTCCATTGAAAACATGCATAAACTTCAATCCAATAAGAGACAAGCCAAACAAGGAAGGCATGAGGACAAGAAAAATGTCACAGAATGCTTTGCAATATTTGAATTATCAATGAGAACTTACAGGATGTGAAAAACCAGAGAGCAGAAAAAATGCTACAGATAGTTTTCCAAGAAAAGGGGCTTTCCTTTTTTACAAAATGCGAATTCTTAACAATACTGGCTCCAAAAAATAATATATACATTCCCTGCACACAGGCAGGAATCCAACTTTTAGGGCTACATAGGTTTTACAATATAATAATCAGCCCTAGGCCAATCGCTTCTGATCATAAATGTGCCTTGCAAATATCTCAACAGATCAGACATACTTCTTTGTGTGCCCATGCCTGCAAATGATCATGCCTGCCGACAAAAGACTTCAATCCATGTACTTCTCTGCAAGCCCACACTGCCATGAATGCTCAAATCCAATCAGATACTAGAAAAGATCAAGAAATAGCTACCTAAAGGATCTCTGCAAATTCTTAACTGCAATCACCTCCAAAAATCATCAATTTCTTCAACTACCTACACTTACAAATGTTCACTTTGGAAGAAACCCCATGAAAAATGGCTGCATGCTTGAAAAAGTCACTGGTCGCATGATCGCATGCGCTAAAAAAAAAGCCTCAAGCGATCATGCGACAAGCCTTGTTGGATCTACCACCACCTTGACACATAGCAACGCTCGGGTCCTGCAAGACATCACACCTGCCAAACCTCGCCACATGGCCCAACAGGAGCCGGCCACACGGTTGGACCCACGACCATACTGCCTTGAAAAGTCAGCGGTCGCATGATCGCATGAGCTAAAAGAGTCTCATGCGATAATGCAACAACCTTGAGAAACTACCTCTGCCCGCATGAAACCCATCGCAACCGCTAACGGCTTGTCACATGGTCGCATGGGCTCGGAAGAGCCCATGCGATCATGCAACCAATTGTAAGATGTCCCTCGATGACCGCTAGCGGCACCACTGAAACTGTTGGCGTTGACTGCAAGAATAACCCTGGGTTCACCTTTCCTTAGTCACTGAATCGCTTGATATTTTAACTAACCCTGGCTCCTCCTGGCGATTACGCGACTGAAGCCACAAAATTGGGTCCACTTTGCCACCACTTCGAAAAGTTTGAGCCCAAGACGCACTGCAAACTTAACCCCGGCCTCACCCCGGGTCACCCTCTTCCTGGTCGCCAAGTTGCGAGAACTTTTCCCAACCCTAGGTTTCTCTTAGCGACCATGCTAAATCTACCAACAATGCAACCGCGCTCTTGCCTTTTAAACCCCGAGTCCAAAATTGCCACGTGTCACTCCCCCATTTGGTTTGACCACCACATAAGCATCACTCGCGACCCCTAGCACAGGACCCACCGTAATCGCTAGATTCCCATCCAACGATTGTTGCATGATCGCATGGGATCAGAAGATCCCATGAGATCATACGACCACCATCAGATCTCTTCGCACTTGCACCAATGTAGAAACCTCGGCCCCACTAACTACCTGTCGCAGTTGATGGTTTGTCGCATGATCTCATGCGGTCATGAGACTGCATGTGATCATGTGACCAACCGCTTGACGTTAACTGCCGAACCGTGAACCACCGCCATCGAAACTGCTAGCGGCTTGTCACATGGTCGCATGGGCTTGGAAGAGCCCATGCGATCATGCAACAAACCACATGATGCTAACTGATGACCGCTGGTGATGCTATCCACCTAACCGTTGCCGAAGATTGACCACCGATCGAAGATACTACATCAACGGTTGTCACGTGATCTCATGGGATCGAAAGATCCAATGTGATCATGCGACAGCTATCGAATCTTGACTGCATCGGAATGGCCTTAGGCACTGGGACCCGCCCATCGGAGGTGCACACTTAAAGAAAAAATGCAGATGCCAGAGAAGTGTAAAGTGCAGAAGGGGTCGAAAATGCAGAAGGTGTCGAAAACACAGAGGGTTTTTGAGTGAAGGTCAAAAACACACCAATTTTTTAGAGCTGAGAGGTTGAAAACACACCAAATTTTTGGACCAAAATGTAGAAACATCCCGAGCCTGCAGAGAGGAAGTCGAAAACACATTGGGTTTTCGACACTTGAGCATTTCTTCTTGGAAAATAGGAACCGCGGCCAAAAATGAATGACAGGGAATTTTGGGCAACAGTAACAAGCCATTCTAAGGTTACAAATCACTGATTTGGTAAACCGTTTGATGAGAATCAGCTATAATCACATAACAAGCCATTCTGAGCTTACAAATCATCGAATCGGTCAAACGTTTGATGAGAATCAGCTACAATCACGTAACAAGCCATTCTGAGCTTACAAATCACTGAATCGGTGAAATGTTTGATGAGAATCAACTACAATCATGTAACAAGCCATTTCAAGCTTATAAATCACTGAATCGGTCAACCATTCAATGAGAATCAATTACAATCATGTAACAAGCCATGATGAGCTTACAAATCACTGAATCGATCAACCATTTGATGAGAATAAATTACAATCATGTAACAAGCCATTCTGAGCTTACAAATCACCAAATCAGTAAACCGTTCGATGAGAATCATATAGCATCACATAACAAGCCATTCTGAGCTTACAAATCAACAAATCAGTCAACCATTCGATGAGAATAAATTACTATCACGTAGCAAGCTATTCTAAGATTACAAATCACCGAATCAGTCAACCGTTTGATGAGAATCAATTACAATCATGTCACGAGCCAATCTGAGCTTACAAATCACCGAATCAGTCAACCGTTTGATGAGAATCAGATAACATCACATAACAAGCCATTCTAAGCTTACAAATCACCAAATTGGTCAACCGTTTGATGAGAATCAATTACAATCATGTAACAAACCATTCTGAGCTTATAAATCACCGAATCGGTCAACCGTTCGATGAGAATCAGCTACAATCATGTACTAAGCCATTCTAAGCTTACAAATTATCGAACCGGTCAACCGTTTGATGAGAATGATGTACAGATTATGTAGCAAACCATTATGAGCTTACAAATTATTGAATCTATCAACCGTTCGATAAGAATTAATTACATTCACGTAACAAGCCATTTTGAGTTTACAAATCACTGAATCGGTCAACCGCTCGATGAGAATCTATTACAGTCACGTAACATGCCATTCTGAGTTTAGAAATCACTGAATCAATCAACTGTTCAATGAGAATCAGCTAGAATCATGTAATAAGCTATTCTAAGCTTACAAATCACCAAATCGATCAACCATTCAATGAGAATCAGCTATAATCACGTAACAAGCCATTTTGAGCTTACAAATCAATGAATCGGTCAATCATTCGATGAGAATCAGCTACAATCACGTAACAAGCCATTGTGAGCTTACAAATTATTGAATCAGTCAACCATTTGATGAGAATGAGCTACAATCATGTAACAAACCATTATGAGCTTACAAATTACCAAATCAGTCAACCGTTCAATGAGAATTAATTACATTCACAAAACAAGCTAGTCTGAGCTTAGAAATCACTGAATTGGTGAACTGTTCAATGAGAATTAGATACCATCACGTAACAAGTCATTCTGATGTTACAAATCACCATTTCATTCAACCATTCAATGACAATCAATTACAATCATGTAACAAGCCATTCTAAGCTTACAAATCACCAAATTAGTCAACAGTTTCATGAGAATCAATTACAATCACATAACAATGCAGTTTGAGCTTACAAATCACCAAATCAATCAATCATTTGGTGAGAATCAAATACCTGTTACCCAAATTTCTTGTTCCATACAATTTTGGGCACAGGCTGGGCTCCATCCAGAGGTCTTCATTTTTAAATCCTGTTGAACACGCTGAGAAATTTTCATAGGTCTATGACCTTTTCCTCTTGTCTCTGCAAATTGATTCAAGCTCTCTGGTCTGATAAGCCATGTAATTTAAAAATGTGACTGTTAGAGGCAAAAAACCCAAAAAACCCTATGGCCTGTTGTATTTTGTCATTACCTTTTTTCAGCCACTTAGGTCTCCTTTTCTCCATGTGCGCTTTTCCATGTTAAGGCTAGCTAAGAGATGTCTAAAGCTTGAGAGAATATTCTTTTCTATCTCCCGATCCTGCGACTTCCTTTTATCTCTTAATATCCTGATCAGAAAGCATATTCCAGAGATCTGGCGACTAAGTGATTTTCCTTACTGCAATTATAACTCATGTGGGCCTCGAGTTAAGGATTTCCCTTTAGTCAGGAAGTCACGAGAGTTAACCATGGTCAGTCAAAAGTTCATGAGACTTCGAGTTCACTCAGTCGAGAGGTCACCAGATTTAATCATGATCAAAGGTGGTCGGCTCAAGGTAAAGAATGATACAAATCATAAAGTGCCATGTGTCTCTAGCGGGCCCATGCTCTATAGGCTTAGTCTCTTAGTCGCGTGAAGCAGACCGAATATTCTAATCCATTCAGCGACAATGAGATTTACCTTAGTCAATTGATCTCAGAACAGAAGTGGAATATTCATTCTGTCGGGCGACTTGGAGGTTAAGGTGTAGTCACTAGATCTCCAATTTCAAATACATGGTAAAAGTTGAGTCAAAATCCCTTCAGTCGTGAAGTCTCAGGAAGGTAATGAGTTAAGTTAAGATGTCTTGAGACCTAGAGACTTAGGTGTTGTCGCTAGATCTCCAAATATTATTCAACAATTCAACAGCTAAGGCTCAGTTGGGTGATCTCGTAATGCAGAATGAATATTCTATGAAGTCACAAGATCATGAGATTTATGCAGTCGAGTAATCACTTAGCACAAAAGGAATATTCCAAAAGATTAGGAGACTTTGAGATTAAAGGCATAGTTGCGTGATCACTTGATTAAAGGTAGAGGTTAAGGCTGGGTTAGATTTCCCTAGTCAGGAAGTCTCATGATCAAACCCAGGGTTAGCAAAAGTTCACGAGACTTGAAATTTTATACAGTCGCCCAATCTCTAGATCTCCCGTGGTCAATGTCAAGTTGAGTTAATGACAAAACAGTTGGCAGTTGTCCGAGCTGAGGAGGCAGTCGAAAGTAAATGATGTAGTGACACTTGGCAAGGCGGGCCTAGTTCTTCAAAGATGCAGTCGCTAGGTTTCCAATTTTTGGGATAGTTAAGTTTTTATTCAACGACTAAGTGACTATGTGTTCATGAGATCTCTTATTCCTAGCAGTCAAGGCCTTAGCCTTCAGCGATCTGGCGAGCGGTTATGTTTTGTCTAGCGGTCTCAGCTCCGAAGTAGTTAAAGTTTGAGCATGATCTATGGTTGTCGTAATACCGTAGAGAAAAGGTACTCGAGGGTTAATCTTCATGACATTGTGATAGTCGTCGATCCTCTCTCTAGCTCAATGCTCCTATCAGGTGGGTCTTGTGCCAGATAGATCTAAGGTGTTTGTTAGTCGAAGGCCAGTAGTATGGTGACAAGTGGCAAGATGGGCCCAAGTTGTAAGCTCAGTTGGGTGATTTCTCAATAAAGGGAGAATATTCTTTTCTATTCCGTGACTATGAGGTTCTCTTCAGTCAAACAATCTCCTGATGAGAAGGAATATGCCGAAGACATCAGGAGATAAAGTGACCATCGTCAGATTAGCATAAGATCAACACTTATCATGTGATCACTAGATAAAGCCAGGGTAAATAAAAAGGTCAGGAGATTCAGCGACTAAAGGTGAAAAGAGACCTAAGGTGAATACAGAGTTAGGGTTAAGAACAGAAGCAGTGCTTAGGTAAAATGGAAAGATCTGACGGCTACATTTTAAAGATAGATCAAGTTTGAATATCAGCTGTTGATAAAGAAAAGCTTGGCACCACCTGTGACCATTTATATTTTTAAATTAAAATATCTGAGAAGTACCAGATTTGAACAGTTATGGTGAGCTTGACTTGCAGGGATGTAGATGGATTGGCCAACCTTCTCAAAGGCAGTTATGGCAAGGGAATTGTGTGCAGAGACAGATATCTGATCGATCAAGATTTTTCAAGGAAGCATTTATGATCTAAAATGATAGAATTAGGGTTTGCTATTATTCTATGAAAATCTATGTAACCCTAATTAGATTTTTTGCTCCTACATGCATGCAAAGGAGGTGTATATATTATTTTTTTAGAGCTTTTAGAGCTCAAATTTTTCAATTGTAAAAAAGAGGTTTTCTTTCTTAGGAGTTATCCGTGGCATTTGTTATGCCCTCTGGCTCTTATAGCTTGTAGTCTTTCATTGATTTATTAGATTCAAAAGAGGCTTTCCGTGGCATTTATTTTTCCCTCAAATCTTTCACTTGTTTGTATTTATCTTATTAGGTATAATATACTGGCTTTGTTAGAGAAATCTTGGAGTTCCAGAGCCCTTCTTTCTTTCAGCCTATTTGTGTACTATTGTGTCTGATTTGATTTGAATGAGTTTGTGGGTATACTTCAACCCCCTATCATTCTGTCTCATTCCTGTGCCCTTTTGCTGAAGAGAACGTCTACTTGAAAGTCACAGTCTGTGTCTTTTGTTCAGACCCCTCTGTGAAACACTTATGCAAGCCTGTTTAAGAAGATTGTGTTCTATTAGATCTAAGAGCTTTCATGCTAGTTTGGTCAATGTATTGTGCTCATTTCTTTTCGGTGTATCACCTAGTAGGATAGTTTGCTTTCAGTCATTTCCCTTTCATGCATCCCTCTTATGCCTTTTCCCTCAAGAGTTTACTTTCATGTCAAGAAGCAAATTAAGGTGATTATCCAAGAGGAACCAGCATCGAACTTGGAGGTCTCATCTCAGTTAGCATAGCTCCAACAACCTGGAGATGATTCCCATGTTATACTAGGTTATCAAGACCAAGAGAGCTTGAACCAAGGGTGCAAACCTAGTGTATAACAATACCATCGTGTAACAAGCCATTCTAACTTACAAATCACCGAATCAGTCAACCGTTCAATGAGAATAAGCTATAATCATGAAACAAGCCATTTTAAGCTTACAAATTACCGAATTAGTCAACTGTTCGATGAGAATGACCTACAATCACATAATAAGCCATTCTGAGCTTACAAATCACTGAACAAGTTAACCGTTTGATGAGAATCAGCTACAATCATGTAAGAAGCCATTCTGAGCTTATAAATCATTGAATCGGTCAACAGTTTGATGAGAAACAATTACAATCATGTCACAAGCCATTTTGAGCTTATAAATCACTGAATCAATCACTATTCTGAGCTTACAAATCATCAAATCAGTTAACCGTTCGATGAGAATCAGCTACAATCATGTAACAAGCCATTCTGAGCTTAGAAATCACCGAATTCATGAACCGTTCAATGAGAAATAATTACAATCATGTAACAAGCCATTCTGAGCTTACAAATCACTAAATCAGTCAACTATTTTATGACAATCAATTACAATCACATAATAAGCCATTCCTAGCTTACAAATAGCAGAATCAGTGAACCATTTCATGAGAATCATCTAAAATCATGTAACAAGCCATTATGAACTTACAAATCACCAAATCAATCAACTATTTGATAAAAATCAATTACAATCATGTAGCAAGCCATTCTAAGCTTACAAATCTTAGAATCGGTCAACCATTCGATGAGAATCAGCAACAATCACGTAACAAGCCATTCTGAGCTTACAAATCACCAAATTGGTCAACAGTTTGATGAGAATCAATTATAATCATGTAATAAGCCATTCTGAACTTATAAATCAAAGAATCGGTCAACCATTCGATGAGAATCAATTACAATCATGTAACAAGCCATTCTGAGCTTAAAAATCACTGAATCAGTCAACCGTTTGATGAAAATCAGCTACAATCATGTAACAAGCCATTTTGAGCTTACAAATCATCGAATCAGTCAACCGTTTGATGACAATCAGCTACAACCATGTAACAAGTCATTCTGAGCTTAAAAATCATTGAATTAGTCAAGAGTTCAATGAGAATCAACTAAAATCATGTAACAAGCTATTCTTAGCTTACGAATCACCAAATTGGTCAACTGTTGGATGACAATCAACTACAATCATGTAACAACCCATTCTGAGCTTACAAATCACTAAATCAATCAACCGTTTGATGAGAATCAATTACAATCATGTAACAAGCCATTCTGAGCTGACAAGTCACCGAATCAATTAACCATTCGATGAGAATCAGCTACAATCATGTAACAAGCCATTATGAGCTTACAAATAACCGTATCAGTCAACCACTTGATGAGAATCACTTACAATCACACAACAAGCTAGTGTAAGCCTACAAATCACCAAATTAGTCAACTGTTCGATGAGAATCAGATACCATCATGTAACAAGCCATTCTAAGCTTACAAATCACTAAATCAATCAACTATTAAATGAGAATCAATTACAATCATGTAACAAGCCATTCTGAGCATACAAATCACCAACTCGGTCAACCATTCAATGAGAATCAATTACAATCATGTGGCAAGCTATTCTGAGCTTACAAATCACTAAATCGATCAACCATTAGATGAGAATCAATTAATATCACGTAACAAGCCATCCTGAGCTGACAAATCACCAAATCAGTCAACCGATTGATTAGAATCAATTACAATCAGGTAAGAAGCCATTTTGAGCTTAAAAATCACCGAATCGGTCAACCATTCGATGAGAATCAACTGTAATCACACAACAAGCCATTTTGAGATTACAAATCACTAAATCAGTCAACTGTTCGATGAGAATTAGCTACAATCACATAACAAGCCATTCTAACCTTACAAATCATCGAATCAGTCAACCGTTCGATGAGAATCAGCTACAATCACGTAACAAGCCATTCTGAGCTTAAAAATCATCGAATCAGTCAGCCATTTGATGAGAATCAGCTACAATCACGTAACAAGCCATTCTGAGCTTACAAATTATCGAATCAGTCAATCGTTCGATGAGAATCAATTACAATGATGTAACAAGCCATTCTAAGGTTCATTGAATCATTCAACCATTCAATGACAATCAATTACAATCACGTAACATGCCATTCTGACATTGGAAATAATCGAATCGGTCAACCATTCGATGAGAATCAACTACAATCATGTAACAACCCATTCTAAGCTTACAAATCACCGAATCAGTTAATTGTTCGATAAGAATCAACTACTATCATGTAACAAGCCATTCTGAGCTCACAAATTACTGAATCAATCAACCATTTGATTAGAATAAGCTGCAATCACGTAACAAGCCATTGTGAGCTTACAAATCACTAAATCAGTTAACTATTCGATGAGAATCTACTACAATCACGTAACAAGCCATTCATAGCTTACAAATCACCGAATTAGTCAACCGAGAATCAATTACAATCACATAACAAGCCATTCTGAGCTAACAAATCATTGAATCGATCAACGATTCAATGAGAATCAATTACAATGTAACAAGCCATTCTGATCTTACAAATTACCGAATCAGTCAACTTTTTGATAAGCTTTAGCTACAATCACATAAAAAGCTATTTTGAGCATACAAATCACTGAATCAGTCAACCATTCGATGAGAATTAGCTACAATCCACATAACAAGTCATTCTGAGCTTACAAATCAATGAATCGGTCAACTGTTCGATGAGAATCAGCTACTATCACGTAACAAGCCATTCTGAGCTTACAAATCATAGAATCGGTCAACCGTTCAATGAGAATCAGCTACAATCATGTAACAAGCCATTCTGAGCTTACAAATCATTGAATCGGTCAACCATTCGATGAGAATCAGCTACAATCATGTAACATGCCATTTTGAGCATACAAATCACCAAATTGGTCAACCATTTGATGAGAATCAATTACAATCACGTAACAAGTGATTCTTAGCTTAGAAATCAGCGAATCATGTAAAAAGCCATTCTAATCTTATATAAATCACTGAATCAGGTAACAAGCCATTCTAGGCTTACAAATCACTGAATCGGTTAACCGTTCAATGAGAATCAATTAAAATCACGTAATAAGCCATTCTAAGCTTGCAAATCATCGAATCGCTCAATCGTTCGATGAGAATCAGTTACAATTATGTGACAAGCCATTCTGAGCTTACAAATCACCGAATTAGTGAACTATTCAATGAGAATTAGCTTAAATCATGTAACAAGCCATTTTGAGCTTACAAATTAGTGAATCAGTCAACAGTTCGATGAGAATCGACTACAATGTGATGACAAGCCATTCTGAGCTTCCAAATCACCGAATCAGTCAAGCGTTCAATGAGAATCAATTACAATGATGTAACAGTCCATTTTGAGCTTACAAATCGCTGAATCGGTCAACCGTTTGATGAGCATCAATTAGAATCACATAACAAGCCATTCTGAGCTTACAAATCAATGAATCAGTCAATCGTTTAATGAGAATAAATTATAATCATGTAACAAGACAATTTGAGCTTAGAAATCATTGAATTGGTCAACCTTTCATTGAGAATAAGCTACTATCATGTAACAAGCCATTCTAAGCTTACAAATCACTGAATCGGTCAACTATTTGATGAGAATCAATTACAATCATGTAACAAACTATTTTGAGCTTACAAATCACCAAATGGGTCAACCGTTTGATGATAATCATCTACAATCACGTAACAAGCCATTTTGAGCTTACAAGTTATCGAATCGATTAATCGTTCGATGAGAATCAGCTACAATCACGTAACAGGCCATTCTAAGCTTACAAATTACTGAATCAGTCAATCATTTGATGAAAATCAATTACAATCACGTAATAAGCCATTCTGAGCTTACAAATCACTGAATTGGTCAATTGTTCAATGAGAATCAATTCTAATCACGTAACATCCCATTCTAAGCTTAGAAATCACCAAATCGATTAGGCCTTCGATGAGAATCAGCTATAATAATGAAACAAGACATTATGAGCTTAAAAATCACCGAATCAGTCAACCATTTGATGAGAATCAGCTACAATCACGTAACACACCATTCTGAGCTTACAAAACACTAAATAGGTCAACTATTAGATGAGAATTAGCTACAATCAAGTAACAAGCCATTCTGAGCTTACAAATCACCGAATCGGTCAACCATTTGATGACAATCAGCTATGATCACGTAACAAGCCATTCTAAGCCTAGAAATCACAAAATCGGTCAACCATTTGACTATAATCAATTACAATTATGTAAGAGGCCATTCTCACCTTGCAAATCACCAAAATAAATCAATCATTCGATGAGGATCAGCTATAATCATGTAACAAGCAATTCTGAGCTTACAAATGATCGAATCGGCCAACCATTCAATGAGAATCAACAAAAATCACTAAAACTGGTCAACTGTTCAATGAGAATCAGCTAAAATCACGTAACAAACCATTCTGAGCTTACAAATCACCGAATCGGTGAACCGTTCAATGCGGATAAGCTAAAATCATGTAACAAGCCATTCTGAGCTTACAAATCATTGAATCGGTCAAGAGTTTGATGAGAATCAGCTAATATCATGTAATAAGTTATTCTAAGCTTACGAATCACTAAATCAATTAGCTTTTGGATGAGAATCAACTATAATCAGGTAACAAACCATTTTGAGCTTACAAGTCACCGAATCGGTCAACCATTTGATGAGAATCAATTACAATCATGTAACAAGCCATTCTAAGCTTAAGAATCATGAAATTGGTCAACAGTTGGATAAGAATCAACTACAATCATGTAACAAGCCATTCTAAGCTTACAAATCATCGAATCAATCAACCATTCGATGAGAATAAATTACAATCGGATAACAAGCCATTAAGCTTAAGAATAACCGAATCAATCAACCATTTAATGAGAATGAACTACAATCATGTAACAAGCCATTATGAGCTTACAAATCACCAAATCGGTCATCCGTTTGATGAAAATCATATACCATAACGTAATAAGCCATTCTAAGCTTACAAGTCATCAAATCAGTCAACCGTTCGATGAGAATCAGCTACAATCACATAACAAGCCATTCTAAGCTTACAAATCACTGAATCGGTCAACTGTTTGATGAGAACCAATTAGAATCATGTAACAAGTCATTCTAAGCTTACAAATCATGGAATCAGTCAACCGTTTGATCAAAATCAATTACAATCATGTAACAAGCCATTCTGAGCTTACAAATCACCGAATCGGTCAACCATTTGATGAGATTTAGCTACAATCACATAACAAGCCATTCTGATCTTACAAATCACCAAATCGGTCAATCGTTCGATGAGAATCAACTACAATCATGAAACAAGCCATTCTTAGCTTACAAATTACCAAATCGGTCAATCATTTTATGAGAATTAGCTACAATCACGTAACAAGCCATTATGAGCTTACAAATCACCGAATTAGTCAATGATTCGATGAGAATCAATTACCATCATGTAACAAGGTAATCTAATCTTACAAATCATCGAATCGGTAAGCCATTCGATGAGAATCAATTACAATCACGTAACAAGCCATTTTGAACTTACAAATCATCGAATCGGTCAACCATCTAATGAGAATCAATTAGAATCACGTAACAAGTCATTCTAAGCTTACAAATCACCGAATTAGTCAAGAGTTCGATTAGAATCAATTACAATCATGTAACAAGCCATTCTGAGCTTACGTATCACCGAATCGGTCAACTATTCAATGAGAATAAGGTAGAATAATGTAACAAGCCATTCTAAGCTTGCAAATCACCGAATCAGTCAACCGTTTGATGAGAATCGGCTACAATCATGTAACAAGCCATTTTGAGCTTACAAATTAACGAATCCATCAACCGTTTGATGAGAATCAGCTACAGTCATGTAGCAAACCATTTTGAGCTTACAAATCACTGAATCAGTCAATGATTCGAGTAGAATCAATTACAATCATGTAACAAGCCATTCTAAGCTTACAAATCACCAAATCGGTCAACTATTTGATGAGGATCAATCACAATCGCGTAACATGCCAGTCTAAGCTTACAAATCACTGAATCGGTCAACTGTTCGATGAGAATCAGATACCATCACATAACAAGCCATTTTAAGCTTACAAATCATTGAATGGGTCAACCATTTCATGAGAATCAATTTCAGTAATGTAACAAGCCATTCTGAGCTTAGAAATCACTGAATCAGTCAACCATTCAATGAGAATCATAATCAATCACATAACAAGTTAAGATGAGCTTACAAATCCCCAAATCGGTCAATTGTTCAATAAGAATAAGCTACAATCACATAACACGCCATTTTGAGCATACAAATCATTGAATCGGTCAACCGTTCAATGAAAATCAAGTACAATCACATAACAAACCATTATGAGCTTACAAATCATCGAATCGGTCAACCGTTTTCAGAGGATCAACTACAATCATGTAATACACCATTCTAACCATATATAAATCATTGAATCGGTTAACCATTTGATGAGAATCATCTACTATCATGTAACAAGCCATTCTGAGCTTACAAATCATCGAATCAGTGAACAGTTCAATTAGAATCAGCTACAATCATGTAACAAGCCATTCTGAGCTTACAAATCAATGAATCGATCAACCGTTCGATCAAAATCAGCTACAATCATGTAACAAGCCATTCTGAGCTTATAAATCACCAAATCGGTCAACCGTTTGATCAGGATCAGCTACAATCACGTAACAAGCTATTTTGAGCTTATAAATCATCGAATCGGTCAACCATCTGATGAGATTCAGCTACAATCACATAATGAGCCATTTTAAACTTACAAATCATCGAATCGATCAACTGTTCGATGAGAATCAGCTACAATCATAAAATAAACCATTATGAGCTTACAAATTACCGAATCGGTCAACCATTCGATGAGATTCAGCTACAATCACATAACAAGACATTATGAGCTTACAAATCACTGAATCAATGAACGATTCGCTAAGAATTAATTACAATCACATAACAAGTCATTTAATGCTTACAAATCATCGAATCGGTCAATCATTTGATGAGAATCAATTATAATCACATAATAAGCCATTCTGAGCTTACAAATTATCAAATTTGTCAACTGTTTGATGAGAATCAACTACAATCACGAAACAAGCCATTCTGAGCTTACAAATCACCGAATCATTCAAGCCTTCGATGAAAATCAACTACAATCATGTAACAAGCCATTTTGAGGTTACAAACCATTGAATCGGTCAATTGTTCGATGAGGATCAGTTATAATCACGTAACAAACCATTTTGAGCTTACAAATAACCGAATCGGTCAACTATTCGATGAGAATCAACTACAATCACGTAACAAGCCATTCTGAGCTTACAAGTCACCAAACCAGTCAACCGTTCAATTTGAATCTGCTAAAATGGCGTAACAAGCCATTCTGGACCTACAAATCACCAATTCGATTAACCGTTCGATGAGAATCAATAACAATCACATAACAAGCCATTCTGAGCTTACAAATCACCGAATCAATCAATGGTTCGATGAGAATCAGCTATAATCACGTAACAAGCCATTCTAAGCTTACTAATCACTGATTTGGTCAATCATTTGATGATAATCAGATACAAATTACCGAATCGGTTACAAACACGTAACATGCCATTCTAAGCATAAAACTTGCCGAATTGGTCAACCGTTCAATGAGAATCAGCTACAATCACGTACCAAGCCATTTCGGGCTTACAAATCACTGACTCGATCAACCATTCGATGAGAATCAGCTACAATCACATAACAAGTGATTATGTCCTTACAAATCATTGAATTGGTCAACCATTCGATGAGAATCAGCAACAATCATGTAACAGGCCATTCTGAGCTTACAAATCACCGAATTGGTCAATTGTTCGATAAGAATCAGCTACCATCACATAACAAGCCATTTTAAGCTTACAAATCATCGAATCGGTCAACCGTTCAATGAGAATAAATTACAATCACGTAACAAGCCAATCTGAGCTTACAAATCATCGAATCAGTGAACTGTTCAATGAGAATCAGATACCATCAGGTAAAAAGCTATTCTAAGCTTACAAATCACCAAATCAATCAACCATTCAATGAGAATCAATTACAATCATATAACAAGCCATTCTGAGCTTCCAAATTACTGAATCAGTCAACTGTTCAATGAAAATCAGCTACAATCACGTAACAAGCCATTCTAATCTTACAAATTACCGAATCAGTCAACCGTTCAATGAGAATAAGCTAAGATTACGTAACAAGCCATTCTGAGCTTACAAATTATCGAATCGGTCAACCATTCGATGAGAATAAATTACAATCACATAACAAGCCATTCTGAGCTTGCAAATCACCAAATCGGTCAACCATTCAATTTGAATCAATTAGAATAACATAACAAGCCATTCTGAGCTTACAAATCATGGAATCGGTCAACCGTTCGATGAGAATCAATTACAATCAAGTAACAAGCCATACTGAGCTTACAAATAACTGAATCGGTCAACCGTTTGATTAGAATCAGTTACAATCATGTAAGAAACCATTTTGAGCTTACAAATCACCAAATCGGTCAACTGTTTGATGAGAATCAGCTACAATAACATAACAAGCCATTCTGAGCTTACAAATCACTGGATCAATCAACCCTTTGATGAGAATCAGTTACAATCGTGTAACAAGCCATGCTAAGCTTACAAATCACCGAATCGGTCAACCGTTCAATGAGAATCAAATACAATCATGTAAGAAGCCATTTTAAGCTTACGAGTCACCAAATCGGTCAAACATTTGATGAGAATCAGATACAATCATATAACAAGCTATTTTGAGCTTACAAATCACCGAATCAGTCAACCATTTGATGAGAATCAATTACAATCACATAACAAGCCGTTCTAAGCTTACAAATCACTGAATCGGTCAACTGTATGATCAAAATTTGCTACAATCATGTAACAAGCCATTCTAAGCTTACAAATCATTGAATCGGTCAACCGTTTGATGAGACTCAGCTACAATCACGTAACAAGCCATTCTAAGCTTACAAATAACTGAATCGGTCAACCATTTAATAAGAATCAATTGAAATTACGTAACAAGCCAGTTTGAAATTACAAATCACTAAATTGGTCAACAGTTCAATGAGAATCAATTAGAATCACGTAACAAACCATTCTAAGCTTACAAATCACTGAATCGGTCAACCATTGGATGAGAATGAATTACAATCATGTAACAACTAGCCATTGTGAGCTTACAAATCACCGAATCAGTCAACCCTCTATGAGAATCAACTACAATCACATAAAAACAAGCCATTCTGAGCTTACAAATCACTGAATCGGTCAACCGTTCGATGAGAATCAGCTACAATTACGTAACAAGCAATTCTCAGCTTACAAATCATCAAGTATCTCAACAGTTCGATGAGAGTCAATTACAATCACGTAACAAGCCATCCTGAGCTTAAAAATTACTGAATCAATCAACCGTTTGATGAGAATCAATTACAATCATGTAACAAGCCATTATGAGCTTACAAATTATTGAATCGGTCAACCGTTTGATGAGAATCAGCTACAATCATGAAGTAATCTATTCTGAGCTTACAAATCACTGAATCGGTCAACCGTTCGATGATAATCAGCTATAATCATGTAACAAACCATTCTGAGCTTACAAATTATCGAATTAGTCAACCATTCGATGAGAATCAACTAAAATCATGTAACAAGCCATTCTTAGCTTACAAATCACCCAATCAGTCAAAGATTCGATAAGAATCAATTACAATAATCTAACAAGCAATTCTAAGCTTACAAAACACTGAATAGGTCAACCGTTTGATGACAATCAATTACACTCACATAACAAGCTATTATAAGCTTACAAATCACTGAATCAAACAATCATTTGATGAGAATAAGGTACCATCATGTAACAAGCTATTTTGACCTTACAAATTGCTGAATTGGTCAATCATTTGATGAGAATCAATTACAATCAAGTAACAATCCATTCTAAGCTTACAAATCATCGAATCAATCAACCGTTCGATGAGAATCAATTACAATCACTTAACATGCCATTCTGAGCTTACAAATAATTGAATTAGTCAACCGTTTGATGAGAATCTGATAGCATCTCGTAACAAGCCATTATAAGTTTACAGATCACCAAATTGGTCAACCATTCAATGAGAATCAATTACAATCACGTAACAAGCCATTCTAAGCATAGAAATCACTGAATCGGTCAACCGTTCGATGAGAATCAGCTACAATCATGTAACAAGCCATTCTGAGCTTACAAATCACCTAATCAGTCATTTGTTTGATGAGAATCAATTACAATCACCTAACAAGCCATTCTGAGCTTACAAATCACCGAATCCTTTAACCATTTGATTAGAATCAGCTACAATCATGTAACAAGCCATTTTGAGCTTACAAATCATCGAATCGGTCAATCGTTCCATGAGAATCAGCTACCTTCACATAACAAGCCATTCTTAACTTACAAATTACCGATTCGGTCAACTATTTCATGAGAATGAGCTACAATCATGTAAACTGTCATTCTGAGCTTACAAATTATCGAATCGTTCAATTGTTCATTGAGAATTAATTACAATCACATAACAGGCCAGTCTGAGCTTACAAATCACTTAATCGATCAATCCTTCGATGATAATCAATTACAATCATGTAACAGGCCATTCTGAGCTTAGAAATCACCGCATCGGTCAACCATTTAATGAGAATCACCTACAATCATGTAAAAATCCATTCTGAGCTTACAAATCACCCAATCAATCAACTTTTCAAAGAGAATTAGCTACATTCATGTAACAAGCCATTCTGAGCTTACAAATCACCGAATCGGTCAACCGTTCGATGAGAATTAGCTACAATCATGTAACAAGCCATTATGAGCTTACAAATCACCGAATCGGTCGACCGTTCGATGCAATCAGATACAATCATGAAACAAGCCATTCTGAGCTTACAAATTATCGAATCGATCAAGCATTCGATGATAATCAGCCACAATCATGTAACAAGCTATTACGAGCATACATATCACCGAATCGGTCAACGATTCGATGAGAATAAATCACAATCACGTAACAAGCCATTCTAAGCTTACAAATCATTGAATCGCTCAACCATTTAATGAGAATCAATTACAATCATGTAACAAGCTAGTCTAAGCTTAGAAATCACCAAATCGATCAACCGTTCGATGAGAATTAGATACCATCACATAACAAGCCATTCTGAGCTTACAAATCACCGAATCGGTCAACCGTTCAATGAGAATCAGCTACAAGCACATAACAAGCCATTTTGAGCTTACAAATCACCGAATCGGTCAACTATTTGATGAAAATCAACTACAATCATGTAACAAGCCATTCTTAGTTGACAAATCACCGAATTGATCAACCGTTTGATGAGAATTGGCTACAATCACTTAACAAACCATTCTGAGCTTACAAATCATCCAATCGATCAACCGTTTGATGAGAATCATCTACAATCATGTAACAAGCCATTCTGAGCTTGCAAATCACCTAATCAATCATTTGTTTGATGAGAGTCAGCTACAATCACATATTCTGAGTTTTCAAATCACTAAATTGGTCAACCGTTCAATGAGAATAAGCTACAATCACGTAACAAGCCATTCAGAGCTTACAAATCACCTAATCAGTCATTTGTTTGATGAGAATCAGCTACTATCACGTATTCTATGCTTTCGTTTAAACCACTGAATCGGTCAACCATTCGATGAGAATTAGCTACAATCACGTAAGAAGCCATTCTGAGTTTACAAAGCACCGAATCCTTCAACCGTTTATTGAGAATCAGCTACAATCATGTAACAAGTTGTTCTGAGCTTACAAATCACCTATCGGTCAATTATTCTATGAGAATCAGCTACAATCATGTAACAGGCCATTTTGAGCTTACAAATTACCGAATCGGTCAACTATTCGATGAGAGTGAGCTATAATCATGTAACAAGCCATTCTGAGCTTACAACTTACCAATCGGTCAATCGTTCAATGAGAATTAATTAGAATTACGCAACAGACCATTCTGAGCTTACAAATCATTGAATCGGTCAATCCTTCGATGAGAATCAATTACAATCATGTAACACACCATTTTGAGCTTAGAAATCACTGAATCGATGAATTGTTAGATGAGCATCAGCTACAATCACTTAACAAGCGATTCTGAGCTTACAAATCACTGACTCGATCAACCGTTTGAAGAGAATTAGCTACAATCATGTAACAAGCCATTCTAAGCTTACAAATCACTGAATTGGTCAACCATTGATGAGAATCAGTTACAATCATGTAACAAGTCATTCTGAGCTTACAAATCATAGAATCGGTCAATCATTCAATGAGAATGAGCTAGAATCACGGAACAAGCCATTATGAGCCTACAAATCATCGAATCGGTCAACCGTTCGATCCAAATTAGCTACAATCATGCAACAAGCCATTCTAAACTTACAAATCAACAAATCAGTCAACCATTCGATGAGAATCAACTACAATCACGTAACAAGACATTCTGAACTTATAAATCACCGAATTGGACAACTGTTTGATGAAAATCAATTACAATCATGTAACAAGCCATTCTAAGCTTACAAATCTCTGAATCAGTCAACTGTTTGATGAGAATCAATTATACTCATTGAACAAGCCATCCTTAGCTAATAAATCATCGAATCGGTGATGCGTTTGATGAGAATCAGCTCAAATCATGTAACAAGCCATTCTGAGCTTACAAATCACCGAATCGGTCAAATGTTTGATGAGAATCAGCTACAATCACGAAACAAGCCATTCTAAGCTTAGAAATTACTGAATCAGTCAAGCATTCAATGAGAATCAAACACAATTATGTAAAAAGCTATTATGAGCTTACATATCGCCGAATCGGTCAAGGATTCGATGAGAATCAATCATAATCACCTAACAAGCTATTTTGAGCTGATAAATCACTGAATCAGTCAACCATTTAATGAGAATTAATTACAATCATGTAACAAGCTAGTCTGAGCTTACAAATCACTGAATCAGTCAACCATTCGATGAGAATTAGATACCATCATGTAACAAGTGATTCTGAGCTTACAAATCAGCGAATTGGTGAAACATTCAATGAGAATCAATTAGAAATATGTAACAATCCATTATGCGAATACAAATCACTGAATCGATCAACCATTCGATGAGAATCAATTAGAATCACATAACAAGCCATTATGAACTTTCAAATCACCGAATGGTAAACTGTTCGATGAGAATCAGCTACAATCACATAACAAGCCATTCTGAGCTTACAAATTACTGAATCAGTCAATCGTTTGATTAGAATCAGGTATAATCACGTAACAAGCCATTGTGAGCTTACCAATCACAGAATCGGTCAACCATTCGATGAAAATTAATTACAATCATGTAACAAGCCATCTTGAGCTTAGAAGTCACCGAATCGGTCAACTGTTTGATGAGAATCAATTACAATCATGTAACAAGTCATTCTGAGCTTACAAATCACCAAATCGGTCAACCATTTGATGACAATCAAATACAATCATGTAACAAGACCTTCTGAGCTTACAAATCAGCGAATCAGTCAACAGTTCGATGAGAATCAGATACCATCAAGTAAAAAGCCATTCTGAGCTTAAAATCACCTAATCGGTCAACCGTTCAATGAGAATCATCTACAATCATGTAACAAGCCATTCTTAGCTTACAAATCACTGAATCAGTCACTATTTGATGCGAATTAGCTACAATCACGTAAGAGGCCATTCTAAGCTTACAAATCAATGAATAGGTCAACCATTCAATGAGAATTAGCTACAATCATGTAACAAGCCATTCTAACCTTACAAATCACCGAATCGATCAACTGTTCGATGAGAATCAGCTACAATCATGTAATAAGCCATTCTGAGCTTATAAATCACCAAATCGCTCAACTGTTTGATGATAATCAATTACCTTCACGTAACAAGCCATTTTGAGCTTACAAATCATCGAATCGGCCAACCATTTGATGAGAATCAATTACAATCACAGAACAAGCCATTCTTGGCTTACAAATCATTGAATCAGTGAACCGTTCATTGAGAATTAGCTACAATCATGTAACAAGCCATTCTAATCTTACAAATCACCAAATCGGTCAACCCTTTGATGATAATCAACTACAAACAAGAAACATGTCATTCTGAACTTACAAATTACTGAATCAATCAAGCGTTCGATGATTATCAGCTACAATCATGTAATAAGGCATTCTAAGCTTAAAAATCAATGAATCGGTCAACCGTTTGATGACAATCAGCTACAATCACGTAAAAAGTCATTCTAAGCTTACCAATCACTGAATCGGTTAACATTCGATGAGAATCAGCTAGAATCATTGAACAAGCCAAGCACATTCAAGACACCTCATGATAAAAGCAAAGGCCTACAGACAGGTTAATGTGGAATAGCAGTCAATCTCCTATAGATATCCTATACCCCAATGATAGAAAGTCTCATGCAATAGCCCTACTTGTATGGAGTGAGATTGAAAGCCAGAAACCTATCCTAACAACATGAAAGGGAAAGGGTGGAACTGAAAGGACCTCTAAGATGCCCTAAGTCTCTGATAGACCAGTGCCTTATCCAATGGGTCACAAAGTTAAATACGATATTGCAAGGGACAGCTATGAAATAAGAAAATAATGTACTCAATGTGTTGATGCCTGACATCAATCACACACCATGACCAAACCTCAACTTAACACCCACCTGTGCATTCAAGCATGTTATTATCCATCAAAGGATTTTAACCTTCCCCTTAGAAGAGACCTATAAACAGACAATACATTGAACAGCATCCACTGGAAGACAAGCATGACCTATCCTTGATATTTCAGCTCATACATACAAGAATGCTAACCCTAAACCAATTATCTCTGTGAAGACAACTCCACTTGCAAACACTTAGGCAATGCAAATAGAGAAATCAAACACCCTTGATGTATGATTATTGGACTCAGAATTCAAATGGAGATAGCTCAGTAACAGTAAATTTATATTAAATCCTCACACATAAGACAATCCTGTTACAAAATGTATTGTATTCTCTGAGCCAACAAGAGAAAGAGGAACACTCTATATGCAGAGAGAAGGAGAAATCTGTAGAACATAACCTTTCCTTGGAACTGACAAAATTCAGAACCCTTACAAAATTGAACAACTTGCAATTTATACCACTAGCTACCTTGGAATTCTCAGAGAGAATGCAACAAGCTACGGACAGCTAGGGTTAGGGTTTCAACTACCCAACCAACCAAAAGAATACATCAAAATTTATTATAGGGGCAGAAAACCAAGTAATCTTAGAGAAATAGATCAAAGATGATCTCTAATCATCACAATTCTTAGAACAGAGCATAGAAGATCAAAGATCTATCAAGAGAGAAAATCAGATCAACCACCCTAAAATCACTCCTCGAGCCACTCCAAAACTATCCTCTTCCACATGGCACAAATCCCTGCAAACCCTCATGGCACCCTGGACCACACCTGAATGGCGGAGAAGTTCAATTTCACCAACTCTAGCCCCCTCTATCATCAATTCCAATCCTTACTGGTCACTGGAAATGTCTCTGAAATTCAAATTCAAACTCCAATGGCTAAGTCTTGGCGCCAGCAGCACATCGGCGGTCCTGATTCAATCAGAGATCAGCAATAAGTCCCGACCGTAGATCTCTTCATCATTCTCGGGCTTCAGATCTTTAACTCATCAAGCACCTCAGGTTTCATTTCATGAACTAGCAACAAGGCAAAATCCCAGTCGCGGGATGAAAGGCCTAACCACAGTTAGACTCCGCGAACACACGACCACTCATCGCCAAGTCGCCAGACCAACTAGGGAACTGCCAAATCATCCCACAAACCTATGACAAGAAGAAAATTTGTCAGGCCGCTAAACTTTATCCACTCCGCCAACCACGACGCCTGATACCACCTATCACAACACCATTCGTTGAATACCGCCCCGTCACCAACACCGAACCCACGCTCTGCAAACCTAAGATCGAACGGCGGTCGCATGATCGCAAGGGAGAGGAAAATTCCTCACGATCATGCGGCAACCGTAGATCTCCCACATTGTCACTCCGCTTAAGAAATACCAGGCCCACCATCTAGCGACATATTGACTGTGGAAAGCTTAACTGCCCGCTAGGTCACCAGATGCTGGGGACTTAACCGCCAGGATTTAGCGACCAAAGAAAATCGTAAGTCACCAGGAGAAAACCAACCGCCAGGCAACTAAACACAATGAAAAGCTGGGACCACGTGGAGAGGTGGCAGGCAGTCGCTGTAATACCTCAAAAATGGACTATAAGTTCATTAACCTCCTACATCTACAAATCAAACGAAATCAATATCGAAGTCCTAATCTAAGGCACATCTAAACATCATCAAATCATAATTGATTATCTTAAATTTTGCATAGGGGAATATTCCTAGCAATTTTCCTAATTATCTTAATTATCTTTAATTTAATGATTATTTGGCGATAAATCACATTTATCCTAAGTTTGATTAATTGAATATTTTCATATTTAATTAATTAGATTTAATATCTTTCCACTTAAAAGTGTAATTAAATTTAATTCTATCTATTATTAATTATATTATTTAATTTTGACAATAAATCTAATATCCTATGAATAATTGATTAAATTCTTATTTAATTGATTAAAGCAGGTTGTCATTATTTAATAATATAGTTTTTAATAAACGTTTGATAAAATAGTTAATTAACCCATAAATTAATTATTTTATTTCAAAAATCAGTTAAGTTGAGAATAAATCACTTTATTTATTTATTAAATCATAATTATCCATGCGCACATTCAAGGACCAGTTAAACTCAAAATGGAAAATCAATGCAAGTTGTTAGCTTTTTGAAACTCAACATCTTTTTGAGTTTTAAAGTTGATCTAAACTTCTAATTCGAGTTGAACTGTGCTTTTGTATGATTTTCGTGACTTAATTATGTTTATTTAAAAATAACTCAAAAATCAAGCTGAGTTATTTGAGTGATTTATGACTTTTTTTCATACACCTCCAAAGCCCTGGATTTCTATAAAACCAAGGCTTAGCTCTTCATAATTCATCCACAAATTTGCACAATCACGCTAGAGAATTGGAATTGGGAAAATCAAAGCTTTTGCGAATCGACACCTTTGTGAGATCAATTTCAAATTCATAGCTTTCATATTATTGTTAGAATTTTCATTCTCATATCATATCATTTCTAGATTAGCATTGCATATCAATTTTCATATTAGCATAGATTCATATCAGTTTTTCATATCATTCATATTGCATAGAAAATATCAAAAAAAAAAAAGATTAATTGCATTCAAATCTTTCGTTTAGGTGTCGTCTAGGTCATTGATCTCGATAGCAATATGAGAACATTAATCTCGCACCTACTAGAAGGCAGTAAATCGCTTGGTTAAATTAGATTTCAATTTTGCACGATTTTGATTTTTGCTAACCTCTAATATTTTACTAAAGTGTTGTGTCTACAGATCAGGTACAATTTTCACACACACATTTCTGGCGCCCACCGTGGGGCAACCCACCTTTACATGCTAGTTTTGATTTTTTTGGGGAGCTAAAACCCTAAAGTTTCAAAGATTTAATTTTATCTCTCAAACGGCTTGGAGTTTTTCTCTGAAATGTTTTTTGCAGGTTGGACATATATCAGAGAAACTACAGTACAAAATTTAAAATTTTCTGAGATGTTTTGAATTTTTAATAATTTTTTTCTTGAAATTTTAGAAAAAATGATGCAAATCAGCATATTTTTTGGAAATTTTTATATTTTCGGAATGCTCTTTAAATTCTACAGGGGGTCCATTCTTTATATTTTAAATTTGGACACAATATAATAGCTCAAATAGTCAATTTACAAAAACTGGTCTATTTTGATAAAAATGGGTCTCTAGGGCACAAATGAAGAGATTTTTCTAAAATTTTTACATTTTTAGAAAGCTCTCTATTTTTTAGCAGGGGTCTCTATTTTGAATTTCTATTTTTGTGGCCAAAATCATTAAAACAAAATCAGATCTTGTTGACTAGGTCAAATGCAACAAAAAAAATAAAGTTTTGTGATGGGTATGCACTTATTTTTTTACATGGTTCAATGAATGATATGAGTTGTCATTTGGGTTAATTGTTAGTTATTATTGCTAATAATAATTGATTTTTAGAGCTAACCCTATGGTTTTCATAAGTTGAATATATGTTGCATATCTTGTTTGCTTGTTTGCTTGTTGGAGAGTTCGTCACTTGCTTGCATGGAAAAGCTCAACAAGAATTGCTAAAAATTAGGTAAAATCTACTAAGCACGTTGCAAGGATCCTAGGTAGTCTCTTTCATCTAATAACATTTCTATTTGGACTTAAAATAAATCTCTTATGTGTCTGGCTTGTGTGCATCTTTTCATGCTTTTGTCTATTTCTACACACTTGCATAATTGATACTAGGTTGTGACCCCTTAAGGATTCATTAAGTAGTCTTAGATACTTGTGATTGATCTTGATTGCTATCTTGGGTTATTGGACTCGCTAGTTCGCCAGCCCATCATTCCACCCCGTGGTTGCAATCTCAGTGCCATAAAGGGGAGGGGTCAATAGGATAGAAGCGTTAAGTGTTCCACTTGGCAACCCTTTTGTGCTTTTAGGAACTCACTTGTTTTGTAAGTTGAGGACTCATTTTTAGCTTGTGTGAGGTGTTAAGTGTTCCACCTTTTGGACTCATCTCATATTCTCTTTAAGCGTTAAGTGTTCCTCTTTCTTCTTTTTGGATACTTTTGGTAGATTTGCTTTTGGAAACATACATCTGTGCTCACATAGTAATTAGGCCCTATGAACACTATTCATGATTCTTGAGAGATTGGATTCCTAGTGAAATCCTCCTTAATGATAGAATCCTTGTAGGTAGGGAGGATACTTAGTGCATTTCACATTCAACTCAGTTAGTGCATCTTCTCTTATTGATCGATACATTCTCTCCCAAGAGAGGTTGATAGATCACGTGGGGTTGACATCATGAGCTTTGGTGAATCAAAATTGGTTAGTGCATCTTCCCTTATTGATTGATACATTCTCTCTCCAGAGAGGTTGATAGTCACCTTTAGAGAGGGTTAACTATAGTGGACAATCCCTTCATAGGGAAAACTGCATTGATGAAACCTCAAGTGCTAATAGCCATTTTCATCGTGGTAGTGACAGCCACTATATAAATGTCCTTGTGGAAGAAATCTCCACGGGTATGGTTCATTGTTGGGTTGTCAAATCTCCCTAGCAGCTCCTGAAGATTAAGTTCTCAGACTATGTCAAAACCCTGGTGCACTGGGATTGGAGTTCACCCCTTTGGATCATAAAAGTTGCAGAGTCAAACCATTACTAAAAATGCTAGCGAGGCCAAATTTTCATTTTATAGGGTATATGTGCGTTATTGCAAAACATTTTTGGAACATACACAATTAGCACTTCTGAGGATTATAATGAATAAGTCACTTGATTGTTCATGCGCAAGGTTGCTTTTGCCCTTGTTCATTGTTTTCAGACATGCTTGAAATCATGTGCTTGCTATTTTGCATGCTTGTTTATCTATCTGGTTACTAAAAATGAACAAACCTGTTACAATCCTCAAATCTAGACATTGAAATTTGCAAACGATTCAAAACTGAAAACTCAAAATTTGCAAAATCTAAAGTAAAATTCTTTTATGTAGTCAAAAGTCATCTCAGGAGGTCAGAAAGTCATATGAGTTTTCTCAAAGTGTCATTTCATTACAACCCATCTGTCGTATGATTGAGTACTCAGTGTCGTACGAGTTTTCATGCCAGCAAATTCTCAAAGTCAAAATCTTGCAACTGTCGTATGATATTGTCAATTGTCATTTCATTGCTACCCAACTATCGTATGATTGAGTACCTAGTGTCGTACGAGTTTTCATGCCAGCATATTTCAAAAAGTTAAATCCTACTTGCAACTATCGTACAAGTTTTTCAACTATCATTTCATTGCCTACCAACTGTCGTATGAGTCTACAGAAAGTCATTTGGGAAAATTTTGAAAAGTTGTCAGAATTGCCAGATATTTAGCTTTTTCAGCCTATTTCTAGAATCTATCGAACAAATCATTGTGTCAAGAACAGAGCAATAGCTATTGAGAATTAGTACACATGTCTCAAAGAATCAGTACACAAGAGGAAGAAGCTCTAATCACCGCTACGATGAAGCAGCTGCAAGCTATGCAAGTCCAGCTTGACAAACTTGAGAAAGAAAAGGAACCTAAAGAGTTCTCCATGGAAACTCTATGCTCTTTTCCATTTAATAAAGACTTGTACATGTCACCATGCCCTCTGACAAAATGTGAGCAACGTGACAACCCTTATGATACCTCTTCCACAGAGAGTGACACATCAAGCTTTGGAGACTATGATGACTATGATGATAGACAATGTAATGATACCTATGACACCTCTGTTCCTAAGAGTCCTCCTCATCATGTGTTCCTACTTACTACAAATAGGCCGTCACATTGGATAGATCATGATGGTGATCCATATGATTCTAATTTTGAAAGAGACTTTGATGGCTTTTGTGGACAATACCTTGATTATGATCCATCTACTACTGTTGAGGACTATAAAATGCATCGTGCTAGCTTGAAGCATCAATATTATAAGAATCCTTCTCCTAAGGACTCTCCTGCTAAAAATAAAGATTACACTCTCAAGAAAGATCATTTTAATGTTGGATCTTTGTCTTGTGATGGTTCCCTTCCATCCCCTACTTCCTCCAATACCCATACATTTCCTAAAGCTTTCGAGTCTTTCAAATCTTTCACAGAACCTTCATCTGACACAAGCCCTGATACTTTTCATGCGGTTCCCTATAGTTATCCTCCAGGGCTACCTCTTAAAGAAACTCAAGCTAACCTTCACTTGCTGCAAATACTTTCAAGAATGATAAACCTAAAGAGCCTAAGTCTTCATATGCTATAATCCCTACTTCAGCTAGTCCTCCACCATCTCTTCCAAAGTCATCCATATAATCCCAACATGCTTCCTTGTCCTTAGAAGTGGCTTCATGTCAAGAGGACTCTAAAAATGATAAAGAAAAGAACATAAAGAAAGATCAAGATCAAGAACCCTCCATGTCATCCACTCCTTTTCCCGATGTCTCTTATCCACTTCATGGTTTTTTTGATCCTACAGCCCCTTTTTCATGCATTCCACCATGTCTTAAGTCTTCTCCTAAGAAAGATCAAGCTACTACTTACACTGTTGAGCTTATTGACAATCAAAATAACCTTACTACACTTTCACTTTCCAAAGATGATACTTCCATTAAGGTTGGTAAAAATGGTGTTGTTCCTTCCAATGTTAAGCCTATTGAAAATCAAGAGAAAAATTATGAGCTTATGCTATCCAAAGATCATTGTCAAGATCAAAGTCTTCCATCTTCTTATTCTACCACTCCATGTTCGCTTCCACTTTCTACTCTTCCTAAGTCTTTGCAAGCTTTGAACAATCCTATCAAAGAAGGTGCTCATATTCAAGATGTCCACGGTTCTATTGAAAATTCTAATGCTCACTCTAAAGATGCTGATATCCTTGGTTGTCATATAAATGCTGATGAACTTATTGATTATCCTTTTGTATCTTCCATGTCCATCCTTGGACCTCTTCCACCACTACTAAAGGCTTCACGTCTACCTTCCATCTTGGTTCCTTATGTCCCTTCACTTTCCCCTCCTAACTCTCCTAATTCACCATCCATCTTGGGTCCTTACGTCCCTCCATCTCCCATTTTTCCTCAAGATCAACATAGATGCATACCCTTGAATCCTTTTCATCCACCCACCCATCTAAACCAGTCATATCCTTCTTCTTCCACAAGTCCCAAGTCTTTTGGAAGTAACTTGAATGTTCAATACAAGAAAAAGAAGCAATACAAGAATCCATCGAAAAGAGAAGATCACCATGTCTCCTCTAAACGACATGGAGGCATAAAGTCAAAAGAGATATCTAAGAAAAAAATTGCGAGACAAGTATGGGTTCCAAAATCTATCATTGAAGATATTCTCTCTAGATCATCAAAAGGAAATAAAAAGCCAACGGCTATATGGATTCCAAAGTCTCTCTTGAAAGAGTCTAGTGTTGAGCAAAAAGTAAAGTTGACATTCAAGCTTCCAAAAGCTTCCACTTCATCTTCTTCCAAAAATATTCTTTCATTCCATGCACCTAAACCACAACCTCTGCTATCCATTCACCATATTCCTTCATGTATTCCTTCATTCATGATTCTTCCATCCTCTCACCACCCTTCAAGGTATGTGTTGACGTTGATCTTGCCTTCCTTTCCACCTACCCTTTTACAATCCTTCCATGCATTATCCTTCTACCTTCTATCATTTTTTCTCATTTGCCTATTCCTCCTATCTTCCAACCTCACTCACTTTACATAAAACCTTATCCTCCATTTTTCTCTTCCATCTCCCTTTCCCTATCAGCATCTTTGAGCATATCATTTGAATCCTTGGTATATCATGGTTTATCCTTTCAAGGAGCACTATCTAAAAAGCTTGCCTTCTTCCAAAAATTCAAAAGGAAATGAAAAATTAAATTAAATTAAAAATGTGCCTGGTGAAAACTTGGAAATAGGTGTAATACCCCAAAATTGGCACCTATTTAATTTCATCAATTTTGGTGCATTATCTCGATTTTACATCACCAAAGTCCTAGTTCCCTAGGCAATTTTCTCTCTCATATCTGACTTAATTTGACTTGATGTCAATTGCAAAGACCATAAATTTGCAATAATCAAACACTAAAATTAATTCCTAACTCTCTTTGACTTTATTAGCTAAATTATCTCTATGATACATTAAATTAATTGTAAAGTCCTATGTGCTTTAAATTAAATTAAATCAAACCACCCCCTTTAGCTAATTACACATCAAAAAAGAATTAATTAATTGCTTGTTATTTGAATGGACACCTTTTCTTGAATTAATAATTTGAGATATTTGAAAGGTCCTCATGTGGCATTTTCCATTCTTTTAATAAAGTAATTCATGCTTATTTGTCCCAAAAGGGATATGAAGGGTCAGGAGTTTTGAATCAAGAAACTCTTCCTCCTCCTCTTGGCTCTTCTATTTATTTGGGCTCTTTTTCTTCATTAGGGCAAATTTTTGAGAGCATCCTTACTATAGCATTTTTTTTAGTCTCATATCTCATTATTTTCAAAGCTCTTTTATTGCATTATCTAGTTTAATTTCTCATATTAGTGTAATTGCATTTCACATTTAGATTAAATTTGCTTACTTGTTCTTAGTCTAATATCATCTTTATTTCAAAATCAAATAAAAATCTGCATTTCATATTTCTTTCAAAGTTTTCTAGATTAATTGCATTCATTCTTAGCTTAGTTTCATTTTTCTCATATTTTCTTTCAAATCCTCCATTGTTGAATTGGTCTCCCAGCTGTTGGCTCTCGTCCTGAGAGTATTCAAACACCCCATTCACATAGGAGGCAACAGGTCGCCTCACCATGGAATTTGGATTGAGTTCTTCATACTCTCTCCCGAATTCTATCAATTGAATAATGACCATGTTGTGTTGTGCCTGATTTAGAGGTCACATTCAGTCACATACATTTTGGCACCCACCATGGGGCACAAAAGATCAATTTCTGGCCTCATTCTTGATTGGTTTTTCAATTTTAGTGTTGGTTTCAAACCTTGTACGGCCATGTAAAGTCTGAAAACCTTATAATATAGTAATGGATGGATAGAATGATGAATTATATTTCTCATTATTTTGGTTTGGTTCATTTTTATAAAGAAATGAATAAGTTATGATCATTTTGGTGAAAGTGGGTATTTACAGATTTGAGATTCTCTGAATACAGTCAGATTGAAATGTCTAGTACAGATAAATTATGAAGAATAAAGATCTCTAATAATATTCATTGGAAAGATACATGAATTAGCTTTCATTTCCTTTTTGTTTGAGTCATTTTTATGCATATTTGTGAAAGTTATGGGTATTTGAGTGAAAACTAGTTTTTAACAATTTGCATTAGAGTTGCAGGCAATGATTTGCTCTTAGAAAATGATTTATGAATGGAAAAAATAAATAGCTTACATATTTGGAAACTAGATTCATTAATAGTTACTATGAATTTAGTTTGGTTTCATTTGGATTATTTTTGAGAAAGATATGATATTCCCTAGACAGGGCTTGGTGTTTTAAATCTGATTTATGACAGAAAAAATGCAGTCTAAAAAGGTTATTGGTTGAGGAACCAAATGGAATCATAAGACCTTGTGATTTTGGGAAATGGTAGTTCTTAATGTTGGCTAAAAACTTAATTCTTTCCAGAAATTTTAATATTGTGATTTTATGGGTCAAATAAATCAATCTTTAAAGACTGTCTTGAAGACAACAATATTACATATCTTACGGTTTGTCATTGATTTGTCTTGATTCTATACTTTCGGATGTGTGCTAAATGTTGGATTGCAGATCTTTGGACTTAAGGTGAGTTCTTAAAATCTCTATAACACTTAGTTTGGGCATAAAATCAATCTCTCATGTGTTTGGTTTGAGTGTTACATGCTTTCATAGAACACATTTTTAATGCTCTTAATGGGAAATGAATGAACATAGCTTTTCTTTCATACAAGTTTATGTAAGTGAATGCTTGTGTTTAAACCATAAGTAATTCTTGGTTCCAATATCAAATATCTCATTGAGTGATTGAGGGCATGGATTCATTCCTTGTTTACATGAAGAGTTAAATGCACCACTTTGTGGCTCACTTCATGTTTACTTAGAAAGTTAAATATTTCATGATTCAAACCCTCTTGCACTTATGAGTAGTATTGATTAGCAGTCTTAGATTACTTGTGATTGATCTAGATTGCTATCTTGGGATATTGGACTCGCTAATCCACCGGCCCCTCATTTCCACCCTGTGGTTGCAATCTCAGCTCCACATTAAAGGGGAGGGGTCTATAGGAAAGAAGTGTTAATTGTTCCACTAGGCAACCCTTTTGTGCTTTTTGGAACTCACTTGTTTTCTAGGTTGTGGACTCGTTTGTAGCTTATGTGGGGTGTTAAATGTTCCACCTTGTGGACTCACCTCATATTTTCTTTAAGCATTAAGTGTTCCACCTTTAGTGTTTTTCAATACTTTTTGATAGAGAATTACTTACTTTTCATTTTTTTAGAAGGCCTGCTTGGGGATTTCATCACCTCAAGGGACGACCTTAACTCTCGTGTTCCGGTGGAGTATAAATATCGGGAGGTGAATCCAAAGACACCTCTCTTAGGAATGAGTTAGATTTCACTCTTGGCTAAGCCTCAAAGAACTTTATACCTTTGAGAAGTGAAGGAGGAGATTTGGGTTACCGTCTCCCCCCGGCTGTGTGATTTCAAATTCTTCTCATCTATGGATTCGTGCCTCATGTACCTTGCATATATCAAGGACTCCCTTTAGAAAATCCATGTATATCCTTGTAGACAACTTGCTAGGATGTTGTTGTGTTTTAAGTGTCTGCTAAAACATTCTCAAGAACATACACAAGTAAGGTCCTTAGGGAGTAGAAATACTAAGTCACTATTCCTGTTCGTGCGCAAGGTTGCTTTGTCCCTTGCCCATTGCTTGAAGACTGTTTGCTTGAACTCCTTGATTGTTGTCTTATGTGCTTGATCAATGACATAAATCTGATCTACCTTTTTGTCTGTGATCTATTTTTCTATTTTCCTATCGTTCACCATCAGAAACTGGTTGTCTTGAGTTAGGAATTGATCGATCTTTGCTTTAACTCATATTGTCTCTCATTAGTCTACCTTATCTCTTTATGCCTCTTGTACCTTGCATTGCAATTGTCTTATCTCAGCTATTCTAGCCATCTCTTTTTGACAATTCATACCAGGTTCATCTTGCATCTTGGCTGTTCTAGCCATTTATCTCCTTTCATTATCTTTGAGACAGAGTCTAGCTTTATCCCAAATCTTTGCTCGTTACATCTTCATTTATGACTGTCACGACTCGAAGTGGCAAGACTTATCCCGTTCAGAATACTGATCAAGATCAAAGTAAACCTCATAATCAAGACATAGGTCATTCCAAATTTGTTATGAAATCTGAACTTCATGAGGAATCCTCACATTCTTCATCATTCCAAGAGTATTACAATCCATTGTTTCAGATACAGTCTGACTTACTATTTCAAGAATATTATAACCCATTGTTTGAAGACCAGCAAGACTCTGAAGGGTCACTTTCTAAAATTAAACCTATTGATCCTTTTGAACCTATCAACTCTTTCACGATCTCTCATAATACTACCAACAAGATGGGAGATCCAAAACCTTCAAAGTTGGTTTTCAATCTTAGCTCTAACATGCCAAAACCTTCAAAGTTGGTTTTCAATCTCAGCTCTAACATACAAATGATCAAAGCCACTGAGAAGGCTATGACAGAAGCTCAACCGTCTTCCTGATTTGCTAGAAACAAACCTTGGATCTCTCACTATGACATGATCATTGCTCCAGGGAGCGAGGATACTCCTAAACCCAAAACTCCCTTTATCTTGTGAGGCCCTGCACCTCCCTCTTATAACTACACAAAATCTCCAGCTTGTGCGAATGCTATCCCTTGATCTCATGCAAAGATTGTTCTCAAAGGTCCCGAAACTTCGACATCTAGACCAAAACTATCTATGGATAAAGCCCTCACTAAGGAAAACATCCCCAAAGATCTCAATCTCGACCAGTTTCAATCTATGGTGGGTCATTTGACCTCACCTCATTATTTATCATTCTCTGAGGAAGATTATCACTTGCTGAGCCACCCGCGTAATGCTCTCCTGCACACTAAAGTTATGATAGGCCCCAAGAGTATCCCCTGCATCCTCATTGACAATAGTGCTAGCCTAAATACTTGCTCTGCTAAGATGCTTACCCAAGTGACAAATAGCTTTGTTCCCGCTAACAGAGAGTCCACTGAGTTCTATGATGCTAAGCTAAAAGAAATAGAAAAGACCTTGAAGATCAAAGATATTGGCATGGGGGAATATCAGATTGAGTCCATCTTGTCACTGACAGCTCTCCCCATATCTCCACATTCCTATGAAGAACCCTCTGAAGATAGATTTGGTATTGGCTATCAGAGTGATGAGCTTGACCAACCTAGCTATAGCTTTCACTCATGCAAGGATTCAAATAATGAAGAAACATGGATTCAGCCTATGACATATGAAAGACCTTTGAATGATCAAAATTTTGATTCAGACTACCAGAAAGAGTCTTATCTACCTTCTCAAGTGCTTCAAGAACATGATCTTGGTCCTCACCAGGAGGATTTTATACACTCTACTGAACAGATTTCTACTACTACAGCTACTACTGAATATGTCATTGCCTCTAATGGCACACATACTGATTGGGAGCAACTGTTGGACACTTCCCTTATCTTTGGTATGCCTCAAGGTATGCCTATTCTAGATTGTTCTACTACTTCTACTGTTGAACAGACTCCTACTGCTGCCAACTCCAATGGCACATATACTGATTGGGAGCAATAGTTGGATGCTTCCCTTAACTTTGGCATGCCTCAAGGTATGCCTATTCTAGATTGTTCTACCACTTCTACTATTGAACAAAATCCTACTACTGCCGATTCCAATGATACACATTCTAATTGGGAGCAACTGCTAGATGCTTCCCTTATCTTGGGTATGCCCTGGGGTATGCCTACTCTAGATTGTTCCACCACTTCTGCTATTGAACAGACTCCTACTATTGCCAACTCCAATGGCACACATACTGATTGGGAGCAACTGTTGGATGCTTCCCTCCTCTTGGGTATGCCTCAAGGTGTGTCTATTCCAGATTACTTTGCTGCTTCTACTACTAAACAAGATCCTACTATTGAAGAAACACTTCCTATGTTAGATGACAACAATGAAGAAAGTCTACCTCCGACTATGTCTCTAGCTGAATGGGACTCCATATCAGATGCTACTACAGAGATACCAGTTGATGCTATGCACTTATATGCTAGTCTTAACAACTCAGAAAGAGGAGAAAGTTATTATCCTCCAAATCAAGCTATTAATGATGATCCTTTCCACCCTCCTGTGGAGATCATTCCTATGGCTCCTAGGCCATCTACTCCGAGCTATACTCCTACTACTCCAGCAAATCATGGGTATGTAAGACCCCATTCTGTTACAGCTTCATGGAATATTGGAAGATCCAAAATTGAAATGGTTCCTATTCATGCACTCTTACCACCTGAAAGGGGACCTGACTCTTGGAATAGACCATCTTGGTTAGGCTCACATAATATTCCTCCAAACTTATCTGAATCTTTTAAGATGACTCACAATCAACAACACTCTATGGAAGATTACTTTCTTGATCTACTTGATGCATTCATGAATGATGAGGATGATACTGATATATTTGCACTTGAGCCCATCCCATCGATTTCTCTTCCCCCTTCATCTCCCAGAAAAGTGGCTCATCCACTTCCATTTCCACCTCTCCACCTGAACTAGTCATATAAGCCTCTTTCATCCATCATTCCTGAGTCTTTTGGAAGTAACTTGGATGTGCAACATAAAAATAAAAATAATGAGAATCCACTTATATCTCAAGGTCACCATGTCCCATCTAATCGACATGTGACTATGAAGAAAGGAAAGAAACAAAGGTGTTCAAAAGACCGCAAAGGTCCTCAAAAAGAAGAAGACAATCAAAAGCCAGAAAATAAAATAAAAAATGGATCTCGAAATCCATTCTATAGGCATTGTCATCAAAAGCACCTCAAAGTAAAGAAGAAAAAATTCAAAAGCTATGTGGATTCCAAAGAAAGAAAAAATCAAAGTTGTCATTCGAGCTTCCAAAATTCTCATGCTTCCCTCCATTCCATCACCCTTGCCTCTCATACTTTACACTCTTCACTCCATCTTGCCTTGTACCAAAGTGCATATTAGCATCTCCTCATTGCTAATGACATGACTAAGAGAAATCTAGAATGTACTCTTCCTAAGTGTTTAGAGCGTGGGAAATTCGACAAAGAGTTAAGGTGTGTCCATGAGGATATTTGTGGGTCTCACTTAAGTGATCTTTCCTTGACTATTGGACACTACTGGTTGGCTCTCCTGTTACTGCTACAACATCTGGTTCTAATTCTGCAACTTCTCAGCTGGCTACTACTACAAATGACCATGTTTCCAAAGATCACCACTGAAGGAGAGAAAATCAAAGAGCCTATCAACGCTCTTCATTTGAAGAAGTTCTACAACTGACATTCTCAATATGCTCATGTACATACTTATTGGTCCTGAAAAAAGTCCTAAAAATTGCAAAATGTCTTGAAAAAATGATCATCTTAGTGAAAACTTGGCAAACAGGCGCTTTGATGTATCTATTATCCTAGTGAAAACCTGGTAAACAGGTGCCTTGATAATACAAAAAAAATAGAAAATGTGAAAAATACAAAAAAAATGAAAAGATCAAAAATACAAAAAAAATGAGATATTCAAAAAAAGAGAAAAAAAGAGAAAAGTACAAAAAAATTGAAAAAGAGAAAAATGTGCCATTGATGAAAACCTGGTAAACAGGCATCATGGTAGCAAAAATAGAATCTCTGCCAAGATGGTGAAAACCTGGTAAATAGGCATCTCTTGTTTTCCTAAAGTAACATCTAATCTCAACGTCGCTTGGCTCTTAGTTTCCTGCTCTAGTTTCCTTCCTTTCCTGCTTTAGTTTGTTTCCTGCTTTGGTTTGCTAGCTCATGCCTTGCTTTCAGTGTCTTCAAGATTTTGCTCGACTCTTCATAGATTGGAACTGGTTCACACTTCTAGGCACCTGCTTGGTCTAGGGGGCATTGTCCTATCGCTTTCAAAAACTCTTTTGAGCATTGGTCACCAGTGGTTCCCACTATGCCTGCCTGCGGATACCTAGCTTTCGTTCGATCTCTCTTCTTCAGGATTTCTCCCTTATATCAATCACCAGTGATTCTCACTATGTCTGCCTACTATCATTATCTCATTGAGACTTCGAATGTTATCTTTCCGAATTGACTTCAAACCGCTTGAACATGAACTTAAACTGAAACTAAAACTAAATGTGTGTTCCTTTGAGACATGTTGAGCTTTGTTTTCTTTGAGTGCTTGTTTGTTTGCTTTGCTTTTTTGCTTTCTATTTGTTGGTTTAGTTCCAATGATCCAAAGAATTCATTTAAGAGGGGTGTCCATCTGTAAGAGCCTCTATCTCATATTGGATGGCCATGCATACCTCAACTCCTTTTATATGGACGCCTTGGTGAGGTTGGTTCTTCTCCTTGTTTGTTTTGAGTGACTTCTTTTGCTACATTTGGAATTGCTAACGCTCGTCTTGCTAAGTGAACGTAGGGGTCACTGCGAGCACTCTTTGGCAAAAGAAAGATCTCTCGCATGTTTGGTGTGTTTGTTCGCAAGAGACATTCAGGTCATTCTAGCATTTATGCTCTAATGCTTATGTTAACTTGCTAGATTAAAAGGAATAGGTGTTCAGGTCATTCTAGCTTCTTGTGCCTTAATGCTTACACCTCATTCCGACAAATTTAAGACTTATGTCATATTCATATTCTCATGTTGGGGAGAATTGTATGGCATCTTGTGATTGTCCCATGCTTAAATGAACTCAATGATGATAAATACGATAAGTCCAACAGCTGAGTCCAAAGGATTGCATTTGTTCATCCTAGGCCTGCATTTAGACTTGCATCTTTCATTCTAGGCTTGCATTTGGAGCACTTTCTTGTTGCTCTCTTGATTGCTTTCTTCTGGATCTACTTCATCACAAGTTCTCATCTTTTGTCCCAGTCTCATCTTGGCTGCATCCTTTTTCGGGATCGAAATCAAAATCTGACATCTCTAAGTGGCTCAAAATTGCGTTTTAAATATTGGACTCCTTCTGGATTAGATGCTTGTGCACTCAGCCTTCTGGTGTCATCTTCTTGCTAGATCCTCATCTTTGCATCATATTTCTCAAATCTTTGCTTCTTTTCATCAAGTCAACTCAAGTCAAATTTAGTCAACCATGGTCAACCTAGTCAAACTTGGTCAACAAGACCTCTGCTTTGCTCCAATTTGCTTCTGTAGCTTCGTGACTCTAGTCTAATTGCTTTTTCTCTGCAATCTCTTGTTGTTTATCATCCTTCTGACATGTCATCTTTCAATTTCACTCCCGAGGGGGCAGGATGATTACATCATTTGAATCTTGTCGAATCTATTCTTGAATCAGTCTGATTTGAATCATCAGTTCTCATCACTAGGGGCATCTTGATGCCTCGCATCTTGTTATCTTATCATCTATATCTTAGGTATCTGAGCAATCTAACTCGGATCCTCAAGGATCACTCTTCATTCTGGAGATGGTTCTTGAAATCTTTTGGGTATTGGGGCAATCTAACCCTGATTCCTGGGAGTCAAGCTTCGTTCTGGAGATGACTCTTGAAATCTCTTCTAAGACCGTTATCTGGGCAATCTAACCTGGGTCTCAAAGGACTAAGCTTCGTATTGGGGCAATCTAACCCTGATTCGGAGATAGTCCTAAATCTGCATCTTCATCAATTGGTATTGGGGCAATCTAACCCCGATTCTGGTTCTCTTCTAAGACCGTTGTCTTCGCAATCTAACTTAGACTTTGAAAATTCTCATCATCTGTCACTTCAGACTATTCTTTGAATCAACACGTTGTTCACACATCAATTCAAAGAGGGGCAAATGTAATACCCCAAAATTGGCACCTATTTAATTTTATCAATTTTGGTGCATTATCTCGATTTTACATCACCAAAGTCCTAGTTCCCTAGGCAATTTTCTCTCTCATATCTGACTTAATTTGACTTGATGTCAATTGCAAAGACCATAAATTTGCAATAATCAAACACTAAAATTAATTCCTAACTCTCTTTGACTTTATTAGCTAAATTATCTCTATGATACATTAAATTAATTGTAAAGTCCTATGTGCTTTAAATTAAATTAAATCAAACCACCCCCTTTAGCTAATTACACATCAAAAAGGAATTAATTAATTGCTTGTTATTTGAATGGACACCTTTTCTTGAATTAATAATTTGAGATATTTGAAAGGTCCTCATGTGGCATTTTCCATTCTTTTAATAAAGTAATTCATGCTTATTTGTCCCAAAAGGGATATGAAGGGTCAGGAGTTTTGAATCAAGAAACTCTTCCTCCTCCTCTTGGCTCTTCTATTTATTTGGGCTCTTTTTCTTCATTAGGGCAAATTTTTGAGAGCATCCTTACTATAGCATTTTTTTTAGTCTCATATCTCATTATTTTCAAAGCTCTTTTATTGCATTATCTAGTTTAATTTCTCATATTAGTGTAATTGCATTTCACATTTAGATTAAATTTGCTTACTTGTTCTTAGTCTAATATCATCTTTATTTCAAAATCAAATAAAAATCTGCATTTCATATTTCTTTCAAAGTTTTCTAGATTAATTGCATTCATTCTTAGCTTAGTTTCATTTTTCTCATATTTTCTTTCAAATCCTCCATTGTTGAATTGGTCTCCCAGCTGTTGGTTCTCATTCTAAGAGTATTCAAACACCCCATTCACATAGGAGGCAATAGGTCACCTCACCATGGAATTTGGATTGAGTTCTTCATACTGTCTCCCGAATTCTATCAAGTGAATAATGACCATGTTGTGTTGTGCCTGATTTAGAGGTCACATTCAGTCACATACAATAGGCACCTTGGTAGAAAAATTAAAGAGAAATAAATTCATCCTATGGTGAAAACCACTCCCTTGTGGTGCCTTGGATAAGTACCATGATGAAAACCTGGCAATCAGATATCATGCATAGTTCTTCTACATATTTCATCCATTTCATCTTCTCTCTTTGATCTTGACAAGGTTGACCTATACATGAACATTTGGCTATTTTGTGAGCTATCTTATGATGATCTTGCTTTCATTCCTTTCATGTTTAGCCTTCATGTCTATTTTCCTCCATTCATTCTAGCCTTTCACTATCATTTTCCCCTTTGGTCTTGATCTAAGAAAAAAAGAGTAAAACACGATGCTATGAAGCCTCTTGACATGTCTACTCCTTTGGAATGCATCCTTTCCTACTCTTGCATTATGATTTTGTGACTTATCCTATGCTGGCCTTTTATTGCTTGTCCAAATACACTTTACATGACAATTTTTCCCTAGCTTGAGTATTCTCTTCCACCAGCTTGCCAATCCCTCTTATTCTCCACCTTGCTAGACATTGGGACTGCACAATATGATCTTACTTGGGAGTTTGCAATGGAAAAAGATGTTATCAAGTATACCAAGTATCAGATTAAGTATCAAAACCAGTATCAGAACCAGTATCAAAAAAAGTATCAAAACAAGTATCAGAATCAGTATCAGAACAAGTATTAGAACCAGTATCAGAATTAGTATCAGAACAAGTATCAGATCAAGTATCAGAACTCCCACTGGGGCTACACCTTTCACTTTAGTTTATGGGTTTGAAGTGGTACTGCCTATTGAGGTTGAAATCTCATCACTCAGAATCAGAATGCATGGACTTGTCACTGATGATGACTATAGAGTGTCTAGGTTACAAGAACTGGAACTACTAGATGAGCGCAGACAAGCAGCATATGATCATCTCAAAGTATATCAGAAGAGAATGTCTAGAGGCTACAACAAGAAAGTCAGACACAGAGAATTTCAAGTTGGTGATCTAGTTTTGAGAGAGAATCTTAAAAATCAATCATATCGAGAATGCAAGGGGAAGTTTGAACTCAATTGGCTGGGTCCCTTTGTAATCACTACTACTTTTGGCTCTAGTGCCTATCAACTCTCAATGACTGAAGGAGAATAGCTCTGAGAACCAATCAACATTCTCCATCTGAAGAAATTATATGCCTAAGGCATTCAGTCTATAGTAAAATGTCCTAAAAAAAATCTTAAAAATTTGAAAAATATCAAAAATTCAAAAACATTGAAAAATGAAAAAAAAAAAAAAAAAGTACCTTGGTGAAAACCTAGAAACAAGTGCCTTGGTAGCAAAAATAGAATCTCTGCCAAGATGGTGAAAACCCAGCAAACAGGCACCACTTGTTTCAAAATGCTCCATCTATCAACGCAATCTTGGTCTTTCCTAGCTTTCAGTCTTGCTTTAGTTTGTACATATCTCCTGGTTTGTTTCTGTATTTTCAATTTTTAAATAAGTCAGTTTGTACACCCCTCAACTCAAGCGTCCGTATCTTATCAATGCTTAACACTTGAGGGCAATCAATGTCATATCCTATGGTCTCCCATGTATTTGAGATGTGTCATATCCAATTAGAGTCCTTTTGAAGCTTCACATGAGTCAGTCTTGTCTCCAAAAAGGATTTTGCATCTACAACAACACAATCAACATCAAACTGAAAACTGAAAACAATCTATGCTTTTTTACATGCTTTTATCTCCTTCTATGCTTATTGATTCGCATTGAGATTTTTGCATATTGTGTCCCTTCGAGCCCTTCGATGATGTCCTTTATAGGATTTAGAGAGTGATGACTGGGGGCATAACCTTTTCTTTGTTTTCTTCTTGTATGTGAAAATCTAACAACTTTAGAAATTCTAGATTGAAACGGTGTCCAGTCAGAGCCTCTATCTTAAATTGGATGGCCATGTGTACCTTGACCATTGATACCCAGAATATTCAAGGAAGTTTGATCTAACTATTGTCTTTTTGAGTGAGTTCTTTCTCCTACTGTGAAACATGATCTTACCTAAGGATGTGAATGATAAAGGGTCACTAAGGGTAATTCACATTGGATTTAGAATGATCTCTTGGCTGTTTGATGTGTTTGTCATGCAAGGCGTATTCAGGTCATCATGACATTTATATTTTCAATGCTTATACAAATTTCTATATCAAAATGGACATGATATTCAGGTCATCTTGGTGTTTGTGCCTTGGTGCTTATATCTAATCTGTCATTCCAAAAATAAAATCAATATTCATATATCCATGTTTATTGACCAGTGGGTGTTGCATTGATTCTTGCGCATACAAATTGATATTCATATGTCTATGGTTTCATAGCTAGTGGGCATTGTATTGATTTATCTAGTTACCTAAAAGTTTAATGATGATAACAAATTGACATATGATCAGTGAGTAGGTCCTAGGTCTTAGGTTGCATTTCATTTTTCATGTCTCTTTGCATTTTGCATGTTTGCATGATCTCACAATGATTAAATGAATTTCAATGCTTAAACGATTCTTCAAATCGCATCTTCAAGTCTAACAAGAGTTGAATCTCACATGAAGGTTCCTCCAATGAAACAACAAGTAGAATCCTTCCTCGGGATCAAAATTCAAATCTGAGATCATTCATATTATTAACTACTTGCATATTCGACCTTCAATCATCACAGAAATCTAGTATTCAACTTAACTGATTATCTTACATCAAACTATCAAAATTTCAACTTGGTCAACTATGGTCAACTCATGGTTTCACCTAGTCAAACTTGGTCTTTTGGGACCTTCCAATGATGCAGAATGCATTCTTGAACATGTATAACCACTTTTCCAACCAATTAACATGCTTCTGAACTCTCAACGCTGACTTTTCTTGTCAAATTTCAATTTTAATCCCGAAGGGGGCATGGTATTGCACATCATTCAAAGTCTATAAATCAAATTCTATCAATCTTTCCTTAGTAATGAAAACAACAACCACGTCTAGTTATTGATTCATAAAAAAACCTCATCACTCGGAGCAAATCTATCATCACTTGGGGCATATCAGATTCATCAAGATCCATATCAATCTAGTATTCTCCTAATCTTGTAAACTGTATCAGTTTTTGCAACCATCAGATCATAGTGTTTTTTCCTTGGTTCTTCACCAACTGAAGGATTCAGATGTGATACCTACTAGTTTTGCTAAGACAATCAAGTCTAGAACCAGTCACTCACTTCTTTGCAATCCTAAGGTTTGGAATCAGGCGTTTTGACACTTTTTCACAATCATAGGTTCATTTGCTGTTATAGTGAACATTATCTTTGGTCATTCAGGACCTATTATCTTCATATCAAATCAATATCAATCAGCTTCTATCTCATATCAGTTATTAAACATCAATTTCATATCTTTATCAAACACAGACTGTCTTTGAACCACTGCACTTTGCACAGTAATTCAAAGAGGGGCAAAATGTAATACCCCAAAAATGGGCTATAAGTTCATTAACCTCCTACAGCTACAAATCAAATGAAATCAACATCGAAGTCCTAATCTAAGGCACATCTAAACATCATCAAATCATAATTGATTATCTTAAATTCTGCATCGGGGAATATTCCTAGCAATATTCCTAATTATCTTAATTATCTTTAATTTAATGATTATTTGGCGATAAATCACATTTATCCTAAGTTTGATTAACTAAATATTTTCATATTTAATTAATTAGATTTAATATCTTGCCACTTAATTGTGTAATTAAATTTAATTCTATCTATTATTAATTGTATTATTTAATTTTGACAATAAATCTAATATCCTATGAATAATTGATTAAATTCTTATTTAATTGATTAAAGCAGGTTGTCATTATTTAATAATATAGTTTTTAATAAAATTTTGATAAAATAGTTAATTAACCCATAAATTAATTATTTTATTTCAAAAATCAGTTAAGTTGAGAATAAATCACTTTATTTATTTATTAAATCATAATTATCCATGTGCACATTCAAGGACTAGTTAAACTTAAAATGGAAAATCAATGCAAGTTGTTAGCTTTTTGAAACTCAACATCTTTTTGAGTTTTAAAGTTGATCTAAACTTCTAATTCGAGTTGAACTGTGCTTTTGCATGATTTTCGTGACTTAATTATCTTTATTTAAAAATAACTCAAAAATCAAGCTGAGTTATTTGAGTGATTTATGGCTTTTTTTCATGCACCTCCAAAGCCCTGGATTTCTATAAAACCAAGGCTCATCTCTTCATAATTCATCCACAAATTTGTACAATCACGCTGGAGAATTGGAATTGGGAAAATCAAAGCTCTTGCGAATCGACACCTTTGTGAGATCAATTTCAAATTCATAGCTTTCATATTATTGTTAGAATTTTCATTCTCATATCATATCATTTCTAGATTAGCATTGCATATCAATTTCCATATTAGCATAGATTCATATCAGTTTTTCATATCATTCATATTGCATAGAAAATATCAAAAAAAAAAAGATTAATTGCATTCATATTTCATATCAGTTTTGCATTCAAATCATTCGTTTAGGTGTCGTCTAGGTCACTCATCTCGATAGCAATCTGAGAACATTAATCTCACACCTACTAGAAGGCAGTAAATCGCTTGGTTAAATTAGATTTCAATTTTGCATGATTTTGATTTTTGCTAACCTCTATGTTTTACTGAAGTGTTGTGTCTATAGATTAGGTATAATTTTCACACACACAGTCGCATGATCGCATGTCAGAAAAGTCTGACATGCGGCCATGTGATGGCCAATCAAAACACATCTCCACCTCCCCTCTGACACCGGGACCACCGCCCCCTCCAAACAAAATCAACGGCAGGCGCATGATTGCAAGGGGAAATAATATTCATTGCGATCACATGTCGACCGTCAATCTCTTTTCCTACCACTTGAAGAAATGAGTCCACCTACTAACCGCCAAGCAATCCAGTGACTACGTGACTAACCACCAGCCAAGTCACTGGATGTTAGCAAATAACTGCCAATCATTCAGAGATCACATGACTAACAGTCACTAGGTCACTGAATGAAGAACCAACTGCCACGCATGAGAAGAACATCACTGAGAACTAGGACCATGCAAACAGGTGGCAGGCAGTTGCATGATCCCATGTCAAAAAAGTCTGACATGTGGCCATGCGACAACCAATCAGGAAGAGCTTTGAAGGCCCGGGTCCACCTGTCATCGCACTTGCGCACATAAGGAAAGCTGGCACATAGGGAACTGGGAGGTCGAAAACACACAGGGTTTTCGACACAGCGGAAGACCGAAAACACACAGAGTTTTTGACACCAAAGGATAAACGCACAAAAGTAGGAAGCACAGGGCTGAAAACAATGAAGGTTATCAGTAAAAGATCGAAAACACACAGACCAAAAACATCATGGACTTTCAGAAACACTGTGGGTTTTCAACATTGTGGCAAATTTTGAAATATTTCTAGTATGCTTTAAACTTTGAATAAGTTCCTAGGCTTTATGAATTTGGAGATGCAGTTTGGATTGAAGCAAGGCGACAACAAAAGGAACACAAGGCAAGGCACAAACCAAGAAACATTTACACGGAGGAGGCCATTTTCAAAGGATTTGCAATGATAGAAAAATGGACTAACAAATTTAACAAGCCATTTTGAGCTTCCAAATCACTAAATCAGTCAACCGTTCAATGAGAATCAACTACCATCATGTAACAAGCCATTTTAAGCTTTAAAATCACTGAATCGGTCAACCATTCGATGAGAATCAATTACAATCATGTAATAAGGCATTTTGAGCTTACAAATGATCGAATCAGTTAACCGTTCAATGAGAATCAATTACAATCACCTAACAAGCAATTCTGAGCTTACAAATCACTGAATTAGTCAACCCTTCAATGAGAATCAACTATAATCACATAACAAGCCATTCTAAGCTTACAAATCATTGAATCGGTCAACTATTCGATGAGAATCAACTACAATCATGTAACAAGCCATTCTGAGCTTACAAATCACCGAATCAGTCAACCGTTCTATCAGGATCAACTACAGTCATGTAACAAGCCATTCTGAGCTTTTAAATAAATGAATTGGTCAACCTTTCGATGAGAATAAGCTATAATCACATAACAAGCCATTTTAATCTTCAAAATCATGGAATTGGTCAACCGTTCGATGAGAATCAGCAACAATCACGTACCAAGCCATTCTGAGCTTACAAATAACTCAATCAATTAACCATTAAATGAGAATGAGCTACAATCAGGTAACAAGCCATTATCAGCTTGCAAAATATTGAATCGATCAACCGTTTGATGAGAATCAGCTACAATCACGTAATAAGCCATTCTTAGCTTATAAATCATCGAATCGGTTAACCGTTTGATGAGAATCAATTACAGTCATGTAAAAAGCCATTCTGAGCTTACAAATCACCGAATTGGTTAACTGTTTGATGACAATCAATTACAATCAAAGAACAAGCCATTATTAGCTTACAAATCACCAAATCGATCAACTATTCGATGATAATAAACTACAATCATATAATAAGCCATTCTAAGCTTACAATTCATCGAATCGGTCAACCATTCGATGAGAATCAACTACAATAATGAAAGTAGCCATTCTGAGCTTACAAGTTACCAATCGGTGAACCATTCGATGAGAATCAGTTACAATCATGTAACAAGCCATTTTGAGCTTACAAATCACCGAATCGGTCAATGATTCTTTGAGAATCAATTACAATCACATAAAAGGCCATTTTGGGCTTACAAATTACCGAATCGGTCAACTCCTCAATGAGAATTAGCTACAATAATGTAACAAGCTAGTATGAGCTTACAAATCACTAAATCAGTCAACCATTCGATGAACATTAGCTACAATCACGTAACTAGCTATTCTGAGCTAACAAATCACTGAATCAATCAACCGTTTGATGATAATAAGCTACAATCATGTAACAAGCCATTCTGATGTTACAAATCACTGAATCAATCAACCATTCGATGAGAATCAACTACAATCATGTAACCAACCATTCTAAGCTTAGAAACCACCAAATTGGTCAACCGTTTGATAAGAATCAAGTACAATCATGTAACAAGCCATTCTGAGCTTACAAATCACTGAATCAGTCAACCATTCAATGAAAATTACCTACAATCACGTAACAAGCCATTATGAGCTTACAAATCACCGATTCGGTCAACCATTCGATGAGAATCAATAATAATCACATAACAAGCCATTCTTAGCTTCCAAATCATTGAAATGGTCAACTGTTCTTTGAGAATCAATTACAATCAAATAACAAGCCATTCTTATTTTACAAATCACCGAATCGATGAACCATTCGATGAGAATCAACTACAATCACGTAACAAGCCATTCTGACCTTACAAATCACTAAATCGGTCAACCATTCAATGAGAATGAACTACGATGATGAATGTAGCCATTCTGAGCTTAGAAATTACCAAATCGGTCAACCGTTCGATGAGAATTAGCTAGAATTATGTATTCTGACCTTACAAATCACCGAATCGGTCAACCATTCGATTAGAATCAACTACAATCACAAAAGTAGCCATTCTGAGATTAAAAATTATCGAATCGGTGAACCGTTCGATCCAAATCAGTTACAATCATGCAACAAGCCATTCTGAACTTACAAATCACTGAATGAGTCAACCATTTGATGAGAATCAGCTAGAATCACATAATAAGACATTTTGAGCTTATAAATCATCGAATTGGTCAACTGTTCGATGACAATCAATTACAATCACATAACAAGCCATTCTAAGCTTACAAATCTCTGAATCGGTCAACTGTTTGATGAGAATCAATTATAATCATAGAACAAGTGCCCATTCTGAGCTTACAAATTATTGAATCAGTCAATCGTTCAATGAGAATCAATCACAATCACATAAAAAGCTATTGTGAGCTTACAAATTGCTCAATCTATCAACTTTTCCATGAGAATCAATTAGAATCATGTAACAAGCCATTCTGAGCTTAAAAATCACCGAATCGGTCAACCGTTCAATGAGAATCAGCTACAATCACGTAACAAGCCATTTTGAGCTTACAAATCATCGAATCGGTCAACCGTTCGATTAGAATCAACTACAATCATGTAAAAATCCATTCTTAGATTACAAATCACTGAATCGGTCAAACTTTCAATGAGAATTAATTAAAATTATGTAACAATCCATTCTGAGCATACAAATCACTGAATCGGTCAACCATTCAATGAGAATCAGCTGTGACCATGTAACAAGCCATTCTGACCTTACAAATCACTGAATCAGTCAACTGTTTGATGAGAATCAATTTCAGTCATGTAAAAAGCTATTGTGAGCTCACAAATCACTGAATTTATCAACCGTTTGATGAGAATCAATTCAAATCACGTAACAAGCCATTTTGAGCTTACAAATCACCGAATCGATCAACCGTTCGATGAGAATTGACTAAAATTATGTAACAAGCCATTTTGAGCTTACAAATCACTAAATTGGTCAATCACTCTTTTAGTATCAACTATAATCACTTAACAAGCCATTCTGAGCTTACAAATCATCGAATCAGTCAACCGTTCGAGGAGAATCAGCTATAATCATGTAATAAGCCATTTTGAGCTTATAAATCACCGAATCGGTAAACCAGTCGATGAGAATCAATTAAAATCACATAACAAGCCATTTCAACCTTACAAATCACCGATTCAATCAACCATTCAATGAGAATTAGCTACAATCACGTATCAAGTCATTCTAAGCTTACAAATCACCGAATCGGTCAACCGTTTGATGATAATCAGCTACAATTATGTAACAATCCATTCTGAGCTTACACATCATTGAATATGTCAACTGTTTGATGAGAACCAATTATAATCACGTAACACACCATCTGAGCTTACAAATCACTGAATCATTCAACAGTTCATTGAGACAAAATTACAATCACATAACAAGCCATTTTGAGCTTACAAATCTCTGAATCGGTCAACCATTCGATGAGAATCAATTACAATAACATAACAAACCATTCTAAGCTTACAAATCACCAAATAAATCAAATGTTTAATGAGAATCAGCTACAATCACGTAACAAGCCATTAACAGCTTCCAAATCACCGAATCAATCAACCGTTTGATTTGAATTAGGTACAATCATGCAACAAGCAATTTTGAGCTTACATATCACTGAATCAGTCAACCATTCAATGAGAATCAACTACAATCACGTAACAAGTAATTCTGAGCTTACAAATCATCGAATCGGTTAACCATTCAATCAGAATCAGCTACAATCACGTCACAAGCTATTCTAAGCTGACAAATCACCGAATCGGTCAACTGTTTGATGAGAATTAGCTACACTCACGTAACATGTCATTCTAAGCTTACAAATTATTGAATTGGTCAATTGTTCAATGAGAATAAGCTAGAATCATCTAACAAGCCATTCTGAGCTTACAAATCACTGAATTAGTCAACCATTCAATGAGAATCACCTACAATCACATAACAAGTGATTCTGAGCTTACAAATCACTAAATCAGTCAACCATTTGATAAGAATAAGCTACAATGACATAACAAGCCATTCTAAGCTTAAAAATTCTCAAATCGGTCAACCATTCGATGAGAATCAATTACAATCATGTAACAATCCATTATGAGTTTACGAATCACCAAATCAGTCAACCGTTTGATGAGAACCAATTACAATCATGTAACAAGCCATTCTAAGCTTACAAATCACCGAATCAGTCAACTATTTGATGAGAATCAATTACAATCATGTAATGAGCCATTCTGGGCTTACAAATCACCGAATTGGTTAACCATTCAATGAGAATCAGCTACAATCACATAACAAGCCATTATGAAGTTACAAATGACTAAATCAGTCAACCGTTAGATGAGAATCAGCTACAATCATGTAAAAATCCATTATGAGCTTACAAATCATTGAATCAGTCAACTATTCGATGAGAATTAGCTACAATAACGTAACAATCCATTCTGAGCTTTCAAATCATCAAATCAATCAACCGTTCCATGAGAATCAGCTACAATAATGTAACAATCCATTCTAAGCTTTAAAATCAATGAACTAGTCAATCGCTCGATAATAATCAGCTACAATAATGTAACAAGCTATTCTGAGGTTACAAATCAATGAACTGGTCAACCGTTTAATGAGAATCAACTACAATCATGTAATAAGCCATTCTGAGCTTAGAAATCACCGAATCAGTCACCTATTTCATCAAAATCAATTGCAATCATGTAACAAGCCATGTTGAGCATACAAATCATCGAATCAGTTAACCGTTCGATGAGAATCAACCTCAAACATGTAACAAGCCATTCTAAGCTTACAAATCACCAAATCAGTCAACTGTTCGATGAGAATTAGCTACAAGCACATAACAAGTCATTCTGAGATTACAAATCACCTAATCGGTCAACCATTCGATGACAATTAGCTACAATCATGTAACAACCCATTCTAAGCTTACAAATCACCGAATCGGTCAATTGTTAAATGAGAATCAGCTACAATCACATAACAAGCCATTCTAAGCTTACAAAACATCGAATCAGTCAACTGTTCACTGAGAATGAATTACAATTATGTACCAAGCCATTCTGAGGTTAGAAATCACCTAATCGGTCAACTATTTGATGAAAATCAGCTACAACCATGTAACAATCCATTATGAGCTTACAAAACATATAATTGGTCAACTGTTTGATGAGAATCAGCTACAATCATGTAACAAGCTATTCTGAGCTTACAAATCACTGAATCGGTCAACCGTTCGATGAGAACAAATTACAATCATGTAATAACCTATTCTGAGCTTACAAATCACCGAATCATCCACTGTTGGATGAGAATGAGCTACAATCACATAACAAGCCATTCTAAGCTTACAAATCACCGAATCAGTCAACTGTTCGATAAGAATAAGCTACAATCATGTAACAAGTCATTCTGAGCTTACAAATCACCAAATCGGTCAACCGTTCGATGAGAATCAATTACATATACATAAGAGGCCACTCTGAGCTTACAAATCACCGAATCGGTCAACCGATCATTTAGAATCAATTACAATCATGCAACAAGCCATTCTGAGCTTAGAAATCATTGAATCTGTCAACCGTTCAAAGAGAATCAGCTACAATCATGTAGCAAGCCATACTGAGCTTACAAATTACCGAATCGGTCAACCGTTCGATGAGAATAACCTACAATCACGTAACAATCTATTCCAAGCATACAAATCACTGAAATGGTCAACCGTTCGATCAAAATAAATTAAAATCACGTAACAAGCCATTTTGAGCTTAAAAATCACCAAATCGATCAATTGTTTGATGAGAATCAATTACAATCACATAACACGCCATTTTGAGCTTAAAAATCATCGAATCGGTCAACCATTCTATGAGAATCAGCTACAATCCATAACAAGCCATTCTGAGCTTACTAATCACCGAATCAGTCAATCATTTTATGAGAATTAGCTAGAATCACGTAACAAGCTATTTTGAGCTTACAAATCACTGAACCGGTCAATTGTCAATGAGAATTAGCTACAATGACCTAACAAGCCATTCTGAGCTTACAAATCACCGAATCAATCAACTGTTCTTTGAGAATCAACTACAAATAAGTGACAAGCCATTCTAAGCTTACAAATCATTGAATCAGTCAAGCATTCGATGAGAATGAATTAGAATCATGTAACATGCCATTTTGAGCTTACAAATCACCGAATCGGTCAATCATTCCATGAGAATCAGCTACAATCACGTAACAAGCCATTTTGAGCTTACAAATCATCGAATTAGTCAACTATTCTATGATAATTAATTAAATTCACGTAACAAGCCAATCTGAGCTTACAAATCACCAAATCGGTCAACCATTTGACGAGAATCAAGTACAATCACATAACAAGCCATTCTGACCTTACAAATCACCGAATCCATCGACCGTTCGATGAGAATCAGCTAGAATCACATAACAAGCCATTCTAAGATTACAAATCATCGAATCGGTCAACCATTCGACGAGAATGTTTTACAATAACATAAGAAGCCATTATGAGCTTACAAATTACCGAATCGATCAACTCTTCAATGAGAATCAATTACAATCATGTAACAAGCCATTCTGAGCTTACAAATCACTGAATCAGTCAACCGTTCGATTAGAATAAATTAAAATCATGTAATAATTCATTCTGAGCTTACAAATGACTCAATGAGTCAACCGTTCGATCAGAATTATAAATAATCACATAACAAGAAATTGTGAGCTTACAAATTACTGAATCAGTCAACCGTTCGATGAGAATCAGCTACAATCATAAAAAAAAGCCATTCTGAGCTTACAAATTATCAAATTTGTCAATCATTCGATGAGAATTAGTTATAATCCATTCTAAGCTTGTAAATGATTGAATTAGTCAGTCGTTTAGTTAGAATTAATTACAATCAGATACCATTACTTAACAAACCATTCTGGATTTACAAATCTTCAAATCAGTCAACTATTCAATGTAAATCAATTACAATCATGTAACAAGCCATTCTGAGCTAACAAATCATGGAATCGTTCAACTGTTTAGTAAGAATCAAGTAAAATCAGATGTCATTATGTAACAAGCCATTTTGAGCTTACAAATCACTGAATCAGTCAACCGTTTGATGATAATCAATTACAATCATGTAACAACCCATTATGAGCTTACAAATCATCGAATCATTCAACCATTCGATGAGAATTAGCTACAATCATGTAAAAAGCCATTCTAAGCTTCCAAATCACTGAATCGGTCAACCATTCTTTGAGAATCAGCTACAATCACTTAACAAGCCAATCTGAGCTTACAAATCACCAAATCGGTCAACCGTTTGACAAGAATCAGCTACAATCACTTTACAAGCCATTTTGAGCTTACAAATCACCGAAATGGTCAATCGTTGGATGAGAATCAACTACAATCACGTAAAAAGCCATTCTGACCAAACAAATTACCGAATCGGTCAATCATTGGATGAGAATCAATTACAATCACGTAACAAGCCATTCTGAGCTTACAAGTAACTGAACCGGGGAACTATTTGATGATAATCAGCTACAATCATGTAACAATGCATTCTTAGGTTACAAATCACTAAATCGATCAACTGTACGATGAGAATCAATTACAATCATGTAACATGCTATCTGAGCTTACAAATCACACAACAAGCCATTATGAAGATACAAATGAGTGAATCGGTCAAGCGTTCGATGAAAATTAGCTACAATCATGTAACAAGCAGTTCTGAGCTTACAAATCACCGAATAGGTCAACTGTTAGATGAGAATCAGCTCCAATCAAGTAAAAAGCTATTTTGAGCTTACAAATCACTGAATCGCTCAATCGCTCAATGTGAATCAGCCACAATCAGGTAACAAGCCATTTTGAGCTTACAAATCATAGAATCAGTCAACCATTCGATGAGAATCAGCTACAATCACTTAACAAGCCATTTTAAGATTACAAATCACCGAATCGGTCAATCGTTTGATGAGAATCAACCTCAATAATGTAACAAGCCATTCTGAGCTTACAAATCACAAAATCGATCAACCATTTAATGAGAATCAGCTACAATCATGTAACAGGCCATTTTGAGCTTACAAATCACTAAATCGATCAATCATTTGATGAGCATCCACCTCAATCATGTAACAACCCATTCTGAGCTTACAAATCACTGAATCAATCAATCATTTGATGAGGATCAGCTACAATAATGTAAAGCCATTATGAGCTTAAAAATCACCAAATCGGTCAACCGTTCAATGAGAATTAGCTACAATCATGTAACAAACCATTCTGAGCTTAAAAATCACTGAATCGGTCAACCATTTGATGAGAATCAGCTACAATAATGTAACAAGCCATTTTGAGCTTACAAATCATCAAATTAGTCAATCGTTCGATGATAATCACCTAAAATAACATAACAGCCCATTCTGAGGTTACAAATCATTGAATTGATCAACCGTTCGATGAGAATCAGCTACAATTGTGTAACAAGCCATTTTGAGTTTACAAATCACTGAATCAATCAACTGTTTCATGAGAATCAATTACAATCATGTAACAAGCCATTTTGAGCTTACAAATCACCGAATCGGTCATCCCTTCGATGAGAATCAACATCAATCACATAACAAGCCATTCTGAGCTTACAAATCACTGAATCAGTCAACCGTTCAATGAGAATAAATTACAATCATGTAATAAGCCATTCTAAGCTTACAAATCACTGAATTGGTCAACCGTTTGATGAGAATCAGCTATAATCACGTAACAAGCCATTTTGAGCTTACAAATCACCGAATCAGTCAATCGTTTGATGAGAATCAGATACAATCACGTGACAAGCTATTTTGAGCTTACAAATCACTGAATCGATTAACCGTTGGATGAGAATCAGCTACAATCATGTAACAAGCCATTCTGAGCTAACAAATCACCGAATCAGTCAATCGTTGGATGAGAATCAATTACAATCATGTAACAAGCTATTCTGAGCTTACAAATGACCCAATCAGTCAACCGTTCGATGCAAATCAGCTAAAATCATGTAACAACCCATTCTAAGCTTGCAAATCACCGAATTGGTCAGTCATTCGATGAGAATTAGCTACAATAATGCAACAAGCCATTCTGACCTTACAAATCACCAAATCGGTCAGCCGTTCATTAAGAATCAATTACAATCATGTAACAAGCCATTTTGAGCTTACAAATCACTGAATCAATCAAGAGTTCAATGAGAATCAACTACAATCACGTAATAAGCCATTCTGAGCTTACAAATCAATTAATCGGTCAACCGTTTAATGAGAATCAGCTACAATCATGTAGCAAGCCATTCATAGCTTACAAATCACTTAATCGATCAACCGTTTGATGAGAATCAACTACAATCACGTAACAAGCCAGTCAGAGCTTACAAATCACAATCACATAATAAGCCATTATGTGCATACAAATCATCGAATCAGTCAATGGTTCGATGAGAATCAACTAAAATCACATAACAAGCCATTCTTAGCTTATAAATCACCGAATCGGTCAACCGTTCGATGTGAATCAGCAACAAGCATGTAACAAGCCATTCTAAGCTTACAAATCACCGAATTGGTGAACCGTTCGATGAGAATCAGCTACAATCACGTAACAAGCCATTCTAAGCTTAAAAATCACCGAATAATTCAACTGTTTGATGAGAATCAGCTACAATCATGTGACAAACCATTGTAAGTTTAGAAATCATTGAATCGGTCAGTTGCTCGATGAGAATCAGCTACATAAAAAGCCATTCTAAGCTTACAAATCATAGAATCAGTTAACCGTTCAATGAGAATCAGCTACAATCACTTAAGAAGCCATTCTGAGATTACAAATCACTGAATCAATCAACTGTTCGATCAGAATTAGCTACAATCACTTAACAAACCATTCTAAGCTTACAAATCATCAAATCGGTCAACCGATCGATGAGAATCAGCTATAATCACGTAGCAAGCCATTCTGAGCTTAAAAATCACATAATAAGTCAACCGTTCAATGAGAATCAATTACAATTATGTAGCAAGCCATTTTGAGCTTACAAATCACCAAATCGGTCAACCGTTTAATGAGAATAAATTACAATCAAGTAACAAGCCATTCTGAGCTTACAAATCACCGAATTGGTCAAATGTTTGATGAGAATCAATTACAATCACGTAACAAGCCATTCAAACCTTACAAATCACAATCATGTAACAAGCCATTATGTGCATACAAATCACTGGATCGGTCAATTGTTTAATGAGAATCAGCTACATAACAAGCCATTGTAAGCTTACAAATCATAGAATCGGTTAACCGTTCGATCAGAATCAATTACAATCACGTAATAAGCCATTCTAAGCTTATAAATTACCATATCAGTCAAGCGCTCCATGAGAATCAATTACAATCATGTAACAAGCCATTCAAAGCTTACAAATCACTGAATCGGTCAACCGTTTGATGAGAATCAGCTAGAATCATGTAACAAGCCATTATGAGCTCAACAATAATCGATTCGGTTAACCATTTGATTAGAATCATCTACAATCACGTAAAAAGCCATTTTGAGCTTACAAATCACTGAATCGATCAACCGTTTGATGAGAATTAGCTATAATCATGTAACAAGCCATTCTAAGCTTGTAAATCACCAAATCAATCAACCGTTCAATGAGAATTAATTACAATCACGTAACAAGCCATTCTGAGCTTACAAATAACTATATCAATCAATTGTTCGTTCATAATCAAATACAATCATGTATCAAGCCATTGTGAGCTTACAAATTAGCGAATCAGTCAACCGTTTGATGCGAATCAACTAAAATTACATAACAAGCCATTCTGAGCTTATAATATTACCAAATCAGTCAATCATTCAATGAGAATCAATTACAATCCATTCTAATCTTACAAATCACTGAATCAGTCAATCATTCGATGAGAATCAATTACAATTACATAACATGCCATTTTGAGCTTAGAAACCACTAAATTGGTCAATTGTTTAATGAGAATTAGATACAATCACGTAACAAGCCACTCTGAGCTAACAAATCACCGAATTAGTCAACCGTTCGATGAGAATCAGTTACAATCCCGTAACAAGTCATTCTAAGCTTACAAATCATCGAATCGGTCAACTATTCAATGAGAATCAAGTACAATCATGTAACAAACCATTCTGATCTTAGAAATCACCGAATCGATTAACTCTTCAATTAGAATCACCTACAATCATGTAACAAGCCATTCTGAGCTTAGAAATCATCGAATCTATCAATCGTTCAATGAGAATCAGCCACAATCACGTAACAAGCCATTCTGAGCTTACAAATCACCTAATCGGTCAACTGTTTCATGAGAATCAATTACAATCATGTATTAAGTCATTGTGAGATTACAAATCACCGAATCGGTCAATCCTTTGATGAGATGATATCAACTACAATCACATAACAAACCATTCTGAGCACACAATTCACCAATTCAATCAACCATTCAATAAGATTCAATAACAATCACATAACAAGCTATTCTGAGCTTAAAAATCATAAAATTGGTCAACTATTCGATCAGAATCAGCTACAATCACGTAACAAGACATTCTGAGCTTACAAATCACCGAATCGATTAATCATTCTTTGAGAATTAACTACAATCACTTAACAAGCCATTCTAAGCTTACAAATCATCGAATCGATGAATCGTTCAATGAGAATTAGCTAGAATCACATAACAAGCCATTCTAAGCTTACAAATCCCTGAATCTGTCAACCGTTCGATGAGAATCAATTACAATCATGTAACAAGCCATTCTCAGCTTACAAATTACCAAATCGATGAACCATTCAATGAGAATAAATGAAAATCACGTAACAATCCCTTCTGAGCTTACAAATCACCTAATTGGTCAACCATTTGATGAGAATCAATTACAATCAAAGAACAAGCTATTCTTATTTTACAAATCACTGAATCGGTAAACCATTCAATGAGAATCAGCTACAATCAAGTAACATGCCATTCTGAGCTTACAAATCACAAAATTGATCAACCATTCGATGAGAATCAACTACAATCATGAAAGTAGCCATTTTGAGCTTACAAATTACTGAATCGGTCAACCATTCGATGAGAATCAAATACAATCACGTAACAAGCCATTCTTAGCTTAAAAATCACCGAATTAGTCAACCATTTGATGAGAATCAATTACTACAATCACGTAACAAGCCATTCTGAGCTTATAAGTCACCGAATCAGTTAATCATTCAATGAGAATCAGGTACAATCACGTAACAAGCCATTCTAAACTTACAAATCATAGAATCAATAATGGTTCGATGAGAATAACTTACACTCATGTAACAAGTCATTCTGAGCTTACAAATCACCGAATCAGTCAACCGTTCGATGAGAATCAATTATAATCACGTAACAAGCCATTTTGACCTTACAGATAATCGAATCAATCATCTCTTTGATAAGAATCAATTAGAATCACGTAAAAAGCCATTCTAAGCTTACAAATCACCAAATCGGTCAAACGTTCAATGAGAATCAGCTACAATCACGTAACAAGCCATTTTGAACTTACAAATCATAGAATCAGTCAACAATTCAATGAGAATAAGTTACACTCATGTAACAAGCCATTATGAGCTTACAAATCACTAAATCAGTCAACCATTCGATGAGAATCAATTATAATCATGTAACAAGCCATTGTGAGCTTACAGATAATCGAATCGGTCATTCATTCGATGAGAATTATTTAGAATCATGTAAAAAGCCATTTTGAGCGTACAAATCACTTAATCGGTCAAACGTTCGATGAGAATTAATTACAATCACGTAACAAGCAATTCTAAGCATATAAATCACTGAATTGGTCAAAAGTTTGATGAGAAACAATTACAATCACGTAACAAGCCATTTTCAGCTTACAAATCACTGAATCGCTCAACCGTTTGATGAGAATCAATTACAATCACATAATAAGCCATTGTGCACTTATAAATCACTGAGCTAACAAATCACAAAATCGATGAACCGTTTGATAAAAATAAGCTAAAATGACATAACAAGCCATTCTGAGCTTGCAAATCATCGAATAAGTAAGTCATTCGATGAGGATCAGCTACAATCATGTAACAAGTCATTCTGAGCTTACAAATTAGTGAATCGGTCAAACATTCGATGATAATTAGCTACAATGACGTAACAAGCTATTTTGAGCTTACAAATCACCTAATCATTCAACCATTTGAAGAGAATCAGATACCATCACATAACAAGCCATTATGAGGTTAGAAATCACTGAATTGGTCGACCGTTGCATGAGAATCAATTAGACTCATGTAACAAGCCATTCTAAGCTTACAAATCATCGAATCCATCAAACGCTCAATGAGAATCAGCTACAATCATGTAATAAGCCATTCTGAGCTTACAAAGCACCAAATCGGTCAACCGTTTGATGAGAATTAGCTACAATCACTTATACAGCCATTTTGAGCTTGCAAATCACCAAATCAGTCAACCATTCAATGAGGATCAACTACAGTCACGTAACAAGCCATTCTGAGCTTACAAATCATTGAATCGGTCAACCATTCGATGAGAATCAACTAAAATCATGTAACAAGCCATTTTGAGCTTACAAATCACTGATTCGGTCAACTATTCAATGAGAATCAATTCCAATCATGTAACAAGCTATTCTGAGCTTACAAATCATCGAATCAATCAACCATTCGATGAGAATCAATTAAAATCACGTAACAAGCTATTCTGGGCTTACAAATCATTGAATCAGTCAACTGTTCGATGAGAATAAATTATAATCACATAACAAGCCATTCTGATCTTACAAATCATGGAATGGGTCAACAGTTTGATGAGAATCAGCTACAATCTTGTAACAAGCCATTCTGACCTTACAAATCACCGAATCGATCAACTATTCAATCAGAATCAGCTACAATCACGTAACAAGCCATTCTAAGCATACGAATCAATGAATTGGTCAATCGTTTGATGAGAATCATTTACAATCATCTAACAAGCCATTCTAAGATTACAAATCATTGAATCAGTCAACCGTTCGATGAGAATCAATTACAATCACATAACAAGTCATTCTGAGCTTACAAATCACCGAATCGGTCAACCGTTTGATCAAAATCAGCTACAATCATGTAACAAGCTATTTTGGGCTTAAAAATCACCAACTCGGTCAACCATTCGATTACAATCAGCTACAATCATGTAACAAGCCATTCTAAGCTGATAAATCACTAAATTGGTCACCTGTTCGATATGAATCAACTACAATCATGTAACTAGTCATTCTGAGCTTTCAAATCACTGACTCAGTCAACCATTTGATGAGAATCAGCTACAATCACGTAACAAGCCCATATCGGCAACATAAAAACATGCACGACGGCATAATCCATCCCATAATCCATGTGGTGGAATACCCATATTGGCAACATTAGCAGATGTACCTCGGTAGCATAAACCCACATATCACAGATCTCCTGATCCAACCACATGTGCTTTACAAAAGTGATCTAGATGCTTACTTGTTTGTTGGCATAATTACGTATACAAAGAAGCTCGGCCATCGAGTTTCCTTTGTTCCGCACTCTTTCCGGTCCGCAGGCAAGATCTGTAGTCAAGGCGAGAATAGAATGCGCGAGAACTGGCATTAATTTGAACCGGGCAAGGCTTTTCCATTCTAAGCTTACAAATCACCGAATTCGTCAACCATTTCACCTGTTCGATGAGAATCAAATACAATCACGTAACAAGCCATTCTGAGCATACAAATCATCAAATTAGTCAACTATTCGATGACAATCAATTGCAATCACGTAATAAGCCATTCTATGCATACAAATCATCGAATCGGTCAACCGTTCGATGAGAATCAGCTACAATCACATAACAAGCCATTCTGAGCTTACAAATCACCGAATAGTTCAACCGTTCAATGAGAATCAACTACAATCACGTAACCTGCCATTCTGAGCTTATAAATCACCGAATTGGTCAACCGTTTGATGAGAATATATTAAAAACATGTAACAAGCCATTTTGAGCTAACAAATCACCGAATCAGTCAACCGTTCGATGAGAATCAATTACAATCATGTAAGAAGCCATTCAAAGCTTACAAATCATTGAATCAGTCAACCACTTGATGAGAATTAGCTACAAACATGTAACAAGCCATTTTGAGCTTATAAATCACCGAATCAGTCAACCGTTCGATGAGAATTAGGTACAATCACATAACAAACCATTCTGAGCATATAAATCATCGAATCGGTCAACCGTTCAATGAGAATCAGCTACAATGACATAACAAGTCATTATGAGCTTACAAATAATCGAATCGATTAATCGTTCAATGAGGATCAGCTATAATCATGTAATAGGCCATTTTGAGCTTACAAATCACCAAATCGGTCAACCACTCGATGAGAATTAACTACAATCATGTAACAAGCCATTCTAAGCTTACAAATCACTGAATCGGTCAATCTTTTGATGAGAATCAGCTAGAGTCACGTAACAAAACATTCTGAGCTTACAAATCACCGAATTGGTCAACTGTTCAATGAGAATGAGCTACAATCATGTAACCAGCCATTTTGAGCTTACAAATCACTGAATCGGCCAACCGTTCGATAAGAATCAGCTACTATCATGTAGCAAGCCATTCTGAGCTTATAAATTACAAAATCGGTCAACCGTTCGATGAAACTCAATTACAATCATGTAACAAGACATTCTGAGCTAAAAATCACTGAATCATTTAACTGTTTGATGAGAATCAATTACATTCACATAACAAGCCATTCTTAGCTTACAAATCATTGAATATGTGAACAGTTCGATGAGAATAAGCTACAATCATGAAAAAAGCCATTCTAATGTTACAAATCACCAAATCGATCAACTGTTTGATGAGAATCAATTACAATAATATAACAAGCCATTCTGAGCTTACAAATCACTGAATCGGTCAACTATTCAATGGGAATCAAATACCATTAAATAACAAGTCGTTCTAAGCTTAAAAATCACCGCATTAGTCAACCGTTCGATGAGAATTAATAAAAATCATGTAACAAGTCATTCTAAGCTTACAAATCACCGAATCGGTCAACTGTTGGATGAGAATCAATTATAATCATGTAACAAGCCATTCTGAGCTTACAAGTCACTGAATCGGTCAACCGTCCGATGAGAATCAATTATAATCATGTAACAAGCCATTCTCATCTTACAAATCACCGAATTGGTTAATAGTTCAATTAGAATTAGGTACAATCATGTAACAATTCATTCTGAGCTTACAAATGACCAAATCAGTCAACCGTTTGATGAGAATCAGATACCATCACGTAACAAGCCATTCTGAGCTTAAAAATTACTGAATTGGTCAACTGTTCGATGAGAATAAATTACAATCATGTAACAAGCCATTCTGAGCTTACAATTCATTGAATCGGCCAACAATTCGATGAGAATGAATTACAATCACATAACAAGCAATTCTGAGCTTTTAAATCATCAAATCGGTCAATCGCTTGATGAGAATCGATTACAATCATGGATCAAGCCATTTTGAGCTTACAAATAACTAATTCGGTCAACCGTTTGATAAGAATCAGCTACAATCACGTAACAAGCCATTTTGAGCTTACAAATCACTAATTTGGTCAACCATTTCATGAGAATCAATTATAATCACTTAACAAGCCAATCTGGGCTTACAAATAGCCGAATCGGTCAACTGTCAATGAAACTCAATTAGAATCATGTAACAAGCCATTCTGAGCTTACAAATCACTGAATCACGCAACCGTTCGATGAGAATTAGCTACAATCATGTAACAAGCCATTTTGAGTTTAAAAATCACTGAATTGGTCAACCATTTGATAAGAATCAACTATAATCACATAACAAGCCATTTTGAGCTTATAAATCACCGAATCGATCAACCGTTCGATGAGAATCAATTACAATAATGTAACAAGCCATTGTGACCTTATAAATCACCGAATCGGTAAACTGTTTGATGAGAATCAATTACAATCACATAACAAGCCATTCTAAGCTTACAAATCACTGAATCGGTCAACCGTTCGATGAGAATCAGCTACAATCATGTAACAAGCCATCTTGAGGTTGCAAATCACCAAATCGGTCAACCGTTCGATGAGAATCATCTACAATCATGAAACAAGTCATTATGAGCTTACAAATTACTAAATCAATCAACCATTCGATGAGAATCAACTACAATCACTTAACACGCCATTCTGAGCTTACAAATCACTGAATCAGTCAACCGTTCGATAAGAATCAGCTACAATAATGAAAATAGCCATTCTGAGCTTACAAATCATGAAATCGGTCAGTTGTTTGATGGGACTTAGCTAAAATCACGTAACAAGCCATTATGAGCTTCCGAATCACCGAATCAATCAACCGTTCGATGACGATCAGCTAAAATCATGTAACAAGCTATTATGAGCTTAAAAATCACCGAATCAGTTAACCGTTCGATGAGAATCAGCTAGAATCATATAACAAGCCATTTTGAGATTACAAATTAGTGATTCGGTCAACCATTCGATGAGAATCAATTCCAATCATGTAACAAGCCATTCTAAGCTTACAAATCACCCAATCGGTCAATTGTTCGATGAGAATCAATTACAATCATGTAACAAGCCATTCTGAGCTTACAAATCATGGAATCAGTAAACCGTTCGATGAGAATAAGCTATAATCACGTAACAAGCCATTCTAAGCTTACAAATCAGTAAATTGGTCAACAGTTCGATGAGAATCAGCTACAATTACGTAACAAGCCATTCTAAGCTTACAAATCACCAAATCTGTCAACCATTCAATGAGAATAAATTACAATCACGTAACAAGCCATTCACAACCTGCAAATCATCGAATCGATCAACTATTCAATGAGAATCAATTACAATCATGTAACAAGCCATTCTGAGCTTACAAATCATGGAATCAATAAATCGTTCAATGAGAATTGGCTACAATCACGTAACAAGCCATTCTCAGCTTACAAATCACTAAATCAGTCAACCGTTTGATGAGGATCAACTACACTAACGTAACAACCCATTCTGAGCTTACAAATCACCGAATCGATCAAGAGCTCGATTAGAATTAGCTAAAATCACATAACAACCAATTCTCAGCTTACAAATTACCGAATCAGTCAACCGTTGGATGAGAATCAACTACAATCATGTAACAAGCCATTGTGAGCTTACAAATCACTGAATCGGTCAACTCTTCGATGAGAATCAGTTACAGTCATGTAACAAGCCATTCTGAGCTTACAAATCACCGAATTGGTCAACAGTTTGATGAGAATCAGCTACAATCACATAACAAGCCATTCTAAGTTTAAAAATCACCGAATCGGTCAACAATTTGATGAGAATAAACTACAATCGCATAACAAGCCATTCTAAGCTTGCAAATCACCAAATCAGTCAACTGTTCCATGAGAATCAATTACAATCACGTAACAAGCCTTTCTCAGCTTACAAATACCAAATTGGTCAACCATTCTATGAGAATGTAATAGGCCATTTTGAGCTTACAAATAATGGAATCGGTCAACTGTTAGATGAGACTCAGAAATAATCAAGTGACAAGCCATTCTTAGCTTACAATTCATCGAATTGGTCAACCCTTCGATGAGAACTAGCTACAATCACATAACAAGCCATTCTGACCTTACAAATCACTGAATCAGTTAACCATTCAATGAGAATCGTGGATAATCACCTAGCAAGCTATTCTGAGCTGACAAATCATCAAATCAGTTAACTGTTTATTAACAAGTAGTTACAATCACGTAAGAAGCCTTTATGAGCTTACAAATCATTGAATCGGTCAACCGTTTGATGAGAATCATCTACAATCACGTAACAAGCCATTCTGAGCTTACAAATCACATAATCCATCAACTGTTCGATGAGAATCAGCTACAACCATGAAATAAGACATTCTAAGCTTACAAATCACTGAATCGGTCAACTATTCAATGAGAACCAATTACAATCATGTAACAAGCCATTCTGAGCTTACAAATCATTGAATTGGTCGACAGTTCGATGAGAATCAGCAACAATCACATAACAAGCCACTCTAAGTTTACAAATCACCGAATCAGTCAACAATTTGATGAGAATCAGCTGCAATCATGTAACAAGCCATTCTGAGCTTTCAAATCACTGAATTGGTCCACCATTCGATGAGAATCAGCTACAATAATGTAACAAGCCATTTTGAGCTTACAAATCACCGAATCGGTCAACTGTTTGATGAGAATCAATTACAATCACGTAACAAGCCATTCTGAGCTTACAAATCACCCAATCAATCAACTGTTCAATGAGAATCAATTACAATCATGTAACAAGCCATTTTGAGCTTACAAATCATGGAATCAGTGAAGCGTTTGATGAGAGTCAGCTACAATCACGTCACAAGCCATTATGAGCTTACAAATTACAGAATCGATCAATCATTTGATGAGAAATAATTACAATCACGTAACAAGCCATTCTAAACTTACAAATCATCGAATCGGTGAACCATTCGATGACAATCATCTACAATCATGTAACAAGCCATTATGACCTTATAAATCACCAAATCAATCAAACGTTTGATGAGAATCAACTACAATCACGAATCAAGCCATTCCTGAGCTTACAAATCACCGAATCGGTCAATGATTCGATGAGAATCAATTACAATCATGTAATAGGCCATTCTGAGCATACAAATCACTGACTCGATCAACCATTTGATGAGAATCAATTACAATAAAGTAACAAAAAATTTTGAACTTACAAATCACTAAATTGGTCAACTGTTTGAAGAGAATTAGATAGCATCAGGTAAAAAAACATTCTAAACTTAAAAATTACCAAATCGGTCAACCGTTTGATCAGAATCAGATATCATGAGATAACAAGCTATTCTGAGCTTACAAATCATTGAATCGGTCAACCATTTGATGAGAATCAATTGCAATCATGTAACAAGCCATTCTAAGCTTACAAATCATCGAATCGGTCAACCGTTCAATGAGAATTAGCTACAATCATGTAACAAGCCATTTTGAGCTTACAAATTATCGAATCGGTCAACCGTTCGATGAGAATGAGCTACAATCATGTAACAAGCTAGTTTGAGCTTAAAAATCACTAAATTGGTCAACCGCTCAATGAGAATCAATTACAATTATGTAATAGGCCATTCCAAGCTTTCAAATCACTGAATCGGTCAAACGTTCGATGAGAATCAACTACAATCACGTAACAAGCCATTATAAGCTTACAAATCACTGAATCGGTCAACTGTTCAATGAGAATCAATTAAAATAATGTACCAAGCCATTATGAGCTTACAAATCACCGAATCGGTCAACCGTTTGATGAGAATCAATTACAATCACATAACAAGCCAGTATGAGCTTACAAATCAGTCAACCATTCGATGAGACTCAATTACAGTCACGTAACAAGCCATTCTAAGCTTACAAATCACCGAGTTGGTCAACTGTTCGATGAGAATTAGCTACAATCATGTAACAAGCCATTCTAAGCTTACAAATTACCAAGTCGATCAACCGTTCGATGAGAATCATCTACAATCACGTAACAAGCCATTGTGAGCTTACAAATCACTGAATCTTTTAACTATTCGATGAGAATCAGTTACAATCACATAACAAGTCATTGCAAACTTATAAATCACCGAATCGGTCAACTGTTTGATTAGAAACAATTACAATCACGTAACAAGCCATTTTGAGCTTACAAATCACTGATTCAATCAACCGTTCGATGAGAATCAATTCCAATCATGTAACAAGCCATTCTAAGCTTACAAATCACTAAATCAATCAACCGTTCGATGAGAATCATTTACAATCACGTAAGAAGCCATTCTGAGCTTACAAATCATGGAATCAGTCAACCGTTCGATCATAATCAACTGCAATCCCATAACAAGCTATTTCGAGCTTACAAATCACCAAATCGGTCAACCATTCAATGAGGATTAGCTACAGTCACGTAACAAGAGATTCTAAGCTTACAAATCACCAAATCCATCAAGAGTTCGATTAGAATCAACTAAAATCATGTAACAGGCTATTCTGAGCTAATGAATAACTGAATCGATCAACCCTTGGATGAGAATCAACTACAATCACGTAACAAGCCATTCTGACCTTACAAATCACTGAATCGATCAACTGTTCGATGAGAATCAATTACAATCACATAATAAGCCATTTTGAGCTTACAAATCGCTCAACAATTTGATGAGGATAAGCTACAATCACATAAATAGCCATTTTGAGCTTACAAATAACCGAATCGATCAATCGTTCGATGAGAATCAAAGATAATCACCTAACAAGCCATTCTAAGCTTACAAATCACTGAATCAGTCAATTGTTTGATGAAAATTGGCTAAAATCACGTAACAAGCCATTATGAGCTTACAAATGACCGATTTAGTCAATCGTTTGATGAGAATAAACTACAATCATGTAATATTCCATTCTGAGCTTACAAAACACCGAATAGTAAACCGTTCGATGATAATCAGCTACAATCACATAACAATCAATTCTGAGCTTACGAATCACCAAATTGGTCAATCGTTTGATGACAATCGGCTACAATCAGGGAACAAGCCATTCTATGCTTAAAAATCATTGATTCGGTGAACCGTTCGATGAGAATCAACTACAATCGCTCAACTATTCGATGAGAATCAATTACAATCATGTAACAAGCCATTATGAGATTACAAATCATCAAATCAGTCAACCCCTTGATAGAATCAATTACAATCACGTAACAAGCCAGTCCAAGCTTACAAATCACTGAATCGGTCAATTATTTGATGAGTATTAGATACCATCATGTAACAAGCCACTCTGACCTAACAAATTATCGAATTGGTCAACCATTTGATGAGAATGAGCTACAATCACATAACAAGTCATTGTGACCTTACAAATTACCAAATTGGTCAACCGTTCAAAGAGAATTAGCTACAATCACGTAACAAGCCATTCTAAGCTTCCAAATAATCGAATCGGTCAACTGTTCAATGATAATTAGCTACAATCACGTAACAAGCCATTATGAGCTTACAAATCACCAAATTACTCAACTGTTCGATGAGAATCAGCTAAAATTATGTAACAATCAATTCTGAGCTTACAAATCATTGATTCGGTCAATCATTTGATTAGAATCAATTACAATTATGTAACAAGCCATTTTTAAGCTTACAAATCACCAAATCGGTCAATTGTTTGATGAGAATCAATTACAATCACATAACAAGCCATTATGAGCTTAGATATCACCAAATCGATCAACCATTCAATGAGAATTAGCTACAATCATGAAAGAAGCCATTCTAAGCTTACAACTTATCGAATCGGTCAACCGTTTGATGACAATCATTTAAAATCATGTAACAAGTCATTCTGAGCTTACAAATCACTAAATCAGTCATCGATTCAATGAGAATCATATACCATCATGTAATAAGCCATTCTGAGCTTACAATTCACTGAATAGGTCAACCATTCGATGAGAATCAATTACAATCATGTAACAAACCATTCTAAGATTACTAATCACCAAATTGGTCAACCATTTCATGAGAATCAATAACAATCATGTAACAAGCGATTATGAGCTTACAAATAATTGAATTGGTCAACCGTTGAATGAAAATCAGCTACAATCACGTAACAAGCCATTATGAGCTTACAAATAACTGAATCGGTCAACCGTTCAATGAGAATAATCTACAATCATGTAACAAGTCATTCTGAGCTTACAAATTACTGAATCGGTCAATTGTTTGATGAGAATCAGCTACAATCATGTAAAAAGCCATTCTGAGCTTACAAATCACCGAATCGGTCAACTGTTTAATGACAATCAATTACAATCATGTAACAAACCATTATGAGCTTACAAAACACTGAATTAGTCATCAATTCGATGAGAATCATATACCATCATGTAATAAGCCATTCTGAGCTTACAATTGACCGAATTAGTCAACCGTTTGATGAGAATCAATTATAATCACGTAACAAGCCATTTTGAGATTACAAATCACCGAATCGGTCAACCATTTGATGAGAATCAATTATAATCATGTAAAAAGTGAGTCTGAGCTCACAAATCGCCAAATCAGTCAACCGTTCGATGAGAATTAGCTAGAATAATGTAACAAGCCATTTTGAGCTAACAAACCACTGAATCGATCAACCATTCGATGAGAATCAACTATAATCACTAAAAAAGTCATTCCTGAGATTACAAATCACCAAATCGGTAAATGATTCGATCATAATCAATTAGAATCACGTAACAAGCCATTCTAAGCTACAAATCACTGAATCAGTCAACCATTTGATGAGAATTAATTACAATAATGTAAGAAGCCATTCTAAGCTTTCAAATCACTCAATCAGTCAACCGTTTGAAGAAAATCAAATACTATCAGGTAACAAGCCATTCTGAGCTTAAAAATCACCGAATCAGTCAACTGTTCAATGAGAATCAGTTACAATCTAGTAACAAGCCATTCTGAGCTTACAAATCACTGAATCGGTCAAATGTTTGATGAGAATCAGCTACAACCATGTAACAAGCCATTCTCACCTTACAAATCATCGAATCGCTTAACCGTTCGATGAGAATCAACAGAATCACGTAACAATCCATTCTAACCTTACAAATCACCGAATCAGTCAACCATTCTATGACAATAAGCTACAATCCTATAACAACCATTCTGACCTTACAAATCACCTAATCGGTCATTTGTTTGATGAGAATCAATTACAATCATGTAACAAGACATTCTGAGCTTATAAATGACCGAATCAGTCAATCATTCAATGAGAATCAGCTACAATCATGAAACAAGCCATTTTGAGCTTACAAATTACTGAATCAATCAACCGTTCGATGAGAATCAGCTACAATTATGTAACAAGCCATTCTGAGCTTACAAATCACCGAATCGGTCAATGATTTGATGAGAAACAATTACAATCATGTAACAGGCTATTGTGAGCTTACAAATCACCGAGTCGGTCAACCATTTCATGAGAATCAATTATAATCACGTAACAAGCCAGTCTGAGCTTACAAATTACCGAATTGGTCAACCGTTCAATGAGAATCAGATACCATCACATAACAAGCCATTCTAAGCTTACAAATCACTGAATCAGTCAACTGTTCGATGACAATCAATTAAAATCATGTAACAAACCATTCTAAGGTTACAAATCACTGAGTTAGTCAACCATTCGATGAGAATCAGCTACAATCATGAAATAAGCCTTTCTAAGCTTACAAATTACCAAATCAGTCAACCGTTCGATGAGAATCATCTACAATTATGTAAAAAGCCACTTTGACCTTACAAATCACTGAATCGGTCAATAATTCTATGAGAATCAATTACAATCACGTAACAAGCCATTGTGAGCTTACAAATCACTGAGTCGGTCAACCATTTCATGAGAATCAGCTACAATCACGTAACAACCTAGTCTGAGCTTACAAATCACTGAATTGGTCAACCATTCAATGAGAATCAGATACCATCACATAACAAGCCATTCTGAGCTTACAAATCACCGAATCAGTCAATTGTTTGATGATAATCAATTAGAATCATGTAACAAGCCATTCTTAGCTTGCAAATCACTAAATTGGTTAACAGTTCGATGAGAATCGGTGACAATCAGGTAACAAGCTATTCTAAGCTTATAAATCACTAAATCGGTCAACCGTTTGATGAGAATAAATTACAATCACGTAACAAGCCATTCAAAGGTTGCAAATCACCAAATCGGTCAACCGTTTGATGAGAATCAATTACAATCACGTAACAAGCCATTCTGGGCTTACAAATCACCAAACGCTTCAACTGATTGATGAGAATCAACAATAAGCACGTAACAAGCCATTCCGAGCATAGAAATCACTGAATCGATCAATCGTTTGATGTTAATTAGCTACAATCACGTAAGAAGCCATTCTGAGCTTACAAATCACCGAATCGGTCAACTGTTCGATGACAATCATCAAAAATTATGTAGCAAGCCATTCTGAGCTTACAAATCATCAAATCGGTCAACCATTTTATGAGAATCAGCTACAATCACGTAACAAGCCATTCTGAGCTTACAAATCACTGAATTGGTCAACTGTTTGGTGAGAATCAAAGACAAATCATGTAACTATTGGCATAATAGTCAGTGCTCCCCTCGGTATTTGTGACATGGCTTAACCACCTCCTGTGTCTTCTATAAGTCTAGTGGTTGTATCAGGCATTAACAGATCGATCTTTTGGTGCAACAACAACCACTACTTGTAACAAGTGGTATCAGAGCTTGGTCACAGGTTTGAATCCCCTCGGGTAACGCTGAGGGGGAGATTGTTGGCATAATAGTCAGTGCTCCCCTCGGGATTCGTGACATGGCTTAACCCTGTGTCTTCTATAAGTCTAGTGGTTGTATCGCGCATTAATAGATTGATCTTTTGGTGCAATGACAACCACTACTTGTAACAGTAACAAGCCATTGTGTGTTTAAAAATCACTGAATTGGTCAACCGTTTGATGAGAATCAATTACAATCATGTAACAAGCCATTCTGAGATTACAAATCACCAAATCGGTCAACTGTTTGATGAGAATCAATTGCAATCACATAACAAGCCATTCTGAGTGTACAAATTACCGAATTGGTCAACCGTTCAATCAGAATTAGCTACAATCATGTAACAAGCTATTTCGAGCTTACAAATCATCGAATCAATTAACCGTTTGATAAGAATAAGATACAATCATGTAACAAGCTATTTTGAGCTTATAAATCACCGACTCGGTCAACTGTTAGATTAGAATAAATTATAATCACTTAACAAGCCATTCTACGCTTACAAATCACATAATAAGCCTTTTTCAACTTACAAATCACCAAATCGGTCAACCATTCGATGACAATCAATTACATTAATGTAACAAACCATTTTGAGCTAACAAATCACTGAATTAGTCAGCTGTTCAATGAGAATCAGCTACAATCATGTAACAAGATATTCTGAGCTTACAAATCACTGAATCGGTTAACTGTTCGATGAAAATGAGCTACAATCATGTCACAAGCCATTCTGAGCTTACAAATCACCAAATCGGTCAACTATTCGATGAGAATTAGCTACAATCATGTAACAAGCCATTCTGAGCTTACAAATCACCGAATCGGTCAACCGTTCGATGAGAATCAACTAAAATCACATAACAAACTATTCTTAGCTACGAATTGCCGAATCAGTCAGTCATTGGATGAGAATCAACTACAATCACGTAACAAGAAATTCTAAGATTACAAATCACTGAATCGGTCAACCGTTTGATGAGAATCAATTACAATCACGTAACAAGCCATTCTGAGCTTACAAATCACCGAATTGGTCAACAGTTAGATAAAAATTAGCTACAATCACGTAACAAGTCATTCTGAGCTTACAAATCATCGAATTGGTCAACCGTTTGATTAGAATGAATTACAATCACGTAACAAGCCATTTTGAAGTTACAAATCACCGAATCAGTCATCTATTCGATGAGAATCATATACCATGATGTAAAAAGCCATTCTGAGCTTACAAATCACCGAATCAGTAACTGTTTGATGAAAATCAATTATAATCATGTAACAAGCCATTCTGAGATTATAAATCATGGAATCGGTCAGCTGTTTGATGAGAATTAATTACAATCACAAAACAAGCCAGTCTAAGCTTACAAATCACCAAATCGTTCAACCATTTGATCAGAATTAGATATACCATCACATAACGAGCCATTCTAAGGTTTCAAATAACCAATTCGGTCAACCATTCGATGAGAATCAATTACAATTATGTAACAAGCCATTCTGAGCTTACAAATCACCGAATCAGTCAACCGTTTGATGAGAATCAATTACAATCACATAACAAGCCAGTTTGAGCTTACAAATCACCGAATCAGTCAATCATTCGATGACAATCAGATACCATCACATAACAAGCTATTTTGAGCTTACAAATACCTGAATCAGTCAGTCATTCGATTAGAATCAATTACAATCACGTAATAAGTCATTCTAAGCTTACAAATCACCAAATCAGTCAACCGTTCGATGAGAATAAGCTATAATCATGTAACAAACCATTTGAAGCTTACAAATTACTGAATTGGTCAACTGTTTAATGAGAATGACCTAAAATCATGTAACAAGCCATTTTGATTGTACAAATCACTAAATCGGTTAACGGTTCGATGAGAATCAGCTAGAATCATGTAAGAAGCCATTTTGAGCTTATAAATCACCGAATCAGTCAACTAATTGATGAGGAACAATTACAATCAGGTAACAAGCCATTCTGAGCTTACAAATCACCAAATCGGTCAAGCATTTGATGAGAATCAATTACAATCACATAACAAGCCATTTTTAGCTTACAAATCACCCAATCGGTGAACCATTTGATGAGAAGCATCTAAAATCACGTAACAAGCCATTCTGAGCTTAGAAATCACTGAATTAGTCAACCATTTGATGCGAATTAAGTATAATCATGTAACAAGCCATTCTGAGCTTACAACTCACTGAATTGGTCAGCCATTCGATGAGAATCAGCTACAATCACGTAACAAGCCATTTTGAGCTTACAAATCATCGAATTGGTCAACCGTTTGATGAGAATCAATTACAATCACATAACGAGCCATTCTAAGCTTACAAATCACCGAATCGGTCAACCGTTCGATGAGAATCAATTACAATCACGTAAGAAGCCATTAAGAGATTAAAAATCATTGAATCAGTCAACCGTTGGATGAGAATTAGCTATAATCATGTAACAAGCCATTCTGAGTTTACAAATCACCGAATCAATCAACCGTTTGGTGAGGATCAGCTACAATCATATAACAAGTCATTCTAAGCTTACAAATCATTGAATCAGTCAACAGTTCAATGATAATCAACTAAAATCACATAAGAAGCTATTCTTAGCTTACAAATCACCAAATCATGCAACCATTGGATGAGAATTAGCTACAATCATGTAACAAGCCATTCTGAGCTTACAAATCACTAAATTAGTCAACCATTCGATGAGAATCAATTACAATCACATAACAAGCCATTATGAGCTGACAAGTCACTGAATCGATTAACCATTCAATGAGAATCAGCTACAATTATGTAACAAGCCATTATGAGCTTACAAATAACTGAATCAGTCAACTATTTGATGAGAATGAGCTATAATCACTTAGCTAGCTATTCTAACCTTACAAATCACCGAATTGGTCAACCGTTCGATAAGAATCAACTACAATCACGTAACAAGCCATTATGAGCTGACAAATCACTGAATCGGTCAACCATTGGATCATAATTAGCTACAATCACCTAACTAGCCAATCTGAGCATAGAATTCACCAAATCAGTCATTTGTTCGATGAGAATTGGCTAAAATGACGTAACAAGCCATTCTGAGCTTACAAATCACAAATTATGTCAACCGTTCAGTGAGAATCAACTACAATTACATAACAAGCTATTCTAAACTTACAAATCACCAAATCTATCAACCATTTGATTAGAATCAATTACAATACGTAACAAGCCACTCTAAGCTTACAAATCACCAAATCGGTCAATCGTTCGATGAGAAATATATACCATCACATAACAAGCCATTCTAAGCTTATAAATCATTGAATCTGTGAACCGTTCGATGAGAATAAATTACAATTATTTACCAAGCCATTCTGAGCTTACAAATCACCGAATCAGTCAACCATTTGATGAGAATCAATTAGAATCACATAACAAGCCAGTCTTAGCTTACAAATCATGGAATCGGTCAACCATTCGATGAGAATCAAATACCATCATGTAACAAGTCATTCTAAGCTTACAAATCACCAAATTGGTCAACCATTCGATGAGAATCAATTACAATCACGTAACAAGCGATTCTGAGCATACAAATCACTGAATCAGTCAACCGTTCGATGAGAGTCAAGTACAATCATGTAACAAGCCATTATGAGCTTACAAATCACCGAATCGATCAACTGTTCGATGAGAATCAATTACAATCACATAACAAGTCATTCTGAGCTTACAAATGACCGAATCGGTTAACCATTTGATGAGAATTAATTACAATCACGTAATAAGCCATTCTAAGATTACAAATCACTGAATCTGTCAACTGTTTTAGGAGAATCAATTAAATTAATATAACAAGCCATTCTAAGCTTACAAATCACCAAATCATTTAACCGTTCGATGAGAATCAGATACCATCATGTAACAGGCCACGCAGCAATTGATCTAGCAGATTGTCAATGACTAGAATAGGAAATCAATGCTTGAGTGTGATTCTCCTGAGCTATTAATAGCCGCCCACACACATTCACCATGAGGAGTTCTTTTTTATGACAATAACTATTATAGTAGAGAATGAACCACTATAAAGGTAGGGCTAGGCTGAATGATACTTGTATCTAGCATCTCTTAATACAGCCCATTGACTAAATCTCTTTTTTTTTTCAATCGGAAACTGTTTACTCCTTGGAACTAATTGAATGGCATAATTGTGATTATGCATGAAAGGAAGTCCTATTGGGTTCTCTTAAATGGAATACCTTTTGATGCTCATCTATAACAAAAGGTAAAGAGATTGTACCTACCACCCTTTAGAATAGTGGGCGATGTTGAGATCTACCTGTCGAGGCCACCCACAGTAGTAGAGATGAAGGCGGTTACCTAGCAGCAATGGTCGATTCAGTAGGCCTTAGAATAGTAGGGGGCGCACTTGCTTTTATGTACAATGCATGTGATCGATCAATGCCCCTACTGACGTAGATTCACACTCACCTACGGCCCCTACTATTCGCCAGCACCACCAACAACATACCCATAGGTAACATATGTAGTAGTAGTTGATCCAGTAGATTCATCCCTACTATTCTAAAGGGAACCAGTACCCGTATCCATCCTTAGATTACAAATCACCAAATTGGTCAACTATTTGATAAGAATTAATTACAATCATGTAATAAGCCATTATGAGCATACAAATCACTGAATCGGTCAACCGTTCGATGAGAATCAATTACAATCACATAACAAGCCATTCTAAGCATACAAATCACTGAATCAGTCTACCGTTTGATGAGAATCAGCTACAATCATGTAACAAGCCATTCTGAGCTTACAAATCACTCAATCGGTCAATCGTTCGATGAGAATCAATTACAATCACATAACAAGCAATTCTGAGCTTAAAAATCATTGAATCAGTAAATTGTTGGATGAGAATCAGTTACAATGATGTAACAAGCCATTTTGAGCTTACAAATCCCCAAATCGGTCAACCATTTGATGAGAATAAGCTATAATCATCTAACAAGCCATTTTGAATTTACAAATCAGTGAATAGGTCAACACTTTGATGAGATTCAGCTATAATCATGTAACAAGCCATTCTGAGCTTACAAATCACTGAATCAGTCAACTGTCTGATGAGAATAAATTACAATCACATAACAAGACATTCTGATCTTACAAATAACTCAATCGGACAACTGTTTGATGAGAATCAGTTACAATCATGTAACAAGCTATTATGAGCTTATAAATGCATGACTCGGTCAACCATTCAATTAGAAATAGCTAAAATCACGTAACAAGCCATTCTAAGCTTACAAATCATTGAATTGGTCAACTGTTCGATGGGAATCGGCTACAATCATGCAACTAGCCATTTCGAGCTTTCAAATCACAAACTCAGTCAACCGTTTCATGAGAATCAGCTACAATCATGTAACAAGCCATTCTAAGACTAGAAATCATCGAATCGATCAACCCTTCGATGAGAATCAGCTATAATCAGCTAAAAACCCATTCTGAGCTTACAAATCACCAAATCATTCAACCGTTCGATGAGAATTAGCTACAATCATGTAACCTACTAGTCGGAGCTTAAAAATCACCGAATTGATCAACTGTTCGATGAGAATAAATTACAATCATGTAACAAGCTATTTTGAGCATACAAATCACCGAATCAGTCAACCGTTCGATGAGAATCAATTAGAATCACATAACAAGCCATTCTAAGCTTACAAATCACCAAATTGGTCAACCATTTGATGAGAATTAATTACAATCATGTAACAAGCCATTTTGAGTTTAAATATCATTGAATCGGTCAACCGTTTGATGAGAATCATTTACAATCATGTAACAAGCCATTTTGAGCTTACAAATCACCAAATCGGTCAACCATTTGATGAGAATCAACTGCAATCACATAACAAGCCATTTTGGGTATACAAATCACCGAATCAGTGAACAGTTCGATGGGAATCAGCTACAATCACGAGACAAGCCATTCTGAGCTTACAAATTACCGAATCGGTCAATCATTCAATCAGAATCAGCTACAACCACGTAACAAGCCACTTTGAGCTTACAAATCACCGAATCGGTCAACGATTCAATGAGAATTAATTAAAATCATGTAACAAGCCATTCTAAGCTTTCAAATCACCAAATTGGTCAACCACTTGATGAGAATCAATTGCAATCACATAACAAGCTATTCTGAGCTTACAAATCACTAATTCGGTCAACTGTTTGATGAGAATCAGCTACAATCATGTAACAAGCCATTCTGAGTGTACAAATCACCGAATCGGTCAACCATTCAATGAGAAAAAATTATAATCATGTAACATGCCATTCTCAGCTTAGAAATCATCGAATTGGTCAACCGTTCAATGAGAATTAGCTACAATCACATAATAAGCTATTCTAAGCTTACAAATCATCGAATCAATCAACCGTTCGATAAAAATCAGTGACAATCATGAAACAAGCAAGCCTAAGCTTACAAATTATCGAATAAGTCAACCGTTTGATGAGAATCAACTACAATCACGTAACAAGCCATTCTGAGCTTACAATTCACCAAATTAGTCAATGATTCAATAAGAATCAATTAGAATCACGTAACAAGCCATTTTGAGCTTACAAATCACCAAATCGGTCAACCATTTGATAAGAATTTGCTACAATCATGTAACAAGCAAAACTAAGCTTACAAATCATCGAATCGGTCAACCATTCAATGAGAATCAACTTCAATCACATAACAAGCCATTCTAAGCTTACAAATCATCGAATCGGTCAACTGCTTGATGAGAATCAATTAAAATCATGTAACAAGCCATTTTGAGCTTCTAATTCAATCAACTGTTCGATGAGATACAGCTACAATAACATAACAAGCCATTCTGAGTGTACAAATCACTGAATCTATCAAATATTTAATGAGAATCAATTACAATCACGTAACAAGCTATTCTACGCATACAAATCATTGAATCAGTCAAACGTTCGATGAGCATCACCTACACTCATGTAACAAGCCATTCTGAGCTTACAAATCACTGAATTATTCAACCGTTCGATGAGAATCAAGTACAATCATGTTACAAGCCATTCTGAGCTTACAAATCACCCAAACAGTCATCTATTTGATGAGAATTAGCTAAAATCCCATAATAAACAATTCTGAGCTTGCAAATCACAAAATCAGTCAACCGTTCGATGAGGATTAGCTACAATCACGTAACAAGCCATTATGAGCTTACAAATCATTGAATCGGTCAATCGTTTGGTGAGAATCAGCTACAATCATGTAACAAGCCATTTTGAGCTTACAAAAAATTGATTCGGTCAACTGTTCGATGAGAATCAATTCCAATCACATAACAAGCCATTCTGAGCTTACAAATCACCAAATCGGTCAACCGTTCAATGAGAATCAATTACAATAACGTAACAGGCCACTCTGAGCTTACAAATCACTGAATCGGTCAACCGTTCGATGAGAATCAGCTACAATCAGGTAAATAACCATTCTAAGCTTACAAATCACCGAATCAGTCAACTATTCAATGAGGATCGGCTACAATCACGTAACAAGCCATTCTCAACTTACAAATCATCGAATCAATCAAGAGTTTGATGAGAATCAGCTAAAATCATGTAATAAGCTATTCTTAGCTTACGAATCACTGAATTGATCAACTGTTGGATGAGAATCTACTACAATCATGTAACAAGCCATTCTGACCTTACAAATCACTGAATCAGTCAACTGTTTGATAAGAATAAATTACAATCACGTAACAAGCCATTCAGAGCTTGCAAATCCTTGAATGAGTCAACCATTCAATAAGAATCAATTACAATCACGTAACAAGCCATTCTGAGCTTACAAATCACCAAATCGGTTAACCATTTGATGAGAATCAACTACAATCACGTAGCAAGCCATTATTAGCTTAAAAATACTGAATCGGTCAAAAGTTTGATGAGAATCAGCTAAAACCATGTAACAAGCTATTCGCAGCTTAGAAATGACTGAATCGGTCAACTGTTTGATGAGAATCAGCTACAATCATGTAACAAGCCATTCTGAGCTTATAAATCACCAAATCAGTCAACCATTCGATGATAATCAACTACAATCATCGAACAAATCATTCTAAGCTTACAAATCACCGAATCGGTCAACTGTTCGATGAGAATCAATTCCAATAACATAACAAGCCATTTTGAGCTTATAAATCACTGAATCGGTCAACGGTTCAATGAGATTCAATTACAATCAAGTAACAAGCCATTATGAGCTTACAAATCACTGAATCATTTAACTGTTCAATGAGAATAAATTACAATCACGTAACAAGCCATGCTGATATTAGAAATCACTGAATTAGTCAACCATTCGATGAGAATTAGCTACAATCATGTAACAATCCATTCTGAGCTTACAAATCACCGACTCGATCAACTGTTCGATAAGAATCAGCTACAATCACGTAACAAGCAATTTTAACCTTACAAATCAAAGAATCGGTCAACTGTTCGATGAGAATCAGCTACAATCATGTAACCAGCCATTCTGAGCTTACAAATCATCGACTCAATCAACTATTTGATGAGAATCAGCTACAATCACATAACAAGCCATTCTAAACTTACAAATCATCGAATTGATCAACCGTTTCAACAATTTGATGAGAATCAATAACAATCACATAACATGCCATCCTGAGCATACACATCATCAAATCGGTCAACCATTCTATGAGAATCAATTGCAATCACGTAACAAGCCATTCTATGCATACAAATCACCAAATTGATCAAGTGTTTGATGAGGATCAGCTACAATCATGTGATAGGCCATTCTAAGCTTACAAATCACCAAATCGGCCAACCGTTTGATGAGAATCAACTAAAATCATGCAACAAGCCATTCTAAGCTTACAAATCACTGAATCAGTCAACCGTTCATTGAGAATCAGCTGCAATCACGTAAGAAGCCATTTTGAGCCTACATATTACTGAATCAGTGAACCATTTGATGAGAATCAATTACAATCACATAACAAGCCATTTTGAGCTTACAAATCACCAAATTGGTCAACCTTTCGATGAGAATCAGCTACAATCATGTAACAAGCCATTCTGAGCTTACAAATCACTGAATTTGTCAATGATTTGATGAGAATCAATTACAAACACATAACAAGCCACTCTGAGCTTACAAAATAATAAATTCGTCAACCATTTCATGAGAATCAATTAGAATCACATAGTAAGCTAGTCTGACCTTACAAATCACTGAATCGGTCAACCGTTTGATGAGAATCAGACACCATCACATACAAGCCATTCTGAGCTTACAAATCACTGAATCTGTCAACCATTCGATGAGAATCAACTACAATCACATAACAAGCCATTCTGAGCTTACAAATTATCGAATCAGTCAACCGTTCAATGAGAATCAGATACCATCGCGTAACTGTGTGTGTGAAAATTGTACCTGATCTGTAGACACAACACTTAGTAAAACATTAGAGGTTAGTGATAATCAAAATCGTGCAAAATTGAAAGCTATCTAACCAAGCGATTTACTGCCTTCTAATAGGTGCGAGATTAATGTTCTCAGATTGTAATCGAGATCAATGACCTAGACGACACCTAAATGAAGGATTTGAATGCAATTCTAGATATGGAATAAATGCAATTAATCTATATTTTTGATATTTTCTATGCAATAAGAATGATAAAAACTGATATGATATGAATGCTATTGAAAACTGATATGCTATGCTAATCTAATAATGATATGAAATACGAATGCAAAAATAAGATTGATCTCACAAAAATGCCGATTCACAAGAGCTTTGATTCTTCAATTCCAATTCTCCAGCGTGATTGTGCAAAATATGAGATGATTTGTGAAGAGCTAAAGCCTTAATTTATAGAAATCTAGGGCTTTGGAGGTGCATGGGAAAAGCCATAAATCACTCAAATTAACTCATCTTGATTTTTGAGTTATCTGATCATGAAAGATAGTTAATTCTCAAAATCATGCAAAAATAGCTTTTTAACTCAAATTAGAGTTTAGATCAGCTTTTTGAACTCCAAAAGGATGTTGAGTTCCAAAAAGTCAATAACTTGCATTGATTTTCTGATTTGGAGTTTAACTGTTTCTTTTGAATATGCATAATAATTAAGAATTAAATAAATAAATAAAGTGATTTATCCTCAACTCAACTGATTTTTGAAATAAAACAATTAATTTATGGGTTAATTAACTATTTTACCAAACTTTTATTAAAAATTATATTATTAAATAATGACAACATGTTTTAATTAATTAAATAAGAATTTAATCAATTAAAGATAGGAATTTTGATCTATTGTCAAAATTAAATAATACAATTAATAATAGATAGAATTAAATTTAATTAAACAATTAAGTGGCAAATATTAAATCTAATTAATTAAATATGAAAATATTCAATTAATCAAACTTAGGATAAATGTGATTTATTGCCAAATAATCATTAAATTAAAGATAATTAAGATGATTAGGAATATTACTAGGAATATTCCCCGATGCAAAATTTAAGATAATCAATTATGATTCGATGATGTTTAGATGTGCCTTAGATTAGGACTTTGATGTCGATTTCATTTGAATTGAAGATGTAGGAGATTAATGAACTTATAGCCCATTTTTGGGGTATTACATTTTGCCCCTCTTTGAATTACTGTGCGAAGCGCAGTGGTTCAAAGATAGTCTATGTTTGATAAAGATATGAAACTGATTCAAAAGATAAACTGATCTCAAGATAGAAACTGATTGAAAGATATTGAGATAGGAGTTGATTGATATTGAATTGATATGGAGATAATAGGTCTTGAATGACCAAAGATAATGTTCACTGTAGCAGCAAATGAACCTATGATTGCGAAAAAGTGTCAAAATGCCTGATTCTGAACCTTAGGATTGATAAGAAGTGAGTGACCCGTTCTAGACTCGATTGTCTTAGCAGAACTAGCAAGTATCACATCCAAACCCTTCAGTTGTCGAAGAACCAAGGAAAGAACACTATGATCTGATGGTTGCAAAAGCTGATACAGTTTACAAGATTAGGAGAATACCAAATTGATATGGATCTTGATGAATCTAATATGCCCAAAGTGATGAAAGATTTGCCCCGAGCGATGAGGACTTTTGATGAATCAGTGACTAGACGTGATTGTTATCTTGATCACTGATGAAAGATATTGATAGATTTGATCGATAGAATTTGATTTACAGACTTTGAATGATGTGCAATACCATGCCCCCTTCGGGATTAAAATTGAAATCTGACAAGAAAAGTCAGCGTTATAGTTTAGAAGCATGTTAATTGAATTGAGAAGTGTGGTTATACACGTCTGAGAACGCATTCTGCATCGTTTGGAGGTCTTGGAGACCGAATTTGACTAGGTTTGACCATGAGTTGACCATGGTTGACCAAGTTAAAATTTTGATAGTGTGATGTAAGATAATCAGTTAAGTTGAATACTAGATTTCTGTGATGATTGAAGGTTGATTATGCAAGTAGTTAATAATATGAATGATCTTAGATTTGAATTTTGATCTCGAAAAAGGATTCTACTTGCTATTTCATTGGAGGAACCTTCATGTGAGATTCAGCTCTTGTTAGACTGGAAGATGCGATTTGAAGAATCGTTTAAGCATTGGAGTTCGTTTAATCATTGTGAGATCATGCAACATGCAAAATGAAATGAGACATGCAAAATGAAATGCAACCTAAGACCGAGGACCTAGTCACTGATCATATGTCGATTTGTTATCATCATTAAACTTTTAGGTAACCGGATAAATCAATACAATGCCCACTAGCCATGAAACCATAGACATATGAATATCGATTTGTATGTGCAAGAATCAATACAACACCCACTGGTCAAACAACCATGGACATATGAATATTGATTTTATTTTTGAAATGTCGGATTAGATATAAGCATCAAGGCACAAACGCCAGGATGACCTGAATATCATATCCATTTTGATATAGCAATTTGTACAAGCATCAAAACATACACGTCGTGATGACCTGAGTACGTCTTGCGTTACAAACACATCAAACAGTCAAGAGATCATTCTAAATCCAATGTGAATTACCCGTAGTGACCCTTTATCGTTCACATCCTTAGGCAAGATTGCGTTCCACAGTAGGAGAAAGAACTTACTCAAAAAGATAATAGTTAGATCAAACTTCCTTGAATTGTCTGGGTATCAATGGTCGAGGTACGCATGGCCATCCAATTCGAGATAGAGGCTCTTACAGTCGGACACCATTTCAATCCAAAATTTCCAAAGTTGTTAGATTTTCACATACAAGCAGAAGACAAAGAAAAGATTATGCCCCCAGTCATCACTCTCTAAATCCTGTAAAGGACATCATTGAAGAGCTCGAAGGGACACAATATGCAAAAATCTCAATGCGAATCAGTAAGCCTACAAGGAGATAAAAGCATGAAAAGAGCATAGATTGTTTTCAGTTGAGTTTGATTGCGTTGTTATAGATGCAAAATCCTTTCTGGAGACAAGACTGACTGACTGACTCACATGAAGCTTCAAAGGACACTGGCTTGATATGACACGTCTAAGAGACATTGGAGGCCATAGGATATGACATTGATTGCCCTCAAATTTGAACATTGATAGGATACAAACGCTTGAGCTGATTGGTGTACAAACCAACTTATTGAAACCAGGATATGCAGAAACAAACCGGGAGATATGTACAAACTAAAGCAAGACTGAAAGCTGGGAAAGACCAAGATTGTGTTGATAGATGGAGCATTTTGGAACAAGTGGCACCTGTTTGCTAGGTTTTCACCATCTTGGTAGAGATTCTATTTTTGCTACCAAGGCGCCTGTTTCCAAGTTTTCACCAAGGCACTTTTTTTTTCTTTTTTCATTTTTTTGTATTTTTGTATTTTTTCAATTTTTTTTGTACTTTTGATATTTTTCAATTTTTTTTGTACTTTTGATTTTTTTTGTGAATCATCAAGGCGCCTATTGCTAGGTTTTCACCAAGATGTTCATTTTTTCAGGACTTTTTCTAATTTTTAAGATTTTTTTCAGGACATTTACCAAGCAATGAATGCCTTAGGCATAGAATTTCTTCAGATGGAGAACGTTGATTGGTTCTCGGAGCTGTTCTCCTTCAGTGGTTGAGAGTTGATAGGCACCAGAGCCAAAAGTAGCAGTGATAACAAAGGGACCCAGCCAGTTGGGTTTGAACTTCCCCTTGCGTTCTCGATGTGATTGATTTTTAGAATTTTCTCTCAACATTAGATCGCCAACCTGAAATTCTCTATGTCTGACTTTCTTGTTGTAGCCTCTAGACATTCTTTTCTGATACACTTTGAGATGATCATATGCTGCTTGTCTGTGCTCATCTAGTAGTTCAAGTTCTTGTAACCTCGACACTCTGTAGTCTTCATCAGTGACAAGTCCATGCATTCTGATCCTAAGTGATGGGATTTCAACCTCAATAGGCAATACCACTTCAGACCCATAAACTAAAGCGAAAGGTGTAGCCCCTGTAGGTGTTCTGATACTAGTTCTGTATGCCCAGAGAGCTGGATTGATCATCAGATGCCAGTCTCTTCCTATTTTATTCACTGTTCTGTGCAAGATCTTCAGGAGATTTTTGTTTGAAGCCTCAGCTTGTCTGTTCCCTTGAGGATAGTAGATAGATGACCAATGTTGAGTAATTTTGAACTTGGCACATAAGTCATCTAGATCCTTATTTTTGAATTGTCCCCCATTATCTGTGATTATAGAGTGAGGGATCCCATATCTGCAAATGATGTAATTCAGGATGAACATAGAGATCTGTTTCCCCGTTGCTTGTGTTAGAGGAACTGCTTCTACCCATTTTGTAAAATAATCTGTAGCTGTGATTATATGGGTATGTCCATTAGAAGAGTGAGGATGGATAGCACCTATGAGATCAAATGCCCATTGTTGAAAAGGCCATTGTGTAGTAAAGGGAATCAGATCTCTCCCTAGAGCATGAATCAAGTTGCCATGTACTTGACACTGTTGACAATTTTTAGCAAATTTAATAGCTTCTTTTTCCATTTCAGGCCAATAATACCTAGCCCTAATAAGTTTTTGAGCTAACGTTAAACCGTTCGAGTGTGACCCACATATACCCTCGTGGACTTCCTCTAATGCACGTTGAGACTCTTCTCGTTCTAAACATCTAAGCAGTGTACCATCTAGACCTCGTTTGTACAGATCATTACCAATGATGACATATCGGGATGCGGATCAGATAAGGTTTTGTTTCTCAAAATGGTTAAAGGACTCAGGGATGATTTGGTCGTGGAGATAGGAGAATAGATTTTTGTAGCGAGATGAGTCATAACCTACAATAGTGCAGATCATGCGGGTTTCAGGGGAGTCATATGTAGGATAGGATAGGGCTTCCATAGGAACTCGTAGTGTAGTTCATGTTCAGGCTACTGTAAAAGAGTAGATAATGTCGCCATTGCGCCAGCAGCCTTATTCTCTGTTCTGGGTATTTGCTCAAACGTGATAGAGATGAAGTATTTCTTTAAATCATCTACCATTCTCTTGTAAGGAATGAGCTTTTCATCTTTGGTTTGGTATACATCATTGACTTGGTGGATAACCAGTTGTGAGTCCCCATGGATGTGCATCTCTGTAACTCTCCACTGTATTGCCATTTTCATACCATTGAGAAGTGCCTCATATTCAGCAATATTGTTTGTGCAAGGAAACTTTAATCTAAATGCTTTGGGTATCGAGTATCCTTGAGGAGTGATGAACAATATGCCTGCTCCAGATCCATTCTATGTGTAGGAGCCATCAAAGAATAATCACCATGCTCTAGAAGAGAGGTGCATGATAGAGGAATCGGGAAATTCCATTTGCATGGGTGTATCATCAAACAGTGGTGCTTCAGCTAATTGATCAGCAATGACCTGTCCTTTGATAGCTTTTCTTTCAACATATTCAATGTCAAATTCGCTCAAGAGCATGACCCATTTAGCTAGTCTACCTGTGAGGGCAGCTTTGCTTAGGAGATATTTCAGTGGATCAATTTTAGCTACCAAATGAGTAGTATGAGCTAACATGTAGTGTCTCAATTTCTGTGATGCAAAGATCACAGCAAGACATACCTTCTCTATCATTGAGTAGTTCTTCTCATAGGCCACTAAAGTTCGGCTGATATAGTAGATGGCTCTTTCTTTCTTGTTCTCATCATGCTGTGCTAGCAATGCCCCCAGTGATGTATCTGTTGCAAAGACATATAATATTAATGGCCTCCCATGAATAGGAGGCATCAATATAGGTGGATTTGATAGATACTTCTTGATATGTTTAAATTTGTTCTCGCATTCTTCATTCCATGCAAAGGTCACACCTTTATGTAATGTTTTTGTAAAAGGCTGTGAGATGTCCGCTAGCTGTGATATGAATCTTCTGATAGATTGAACTCTACCTTGCAATGTCCTCATTTGACTGATATTTGTGGGAGGTTGCATCTCTATTATAGCCTTGACCTTAGCTGGATCAACTTCAATGCCTTTCTTGGAGACGATGTATCCTAGGAGCTTTCCAGAAGTGACTCCAAAAGCACACTTTTTAGGATTTAGTCGAAGACTAAATTTTTCCATTCTGTCGAGGATCATGCTCAAGTCTGTTAGATGTTCAGTTCTAATCATGGATTTTGCCAAGGTATCATCTACGTAATCCTCCATTGTTCTATGCATCATATCATGAAAAATAGATGTCATTGCTCTTTGATATGTAGCTCTAGCATTTTTGAGTCCGAATGGCATAACATTCCAACAGAAAGTTCCCCACGCACATGTGAAAGCTGTTTTCTCTTGATCTTCTGGAGCAATTTTGATTTGGTTGTATCCAGAAAAGCCATCCATTAAGGAATACATTTCATAGCTTGCAATCATGTCCACTATCATATCAATGTTAGGCAGTGGAAAATCATCCTTAGGGCATGCTCTGTTCACGTCTCTAAAGTCCGTGCATACTCTGATTGAACCATCTGATTTGGAAATAGGTACAATCTTGGAAATCCACTCAGCATAGTCTATGACATGGATGAATCCAGCTTTTAGGAGTTTTTTTAGTTCTGCTTTGACTAAGAGTGCAACATGAGGATGCATCTTTCTCAATTTTTGTTTGATTGGTTTTACTCCGGGAGCAATGGATAGATGGTGCATAATGAGATTGGGATCCAATCCTGGCATATCTGAATATTTCCATGCAAAGTTGATCTTTTTTTCTGATAAGAATGTAGTGAATTTATGTTTCTCTTCTTCGGATAGAGATTGTGCTACATGTACCAATTGTGGTTCCTCTGTTGTACCCAAATTGATGGATTGAGTTGGCTCAATTAGAACTGGAGATCTATCCTATAAATGACTCGAAAGGACATCAAATATCTCATCCTTAGGTGCCTCAGAGAGGTTTTCACCTTCAGATATGTCTTTTCTTTTTACTTTTGTCAGTTCTGAGACTACCACAAAGTGGTTTTCACCCTCAGAACTCTTTTTCTTTTTCTTTTTACTCTTGTTTTTCTGACTAAGATATTTGATGTCCGACTCGGTCATGCTAATGCTCGGTTCACTGATGGAAGTACTCATAGGCTCAACTGCATTGAGGTAGTAGGCAAGGGCATAGTCATTTGGGAAGGTATACATACCATGGTTTGGGTTTGTGGAAGTTTGGTCGATAAGATCAGGGCGTTGGATAGTCAAAGCGGGAAAGGCTTGGGATATGGTGTTCACGGATGTGGATATGTCATCATTGGTCCTAACCCAATGCTCAAGTTCAAAGGTGATATTACAGCTCAAAATGTTCAATTCGTGAATAGGCTCAACGTCATCATGGGAGTCCTCTTCAGCCATAGGTGGATCAGACATGTTAAGTTCATTGTTTCACTCTAGACTTACGTTGGGTTGAGAGACATATTGGTGAATAACATCAATAGATTTCTCTGTTATAAGCTCATCTTCTTCTGGAATGGCACCCCATTCATAATCATTTGACTCATCTTCTGATTCAGAATCTCTAGGAAATCTTAGAAAATGTGTGAAATCAGGATGAATACCCCAAGAAGGATTACCCTCAGTCTCTAACTTGAATTCATATTCATGGGAATCAGTGTCATAATAACTACCCCCTTCTTCTGGATCAGTTTGATTGCCTTCGAGATTGGCTGGTTCTTGTGGTGCAACCATCTCTTGCGTTATAGTAGGTTCTTGTGTTTCTACTACATTAATTCTTCTGATAGGATCATCTGTATCATCAAGAAGATCTTTGATCTCTTTAGGCAATTTTTCATAGGGGATAAGCTCAGAGCTATCTGAATCATCATCAGAGGGTTCTATGTCTTCTTTCTTAAGAAGGGGTTCTCCTGGTGCAATTTGTTCTATGACATGAGAACAACCACCTTTGAGATGATAGGGTTTCTTCTTAAACCCTATGCCACCAGTATCTTTTTTGGCTCGACCAATATGTGAAATGGGGGTCACAAGACCCTTTCCCCTAATTCCTAGAGGTCCTTGACCGGAATATCCCATCTTGGCTATCAATTTGTTTCCTGGACCATATGAATTAGAAGGGACTGTAGGTGCTATAGATTCACTAGGTTGAACAATTTTAGATTCAGAATCCTCTTTATATAGCCATGCCAGCACAGCTTCATCCTCTTCAAATTCTTGTTTAGATACTTGCTCCACCACAAAATGTCTTTTGTATGCTTCCATAGGTTCCTTAGGTTCTGATTTAGACTGCTTCAAGGATTGGCCATACGACTTAGGTGAGATTGGGAGAGATGTCAGAGACAAGACTGGCTCTATAGTGTATTCTCCCATCCCATTTTCTTTGATATTGATATCTTTAGCAATGTCGTCCATATTAGATGTGGAAGCGACATTTTGTTGCTTGATGAAAGATTCTCTGTTGTTGGGAACAAGCTTATCGGCACTTTCCTTCAATGTATTGCAAGTTGTATTCAGATCTGCTGGGATAGTAACTTCCACTCCTTCATAGGAAAATTTCAAGCATTGATGATACGTAGAAGGAATGGCTTGCATTTCATGGATCCAGGGTCTCCCTAGAAGGATATTATAAGCCAATGGTAGATCGAGCACCTAACATGTGGTATCTTTGATGACTGGACCCACTTGGATGGGTAAGACAATGGTGCCCTTAGAAGATCTTTCCTGTTCATCATAGGCCTTTATAGTGATCTTCTTTCAAGGATCAATAGCCACCTCTGAGAATCCCAACTGTGTGATTAAGTTGTAAGAACAAATGTTGAGGCCTGTGCCCCCATCTATCAACACACGTTTGACTCGACGGTTCTGGATCAAGACTTCTATGTGTAAGGGCTGATTGTGTGGGTGACTCAAAGAGTTGTCATCTTCCTCTGAAAAGGAGATATATTGCGGAGACGTTAGATGACCAACCATAGTCTAGAACCTGTCTAGATCTAGATCATCAGGAACATTAGAGCCGAGCAAAGCTTTGTCTAGGATATCTCTGTGAGCTGGAGATATTCAAAGTAACTCAAACATAGAGATTTTGGCATTGGTATGCTGGAGTTGTTGTACGATGCTGTAAGATGTAGGTCTGGTATCCTTTGGATTGGAAGATTTCAAGGCAACCCTCTGTTTAGAAGCAGATGTGAGATTGAAAGGTATCTTAGGGACATTAGATGAACTTGGTGTTTGTCCTTTCAGATGAGTCTGAGCTTGGGATCGGGTAACCGCATTAGCTGAGGAATGATTGCTATCTCTTCGTACAATCATGATGACATTGCAGCTCTCAGAGAGACATGGTTCAACCATATTGATGACAGCATTGTTTCCAGGGTAGGCATAGTTGACTTTTGCCCCCATGTTAGGCTGAGAAGTGGAAACTCCCTTGCCATGTTGTGGAAAAGGTTCTGTAAATGCTATGTGATCATTATTGCTAGTAGGATTATCGATCGTGATGTCTCCTTGATCTATCAAGTCTTGAATGGTATGCTTCAAGTGGAAGCATCCATTAGTTCTGTGGCCTTTAGTCCGATGGAAAGCACAGAATGCATTATCTTTCCACCAATATGGTTTTGGATCCGGATCAGGTTTTTGGATTGGTGGTAAAGAGATCATGTTATCAGCTATCAGGGTTCTCAGGGAAGATTCCAAAGATTCTCCCAGGGGAGTAAACTTTCATTTATTATCCCATCGTTTGAATGACTTCTTTGGAGATGGTTCGGCAGATTTTTGCTCTGAAGCTTCAATGGCTTTTGTGGCAAGGGTGAGATTGTAGGCTGGTGCCTTTGATGGGGTGTGGATAGTGTCAACAACACCGTCAGAGACGATACCTTTGTTTCTATTTCAGCTCTTGTTTTTATCTTTTGAGCTAGATCCAGATTCAGACTTGTCCTTTTGAAGTGTGATTTCTCCTTTCTTAACAAGTACTTTCTCAATCTTGATTGCATTATCCACCATTTTATCAAAAGATACATGATCTTGCATTTGTAATGGATAGTTGAGCTCTGGAACAAGGTTATTGATAAAGATTTCAAGTTTCTCCATTTCGGGAATTGGTCTAGCATATAGAGAAAACTTCTTTCGCCACCTCTCGAGGAAAGTTAGGAATGATTCCCCTGGATATTTCTTGAGGTTACAGATATCGATCATGGTAATCGGATGTTGAATATTGTAGGAATATTGTTGATAAAACAATTTAATCAATTCCTCAAAAGTTTTGATCGTAGAAGGTAATCTTGAAAACCACTGAATGGATGCTCCTCCCAAGGATCTAGGAAAACCACTGGTTCATGCATGAATTCCATGGATTACGTACAGAACTCTCTGACATGATCTTAAGGATCAGAGTGTCCGTCGTATTTGTCATACTTTGGTATCTCCACTCTTTTTGGGAATGGAGGCATATACAAGTCTTTGTCAAAAGGGAAAGGACAAAGGGCCTCCATGGAGAATTCCTTGGGTTCCTTCTCTTTCTCAATTTTATTCATTTTGACCTGCATAGCGTGTAGCTGGTTCATTATGGCCATCATCGGAGTTTCTTCCTCATGCGTGATGATATCTTTGACATTGAAGTGAGGAGGAAGTTTAGCTCCTTCTTGGGCTAATTGCAAAAAGTATGCCTCTCTATCCATTTTCAAGAAATGCCTCATCATTCTTTTGAATTCATCGTCATTCTGACACCGATGGATTTCAGAGGGTGTAGGGTCTTGGTCGGCATTATGTTGAGAATGGTGTCCCTGGGATCCTCCTCCTAGAGAACCATGGTTTGTCCTTGCTTGAGACATGGTAGGAGTTTTTGGGCTCCCTTGAATAGATTGAGGAGGAGTTTGTTGATTACCTCTGTGAGTTGATAGAGGAGGTATGTAACCAGTTTTCAATCGAAAGTTACCGAGACCGTCGTCTTCGTAGATACCTGACTTGATGAGTTGTTCAAGAGTTGGACCTGGGGTATTGGTCAAAAGTAAGTTCTGAGATGTTTCTTCTAATTTTTTGTGTGAAGAAGCTCTGGTCTCCACCATTAACTTTGAATGAAATAGAAGAAAAGGATGAAGACAACTGAAGAACAATTTGATTCGAGAAAATCGGATGACGCAACCTTGTCAAGATTATGATAGTTTTGAAGATCTGATGAGATGTGGGTGAAGGAAACTATGCCCTAGATGTATGGGATAGATCGCCCAAAAGATAGCGGACACGAGTTCTCAACACTTAGTTTGTTTTTGAAGATTGATTGATTGAAGATTGATAGTTATGACAAGGTTTTGACACGAGATAAAAGGATTCAAATTGATCAAACAGAAGACTAGATCGGATTCAAAAGATCAAACTCGGAAAATGGTAGAATGCTCAATAGCTACTGCTCTGTTCCTGACACAATGATATTTTTGACAGATTCTGGAACTAAGCTGGAAACATTGGATATCTTGCCATTTGACAATTTCTGACAACTTTCTCAAATTTTTCCAAACAACACTCTGCAGACTCGTACGACAGTTGGGTATAAATGAAATGACAGTTGCTAAACTCATACGACAGTTGGGTAATACTGAAATGACACTTGACAAAACTCGTATGACTTTTGACTTCTTGAAATGACTTTTGACTCCAGAAAGAACTTTACGTCAATTTTTGCAAAATTTAAGGTTTTCAGTTTTGGATTGTTTGCAAATTGTACTATCCAGATTTTGAAGGTTATACCAGATTTGATCATTTTTAATAGCCAAGTAGATAAATAAGCACGCAGAACAGCAAGCAAGTGATTCCAAGCACGTCTGAAAACAATGAACAAGGGCAAAAGCAACCTTGTGCATGAATAATCAAGTGACCAAATTGTGCTAATCCCTGAGAGTACTAATTGTGTATGTTCTGAAAAGTTTTGCAATAACACACATATACCTAAGAATGAAAAATTGGCCTCTCTAGGGTTTTTAGTAATGGTTTGACTCTGCAACTTTTATGATTCAAAGGGGTGAACTCCAATCCCGGCGCACCAGGGTTTTGACACAGTCCGAGAACTTAATCTTCAAGAGCTGCTAGGGAGATCTGACAACCCAACAATGAACCATACCCATGGAGATTTCTTCCACAAGGACATTTATATAGCGGCTGTCACTACCATGGCAAAAATGGCTATTACCGCTTGAGGTTCCGTCAACGCAGTTTGCCCTGTGAAGGGATTGTCCGCTATGGTTAACCCTCTCTAAAGATGACTCACAATAGTATACCACAAGGGGACTTGGCTCCAGATTCAAGGTTTTGACACCTCTTCACTTTTAACCCAAACAAAGCAAGCAGATTAATCTGACACGCTAAGACAAAGTTTTGTTCCACCAAGGTCTGTGATATCAACTCCACGTGATCTATCAACCTCTCCGAGGAGAGAATGTATCAATCAATAAGAGAAGACGCACTAACCAATTTTGATTCACCAAAGCTCATGATATCAACCCCATGTGATCTATCAACCTCTCCGGAGAGAGAATGTGTCGATCAATAAGAGAAGATGCACTAACCAAGCTGAATGTGAAAGGCACTAAGTATCCTCCCTACCTACAAGGATTCTGTCGTTAAGAAAGATTTCACTAGGAATCCAATCTCTCAAGAATCACGAATAGTGTTCATAGGGCCTAATTACTATGTGAGCACAGATATATGTTCTGAAAGTAAATCTACCAAAAGTATTCAAAAAGTAGAAAGAGGAACACTTAACGCTTAAAGCAAATATGAGATGAGTCCACAAGGTGGAACACTTAACACCTCACACAAGCTAAAAACAAGTCCACAACTTAGAAAACAAGTGAGTTCCTAAAAGCACAAAAGGGTTGCCAAGTGGAACATTTAACGCTTCTGTCCTATTGACCCCTCCCCTTTATGGCGCTGAAATTGCAACCACGGGGCGGAAATGAGGGGCCGGCGGATTAGCGAATCCAATAACCTAAGATAGCAATCAAGATCAATCACAAGTATTCTAAGACTACTTAATGAATCCTTAAAGGATTACAACCTAGTATCAATTATGCAAGTGTGTAGAAATAGACAAAAGCATGAAAGGATGCACACAAGCTAGACACATAAGAGATTTATTTTAGGATCCAAATTGAAATATTATCAGCTTGAGAAGAATACCTTAGGTCCAACGCTCTGCAATCCAGAATTTAGCACACATCCGAAAGTACAAAATCAAGACCAATCAACAGCAAATTGTAAGCGTTAGAAATCAATAATTTGAAAGTACAAATCTACAAATTATGTGTCTTTGTAGCAAAATGCGGTCCCGCGCGAGGAAAAACTATCTCGCGCGATGAAGAATGAAGTCTCGCGCGAGGAAGTACTATCTCGCGCGAAGGATGAAGTCTCACGCGAGGAAGTACAATCTCGTGTGACAAAATATGAAGCCTCGCGTGAGGAAGTGGAGTCTCACGTGATAAAAGATAAAGTCTCACGCGAGGAACTATAGTCTTGCATGAGAAACTAATTTTTTGCGCACAAAAATGATACCAGTGAAATTTCGTGCTACACAGAAAGAAATCTCGCACGACGCAAGTGAAATCTCACGTGAGAATTTGTACAGAGATGTACGGAAGTACGGACAAAATGATAAAAATCACTATGTATGGACAACTTTGATAGAAAAAGTGCCAAAAAAAAATTTTTTAAAAAGAAACAAAAAATAACGTCCTACAGAGTATACCAGGACCCTTGAAACCCTTATCCTCAAAAGATAGAAAATTGATAGAAATGAAGGGAAACCCATTTCAAGGCCCCACGGTGGGCGCCAAAAATGTGTGTGTGAAAATTGTACCTGATCTGTAGACACAACACTTAGTAAAACATTAGAGGTTAGTGATAATCAAAATCGTGCAAAATTGAAAGCTATCTAACCAAGTGATTTACTGCCTTCTAATAGGTGCGAGATTAATGTTCTTAGATTGTAATCGAGATCAGTGACCTAGACGACACCTAAATGAAGGATTTGAATGCAATTCTAGATATGGAATAAATGCAATTAATCTATATTTTTGATATTTTCTATGCAATAAGAATGATAAAAACTGATATGATATGAATGCTATTAAAAACTGATATGCTATGCTAATCTAATAATGATATGAAATACGAATGCAAAAATAAGATTGATCTCACAAAAATGCTGATTCGCAAGAGCTTTGATTCTTCAATTCCAATTCTCCAGCGTGATTGTGCAAAATATGAGATGATTTGTGAAGAGCTAAAGCCTTAATTTATAGAAATCTAGGGCTTTGGAGGTGCATGGGAAAAGCCATAAATCACTCAAATTAACTCATCTTGATTTTTGAGTTATCTGATCATGAAAGATAGTTAATTCTCAAAATCATGCAAAAACATGCAAAAATAGCTTTTTAACTTAAATTAGAGTTTAGATCAGCTTTTTGAACTCCAAAAGGATGTTGAGTTCCAAAAAGTCAATAACTTGCATTGATTTTCTGATTTGGAGTTTAACTGTTTCTTTTGAATATGCATAATAATTAAGAATTAAATAAATAAATAAAGTGATTTATCCTCAACTCAACTGATTTTTGAAATAAAATAATTAATTTATGGGTTAATTAACTATTTTACCAAACTTTTATTAAAAATTATATTATTAAATAATGACAACATGTTTTAATTAATTAAATAAGAATTTAATCAATTAAAGATAGGAATTTTGATCTATTGTCAAAATTAAATAATACAATTAATAATAGATAGAATTAAATTTAATTAAACAATTAAGTGGCAAATATTAAATCTAATTAATTAAATATGAAAATATTCAATTAATCAAACTTAGGATAAATGTGATTTATTGCCAAATAATCATTAAATTAAAGATAATTAAGATGATTAGGAATATTACTAGGAATATTCCCCGATGCAAAATTTAAGATAATCAATTATGATTCGATGATGTATAGATGTGCCTTAGGTTAGGACTTTGATGTCGATTTCGTTCGAATTAAAGATGTAGGAGATTAATGAACTTATAGCCCATTTTTGGGGTATTACAATAACAAGCCATTCTGAGCTGACAAATCATCAAATTGGTCAACCGTTTGATGACAATCAATTACAATCACGTAGCAAGCCACTTTGAGCTTGCAAATCATCCAATCGGTCAACCGTTGGATGAGAATCAATTAGAATCATGTAATAGGCCATTCTGAGCTTACAAATCATCGAATCGGTCAACCGTTCATTGAGAACCAATTACAACTATGTAATAAGCCATTCTTAGCTTTCAAATCATCGAATCAGTCAACCGTTCAATGAGAATCAGCTATAATCACGTAACAAGCCATTCTGAGCTTACAGATCACCAAATCGGTCAACTATTTGATGAGAATCAATTACAATTATGTAACAAGCTAGTCTGAGCTTAGAAATCACCAAATCGGTCAACCATTTGATGAGAATTAGCTACAGTCATGCAACAAGCCATTTTGACCTTACAAATCACCAACTCTACCAACCGTTAGATAAGAATCAACTACAATCATGTAACAAGCCATTCTGAGCTTACAAATCACTGAATTGATCAACCGTTTGATGAGAATCTGCTACAATCACATAACAAGCCATTCCAAATTTACAAATAACCAAATCGGTCAACCGTTCGATGAGAATCAATTATAATCACATAACAAGACATTCTGACCATACAAATTACTGAATCAGTCAGCCGTTCAATGAGAATAAGCTACAATCATGTAACAAGCCATTTTCAGCTTACAATTCACCGAATCGATCAACCATTCCATGAGAATCTGCCACGATCACGTAACAAGCCATTCTAAACTCACAAATCATAGAATCGGTCAACTGTTTGATGAGAATTAGTTACCATCATGGAACAAGCAATTTTGAGCTAATAAATCACTGAAACGGTCAACCGTTCGATGAGAATCAATTAAAATTATGTACCTACCATTCTAAGCTTACAAATCATCAAATTGGTCAACCATTCGATGAGAATCAATTACAATGATGTAACAAGCCATTCTGAGCTTACAAATCACTAAATTGGTCAACTGTTTGATGAGAATCAATGACAATCACCTAACAAGCCATTGTCAGCTTACAAATCACCAAATCGGTCAAACATTTGATGAGAATCAATTACAATCACTTAAAAAGCCAGTCTAAGCTTACAAATCACCGAATCGGTCAACCGTTCAATGAGAATCAGATACCATCATGAAATAAGCCATTTTGAGCTTACAAATCACCGAATTGGTCAACATTTCGATGACAATCAACTACAATCACATAACAAGCCATTTTGAGCTTACAAATCATTGAATCGGTCAACCGTTTGATGAGAATCAACTACAATCATGTAACAAGTCATTCTAAGCTTACAAATTACCGAATCGGTCAACCGTTCAATGAGAATGAGCTACAATAATGTAACAAGCCATTCTGAAATTACAAATTACCGAATCGTTTAATCATTCGATGAGAATTAATTAAAATCACATAACAAGCCATTCTGAGCTTACAAATCACCAAATCAGTCAACTGTTCAATTAGAATCAGATACCAGCATGTAACAAGCCATCCTGAGCTTATAAATCACCGAAATGGTCAACCGTTCAATGAGAATCAATTACAACCATGAACCAAGGCATTCTAAGCTTACAAATCAATGAATCAGTCAACCGTTGGATGAGAATCAACTACAATGATGTAACAAGCTATTCTGAGGATACAAATCATCGAATTGCTCAACTGCTCAATCAGAATCAATTACAATCACATAACAAGCCATTCTGAGTTTACAAATCATAGAATTGGTCAAAAGTTTGATGAGAATCAGCTACAATTGAGTAACAAGCCATTCTGGAATTACAAATCACTGAATCGATCAACCATTCAACAAGAATAAATTAGAATCACGTAACAAGCCATTGTAAGCATGCAAATCACCGAATCGGTCAACCGCTCCATGAGAATCAATTCCAATCATGTAAGAAGCCATTCTGAGCTTACAAATCACCGAATCAGTCAACCATTCGATGAGAATCAACTACAATCACGTAAAAAGCCATTATGAGCTAACAAATAAGTGAATCGGTCAACCGTAAGATGCGAATCAGCTACAATCATGTAACAAGCCATTCTGAGCTCACATATCACCAAATTTGTCAACCGTTCGATGAGAATCAGCTACAATCATGTAACAAGCCATTTTGAGCTTAGAAATCATTGAATTGGTAAATCATTTGATGAGAATTGGTGACAATCAGCTAACAAGCCATTCTGAGCTTAAAAATCATCGAATCGGTCAATTGTTCGATGAAAATTGGCTAAAATCATGTAACAAGCCATTCTAAGGTTACAAATCACTGATTTGGTCAACCGTTCAATGAGAATCAGCTACAATCATGTACCAAGCCATTATGAGCTTAGAAATCACCAAATCGGTAAATCGTTCAATGATAATCAGCTATAATCACATAACAATCCATTCTGACCTTACAAATCATCGAATCGGTCAACTGTTCCTTGGTAATCATTTAAAATCATGTAACAAGCCATTCTGAGCTTACAAATCATCGATTTGGTCAACCATTTGATGAGAATCAACTACAATCACATAACAAGCCATTTTGAGATTATAAATCATCAAATCTATCAACCGTTTGATGAGAATCGACTATAACCACGTAACAAGCCATTCTCAACTTACAAATCAATGAATCGGTGAACCATTCGATGCGAATCAACTACAATTATGTAACAAGCCATTCTAAGCTTATAAATCACCGAATCGGTCAACTGCTCGATGAGAATCAATTTCAATCATGTAACAAGCCAGTCTAGGCTTACAAATTACTGAATCAGTCAATCATTTGATGAGAATCAATTACAATGACATAACAAGCCATTTTGAGCTTACAAATCATTGAATCAGTCATCCGTTCGATGAGAATCATATACCACCATGTAAGAAACCATTCTGAGCTTACAAATCACTGAATTGGTCAACCATTTGATGAGAATTAATTATAATCATGCAACATGCCATTCTGAGCTTACAAATCATCGAATTGGTCAACTGTTTGATGAGAATCAACTAGAATCACATAACAAGCCATTCTGAGCTTACAAATCACCAAATCAATCAATCGTTTGATGAGAATCAGCTAGAATCACGTAACAAGCCATTCTGAGCTTACAAATCACTCAATCGGTCAATCATTTGATGATAATCAGGTACAATTACCTAACAAGCCATTCTGAGTTTACAAATCACTGAATCGGTCAACCGTTTGATAAGAATCAATTACAATCATGTAACAAGCCATTCTAAGCTTACAAATCACTAAATCAGTCAACCGTTGGATGAGAATCAGCTACAATCATGTAAAAAGCCATTCTGACCTTAAAAATCACTGAATAGGCAACTGTTCGATCAGAATCAATTACAATCACTTAACAAGCCATTGTGAGCTTACAAATCACTGAGTCAGTCAATCGTTCGATGAGAATCAATTAGAATCACATAACAAGCCATTCTGAGCTTACAAATCACTAAATTGATCAATTGTTCGATGAGAATCAGTTACAATCATGTAACAAGCCATTCTGAGCACACAAATCACCAAATCGGTCAACCATTCGATGAGAATCAGCTACAATCACGTAACAAGCCATTCTGAGCTTACAAATCACCACTTGGTCAACCATTCCATGAGAATCAATTACAATCATATAACAAGCCATTCTGATCTTACAAATCACCAACTTGGTTAAATGTTTAATGAGAATCAACTACAATCATGTAAAAATCCATTTTGAGGTTAAAAGTCACCAAATTGGTCAACCGTTCGATAAGAATCAACTACAATCACCTAACAAACCATTCTGAGCTTAAGAATTACCGAATCGGTCAACCATTTGATGAGAATCAACAACAATCATGTAGCAAGTCATTCTAAGCTTACAAATCACCGAATCAAGCAACAGTTTCATGAGAATCAATTACAATCATGTAACAAGCCAGTTTGAACTTACAAATCACTGAATCGGTGAACCATTCAATAAGAATCAGATACCATCACATAACAAGCCATTTTGAGTTGACAAATCACTAAATCGGTCAATCATTCGATGAGAATCAGCTACAATCATGTAACAACACATTCTGAGCTTACAAATTACCGAATCAATCAACCGTTAAATGAGAATAAGCTACAGTCACATAATAAGCCATTTTTAGCTGACAAATCAGCGAATCGGTCAACCGTTCAATGAGAATAAATTACAATCACATAACAAGCTATTATGAGATTACAAATCACCGAATCGGTCAACCGTTCGATGAGAATCAGCTACAACCACATAACAAGCCATTCTAAGCTTACAAATCATTGAATCGGTGAACCGTTCGATGAGAATACACTACAATTATGTAACAAGCCATTCTGAGCTTATATATCACCGAATTGGTCAACCATTTGATGAGAATCAATTTCAATCATGTAACAAGCCATTCTGAACTTACAAATCACTGAATCGGTCAACCATTTGATGAGAATCAACTATAATAATGTAACAAGCCATTTTGAGCTTACAAATCACCGATTCGATCAACTGTTTGATGAGAATCAACTACAATCTAACAAGCCATTATGAGCTTACAAATCACTGAATCGATAAACTGTTTGATGATAATCAGCTACAATCACATAACAATCCATTCTGAGCTTACAAATCACCGAATCGATCAACCGTTCGTTGACAATCAGCTAAAATCACGTAACAAGCCATTTTGAGCTTACAAATCACCGATTTGATCAACTGTTAGATGAGAATTAGCTACAATCACATAACAAGCCATTTTGAGATTACAAATCATTGAATCTATCAACCGTTTGCTGAGAATCAGCTACAATCATGTAACAAGCTATTATGAGCCTACAAATCACTGAATCGGTCAACCGTTCGATGAGAATCAATTACAATCATGTAACAAGCCATTGTGAGCTTACAAATCATCGAATCGGTCAAACATTTGATGAGAATCAATTAGCATCACATAACAAGCCCTGAGCTTACAAATTACTGAATCAATCAACCGTTTGATGAGAATTAGCTACAATCATGTAACAAGCCATCCTAAGCTTACAAATCACTGAATCGGTCAACCATTCAATAAGAATCAACTACAATCACGTAACAAGCCATTCCGACCTTACAACTCATCAAATCATTCAACCGTTCGATGAGTATCAGATACCATCACATAACAAGCCATTCTGAGCTTACAAATCATTGAATCGGTCAAGTTTTTGATGAGAATCAACTACAATGACGTAACAAGCCATTTTTAGCTTACGAATCACCGAATCAGTCAACCATTTCAACTGTTTGATGAGAATCAATTACAATCAATTAACAAGCCATTATGAGCATACAAATAACTGAATTGGTCAACCATTCAATGAGAATTAGCTACAATCATGTAACAAGCCATTCTGAGCATGCAAATCACTGAATCGGTCAACCATTTAATTACAATGAATTACAATCATGTAACACACCATTCAAAGTGTAGAAATCACTGAATTGCTCAACCGTTCGATGAGAATCAACTACAATCATGTAACAAGCCATTTTGAGCCAACAAAACACTGACTCGGTCAACCATTCAATCAAAATTAGGTACAATCATATAACAAGCCATTCTAAGCTTACAAATCATCAAATCGGTGAACCGTTTGATGAGAACAAGATACCATCACGTAACAAGCCATTCTAAGCTCACAAATCATTGAATCGGTTAATCATTCGATGAGAATCAACCACAATCACGTAACAAGCCATTATGAGCTTACAAATCATTGAAATGGTCAACCGGTCAATGACAATTAATTACAATCATGTACCAAGCCATTCTGAACTTATAAATTACCGAATCGGTCAACCATTCGATGAGAATCAACTACAATCATGTAAGAAGCCATTCTGAGCTTGTAAATCACTGAATTTGTCAACTGTTTGATTAAAATCAACTAAAATAATGTAACAAGCCATTTCAAGCTTAGAAATCACTAATTCGGTCAACCGTTCGATGAGAATCAGCTACAATCATGAAAGAAGCCATTTTGAGCTTACAAATTACCAAATCAGTCAATTGTTCAATGAGAATAAGCTACAATCATGTAACAAGCTATTTTGAGCTTACAAATCATCGAGAATAAGCTAGCATCATGTAACAAGCCAGTCTGAGCTTACAAATCACCAAATCGGTCAACCATTTGGTGAGAATCAGATACCATCACGTAACAAGCCATTCTGAGCTTACAAAGCACCGAATCCATTAATTGTTTGATGAGAATCCATTAGAATCACGTAACAAGCTATTTTGAGCTTAAAAATCACTGAATCGATCAACCGTTCGATGAGAATCAATTACAATCACATAACAAACCATTTTGAGCCTACAAATTATTGAATTAGTCAATAGTACGATAAGAATCAGCTACAATCACGTAACAAGCCATTCTTAGCTTACAAATCACCGAATTGATCAACTATTCGATGAGAATAAATTGCAATCACGTAACAAGCCATTATGAGCTTACAAATCACCGAATCCGTAAACCATTCAATGAGAATTAGCTACAATCATGTAACAAGCCATTATGAGCTTACAAATAATCGAATCCGTCAACCGTTCAATAAAAATCAACTACAATCACGTAACAAGCTACTATGAGCTTACAAATCACCGAATCGGTCAACTGTTCGATGAAAATCAAATACGATCACGTAACAAGCCATTCTAAGCTCACAAATCACCGAATCGGTCAACCATTCAATGAGAATGAATTACAATCACGTAACAACCCATTCTAAGCTTACAAATCACTGAATCGGTTAACCGTTTGATGGGAATTAGCTACAATCACGTAACAAGCGATTCTGAGAATATAAATGACTGAATCAGTCAACTGCTTGATGAGAAATAATTATAATCATGTAACAAGCCATTCTGAGCTTATAAATCATAGAATTGTTCAACCGTTTGATGAGAATGAATTACAATCACATAACAAGCCATTGTGAGCTTACAAATCACTGAATCAGTTACAATCACGTAACAAGCCATTTTTAGGTTACAAATCAATGAATCAGTCAACCGTCGATGAGAATTAGCCAAAATCACGTAACAAGACATTTTGAGCTTGCAAATCACCAAATCAGTCAACCGATCGATGAGAATCTACTGCAATCATGTAACAATCCATTCTAAATTTACAAATAACCAAATCGGTCAACCATTCGATGAGAATCAATTATAATCATATAACAACCCATTTTGAGCTTACAAATCACCAAATCAATCAACTGTTTAATGAGAATCAGCTGTAATCATGTAACAAGCCATTCTCAGCTTACAAAACACCAAATCGGTCAACCATTCGATAAGAATCAGCTGCAATCACTTAAAAGGCCATTCTGAGCTTACAAATAACTGAATCGGTCAACCATTCGATGAGAATCAGCTATAATCATGTTGCACTTGATTTTGAGCTTACAAATCATCGAATCGATCAACCATTTCATGAGAATCAATTACAATCACGTAACAAGCCAATCTGAGCTTACAAATCACCGAATCGGTTAATCATTCGATGAGAATCAGATACCATCACGTAACAAGCCATTTTCATCTTACAATTAACTGAATCGGTCAACCATTTGATGAGAATCTGCTACAATCGCTTAACAAGCCATTCTAAATATACAAATTATAGAATCGGTCAACCGTTCGATGAGAATCAGATACCATCACCTAAGAAGCCATTATTAGGTTATAAATCACCAAATCAGTCAGTCGTTCAATGAGAATCATATACCATCATGTAACAAGCCATTTTGAGCTTATAAATCACCAAATCAGTCAACCGTTCGATGACAATTAGCTACAATCACGTAACAAGTCATTATGAGGTTACAAATTACCGAATCAGTCAAACATTCAGTGAGAATGAGCTACAATAATGTAACAAGCCATTCTGAGCTTACAAATTACTAAATTGGTTAATCATTTGATGAGAATTAATTACAATCACATAACAAGTCATTCTGAGCTTACAAATCACCAAATCAATCAACCGTTCGATTAGAATCAATTACAATCATGTACCAAGCCATTCTAAGCTTGCAAATCACCAAATTCATCAACCAGTCGATGAGAATTAGTGACAATCACTTACAAATCACCAAATCGGTCAATTGTTTGATGACAATCAATTACAATCACATAACAAGCCATTCTTAGCTTACAAATCACCAAATCGATGAACTGTTCGATAAGAATCATCTACAATCACGTAACAAGCTATTATGAGCTTACAAATCACCAGATCGATCAACCGTTCGATGAGAATCAGCTACAATCACAAAACAAGCCATTCCTGATCTTAAAAATCACCAAATCTATCAACGATTCGATGAGAATAAATTACAATCACCTAACAAGCCATTATGAGCTTACAAATCACTAAATTAGCCAACCATTCGATGAGAATCAATTAAAATCATGTAACAAGCCGTTCTGAGCTTACAAATCAATGAATTGGTCAACAGTTTGATGAGAATCAACTACAATCGAGTAACAAGCCATTGAATACTTACAAATCACCGAATTGGTCAACCATTCAATGAGAATAAATTACAATCACGTAACAAGCTAGTCTAAGCATGCAAATCATCAAATTGGTCAACCGTTCCATGAGAATCAATTACAATCATGTATCAAGCCATTCTGAGCTTACAAATCATCGAATCGGTCAACCATTCGATCAGAATCAGCTAAAATCATGTAACAAGCCATTCTGAGCTTACAAATAACCGAATCGGTCAACCGTTGGATGACAATCAGCTACAATCATGTATCAGGCCATTCTGAGCTTATAAATAACTGAATTCATCAATTGTTCAATGAGAATCAGCTACAATCACGTAAAAAGCCATTCTGAGCTTACAAATCACTGAATTGGTCAACCGTTCGATGAGAATCAATGACAATCACCTAACATGCCATTCTGAGCTTACAAATCATCGAATCAATCAACCGTTTGGTCAGAATTGGCTAAAATCACGTAACAAGCCATTGTGAGCTATCAAATCACCAATTCGGTCAATCGTTCGATGAGAATCAGCTACAATCATGTAACAAGCCATTATGAACTTACAAATCACCAAATCAAAAAACCGTTCGATGATAATCAGCTACAATAATGTAACAATTCATTATGAGCTTACAAATCACCAAATCAGTTAACCGTTCAATGAGAATCAACTACAATCATGTAACAAGCCATTCTAAGCTTACAAATCACCGAATTGGTCAATCCTTCAATGAAAATCAATTACAATCATGTAACAACCTATTTTGATCTGACAAATCATTGAATTGGTCAACAATTCAATGAGAATCATCTACAATCGAGTAACAAGCCATTCTGAGCTTACAAATCACCGAATCAGTCAACCATTCAATGAAAATAAATTACAATCACGTAACAAGCCATTCTAACCATGCAAATCACTGAATTGATCAACCGTTCCATGACAATTAGCTACAATCACATAACAAGCCATTTTGAACTTACAAATCATCGAATTTGTCAACCGTTCGATGAGAATCAGCTACAATCACGTAACAAGCCATTCTGAGCTTAAAAATGACTGAATTGGTCATCTGTTCAATGAGAATCAGTGACAATCACCAAATAAGCCATCATGAGCTTACAAATCACTGAATATGTAAACCGTTCGATGATAATCAGTTACAATCATGTAATAATCCATTCTGAGCTTACAAATCACTGAATCAATTAACCGTTTGATGAGAATCAGCTAAAATCACGTAACAAGCCATTTTAAGCTTACAAATCATCTATTTGGTCAACCGTTCGATGAGAATCAACTACAATAACACAACAAGCCATTCTGAGATTACAAATCACCAAATCGGTCAACCGTTCAATGAGAATCAGCTACAATCACGTAACAAGCCATCCTGAGCTTACAAATCACTGAATTGGTGAACCATTTGATGAGAATCAACTACAATCATGTAACAAGCCATTATGAGCTTATGAATCATCGAATCGGTCAACCGTTCGATGAGAATCAATTTCAATCATGTAACAAGCCATTCTAAGCTTACAAATCATTGAATCGATCAACCATTTGATGAAAATCAATTACAATCACGTGACAAGCCATTCTAAGCTTACAAATCAACGAATCAGTCAACTGTTCGATGAGAATCATATACCATCATGTAAGAAGCCATTCTGAGCTTACAACTCACCGAATCGATCAACCGTTTGATGAGAATCAGCTATAACCATGTAACAAGGCATTTTGAACTTACAAATCAACGAATCACTTAACCATTAGATGAGAATCAATTAGAATCATGTAACAAGCCATTCTCAACTTACAAATCATCGAATCGGTCAACCACTCGATGAGAATCAGCTACAATCACCTAACAATCCATGCTCAACTAAGAAATCACCAAATTGGTCAACAGTTCGATGAGAATCAGCTAGAATCATGAAACAAGTCATTTTGCACTTACAAATTACCGATTCAGCCAACCATTCGATCAGAATCAGTTACAATCACGTAACAAGCCATTCTAATCTTACAAATCACCGAATCTGTTAACGATTTGATGAGAATCAATGAAAACCACGTAACAAGCCATTTTGAGATTTCAAATCACTGAATCGGTCAACCGCTTGATGAGAATACATTACAATCACGTAACAAGCCATTTTGAGCTTACAAATAATCGATTCAGTCAACCGTTCAATGAGAATCAGCTACAATCACACAAAAAGTCATTCTGAGCGTACAAATCACTGAATCGGTCAACCATTCGATGAGAATTAATTACAATCATGTAACACACCATTTTGAGATTAAAAATTAATGAATTGGTCAACCGTACGATGTGAATCAGCTACAATCATGTAACAAGCCATTCTGAGCTTACAAATCACTGAATCGGTCAACCGTTCAATGAGAATCAGCTACAATCAGGTAACAAGCCATTTTGAGCTTATGAATCACTAAATCAGTCAACCGTTCAATGAGGATCACCTACAATCACGTAACAAGCCATTCTAAGCTTACAAATCACTGAATTGGTCAACAATTAGATTAGAATTAGCTACAATCATGTAGCAAGCCATTCTGAGCTTACAAATCACCGAATCGGTCAACCGTTCGATAAGAATAAATTACAATCATGTAACAAACCAGTCAGAGCTTGCAAATCACCGAATCAGTCAACCATTTGATGAGAATCAATTACAATCACGTAACAAACCATTCTAAGCTTACAAATCACCAAATCGATCAACTGTTCGATGAGAATCAGCTACAATCACGTAACAAGTCATTCTGATCTTACAAATCACTGAATCAGTCAACCGTTTGATGATATTTAGCTACAATCACCTAACAAGCCATTGTGAGCTTATAAATCACCGAATCATTCAATCGTACGATGAGAATCAATAACAATCACGTAACAAGCAATTGTGAGCTTACAAATCACCAAATCAGTCAATAATTCGATGAGAATCAATAAGAATCAACAAATCACCAAATTGGTCAACCGTTCAGTGAGAATCAGCTATAATCACATAACAAGCTATTCTGAGCTTACAAATCACTGAATTGGTCAACTGTTTGATGATAATCAACTACAATCATATAACAAGACATTCTAAGCTTACAACTCACTGAATCAGTCAACCGTTCGATGAGAGTCAGATACCATCACCAAATCACCAAATCGGTCAACTGTTCAGTGAGAATCAGCTATAATCACATAACAAGCTATTCTAAGCTACCAAATCACCAAATCGGTCAACCGTTTGATGAGAATCAACTACAATCACGTAACAAGCCATTCTGAGCATACAAATCCTAGAATTGGTCAACTGTTTGAAGAGAATCAGCTACAATCATGTAACAAGCCATTCTGAGCTTACAAATCACTGAAACGATCAACCATTCGATTAGAATCAATTACAATCATGTAGCGAGCCATTCTGAGCTATCAAATCATGGACTCGTTCAACTATTTGATGAGCATCTGCTACAATCACATAACAAGCCATTGTAGCTTACAAATCAGTGAATCGGTCAACCGTTCCAAATGTTTGATGAGAATCAATTACAATCATGTAACAAGCCATTCTAAGCATACAAATCATTGAATCAGTCAACCGTTCAATGAGAATCAATTGCAATCACGTAACAAACCATTCTGTGCATACAAATCAGCGAATCAGTCCACCATTCGATGAGAATAAGCTACAATCAATAACAAGCCATTTTGAGCATACAAATCATACAATCATTCAACCGTTTAATGTGAATCATCTACAATCACAAAACCTACCATTCTGAACTTACAAATCACCGACTCAGTCGACTATTTAATGAGAATAAATTGCAATCACGTAACAAGCTATTTTGAGCTTACAAATCACCAAATCTATCAACCGTTAGATGAGAATCAATTAGAATCACATAACAAGCCATTCTTAGCTGATAAATCACTGAATCGATCAACCGATCGATGACAAAAGATTACAATCAAGTAACAAGCCATTATGAGCTTACGAATCACCGAATCGGTCAACTGTTTCAAATGTTTGATGAAAATCAATTACAATCACGTAACAAGCCATTCTTAGCATACAAATCATCGAATCAGTCAACCGCTTGATGAGAATCAATTGCAATCACGTAACAAGCCATTATGTGCATACAATTCATTGAATCAGTGAACCGTTTGATGAGAATAAGGTACCATCACATAACAAACTATTCTGAGCTTACCAATCACCAAATCATTCAATCGTTCAATGAGAATCAGATATAATCACATAACCTGACATTCTGAGCTTACAAATCACCAACTCGATCAACCGTTCGATGAGAATAAATTACAATCACGTAGCAAGCCATTTTGAGCTTACAAATCACCAAATTGGTCAACCATTCGATGAGAATCAATTAGAATCACATAACAAGCCATTCTAAGCTTACAAATCACCGAATCGGTCAACAGTTCAATTGGAATAGATTACAATCATGTAACAAGCCATTCTAACCTTACAAATCACCGAATTGGTGAGTTGTTCAATGAGAATGGGCTACAACCACATAACAAGCCATTTGAGCTTACAAATCACCGAATCGGTCAACCGTTTGATGAGAATCAGCTACAATCACATAACAAGCCATTCTGAGCATACAAATTATCGAATCAGTCAACCATTCAATGAGAATTAGCTATAATGACATAACAACCCATTCTAAGCTTAGAAATAACCAAATCGGTCAACTATTCAATGAGGATCAGCTACAATAATGTAACATGCCATTCTGAGCTTACAAATCACCAAATCGATCAACCATTCGATGAGAATCAACTACAATCTTGTAACAAGTCATTCTGAGCTTACAAATCATCGAATCGGTCAATCATTCGATGAGAATCAGCTACAATCATGTAACAAACCATTCTGAGCTTACAAATAACTGAATCGGTCAACCGTTCGATGAGAATTAGCTACAAACATGTAACAAGCTATTCTGAGATTACAAATCACTAAATCGGTCAACCATTCGATCAGAATAAGCTACAATCATGTAGCAAGCCATTTTGAGCGTATAAATTAATGAATTGGTCAACCGTTCGATGAGAATCAATTACAATCATATAACAATTCATTCCTAGCTTACAAATCACCGAATCGGTGAATAGTTCGATGAGAATCAGCTACAATCATGAAAAAGGCCATTCTAAGCTGACAAATTACTGAATCGATCAACCGTTCAATCAAAATAAGCTACAATCACATAACAAGGCATTCTGAGCTTACAAATCACTGAATTGGTCAACGATTCGATGAGAATGAATTACAATCACGTAACAAGCCATTCTGAGCTTATAAAGCATTGAATCGGTCAACCGTTTGATGAGAATCAATTAGAATCATGTAACAAGCTATTTTTAGCTAACAAATCACTCATTCCGTCAACCGTTCGATGAGAATCAACTACAATCACGAAATAAGTCATTCTGAGTGTACAAATCACTAAATCGGTCAACCATTTGATGAGAATCAATTACAATCACCTAACAGGCAATTTTGAGCTTACAAATCATTGAATCAGTTAACTGTTTGATGAGAATCAACTACAATCATGTAACAAGCCATTCTAAGCTTAAAAATCACCGAATTGGTCAACTGTTTGATGAGAATCTGCTACAATCACATAACAAACCATTCTAAGCTTATAAATCATCGAATCAGTCAACTGTTCAATTAGAATCAATTACAATCACATAACAAGCCATTCTCAGCTTACAAATCACTGAATCGGTCAATCATTCACTGAGAATAAGCTAAAATCATGTAACAAGCCATTTTGAGCTTACAAATCACTGAATCCATCAACCATTTGATGAGAATCAGCTACAATGACGTTAGAAGCCATTATGAGCTTACAAATCACTAAATTGGTCAATCATTCGAGAAGGCTCAACTACAATCATATAACAAGGCATTCTGAGCTTACAAATCATTAATTCGGTCAACCATTCAATTAGAATCAACTACAATCACGTAACAAGCTATCCTAAGCTTACAAATCAATGAATCGGTCAACAGTTCGATGAGAATCAGGTAAAATCATGTAACAAGCCATTCTAAGCTTACAAATCACTGACTCGGTCAACTGTTTGATGACAATCAACTACAATCACGTAACAAGTCATTCTAAGCTTACAAATCACTGAATCGGTCAACCATTTCAACTGTTCAATGAGAATCAATTACAATCACATAACAGGCCATTCTAAGAATACAAATCACCGAATCAGTCAACCGTTCAATGAGAATCAACTGCAATCATGTAACAAGCCATTCCAAGCATACAAATCATCGAATGGTTCAACCGTTCGATGAGAATCAGCTACAATCACATAACAAGTCATTCTGAGCTTACAAATCATCGAATAGGTCAACCGTTCGATGAGAATCAACTACAATCAAGTAACAAGCCATTCCAAGCATACAAATCATCGAATCGGTCAACCGTTTGATGACATTCAGCTACAATGAAGTAACAAGCCATTCTTAGCTTACAAATCATTGAATCGGGCAAGCATTTAGTGAGGATCAGCTACAATCACTTAACAAGCCATTATGAGCTTACAAATCGCCGAATCGATCAAAATTTTGATGAGAATAAGCTAAAATCAAGTAACAAGCTATTTTGAACTTACGAATCATTGAATCGGTCAACCGTTGGATGAGAATCAACTACAATCATGTAACAAGCCATTCTGAGCTTACAAATCACCAAACTAGGCAACCGTCGATGAGAATCAATCACAATCATGTAACAAAGCATTATGAGAATAGAAATCACCGAATAAGTGAACCGTTAGATGAGAATCAACTACAATTATGTAACAAGTTGTTCTAAGCTTATAAATCACCGAATCGGTCAACCGTTCGATAAGAATCAATTACAATCACGTAAAAAGCCATGCTAAGCTTACAAATCACCAAATCGGTCAACTATTTCATGAGAATCAATTACAATCATGTAACAAGCTATTTTGAGCTTACAAATCATCGAATCAGTCAATCATTCGATGAGAATCATATACCATTAGGCAACAAGCCATTCTGAGCTTACAAATCATTGAATCCGTCAACCGTTTGATGGGAATCAATTACAATCATGTAACAAGTAATTTTGAGATTACAAATCACCAAATGGGTCAACCGTTTGATGAGAATCAATCACAATCATGTAACAAGCCAGACTGAGCTTACAAATCACTGAATCCATCAACCATTCGATGAGAATCAGATACCATCACATAACAAGCCATTCTGAGCTTACAAATCACCAAATCAATCAACCTTTCGATGACAATCAATTACAATCACTTTACAAGCCATTTTGAGCTTACAAATCATCAAATTGATCAATCATTCGATGAGAATTAGCTACAATCACGTAACAAGCCATTCCGAGATAACAAATTACCGAATTGGTCAACCCTTTGATGAGAATGAGCTACAATCACATAAGAAGCCATTCTGAGCTTACAAATTAGCGAATCGGTCAACCGTTCAATGAGAATTAATTACAATCACATAAGAAGCCATTCTAAGCTTACAAATTACTAAATCAGTCAACCGTTCGATGAGAATCAATTACAATCATGTAACATGCCATTCTGAGCTTAGAAATAACTGAATCGGTCAATCGTTTGATGAGAATTAGCTAGAATAATGTAACAAACCATTTTGAGCTTACAACTTACCGAATCAGTCAATTGTTCAATGAGAATCAAGTACAATCATGTAACAAAACATTCTTGGGTTACAAATCACTGAATTAGTCAAACGTTCGATGAGAATCAACTACAATCATGTAACAAGCTATTCTAAGCTTACAAATCACTGAAACGGTTAATAGTTTGATGAGAATCAATTACAATCAAGTAACAAGCCATTATGAGCTTACAAATCACCAAATCAGTCAACCATTCAATGAGAATCAGATACAAATGATTGAATCGATCAACCATTCGATGAGAATCCGCTAATATCACGTAACAAGCCATTTTGAGCTGACAAATCACCGATTTGGTCAACCGTTTGGTGAGAATCATTTACAATCACGTAACAAACCATTCTAAGCTTACAAATCACCGAATCTTTCAACCATTTGATGAGAATCAATTACAATCATGTAACAAACCATTCTGAGCTTACAAAATATGGAATCGATGAACCCTTTGATGAGAATGAGCTACAATCATGTAACAAGCCATTCTGAGCTTACAAATTACCAAATCAATCAACTATTTGATGAGCATCAGCAAGAATCATATAACAAGCCATTATGAGCTTACAAATCATAGATTCGATCAATCATTTGATGAGAATCAGTTACAATCAAGTAACAAGCCATTCTGAGCTTACAAATCATCGAAACTGTCAACCGTTTGATGAGAATCAATTAAAATAATGTAACAAGCCATTTTGAGCTTAAAAATTAGCGAATCAGTCAACAATTCGATGAGAATTAGCTACAATCAAATAACAAACCATTCCAAACTTACAAATCATCGAATCAATCAATCGTTCAATGACAAATAATTACAATCACGTAACAAGCCATTTTGAGCTTACAAATCACTGAATCGGTCAATCATTCGATGAGAATCAACTACAATCATGTAATAATGCATTCTGAGCTTACAAATCACTGAATCGGTCCACCGTTCGATGAGAATCAGCTACAATCATGTAACAAGCCATTCTAAGCTTACAAATCACCGAATCCATCAACCATTCGATAAGACTCCACTACAATCACGTAACAAGCCATTCTAAACTTACAAATCATCAAATCAGTCAACCGTTTCAACTGTTCGATGAGAATCAATTACAATCACGTAACAAGCAATTTTGAGCATACAAATCACCGAATCGGTCAACCGTTTGATGAGAATCAAATCCAATCACGTAACAAGCCATTCTAAGTATACAAATCACTGAATTGGTCAACCGTTCGATGAGAATCAGCTACAATCACATACCAAGCCATTCTGAGCTTACAAATCATTGAATCGGTCAACCTTTTGATGAGAATCAGCTACAATCATGTAACAAGTCATCCTAAGCTTACAAATCACCGAATTGGTCAACTGTTCAATGAGAATCAGCTACAACCACGTAACAAGCCATTTTGAGCTTACAAATAATTGAATTTGTTAACCGTTCAATGAGGATCAGCTACAATCATGTAATAGGCCATTCTAAGCTTACAAATCACCAAATCAGTCAACCGTTCGATGAGAATCAACTACAATCATGCAACAAGCCATTTTGAGCTTTCAAATCACTGAATCGGTCAACTGTTCACTGAGAATCACCTACAATCACGTAAGAAGCCATCCTGAGCTTACAAATTACTAAATTGGTCAACCGTTCGCTGAAAATTAGCTACAATCATGTAAGAAGCCATTCTGAGCTTACAAATCACCAAATCGGTCAACTGTTTGATAAGAATCAACTACTATCACGTAACAAGCCATTCTAAGCTTACAAATCATTGAATCAATCAACCGTTCAATTAGAATCAATTAGAATCATGTAACAAGCTATTCTAAGCTTAAAAATCACTGAATCGGTCAACTGTTCAATGAGAATCAATTATAATTACGTAACAAGCCATTCTCAGCTTATAAATCACCAAATCGGTCAACCATTTGATGAGAATTAGCTACAATCACATAACATGCCATTCTGACCTTACAAATCACCAACTCTACCATCCGTTAAATAAGAATCAACTACAATCACATAAGAAACCATTCCAAGCTTACAAATCACTGAATCGGTCAACCGTTCGATGAGAATCAGGTACAATCACATAACAAGCCATTCTGAGCTTACAAATCACTGAATCGTCCAACCATTCATTGAGAATTAGCTACAATCACATAACAAGCCATTTTGAGCTGACAAACCACCAAATCGGTCAACCGTCTGATGAGAATCACCTATAATCATGTAACAAGCCATTCTGAGCTTACAAATCACTGAATCGATCAATTATTTGATGATAATCAATTACAATCATGTAACAAGCCATTCTAAGCTTAGAATCATCTAATTGGTCAAGGATTTGATGAGAATCAGCTACAATCATGTAACAAGCCATTCCAAGCTTAAAAATCACCGAATCGGTCAACCATTCGATGAGAATCAACTAAAATCATGTAACAAGCCATTCTGAGCTTACAAATCACTGAGTCCGTCAAACGTTCGATGAGAATCAGCTACAATAACGTAACAAGCCATTCTAAGCATACAAATCACTGAATTCGTCAGTTGTTTGATGAGAATTAGCTACAATAACGTCACAGGCGATTCTGAGCTTACAAATCATCGAATCGATCAACTATTTGATAATAATTAGCTACAATCACCTAACAAAATTTTGAGCTTAAAAATCACTGACTCAGTCAACCGTTCAACTAGAATCAGCTACAATCACGTAATAAGCCATTCAAAGCTTAAAAATCACTGAATCGGTCAACCATTTGATGAGAATCAGCTACAATCATGACACAAGCCATTCTAAGCTTACAGATTTTTGAATTGGTCAATCATTCACTGAGAATCAGCTACATTTATATAACATGCCATTCTAAGCTTACAAATCATCGAATCGGTCAACAATTCAATGAGAATCAATTATAATCATGTAACAAACCATTCTAAGCTTACAAATCACTGAATTGGTCAACCATTTGATGAGAATCAATTACAATCATGTAGCAAGCCGTTTTGAGCTTACAAATCACCAAATCAGTCAACCGTTCAATGAGAATTAGCTACAATCACATAACAAGCCATTTTGAGCTTACAAATTACCGAATTGGTCAACCGTTCGGTGAGAATCAATTACAATCACGTAACAAGCCATTCAAAGCTTACAAATAACCGAATCAATCAACCGTTCAATGAGAATCAATTACAATCACATAACAAGCCATTCTGAGCTTACAAATCACCAAATCGATCAACTTTTCAATGAGAAATCAATTACAATTACATAACAAGCCATTCTGAGCTTACAAATCACCGAGTCTACAGTTCAATGAGAATTAGCTACAATCATGTGACAAGATATTCTGATCTTACAAATTATCGAATCTATCAACAATTTGATGAGAATCAGCTACAATCACGTAGCAAGCCATTTTGAGCTTACAAATCACTAAATCTGTCAACCGTTCATTTAGAATTAGCTAAAGTAATGTAACAAGCCATTCTGAGCTTATAAATCACTGAATCAATTAACAGTTCGATGAGAATCAGCTACAATCGCATAACAAGCCATTCTAAGCTTATAAATCACTGAATCGGTCAACCATTCGATCATAATCAATTACAATCATGTAACAAGCCATTTTGAGCTTACAAATCACTAAATTGGTCAACCGTTCAATGAGAATCAATTACAATGATGAAACAAGCCATTTTGAGCTTCCAAATCACCAAATCGGTCAACCAATCGATGAGAATCAGCTACAATCACGTAACAAGCCATTTTGAGATTACAAATCATCGAATCAGTCAACCATTGGATGAGAATTATTTACAATCATGTAACAAGCCATTTTGAGCTTACAAATTGCTGAATCGATCAACTATTTGATGAGAATCAACTACAATCACATAACAACCCATTTTCAGTTTATAAATCACCGAATCTGTCAACTGTTCAATGAGAATCAATTACAATCACGTAACAAGCCATTTTGAGCTTACAAATCACCAAATCAGTCAACCGTTTGATGAGAATTAATTACAATCATGTAACAAGCCATTTTGAGCTTACAAATCATTCAATCGGTCAACCGTTTGATGACAATCAAATACCATCATGTAACAAGCCATTCTGAGGTTACAAATCACTAAATCAATCAATCGTTTGATGAGAATCAATTACAATCACGTAATAAGCCATTTTGAGCTTGTAAATCATCGAATGGGTCAACCGTTTGATGAGAATGAGCTACAATTATGTAACAAGCCATTATGAGCTTACAAATTATTGAATTAGTCAACAATTCAATGAAAATTAATAATGAAGGTTTAGTGGTGGAGGCCCTCTCCCCAACGAGTTCAACTTGAATGCCCACCTGTTCACCCAACTATAATAGGGGCGCTCGACATGTCACTTAAGAGTTTGGGTGGGAAGGAAGGAATTGGATCTATTGGTGCTCCGATGCATATCGCTAAATCCCAGTGGGAGTATTAATTAAAGTCAACCCATCATTCAATAATTACAATCATGTAACAAGCCATTCTAAGCTTATAAACCACCAAATCAGTCAAACATTCGATAAGAATCAGCTACAATCATGTAAATCACCGAATCGGTCAACCGTTCGATGAGAATAAATTACAATCATGTAACAAGTCATTCTAAAATTATAAATCACCAAATCGGTCAACCATTTGATGACAATCAATTACAATCATCTCACAAGCCAGTCTGAGCTTACAATTCACTGAATTGGTAAACCGTTTGGTGAGAATAAGATAATATCATGTAACAAGCCATTCTGAGCTTACAAATCACCAAATCGGTCAACTATTCGATGAGAATCAATTACAATCATGTAACAAGCAATTTTGAGCTTACAAATCACTGAATCGGTCAATCGTTCAATGAGAATCAGCTACAATCACCTAACAAGCCATTCTAAGCTTACAAATTATCAAATCGGTCAACTATTTGATGAGAATGAGCTACAATCATGTAACAAATCAATCTGAGCTTACAAATTATCGAATCGATAAACCGTTCAATGAGAATTAATTACATTCACGTAACAAGCCATTCTGAGCTTAAAAATCACTAAATCGGTCAACCATTCAATGAGAATCAATTGCAATCACGTAACACACCATTCTGAGCTTAGAAATCACTGAATCAGTCAACCGTTCGATGAGAATTAGCTAGAATCACGTACCAAGCCATTTTGAGCTTACAAATCAATGCATCGGTCAACCGTTCGATGAGAATCAGCAACAATCCTGTAAGAAGCCATTCTGAGCTTACAACTCATCAAATTGGTCAACCATTCAATGATAATCAGCTACAATCATCTAACAAGCCATTATGAGCTTACAAATCATGGAATTGGTCAACCGTTCAATGAGAATCAACTAAAATCACGTAACGAGCTATTCTTAGCTTACAAATTATCAAATCAGTCAATCATTAGATGAGAATCGACTACAATCATGTAACAAGCCATTCTGAGCTTACAAATCATCGAATTGGTCAACAGTTTGATGAGCATCAACTACAGTCACGTAAATGGCCATTTTGAGCTTACAAATCATCGAATCGGTCAAGCGTTTGATGAGAATGAGTTACAATCACGTAACAAGCCATTTTGAGCTTACAAATCACCGAATCAATCATCCGTTCGATGAGAATAATATACCATCACTTAACAAGCCATTCTGAGCTTACAAATCACTGAATCAGTCAACTGTTAGATGAGAATCAATTACAATCACAAAACAAGTCAATCTGAGCTTAGAAATCACCGAATCGGTCAACCATTTGATTAGATATAGATACCATCATGTAACAAGCCATTCTAAGGTTACAAATCACAATTTCAATCAACCGTTCGATGACAATCAATTACAATCACGTAACAAGTCATTCTGAGCTTAAAAATCAACCAATTAGTCAATAGTTTGATGAGAATCAATTACAATCACATAACAAGCTAGTTTGAGCTTACAAATCACCGAATCGGTCAACCGTTCGGTGAGAATCAAATACTATCACGTAACAAGTCATTCTAAGCTTACAAATCACTGAATTGGTCAACCATTCGATAAGAATCAATTACAATCACGTAACAAGCCATTCTAAGCTTACAAATCACTGAAGCGGTCAACCATTAGATGAGAATAAGCTATAATCACCTAAAAAGCCATTTTAAGCTTACAAATTACCAAATCCATCAACTATTCGATAAGAATGACCTAAATCACATAAGAAGCCATTCTGAGCTTACAAATCACTGAATCGGTTAAACGTTCGATGAGAATCAGCTACAATCTTGTAAGAAGCCATTCTAAGCTTATAAATCACTGACTCAGTGAACAGTTTCATGAAAAAAAATTACAATTACATATAAAGCCATTTTGAGCTTACCAATCACCGAATCGGTCAAAAGTTTGATGAGAATAGATTACAATCACATAACAAGCCATTCTTAGCTTACAAATCACCGAATCGGTGAACTGTTTGATGAGAATCATCTAAAATCATGTAACAAGCCATTATCAGCTTACAAATCATCAAATCGGTCAACCATTCAATGAAAATCAATTACAATCACATAACAAGCCATTTTGAGAATACAACTCACCGAATCGATGAACCATTCAATGAGAATTAGCTACAATCATGTAACAAGCCATTCTAAGCTTACAAATCACTGAATTGGTCAATCGTTTGATGAAAATTAATTACAATTACGTAACAAGCCATTTTGAGCTTACAAATCACTGAATCGATCAATCATTTGATGAGAATCAATTACAATCACGTAACGATCTATTCTGAGCTTCACTAAATGGGTCAACTGTTCGATGAGAATCAAAGACAATCACGTAACAAGCCATTTTGAGCTTACAAATCATCAAATCGGTTAACCGTTTGATGAAGATTAGCTACAATCATGTAACAAGCCATTCTGAGCTTACAAATCACTAAATCGGTCAAGACTTCGATGAGAATCAACTAAAATCACTTAACAAGTGATTCTTAGGTTACGAATCACCAAATCGGTCTACCGTTGGATTAGAATCAACTACAATCAAATAACAAGCCATTCTGAGCTTGCAAATCACCGAATCGGTCAACCATTTGCTGAGAATCAATTACAATCATTTAACAAGCTATTCTAAGCTGACAAGTCACCGAATCGGTTAACCATTCGATGAGAATCAGCTACAATCACGTAACAAGCCATTATGAGCTTACAAATAACTGAATCAGTCAACCGTTTGATGAGAATCAATTACAATCACATAACAAGCTAGTTTAAGCTTACAAATCAATGAATCGGTCAACCATTCAATGAGAATCAGATACCTTCATGTAAAAAGCTATTTTGAGCATACAAATCACTGAATCGGTCAACCGTTCGATGAGAATCAGCTACAGTCATGTAAGAAGCCATTTTGAGCTTAAAAATTAGTGAATCAGTCAACCATTCGATGATAACCATGTAACAAGCCATTTGGAGCTTACAAATCACTGAATCCTTCAACCGTTCAATAAGAATCAGCTACAATCACGTAACAAGCCATTCTGAGCTTACAAATCACTGAATCGGTCAACCATTTGATGAGAATCAACTACAATCACGTAACAAGCCATTCTGAGCTTACAAATCACCGAATCAGTCAACTATTTGATGAGAATCAACTACAATAAAGAAACAAGCCATTTTGAGCTTACAAATTACCAAATCAGTCAACCATTTGATGATGATTAGGTACAATCATGTAACAAGCCATTCTGAGCTTACAAATCACTTAATGGGTCAATGATTCAATGAGAATCAATTACAATCACATAACAAGCCAATCTCAGCTTACAAATCACTGAATCGATCAACCGTTCGATGAGAATCAGATAGCATCACGTAACAACCCATTCTGAGCTTACGAATCACCAAATCGGTCAACTATTTGATGAAAATCAATTAGAAGCACGTAACAAGCCATTCTGAGCTTACAAATCACCGAATCGGTCAATGATTCAATGAGAATCAATTACAATCACGTCATAAGCCATTCTGAACTTACAAATCTTTGAATCGATCAAACATTCGATGAGAATCAATTACAATCATGTAACAAGCTATTATGAGCTTACAAATCACCGAATCAGTCAACCATTCAATGAGATTTAGTTACAATCATCTTACAAGCCATTTTGAGCTTACAAATCACCCAAACGGTTAATTATTCGATGAGAATTAGCTTAAATCACTTAACAAACCATTCTGAGCTTGCAAATCACAAAATCAATCAACTGTTCAATGAGGATTAGCAATAATCACGTAACAAGCCATTATGAGCTTACAAATCACTGAATCGGTCAACCGTTTGATGAGAATCAGCTACAATCACGTAACAAGCCATTCTGAGCTTACAAATCACCGAATCAGTCAACTATTTGATGAGAATCAGCTACAATAATGAAACAAGCCATTTTGAGCTTACAAATTACCAAATCAGTCAACCGTTGGATGAGGATTAGGTACAATCATGTAACAAGCCATTCTGAGCTTACAAATCACTGAATGGGTCAATGAATCAATGAGAATCAATTACAATCATGTAACAAGCCAGTCTTAGCTTACAAATCACCAAATCGATCAACCCTTCGATGAGAATCAGATAGCATCATGTAACAAGCCATTTTGAGCTTACGAATCACCAAATCAGTCAACTATTCGATGGGAATCAATTAGAATCACGTAACAAGCTATTCTGAGCTTACAAATCACCGAATCGGTCAATGATTCAATGAGAATCAATTACAATCATGTAATAAGCCATTCTGAGCTTACAAATCTCTGAATCGATCAAACATTTGATGAGAATCAGTTACAATCACGTAACAAGCTATTGTGAGCTTACAAATCACCAACTCAGTCAACCGTTTGATGAGAATCAGCTACAATCACCTTACAAGCCATTTTGAGCTTACAAATCACCCAAACGGTCAATTGCTCGATGAGAATTAGCTTAAATCACTTAACAAACCATTTTGAGCTTGCAAATCACAAAATCAGTCAACCGTTCGATGAGGATCAGCTATAATCATGTAACAAGCCATTCTGCGCTTACAAATCACTGAATCGGTCAACCGTTTGATGAGAATCAACTACGGTCATGTAACAAGCCATTTTGAGCTTACAAATCACCAATTCGGTCAACCGTTGGATGAGAATCAATTCCAATGACGTAAAAAGCCATTCTGATCTTAGAAATCACTAAATCGATCAACCATTTGATGCGAATCAATTACAATCATGTAACAAGCCATTCTTATCTTACAAATCACTGAATTGATCAGCTATTCAATGAGAATCAGCTACAATTAGGTCACAAACCATTCTAAACTTACAAATCACCGAATCAATCAATTATTTGATGAGAATTAGCTACAATCATGTAACCACCCATTCTCAGCTTTCAAATCACTGACTCGGTCAACCGTTTGATGAGAATTAGCTACAATCACGTAACAAGCCATTCTAAGCCTATAAATCACCGAATCGGTCAACTGTTTCAACTATTAGATGAAAATCAATTACAATCACGTAACAAGCCATTTTGAGTATACAAACCATCGAATCGGTCAACCGTTCAATCAGATTAAATTACAAACACATAACAAGCCATTCTGTCCATACAAATCATCAAATCGGTCAACAATTTGATGAGAATCAGTTAGAGTCACATAACAAGCTATTCTGAGCTTAAAAATCACTAAATCGTTCAACCATTCGATGAGAATAAGCTACAATCACGTAACCTACCAGTCTGAGCTTAGAAATCACTGAATCGGTCAACCATTCGATGAGAATCAATTACAATCACGTAACAATCCATTCTAAGCTTACAAATCACTGAATCAGTCAACCATTTGATGAGAATCAGCTACAATTACGTAACAAACCATTTTGAGCTTACAAATCACCGAATCAGTCAATCATTTGATAAGAATCAGCCACAATCACATAACAAGCCATTCTGAGCAAACAAATCACCGAATCAGTCAACTGTTTGATGAGAATTAGATACCATCATGTACCAAGCCATTCTAAGGTTTGAAATCACCAATTCTATCAACCGTTTGATGAGAATCAATTACAATCATCTAACAAGCCATTCTGAGCTTACAAATCACCAAATCAATCAACCATTTGATGAGAATCAATTACAATCACATAACAAGCCTATCTGAGCTTACAAATCACCAAATCAGTCAACCGTTCGATGAGAATGAACTACAATCACATAACAAGCCATTATGAGCTTACAAATAACTGAATCCATCAACCGTTTGATGAGAATTAGCTAGAATCACTTAACAAGCTATTTTGAGCTTACAAATCACTGAATCGGTCAACCCTTCGATAGGAATCAGCTACAATCACGTAACAAGTCATTCTGAGCTTACAAATCACTAGATGTGTCAACTGTTGGATCATAATCAGCTACAATCACCTAACTAGCCATTCTAAGCTTACAAATCACCAAATCGATCAACCGTTTGATGAGAAATGGCTAAAATGATGTAACAAGCCATTTTGAGCATACAAATCATCGATTCAGTCAACCATTCGATGAGAATCAGCAACAATTATGTAACAAGCCATTATGAGCTTATAAATCACTGAATCGGTCAACCATTCGATGAGAATAAATTACAATTATGTACCAAGCCATTCTGAGCTTACAAATCACTGAATTGGTCAACTGTTTGATGAGATTCAATTACAATAACATAACAAGCCAGTCTGAGCTGACAAATCAGGGAATCGGTCAACCGTTTGATGAGAGTCAGATACCATCATGTAACAAGTCATTCTGAGCTTATAAATCACCGAATCAGTCAACCGTTTGATGAGAATCAATTACAATCACGTAACAAGCCATTCTGAGCATACAAATCACCGAATTGGTCAACCATTCGATGATAATTAGCTACAATCACGTAATAAGCCATTATGAGCTTACAAATCACCGAATCAGTCAACCATTCGAAGAGAATCAATTACAATCACGTAACAAACCATTCTGAGCTTAAAAATCACCGAATCGGTTAACCGTTTGATGAGAATCAATTACAATCCCATAACAAGCCATTTGAAGATTATAAGTCACTAAATCGGTCAACTGTCCGATGAGAATCAACAACAATCACATAACAAGCCATCCTGAGCTTATAAATCATCAAATTGGTCAACGGTTCGATGAGATTGATATACAATCAAGTAATAAGCCATTGTGAGCTTACAAATCACTGAATCAGTCAACTATTCGATAAGAATAAATTACAATCACGTAACAAGTCATTCTAATCTTACAAATCACTGAATCAGTCAACCGTTCTGCGATAATTAGCTATAATCCTGTAACCAACCATTCTGAGCTTACAAATCACCGACTCGATCATTCGTTTGATGAGAATCAACTATAATCACGTAAAAAGGCATTCTAAACTTACAAATCACTGAATCAGCCAACCGTTTCAACTATTCGATGAGAATCAATTACAATCATGTAACAAGTCATTCTGAGCATGTAAACCATCGAATCGATCAACCATTCGCTGAGAATCAGCTTCACCTAAGAAGACATTCTAAGCTTACATATCGCCAAATTGGTGAACCATTTGATGACAATCAATTACAATCACATAACAAGCCATTTTGAGCTTACAAATCATCAAATCGGTCAACCTTTTGATGAGAATCAGCTACAATCACGTAACAAGCTATTATGAGCTTACAAATCACTAAATTGGTCAACCATTCGATGAGAATCAATTACAATCACGTAACAAGCAATTCTTACATTAAAAATCATAGAATCAGTTAACCGTTCGATGAGAATCAACTAGAATCACGTAACAAGCCATTCTAAGCTTAAAAATCACTGAATCGGTCAACCGTTTTATGAGAATCAGCTACAATCACATAACAAATCATTCTAAGCTTACAAATCACTGAATCGGTCAATGATTTGAGGAGAATCAATTACAATCACATAACAAGCCATTATGAGCTTACAAATCAATGAATCGGTCAACCATTTCATGAGAATCAATTACAATCACGTAACAAGCTATTCTGAGCTTACAAATCATTGAATCAGTCAACTGTTCGATGAGAATCAATTAGAATCATGTAACAAGCTATTCTGAGCTTAAAAATCACCTAATCGATCAACCATTCAATGAGAATCAATTATAATTACGTAACAAGCCATTCTGAGCTTACAAATCACCGAATCGGTCAACCATCCTATGAGAATTAGCTACAATCACATAACAAGCCATTCTGACCTTACAAATCACCAACTCTACCATTCGTTAGATAAGAATCAGCTACAATCATGTAACAAGTCATTTTGAAGTTACAAATCATCGACTCGGTCAACCGTTAGATGAGAATCAGCTACAATCACATAACAAGTTGTTCTGAGCTTACAAATAATTTAATTGGTCAACCATTAAATGAGAATCAATTACAATCATGTAACAAGCTATTCTGAGCTTACAAATCATGAAATTGGTCAATCGTTGCATGAGAATTAGCTACAATCATGTAACAAGCCATTCTGAATTTATAAATAATTGAATCGGTCAACCATTCGATGACAATCAATTACAATCACATAACAACCCATTTTGCGCTTACAAATCACCAAATCAGTCAACCATTCGACTAGAATCAATTACAATCATGTAACATGTCATTCTGAGCTTACAAATCACCAAATCAGTCAACTATTTGATAAGAATCAGTTACAATCATGTAACAAGCCATTCTGAGCTTACAAATAACTGAATCGGTCAATCGTTCGATGAGAATCAGCTACAATCACATAGCAAGCCATTCTGAGCTTACAAATCACCGAATTAGTCAACTGTTTCATGAGAATCAATTACAATCACGTAACCAACCATTCTGAGCTTACAAATAATTGAATTGGTCAACCGTTCGATGAGAATCAAATACCATCATGTTATAAGCCATTCTGAGCTTACAAATCACTAAATTCATCAATTATTCGATGAGAATAAGCTACAATCATGAAACAAGACATTTTGACCTTACAATCACCGAATCGGTCAACAATTTGATGAGAATCAATTACAATCATGTAAAAAGCTATTTTGAGCTTAAAAATCACTGAATCAATTTACCGTTTGATAATAATCAAATACAATTACGTAACAAGCCAATCTAAGCTTACAAATCACCAAACTAGTAAGTCGTTCGATGAGAATCAGCTACAATCACATAACAAGCCATTCTGAGCTTACAAATCATTGAATCAGTCAACCGTTGGATGAGAATTAGCTACAATAATGTAACAAGCCATTATGAGCTTCCAAATAATTGAATCGGTCAACCGCTGGATGAGAATCAATTCCAATCACATAACAAGCCATTCTGAGCTTACAAATCAACAAATCGAACCACTTGATGAGAATACATTACAATCATGTAACATGACATTCTAAGCTTAAAAATCACCCAATCGATCAACCATTCGATGAGAATCAGCTATAATCATGTAACAAGCCATTCTGAGCTTACAAACCACCAAATCGGCCAACTGTTCGATGAGAATCAACTACAATCATGTAACAAGCCATTCTAAGCTGACAAATCAACTAACCAGTCAACCGTTTGATGAGAATTAATAACAATCATGTAACAAGTCATTTTGAGCTGACAAATCTCTGAATCGGTTAATCGTTTGATGAGAATCAACTACAATCATGTAACAAGCCATTTTGACCTCACAAATCCCTGAATCAGTGAACCGTTCGATGAGAATCAGCTACAATCACATAACAAGCCATTTTGAGTTTACAAATCACCGAATCTATCACTCGTTCAATGAGAATCAGCTATAATCACGTAACAAGCCATTCTAAGCTTAAAAATCACTGAATCGGTCAACCTTTCAATGAGAATCAGCTATAATCATGTAACAAGCCATTTTGAGCATACAAATCACTGATTCTGTCGACTGTTCAATGAGAATCAGCTATAATCATGTAACAAGCTATTCTGAGCATACAAATAATTGAATCGGTCAACCGTTGGATGAGAATCAATTACAATCACGTAACAAGCCATTATAAGCTCACAAATCACTAACTCAGTCAACTGTTGGATGAGAATCAGCTACAATCATGTAACAAGCCATTATTACCTTACAAATTACCAAATTAGTCAACCGTTTGATAAGAATAAGCTACAATCATGTAACAAGCCATTTTCAGCTTACAATTCACCGAATTAGTCAATTGTTCAATGAGAATCTGCTACAATCACATAACAAGCCATTTAAAACTTACAAATCATAGAATCAGTCAACCGTTCGATTAGAATCAGATACCATCACATAACAAGCCATTCTGAGCTTATAAATCACTCAAATGGTTAATCGTTTGATGATAATCAATTACAATCATGTACCAAGCCATTTTGAGCTTACAAATTGCCGAATCGGTTAACCATTAGATGAGAATCAATTACAATCACATAACAAGCCATTCTGAGCTTGCACATCATCGAATTGGTCAACCGTTTGATGAGAATCAGCAAAAATCACCTAACAAGCCATTATGAGCTTACAAATCATGGAATCAGTCAACTGTTCGATGAGGATCGGCTAAAAGAACTTAACAAGCCATTCTGAACTTACAAATCACCGATTCGATCAACCGTTTGATGAGAATCAGCTACAATCATGTAACAAGCCATTCTAATCTTACAAATCACCAAATCAATCAACCATTTGATAAGAATCAATTACAGTCACGTAACAAGCCATTCTGAGCTTACAAATCACCGAATCAGTCAACCATTTGATAAGAATCAATTACAGTCACGTAACAAGCCATTCTAAGCTTACAAATCACCAAATCAGTCAGTCGTTCAATGAGAATCAGATACCATCACGTAACAAGCCATTCTAAGCTTATAAATCACCAAATCGATCAACCGTTCGATGAGAATCAATTAAAATCATGTAGTAAGCCATTATGAGCTTACAAATCACTAAATTGATCAATTGTTTGATGAGAAATAGCTACAATCATGTAACAAGCTATTTTGAGCTTACAAATCACCAAATTGGTCAACCGTTCGATGAATATTAGCTACAATCATGTAACAAGCCATTCTGAGCTTACAAATCATCGAATCGATCAACCATTCAATGAGAATTAGCTACAATCACGTAACAAGCCATTCTAAACTTACAAATCATAGAATTAGTCAACCGTTCGATGAGAATAAGCTACACTCACGTAACAAGCCATTCTGAGCTTACAAATCACTGAATCAGTCAACCGTTCAATGAGAATCAATTACAATCATGTAACAAGACATTTTGAGCTTACAAATCATTGAATCGATGATCTATTCGATAAGAATCAATTAGAATCATGTAAAAAGCCATTCTGAGCTTACAAATCACCGAATCAGTCAACAGTTTGATGAGAATCAATTACAATCATGTAACAAGCCATTCTAAGCTTGCAAATCATCAAATTGGTCAACTGTTTGATGATAATCAGCTACAATCACGTAACAAGCCATTCTGAGCTTACAAATCTCTGAATCGTTCAACCGTTCAATGAGAATCAATCACGTAACAAGCATTTCTAATCTTACAAGTCACAGAATCGGTCAACCGTTTGATGAGAATCAGATACGATCATATAACAAGCCATTCTGAGCTTATAAATCACCGAAACGGTCAATGATTTGATGAGAATCAATTACAATCATGTATGAAGCCATTCTAAGCTTACAAATCATGAAATCAGTCAACTATTTGATGAGAATTAATTACAATCACATAACAACCCAATCTGAGCTTACAAATCACTGAATCGGTTAACCGTTCGATGAGAATCAACTATAATCATCTAACAAGCCATTTTGACCTTACAAATCACAAAATCAGTCAATCGTTCGATGAGAATCAATTACAATCACATAACAAGCCATTTTGAATTTACAAATCATCGAATCTGTTAAATGTTCAATGAGAATAAGCTACAATCATGTAACAAGCCATTCTTAGCTTACAAATCACCGAATCGGTCAACCGTTCGATGAAAATTAGCTACAATAACGTAACAAGGCATTCTAAGCTTACAAATCACCGAATTGCTCAACCGTTCAATGAGAATCAGCTACAATTACGTTCATAGCTATTTTGAGCTTACAAATCATCCAAACGGTCAATCGTTAAATGAAAATTAGCTAAAATCACATAACAAACCATTCTGAGCCTGCAAAACACAAAATCAGTCAACCGTTCGATGAGGATCAGCTACAATCACGTAACAAGTCATTCTAAGTTTATAAATCACCGAATCGATCAACTGTTTGATGAGAATCAATTACAATCACATAATAAGCCATTGTAAGCTTACAAATCACTGAATCAGTTACAATATATATATATATATATATATATATATATATATATATATATATATATATATATATATATATATATATATATATATATATATCTATATGTATATGTATATATATATATGTGTGTGTATATATATATATATATGTATATATATATATATATATATATATATATATATATATATATATATATATATATATATATATATATATACGTAGATATAGATATATATATATATATGTATGTATGTATGTATGTATATATATATATCTATATACATACATACATACATATATGTATGTATGTATGTATGTATGTATATATATATATATATTTTGAGCATACAAATCATCGATTTTGTCAACCGTTCGATGAAAATCAGCTACAATAATGTAACAAGGTATTCTAAGCTTACAAATCACCGAATTGCTCAACCGTTCAATGAGAATCAGCTACAATCACGTTCATAGTAATTTTGAGCTTACAAATCATCCAAACGGTCAACCGTTAAATGAGAATTAGCTAAAATCACATAACAAACCATTCTGAGCCTGCAAAACATAAAATCAGTCAACCATTCGATAAGGATCAGCTACAATCACGTAACAAGCTACAATTACAACTACAATTACGTAACAAGCTATTTTGAGCTTACAAATAATTAAATCGGTCAACTGTTGGATGAGAATCAATTACAATCACGTAACAAGCCATTCTGAGCTTACAAATCACTGAATCGATCAACAATGAGAATCTGCTACAATCACGTAACAAGCCATTCTAAATTTACAAATAACCAAATCGGTCAACCGTTCGATGAGAATCAATTATAATCACATAACAACCCATTTTGAGCTTACAAATCATCGAATGGTTGACCGATTCAATGATTTGTATGCTCACAGAATGACTTGTTACGTGATTGTAGCTGATTCTCATCAAACGGTTGACCAAATAAGTGATTTGTAAGCTCAAAATGGCTTATTATGTGATTGTAATTGATTCTCATCAAGCGGTTGATCGATTCAATGATTTGAAAGCTCAGAATGGCTTGTTACGTTATTGTAATTGATTTTCATCCAATCGTTGACCAATTCGGTGATTTTTAAGCTCAAAATGGCTTGTTACGTGGTTGTAGCTAATTCTAATTAAACGATTGACCGATTTGGTAATTTGTAAGCTCAAACTGGCTTGTTTCATGATTGTAGTTGATTCTCATCGAACGGTTGACCGATTTGGTTATTTGTAACCTCATAATGGTTTGTTATGTAATTGTAGCTGATTCTCATCGAATGGTTAACCGATTTGGTGATTTGTAAGCTCAGAATGGCATTTTAAATGATTGTAATTGATTCTCATCGAATAGTTGATCGATTCAATGATTTGCAAGCTCTAACTGGCTTGTTATGTGATTGTAATTTATTCTCATCAAACGGTTGACCGATTTAGTGATTTGTCAGCTCAGAATGGCTTGTTACGTGATTGTAGCTGATTCTCATCGAACTGTTGACCAATTTAGTGATTTGAAAGCTAACAATGGCTTGTTACGTGATTGTAATTGATTTGCATCGAACGGTTGACCGATTCAGTAATTTGTAAGCTCAAAATGGCTTGTTAAGTGATTGTAGCTAATTCTCATCGAACGTTTAACTGATTCGGTAATTTGTAAGCTTAGACTGGCTTGTTACGTGATGTATCTAATTCTCATCAAATGGTTGATCGATTCAGTGACTTGTAAGCTCAGACTGCTTGTTTTGTAATTGTAATTAATTATCATCAAATTATTGACCGATTCAGAAATTGGTAAGCTCAGAATAGCTTGTTACATGATTGTAATTGATTCTCATCGAACGGTTGACTGATTCGATGATTTGTAAGCTCAAAATAGCTTGTTACATGATTCTAATTGATTCTCATCGAACAGTTGAATGATTTGGTGATTTGTAAGCTTAGAATGACTTGTTACGTGATGATATCTGATTCTCATTGAACAATTGACCGATTCGATGATTTGTAAGCTCAAACTAGCTTGTTACATGATTGTAATTGATTCTCATCGAATCATTGACCCATTTGATGATTTGTAACCTCAGAATGGCTTGTTATGTGATTATAGCTGATTCGCATCGAATGGTTGACTAATTCTATAATTTATAAGCTCATAATAGCTTGTTTCATGATTGTAGCTGATTCTCATCAAATGGTTGACTGATTTGGTAATTTGTAAGCTCAGAATGGCTTGTTTCATAATGAGAGTTGATTCTCATCAAATGGTTGACGGATTTAGTGATTTGTAAGCTCAAAATGGCTTGTTACATGATTGTAGCTGATTCTCATCAAACGGTTGACCGATTCGGTGATTTCTAAGCTCAGAATGGCATGTTACGTGGTTCTAACTGATTCTTATCGAACGGTTGATGAATTCAATGATTTGTAAGCTCAGAATGGCTTGTTACATGATAGTAATTGATTCTCATCAAATGGTTGACCGATTCGGTGATTTTTAAGCTTAGAATGGCTTGTTACCTGATGGTATTTGATTTTCCTCAAACGGTTGACCGATTCAGTGGTTTGAAAGCTCATAATGGCTTGTTATGTTATTGTAATTGATTTTCATCAAAATGATTGAGCGATTTAGTGATTTGTAAATTCAGAATGGAATGTTACGTGATTGTAATTGATTCTCATTGAATTGTTGACTGATTCGGTGAATTGTAAGCTCAGGAATGGCTTGTTTCATGATTGTACCTGATTCTCATCGAATGGTTGATCACTTTGGTTGTTTGTAAGGTCAGAATAACTTGTTACTTGATTGTAGCTAATTATCATCGAACGATTGACCGATTCAATGATTTTTAACTTGAGAATGTCTTGTCACATCATTCTAGCTGATTCTCATCGAACAATTCACCGATTCAGTGATTTCTAAGCTCAGAATGGCGTGTTACATGGTTTTAATTGATTATTATCGAATGGTTAACCAATTCAGTGATTTGTAAGCTCAAAATAGATTGTTAAGTGATTGTAATTGATTCTCATCAAATGGTTGACCGATTCAGTGATTTGTAATCTCAAAATGGCTTGTTACATCATTGTAATTGATTTTCATTGAACAGTTGACTGATTCAGTGATTTGTAATCTTAGAATGGCTTGTTACGTGATTGTAATTGATTCTCATCGAACGGTTGACTGATTCGGTGATTGGTAAACTCAGAATGGCTTTTTAAGTGATGGTATATGATTCTCATCGAACGGATGACCCATTTGGTGATTTGTAAGCTCAAAATGGCTTGTTACATGATTGTAGCTCATTCTCATCAAATAGTTGACCGATTTAGTTATTTGTAAGGTCAGAATCTCTTGTTACATGATTCTAGCTGATTTTCATCGAACGGTTAACCGATTCAGTGATTTGTAAGCTCAAAATGGCTTGTTAAGTTATTTTAGTTGATTCTCATTGAACAGTTTACCAATTTGGTGATTTGTAACCTCAGAATAGCTTGTTACATGATATTATCTAATTCTCATCGAACGGTTGACAAATTCAGCTATTTGTAAGCTCAGACTGGCTTGTTACGTGATTGTAATTGATTCTCATCAAACGATTGACTGATACGGTGATTTGTAATCTCAGAATGACTTGTTACGTGATTGTAATTGATTCTCATCGAATGGTTGACTGATTTGGTAATTTGTAACCTCAAAATGGCTTATTACATGATGGTATATGATTGTCATCAGACCGATGACTGATTCAGTGATTTGTTATCTGAGAATGGCTTGTTACATGATAGTAATTGACTCTCATTAAATGGTTGACCGATTCAATCATTTGTAAGCTCAAAATGGCTTGTTACATGATTATGGTTGATTCTCATTGAAAGGTTGACCGATTCAGTGATTTGTAAGCTTAGAATGACTTGTTACATGATTGTCACTGATTCTCATTGAACGGTTGACCGACTCAGTTATTTGTAAGCTCATAATGGCTTGTTACGTGATTATAGCTGATTCTTATCGAATGGTTGACTACTTCAATGATTTGTAAGCTCAAAATGGCTTGTTACATGATTATAATTGATTCCCATCGAACGGTTGATTAATTCGGTGATTTACAAGCTCATAATGGCTTGTTACGTGTTTGTAATTTATTCTCATCGAACGGTTAACCGATTTGGTGATTTGTAAGCTCAGAATGGCTTGTTACATGATTCTACCTAATTCTCATCCAACTGTTGACCAATTCAGTGATTCATCAGCTCAGAATGGCTTGTTACGTGATTGTAATTGATTCTCATTGAACGGTTGACCGATTCGATGACTTGTAAGTTCAGAATGGCTTGTTACATGATTATAGTTTATTCTCATCCAACAGTTGACCGATTTGGTGATTCGTAAACTTTGAATAGCTTGTTACATGATTTTGGCTGATTCTGATCAAACTCTTGACCGCTTCGGTGATTTGTAAGCTCACAATGGCTTGTTACGTGATTTTTGTTGATCCGCATTGAACGGTTCACTGATTCAGTGATTTGTAAGCTTAGAATGGCTTGTTACATGATTGTAGTTGATTCTCATCAAACCTTTGATCGATTTAGTGACTTGTAAGCTCAGAATAGCTTGTTACATCATTGTAATTGATTTTCATCGAACAATTGACCGATTTGGCAATTTTTTAACTCAGAATGGCTTGTTACCTGATGGTATCTAATTCTCTTCAAATGGTTGACTGATTCAGTGATTTGTAAGCTTAGAATTACTTGTTACATGATTGTAATTGATTCTCATCAAACGGTTGGGCGATTCAATGATTTGTAAACTCAGCAAGGTACATGATTGTAATTGATTCTCATTGAACGGTTGACTATTTTGGTGATTTATAAGCTCAGAATGGCTTGTTACGTGATGGTATCTGATTCTCATCGACCGATTGATTGATTCTATGATTTGTAAGTTCAGAATGGCTTGTTACATGATTGTAGCTGATTCTCATGGAACAGTTGACCGATTCGGTGATTTGTAAGCTCACAATGGCTTGTCACATGATTGTAATTGATTCTCATCAAACGATTGACTTATTCAATGATTTTTAAGCTCAAAATGGCCTGTTACATGATGGTATATGATTCTCATCGAATCATTGACATATTCGGTGATTTGTAAGCTAAGACTAGCTTGTTATGTGATTGTAATTAATTCTTATCAAACAGTTGAGTGATTCTATGATTTGTAAGCTCAAAATGGCTTGGTACATTATTGTAATTGATTGTCATCGAACGGTTGACTGTTTTAGTGACTTATAAGCTGACAATGGCTTGCTACGTGATAGTATTTGATACTCATCGACCGGTTCACCGATTCGGTGATTTATAAGCTCAGAATGACTTGTTACATGATTGTAGTTGATTCTCGTCGAATGATTGACTGATTTAGTGATTTCTAAGCTTAGAATCACTTGTTATATGATTCTAATTGATTCTCATCAAACGGTTGACCAATTCAGTGATTTGTAAGCTCACAATAGCTTCTTACGTGATTGTAATTGATTCTCATCAAATGATTGACCGATTTGGTGATTTGTAAGCTTAGAATAGCTTGTTACGTGTATGTAGCTTATTCTCATCAAATAATTGACCAATTCGGTGATTTGTAAGCTCATAATGGCTTGTTACATGATTGTAATTTATTCTTATCAAACAGTTGGTCGATTTGATGATTATTAAGCTCAGAATGGCGTGTTACATGATTCTAATTGATTCTCATCGAATAGTAGACTGATTCGATGATTTATCAGCTCAAAATGGCTTGTTACATTATGGTATCTGATTCTCATCGAATGGTTAATCGATTCGGTGATTTGTAAGCTCATATTGGCTTGTTACGTGATTGTAATTGATTCTCATGAAATGGTTGATCGACTCGGTGATTTGTAAGCTTAGAATGGCTTGTTAGGTGATTGTAATTGATTCTCATCCAATCATTGACCGATTCGGCGATTTGTAAGCTCAGAATGGCTTGTTAGGTGATTGTACATGATTCTCATCGAACAATTAACCGATTCAGTAATTTGTAAGCTCAAAATGGCTTCTTTCATGATTGTAGCTAATTCTCATCGAATGGTTAAGTGATTCGGTGATTTGTAAGCTCAAAATGGCTTGTTACGTGATTGTAGATGATTCTCATCAAACGCTTGATCGATTCGGTGATTTGTAAGCTCAAAAAGGCATGTTACGTGATTGTAATTGATTCTGATCGAACAGCTGACTAATTTGGTGATTTGTAAGCTTAGAATGGCTTGTTACGTAATTGAAATTGAGTCTAATCAAATGATTGACCGAATCAGTGATTTGTAAGCTCAAAATAGCTTGTTACATAATTTTAGCCGACTCTCATTGAACGGTTGAGTGATTCGATGATTTGTTAGCTCAGAATGGCTTGTTACGTGATTATAGCTGATTATCATTCAACGGTTCACCGATTCGGTGATTTGGAAGCTCAGAATGGCTTGTTACGTGATTCTAATTTATTCTCATCGAAAGGTTGATCGATTTGGTGATTTGTAAGCTCAGAATGGCTTGTTACATGATGGTATCTGATTCTCATTAAACGGTTCACCGATTTGGTGATTTGTAAGCTCAGAATGGCTTGTTACATGATTGTAGTTGACTCTCTTTGAACAGTTGACCAATTCAATGATTTATAAGCTCAGAATGGCTTGTTACGTGATTCTAGCTGATTTTCATCAAATAGTTGACCGATTCGATGATTTCTAAGCTCAAAATGGCATGTTACTTGATTGTAATTTATTCTCATTGAACGGTTAATAGATTCAGTGATTTCTAAGCTCAAAATGGCTTCTTACGTGATTGTAATTAATTATCATCAAACAATTGATCGATTCGATAATTTGTAAGGTCATAATGGCTTGTTACATGATTGTACCTCATTCTCATCAAGCGGTTGACCGATTCAGTAATTTGTAAGCTCAGTATGGCTTGTTACATGATTGTAGCTGATTCTCATCAAATAGTTGACCAAATCATTGATTTGTAAGCTCAGAATGGCTTGTTACGTGATTTTAGCTGATTCTCATCGAACGGTTGACCGATTCGGTGATTCATGAGCTCAAAATGGATTGTTATGTGATTGTAGTTGATTATCATTGAAAAGTTTACCGATTCAGTGGTTTGTAAGGTCAGAATGGCTTGTTATGTGATTGTAGCTGATTCTCATTGAATGGTTGACTGAATCGATGATTTGTAAGCTCGAAATGGCTTGTTACGTGATTTTAGCCAATTTTCGTCAAACGGTTGACTGATTCGATGATTTGTAAGCTCAAAATTGCTTGTTAGGTGATTATATCTGATTCTCATCAAACGGTTTACCAATTCAGTGATTTGTAAGCTCAGAATAGCTTGTTAAGTCATTGTAACTAATTCTCATCGAAAGGTTGACCCATTCTATGATTTGTAACCTTAGAATGGCTTGTTATGTGATTGTAGCTGATTCTCATTGAATGGTTGACCGATTTGGTTATTTATAAGCTCAAAATGGCTTGTTACATGATTGTAATTGATTCTCATGGAACGGTTGACCAATTCAGTGATGTGCAAGATTAGAATGGCTTGTTTCATGATTGTAATTTATTCTGATCGAATGGTTAACTTATTCTATGATTTGTAAGCTCAGAATATCTTGTTATGTGATTGTAGCTGATTCTCATCGAACGGTTGACTAATTCCATGACTTGTAATATCAGAATAGCTTGTTATGTGATTGTAATTGATTCTCTTCGAATGGTTGACCGATTCAATGATTTGTAAGCTCAGAATGGCTTATTACATGATTGGTATTGATTCTCATCAGACGGTTGATCGAATCGGTGATTTGTAAGCTCAAAATGGATTATTACATGATTGTAGTTGATTCTCATCGAATGGTTCACCGATTCGATGATTTGTAAGCTCATAATGGTGTGTTACATGATTGTAGCTGATCCTCATCAAACAGTTGACTGATTCGGTGATTTGCAAGCTCAGAATGGCTTGTTACGTGATTTTAGCTAATTCTCATCGAACGACTGACCGGTTCAGTTATTTGTAAGCTCATAATGGCTTGTTATGTGATTGTAGCTGATTCCCATCAAATGGTTGACCGATTCAGTGATTTGTAAGCTCAGAATGGCTTGTTACATGATTGTACCTAATTTTCATTGAATGTTTGATGGATTTAGTGATTTGTAAGCTCAAAATGGCTTGTTACGTCAGTTTAATTGATTCTCATCAAACAGTCAACCGATTCATTGATTTTTAAGCTTAGAATGGCTCCTTACGTGATGGTATCTGATTCTCTTCAAACGGTTGACCGATTTGGTGATTTGTAAGTTCAGAATGACTTGTTACGTTATTGTAATTGATTCTCATCAAATGATTGATTGATTCAATGATTTGTAAGCTCACAATGGCTTGTTACGTGATTGTAATTGATTCCCATCAAATCGTTGACTAATTCGGTGATTTGTAAGCTTAGCAATGGCTTATTTCATGGTTCTAACTGATTCTCGTCGAACAATTGATCGATTTGGTCATGTGTAAGCTTTTAATGGTTTGTTACGTTATTGTAGATGATTCTCATCTAACAGTTCACCGATTTAATGATTTGTAAGTTAAGAATGGCTTGTTATGTGATTTGTAAGTTCAGAATGCCTCGTTATGTGATTGTAAATGATTCTCATAGAACGGTTAACCGATTCAGTGATTTGTAAACTCAGAATGGTTTGTTACGTGATTGTCGCTTATTCTCATCAAACGGTTGATCGATTCGGTAATTTGTAAGCTCAAAATGCCATGTTACATGATTGTAGCTACTTCTCATCGAACGATTGACCAATTAAGTGATTTGTAAGCTTAGAATGGCTTGTTATGTGATTGTAATTGATTCTCAACGAACGGTTGACCAATTCAATGATTTTGTAAGCTCAAAATAGCTTGTTAAGGTATCGTATCTGATTCTCATCGAACGATTGACCGATTCAATGATTTGTAAGCTCAGACTGGCTTCTTATGTGATTGTAATTGATTCTCATCAAACGATTGACCGATTTAGTTATTTGTAAGCTCAGAATGGCTTGGTACATTATTTTAATTGATTCTCATTGAACGGTTGACTATTTTAGTGATTTATAAGCTGAGAATGGCTTGTTACATGATGGTATCTGATTTTAATCGAATGGTTGCTTGATTTGGTGATTTGTAAGCTCAAAAAGGCTTGTTACGTGATTGTAATTGATTCTAATGAAACGGTTGACCAATTCGGTGATTTCTAAGCTTACACTGGCTTGTTACAGATTGTAGCTGATTCTCATCGAATGTTTAACCGATTCAGTGATTTTGTAAGCTTAGAATGGTTTGTTACGTGATTGTAATTAATTGTCATCAAACGGTTGACCGATTCAATTATTTTTAGGCTCAGACTGGCTTGTTACGTGATTGTAGCTCATTTTCATCAAAAAATTAACCGATTGGGTAATTTGTAAGCTCAGAATGGCTTGTTACGTGATTGTAGTTAATTCTCATCAAATGGTTCACTGATTCAGTGATTTGTAAGCTCAAAATAACTTGTTGCATTATTGCAATTGATTCTCATCGAACGATTGACCGATTCAGTGATTTGTAAGCTCAGAATAGCTTGTTATGTGATGATATCTGATTCTCATTTCGATTGACCGATTCGATGATTTGTAAGGTCAGAATGGCTTGGTACATAATTGTAATTGATTCTCATTGAACAGTTGACCGTTTTGGTGATTTATAAGTTTAGAATGGCTTGCTACATGATGGTATCTTATTCTAATCGAATGGTTGACTGATTTGGTGATTTGTAAGCTCAAAATGACTCGTTACGTGATTGTAGTTGATTCTCATTGAATGATTGACAGATTCGATGATTTGTAAGCTGAGAATGGCTTGTTACGTGATTGTAGCTGATTCTCCTCAAACGGTTGATCGATTCAGTTATTTGTAAGCTAAGAATGGCTTGTTACATTATTGTAGCTGATTCTTATTGAACGGTTGACCGATTCGGTAATTTCTAAGCTAATAATGGCTTGTTACGTAATTGTAATTTAGTCTCATCGAATCATTCACTGATTCGATGATTTGTAAGCTTAGAATGTCGTGTTACATGATTGTAGCTGATTTTCATCGAATGGTTGACTGATTCGGTAATTTGTAAGCTCAGAATGACTTGTTTCATGATTGTAGCTGATTCTCAATGAACAGTTGACTGATTCGGTGATTTGTAAGCTTAGAAAGCTTTGTTACGTGATTGTAGCTGATTCTCACCGAACGGTTGACTAATTCAGTGATTTGTAAGCTCAGGATGGCTTGTTACATGATTGTAGCTAATTATCATCGAACGGTTGAATGATTCAATGATTTGTAAGCTCAGAATGGATTGTTATGTGATTGTAGCTGATTCTCATTGAACGGTTGAATGATTCGGTGATTTCTAAGCTCAAATGGCTTGTTACATGATTCTAATTGATTGTCATCAAATGGTTGACCAATTCGGTGATTTGTCAACTCAAAATGGCTTGTTACGTGATTGTAATTGATTCTCATCGAATGGTTGACTGATTTAGTCATTTGTATGCTCAGAATGGCTTGTTACCTAATTGTAGTTGATTCTCATCAAATGGTTGACCGAATCAGTGATTTGTAAGCTCAAAATGGCTTGATACGTGATGGTATTTGATTCTCATCAAACTGTTGACCGATTCGGTAATTTGTAAGCTTAGTCTATCTTGTTACATGATTATAATCAATTCTCATCAAATGATTGACCGATTCCTTGATTTGTAAGCTCAGAATTGCTGGGTAGATGATTGTAATTGATTGATTGACCATTTCGGTTATTTATAAGCTCAAAATTACTTGTTTCAAATGGTATCTGATTCTCATCGATCACTTGACCGATTCTATGATTTGTAAGCTTAGAATGGCTTGTCACTTGATTGTAGCTGATTCTCATCAAACTGTTGACCAATTAAGTGATTTGTAAGCTCATAATGGCCTGTTACGTGATTGTAATTGATTCTCATCAAATGGTTGACTGATTCAGTGATTTGTAATTTTAGAATGGCTTGTTATGTGATTGGAATTGATTCTCATCAAATGGTTGACTGAATTGGTGATTTGTTATGTGATTATTTTTTATTCTCATTGAACAGTTGACTGATTGAGTGATTTGTAAGCTCAGAATGGCTTATTACGTGATTGTAATTGATTCCCATCGAATGGTTGACCGATTCGATGATTTGTAAGCTCAAAATGGCTTGTTACGTGATCGTAATTGATTCTCATTGAACGGTTGACCGATTCAGTGATTGGTAAGCTCATAATGGCTTCTTATGTGATTGCAATTGATTCTCACCGAACTGTTAACTAATTCAGTGATTTGTAAGCTTAGAATGGCTTGTTAAGTGATTCTAGCTGATCCTCATCAAACGGTTGACCGATTCAGTGATTTGTAAGCTCAGAATGACTTGTTACATGATTCTACATTATTCTCATCGAACGGTTGACTGATTCGGTGATTTGTAAGCTTAGAATTGCTTGTTACGTGATGCTATCTGATTCTCATCAAACGGTTGAAAGATTCAGTCATTTGTTAGCTCAGAATGGCTTATTACATGATTGTAATTGATTCTCATCCAACGATTAATCGATTCGATGATTTGTAAGCTCAGAATGGCTTGTTAGGTAATTGTAGTTGATTAACATTGAACAATTGACCGATTCGATGATCTGTAAGCTCAAAATGGCTTGTTACATGATTTTAGCTAATTCTTATCGAACGATTGCTGATTTAGTGATTTGTAAGCTCAGAATCGCTTCTTACATGATTGTAATTGATTCTCAATAAATAGTTCACCGATTCGGTGATATGTAAGTTCAGAATGGCTTGTTACATGATTGTATCTGATTCTCGTCGAATCTTTGACCGATTCGGTGACTTGTAAGCTCAAAATGGCTTGTTACATGATTGTATTTGATTATCAACGAACGGTTGATCGATTCGGTGATTTGTTAGCTTAGAATGGCTTGTTACATGATTGTAGTTGATTCTAATCAAAGGGTTGACTGATTCATTGATTTGTAAGCTTAGAATGGCTTTTTACATTGTTGTAGCTGATTCTCATCAAACAGTTGACCGATTCAGTAATTTGTAAGGTCAGAATGGCTTGTTACGTGATTCTAGCTAATTCTCATCGAACAGTTGACCAATTCGGTTATTTGTAACCTCAGAATGGCTTGTTACATAATTGTAGTTGATTCTCATCGAACGACAGACCAATTCATTGATTTGTAAGCTCAGAATGGCTTGTAACGTGATTCTAATTGATTCTCATCTAATAGTTGACTGACTCAGTGATTTGTAAGCTCAGAATGGGTTGTTGCGTGATTGTAATTAATTCTTATCAAATTGTTGACCGATTAGGTGATTTGTATGCTCAGAATGGCTTGTTACGTTATTGTAATTGATTCTTATTGAACGATTGACCGATTCAGTAATTTGTAAGCTCAGAATGGCTTGTTACATGTTCTTAGCTGATTCTCATTGAACGGTTGACTAATTCGTTAATTTGTAGTCCCATAATGGCTTGTCACATGATTGTAGTTGATTCTCATCGAATGGTTGACTGATTTGGTGATTTGGAAGCTCATAATGGCTTTTTACATGATTGTAATTGGTTCTCATCCAATGGTTGACTGATTTGGTGATTTTTAAGCTCAGAATAGCTTTTTACGTGATGGTATCTAATTCACATCGAATGGTTAACTAATTCAATGATTTGTAAGCTCAGACTAGCTTGTTACATGATCGTTATTCATTTTCATCAAACGATTGACCGATTCAGTGATTAGTAAACTTAGAAGGGCTTGTTACATGATTGTAATTGATTCTCATTAAACGGTTGACCGATTCGATAACTCGTAAGCTCAGAATGGCTTGCTTCATGGTTGTAGCCGATTCTTATCGAACGGTTGACCGATTCAGTTATTTGTAAGCTCAGAATGGCTTGTTACGTGATTGCGGCTAATTCTCATCAAACGATTTATCGATTTGGTGATTTGTAAGCTAAGAATGGCTTGTTACATGATTGTAGCTGAGTCTCATCAAACTGTTGACCGATTAGGTTATTTGTAACCTCAGAATGGGTTGTTATGTGATTGTACCTCATTCTCATCAAATGGTTGACCGATTCGGTGATTTGTAAATGCAGAATGGCTTGTTACATGATTGTAGCTGATTCTATTGAACAATTGACCGATTTGGTGATTTTTAAGGTCAGAATGGCTTGTTATGTGATTGCAGCTGATTCTCATGGAACGATTAACTGATTCAGGGATATCAAAGCTCAGAATTGCTTTTTTCATTATTGTAGCTGATTCTTATCGAATGGTTGACCGATTCAGTGATTTGTAATTGATTCTCATCGAATTGTTGACCGATTCATTGATTTGTAAGCTCAGAATGGCTTATTACGTGATTGTAGCTGATTCTCATTGAACGGTTGACTAATTCATTAATTTGTAAGTTCATAATGGCTTGTTACGTGATTGTAGCTGATTCTCATTAAAGGATTGACTGATTCAGTGATTTGTAAACTCAGAATGGCGTGTTACATAATTGTAATTGATTCTCATCGAACAGTTGACTGATTCAGTGATTTGTAAGGGCAGAATGACTTGTAACATGATTGTAATTGATTATAATCGCACGGTTGACCAAATTAGTAATTTGTAAGCTCAGAATGGCTTGTTACATAATTGTAGCCAATTCTCATCGAACAGTTGACCAATTTGATAATTTGTAAGCTCAGAATGGTTTGTTACGGGATTGTAGCTGATTCTCATCAAAGGATTGATCGATTCGATGATTTGAAAACTCAGAATGGCTTGTTACATCATTGTAATTCATTCTCATCGAACGGTTGACTGATTTGGTGATTTATAAGCTCAAAATGGCTAGTTACGTGATGGTATCTAATTCTCATCGAACAGTCCACCGATTCGGTGATTTGTAAACCTAGAATGGCTTGTTACATGATTGTAGTTGATTCTCATCAAATGGTTGACCGATTCAGTGATTTGTAAGCTCAGAATGGCTTGTTACATCATTGTAGCTGATTCTCATCAAACAATTGACCGATTCGGTGATTTGTAAGGTCATAATGGCTTGTTACGTGATTCTAGCTGATTCTCATCGAACAGTTGACCGATTTGGTTATTTGTAACCTCAGAATGGCTTGTTACATAATTGTAGTTGATTCTCACCGAACGGCTGATCGATTCATTGATTTGTAAGCTCAGAATGGCTTGTTACGTGATTCTAGTTGATTCTCATCTAATAGTTGACTGACTCAGTGATTTGTAAGCTCAGAATGGGTTGTTACGTGATTGTAATTGATTCTTATCAAACAGTTAACCAATTAGGTGATTTGTAAGCTCAGAATGGCTTGTTACATTATTGTAATTGATTCTCATTGAACTATTGACGGATTCAATAATTTCTAAGCTCAAAATGGCTTGTTACATGTTCTTAGCTGAGTCTCATTGAACGGTTGACTAATTCGTCAATTTGTAAGCTCATAATGGCTTGTTACATGATTGTAGTTGATTCTCATCGAATGGTTGACTGATTTGGTGATTTGGAAGCTCATAATGGCTTTTTACATGATTGTAATTGGTTCTCATCGAATGGTTGACCGATTTGGTGATTTGTAAGCTCAGAATAGCTCTTATGTGATGGTATCTGATTCTCATCGAATGGTTAACTAATTCGATGATTTGTAAGCTCTAACTAGCTTGTTACATGATTGTTATTCATTTTCATCAAACGATTGACCGATTCGGTGATTTGTAAACTTAGAAGGGCTTGTTACATGATTGTAATTGATTCTCATCAAACGGTTGACCGATTTGATAACTCGTAAGCTCAAAATAGCTTGTTTCATGATTGTAGCTGATTCTCATCGAACAGTTGACCGATTCGGTGATTTGTAAGCCTAGAATGGCTTGTTACATGATTGCAGCTAATTCTCATCGAACGATTTATCGATTTGGTGATTTGTAAGCTAAGAATGGCTAGTTATGTTATTGTAATTGATTGTCATCAAACAGTTGACCGATTTGATGATTTGTACGCCCAGAATGGCTTGCTACGTGATTGTAGCTGAGTCTCATCAACCTGTTGACCGATTAGGTTATTTGTAACCTCATAATGGGTTGTTACATGATTGTACCTCATTCTCATCAAATGGTTGATTGATTCGGTGATTTGTAAATGCAGAATGACTTGTTACATGATTGTAGTTGATTCTGATCGAACAGTTGACCGATTTGGTGATTTTTAAGGTCAAAATGGCTTGTTACGTGATTGTAGCTGATTCTCATGGAATGATTGACCGATTCAGGGATATCAAAGCTCAGAATTGCTTGTTTCATGATTGTAGCTAATTCTTATCAAACGGTTGACCGATTCGATGATTTGTAAGCTCAGAATAGCATGTTACATGATTGTAATTCATTCTCATCGAATGGTTGACTGATTTGGTGATTTGTAAGCTCAAAATGGCTTGTTACGTGATTGTAATTGATTCTCATCGAATTGTTGACCGATTCAGTGATTTGTAAGCTCAGAATGGCTTGTTACATGATTGTAGCTGAATCTCATTGAATGGTTAACTGATTCATTAATTTGTAAGCTCATAATGGCTTGTTATGTGATTGTAGCTGATTCTCATCAAAGGATTGATCGATTCAGTGATTTGTAAACTCAGAATGGCGTGTTACATATTTGTAATTGATTCTCATCGAACAGTTGACCGATTCAGTGATTTGTAAGTGCATAATCGGTTGTAACATGATTGTAATTGATTCTAATCACACGATTGACCAATTTAGTAATTTGTAAGCTCAAAATGTCTTGTTACATAATTGTAGCTAATTCTCATTGAACGGTTGACCGATTCAATAATTTGTAAGCTCAGAATGGCTTGTTACGTGATTGTACCTAATTCTCATCAAAGGATTGATCGATTCAGTGATTTGTAAACTCAGAATGGCTTATTATGTTATTGTAATTCATTTTCATCAAATGGTTGACTGATTTGGTGATTTATAAGCTCAAAATGGCTAGTTACATGATGGTATCTAATTCTCATCGAATGGCTTGATACGTGATGGTATTTGATTCTCATCAAACTGTTGACCGATTCAGTAATTTGTAAGCTCAGTCTATCTTGTTACATGATTATAATCAATTCTCATCAAATGATTGACCGATTCCTTGATTTGTAAGCTCAGAATTGCTGGGTAGATGATTGTAATTGATTGTCATCGAACGATTGACCATTTCGGTTATTTATAAGCTCAGAATTACTTGTTTCAGATGTTATCTGATTCTCATCGATCACTTGACCGATTCTATGATTTGTAAGCTCAAAATAGCTTGTCACTTGATTGTAGCTGATTCTCATCGAACTGTTGACCAATTAGGTGATTTGTAAGCTCATAATGGCCTGTTACGTGATTGTAATTGATTCTCATCAAACGGTTGACTGATTCAGTGATTTGTAATTTTAGAATGACTTGTTATGTGATTGGAATTGATTCTCATCAAATGGTTGACTGAAATGGTGATTTGTAAGTTCAAAATAGCTAGTTATGTGATTGTAGCTGATTCTGATCGAACGATTGACCGATTCGATCATTTGTAAGCTCAGAATGTCTTGTTACATGATTGTAGCCGATCCTCATCAAACGGTTGATTTATTCAATGATTTGCAAGCCAAGAATGGCTTGTTACATGATTTTAGTTGATTCTCATCGAATGGTTGACCGATTCGGTGATTTGTAACCTCACAATAGCATTTTACGTGATTGTAATTGATTCTCATCGAATGGTTGACCGATTCACTGATTTGTAACCTTAGAATGTCTTGGTACATGATTGCAATTGATTCTCATTGAATGGTTGACTGTTTCAGTGATTTATTAGCTCAGAATGGCTTGTTATGTGATGGTATCTTATTCTTATGGAATGGTTGATTGATTTGGTGATTTGTAAGCTTAGAATTGCTTGTTACGTGATTGTAATTGATTCTCATGAAATGATTGACCGATTTAGTGATTTGTAAGCTCAGAATGGCTTGTTACATGATTGTAGTTGATTCTCATCAAACGGTTGCCTGAGTCAATGACTTTTAAGCTCAGAATGGCTTGTTACGTGACTGTAGCTAATTCTCATCGAACGATTGACCGATTCGGTGATTTGTAAGCTCAGAATGGCTTGTTACGTGATTTTAATTGATTCTCATTGAACGGTTGACCAATTCGATGATTTGTAAGCTCACAATGGCTTGATACGTGATTGTAATTGATTCTCATCGAACGGTTGACCGATTTAGTGATTTGTAAGCTCAGAAAGGCTTGTTACATGATTGTAGCTGATTCTCATCAAACGCTTGATCGATTCAGTGATTTCTAAGCTTAGAATCACTTATTACGTGATTCTAATTAATTCTCATCCAACGGTTGACCGCTTCTGTGATTTGTAAGCTCACAATAGCTTGTTTCATGATTGTAATTCATTCTCATCGAACAGTTGACCGATTCAATGATTTGTAAGCTGAGAATGGCTTGTTACGTGATTGTAGCTTATTCTCATCAAACCGTTGACCGATTCAATGATTTGTAAGCTCAAAATGGCTTGTTACATGATAGTAAATGATTCTCATCGAATGGTTGACCGATTTAGTGATTATTAAGCTTAGAATGGCGTGTTACCTGATTCTAATTGATTCTCATCGAATAGTTGACCAATTCGATGATTTGTAAGCTCAGAATGGCATGTTATGTGATTGTAGTTGATTCTCATTGGACAATTGACTGATTCGATGATTTGTAAGCTCATAATGACTTGTTAGGTGATTATCTCTGATTCTCATCGAACGGTTGACCGATTAAGTAATTTGTAAGTCAGAATGGCTTGTTACATGATTTTAGCCAATTCTCATCGAACGGTTAACCGATTCAGTAATTTGTAAGCTCAGAATGGCTTGTTAGCTGATTATCTCTAATTCTCATCGAACGGTTGACTGATTCAGTGATTTGTAAGCACAGAATGGCTTGTTACATGATTGTAACTGATTCTCATTGAAGGGTTGACCAATTCGGTGATTTGTAAGCTCAGAATGGCTTGTTACGTGATTGCAATTGATTGTCATGGAATGGTTGACCGATTCAATGATTTGCAAGCTTAGAATGGCTTGTTACATGATTGTAATTTAATTCTCATCAAACTGTTAACCAACTCGGTGATTTGCAAGCTCAAAATGGCTTGTTACGTGATTGTAATTGATTCTCACCGAATAGTTCATTGATTCGATAATTTTTAAGCTCAGAATGGCTTGTTACATGATTGTAGTTGATTCTCATCCAACGGTTGACCGATTCAGTAATTCGTAAGCTCAGAATAGCTTGTTACGTGATTTTAGCTGATTCTAATTGAACTCTTGATCGATTCAGTGATTTGTCAGGTCAGAATGACTTGTTATGTGAGTGTAGTTGATCCTCATCAAACGGTTGACTGATTCGGTGATTTGTAAGCTCAGAATGGTTTTTTACGTGATTCTAATTGATTCTCATCAAACGGATGACCGGTGCGATGATTTGTAAGCTCAAAATGGCTTGTTACGTGATTGTAATGGATTCTCATCGATCGGTTGACTAATTCGATGATTTGTAAGCTCAGAATGGCTTGTTACATGAGTGTAACTTATTATCATCGAACGGTTGACCGATTCTATGATATGTAAGTTTAGAATGGCTTGTTATGTAATTGTAGCTGATTCTCATCAAACTGTTGACTGATTCAGTGATTTGTAAGGTCAAAATAGCTTGTTACATTATTGTAATTGATACTCATCAAACGATTAACCGATTTGGTTATTTGTAAGTTAAGAATGGCTTGGTACGTGATTGTAACTAATTCTCATCGAATGGTTGACCGATTCGGTGATTTGTAAGCTCAAAATAGCTTGTTAAGTCATTGTAGCTGAGTCTCAAACAACGGTTGACCGATTCTCATCCAATAGTTGATTGATTCAATTAGTTTAAGCTCAGAATGGTTGTCACATTATTGTAGTTGATTCTCATGCAATAGTTGACCGATTTGATAATTTGTAAGCTCAAAATGGCTTGTTACGTGATTGTAGTTGATTCTTATCGAATGCTTGCTTGATTTGTTGATTTATAAGCTTAGAATGGCTTGTTACGTGATTGTAGCTGATTCTCATTGAATGGTTGACTGATTCGGTGATTTCTAAGCTCAAAATTGCATGTTACATGATTGTAATTGATTCTCATTGAATGGTTGATCAATTCAGTGATTTGTAAGCTCAGAATGCCTTGTTACATGATTATTATTAATTCTCATCGAACGTTTGACCGATTCGGTGATTTGTTAGCTCAGAATAGATTCTTACGTGATTGTAATTAATTCTCTTCAAATGGTTGACTAATTCGGTGATTTGTAAGCTTAGAATGGCTTCTTACATCATTGTAGCTTATTCTCATCGAATGGTTGACCGATTTGGTGATTTGTAAGCTCAGAGGGGGTTGTTGCATGATTGTAGTTGATTCTCATCAAACGGTTGATCGATTTGGTGATTTGTAAGTGCAGAATGGCTTGTTACGTGATTGTAGCTGATTCTCATCGAACGGTTGAATGATTCGGTGATTTGTAAGCTCAAAATGGCTTGTTACATGATTGTTGTTGATTCTCATCGAACGGTTGACAAATTCGGCAATTTGTAAACTCATAATAGCTTGTTAGGTGATTGTAGCTGATTTTCATCGAATAGTTGACCGATTCGATAATTTGTAAGGTCAGAATGGATTGTTATGTCATTGCAACTAATTCTTATCGAATGGTTGACTGATTCAGTGATTTGTAAACTCAAAATGGCTTGTTACTTGATTGATTGTAGCTGATTCTCATCGAACAGTTGACCAATTAAGTGATTTCTAAGCTAAAAATAAATTGTTACGTGATTGTAGATGATTATCATCCAATGGTTGACTGATTCGCTTATTTGTAAGTTTAGAATGGCTTGTTACGTGATTGTAGCTAATTCTCATCGAATAGTTGACTTATTCAAAAATTTGTAAGATCAGAATGGCTTGTTACGTGATTGTAGCTAATTCTGATCAAATGTTTGACCGATTCAGTGATTTGTAATCTCAGAATGGCTTGTTACGTGATTGTAGTTAATTCTTATCAAACGGTTGACCGATTCAGTTATTTGTATGCTCAGAATGGCTTGTTGCATGATTACAATTGATTCTCATCGAATGATTGACCTATTCGATGATTTGTATGCTCAAAATGGTTTGTTACATGATTGTAATTGATTCTCATCAAATGCTTGACAGATTCAGTGACTTGTAAGCTTAGAATGGCTTGTTATGTGATTGTCGCTAATTCTCATCGAATGGTTGACCGATCCGGTGATTGCTAAGCTCAGAATGGCTTGTTAAATGATTGTAATTGATTCTCATCGAACGATTGATCGACTCAATAATTTCTAAGCTCAGAATGGCTTGTTACATGATTGTAGTTGATTCTCATTATTGTTAACTGATTTGGTGATTTGTAAGCTCAAAAAGGCTTGTTACATGATTGTAATTGATTCTCATCGAACCACTGACCGATACGGTGATTCATAAACTCACGAATGTCTTGTTTCATGATTGTAGCTGATTCTCATCAAACAGTTGACCGATTTGGTGATTTGTAAGCTTTCAATGAATTGTTACATGATTGTAGCTGATTCTCATGGAACGGTTGATCGATTCAGTGATTTGTAAGCTCAGAATGGCTTGTTACATGATTGTAGTTGATTCTCATCGAACATTGACCGAATCGGTGATTTGTTAGTTCAAAATGGCTTGTTACATGATTGTAGTTGATTCTCATCCAACGATTCACCGATATGGTGATTTGTAAGCTCAAAATAGCTTGTTACATGATTATAATTGATTCTCATCAAACGGTTGACCGATTCAATGATTTGTAAGCTCAAAATGGCTTGTTACATGATTGTAATTGATTCTCATCAAACGGTTGACCGATTCGATG